>OZ025290.1:199563975-200856118 GCA_964019185.1 Maratus speculifer
AAGATTACTTTAGAAGTTCTATGTATTCGGAATTCATTTGCTCCTATTGGGAATTTCGAGAAAATAACTTCAGATTTTGAAAGCTATTTTTTTTGCTTCTTTCATTTGATACCACACATGTGTTTTGATATTGGTAATCTTTACAGTGTATTTTGCTGCCAAATTTGTGGAAAGTTGCTAACTTTGTTTATTATCAAATGTTCAATAACTCAAATATTTTAAAATATTTTAACCTTCATTTCCACTGAAATACACTGACCAACAGTGCTGCCAAAAAGACACACTAATCTAATTTTAACTCATAACCTAGCCTAATGGTCTTCTCATACCTCAATACTAGAATACAAAATTTAGTCAAAATAACTTGTTTGTAACAGACGTTTTTTAGATAAAAGTTGAATGCACATGCACACATTTTGCTTGTATTACAACAAGGTAGAACCCGCCGAGTTCCTCGACGAAAGAAAATATTTCAGAACTGTTTTATTGATTTTTAATAAACCTACAAATTTAGTTACAATAAAAAATTTCATCTTATATTGGTAAGTTTAATTCTAAAACAAATGATATTTAAACTTAAGTCAACAAAATACTATTTCTATAAAACTCAGTTGTAAAAATTATTAAAATTAAACATTAATCAGCATGTAAACAATAAAATATAATAAAGATCTTATTATTATAAAGTTATCAGTTAAGGCTCTCATGCTTGGTATTCGAAAGTAAAAAATAGTAAATGTATTCCACTTTGATTCAATCATAGAATTTTTTCCCGTAAAATCTAAATCCAACATTTTTTTAGCATCTCAAAATGTGCATATGCACCTCTTTTATCAGTGTTCACATTTTAAAAAAAATGGTATTTTAATTTGATCATTTCAAAATCGTTTTATTTTAAAACTTGACATCTCGATTATTAATAGCTGTAAACAGATACTAATTTGTTTATATTCTTTTAAATGTAAATGAAATTTTCTGAAATAATCTGCATGCAATAAATACAATAGATAATATTCCTGTGACGTTAGACTATAAAAAAAAGTGTTGTTGTATAGAATTTAAAGAAAGTTTAACAAACTAAAAATCCTTTAATTGATTAATAAAAACAAAATAAAACCAAAATTCATAGGATTTTATAATTATGTCAAGAATGAAAATTCTTCACATAGCAAGAATTTTAAATTCAATTTTTTTTTCACTTTTTATGAAAAAAATGGCAACTAAAAGATCAGTAATTTGCTTTTTTCCCTTTATTTTTAGTAGCAATGGAGTACATCTGTTGCCACAATTACAGAAATGATATAAAAAACTAAAAAAAATTAATAACTCAAAAACAAATAAAGATACAGCTTTCAACAAATTGCATTTAAAAGTAATTTTTTTTTCCTATACGATGGTATAAAAATTCAAAATGTGGTATCTTTAGAAATTTAAAAATTCTTGTGGCAAAAATTGCAAAACCGAAATTGCATTTCAAATTTCACAGTGTTGTCATTCGCAGAATGACGTATGCGTTACGCACAGATACGTTTGGCCTTTATAATATAGATATATGATAAATGTACAGTTGAGTTTTCAGTATGAAACATTCACAGAAAATTACTGAAAAAGTTACTGATATGAGATTTTAAAAGATACCATATGCCTTGTCATGCGCCCATGAGCAAAAGTGAAATTTTCACAGGACTAAAATATGATTTTGTATAATTCCAATAAAGTGTATATACAGCCACTCCCTCTAATTCTTAACTATAATCCATGCTAATTTCAGATGTAAACAAACAGTTAAGTCTTTATTTTTTTTTAAAGCAAAATAATGTAGATCTGATCATAATACAAGTTGATTGAATGAATTTAAGGTACTTCTGCGTTCATTAGAAGGAAATGTCTTAAGCATCTTATAAATAATGAATTTCAAAGTAGTGTTTCAATCAATCAATTCACTTTATTTCATGCTGAAGTCACTGGAGTTAAAACATGTGGATGTGTGGACATAATCAATATATAAACTGAAGCATGAAATCTAAAGAGACTGAAGTGAACTCCACAAACTCAAATGCATAGACACAACTTATTCCATTGTTATTGAAATTATTAATGTTCTGTACGTTAATAGCGTACGCAACATGGTTGTGTAAAAGTTTCATCTACAGACCCACATGCTGATTGCCTTCAGAATAGATTCAATTTTATTAATGTCATTGTGTCTATATTGAATTAATGGCTGGAGAAATCTATGGCGAGGTAAGCTGTTTATTGACAGCCAAAATGATGATTCTGGATATGCTGGATTTATATTTTGTATTGCATGATAAAAAGTTGAATTGTGAGGGTGATTTCGCTTTCCAAACCGGTTCTGAAAATGAAAGCATTCTTGTAAAAAATATCTGTAAAGGAAATCAAAAAAGTAAAAAACAGTCTGCATTCAGATCATTCTCAGCTATCCAATGCAAAAAGCATAATTTAAAAATATTAAAATGCAACCGAGATATCTTTATAAATTTCTTCCATAGGATTAGCATTAGCGAACAGGTCTTTTCATTTGAGTGAAGCGGCTCCTTAAGTGTGCAAAAAGAGGCAATCAGCTTCTTTTCTCAGTTCTGTATCAGAAGATTTAGTTAGCCAATTGATTTGTAAGAAATATTAATAAAAAAAAATTCTTGATACTATATATTGAACAAAGGATTTTTTTACTATGATTTCATTTGTATTTTATCCAATTATTAAAGATTAACTCCTTATTGCGAATTAGGTTGGGGGAAAAAGTTGCAAGATGTAGGACAATACAAATCAGGAGAGTGTCAGAATGGGCCTTATCTAGAAAATAAAATGATGGGGAATCATGAAAAAAATCTGAATGCATCCATTGGTTTTCATTGAAACCAAATTTTTACAATGCCAGATATAACAGTTCTTTTGAAAGTTTCAGCATTCTTTGAATGTAGTTTTCCCCAACAGAATATATACTGATTGAGAAAACTAAACTTTAATTTTGAAATTCAAATCCTCAAATATATATATGCTTGCAAAATTATTTAAAGTTCCATATTCATAACCAAAAAGGCAGTACCTTGATCAATTAGTCATGAGTAATAATTTAAGAAAAAAAATTAAAGAAATTAAGAAGCTTACTTTCAAAGGAGATACTGACATTCCATTTTTATTATTAGATGCCACTGGAGAACTGGTTCTAAAATAAAAATAATAATAATAATAATAATAATAATAAATATAGAAGTAAATCTTTATCATTTTTATGTAAAGTGTTTTTTTTTAAAGTCAAGAAATGGCTGAAGATAATTATGTTATAAGATCAAAGCCAAAAATATCTAAAACCAATATTTTTTTTAGAGCTAAAAATCTAGTTTTTATTTAAAAGCAATTCTTGCAATAATGAAAGTAAATCATAATAAACACAAAATAATTTCAAGAAAACATATTTAAAAACAAACTAGTTGATACAATTCACAGAAATTAGGACATGAGTTTTTGAAACTAAGCATATTTTGTGTAATAGAAGAAAGCTATTGACTATTTCCTTTTCAAACCTTGAACATGAGTTTAAAACTCCAATGCATAAAGAACAAAGTTCTATCAATGAATATATCAGGGTTTACAGTTTTGACTATAATTTCATTAAGGGTATAATTTAGCAATTTTTGTTAGACAAAGTGACATACAATCACAAAAGGATATTGACAATACAATCCATGCAAATAAGTTTAAAGGTTCTCTTAAATTTTTTTAAAGCGAGCATAACCATGCATTTCTGATAATTTCCAAAGTTATAAAAGTTGCTCTGAAGTGTTTGACAAAAGTAACTTTTAAAAAGGCTGAAGCACGGAAAATCTAATAAAATCTAAATAAAAAAATTCATTTAGCAATCCAATTGTTAACTGCCTACAACATTAGGTGCAAATTAAATATAATGATATATATAAAATATTTTGTCCCTTTGTTTTTAATATAAAAAAAAAATTTGAAATTATCTTGAGTTGATTTAAATTACTTCAATAAGATATTGTCATTTCTGTATAAATGTAATTTATTAAGTGGCTCATAAAAAATAGGAAGGTTTTAAGTTTGCTTTCCTCATCCCTTCCAACAGTTCAACCTCCCTGCATAAGGAAGGAAAATTGAATTTCAAGCCCTGACATTCAAAGAGACAGTTTTTGTAAAGTATATGTCCATACATTTAAAATGTTTTAATGATGCATGAAATATATTTATAATTTATTATTCCAAGATAACATTATTTAAGGAACAAAATCTTCATTATAACTAAAAACATCTAAGGCTGGATATCTCAATCCGATAGACAAAGGAATTTTGGATACTTGGTATCTGGCAAAATCAGTATCCAGTTCATCTGCTTTGTAAGTACTCAAATTAATGTGAATTGTCTGTTCTTGGCATCATTTGAAAAATTTTAATATATAAATTTTAATGCATTACCTTTAATCTATTGTATACTTCAAATTTTATACCCATGCATGGTTGTCTTACATGGTTTGCTTTCGTATTTTTTGCAGTGTAAATGGATTTATATTTTGTAATTCTAACATTCAATTTGCTCATTTTCATCATTTAAATGTGTTATTATACATTTAATTGAAGATAACATTGCATTTTCTTCACTTGTCTCGCATTATTAAATCTATGTTCTCAGCAATATTGCTAAAACTAATCCCTTTGAAAGAAGTTCTAGTTTATCTAAAAATGTCCTTTTGATTTCTATGGAACTTTAACAGTGAAAGTAGATACTACGGACAATATCAACAAAATTTTGGTTGTTGACATCTTTTAAGTATTATGAAATCAAGCTATTTATAATTTGTTTTGTTCAATACATTTGAAAAAAAATTATGAAAAAATGGTTTTTGTTGTTACAGATTTCCAAAAATATGAATCAAAAGCTATGTCACTTAATGTTTTTTTAATTAGAAGAACAATTAAGTCACACGGAAAAAGATATTTTGACAGCCCACAAACACCATAACACAAATTATTTGTCATGTTGATACAAAAGATATTTATTTGAAAGATCCTTATCTGCCATAATTTCTGCCCCATAAGAAGCCTAAGTAGATCATATATACAAATAATTTAAAAATCAGCTAACAATTTTATCATCTGAAGAATAATTTTGAAAATGCATGAAACAATTATTCAATTAAAATTTTCAAAATATGCTTTGAAAATGTAGATTTATGTTCAGATACTTGAAAAACTAATTGAACTAATTAATATTTAGAAAAGGTTTAAAGATGATTTCCATTCCCCAGTTTGAACAATTTTTCTCAGGTTTAATTTTAAGCAAAAAAATTTTTCAGAAAGAAACTGACCTTTGTGCTTCTTGTCTTTTTCTAAAATTTTCTTTTTGTTCTTCAAGTTTTCTTTTTATAAGAGCATTTTGAAGAATAGATTGTGTGTGCACAGCAAGTTCTTGAGGCGAAGGAACACGTTGCAAAACAACTGGATTCTGAAAGATTAATTTAGTAATCAGCAACTCATTACAATGAAATAGTATAACAGTGCACATCAAAATGTTTCATAAACTAATATATTTGTATAGCACACCATATCGCTGCCATAACACTTCATGCAACAAATTGCACAAGGAACATCAGTTTTGTAGTTGCACTGTAGTGCAATAATAATAATAAAGGAAAAATAGAAAAAAAAAAAAAAAAAACTGTGACAGGTGTTGAGAGAGGCCTAATTTTGTATCTAAAATCAGGAAAGATATTTTGCACTAATGTTTGAAATTAATGTTAATTTTAGACAATGATTCACAAATACTTACAATTAGGATTATAAAAAAGGCTAGATGTAAATATTTGAGCTCTAATTATTGGACTATTCAGAAAGAACCAGATCCAAACAATATCAGACATTTAAATTTAAAAGGCTGCAGTTCATAAAGATACCTTATAAAACAAAAATCCCCCCCCCCTTAAGCATAAAAATCAAAATGATTAATATATAACTAAATATCTTTCCATTTCAAATCTTAGTTTATTGAATCAAGTTATAGGATACTTGTTTTAATGTTTAATGAATTATACATAACAAACTGGGACTGCATGACACTTTTTTCTAGAATAATTTGTCATGAAGCCTTTCAAAAATTTCTTTCAACATTAATGAAATTGCAAATATTATAAAAAAAAAAAGAAGGTTATAAAAAAATTCATTTTTTTATTTTTTAACTTTTACTCTTTAACAACATAAGTTATCACTAAAAATTAATTTTTTAACATAATAGGTAATGCAAAAGAGTGGATGATCACTAGAAATATCTTTAATGAAAAATTTACAATGTGCAAATATTCAGATTTTATTGGCCATTTTATCCATAATCATGGTTATTTTGTACTCTGTGCATATTCCTTAATGTAGCATATCTAGGAACATTTTATTAAATAATATCCAATAAAAAGAAAAAATATTTTACTTATTTTCCTCTTTGATTAAATTCAACAACATTTAATTTAAACTTTTTAAAATCTATTACAGATTACAAATAGATTTTGAGCTTGACCATGGCTAATTGTCAATTCAGAACACCATAAACGTAAATTCAGCATGCAAACTAATTTCTTTCATCCACAATTTTAAAAGTATTTTCAAAGTCTGAAAAGATAGATGAAAAGATGTCATTTTTCCCCCTTTCGGCACAATAATTACAAATCGATAAGCAAACGACACATTTAAACACTTAATTCATGATTTTAGAGAGTTTCAACTCGCCAAGTAAAAAACAAACATGGGTTTTTTACCTATGGAAACCCACAGCACTTTGCACTCATTGGTCAGACTGATTGTGACTACTCCTACTTACGATGCGATATCTAACGTATTCATTAATCAGAGATGAGAAAAATACAACAAAATGGGATTCAATACAAAAATTGACTGGTTTTGTTTTACACATTAATGGGAAATGAAAATGATAGAATTATTGAGAGATGGATTAACTATCATGTGACTTGGGAAGTTTGAATTTACGATTCCGTTTTGATTTAACTGAATAGAAAATTTAAGTCATTAAAAAATACATGAAAATGTTTTTAACAAAAAAGTGCGATAAAGGGAGGAAAAGGGGGGGGGTGATTTTTTTTTTTTTTTCCTTTCCTAAGCTGAAATTCACTTTTTTTTTAAACTAAAAAATGCAAAAATCCGTTGAAAAGTGGCATGCATAGAAAACGCAGAAATTTACAAGACTGCAGAAGAAATGTGTAGGCAAGGATCGAACTGGAGAACCCACGATCAGAAACAGACATCTTAAGTGCCGAGCAAAAGGCTAGCTCAACTGCTTCCTGCAAGAAGTTCATTTTACTGATTGTGCAAGATGGTGCTACCACAAGACTTACAAGGGCACCACCAAACATGGTGCTCACAGATTTTGATGATTTCAAAGTATGTTGTAGGGGTCATATCATTAATTATTCTGATAAAAAGGTTTCTTCAAATGGGCCTTGGTTTTTGAGAAATTGGGGGGTCAAAGTTCAGCGTATGTTTCAAACACTTATTAGTATGAGTGCCGCATGTGAATCCGTGGCGTCGTGGTAACATACGAGCCTGCGGGTTCGAGTCTGTCCACGACCTTTTACTTATTTTTATGTTTTTTACACTTCGCAAATTATAAGCAGAATTTAAAGTTCTACAGCTTTGAACCTTTTGATATTTTCTGAAGAGGTCAGTTTACTTTGTCAACATTTTTTTATTATTATTTTTTAAAAATATGGTGAACTGACTGCACTTCAGGGTTCAACTAAAAGTACATTTTGCAACAAATAAATAAAAATTCGTATTTAATTAAAATTTTGAAAAAGTATAAGAAAATTTCAATATTTTAAAATCTCCACTACTTTAAATATTAATATTTTTAGATTAATCAGTCACTTTTCTTTTCAAATGTGTATTACACAATGTGCTTGGATTTTTAGATAATTTAATACTGCATTTAATGTAATTTATATTACTAAAATACTTAATTCGTGATAAATATGTTTAAAAATATATTGAAAAAAAAAATTTAATCATTATTTGTAAAAGTGCAAAAATAAGACCAATAAAAAGAAATCTTCATTTATTCTAATAATTACGTAGGAAAGCAAATGACTAAAAAAGTATTTTTATATGTATTATAAATTTTATCTCATTAAACAGACAATTTTTGTACTTAAGTTGATT
Source organism: Maratus speculifer (assembly GCA_964019185.1). Taxonomy (NCBI): domain Eukaryota; kingdom Metazoa; phylum Arthropoda; class Arachnida; order Araneae; family Salticidae; genus Maratus; species Maratus speculifer. Next base: position 199,572,175 of record OZ025290.1, read on the forward strand.
ACGGAAAGAGTGTTTTGATTTATCATAAAAATAGATGTAATCTCATTTCTTATTTATGCAAACGATAACTTATGTTTATGTTGAACTTTGGAGATAAATGTATTTAGGGAAAATTGAAAACTTGGATAACTGGCAACAACTTGCCTTTTAACATTACTGCATTAATATTTTATTATTTTTTTGAAAATTCCTTGAAAATTCCTTGAAAAATCTAATCCTAAAGACGTTTTAAAAATTGCACCTGAAAATTTTGTGTTATATATATATATATATATATACAAAAAAAGGCAAGTTTTCATTTAAAATGCTATAAAATAAAAAAGCAATAGGAAAAAAAAAAAAAAAAAAAAAAAAAAAAAAAAAAAAACATTATTTCAGGATTATTTCTTAAAATAAAAAACGCAAATAATAATTAATAGAAAAAAAAAGTCCGAGGCGTAAATTAGTTTTGTAGTTTTGTGAATAGAAATATTTGTTTAAAAATTGCAGAAAAAAATAAATTTTCATGAAAAAATTTAAAAATGTAAATTAATTTATTAAGAAAATATCAAAAGCTGTAGCAATTTTGTAATAAAAATACTTAAAATTTGTAACGTGTAAAAATACAAAAATAAAACAAATGAATGCCGATGACTGATTCGAACCCGCAACCTTTCGACTTGCAGGCTCTACGTTACCACGACACCATGGATTCACATGCAGCGTTCGTACTAATAAGTATTTGAAACATACGCTGAACTTTGACCCCAAATTTCTCAAAAACCAAGGCCCATTTGAAGAAACCTTTCCATCAGAATTAGTAGTATGACCCCAGGGGTGATTCTGAGTGAAAAAAAAATTTCGGAAATTCACATCGCATTTTCGGAAATCGGCGAGGGAGGGGGGGGGGGATTCCGCGAGTTACCCCCTCCCCTCGCCCCTCGATTATCCGCGATCTACAGACGAAATCGGCGTTTTCCCGCGATCTTTAGACGAAATGAGCGATTTATCTGCGATATTTTAGCAAAATCGGCAATTTATTGCTATCTATTGTCGAAATCGGCGGTTTTTCTGCGATCTTTTGACGAAATCGGCGTTGTTCCGCGTTTTTTTATTATTAAATCGGCGTTTTTGGATGATCTTTAGACAAAATTTGCATTTTTACGCGATCTTTTCTCAAAACCGCGTTTTATCCCCGCGATCTTTTGACAAAATCGGCGTTTTTTCCGTGATCTTTTGATGAAATCGGCCTTTTTTTCAAAGGTTCTTTTGACAAAATATTTTTAAGCAATCTTTTATCGAAAACAACGTTTTTTCCCGCGATCTTTTATCGAAATCTGCGTTATATCCGCAATCTTTAGACGAAATCGACGTTTTCCCGCGGTCTTCAGACGAAATCAGCGTTTTATTCCGTTAGTTACCCTCTCCCCACAGCGATTACTCGCGATCTTCAGACGAAATGAGCTATTTATCTGCGATATTTTAGCAAAATCGACAATTTATTGCGATCATCTTTTGTCGAAATCGGCGTTGTTCCGTGTTTTTTTATTATGAAATCGGCGTTGTTCCGTGTTTTTTCATTATGAAATCGGCGTTTTTTTGACGATCTTTAGACAAAATTTGCATTTTTACGCAATCTTTTCTCGAAAACGGCGTTTTATCCCCGCGATTTTTTGACGAAATCGGCTTTCAAAATATTTTTAAGCGATCTTTTTACGAAATCGGAGGGTTTTTTTCCCCGTGATCTTTTGATGAAATCGGTCTTGTTTTTCCCCCAATATTCTTTTGACAAAATATTTTTAAGCGATCTTTTATTGAAATCGGCGTTATATCCGCAATCTTTAGACGAAATCGACGTTTTCCCGCAATCTTTAGACGAAATCGACGTTTTCCTGCGTTCTTAGTCGAAATCAGCGTTTTATCTGCGATATTTGGTGAAATTGTCGTTTTTCCGCGATTCGAACAGGAAATTCGCGATTTTCAGACAGGGCCGTAGCAAGGTGTTTTGAGGCCCCCCCCCCAAAAATATAACTTTGGGCCCCCTCCCCCCCCCACTTTCAACTGAATTTAAAAAAAAATTATTTATATTGAAGTTTCCAATGAGTTTCAAATTATATTAATGTAATAAACAAATTTAATAATTATCATAAGTATTTTAAATCATTATTAAAATTATTATAACATTCATAAATCTGCACAAATACGAAATAAATATGCATTACTTAAAGAATCCGTGGCAAAATGCGCGCGACACTGTGACGGGCATCGCAGACTTTTAAGGACACCTGCAGACTCAGCAATGCCACGGACGCGTTATTGCGCTTAAATTATGCAAAAAATCGGTCATGGGGCACAAAAAATAGCTCTTTCCTTTGGGATGCGTAATTTCGTCAAAATTTCGTCGCAAATAAGAGCGATTTCATCCAAAGATCGCGAGAATAAACGCAAATATTATCAAAGCATCGCGAAAAAACGGCAAATTTCGTCAGAAAATCCCTCAAAAGTAGATTTCATCAAAAACTTGCGAAAAAAAGGGTAAATTTTGTTTAAAAAAAATACCCCAAAAACGGCAAATTTCATCAAAAAATCTTGAAAAAAAAGACAGATAACGTCAAAAAATTGCGGAAAAACGACAAATTTTGTCAAAAAATCTCGAGAATAAAGACTGATTTCATCAAAAGATCGCGAAGAAAACGTAAATTTCGTCAAAGGCACAAGGGAAAAAAAGAAAGATATTGCTGGAAGTGGATTTTTCTGTTTTATTATTATTATTATTTTGTAAGTGATGGAAATAATTTACACATACACATGCATGTTACCATAATTAATTAGCACTATAATAGAAGAAAAAATATGTTTATGTAATACGTTGCATTTTGAAGACTATTTTTGAAAATATTATTAGCGTAGCAGACATTTGAAGATAGTTCTGCCACCGGGCTTAAAGATAAAATAACAATGTTAAAATAAAATTTGTCTAAAACAATTTTACAAATAAGCACATAATGCTAAGATTTTATTATAAAGTATAGAAAATAAATTATATAAGCACATAATTTTAACAGTTCGCTACTTAAGAGGCTACTTCAGTTACGCGAAAAGACCCATTCTCTAATGCATGGAAGAATTGAATTTAATACTATGAAAGAAATTTATATCTCAGTTGCATTTCAATTTTTTTAAATGATTTTTTTTCACTTGATAGCTGAGATCAATCTGTATGCAGATTTTTTTCACCTTTTTTTTTATTTTGTTTGCAAAGTTTTTTTTTAAAGAGAATGCTTTAATTTTTGAAACCTGCTTTAAAAATGAAAGTGACCTCATTAAAATTATCTGTAAACAAAATTGAAAAAGAAAAAACAGCCCGTATACCGATCTTAGCTATCCTCAAAGAACACCGATTAACCAAATTCATTGCATAACCAAGTATTGAATGACAAAGAATTTACAGAAACTGACTTATAAAAATTTTACAAGTTTCTTTTTAATATTAATTTTTTTTAAAGTAACAATTTATATAAATTTTTCCCCCTTTTAAAATATGAAATGCTAGTAACTACAGGTTTCAAGACAATTATAAACTCTAGTTCATGCCGACTTTTTCTTAAAATAAATAAACAAAAATATTTTTAAAATAAGAACTTAAATGATAAAGTGAAAGCAAAATTGTTATTATTTTGAAAAGAGGCAAAAGATTTCGAATTGTGCGTAAAGACATAGGCCCCGCAACACTTTAACAGGCTCTTGGACTGTGCCATTTCTTGTTAGTTTTAGAGCCCATTAAGAATTAGAAGTAGAGGAAGCCCGACATCACAGAGGGAGGGGGGTCCCTATTATCCTATCAGTTGTTTTTTTATTTACTAAATCCATTTTTCGTATGTTTAAATTATTCGAAATTTTACCATGCAAATTTCGATTAAATAACGTTTTTACTATTAAGTTAAAACTGACTATCTACATATTATACACATAAAAAAAAATATTTTATTAAATACATAATTATACGTAACCAATTTATTTTGTAAAAGACATATATGGAATTACAGTTGAGAAAATTTGAACTTCAAAATATTTCTTATGTTTTACAAATTGCAGCATAGTAAGAAAAAATATTTCATAACAAGTTGAATGTAGATTCTGCTAATGCAGAATTCAGTTTCGCCTCCGATTTAAATTGTAAAAAAAAAAAAGAGTCATTTATTTATTTATTTATTTAACTATTATTTTATTAAAAAATTTTTTAATCAATTTTTCCATAAAGAGCCATATGATAACTGTAAGTCGTCATATATACACCAGCTCTCATTCCTTTATTTGAAAAGATTGCAATTTTTTTTTTTTTTTTTTTTTTTTAAATATGTTTTTCGGAATCTCCAGTATCTCAAACGTGTAAATCCGTCATTTTTTTTTTTTTTTTTTTCGATTTTCAAAACAGTTGGAAGACATAGCCTATACTACGTATGATAGGTAAGTAAAAGTGTGCCACAAATTTTGACACGCCACTTTTTAGCTTTTCTGAAAGAAATAGCATCGGAGGTTAAAACTAATTTCATTTTTACTGTGACATTATTTTACTAACTGAAGTCATCTGAAAGTAATATCTCAATCTCAGTGTCCATAATGAGAAGAAATATTGAAATGTAATATCGTTATGAGTAAAAATGAGATGTTTTAAATAGTGACGTCATTTTCTCTTCAAATGTTTTTCAAAAGTTACTGTTATTAGTAATATGAAAAAGGCCTGGTTGCTGAATGACATCATTTTCCTCATTTGAATTTTTTCTTTTTTTGCTTTAGACATTAATTTTTATCATAAATTATTTTCCGTTATTTTATTTACATTATTAATATTATTTCTCAGTAAATATATTTTTTTTTACCTCAATTAGTGCATAATTATACGCAATCATTTTGGAAAATAAATTTTTATTATCGAGAGAAAAGCTAAACTGTGTTGCCACCATTTTGAAGAAATATAGTAAAAAAGCATTTAAAATTAAAAATAAAATATAAAAATGGAAATAAATTAAAAAATAGTTATAATGGGCACAACTAGAAATAAATAGCTTTCATTTAAAAAAATAATTATCAAAATCGGTTGAGTAGGAAAATCAGGGCTGATGACACGACATTTTTGCTTGTCTGAAAGAAATAGCATCGGATGCTAATAAAAAAACTATATATGTTTTACTCTGATTGAATTTATTGAATTGAAAATTAGCTTTGAAAAATAAATTTGTGGGGGCCCTTTGTATTTTAGTTGGTAAGAATGGGCTTTATGGGCCTGTGAGATTATTTAGCATCACGGAAAAAAAGAAAGAAAGAACGAAAGAGCATAGAAAAATTTAAAATAGCACAATTTCTTATTGTGACATGAATTTAGAACTCTAGATTTTCAAGGAAATAAGAGTATAAATTAAATGAGAATTTACTTATTACTTGTTAACAAACGAAATAGTAGTTTAACATATGAATGCAATGGAATCTGAAGTTGACGCAGGGATTTTTTCTTGGATCCCATTTTGTGAAAAATAAAGTTATTTTTATGAGATTTATTGTATTTTGTAATGAAATTTGAATTCCAGTTATTGAAATTCGCATCAAACATTTATTAATAATAACTTATTCAAGTCTACATGCTAAATTTCTCATATTTTTACGGAATAGAATTTTGTGAATGGTGTGATTTATTAAAAAGAATTTTGTGAAGGAGCCCTAATAAAACGCTTAAATGAAAAACATGTAAATGAGAAATGTGTGTTATTAAAATATGCTCTATTAGTATACATATATTTTTCCAAGCTGTGCAAAATTTTCTAATACTTAAAATTTTTAATAACTGCTATATAAATTACATAAAGTAATAAATATGACTTACCAGATTAGTATAGGAGTAGATCTTTTTTTCCTCCAGATATACACTTAATTTTATAAATACTATAGTATGCGTATTACTAAAATAAATCAGAAAAAAACATACGAAAATCCACATCTGAAGTGCTGTGTTGTCTATAAACATGTTCTTGTATGCATTAGCGGGCTGCTAAAGTACTTGAATAGGCCAGTACTCCCTTCAAGGTCAAGGAATCCGGTTACTACTAAGTAACTAAGCTGTTAACTTTTAAGGGGATTCTCTAGATGTTATTTGTGTCGCCCACGTCGTAAAATCGGTGTGAAAAATGACCTATCTTCTAAGAACATAATATTCCGGTATTTCAAAAGAAAACACTCTTTTGTCGCTAGCCGCTTTATACAAGAACCCGGCTTTCTTCAGAGTCGATCCGATGACCGGTACTATTTCCTTATCTTTCTTAGTTCCATGCAAAAACCCATGGTCAAAAAGCGAGGGGGGAAAAACGAGTAAAAAAAATAAGGATTTTCAGTTTCTTGGTTTATGCGTTTTTGAAATCTAAACAGGGTTTTTGATAAAAACAGGGCCCCGTTAAGGCTACGAGGGGCCCCGGAACAAACAACATTCTGGACACCCCCCCCCCCCTTTATCTATCTGTAAATTTTTATTTTTATTTTTTATTTTTTTAAATAATGTAGAAGTGACAAACACTAAAAATAAAAAACATATTGCACACATGCATAAATTTTGTACTCACATCTACATACAAGATATTCCAAAAAATGATAGATTGATTGAGATAAGTATTTCTTTGCAAATTTTTACTTTGCTTACCTACGTACATTACAAGATGTCTAAAAAAGAAGGCTCAAAATTGGACATAACAGTTTTAACTTATCACGTTACGAGGAAACATTAATAAAAAATTTCTTTTAAAAGCTAAAGGATACTATGTTGTTGTAATCAGGGCCTGGCTAAGTCACGGGCATGCAGGACAACTGCATCGGACGTGGGGCCCCCTCAAACGGGGGCCCTCAAGGGCAAATATAATTTTTTTGTTAAGGCTAATAAAAAATGGCCAAAAATGACAAAAATTCCTTCTTTCTTTCTTTCTTTATTTTTAGCTTTATTGGGGCTCTTTTCTCATCTCTCCTCTGTTTTGGAACCCCATGCCCCTTCCCCCCCTCCCCTGGATCTAATAGTTACATCACAGTTGTATTTACATTTTAATGGCTCACATTTAGTCTTATATTTCTATAACAGAAGAAAAAAATGTATGCGATAATTTCTTAAAGTTATCTTTTTTGTGCTATTCTGCATACAAATGCGAATAGACAACTAGTATAAAGGTTAGTTTTAGACACTTTAGCATAGTTCGAGAAAAAATCCAAAAGTTAGAAAGGGGCCCCCCACAATCTAAGTCGGACCCTGGTTGTAATAAAATTTTAATAATTTGTTTTCTAATGATATAGTTTGTTTTCTGCGTATGTGTGGAGGGAACACTGGAAGCAGAGAGGAAAAGGAGAACAACATTCCCTTCCTAAATGTTTGAAAACGTATGAATTTCGGTCACTTTTGGCACATTTTAAGTATTTGGCACAATTTAATGAAAATCCTCATTATTGGGGGGGGGAGCTTTAAAAAGGTGCACCTGGAGAAATTGCCTGGCGGGCCCCTGAATAAGAAAAGGAAAATTTGAAAAAATAAAAACATTAAAAGAAGTGTTTTCTTACATTTTCAAAACAAATAAGCTTCAGTAAAAAGGTCGATAGAATCGATTAGGGGGCCCCCTGACTTCGTCGGCCCCCCCCAAATGGGGGGTATGGGGGGCGGTCGCTACGGCCCTGTTTTCAGAGACCTTTTGACAAAGTTCGTTGACAAAAACATTGACGAAATCGTCGTTTTTTCACGAAATATTGACGAAATGTGTGTTTTTTCGGGAATCCTTTCACGGAATTTGCATTTCTCCGCGATTGTTTTTTCCGCGCACAAAACCGTACAAGTTGGCAACTAAGCGGAACTGATAACCCAATTTCAAATTTTCGGAATTGAATGCCTTAAATTTTCGGAAATTTCGGAATTTTCGGACGAGAATCACCCCTGTATGACCCCTACAACATACTTGGAAATCATCAAAATCTGTGAGCACCATGTTTGGCGGTGCCCTTGTTAGACATTGTAAAATTTTAAAAATTTTCATATTTAAATGGCAACTACTTTAATGACAATTTTTATATGATGCAGAACAAAATTTGAAACAATTTTGCAACTGGAATAATACCTCTAAAACTAACAGTTTAGAAATTAGCTTTAGTATGATAAATGCAATAGAAACATTGCTTTAACAACATGATTTGGAAAAAAAAAAAAAATGATTTTATTGCAACTATTTTTGTTAACAGCTATCCAAAGATAATCCACAAGAATCTGAAAATGCTATTCATACACTTTTAATCAAAAACAATTTATAAAAACAAATTTTTATTATTTTTTCCAAATTAGTTACAATTGTATTGGAATTAAATGATTGCACAAATAATGCAACGATGCTATATATATATATATATTTTTTTTAAATAGGGGTCTTCCGCAAATGATGTCTTGCTTGGAGGGGGGGAGAGAGGGGCGGGGGGTTCGTGAAATTGTGAAAGTTTGTGACACAAGACTAAATGTGATGACGGAATGTGACACACATTTTGGTTAAAATAAAAGCATAAAAAAAACAGCAGATTAAATTATGAAGTTATTTTGAGATCAATTTATTTTTTATTTGTAAAGATAAGATTTAAAGCAAAACATTAAGTTCCATTTCAAATTCCACAACACTACTGTTTTTAATTGTTCTTTCATGTTTATATTTCATTATTGCATATTAAGTATGTTTTTTGTTATAAACCTTAATTCTATTTATACAAAATAAGTACACAAATCACTTTTATTGTTATGTTCACAAATATCATTAAAACATAGTTAAAGTTTAAAAGTAAAATTTGAAATATGATCTATAACAGTGTTTTGTTTCTGAACTGTAAGTATATGTTTATGTAATATAGTGTGACATGTGACAAGAAGGGGGGGGGGGGGAGGAAGAAGACTTATGATGAATTGTGACACTTTGTGACAAAGGAGAGTTGAGAGGGGGTGAAAAATATTGAAAAAAAAAGTGCGACATTTATGGATAGCCTCTTAGAAGTGAAATAAAATAAAAAAATTTATTTTTTAAACTAAAAAAATGCCATGGTCAACATCCCTTTTAAACATTCAAAGAAACTACTTGATCAAAAATGGCTACCACAATAACTGTGATAACAATGCAGCAAAATCAAAATTATTCCCATTTTCTAATCCCTTTTAAGCATCCAAATTCAAAGAATCTTCACTAGGTTAAAAATGGTTAACAAATTGTGTAACTAAGTCAGAATTATTTCCATTCTCCAATATCCTTCATTAAAAAACATTTTACTTTCCATTCTAATGAATCTTATATATTAAAATGATTGTATACAACACCAATTATCTGCACAACAAATTACAAGTGTTTAACTTTCATCAGTATGATGAGAAATACATGATTTTATGATGATTAAAAAATATTTTGTCTTTGTATTTAATTGAAGAAGTTGCAGTATTAGAATCAAAAGTAATGAATGTCTGTAATAAAATAACTGTGAAACTCTATATTTTTCAAAACATTTTAACAGTTGTAGAGATTTTTTCTAGCAAATGCCCAGGTGTCTGCTAGTGAACTGGATTCTGATTGTTTGCAAGTAGCTTCATGGCTACTAAGCTTTACTCATTTTTCTCCAGCAGATGATACTTTCAAGTCATTGAAGGTTACTAAAGACATGAAAGGGAGATTCGACTGTCTGTGGTTGTTAATGATTTTTTTGTATTATCTTTAGTGCATCATAGGTATTCATAAGTGTTTAAAATAAGATTTTTTTTTTATTTAAAAGGTCATTTTAAAGCTTTTTCTTTTAATATTGAAAACAAATTTTGGAAATTTTATTATAATTTTAATATGTAATTTAAAAACTACTTTCAGCTTTTTTTTTTTTTTTAATATATCTATTTTGCAGGCAATGTGTTAGGGATTTTCCAATTAATCTGTTCCTAAATAACGTGTTATAAAAGAATAACATTGTTATTTATCCTAATACATTAAATAATGCCCATTTCTGTTTTAAACATGTTCATATTAAACAAGTTTGACTGTATTTTTCATTACTAGGCACTTGAAACAATCTAATATTATATTCAAAGAAAAACAATGAATGTATCAAAATTTTCCCCATTAACTCTAAATAATCCATAATTGAATTAAAAAATACCTGGACTTGCAGAGTGTTAGCACTGGCAGCATTCTGTTGGGCCATGGCTTGAACTATAGCAGCCGGATGAATTGGAGCTGGAGCATGACTCAAAGCAGGTGGTTGCTGACCAAACACTGAAAAGTAATAACTTCAATGAGTAGAAAATTGTAAAGATATTTTAGATGCATAGTTGTCTATTTTATCTATTCCACTTTTTTCAGATAAATTTTGTGGGAGAATTCGTTATTTTTTTTTTCTGCACATATTGTAGAAATCAACCATGAAAATTTATGCTTTAAAACAGTGGTACAAAAAAGCCTCCAAATGCACATCTAATATGGTAAAGTGCCCATATTTCGTCCTCCTTTACACCTTTGCTTCCATGAAAATGATGCCACTTATGATGCAACATATTGGGAACAGAAGGTAACAAGTTGGAAATTGCACGTGAATGTAGCAAATGAGGTGCGTTCGTACGGTAACAAAGTTTTTAAAATATTCAGATCTTGCTAATATAGAAGAGCATACTTTAGATACAGTATAGTAGTCTAAATCTGTGTTTCAGTAAATATGCAGAAAGTAATTTTTATTACACCTCAGAAACATATATCTTATTCATAAAATGTGAAATAGTTGATTATAATTAAAACACGCCCCAAACAATGTTTCCCCGTATAGCATTATGTAGTGGAATACTATTGTGTGGCCCTGTAATTTAATAATAAAAATTCTTTGCATCACAAATTGTACAGAATGCATATTTTAGTATATATTTCATAGATTCATGCCAATTCTATTATGTTCGAATGAGTGTAACATCATAAAAATGCATTTGAATCTTTTTTCCCCATTGACCGTAATGTAATGGAATACCTTTGATTGTCCCTGTAAATGATCTATGCATCCGACTTTCATAACATTTGAAATGACTCTAAAATTACGTAATAATTATATGTTTTAAATTTCAAACAATTAAAATGCACTTGAAATTTTTTTCCCCATTGACCGTAATGTAATGGAATCCTTTTGATTGTCCCTGTAATTGATCTATCCATCCGATTTTCACAAAATTTGAAATGACTCGACAAAATTATGTTATAATTATGTATTTTAAATTTCAAACGATTCAGTTGGGTAGTTTTTGCGTTGTTATATGTGGACGGACAGACAGACACAGACGGACGGACTGAGCGACAACAATAGGTGCTACATATTTACATAATTACGAACACACCTAAAAAGAGTCAGTAGTAAAAGTTTTGTTTGCCAAGACATACATATTAAAGACACAAGATTTCATATTTTTAGAAGATCTGAGTTTATTACATTATTTGTAGAAAGTTATTTACTAAACTGTTAGTATTTATTTCTTATTCATTATGTGTATTTTAGATAGGCAAGATGCTGATAGTAGCATACAGTGAGTTATAGAATGCTAAGTAAGAAACTTCACCACATAGTGTGGGTCGAAATTTTGTCTCCCTTGCAGCTCTTATTTTCGTCTTAGAGACGAAATTAGGAATGCTTTTTCATAAGAATTATTTTTAAAAAAAGTTTAAAATACAATTCAAAATGAAAATAAAGTTTAATATAAAATAAATGTAATGAATTAAAATGCAATAAAATGAAAAAAGCTTAATTCAAAATTAAAGTCTTTTTAACTTAAAATATTTTAATATTTATTAAAAGAAATGGTTTGAACAGATAAAATAGTTTAAACAAATACTACATTATTTATACTTTTTTAAATGTAAATCAAATTTTCACTCTCACAAAATCAAAATTCACAGGGTTTTACAACAGACAATATTTTTATAATAGTCAATTTTAGATTTAAGCTTTTTTTTTTCAAAGTTATAGTTTTTATTTAAAATGAATCTAAATCTTTAAAAAACATTTTCAGCCAAAATACAAATTTTCTAAATTTACTATAATGTTTAAAAATCAATCATCTTTCAAATACTGCTTAAATTTTATTTCTAGTTTAAAACCAAAGTTATAGAAAGTTTAACATTACAAAATTAGGGTTTGTAAGTATCAAAAGTTGCATTCTGTAAACCAGAAATACATTAAGAAGTTTGAATTGTTAATATTTGTTTATTTTCAAAACTGGATTTTATGTTCAAAATAAATTATGGAAATAAAATTTAAAAAAATTTAAAGTTTACAAAATCTGGCAGTGCTTAGGCATATACTGTTTAGATGCATATTTAAACGTTGCTAGTATGTTCAAACACATGTTTCTTTCTGTTTATTTTGTTTGTCAAGGCTGTATAAAAGCTTAACAAATCTTTATAAATATAAAGTATAAAGAAGAATAAGAAATATTTTAAGAGCAACCAGAAACAAAAGAAATTATAGCAAAAGTGGAGAGGTTTATAAATCAAACATTTTAGAAATTTAAAAAACTTAAAAATTTTAAGCATATTTTTGGCTTTTTCTCAAATTTTTTTCTGTTTATGCAAAACATCTAAAAGAGCTATATTCGTGATCACAGATATGCTAATTTTTGCAATAAATTATGAATTGCATCTTTTACACCAGACATTTTCTTATGACAACTAAATCTGTTTTTTATTTTATTCATTTTCCCAATTGGTGCATGTTTAATGTTCAAAAATGGAATAATTTTACTGCCCCCATGACAAAAAAAGAATAATAAAAACTTAAAAAAATAATTTGAAAACAAATTAAGATAAAGATTTCAAACAAATTTCATTTAAAAGTGCATATAAAAGTGCATTTTTTTTTCTGTACGCAACAATGTAAAAATTTAAAATGTACAATGTTAAGAAGTTTAAAAATTCGTTCAGTTCTGAAAATTGAAAAACTAAAATTTTATTTAAAATTTGCTTATGATGAGCCCAGGAATATCAAATGTTTAATCCATGTTGTACGTAATACGAGGCGTTCAGAAGTCAGTCTGATTAATTTTTACTGTTGGTCTCTCTTCTGTTTGTTTTATGATTAGTCCATGTTTAATGTCCAGAAATTAAATACTTTTGTTGTCACGATGAAAAAAAAGTATTAAGGAAAAAAAAAAATTTGAAGTACGGTTTTCAGAAAAATAGCATTTAAAAGGTTTTTTTTCCTATACGACTGTGTAAAAATTGAAAATGTGCAATATTTAGAAGTTTAAAAATTCGCAGTATCTAATGTAAAACTGAAATTTCATTTAAAATTTGTTTATGATTGGTCCAAGAATATTAATGTTTAATCTATGGTGTACATAATACATGATTATTATTACATAAGCCACATTTTGATCATCATAAAATAATATTTCAAAAATATAGAATTTATAAGTCTAAAATTTTAGTCTTTGAAAATATTTTCCAAATTGTCGTACTTTGCTAAATTACATTTTTTTTCACATTTTTATGGTATGTTTTTTCAAAAGGGCTAAATTAGTTAAATATGCCTTTAAGAAAATAAATGCTTTATAATAAAATGCAATATAAAACAATCTTTTTTCTCTCTCCAAAAAGGTACCTTCAAAATAATGAGATGCTGAAAAAACATAAAATTTTAAGCAATGCAATAGACAAACCTAATGGTGATGGTATTCGCCCTTGACTAGAAATTGCAGAGCTGACATCAGATGGAAGAGGCGACTGTCTTGGACTGATACCAAGAGTTGGTAGTCCTAAAGTTTGTTGTAAAGGAATTTCTTTGGTGGACGGACGTTGATGACGTTGTAAAAGAGTTGATTGGGAAACATTCTGTGCAGAATGTTGCTGCTTCAATAAGGAAGACAAGAGCTCTTGTTGTCTGTGATACTGGAGAACAGCTGATAAAAAATTGAATAAATTTATAAACACTCAATAATGCAAGTTTCAAACTATAGGAATTTTTTATAGCATGCACAGAAAAATAATATCTGAGAAATTCAAAAAGAAGCTTAGAGCCTTGAAATTGAGACTTTTTGAAAAGTTGCATGGGAGTCAAAGACTTGTTTCTTATCTTTAATGAATGTTTGACATTTCATTTTTGAAAAAAAACTTTGTACATAAAGTAGGATAATATTGATTACATTTCTAGCGAATAAATATGCAAATTAGGAATCAATATCAACCTTGAAATATTTTGAAATTTTCAACCTACAGTTTTGTTTATTTCTTATTTGTATTATTACCAGCAAGATTAAAATTTTTTTTTAATGGATTTAACTCTTAAGAATTTTAATGGGAAATTACATGCCTTGATATTCTAACAGTATTAATTTTTATGAAAATTTTATAAGAAGTTTCTGGCTCCCTCTTATCTCACTGATTTATAATCATAAAACCTAAAATTCAATATCAAATCTTCTAATGCGATTGAAATAATTTCCTGATGATGGTAACAAATAGTTTGAACAACCAATTTCATAAACATAAACTTAATTATTGATAATGCTAAGTATTTAATGTAAAGCGATTAAAATACTGCCATAATTTTTAAATTGCTTTCACACTGAAAGTTACTCACAGCTCATTGGATCATTTTGATTCAAGGAAGGTGCAGATGAACTTTGATGAAGTCCTGGAGAAACTGGACTTGTAGGTGGTTGAGAATTAAAGATCTTGGCCAACATGTCAGCAGGAAAGCCATGCATATTCATATGCTGAGATTGCTGCTGTTGCTGTAAATGTTTCTGAATTTGCTGCTGTTGCATTTGCAATTGTTGCAAATGAGACAGGTGCTGCTCCTGCTGCTTGGGATGTTGTTGCTGCTGCACCAAGTGAGCAAATATTTCATTTTGATTTGGCTGATTGAGTTGGGAAAACTGGTTACGAGGTATTCCTGAAAAATAATTTAAACTTCTTACAAATGAAAAGAAATTAAAGTAACGAAACTCTAATAATTAGGTCTTTTGATAATATATCTCGATCTAAAAAAAGAAAAAAAAAAATTGAACATTACTAATATGAAAAAACATTCATAAACATTGGATAATAAATTTAATTTTAGATCATTGACAACAGATGGTGTAAGTAGTATCAGAAGTTTATGGATGTTACGATAGCTCAAGAGCATATGAAAACCCATCATTAGGCTTTAAGGATTACGAGGTGGAACTCATCGAATTTCGACAAAAGAAAATGTTTAGGAAGGAACTGTTTCATTCATTTATAATAAGCCCACAAAATTAGCTACAGTAAAATATGCATCTTAGATTGGTCAGATTAACTCTCAAACAAATATTATTTTAAGCTAAAAAGAAAAAAAACCTAATTTCGATAAAACTTAGTTGTTCAAATTATTAAAATTAAACTTAAATCGCATTTGTAATCAATAAAGTATAACAAAGATAAGTTATTATGATGAAATTATGCATCGAGACTTATG
Source organism: Maratus speculifer (assembly GCA_964019185.1). NCBI lineage: Eukaryota > Metazoa > Arthropoda > Arachnida > Araneae > Salticidae > Maratus > Maratus speculifer. The sequence goes on from OZ025290.1 coordinate 199,587,649, forward strand.
TTTGGTATAAAGCAACAGAAAAAAAATATTCCAAATTGACATTTTCATAGAATTTCCATGTGAAATCTAAACCCGTCATAATTTTCATCGTCTCAAAATTTACATACGCACTTCTCATAGTATTTTAATTTATCATTTTAAAATCATTTGCTTTTTATATATATAAAAAGACGTTATTTGCATCCGATAAAAGCATACAATTTTTACGGATCCAGTCTTAAACAACATCTATAGAAAATCTGCATATGACATCATTAGGACAGAATATTACACAACGCAGCAAAACAATATTCAAGACACTCGGCAAAACAAATGGAAAATGTGATGATTCTCAAAACTTCACTTCTTTATTTATAATAGCTCCATGTTTTATCAGAAATCCTTCATTTGAATTTTTTTTTCAAAATTTGGATAATATCATTAGATTATATGCAGATAAATAAAATTGCACTCATTTTGCCTTCTAATACGAACTGAGTAAATGGGGTGAAGTTACTAGACTATTATTTAAAAAACATTTTTGGAAAGAGTAATTGTTGTATCCTTTGTAAATTAAGTTTTTAATAAACTAAAAAAGTATTTAATTGATGAATAAAAGCGCAATAAAACCAAAGTTCATCGGATTTTATGTCAGACGATTTCTTTTGACATGATATTTTTATTTCAGTTTTTATCAACTTTAAGAGAAAATGGTATATTTCTGTTACCACAATTACAAAATCTGTACTAAAAACTATAAAAAAATTAATAACTCGTAAATAAATTAAGATACAGCTTTCAAACAAATTGCATTTAAAAGTAAATTTTTTTCTCAATACGACGATGTAAAAATTGAAAATGAGCGATATTTAGAAGTATAAAATTTGTGGTACCAAAAATTGCAAAACTAAATTGCATGGGAAAGTGTTGCCATTCACAAAATGACGTATGCATTACGCACAGATACATTTGGCCTTTATAATATAGATTTCATTTAGTCAAAGCATACACATGTTTTGTGTATTAAAGAGGTCACATTTGCTGCAAACAAAATACAATGTGCAAGAAGCAATAAATTTTCGTTGCCATTTGAAGAAATCAGCAGTTGAAAGTAGTCTGCTGGCCAAAGCTTATCTGAAGCCCCACTGATTTCAAAGGGTGAACAATGTGCAATTCCAATTATTCAAAGATGGTAATTTTGATGACTAAGAAAAGTGTGCACAGAAGGGCTTGGAAAAATTAAATTTGGCATGGTAGCAACTGACAAAATTCTGTATCTGTAAGAACATTTCCCATAAAATTCAAAAGTTTAAAAAGCGGCGAAAATTGGCTGCTCTAGAAACACACTAAATTGCAATTTCTATAAAATTCATGAATTACCAAACCAATTTCAAAAGTAATGGTTGAAAACTGATGGTCATAGAACCTGTTCAAAGATAAGCTATATTATGTCAACACCGCTACCACTAAAGGGTTACAGGAGCAAAAAAAATTTTTAATTGAGATTGCTATGATACTAAAGAGGCTAGACGCTTTAAATGTGGCATACTAGTTACTTATAAAATATATATGTCCTCTAAGAACAGTGTAAAATAAAATCAAATTTTAAAATTGTGAAGCGAAGGGAAAGAATGACAAGCATTCTAATCAATTCCTAAATAACTATTTCTGTGCAATCTCAGGAAGTAATAAATTGATTAAAAAATTAATGGCTGGTAATCAATGACGACTATCTCTGATCTTACACATGTTATATTTATGCCAGTACCACTATCATTTGTGATTGGAAGGAACATGTTCTAAAAAAGTTAACTTTTTAAATTACACTTCAATAGAATATTAGGTAATACCAAATATTTCAAAATTAATGCTTGCAAATTAATGGTGACTATCTCTGTTTCACTATAGACATTTTATGTGGATGCCACTATTAATAGAGAAATTGAAGATTGTTCTACAAAAAGCTTAGAATTCTACATGATAGTTAACTTTAAGATGTCTACTAAAAAAATTCAAAACTACCAGCAAGTACTAAAATGAGCATAAAATTTTCAAAATATTTTCTAAGTTATCATATAATTAGAATTAGTTCTTATTAATTTGTCATTTCTGAGTAAAGCAGTGTAATAATAAAGTTTAGTCAAATTGTGACTTAAATGGTAATTTGTTTTAATTATTCCTAAAAGTATAATTTTTTCTAATAAAAATTAGGCATACAAATATCACTTGGTATATTTTAAACATTACTTGAGCAAGGCTGCAGGATTTGCTAGTCTACTTATATATAAAATACAAACGGAAATTTCGTGTTTTCCTCTTATTCCTCCGATTCTACTGAAGGGATTTTGAAGTAACTTACATTGTTAGATAGATATTATTTCAAGAAAGGTTTTCGTATGTAGTACATTGTTCTATGTATAATAGTTAAAGTTATGATGGAAAGTTCTATTATTTTGGGCAAAAGGGTTACCATTTGGCATATGTTTTTCATTTGGCGCGGCATATTGAACTATCTTTGTTAAAGAATTGAAATGTTTATATCAATTAAAAATGAAAAAATACAAACATCCCACAGTGGGGCAAAAACCCAAAAAGCTGGCCAAAAGACGAAAAATGAAGTTACAATTTAAGGAATTTTGATTATACAGTTGGCTAGAATGTTTGGAGAGTTGGAATCTGTATTTAAAGAAAGATTTTTGCTTTGCCCTTACAAGCAGCATCATTTCAAAAATGATGCTTGAAGGAATATCATTTAGAGCGAACAAAAACAGCAAAACAACAGTTCCTCTAAACGAGTGCTATATTTTATAATATTATCTGATTTTAATGATTTGAAATGGATTCGCACTATGATAGTATGTACTTTATTTGTATGTATTACAAAATTTATATTAAGCACGTAAAAATTAATAAATTCATTGTCATTTTTGATAAAAAAATTTAGAATTTTTTTTATTTTTTTTTTGCTTTTAAACGTCAAAAAGTTTAAATGTTCCACAGTGTTCCGCAACGAAATTTAATGGAATTAATAACTTGGGCTATTGTCTAGTGATTCATAAAAAACCAGCTGCCTTAAACTGCCTTTCTGCATTTCATGCATATTTTAGTAACCGCAAGTAAAAATGCCACTTTTTCGGCCGCCTCAAAAATTTTGAAATTGACTACTTTTCACATAATTTAGCTGATAAATATTTTTCAAATTTTTGAATTATTCAATTTTATAATAGTTTATTTCCTATTATATTGAAAATAAATACTATAATCATAAGATTACATTAATTTGATAAGTAAGCTTAGTAATGAAAAAATGAAAATTCTCTATTACTGATCCGGTAGAATAACATTTTCTTATCGTTATAGGTAGTAATTTTGTTTGTTCTATTATAATTAGAAGAATTATTTTGTCAATGGCTATATTTGCTGATAAAAACTACTGAGCGTATTTCATTAATGCAAGTGAAAATCTTTATGAATATGACTTTCGCCTACATTAGCAATTTGGATTTGGTTTACAAGTGAGGATGTGATGACACATCAAGTACATTTAAACAAATATTTAGCTATGAAGATGGTAGGGGGTTCTAATATATTTTTCACTTCTCCCGTGCTATTAGAATACATAAATGTTGCGAATAATTCATGAATCGTTAATTTGAAAATTCCGAGATCTTCATTTCACTATCGGGCCAATCATGATCCATTTTTTTTCAAGAAATATGGGAGCTACTGTCAATGAATGGTATTGTATTAAACACAGGAGAATTAACTTTTTTCTTTTAATACAAACATTGATACAGAAGAAATATAGTCATTAATAACAAATTAGTGTAATACTCGACATTGCTACCTATGTCAGACAACATCGAAACAGCTTCTAACCGATATGACATTTTAATTAGAAAAGGATAGAGATAATTTAGAATTCAGAATATCTACGTTATATGCTAAGATGCTTAGAGAGGGCTTGCACCTCGCAGACAAACTGGATAGAAAAAATGGAAAGCTCGTACTCTGCATGAAAAGAAGAACACTGAAATTGCAAAATAAAATATGCAAAAAATATTTCGTTTACAATTAAGACTTCTTGTCAAGAAACCAAATCTCAGATTTGGAAGCACAAATGATGGCAATACAATTCAACGATTCTTTGAAAACACAACTATTTGTGCTTCTATAACGAGCATATACAAAAATTTGATAAAACGATTCTATGTCATAAGTAATTTCTTGTATCCATGTCATTTATTGGATCAATTTCGAAGATTTTTCCTAACAAACAGCTCGTAGATTTAAACAACATCCCTGGTTCTATATGCCTACTTCAGTGCACAAACTATTTATTAATGACAAAGAAATAACATTATCTTCATTACTGCCAATTTGCCAATCGCATAAGATACTCAAGATTCATGTAATAAACTGATCAAAAGGCATCGAGAAGATTTATCGCAAACATGCAGTAGCGCAAGAAAATGAAAGGTATTTTTATGTCTTTTAATGTCATCAGATTATTTCATTTCAAGTTTAGGTAAATTATTGTAGAAGAAATTAAAAATAATTGATCTTAAGAGTCACAGGATCGTCTAATACTGCGAACAAGCTCTGCTAACTATTTCGACACCTTGACATCTGAAGAATCTTTTTATTATACTACAATTGATTTTAAAGGTGAATTTCTGGAATATATTTTCTTTTTACTTTAATAATATAAAAAATAAATAGTCTAGTATTTTACTTTCCTTTAATGTACTTAAATTTCGATTAAATGAATCTTGGTCCTTTGAAAATTCCTTTTTAAGTTTAGACTCGAAATTTTAAATTTTATTTAAATCAAATTGTTTTTACTTTTAATCTGTCATTTTATTTATTTATTTATTTTTAAAGTTTAACTTTTGAATCCTAATTAGCATCCTGAAAAGTTTACGAAATTTCATACAAATGGAATACCTTTCAAGACATTGTAGTTTTTGTTCCACCATATTTTATCCGCCATTTTTTTAATTTAAATTTTGTATTCTTACTTAGCATCCTCAAAAACATCTGTATACGAATTTTCGTGCAATTCGAATAACATTTTCATATTTTGGCCAGCTTTTCCGGATTTTGCCCCACTGTGCATCCCTTAAAAAAAACCCAAAATTAAACTGTTACTAATTTTATTTAAAATACAAAAAAAGAAAAAAAAATATCAATTCGATATAATATAAAATAAAAATATTTAATTTAAATATGGGGTTAATTTTTATATGGCTTAAATGAAATATACGTTGTAAAAGTCGATTGATTGAATCAATATCTGGATATTTATCACTATTTTGCCTACATATTTGGCTTCAGAATAACAAAAAAAGATCTAAAATTAAAAACGATATGAATGACGCCATTTTTTAAACAGAATTTAAGTATGCCAGGATTAATTTTAAGAACTGCTGGATGCATTTTTAAAAATTACTTACATCATTGAATACGTTGGCGACGTATTTATATATTATGATACATCTATTTTTTCTTTTTAACAAATTGAGATGTCTTTCTTTTTGTTTACAAAGATTGTTATTTTTTTTTTATGTTTTACAGCTGCACAAACGATATATTATGGTTTCGTTAATTAAATAATTATAACTGCTATATTAATTGGAGGAAAATATGAAAAAAGCAAAAAAAAAAAAAAAAATTGGTTAGCAATTTTAATTAAATATACAATTAAAAAATAAGAGAACTTACAATTATCCATATGTATATTTATGGGATATACATATCAGGATACCTAATTATTGCTGTCCTTGAAAAATCAAGGACAATTGTTAAAAGATATTACACTAGCAGAATTAATATGCAGTGTGCGTCTATGCTGTAGAGATTGCCCATAGAGTTTAAGAAATGTATTGAGGAAAAATAAACAGATTTATAAACAAATAACTTTTATTTAATCCGAAGATAAAACATAAAAGATGAAATTAAAATCATAAATTAAACCAGTTATATACAGTCAAACCTCATTAACATGAACTTCAAGGGGAATTAAATTTTTGTTCATGTTATCTGTAGTTTATGTTATCAGTAGTAAAAAAAATATTTTTTAATGATCATTTATATTCAATAAATATTTGCTTTGATTAACAATTAAATTAGTTTTTTAATAACATTATGAAACTTATACACTATACTTATTTTTAATTTTTATTTCGTACCAAACAGTTATTTACAATAAGCTTGAATGCAATGATAAAGAATACAGGGACAAATGTGAATTTCACATAGGGGGGAGAAAACTTTGTCTCAGTCTTCTTTCTATTTGAATTCTACTTTGAACTGAGACTTATTTCTATTTTAATAATTAGACTAATAGTTATATATTTTTTATCCATTAATAGAAAACTGTTAAAAATAAGTAAATAAAACGAATGCTATAAATTTTATTTTTTAGCACATAAATGGTAAAGTATGTAACATAAACTTCAATAGATTTATATCAAATAATGAATCATACATTTGTAACTAAATTAGGAGAAATTAATTTATTTACACTCAAAATACTAAAAATAACAAAAGTAATAATTAGATCCTTACCTTATTTATTTATAACTTATAGATACCAGAAAAAATATCAAAATTACATCATAAAAAATCTTATTTCCAATTGTTTTCGGTTTCTGTCAACAGTTTGTTTGCGGAAATCTTCTAGTTTATCTACAACATCCAGGTATTCGGTAGAATTTTCTGTTTGCATCACAAATCTTCGTACAATTTTTGATGCATGAAATGCTTCAATACTGGATACATTGTTTCATTCTGAACAGTCACTGCTATCATCTTCCTCTTCTGTTTCAGAAGAATAGTAAAAATTATCGGCAGTGATTTTAGCACACTTAATTTCCTTAACCATTTCTTCATCCGTAACTGTGTCGGATGTCATTATTTCATTGTTCATTGTTACATTATCCTCAAATGTGACATTTTCTGGAAGTATGCCATGTGCTTTTGCTTCTGAAGAATAAAATTTTATTGTTTCTTCTGTTTGTGAAGGAGTTTCTTTGGTAGAAAATCCAACTTTTTGGAAACAATTCTGAATAGTAGTGGCAGAAACTTCTTTCCAGGCAGATCGGAGTACATTTAATGCATCCAATAAATTTATAGAAAAGGTTGTTCCTTAATCGAAACAAATTGTAGGAGAATTTCTCTTCTGTAGTATGCTTTTATGCATTTAATTATCCCTTGATCACATGGTTGTATTTTTTCAGTTGTATTTGAAGGTAAAAATTCAATATGGATTGTTTTGAGTCTGGAAACGATGCAATGAGTGCTGCAATTATCTAAAATTTAACAAATATTTCTGCCATCTCTTTCAAATTTCCTGTTGAGTTTTTTAACCTACTTCTGGAATATGGCAATCCACGACTTTTTGCTCGATTCGTACGTCACTAGTAATATTTTTATACCTTTAAAACAGCAAGGTTTTGCAGCCTTTCCAATGACCATCAATGGTAATTTTTCCATTCCAGTCATGTTGCGAGCAATTAACAAGGTTAATCTTTCTTTGCTGCATTTTGCACCTGAGTATTTCATATTCTTTATCGTTAAAGTTCACGAAGGAAGTGTTTTCAGAATGATGTCTCGTCGGCATTAAAAATATCTTCTTCAGCATATTTCATTAAAACTGATTGAAGTTTATTGATTATGAAATCATTCGCTATTTCATAATTTACTGCAGCCACTTCCCCACAAATTTTCTTGCAAACTATTCTGTCTATCCTTAAATCATCGAAGCCATCCTGATGAGCCTAAAAAATCTTTTACACCTAAAGCATCGGTGAAAAAAATGAGCCTTTTCTAGCAAAATCGCGCCAGTAATGGGAAGATTCAGGTTTCTTGCTTCATTCATCCATTTGATTAATGTTGTTTCGATTTCTTCATGATTGGCGACTCTCATTCTTTTCAATTTGGTTCAAACTTGTTTAGTACATAAGCTGCTTCAATGTTGTCTCTACCTTTTAAAAATCATTGATATCATACTTTTAGCTATTCCATATTTCTTAGCAATATCAGATTTTTAAATTTCTCGAATCTACATCGTGTAATATATCAAGCTTATTTTGCAAACTTAAGGATTGCTGAACTTTGCGACTCATTTTGAGCAACTATACTGTACATGTGAATGTCCTTATGAATTCATACGGGTAAATGAAAAAAAAAAAAAAAAAAAAAAAAGACTGAATACACAACTTTTTATACGGAAGTTGCAACACCAAACTGTAAATTTTCTATGTTTGAATACAGAAACAATGCATAAAAATACTCCTTTTAAATAGTAATTATCTCTAGTCCTGGTGACATGTAGATGACGACAGGTAGTCTACTTTCCATGTGGGATAATTCGCAAATTTCTTTCTCATTCGAGCAGACGAGAGGTGCCATGTAACGTGATCTACTAGATAATTGATACTAAGACTTCCCTCAGAGGGATTAGTCTGAACGATATTGCTGAGAATACACATTTAATAACTTGCGATGAGTAAAGAAAATGAGATGCTACCTTTAATTGGTCATTCATTGTGATAAAATATGATGAAAATAAGCATACTGAATCATAGAATTACAAAATCTTATATAAAAAGATGCATATACTATTTTTATAAAAGAAAAGCAAACCATGCATGGATATAAAATTGGAAATATGCAAAAATGTTAAAAATAATACAGAAAATAAAACACCAAATTTTCGTATATTGGAAACATAACTCTTTGAAATGATGTCATGAGCATAAACAGTAGCTTCACACCGATTTGAGAAACTATAAATAACAAACTATTATGTTTGAAGAGAATCAAGGGCGGATCTGGAGAGTCCTCAAGGGGGGGGGGGGGCAATTTTAAAAATTGGGAGACTCGAATCTTATGCGTGGATCAGGGCTGATATTTTCACTGCGGGTCGGGTTTGGATCCGGTTAACTTCTAGATTTTTTGCGGGTCGGGTTTGGGTCCGGTTGACTTCTATTTTTCAAGCAGGTCGGGTTTGGGTCCAGTTGATTTCTATTTTTTGCTGCTAGTCGTGTTAACTAATCAGGGACGTGCGAACAGAAAACTGCGCCTGGGCAAAGTTTCAGTTTACTCCCCCCCCCCAAAAAAAACCCCGACTTTTCTTATGACAGGCCAAAAATGACATTTGCAATATAAATTTGATGTTCTTTAAATTTCCGGACCCGAGGCAACCGCCTCCTTCACCCCCGTCTTCAACTTTTTGCAGTGGATCAGGTTAACTTCTATTTTTTCGTTACTTGTGGGGTTTGAGACCGGTTGACTACTATATTTTACTATAGGTTGAACTGACTTCTGTTTTTTTTTTCTTTCGCTGTTGGTCGGGTTAACTTATATTTTTTGTTCTGGGTTGTGTTTGGGTCCGGTTGACTTCTTTTTTGCTGCAGCTCGAGTTTACTTCTACTTATAATATAAATCGTAATAGTAAAGCTCTACACTACGAGCCAAAATAAATTTTAAAAAATGTATTTCTTAAGATTTTGCTAAACAAATGTACAACATAAATATATTTTTTATGAATAACAAATAAGTAAGATGCTAGCCCAAACTGGGCTCGAAGTGAAGAATTGCATGCAGTGTTTCCTTCCCGGAGCTATCAAAAATCTCCCCCCCCCCCCCCCCCCCTCGGAAATTTTCTGTTTTCAGTGGTAAAAAAGTGTAATTTTCCTCGGGAACTCTATTGTATCCCCACCCCCAGAGTCACAGATGTCCCTCCCGGAGAAAACTGTCTTAATTAACACTGTTTGCACGAATCGCGGTCGGGCCAATAATGCTTATCATATAGGCTGGGTCGGACACGGAAGAAACGTTTAGTTTTTATTCAGGGCCGAGCCCCGACCTGGAAATTTTGATCAGTACATAGAAGACATGAGTTCGGGCTCTTTTTTCAGAATCAGGTCCCACCCGAGCTCGACGATTTTAAATCAGAGCCCTCTCGAATCCGAAACATTTTGTTTCATCAGAGCCCAAGCCCAATAACGAAAGTATACAGTAGAAGAAAAAAATGCATAATAATATTTTTTAAATGTTCCAAAAAATATGATTTTTAAAGTACATTTTACATAGAAATGTTACTCTTAAACGAAAATTTAAATTTAATATTATCAAAACAAAAGTTTGGTATAAAATAAAAATGTACTTTATACATAAAAAAATTCTCATATTTTATCTCCTTTAATAAAAAAAATATTATGGACATGTTAATGAAGCGTGGTTCATGAATAAATGCATGGAACCTGTAGAAATTACTGTTGATTATTTGTCGAATCAAACAACATTTATCAATTTTCTATAAAAAACTGTACATTTTTAACTATAACCATTTCATTGCTCATAACAATCTTCTGTGATAGGCGTGACCCAGACAATAACATTAAATTAAAAATTTTAAATTCCGATGCTTTTATAGGAATAGAGAAAACACCGCTTAATTGCTTTTTATCGGTATAATATGGAAATTAAATTTACTTACGACTTTAAGTGACTTCATAAATTGTGGAGTACAACTTCAGCATCAGCAGAATTCACACAAAAAAACAACAACAATCACTTAAATTATTTCCATATGAAAAGCGATTACAACCTGTGTACGCTGAGTACAATAGAAATCTAAATTATGCGCCAACCGCAAACTAAAATTGAAGAAAATATCCTTTTCGCATTAAACGTCTAAATAATAATAAACAACGCTATTGCAACCTCTGCTACAGACAAAAATCAAACTAAAGACAAATTCATTATTCCCGCCTTTTCGTTGGTGCCAGAACGTCGTCAGAAATGGCTAAAATAGGTTTGTAGAAATGACCAATAATTTACTTTTAAAAAAGCAATCTAATGCTAGAATTAAAAAACATACAATTTCTTTCTTTTCATTCTAATCAATGTTCAATATAGTGATTTGAAAAGGAATAAGTAATGTTTAAGGGGGAAAAAGTTCTTTTAATGTTTTCTATTCTTTGATAAATAAAATTTATAGGTTTCAGAAAAAATGAGTCAGAGACCTAGTACTAACTCATCTCTAATATAGACATTTAGGAATAATGACTACAGGCCAGACCCAACATGGAAGAAAAACAAGTCTGGCTCGACCCAAATCGGCAGAAAAATAAAGATCAGGACACGGCTCGGCTCTAAAAGTCAGAAGACCTGACCCAGCCCAAACCTAGGATGGGCAATCACCCCTTCGCCATCTCCCCCTCCTCCCTAGCCTTAGATCCGCCATTGCCTGATTCATGAATAGGCGCGGCCCAACCCAGGCCGAGCCGACCTTGAGTCCTATTCCATGAAGATCAATTCATGTTGGTTTGTAAATCTTTATGTCCCAAGGGGTGGGGGGTGGGGGCATCGCCCCATCACTCCCCCCCACCCCCTTAGATCTGCCATTGCTTCTAGGAAAAATGAAATCGTGACCAGGCTCTGTCTTTAAGAAAAAGAAGCCTGTCCGCACCCGAATCTCTAAAAAAAGCAAGATCAGGACATGACCCGATTCAAAATGAGAGAAAACCTTAACCAATCCAAGTCTCGTGGACTTGCACCTCGTGGCGTGACCCGTGCTAGGCCATGATGGGCTCGAGCTTCGCCCTAAGTTATTTCTTGTGAGGATGCATAGTGTCACTTTGTAAACCCTTTATTAGCCAAAGAGGGAGGTTTCGCCCCCTTCCACCGCCACAGCTTACTGGCTGTGTTGATAGCAGAGCCTTTATACCGGACGGAGCCTGGGCTTGAAAATTTTGGCCTGTGTATACCTCTAGTAGGAAGGAAGTCTATGCGAGACCCGACCTGGAAAAAACAGTGTGGTTTGATTGAGCTCTGGAGAAAAAAATAAGACTTGACCCAACCCGGTTCTGAAAGTCCTAGTATAATAAAGTGGGCGACCCAGTCCAAGTATAATGGGCAACCCAGTCCTAGTATAATAAAGTGGGTGCGACCCGACCCGGGTCGCGCCGGTCTCGAGTTTAGGACCAACAACTTTTCTGTGCGGGCAACTAATGTCGTTCTGCAGATCCTTCATTGGGCTCAAGGGGGGGGGGGCGATCGCCCCCCTTAGATCCGCCATTGAAGAGAATAGAGTATTTTATATGGTGTGAAATCCGTCTGGATAGTTTATAATGTTGAATATCTGTTTTCCAAGGATACAATGAGGTTGTCGATAAGAGTTAAGGAATCTTTTTTTAAAAATTTGTCCAAACGAGCACTTACACCTTATAAGTTACTGTGATGCCAAAGTTATAGTTTCTGACCCCAACAGTATCCTAGAAATTGCAATATTCTCAATAAATTGGGTTTAAAACTTTTTCTAGAAAAAAAAAGTTTAATTTGTGAAATTAAATTGTCGAATGTTTTAGAAATCATTCATAACAAGAATATTATATCTTAAAAGTTGCCACAAAAAAAAAAAAAAAAAAAAAAAAAAGATTTTAAATTTTTAGTCATATCAACATCAAAGAATTCTCAATTTTAGAACTTTTTTTACTCGTGCATTGATGCTGATTATTGTTCCTATGCAGAATATAGTATATTTTGCAGCAAAGATGGTTACCAACATTTTTTGCTTACATTATTTTTTAAATCGGTTAGGTACTCCCAATGATAACGAAAAACACACAAATGTTAATGCTTTATAGCATAGAAATACAGAATCAAAAGCTATTTATCTCCTATTATATACACATAAATTATCTAATTAGTGCTAGCAGATGCATTTTTAAATATACATAGATCAATATAACACTTCATTTTTCTTTTATTACTATTTCTTAGTATTCATTTTTCATTTATTTGTATTATTCAGTAAAAAACTCACTTTCTTAAGCCCGAATTACGTCAAACTTTTTATAAAAGCGCCTAAGTCCATATAACAGCGAAGTATTGTGAAGAGTATTAAATACAAGGTAGTAAGACACTTAGCCAAACGCAGGTAATAAGTCACCAAATATTGTTCTTTTCGCCCTCTCTCGAAATGCATTTTTTCCATATATTTAAAAAACACGATTTTGAGTCACCCTATTTAAAATTCAAATAAATAAGAGGAAGCAATAATAGCATAAGTCAAAACATTTTATTTCAGCATCAAGGAACTGTATCGTAGTTACACATGTGGAAACAAGTTGGAAATTGCACACGAAGCGTAGCAAATGAGGTGCGTTCGTACGATAATGAAGTTTTAAAAATATTACTCTCATATATCAATCTCATAAAATTGTAAATAGTGAATTACAATTAAAACGCTCATCAAACAATGTTCTCTCTATACCATTATGTAATGGAATACCTTTGTGTGGCCTTGTAAATAAATAAATGTTCTTTGCACCACAAATTATGTAAAATGTATATTATAATATGTACTTTATAGTTTCAAATAAATTTTATTGAGTTCGAATGAGTGTAACACCATTAAAACGCACTTGAAACATTTTTCCCCATTGACCGTAATGTAATGGAATACTTTTGATTGTCCCTGTAAGTGATCTATGCATCCGATTTTCATAAAATGTGAAATAACTCTACAAAATTATGTAATAATTATGCATTTTAAATTTCAAACGTATAAAATACATTTGAAAATTTTTCCCTATTGACCATAATGTAATTGACTACTTTTGATTGCCCCTGTAATTGATTTATGCACCCAATTTTCAAAAAATTTGAAATAACTCAACAAAATTATATAATAATTATGTATTTTAAATTTCAAACGATTAAAATGCATTTGAAACTTTTCCCCCATTGACCGTAATGTAATGGAATACTTTTGATTGTCCTTGTAATTGATCTATGCATCCATTTTCATAAAATTTGAAATGACTCGACAAAATAATGTAATATTTATGTATTTTAAATTTCAAATGATTCGGTTGGGTAGTTTTTGAGTTGTTATATGCACACAGACGGACGGACTGAACGACCACTATAGGTGCTACGTATTTACATAATTACGAACGCACCTAAAAAGCTGCTTTGGGCCAAAAAACGTTGTCTTCACTAAATTTGAATCCGATTAAAAAAAGTACCGTGATTAATTAAAATGTTATAGGCAGAGCTGCCAAGTCTCTGGCATTTTGGATACCAGTATTTTAATACAGAAAATGTTTTATTAAATTGGAATATTCTGCGGATTTAACAAATAACTTTTCCTATAAGAAAATTCTGCTATGCAATAAACGGGGGCTTGGCATCTCTGTAAGGAATATTTTGTAATGTACTTTTTAACCTTAAAAAAAGCAACGACCATTTTTTGGGTACAAAAAGTATTGCTAATTGTTCCATTTTGCATACAAGGTACTGATTGTAATATTGATACATCTATGGTGATAAATTTCCAATAATATTTCAAATCCCATTTATTTCATTAAAAATATAAATCTTTTATTCATTTAGTTTAAAATAAATGGTTTTTAACTAATTTCATAATACTTTTCAAATATCACTTTTCGCCATTTTTTAAAGCATTTAGAAAATGGTTGTTGTTTTCAGTCAAATATAGACTTTGGTCTGTCCGCATTTTATTTTATTATTATTATTATTTATAAATGGTGGAGAAATATTCATACTTAATCCATAACGTACATAATATATGACTCTTATTACATAAGTCACCTTTTTATTATCATAAAAATTATGTTTTTACTGATTTTTATAAACTCAATAGGAAAAATTTTGTGCTTTGAGCAATAGATGTCCGCATTTCATTTCTTTATTTTAACAGAATTCTTTTTTGCATTTAGAAGAATTTTTATTTAAATAGGAAATCCAAATGTCGCTGTTAATAAAGAAGAAAGTTACAAAACGAGTAGACGCATACTATCAAATATGGAAAAACGACGAATCTAAAAAAGACGTTATATGAAACATCTTTTAAAGCAAAAAAACGAGGTGTGATTATCGAGCCTACTGATTGCGAAATGTGCATTACATTAAAAAAAATACTGCAAACATTGATTTTTTTTTCTTTTGTGCAGTTTTGGCTTCGAAAGGTGCGCTATGTTGCAAAAAGATATAAGCGACTATGAAAACACACTTGGTAAACGTTCATGCTCAGTTTTACAAATAAATATGGCACATATATCCCTATACACACCGAGGTACCTAACTGGTGTCAAAATGGCGTTCAGTTGCCTAACATGCTGGTTACCATATAAATGTTATAATAAATTGTTTGTTCTAAATATATTATCATTTATTGATTGTTATTTCTTTTTTTAATAACAGAAAATGTTTCGTTTATTCCTTTTTTTACATTTTGAAATAAATAAATAACGTGTTATTATAGCATGCTATATGTATCTGGTAATCAAAACGATGTTTTCGCCTAATTGGCATAAAAAAATCTCGCCAAACCCGGTGCTTATATCTCTAGTATATTATATCAAGTATTTTATTTATGTATACTATAATTGTTTTTACATACCACTTACTTCTTCTTGTATATAAAAATAGGTAAGTGCCTCTTTTATACAGTATAAATTGTATAAATCTTTAAAAAATAGCCCCCGTTACCCCTTTTTGGATCGAATTTTTAAAAAATCAATGTCTAATTCCAGTATTGCTCCCAGGTATGCATGCATATTCTAAATTTCAAAGTTGTATGCCAACAGGAAATGGATGAAAAATGGGAAAAGATGTCACATATGCACCAGGGTACAAAATGACATTTTACCTTAGATGGTTACCACTGAGATGGTAACCTGAAATGGTAATGGCTTTATTTATTGTTTATTTACTCATAAAATGTTTATTTACTTTCATTTTCCTTTTTTAATTATATAAAATATTTCTTTTTATTTTATTTACTGTAATTTTTTTTTTTTTTAAATAGAAAATAATTTAAAAATGTGTATGTAAGCGTTATTTGAAAACTGAGTTTTCGGCAAATGGGCTTTGAAAAAAATTGCGCCAAATCTGATGCGCTTGTGGTATCCGTGCCGAAAAATTAATGACCAGAATTGACTTCCGCATACAAACAAAATGTAAGTTAAAAGAAAACATGCAATAAAAATAAATATAAAGGGAAAATGATGTCATAAAAGAAACTTTTTATTTAAAAATGTAATTGTTTCTAATTTTCACACGCGAAATATATAAAACATTCTTTTAGCGATCAAAAAATGCTATTAAGAGATTATCACAAAATCCATGGTTCATACACTTGAGAACAAATAAAATTCAAGCACTTTTCAAGGACTGTTTTAATACATGCATTAAAATGGCTCTAGAATAATATATCATAAAGGAAATAGTCACCATGTTACCTGTGTATTTAAATGTGTGTTTAATTATTCCTTAATAAAGATACTTTCTAAATTTTCATCTAATGAAGTTTTATTTACGAAATATAAAAAGAGAAAAATGATAAAAAATATTAATTAAAAAGTAAATTAAGATTAAATGTAAATTTAGATTAAAATGTAAAATCTAAAGGATAAAAAATATTATGTCCTTGGCTAATAAAACTTAGTAAAATATAAGTCCAAAGTCAATTTGAGTTAAATGCTTTGTAAATCTTTTAAAGTATTAATAACATCCTGCATCTTTTCTTCTTTTTCTTTAGCAGATCTCCTTAAATTATTGGATTTGCAAAGGGATTGAAGGTCATTGTTTTCTTCTGCTTTTTCTGCAAATTCATCTGCAGACTTAGACATTTGATTTCATTTTCCAGACATCTTTTTTTAACCATCAATTTCCTTATATCTTCACAGGTTTCTTTTCTTTTCTTTTCTTTGTAGATGTCAATTTTTGGTTTTGCAAGTAGCTCATATATTGTTGTCTGGCATTGGAAACATAAGTGCGCATTGAATTCGATATTTTTACATCATGAATATTGCCACATTCATTTAGGTAATCACATATAAGTCTCTGGGAAATATAAGACTGTTCCTTCATGTTTTCAATCTCAATTTTTTTATTAATACTGAACCCTCTTTCAACAGTAACCTATCTGTGACTAAGAAGTAACAGCATTTCAACAACTTTCCACAAATTTTGAAATTTGCTATTAGTCATTGTTTCAAAAAAAATTTCATCGATTCTTGAATTCTCTGGTGAGAATTTAGCAAAATCAGAAATCTTTAAAACAACAACATCATCTAAATAATTGCAAATTCCACCAAAATATTCTCACATACATTTTCTTCTACAAGTTTTAAATCAATCAGAGAATCTAAAATATTAAGCATCTTATTTAAGCAATTCTTTTTATTAGCAACCATATTTCTTGGATCTAAGCAAGATAAATTTCTTACAATGCTATATCCAATAGGTTCAAATCCAAATTCTTTTAAAAATCTACCTTCAAAATAACTTATAACAGTCATAAAATTCCAAATTTGGCTTAAATCTGTTTGCATCTATTAGGGAAAAGAATTAATCAGTGTATAATTAGAATTTAAGTAAAGCAGAAGTGCATATTTCCCTGAAAAAAGCTGTATTTCATTTGGCGATTGGTAACAGAATTTATAATCCCCACTAGGCGAATGGCGATCGTGTTTTTTTAATCGCCATGTGGCGATTGTCAATTTTCACCTATATTTGATCATATGTGCAAGTTTGAAATTTTGCCAAGACTGAAAATATTTTGAAACCCCCCCCCCCCCCCCCCCCTCACGAGTGAACAATAAGCACATGCATGATTCACGTTTTTTTCCACGACCATTTGACGAAATTCGCTTTTTTCCCCAAGATTTTTTGACAGGAATCACGTCTCTATCGCGATCCTTAGACCAAAAATCGCGTTTTTTGCGATCATTTAACAAAAATTCGCGCCTTTTTCGCGATCCTTTGACAAAAATTCACGACTTTTTCGCGATCCGTGAACAAAAATTCGCGACTTTTTCGCGATCAACTGACAAAAATTCACGACTTTTCGTGATATTTAAAAAAAAAAAAATTCGCGACTTCTTCGCGATCCTTTGACAAGATTGCGTCTTTTCCACGATCTTTTGACAAAAGTCGCGTCTTTTCCTCGCTCCTTTGACAAAAAGCCGCGTTTTCTCGGCAATTCTGACGAAAAATTGCGTTTTTTACGCTATCACTTGACGAAAATCGCATCTTATTTGCGATTCTTTTTAAGAGACCGTTATTTTTGCGATCTTTCGACAGGAATCGCGTTTATTTTGCTATTTTTTAACAAAAACAAGTCTCTTTTTGCGATCTTTTGTCAGAAATAGTGCTTTTTTAAGCCATCTTTTGACAAAAATCGCATTTTCTCTGCAATTCTAACAAAAATAACATTTTTTCTACGATCATTTGAGGAAAATCGCGTCTTTTTACGATGTTTGAATGAAATAGCGCTTTTTCCTGCGATCTTTTGGCAGAAATAACGCCTTTTTTCGCAATAATTTGACGCAAATCACGTTTTATTCATATTCTTTTGACGAAAAATCGTGTCTTTTTTCGGGATCTTTTGGCAAAAACGCGTCATTTTCTGCCGTCGGAGATTTTTCCGCCATCTTTGACCAATTTCGTCGTGGTAAAAAATGGCGGCGCGGCCGAAAAAATAAGAAAAATTGTGGAAATCCGCGGGTTTTGAAAATAAATAAAAAAGAGGAAATCCGCCGATTTTGAAAATAAGTAAAACACGGAAATCCGCGTTTCCGCCGAAAATTGGCATGCCTTAATATTTATTATTTCTAATTTTTCCAGCACTTTTCATTCCTTGAAAATGAATCTCTTTTTCCAGCACTTTTCATTCCTTGAAAATGAGGACTTTTTTTTCCAGCACTTTTTCTATTTTTTCCAGAGCGTACGAACCATGAAATCTCAAAATCAAAGTTTTTATGACTTTTTTTTTTTAATATAAAAAAATAACAGTTTTATTTTCCTGCATGATTAAATTTTAAAATGTTTTATTGCATTCAATATTTCTGAGTGCGTAAATGATTACTATTTACTCCATGTACCGATTCGGTTATCTACGAAAATATCCAGCCGGTGAAAATCACGCACACCTGATTTCTGTGACATATGCAAATAAATTGTGTTTTTTTTTATCAGTTTTTTTAATAAAACTTTTAAACTATTTGGAATTAATTTTTAAAAGTAGGTGCATTCATCAGATTACCTTCATAGGTACCTTCTGGAACAAACAGAATCTAAATCCGACAAGTACTTTGAGATTTGCTAGACGAAAGAATTTTTTTTTACTTTTAATATCGTTACGTACTCTGAGTATAAGAGTTCGCTACGCTCAGACAATTACTCCATATGTTCTGGTTCGGCTGTCTATGAAAATATCCAGCCGGTGAAAAATGATGCACACCAAGTTTCTGTGACGTATGCATATAAATTGTGCTTTTTAATCAGTTTTTTAAATATAACTTTTAAACTATTTGGAACTAATTTTTCGTAGATGGTGCATTCACCAGATTACCTTCATAGGTACCTACTGGTACAAACAGAATCAAAATCTGACAAGTACTTTGAGATTTGCTTGATGAAAGAATTTTATTTTTAATATCGTTATGTATTCTGAGTATAAGACTTCGCTTCGCTTAGACAATTAAAAATATTTTTTCTTGTTCTTTTAGCTATATTATGTAATGTAAAACTTGAACCCAGTACTAGACTGCGTTATTTCTTGATCTTTCAAAAGTGAAAGAAATTAAAACAAGTTGAATGTAGGTTCTGCCATTGCAGAATTCAGTTTCGCCTCCGATTAGAGAGAAAAAAAAAAAAAATAAAAAATAAAAAAATGATAGAGGTTTTTTAGAAGGGCGGCCCCGTTTAGATTGCAATGAACTAACTTCATTTTTCTTGTGTTTATCAATATAATAGCAAACAGAACCGCATGACATACCCAATTGAATAGCAATTTCTCTCTGCGACATTAGAATTGTGTAATAATAAAGAGATATAATTTGACATGCTACTTCATTGACTAGATTCATCAAAAACGGATTTTTTCTTTAGTTTAAATGCTTTTTTATAGACTGAGTAAAAGGAAATGCAATTTAACAATAAAACAAGTGGAATCCCGTCGAATTCGACGAAGAAATGTTTAAAAGACCCGATTGATTTGGTTTTTAAAAAAAGCAAAAGTAATTACATTATTAAATCAATATATAATAAATATATTTTTAAACTTAATGTCAAGTTTGCCAGTTACAATTTTGCATACAAATATTCGCACATCTTCAGTTAAAACTAATCTGAGTGCCGGCGAAATCCAGAAATTTTATTTCATATGTACTCACAGAAAAATAGTTTTATTAAAAAAAAATAATAATAATAATTTCATTTTTACTATGACATTATTTTCACTAACTGAAGTCATCTGAAAGTAAAATCTCAATCTCCATAATGGAAAGAAATATTGAAATGTAATATCATTATGAGTAAAAATGCAATGTTTTAAATAGTGACGTCATTTTCTCTTCAAACGTTTTTTTAAAGTTACTGTTATTAGTAATATGAAAAAGGCATCTGTAATAATATTGTAATTCCCATTTAACTGGTTGCTGAATGACATTTTCCTCATTTGAAATTTTTCTTATTTTGCTTTAGACATTAATTTTTATCATAAATTATTTTCTATTATTTTATTTACATTATTAATATTATGTCTCAGTAAATATTTTTTTCTTTTTTACCTCAATTAGTGCATAATTATACGCAATCATTTTATTGTGGTTAAATTTTACGAAAACAATTAACTTTTTTCTTTTAAATGCGAGAACATGTTCACTGATGAAATAAAGCTTCTGACTGCTGGAAAGTGATAATAGAAAATAAATTTTTATTATCGAGAGAAAAGCTAAACTGAGTTGCCACCAGTTTGAAGAAATATTGTAAAAAGCATTTAAAATTAAAAAATAGATAAAATGGGCACAGCTACAATTAAATAGCTTCCATTTAAAAAAATAATTATCAAAATCTGTTGAGTAGAAAATTCAAGGCTGATGATTAAAAAAAAACAGCCAGGTCTTTTAAAAATATAGATTGTATGAATGTCTCGTTTTAACGGCCAGATTATGAAAAAGTGGGCCACGATTTTTGACATGACACTTTTTAGCTTGTCTGAAAGAAATAGCATCGAAGGCTAATATTGTTTTAAATTTTGAAAAGGAAAGAGTTGCTGAAATATTAACTGCATTTAAAATCTTTCGTTCATGTTAACCGTCAAGATCTCTCATGGGACATAGAAAATTGTTCATATTAAGCGAATTTTCATGTCAAACGTGATCCTGTTAAAAAGGAGAATAAACACTGGAATCCCTATTCATTTTGACGGGGACAGTGTGAACTGTTCATGTTAAAAGTAATTCACGTTAAGTGTGTTCACGTTAACGAGGTTCAACTGTAATAATCAAATCAATAATCAAATTATATTATATGCATAATGAAGTAATGAACCGGAGCACCA
This sequence comes from Maratus speculifer, assembly GCA_964019185.1. NCBI lineage: Eukaryota > Metazoa > Arthropoda > Arachnida > Araneae > Salticidae > Maratus > Maratus speculifer. The sequence continues at coordinate 199,609,019 of OZ025290.1, forward strand.
AAAAGCAAGCTATTGTATTTTAAATTCTATATTAATAAATGTATTTATCTAACTTTCAATAAACAATCAATTTGTAATTAAGTTTAAATTAAATTAACATTTCTAATCTAGTCCATATTAAACTTTCATTTAAAATAAAGTATATTTATGTTTTTCTCCTCCAAAAGATTCCCACTAGCCATATTTAATTACTACCAACTTTCTCTAAAGCTCTTTCTCACTGCCACTAGGAATGCTTTCCAAAACACCCTCTACTGCCAATAGAGGTGTACTCCAAATTATCCCGTCACTGCCACTTGAGACAATATTTGGAGGGAGAGAAAGAAAATCTAATGAATCTCCACACTGCAGCAAAAATAAATCTGAACATAGACCCTTAGCAAGAACCATCTGTAGAGTCTCAAAAGAAATTGACCTGGTTTCCCTTCAGCCTGGTTGCCATTACTACAGCACGGAAAAATCATTTAAAAAGGAAAAAATAGTTGGCTAGAGTTTCAATTTCAACCAGACTAAACATCTGGGAAAACAGAAAATAATCTCAAGAGAAGGAGGAAAAGAAACTTTAAAAACAATTATTTCAAATTAAAAAGAAATATAAAATGAAATACTAACTAATAAAAACAACATGTCACTGGTGACATGGCTGTTTTCACCTTTCGTATAAAAATACAAGTTCGAGACTTCTTGAACTCATAACGCTAATATTCCAGGAATCCAAAGTCCTCATAAGCAGCTTCACATTAACAATGAATTAAATGCTGACAAGAAAAATCTCAATTTTCATTTAAGCTCTCAGACTTCTTAATGGTTTTCATTTGTAGCAGCTTTAATATTCCTTCACATGCACCGGTAACAAACTTCTAACGTTAAGATAAAATACAACTGTAAACAAACATAACGAAACTAAGGAAGTACGAAACTAAACGCGACTACAAGAGAGCACTCACGGCCTTTCCACAGGAGCTATAAATAGCTCTCCCATTCGCCGTCATCTCCTATGACGACATCAAAACGCCGCCTGTAGGATCTAGAACTTACCTGGGCAAAAGAACCAATAGCAATCGTCCACGATAGGTAGGCACGTGCTCTCAGACAGGTAACGCAATCTACCTACAACTGCTGTAAACTAACATATTGCGATTTTACTGTGACGATGTTTGCCGCTGTTCTTGTTGACAGGATGGAAAAACAAGTGCCGTGAGATAAGCTTGTAAGTGAATGACGATGCTCATGAACATAAGTTAAACAGAAGTGACTCAAAATAAAGTTATATTTTATTTAAAATAAAGTTATATTTAAATGTTGAAATAAAGATAATGAAAGTGTTTTAAATTAGACAAACTATTAAAACTTAAAGTGATTTATCCAGAAATTATTTAATGATAACTGTTAAGAATAAATAAAATTTATAAAAGTTGGATGAAATAGGTTAAATGAAATAGGGTTGAATTGAACAAACAGAGTTTGAGTGGAATGATAAGAATAAGAGGGAAAATACAAGTATATTTTCCTAACAATTATCACCAAAATGGCGTTATTTCATCTGACGAGATAACCTGGATATTGTCGTTAATTTATTATAAATGTTTATCAAATTTTATTTATTTATACATTTATTTATTTTGATAGAAAATAAATATAACACTTATAATATAAAAATATATGTTTATAAAAATTTAAAAATAATGTTTTTCCGATACCTTGAAAAATTTGAGCATATGAAAATGGCCATCTGATTTCTTCGCCAATCGCGCCAATCTGAAGAGGACGTGGAACTCGTATTATTTTGTGTTTTTAATGAAATGTGTGAAAGGCGTGTATTTTACATAAATTTATTTAATATAACAATTTTATATGTATGTATTCTAAATGAAAGAGAGAGATTTATATTTCAAATGAGCTGAATACTATAGGAATGAAAAATATGTAAATAACATTTGGTAATTTATGACATACGCCTAGCTAACAAAAAAATATTACTTTTCATTACAATTTTTGTAGCAACCTACATGAAGAATAATGAAAAAAAATATGCTGGTAACCAAAAATGACAGCTGCGTGGACTGTTTATTATCTCAGAAATATTACTAATATTAAATGTTATGATACTACTAATCTGCAAGCCAAACAAAAATACCATCGCAATGATGCGTATATTTACATCGGGGAAACATCTAGCTGTACGTTTTTACGTCTAGCTGTAACAACTTTATATAAAATTAACAAAATTTTAAAGTGTAGTTTTAGTTTATAACATATGTATTAAAGTAGTAAAATTAAATAATCGATCTACCGGCGATGGCGCAAGTTCATTGGCATAGTTTGGCACATAATTAACTTTAAAATAGAGGGTTAAATTGTCAGACATCTTCCATAATCCAGTTTACAGAAAATTAGCGTAATTTGGAACAATTTTTTTTTGTACATTTTGATACTTTTCTGCTATACCAGCATCATGCCAAAATGTATATTAAGGGTGTATTCGAAAATATATATTTTTCCATCCTGAAGAGCTCAAAAATTTCTAAGACATTTTTAGATGCATTTCTAAAACTAAAAACATGAAACTTTGAGGTGATTTTCGAAGGGATGTAGTTTGATGAGATGTAGTTTCGAAGAGATAAGAGGCCGTGCGATTTCATTTTTTGTTCAATTAATTAGAATTTTATTTATAAGCGATTATTTTCTCAGTATGACCTTTATTTTCGATCCCAGATATCTCGCTTTGGAAAATTCGGTTCAAAACACCAACTTTGACAGCTTTTTTGCAATGTTTTCTGCATTTATAAAAAAAATGACAAACCTGGCATATTATGCAGTTTTTAAGTAAGAGAATTTGGCAATTTGGTGCGTTTTAGAGCAAAAAGGAATTTATAAATTAAAATTCAATCAGTTTGGATTGAAATGCATCCTTAATCGCTATTTATTTCAACTCAAATGTGCAAATAATTTTTATTTCAAATATTGTAACCTACTTTTTATTGAAAAAGTTTTTTCTTTTTGTTATTTAACCGTAAGCATGCAAAACTTAAATTTACAATTTCTGGAATCAAAAATATTTTTTTATTGAGTTATAACTTACATTTTCCCATGATTAAAAAATAATTATGTTTACTGCAGTGCTAAGAAACAGTTACAATTTCATGCCTGCAATTTAGATGAAGATATTGAAAAAATATTTTATTGTAAACATTTGTTTGTTCTTTTACTTTCTATATTCTTTGTTTAATAAAATAGTACTTGAAACTATATAATTTTGAGATGCTATATTTTAAAAATTATTACTTTTGCACTAATGTTGATAAACAGTTTGAATATTTCATTTGGTGCCAAGTTTTACGCTTGGCGATAATGGAGTGATATAACGTAAACATACTGAACTTTTAAATTGCAGCATTTATAATGTCATTTATAGCAGGCACGCTGAAAATAAACAATAAAATTACTTGCAAGCTATTGGTATATAGCATGAAGAGGCAGTGATGTCATATATGCACTACATTGACATGAAATGGTACTACTCTGTTATCCCGTCGACCAACTTTGCCAAATTATACAAATCGCCAAACTAATAGCCAAATTATATATATTGGCATAATTTTTATTTTAAATAATGAAAAAACAAATAAATAATAGAATATTAATAAAAATAATATAAAGTCGAATTAAAAATCACTTAATGACATTTTAAACACTGAATAGTATTTAATGTCATTGAATGTGACATTCCTGATCATCTATTATTGGCATTTAATCTTATAGTTGGGCGATAATTTTTTGGTCGAAGGGATAACCTAGTAGTAGCGAAGTTTCTTTGGACGCCAGTATCATATATGCATCAGGGTACTTAATTGGTGCAAAAATGTCATTATTTTGCTTGATATGGTAACACAGATGTTGTGGTTTAGTTATTAATAAATTGTTTACTTTTTTTTGCTTTTTAAATTATGTAAATTTTTTTGTTCTACAGTTATTAATTGAACTTTTTATTTATTGCTATTATTCCCTTTTTAAAAAATATGTTTTAACTGGTATTAGAAAACAAATTTTTTGCCAAATTGGCTTCCAAAAGGATTGTGCCAATATTGTGTGTATAAGACATCTATGCCCTTCAACATAGCACTTTTATGAAAATAATTTAAAAGTTAAAATGAAGAAAACTATAATTGGAATACAAGTCCAATTAATTTAGTTCAGATTGCTTTAGTACAAAATGAAATACAGTTGTTGTAACTATAATCATAAATCACAACATTCGTGGATTGAAACTTCTTTAAATTTACATCATTCTGACTCAATTATGACATTTATTGAGCAGAGATATTTGCAAGTAACATTCTGTTTCATAAATTTTTACTGATCAATATTATTATGACGTTATATCTGTCTATTACTTTAAATATAAAATGCAAATTGGTATTTCGTTTTGACTGTTGATAACCCGAGTCCTGCTCAAAGTATTTTCATGAAATAATTTTTTTGGAAGCATCTAGCATGTTTCATGTTGTTTTATGTTACTTATTTATCGAATAATGTGAGAAAATTTAATAATCAGTGAAACTCATTTGCGAAATATTATTCATTTTTAAAAAATCTACATGTATTTTGAAAGAACTTGCATTATATAAGTTAGATAATTTTTCAGGAGTGGTTTTAGTATATTGCATATAGCTCTACAATGTTGAATTATAGAGTTAGTCATTTTGAAATAAATTTCTATAATCACGTAAACCCGATTATAAAAGATTAGTCTTTATAAAAACTTTTAATTGGCGGATTTGGGCGAGACTTACATTGTTAGACAAATTTTCATTGACAGTTTTTGTAAATTGCATAGGGTTATATCGTTCTATAACGAAACCTAATATAAAAAAAAAATCAAAGATTCATCTGGATAGCAGGGATGGGAAAATACATCATTTTGATCGCCAGTGGCGAGTGGATTTTCTGGCAAGGCGAGTGCATTTTTAATTTTGGAAAAAACTGTAGGCAATAGAAACATTATCAGAGACACTTTTTCAATCTAGATATTTTAACTTTCCAAATTATTAGTGTAAATATGATACTAAAGTTCTATCTTATATTAAGCTTACCTCTGTTGCATATATTTCTTAATTTTATAGGGAAAAAAGAATTACGAAAATGTATTTTAGTAATAGTAATTTCATATGTGCGATTTTGTCAAAACTATTTTCAACTGCTTGCGTGTTGTATCTTATAGGCTGGTGAAATAAATCCATGGCTGGTAAGATTTTTGAAAAATTCCCCACCTCTGGGCAGACCAGTGTAGCGGGTGACGCCTGCTAGTCAGTCATATATATATATATATATATATTATAAATGTGAAAGTGTGTCAGAAAAATTGGAATGAAATTGGCTTCAAAATGGATGGATTAATGTCTTTGAATATTTGCATATAGATAAATTATAGCCCGGAAATAAACATAGGCTAATTTTTAATTGATTTATTCAAATATTTTTCTTAATAATTCAAAATTTCATTATTTTTCATACAGAATAAATTATTTTCGAAAAAAAATACTTATTTTTCTTTCCCGTTGCCAAGAAAATCAAAAAACTGGAATAATACTTTGTCCTCGGCAATTAATTTTCAGCTAAACAGTTTCCATGTGAAAAAATAAAAAATTCAAGGGAAAATAAATATGATGTCATATTTGAAATAAAAATAAAAAGGTGTATTTTTTATAATATATTTAACAAGGAATATTTGTTTAGTTAATGAAAATTTTTGTGTCAAAAATGGCAACATAAATGATAAGTAAAAAGAATGAAAAAGAATTAAATGTTTAACAAGATTTTTAATACTTGGAAAAATGTGACATCATAGTTGAAATAAAACAGGTACTTTATAGTAGTCGTTAAAAATACAAGGTGCATTATCAGTAGCTAATGGAGCTAGATAAATAATGACGACATATTTAAAATGAATGAGAATTTTATTTTTACTTATACTAATTAACTTATAAATTGCATACAAATGAAAATTTTTAATCAAAATTCATAGTTATCAATGGAAGAAATTTTTTGTGGAGAAAAAGCAGAAAATAAAACTACCGATTAACATACTTTTAACACTTTCCAACAACATTGAAAAGTTATGCTTTCGGTTTGTCAGTCTGGCCGCTTCTTAACTTTCATAAATATACTCGGATTGTCATGAAATTTTTTGACTTTATTAACGTTTATCTTGGCACGAACACCTATTGAAAATGAAGTTTCTACCATGATTAGTTTACTTACAGGGATAGTCAAAATTTTCCTTACATTATGGCATTATGGAAAATAGTTTCAATTGAATTTTAACGATGTTACAACCTGTGAAACATTCAAATTTATATGCATCTACAAAGTGCACTAAAATAATTTTGTAAATTAATCAGTGAAAAGGACACTTATTATTCATTTACAGGATCACAGAATAATTCCATTGCATTATAATAAAGGGAGGAACAGTTTACGACATACTTTAATTATGGTAAACGATTTCATGTATAATCAAATTGACATATGTTGCTGAGGCTTAATGTGAATCATTTCATGCATAATACGAAGTGCATAGTATTTACAGAGACACACAAAAGATTTCAAATTATATATATTCTAACCGAAGTACTGTATATGATGGATGATGGCTGCTGCATGAATGAAATGCATTTTGAATTATGATATGTGCTTTTAAGTTTCACTAAATGTATGAATATTAAATGATATGTATAAATGCTAATAGTTATACAATTTAGATATACAGGGTTACATAAAAGATCTCTGAAAGGTTACTCAATGTGAGCATAACTTACTTAAAGTTTGTTTTTAAATAACATGTATTTTTATTATGAACTGTATTCAGTAAACTAAAAAATGTTTGAAGTATATAGATAAAATGATATACAGGGTCACACAAAGAACTGGATACATGGCTGTCTTTGGATGATAATTTCTAAAAATGTAATTTAAGTAGTACTAAGGAATATTTTTGAACTAAAGTTTAGAAAAATATTTTCACATATTAAAAAGGTACTAGGTAAACTACACGGCTGAACAAAAGTATTCAATAATGTTTCTATATATTACTATAAGTCGCTGAAAGGGAAATTTAAACCAGCAAAAAAATCGGCAAAAAAGTATCATCAGAAGATTTTTACTATAAATTGCGATAAAAAATTAATTACACATGCTTTTAACCAACGAATTCTTTTGTCTGATTGCTTAATTCTTTAAATATGTGAACGAAATCACAGTTAACAGCTAGTTTTGTAATAAAGTGTAAAAATACTAGGAAAAAATGTTTTTACTTATTTAAATCAGTATTTTGTTAATATACAATAAAAAAGACATTTTATTAGTTGGCTAATCATACTGTTCTATAACAGAAATTTCCTTTGAAACATTTTCAACAATTCAAAATTGGTAAGCAAATCAATAAAAATGGCAGATCATACATACCAGAAGGAAGTTGAGAAACAGATTTATCCTCTTTAAACATTTGAAATGGTTGAATGGGAGAAATTGAAGACTGGTGAGAATCACCTAACATATCTTGTAAAAGGTCCTGCTCTTGCAAGGCCTTTGATTTATCTAGAGGACCAATGCTTAAAGAGGAAGCAGGTGAGTTTCGAGATTCAGACATATGTTGCAACTGAAATATAATTATTTACATAAGTATAATAAAACAATAACCCACAATCTATTATGTGATGCATGTATGCACTTCTAAATCTTTCAAGAAAGTAGGAATAATAAAATAAAGATGTTTGATAAATTGATTAGAAAATTCAAGGTAGTTACAGATGAGAGAATATAAACATCTTAAATTTCTTTTTTAGAACAGATTTGATGGTTTGCCATCTCTCCAAATTAATTTTTTTTTTATATTTTAACTAAACAACCTCTGAATACCAGTTTGGTCTCCTCAATCTTTTGCCAAATCTGAAGATTTCGATAAGGAGATCTCAACTCTCTGCGATCATGATAGCACTTTATACTCCTTTCGTTAAGAATTTTGCTCTTTGACAAAATACCAGTAAAGTCAATAAAGCATTTATGCTTTATTTTTGTCTGCTAATTGGTTGCAATAAGGTGGGAATTTTTAAACCCATTAAATAATCATCCTGAAGTGGTATCATGGCCTATTGGCATATGATACCTAATACAATTAAGTACAATGGAATGTTTTTGTCAAAAGTAATTAATGATATGCGATTGTTGCTAATATCTGTTTGTTACATCCTAACTTCGGTAATAGACTGTTATAGAAGATTAGAAAATATTATCTATTTGTATTTCATATAATATAACATAGTGGGCTGCATATTACAATTTTTATAACTGAGTAACTCATCCACTTCGGCATTTATGCTTATTTTCTACTGATTTTTAAGATCTATACAGTGTAAATACACTGCATCAATAATAGTGCTTATTATATTAATTGCAATAATCCCCCTTTTTTTCTCCCTCTCTTCTTTCGACATTGTAATAGTTATATAGTGTAAATTACAAAAACATCTTATTTTAGTACCAAAGCATTGTTTGTAACTCACAGAAATACACACACACACAAAAAAAAAAAAAGAAACTTAGCAAACTTTGTTAAATTTTAAGTGCTTAAACTGAGATTTGTTCATAAATTATCCAAATTAAACTTAATTTAAACATGAAGTTACTTCATGTTATATTTTAGTGTCTACTCAAAAAAAATAACGCTGTCACTGCCGCTAACAATTTTTTTGTGACTATTAAGAGAGTTGTTTTATACAAAAATATGAAAATTGGTGACATTAGAGAAATGTTAAAAAAAAACACCCTGCTGCAGACAGTTTTTAAAATTGAATAATTATATTAAGAGACATATTTGATATTAAAGTTGGTCAAAATCATTCTATTAAAGAAGTTTTATAGGAGCAAAAAATTCACATAGGAATTTAATCATTTTATACATTAGACGTTCCTTGTGTGCAGATTCCATTTAGTTTTTATAGAGATTCATTTTATGAAGATTTATTTCCATTTTAAATTTGAATTTTTAGCATTTCATGAGAGATTTTTTACATATTTTAGGAAAGAAAAAAATTTAAATTGATGTCAATTATTAAAACATCAAAGAATAAAAGTTTCTTCAAATTAAAAGATTACCTATTTAAGGCAGAAAAATATTGAAAATTATGGCATAAAAACTATATAAAACATGTAAATTTTAAAAGAGAAAATGGTAAAATAAATTCATTAGCATGTGTTAAAAGTCGTAAATGGAGAAAAATTACATCAGATTTAAAAAACAAAATAAGACAATGCACATAAGCAGAACCCCCTAGTAAAGTTTCTTCGCCCCCTCAAATCTTACATTTATAAGTTTTTCCATTATTTAATAAATAATGAAAAACTTTGCTTTTGTATTTATTAATTTGATTTTTGAGCTCATGAAGATGATAAAGTAATGCAACCAAAAGAAATACCAAAATAAAACTTTTGGCCGAATCCATGTCTATTCAGGCAGGGGCGGGGGAGGGGGGGTTACCTTCATAGTCTCAGAAGTTCTTTGGTTGAACATATGTTAAAATTCAGGAAAAAATAGAATTCCCGTAATTTTTGGTTTTCCCCAAAAAAATTTCTGGACCGAGATACAGAGTGCCAAAGATGGCATCCCGAGCACCTTTTCCCATTTGCGATTTTCGAAAAAAAGTTTAAAGTGCTCTATCTCTGAAACGATGCAAGATATCTCGTTGCAGTTTATTTTATTTTAAAGATAATATTTTTCTGCTTAAAAAGATATACTCTATTTTGAAATATGTATTTATTTTTACAGCAGCCTTCTAAAAAAAATTTTTTTTTTAATCAAAAATATTTTTTTCAAAAATTTTGATTTTTTTACTGTTAGTCAATACCATTGAGTACTACCTTCACTGTAAAGGAGAACTTCCACTTTTGAGTTTAACAAGTTTTAGAATCATTTTAAGAATTTAGAGAATTTTACAGGAGCTGCATGTCAAAAGTTTATTTTATTTCTTAATAAGTATAAGAAACTGACAGCTTTAAAAATAGCTTACAAAAAAAAAAAAAAAAAAAAAAAAAAAAAAAAAAAAAAACATGCAGTAAAGTTTACAAAATATATGTATAAGTTTCAAAACACTACTTCCAGTGTACTCTGCTTAGAACTGAAATTAGAAATTCATAGACTTTATAATTTGTTGAACAGTATCTGCATCTTCCTTTGATATTTAATGATGCCTTCCTGTTTAACTTATAGGGTCTGGGGCTTCCATAATCCTTAAAACATTGTGAATAAGAAGTGAAACACTGGTGGTGATGTTGCTTTCTTGCAGGTGGAAATCTATACCCAGCAGCCGATCCAAGTGGGAGCATAAAGTTCACGACAATTTCATAAACAACTGATATCATTTACCTTTGCAATCCACCACTCACAGTAATATACACAGGCAACAAAAATTCTTTTTTATAAATTGTGAATCTGAATATTTTGCAATTGTTTCAGAGATCTTGGTTGGAAAATGAAATTTCTTCTTGCTTGCTGTTCAAAGTTTGTGCAATATAGGTACTATGATAGTAATAGATGAATATACCCATCACTATGATATTAATGGATGACTTCATTCTATTAAATTCTATCATACATAATTAAATATCCCATGATAGGTAATGATTCTAGGTTGCTCTGGCGATTACGTTCTTTTTGAGATGCATTCATATTATTTCCGTATTACTGAATTTAATATATAGAAACATAATAAATTTTGTATTCATGCCAGTTTTCACAAGAGTAATACTTATTGTACCAAGATCTAAATATTTATAAAACTAGTCATAGTATGAATGCACCTCATTTACCATGCTCGACATGCGATTTCTAACTTGTTTAGGATATGTAATAGGCTACATATGATACGAATAAACAAACATTGAGAGACTTATTGGAGCTTCTGACATGCAGTTCCTGTAAAATTCTCTAAATTCTTGAAATGATTCTAAAACTTGTTAAACTCAAAAGTGGAAGTTCTCCTTTACAGCGAAGGTAGTACTCAATGGTATTGACTAACAGTAAAAAAATTTAAATTTTTGAGATTAGCATTTAAGAAAAAAATTATTTTTGATTAAAAAAATTTTTTTTTAGAAGGCTGCTGTAAAAATAAATACATATCTCAAAATAGAGTATATCTTTTTAAGCAGAAAAATATTATCTTTAAAATAAAATAAACTGCAACGAGATATCTTGCATCGTTTCAGAGATAGAGCACTTTAAACTTTTTTTCAAAAATCGCAAACGGGAAAAGGGGCTCAGGATGTCATCTTTGGCACCCTGTATCTCGGTCCAGAAATTTTTTTGGGGAAAACCAAAAATTACAGGAATTTTATTTTTTCTTGAAATTTAACATATGTTCAATTCAAGAACTTCTGAGACTATGAAGGTAAGATTTTTTCTTTGGCTGCCTGAATTGACATGGACTATGCCTTTTGTGAATGCAACACCAGCATTTTACCTACTATATCATTATCTATTGATTGTTGGAGAACTCCCTTTGTGAATGAGTACCTCAGTGATTTAATATTTTTTTACTGTTCATGATAAATGAACCTATTGTGTTTAAGTTTATTGAATGAGATTAAGCTGCCAACCTAATTACAACTGATGTTATCCTAGGTTAAATATACATATATTTTAATCTAAATTAAAAACAATGACTCAATATTTTGGTCATTTCTATTAATTATTATCTAGGCTCTTTTACATTGTAAAACATTTTCAAAAAGATTGGTGCAATTTGGTTTCAAAAAGTGAGATATGTTGCCAAAATATATTAACAACTATGAAAACAAACCTGGTGAATTTTTGTTTATATATGTATTTATATCCATAAAAATTTCTATCATAAATATAGATATTTTTTATAAACATATAACTTCTGTTTCCTTATAAAAATAGATAAATAGTTTCTTTATATTAAATCGCATACATACAGAAAAATTGCTTGTAAATATGAAACTGTAAATAGTTTTAAGAACACAAATTAATGTCTGAATTTAACTAATTATTAAAAAGGTCAGAACTGAATATTTCCAACTGAGCGAAAAATTGCCCTGACTGGGAATCAAACCCAGATCCTTGGCTTTCAAGGCCAATGCTTTACCTCTTAAGCTAACTGAGCGACAACCGGCGGGCATTTCTCGCTCGGATAATCTTATAAGTCAGAACATCTGGTCTGTCATTTAGTGAGCTCGACAGAATAAACCATGGGCAAAGGAACTCCATATAACAATGGATACATAGATATTCAATTATTTTAAACACAATCAAACTGATAGGTAAATTTATCATAGGAACTGAATATTTCCAACCGAGCGAAAAATTGCCCAGGCCAATCAGTGTGTTAAAATAGAATATTAAAAGGTACATATATATTAAGACAGACAAACACAATTAATACAATAACCCAACATGGAGTGAAAAATTAGTCGGGGCCAGAGTTCTCACTGGCTTATGACCAACATTAGTGATTTAGCGAGTACAGAATGAAACTAGTCGTTGGGGGCCACCGTAATACTTACCCATCATGGATATGTATATGAAAATAAAACATGTGAAACTATTTATACAATGCATTGCAATTCATAAACAAAATTTAAATATTGTTAATATACATAGTAATGCTATATTAAACGCCAAATTATATAAAACGCCAAACTACTCAAGTAGTACCGAACTGCGTAAAAGAAACATCCTTATAACTCCAAAAATAATAATTCTATTAACTAACAATTAACTGCGTCGGATTAAGCATCTCATTTCCAATAAAAATATACTTCTGAATTGAAATTTGAATGAAATACAGGGTCATGAAAAATCGAAGAATGTGGAAAACAAGATTACAAATATCTCGGCAACTAATAATCCGATCGACTTCGTTCTATATGCAAAATGTGTGTTATTTTATTGCCTTTTACGTCCATTCCTTAGAACAAAAAAATTCGAAAATTTTTATATACCTTTCATCAGAACGAATTTTTCGAGAGTCCGAAAAAAATAGTTCCGGATAATCGAGGTTGCTAATATTAAATAGGAGTTATATTAAAGTCCCGTTCTTACATACTAACTACATACAAAATTTCAAGCCTCTATCTCAATTTGTTCGGGAGATAGAGCGTTTACAGACAGACAGACAGACGGACGGCAAAATTTGTTTTCTAAAAATATGTTTTTCGGAATCTCCACTATCTAAAACGTGTAAATCCGTCAAAAAAAAAAATTTTTCGATTTTCAAAACGATTGCAAGACTTACCCTATACTACGTATGATGGGTAAGTAAAATTAGTCAAATGAAAAGAAATGTTAGCAAATTAGATTCGGCATGCAAAATTGAAAAATCTATTTTTAATCCCTTAGTGTATCAATGTTTTTCCATTATTTTCTAAAATAACCAAATTTCTTGTAAATGGTTATAAAATAAATATTCGACTATCCACTATAAAAACTACTTAAAATAAGTACATTCTAAGTGTCTTCTATATTATGTTTAAATACTTCAGACATTGTTTTAGTAGTCTAAATAAAAATTATTAGGATGAGCGAAGCGAATCCTCTATTAGGCCACTCAAATGACATTTTGTCGTACACTTTACAAAAAAACTATACAGTATTTTCACTTGAAATTAAACACAAATATAAATTATGATCTGTAGATTTGCAGAATATTTTTTTTTACAGAAATACTTTTCAAAAAATTATTATTTTAATTTATTTTACATGTTTTTCCATTACGAACGCATTTTTTCAAACAAAAAGTGAAACACGTACGTTTTCAGAAGAAAAACTTAAGTCATGGGGTCAGTAATTATAGCTAGAATCATCATTAAATAAATAAATAAAATATATTTTCATTATTCTGATAAAATATCTCAAAAACTGCTTTCAGATTTTCAAACTATGTTCACTCCTTTAACTATGTATAGTTTCATGATTTCTTTTATAAAATATATATAATATTTTTTTTTAGAAAAATTATAGCATATTTTTAATGAATTAAAATTTGTGAAAATTCTCTTATTAACATTCAATTATAAAAGTATTTTTCTGTGTTAGGAATTCAAATACACAATTTATTCGTATTTTGTGAAATCATTTAAGCAGACGATATTTATGATTTTTAAAAGAATTACATTATGTTTTTGTGAAGTGGCAATAAAAGAATTGTAAAAAAATAAAATTAATATTTTGTATAATTCTACTTCGAAAATATTTTTATTTTATACCAGTCTTATATCATAAATGAACAATCTGAGGAAATTCTTAGTTATTTGGTTGAAATACATTTTAAAATTAAAATGCACCGAAACATAAAATTACATTTTTGCTTAATAAAGATGCAAAAATAATTTTAAAAATATATTATTACTTTCAAATATTTATCTTATAGTATAATACTTCGCGAATCCAAACAAAGCATGGCTTCTGCTAGTAAAGAGCTATGACTTACCATTGTGAAAACATACACTGAAAAATGTTATGATATTTCGATTCTTAATAGATAGAAAAAAAATTGATCGGTTAGTGATACTTTGCATAAAACTAATAAATAGTATGGTAAACGGCTAATTTCAACACTGCATTCCAGCAAGTTTTCACTATTTAACACTTGATGCACACAATTTTAATTATGTTTTTTCCAGCGTGACACCAGCACATAAAGAGTGATTAACTAGCAATAGAGAAATACTTATCACATAATTATATCTGTGTCTTTAGCTGTTGCTAAACTGAGTTGATGTTGAGTATCTTTTAAAACAATAATGTAAAAGGCACGTGTGACTGAATATGTAAAGCAACATAAATCTTTCAAGTAACATGGATGAGAATATCTAATGTATAAGTGCACCTCACACACAAACACACATAAAGAGTAGAAATTGAGCATTCACAATTTGGCGAATTTGATTGTTCGTTTGCTCACCAAATGAAGCATTTTGTCATGATTTGGCACAATGGCGAGCAAGAGCGAGAAACCCTGGTTGGGGCTAGGAATCGAACCTGGGTCGAAGCTTACCGTGCAGTTGTTCTTCCATCTAAGTTATCCAGGCCAATATTACTGGGCTAGGATATCGGCCAGGTTAACTTAGATGGAAGAGCAATGGCAAGGTATGCTGTTGATCCAACTTCGATTCATGGCCCTGGCTAATTTTTCACTCCATGTTGAGTTATTTTAATTGTATTTACATCTGTTAATATATATATGTACTTTTAATAAACAGTAAATAGGTTGTTGGGAAATATGTTGCCAAACTCCTTTCTTGCCAAGAAACTTCTTTATTTTGCTAATAACTGAAAATTAAAACAAGAGATTTTAACGAGAGATTATTGTGATCTGGATGAGTTCACACGGAAAATGTTATATACTTAGTGTTATTATAATTTTTGTTTCTGAACCTTTATATTTCTTACTATTATTTTGTAAATAACCATCATGTTTTCGATTGTTTTGATCTGATTGCATAAATTGAATTTCTCGGGTGATATATCTCTTACTCATCTGTTTTTCTGGAGATCAGAAATAGTTCTTTTTCAAAATCAAACTTCATATTTTCCCATGTTATCTATTTCATTTAGGTTTCTGAATTTTTTTTTTCCCCCAGATGTTTAGCCATTATCTGACATTTAATATAAAAAGTAATTACTCTAAAAGTTCTTTTCAGACAACATACGAAAATTGCATAGTCACCATTGATTGGTGTAGATACTTGTTCTTATACTCATACCGCAAGTGGCCTATGATTTATTTATGTGTGTTTGTATGTAGTTAATTTTTTAGGAAATATTAAGTTTACAGATTAATTATCTTGCTAAATTTAAAGACTTATGCAATGCAAAGTAATTTATTTGACAGTGTCTCTTCAAGGAAGCTTTTAGTAATGTTTCTCGAAAACAAGGCAAAAATGTACAAGTAAAGGATAAAAATTTAATTTGAGAATATTATCAATATCTAAGATGTGCCAGTAAATGTATTTTTAGAACGTGAACCAAGTCTCAAGAAAGCTTGTATATAATGGTATTAAAAAAAATATGAAATAACTTTTTATTTTAATCTTACCCTCACTTCTTATACTTTGATAATCCATTAATGAACGAAATTATTACTTTCTTCTATCTTTACAAGAAGAAAGTATTGGATTCATGAAAATTTTAGACGGATTTATACGTTTTAGAAGGTCCTGAACACATTTTGACTATTTTTAGAAAATGTCTGTCAGTCTGTCTGTCCGTCCGCCTGTCTGTCGGTGACAAAAAATTTGTGGGCACTCTATCTCAAGAATTAATGCTTGAAATTTAATAAAATTTTATATTCAGTTAGACCTTGATATGAATTAGAGCCTATTGGTTTTTGGCGATTATTGGCCAGCAGGTGGCACTGCTATACTACATTTTTCACGATTTTCAAGATTGCTATAGCTCATTACATTTTACATTACACGCTGATTACATTTTGGTATTAACCTTGTAACAGGTGATGCAGCTATGCTGCATTTTGCACGATTTTTCCCGATAGCTATATCTCAACAACCAACGCACAGAATTTCACCAAACTTCAGATTCTGTAACCCCTTGATATACATAGATGCTGATTAAGTTTTGGTGTAAATTGGTCAGCAGGTGGCGCTGCTATGCCACGTTTTTCATGGTTTTCATGATAGCTATCTCAAGAACTAATGCACAGAATTTCACCAAACTTCAGATTCCGCGATACCTTGAGATACATAGCCGCTGATAAGATTTTGGTGTAAACTGCCCTATAGGTGGCGCTGCTATGCTACATTTTGCACGATTTTTGCAATAGCTATATCTCAAGAACTAATGCAGAGAACTTCAAATTTTAAATTCTGTTACACAAGAATATATAATATAATTAGATGCTGATTACATTTTGGTATTAACCTTGTAACAGGTGGTGCAGCTATGCTGCATTTTGCACGATTTTTCCCGATAGCTGTATCTCAACAACCAACGCACAGAATTTCATCAAACTTCAGATTTTGTTACAAAATGACATAACATAATTACACGATGATTACGTTTTGTTATAAATCCTTCAACTGATGGTGCTGCTGTGCTATATTTTACATGGTTTTTTTAAACTAGCTACATCTCAAGAACTAATGCACAGAATTTCATCAAACTTCAGATTCTTTTACACCATAACATAATTAGACGCTTTTTTACGTTTTGATCATAAATTGTCCAAGATATGGTGTTGCTGTGCTACATTTTGCAATTTTTTTGTTATAACTATATCTCAAGAACTAATGGACGAAATTCCATCAAATTTCAGATTCTGTTAGGTCTTGACATAAATAGATGCTTATTACGTTTTAGTATAAAGTACCCAACATGAGGCACTACTAAGCTCATTTTCTCAGAATATTAATTAAATTTTGCGTTTTAGGCTTTTTGGATACCAGAATCTCATTAGGTTCGGTCAAATGTTTGAGGAAATTCGATAGTGGGTAACTTTGGGGTCACCATGTTTTTTTTTTTTTTTTAATATTAAAATGTACTTATGAGATAGAAGAAAGTTTTGGGATTGACACATCCAACTAGTTTTTTCTTATATTTCAAATGCATGACTTTTTTTTGCAAAGTTTAATGAAGATTGAATTTTAATTCAACAATTTACCATCTTAAATTTACTACTTGCAACTTTCACTACTCCTTTATCATACAAATTCTATATTTAATTTTTAATGTATTTACTTATAAAGAATGCAGAAGGCTCAACGTTTAAATAAGCACAGACGCATAACCTAAAAACAAACATTTTTTTAAAAAACTCTGACATAGTTCTGGTTGAAAGAATGCAGCATACAATAGGTGACCTTTAGCTTGTCAAATAAAGTTCATAGAGAAGACAGCAAAACAGTATCTAAAGGGAAAGATGAGTCTTGAAAGAGTGACCTTGCAAGTGACAAAATCCATGCAGAGAAAGAAATTAACCCCATTTGCTGATGGCTCACTGGGGAGAGGGGAGGGAGCTGAGTTTTTAACATTTACATTGCAAGGGAAGAGGTACGTGCTTCCAGAGAAAAGTTCTAGTCCAAAAAGAGTACACTGAGTGAGGCTCTAAGAGGACGGAGCCTGGGTGTGTGGAGAGATTAATAGAGGTCTCTGAGTTAACGTGCATAAGAGAAGTATAAAGTAGCTTAAAAGTGCACAGAACGTTTTTTCTGTATTGAATTTAATGTTGAACTGGATCACATATATCCAAGTTTATAATTGTAAATATTGACTTGTTATTTGTAAATAACGTGTAAATAAACTGTTCCTTAAATTCAATTGAAAGAGTGTCTTCTTCACTATGTACCTCTCATAAGTGTCTGATATCATGTAATTATATCGGTGGTGAAAGCCTACTAAAGTAAAAGATTATTTTTCAAAGTTTTGTGGACTTAGAGGGGAATCAGATAGGACCTATATGGGATTTTAGGAAAAAATCTGCATGGAAATGTATGAATTGTACTATTATGTTTACATGCCTGGAATTTCTGGCTGATTCCTCATGTATTTTTCTAGATATTTAACAAAACGTCAAAAATCTGAAGTCACCAGTCACCTTTGGTCATACACTGTAGGTGGGTCGTGCTACACAAAAAAATTCATAAGTTTAGTTACATGAAAAATCACTATTACTTTATATGTCATTTGTGATCACTGATGAGGGATGGACTGTATGGAGAGGTAAAATTATCTAACTCTCCAAACTTCATCCTATGTCTTCATTCGAAAGTTTTATGATTTGATGCACATTTTTATGACTGTATGCAGAACTATGGAGTATAATTTCATGATATAATAATAGCATAAAAAATTTTCTATTTCCTAATCTGTGATATTTATTTTGGTTGAGATTGCCTTATTTTCTTGCAGGTGAGCAGTTTATACCAAAATATTTTTATAACTATATATTACATAAATATTAGAATTGTTATTAAATAGAAGTCCTTTTGCCTTTGGCAGCATATAAACCAGTTTTTCCCATCTATTCCCTTCATATTTGTTTCAGATGGTTCCCCGAAATGCACTTTTAAAATATGAATAAAAATCTTTGAAAACATCACTAAAAAAGCCTATTTATAAAAATATTATAAAATACAATGAGGTATTTTACATATTTACCAATTTATCAAAAGCAGATCTTTCTTGTTGCTGCTGTTTGCTATCTCCTAAAACAATTCGCTTCAAATCAGCTTCTAATTCTTTTACACTCTTTGAATCTATGAAATAAAATAAAATTGCACATGAAGTAACAGTACACATGTAATATTTACAGGAAATAAATATGTATAATTTTAGTAAATTAATGTACTCCGTCAAAACTTGACAGTAGATCCGAAATTAAATTAACCATATGAGAATACAATGAAACTTCCAAATAAGGGACTTTCTATTTAAGCAACAAAAGTTCTGGTCCCAGTCCCTTGATATAAGACGTACAACATAATGAATTTATCTCTGAATAAGGAACATTTGAAAATGAGATTAAAGGAGTTTGTTTTTGCATTTCAGATAATTTTCGTGAATTTATCAGACAGACAGTAATGTTGATAGAAAGGCATATGACAGCTGACAAGCATTTATTTATCCCCAATCAATGTGTTCATCCCCATCAAAAGCAGCAAAGAAATGAAAGTTGTGAAATAAAGAACTTTGATGCATTAAAATATATAAAGCTGAATATTTTTTTGTAAACAGTGCTTATAATGAAGAACTAAAACTATTATTTATTAATATAGTAAATGAGCACCTAAAAGGTTTGTAGGGAAAAATTGAAATCTGCAAAAGAATCACTTTTCATTGATTACTTTAAGTAGGATTCTTTTAAATGTTATTGCACTTTTTTACATGTACACAAATGCTTATGTAAAAAATAAAATCATTAATTACAGTAATCAATGGAAAATTTCAACTAACTCTATTCCTGTTGTGTCTCAAATATAATTTACAGCCTTCAGGTACACATTCACCTCACTTAAAATAAAGTCTTTCTAAGAGATTTTTTTTTTAAAGTAAAAATTCAGAATAAGAGACATTTCTATTTAAGGGATAAAAGTTCTGGTCCTACAGGTGTCCCATATTCAGAGGTTTCACTATATTTAAAAATCTGATTATACAATACTCAGTACATTTTTGCAAATTTAGTATTCCTTACCAAGAAATAGGCATCCAATACCAATGTATTATATTTTAAAAACTTGTGTCCACTAAGAAATAAATAGAAAGTTTTCCAAAATATTAAAAACTAATATTCTTCTAGATTTTCACTTAACTTCTACAAAACCCCTTTAATATCTATTGATCAAATATGTCAACCAGAAAAAATCATTAGTATTCTGAGCAACTTTATAATTGCAAAAAAATTGTTTTTAATGAGCTTGTGACTCGGGTGATTTATGGTTTAAGTTTAATGTTAAAGCATAAGCCTAAACAAGGAGATGAGGCAGTAATTGGGGAGGAGGAGAAAGATGGAGGGATCTAAATTTAAAATTTATGATAAAAACTGAAGTTTTTAATTTTTACCAGAAAACTTAAAACTTGTATGAAGTATCAAACTTTAAAGATTTATATACCTTTTTGACTTGATCCATTAATAGCATCAGAACAAGTAGTAGCTGACTGAAGCATATCCATAATGTCTTTGCTGGAAGTGGGTCCAGATGCTAGTGACTGAGGTGCTGAAAAACTTGTAGAATGAGAAAGAGCCGGGCTAATAGGTGTAAAAAAAGTGTCTGAAGAATTTGGTGTAGGAGAAGGTATGATTATTTGAGGTTCTGCTATACCTGAAAAAGGTAAGTAAGAAAAATTAAATGCATATTTTACCTTCAGAAAGTCACCATAAACAGCTTTAAAGAAATAATTTTAAGATCCCTCCCCACAACACCCACACAATCTTACAAAATACAAACTATCATAGATTAATCGAACAAGTGATTTTCACTAATTATGAATGGTATTGTAAGATTGGGAAGATTTTAACAAGACTTCTATATATTAGCTTCCACGATAAATCAAGCAGAAGGAGAATAATTAGGTCCCGAATACAAGAAAATTCGTTTCTACAGGATAAAACTAAGTTAGCATTGAAAATGTTTCTTGCTATAAAAGGAAACATACTCAATTGATTTAGTTAGTTGGTTGTATTAGTGACGGCTAATTATCCACACAAAGGATACAGGCCTTAGAAGAGGGGGAGGGGTCTTTCTGAGGGAATCTAACCCCATTTTTATGCAAGGAAAATTCCAGGTACGAAAGAAAACACAGGAAAACATTGAATGATTAGGCTGACAGGTGCAACTAGGTTTGAACCCAGCATCTCCCTGTCTATCAGCTTCGAGAGCTGAAGCTTTTGGCTTTTGGTAGAGCACTCAAACGATTTAAATTAAATGTGTTGTTTCTATTAATTTGAGAATGAAACCATCTAATTAGAATTTGAATTTGGGAAAGTTCATTTTGACCTATTAAAACAAACTCAGCACTGAAAATTCAGCCATGTCGAAAATGGCTCAATTGATTTTCACAAAACTTTATGTTAATACTAATTCAAGTACAAGAAATATAGCTAGCTAGATTATTAATTTAAGAAAATTTGTTTTTTGTGGTTACAACGAGCTCAATACTCAAAGAGGTTATCAATTGAAAAATCAGATTTTTACTTTCTTCTATCTTTACAAGAAGAAAGTATTGGATTCATGAAAATTTTCGACTTCCGGTTTTCGACGGATTTATACGTTTTAGAAGGTCCTGAACACGTTTTGACTATTTTTAGAAAATGTCTGTCTGTGAGTCTGACCGTCTGTCTGTGTGTCTGTCTGTCTGTATGTAACAAAAAATTTGTGGGCGCTCTATCTCAAGAACTAATGCTCGAAATTTAATAAAATTTTATATTCAGTTAGACCTTGATATGAATTAGTGCCTATTGGTTTTTGGTGAAAATTGGCCTGCAGGTGGCGCTGCTATACTACGTTTTTCATGATTTTCAAGATTGCTATATCTCAAGAACTAATGCACAGAATTTCACCAAACTTCAGATTCTGTGACCCCTTGATATACATAGACGCTGATTAACTTTTGGTGTAAATTGGCCAGCAGGTGGCTCTGCTATGCCAGGTTTTTCATGATTTTCATGATAGCTATATCTTAAGAACTAATGCACAGAATTTCACCAAACTTCATATTCCGCTATACCTTGAGATACATAGTCGCTCATAAGGTTTTGGTGTGAACTGCCCTATAGGTGGCGCTGCTATGCTACATTTTTCAGGATTTTTGCGATAGCTATATCTCAAGAACTAATGCAGAGAACTTCATCAAATTTTAGATTCTGTTACTCTAGAATATATAACATAATTAGACGCTGATTACGTTTGGGTATTAACCTTGCAACAGGTGGTGCAGCTATGCTGCATTTTGCACAATTTTTCCGATAGCTATATCTCAACAACCAACGCACAGAATTTCATCAAACTTCAGATTTTGTTACAAAATGATATATAACATAATTACACAATGATTACGTTTTGTTATAAATCCTTCAACTGATGGTGCTGCTGTGCTATATTTTACACGGGTTTTTTTTAAACTAGCTATATCTCAAAAACTAATGCACAGAATTTCATCAAACTTCAGATTCTTTTACACCATAACATAATTAGACGCTTTTTTACGTTTTGGCATAAATTGTCCAAGATATGGTGTTGCTGTGCTACGTTTTGCAATTTTTTTGTTAGAACTATATCTCAAGAACTAATGGACGAAATTCCATCAAATTTCAGATTCTGTTAGGTCTTGACATAAATAGATGCTTATTAGGTTTTAGTATAAATTACCCAACATGAGGCACTACTAAGCTCATTTTCCCAGAATATTAATTAAATTTTGCGTTTTAGGCTTTTCGGATACCAGAATCTCATTAGGCTAGGTCAAATGTTCGAGGAAATTCGATAGTGGGTAACTTTGGGGTCACCACTTTTTATTATTATTATTATTATTATTATTAAATTGTACTTATGAGATAGAAGAAAGTTTTGGGATTGACACATCCAACTAGTTTTTTATGACATGTGATTTGATTATGAGTTAACTAACCAAGTCTTGAAACAGTGGTAGGATTTTTTTTTTTTTTTTTTTTAGCTTTTCATAATTTGAATTTTTGCTAATATATCATTAAACCTAAACAATTATCTAGAAGCTTGCTTTTAGTACTAAATTTAGCATTAGATAATTGTCTAAGAAAATTTTAAAAAAATATGTTAACTGATTAGAAAAAACAAAATTGATTTTACCAACTGGTAATTTTTTGAACTTAAACATTTTCAGAAACTCTGTAATGCTAATATTTCTTAAAAGATAACTGTGCTTATACTTTTGTTATGTTTAAAACCACAATCATATTGTTACAAACATCGCTATACTCATAGCTTGATGCAATGGCAATACACCTTGGTACAAAATTAGCAAAATTATATATACATATATATATACACACACAGGGTGTTTATAAAGTTCTGGACCCACATTGATGTTTAATAACTCATAAAATAATATAGATAGATTAAAATTTATAACATAAATGGTTAGACTCAAAAAGTTTCATGGCCCTTGTCAATGAACTGTCACGTGTGCCCCCTTTGTCGCACGGAGAATATCAAGTTGACAGTCAGTGGATACTGACATGATTGCCACTACCTGGCGGAAAATTGCACATTTGGAAGTTTATTCACAAGGGTCATGAAACTTTCAGTCTATCTAGCCATTTATGTTATTAATTTTAATCTATCTTTATTATTTTATGAGTTATTAAATATGAAAATGGGTCCAGAAGTTTAACACCCTGTATATATTTTGATTTTCATTAATAATCTTTCAATTACCCCAATGAATGCATCTGAATTCAAAATCTAAGTTCCCACCTAAGTTTTCCTGTCATAAACTACAAAAAACTCAGGTCTGATGAAACAAAGGGACAATATGCAATAGAAGGAAAAACTAGATGGATGTGCTAATCCCAAAACTTTCTTCTACCTCATACGTACATTTTAATATTTTTAAAAAATAGTTACTCATTTTAATCATTTGATAATTTTAATTCAATACCATACCAACCTTGATTTTCATTTTAAATTCCTGCTTCAGTCAATTAATCCGAGTAAAAAAGAATTTCCATCTCTGTACGAGCTGATGGACAATAGAATGATAGGCAGATTTTTTTTTTTTCTTCAAATTCAGGGAAGACCTACTTGCTTTACCAAAAAAATCTCATACAAAAAATTTAGTTCAGTTCTAGAACTAACTTCATACACTTTTAGGTGGTGGAATATTGAAAACTGCATAAAATTCGCTATTGCAGCGCCCCCTTCTAGCAGATTTTTTTCAAATTCAGGGAGAACAACCTAACCATAGTCATACACTTGCAAAAAAAAATTTGGTTCAATTTCATGATTAACTTCATATACATTTGGTCGGTACGATATTGAAAATGGCACAAACATCGTGATTGCAGCATCCCCTTCCAGCAGAATATTTCAAAACTGAAGGAGGACCTGCATACCACAGCCAAAAACATTCACAAAAATTTGGTTCAATTCTATGCATAACTTCATACACTTTTGGATGGTAGAATGGCGACATACGGACACACACACACAGACATTTTGTAAAAACATGTTTTTTGGAATATCTGACCTTTAAAACGTGTAAATCTGTCAAAAACCGGAAGTCGAAAAAAATTTCAAATTACAATACTTTCTTCTATTGAAGATAGATGAAAGTAAAAAGGGGGGGGGGGGGAGATAATTTAGTTTCCTACTACTAGTGTTTCTCAACCTTTAATTCATTGCATATTTAATCCCATAGTTATACTTCTATGCCACACTATGGTCAAGATCACTGAAAAACAGAAAAAAAAGTCTTCAAAAATGCAAAGAAAATGCTTTAAAAATAGTAAATCTGCAGATCAGGAGTCTCAATGTCAGCTCTGCAAATCACTGCTTTTTACCACACTTTGCATAAAATTTAAATTCATAAAAGTAGCAATTTAAAGTTCTCAAATAATAAACTTTTATAAGAATAAACAAGTATGAAAAATCATGTGTTAAGCATAGATTATGAAGCACTTTCCAACACTAATGAAGTCTTTAACAAAACTTTTATTTAGGGAAATAATAGTGTATAGCCAAATATACCCAAATATGTATTCCAGTACTTTTGAATAGCCCTGTATTTCATATGTCACTTGATATAATGGGAAAATTTAGTTTAGCAAGAAAATACCCAGTAGCTTGAAATTTCTTTTTCAGGAATTCATACTATTAGATGGAAACATACTTGAATACTTTTGTTCAGCCCTGTAGTTCACATTGTACCTTTATTACACATCAGCATTAGGCTAAAATTTATTGTAAACTAAAATACTTTTAAAACAACTGAAATCACATTCTCATAAATCATTCATAGGCATCCATGTATCGAATTCTTTGCATGGCCTTGTATATCCTTTTATCTATATTCTGCAAATATTTCTCAGTAAATTGAATGAAGCTCAGCGTAAAAATGCATAGTTTATTTAAGAACCACGTTTAAATAATTTACGCTCATATTCAGTAATGTTGGTGAGCTCTTTTGGGTAGCCCTGTATATCAACTATAACACTTATACACACCATATAATGTGCATATATTTAGCGAAATATAAACGTGCATATCATAATTAAAATGCATTTCATCCCTCCATCAGCCATCATCGGACACATACACGGTACTTAGGGAAAAAAATACTATTTGAAATCTTTTGTGTGGCTCTGTAAATGCTATGTACTTCGTATTATGCAAGACAGTAGCGTATAATTTATATTAAGCTTCAGTGACATATCAATTTTATTATACATGAAAAAGCTTAATATATTTAAAATATGTCACACACAATTCCCCTTTTACCATTATTTAATTGAATTCTTTTGTGTGGCCCTGTAAATGAATAATAGCTACATTTTCACCTTATATTTTATAGAATGCATATTTTAATATGTTTGACAGGGTATAACATCTTTAAAATTCCTTTGAAACGATTTTTACCCATAGGCCGTAATGTAATGGGAAACTTTTGATTCACACTGTAGATAAACTAATCATGGTAGAAACTTCATTTTCGATAAGACTTGTGCTAGGGTAAACGTCAATAACGGCCTAAAATTTCATGGCAATCCGAGCATATTAACAATTTTCCCCCATAGGCCGTAATGTAATGGGAAACTTTTGATTCTCTCTGTAGATAAACTAATCATGGTAGATACTTCATTTTCAATAGGGTTCGTGCTAGGGTAAACATCAATAACGTATTCCAAGTATATTTACAGGAGTTAGAGCGTGGACAGATGGCCATCTGGACAAACAAACCGAATGCATAAGCACTTTTCAACCTTGTTGAAAAGTGCTAAAAATATGTAGAAGAAAATTTCAGAAATTAGGTACATTAAATTAACCACATTGTTATGTGATCATCTAAAGTTTTGATGAACTGCATATTATAATTTTTTAGATAAAGTACATTTCATATTTCATTAGGGGTGCAATTGTCCGATTTATAGCAATTACTCTTCTTTTTACTTCAATAGAAGAAAGTATTGTAATTGAAATTTTTGACAGATTTACACGTTTTAGGGGTCAGAGATTCCAAAAAACATGTTTTTTACAAAATGTCTGTATCCATGTGTGTGTGTGCCTGTATATCGCCATTCTATCATAAAAAAATGTATGAAGTTATGCATAGAATTGAACCAAATTTTTTGTGTAAGTGTATCGCTATAGCTAGTTGGTTCTCCCTGAATTAAAAAAAAAAAATGTGCAAGAAGGGGGCGCTGCAATAGCGAATTTTATGTCATTTTCAATATTGCACCACCTAAAAGTGTATGATGTTGTTTCTAGAACTGAATTAAATTTTTTGTATATGATTATTTTTTGGTAAGGCTAGTAGGTTCTCCCTAAATTTGAAAAAAAAAAAAAAAAAATCTGCCTATCATTCTATTGGCCATCGGCTCATGCAGAGACAAATTCGTTTTTACTCTTATTAATTGATTGAAGCAGAAATTTAAGATTAAAATCAAAGTTGGTATGGTACTGAATTAAAATTATTAAAGCATTAAAATGAGTTTTTTTTTAGATATTAAAATGTACGTATGAGATAGAAAGTTTTGGGATTGGCACATCCAACTAGTTTAATATAAGATTTAGATTTAAGGTATTATCTAAACATTAATACTAATCTACTTGATAATATAACCCTATTAAAATCTACAAAAATAAACATCCTTGGAGATTTATAAATCTCATGGGATTTTGTTTATCAGTGCTATTTGACTAAACATTATTATTCAGGTAATCTTGTTATTTAGTTTTTAAGAATGAAAATAATTATTTCCTGCTAATCAGTATGTCATTTTTGACATTTATATCTATGTGGTGCATATTATTGACATTTACTATCCACTTGCAAACAGATTTTTTTTTTTTATTATGATTTTAACCAGAAAAAGAAAACTCAAGACCATTTTATTGTAACATCAAAGAGTATTAGTTTTATTATCAATATATAATGTGTTAGGATATTTTTTCTAAACTAAAAGTATGTAACTTAAACACAATCTTTTGAAAGAATCTCAATAGACCAGATTTACATGCCCTACAAAAAATTTTAAACTATAGGACAAGTAAAAATAATTTATAAAATAAAATGTGCAAAAAAATTGACAAAATCAATAAAAAACAGATTGCTTCATTGCGGTTTTGTCTCTCCAAGGTACACATTTATAGATACCGACAAACCAAAAATATATTCTTAAAGCTAAAATCTGTTCTGCAATCTGTTTAAAAAAAAAAAACATGATATTTAATCCCTTCAAACACACAGACAAACTCAATTCACTTTGCAGTTCATGAGACTATATTTTTCTCTATGCTAAAAATAAATGTCTGTATTTTAAGACAATCTTTTTAGAGCATTTCAATAAACCAGATTTACATCACTTACAAAAATTTTGAAACATTTGGATGGATAGAATAATTTTTACAAATTAAATGGGTGAAAGTTTTTACAAAATCTGTGATAACCTGAGTGTTCCATCGCAGTGTTGTTAGATTTCAGTACACAGACTCAAAAATCTAATTATGCAGAAAATAAAATACCAAACAGTATATGCTTTCAATTAAATATTTTTTCATGATTTTTCCATTTAAAAATATAAATTGTGACAAAAAGACAAAGATATGAAATCATACAAATATGAGTTTCATTTAAGGGTCATTTCGAAAACAGAAAATGCATATGAAAACTGAATATGACAGGCCTGGGCTATCAACACCAGGCATGTCAGCTTCATTAATGCATATTTTTAATAATGTTATTAGATCTAAAACTTCACTGAATATTCTATCACTATTATTATATCCCTATTAATGAATTTGAAAAATTGAAAAAAGAGATTGTTGCAGAATAAAGAATTCATTTTTTAATGAGCAGTTATTTAAAACTTACTATTCAGAACATTTGCTATTAATTCTTCATGAAGAGAAGAACGTCTACTGTGGTTGGTAGATTCTGGTTGTGGACTGTCACGCTTAAACCACTGGCTAAAACGGCTACCTCCAATATCATTCCCTATATTGTCTGGAGGAGATTCATTCTGAAAAAGAGCAAAAGATTGGGCAAATTAATAAATTTCATAAATTATGAGAGAAATAATTTTGCTCAAGAGAAATAAAATTTTTAATTCACATTAAAAATAAAATGCAATTAAATTTTTAACAAACCCTCCCAGGAATGCACTGGCTAGACCAAAGCCTGTAAGAAAGCCTGATTTCAGTCTAATAAGAAAAAAAATAAGAAAATAATGAGAATAAAAAGATTGGGTTCGGTCACAGCCACGTTGAAGTCAAAGGAAAATGAGCCCAGGTCTATGTCTGATACAAGACCTATGTCTAATACAAGCCTACCCTACAAAATAATCAGACAAGTTTGTGAATGCAAAATCAAAATTAAGAATTATTTTAAAAAAGCAGAATGGAAAACACTGCTATCTCTTTTTTACCTTTCTTATTCAGCCCTCTCCAAAAAAGGGAGAAAAGATTAGAATAAGGTAAAACACAAAAATCACTAGCAAATAAGTAGAATGCTATATTCATCTTTTAAAAAAGGTAAATTAAAACTACACTATGTGTAAATTAGTTAAAGATAATTAAAAAAAAAAAAGATGTTAAATTACTTTTAATCCTTGGTATTTTCAACTGTAAATACAGGCATTGACCGAAAATATAAAAATACAAATATTAAGATTTTAATTTTCAAATTGTTGTCAAATAGAACTGAAAGTGAATTCCGAGACTTCTTGTAAACTTAAAGACTGTACTTAAAGAACATTTGAGAGATTTAAAGTACAATCCTCCAGCAACAGCCTTGTCAAGACTCAACAAGAAGCAAAATATTCAAGCTAATTTCAAAGATGCAAAAATTATATGTCCCTTGAAGAATTACCAGGAATTAATCATACAAGAATCAATAGAAATTATTACTAAAGAAAATATTGTTTGTAACACATTTTATCCTATAACATGTCAAGAATTTAGACCAGTTTACTTAAAGAAACAATACAGGTAATATTCCACTTTCCTCAATATCTACATTTTATTTTCCAGATCTAAATATTGACTTTCACTGCTTTTTTATATCAATTACGTGACATTTGAAAATTAAGATGTTAATATTTGTATTTTTATGTTCTTGGTCTATGACTGTTTACAGTTTAAAGTACTAAGGGTTAAAAGTAATTTAATATCTTTTTAAAAATATTTGTGATCTTTAAGTAATTTACACATAGTGCAGTTTTAAGATCGCAAAAATCACTTCCACTACTATTGAAACAGACTTTGCCATGAAAATAGAGTAATATAAGAATCCAATGCAATGCTTGCAATTTATTTTATAATTGTTTGTTGTCAATAAAAAAATAAAAAATAAAAATTACAATGACCATTTGGAAAATGATATTTTCAAAAACAAACTTTAGACTTATAAATTCTATATTTAACTAGTCAGAAGTGGCAATCTCATTTTTTAAAAATATATATATACATTAATATTTCTAGAAAAATAAAACATAGTAGCATCATTCGTTAAGCGATTAACACCAAAATCTAATGCACAACAACTTATTTCAAGTTCTAACTGAACTTGAAACTTGATGAAAATCCATATTTTAGCATTACAGATAGAATCATCATAGAAATCATGAAAAGTCATGGATAGAAACACCACCTGTTGAGCGATTTACTCTAAAAACTAAAGACCAGCAATTTATATCAGGGACTAATTGAATTTGAAGTTTGATGAAAATCTGTGCATTAGTTCTTGAGATAGAGCTATAACTGAGATAATCATGGATAATGCCGCATAGCAGTGCCATTTGTTAGGCGATTTACAACCAAACATAAGAATCATATTATATCAAGTACAAACGGAATCTGAAGTTTCATGAAAATTTGTCCATTAGTTCTTGAGATATAGCTATTGTGGAAATCCTGAAAAAGGCAGAATAGCAGCTCCACCTGTAGGGTGATATACCGTATTTACTTGTGTATAAGGTGCACTTTTTTCCCAAAAAATTAAGGCAAAACTCCTAGGTGCGCCTTATACTCTGAATAATTTTTTACTGTTGGATGCAGTCGAACGATATACATATGAAACAAGAAATTATTCAAAGAAGATATTAAAACTCTGAAAATGTTACTTAATTGAAGTATTATTGCATATTTATTTCATTCCTTGCAGTTTTTTATACAACAGAGTTAATGACATTATCTAAACGCTAATTAGCAATTCTCTTTACCGTCACTCATTCCTATTTCCAGTCATTCTCTTACAACTTGAAGTCTAAAAATGCATTTTTGTCTTGTTTTCTGGCCTGGTGTGATGTTTGTTTACACTTTTTTTTAAAACTAAAATTCATTTAGTCATTTTTCATAAGCATATCAAATATATGGTGCGCGTTATACACAAGATTTTAAGAAATCGCCATTTTTACTTGTAAAGTAGGGGTGCGCCTTATACACACGTGCGCCCTATACACGAGTAAATATGGTACATCAAAAACTAATCGGATCCAGTTTATATCAAGGTCTAACTGAATCTAGTGTTGTGAAATTTCATACATTAGTACTTGAGATAGAAAATTTATGTCGCATAGACTCACAGACAGACATTTTGTAAAAATATGCGTTTTGGAATCAGACCCCTAAAATAAGTAAATCTGTCAAAAATCAGAATTTGAAAATTTTTACAAATCCAATACTTTTCTTATAAACATAGAGGAAAGCAAAAAAATAAACATTATTGTGATTATCAAAATGTGGCTTACGTAATTTGTAAGCCATGAATTAAACAATATGTCTGAATCAATTAACTCGTTTTGAATGAAATTCCAGTTTAAAAATTTGCAGTACTGAAAACTGTAAAAGTTGTAAAAATTGCACATCTTCATTTTTACACCATCGTATAAAGAAAAAAAATATACTTTTAAAAGCAATTTGTTTGAAAGCAATCTTTGTTTTTGATTTATTAATTTTCTTGTAGTTTAACACTTTTGTCATTGTGGGAACAGAAGTATCCTATTTCTGAACATTAAACATGGACCGATCAGAAGACTAATAAAATCCAGACATTACAAAATTTTAGATATGCTTTAGATATCTATTCTTGAATGACAGAAAACCATTTTCCAAATAGTTAAAAAATCAAAAATGTTTTTAAAAGCATATTTTGAAATAGTAAAAATTGACGATATTTTTCAAAATAAAAGATAAAATCAAGACGACAGTTTTACAGTGCATACCACAAGGACTTTTTAGCATAAATAAACCTTGTTAGCATAAATAAACCTTCCTTGGACACTTATACACTATTTAATCTATTATCATTCATTCCTTTAATTAAAACTCTCCTTCCCAACCTCAAATCAAAAAGTATTGTTTATCTTTTTTCCATCTGGTTATTTTTCAAATCTTTTTTTTTTTTTGCCAAGATCAAGGTTTAGTATCACATCATTCTGTTTCTATTACACCTTTTTTTTTTCCCCCCTCAAAGTTCATTTAACTCACCAGGTGGAATTTGATTCATTATGTAAATTTATAGATGATGTAACTTGCTTCCAATCATGAACAGTCTTTTCAGAACCAGATGTTGTGGTTTGAGATATAAGGAGTTCTGTTTAAAACTGTGTGTGTTGTTTTTGGTTTATTTTAGTATTCTTCCATGAAACACCTGCTTTTATGCATGGTGAATATAAATTAGTTTCCTGTACTTTACCAATGACCTGTGTAAGAAGAATGTTTTATTTTTGAGAACATAAGTATTTATATAGAAGTTCCGATTATATATATAAATTTTTTGAGCTCCCTGCCATGTTGCCTACACTGGTTTCATTCATTTGTAATCTATGAAAGAAGAATGTAAAAGATTGTAAGTTGTTTTTTTAAGTTATTTTCTATTTAAATTTATTTAATTACTGTTTATTTAACTGTATTTTTTTGTTTAATAAATGTTAGTTTATAATAAAACCTAATTACATTTCTGTCTTATTACACATTGCCATTCTGACACTTATTTTTCAGTTTCCAGTACACAATTTCAATTTAAGAATGTTTTAGAAAGCCTATGTTTAAGATTATTTTAATGGCTGGCCCGATATACCGGGCCATCACTTCTGGGCTACACAGTTGCAATTTTAATTGGTAGAAAAAACTGATAAGTTTCTTTTTCTGCATGAAATTTAAAATTTTTCCTTAAATGTATGTGGAAGTGATCATGACACTGGTCATTGTATAAAATTGAAGCTTGTTCAATTTAGCTTTGAATTTGGAATTTTAACTAATCTACTCCATAAACCCAACTTTTCGCTAGCTATTGTGCATCTATCAAATATACTATCTTTCTTTTATTAGATGACAATCTGATTTAAAATATAAAAATTGCAAGTTTCTTACTTGAAGAAGACCTGGAATCCAATCCATTCGAAATAAATCATCTAAATCAAACCCAGTATTACTAGGTTTGGTTACTTCTGGCATTTCTTCAATTTTGTTTTCTATAGGTTTTGGCTCCTCTTGAGAAAGATTAGCTAAAAAATAAAAATGTATCTTATAATTAAATTTTGCATAAATAAACCAATCAAAGAACAAAATCCCATTTTTTTTAAAGCTATTTATTAAGGCACACAGAATAAGTTAAAATTTGGTAAATCAATAGCTCAAATTAATAAATTACAGTTTGGCATATTTATACCTACATTATAACAAGGTACAGTTTATTTGTAAGAGGTATTGTAAGAGGTAATCTCAAACTACCAAACCGATTTCAAAAGTAAAAGGTACCAAAGTGATGGTGTTCGCCTCTGTTTCAACATAAGCGATATCTTATGTCGATGTCACAAACCAAAAAAGGGATGCAGGAGCAAAAAATGTTCTAAAAATGTAATGTTTGTTTTACTAAAGGGACTAGAAACAAGATATTAGGCATATTAATTATTTAAGATATAAATAAGCATTATGAACATTTGCTTAAAAAAGGGATGAAAATGCATAAAAAGCATTCTAAATTGAAATTTTAAAACAATCTCGGGAAGTAACAAACCAATTCAAAAATAGTGATGTCAAAATGATGGTGATAGTCTTTGATAGTGGCTATATTTTATGTCAGTTGCTATTATCTCGGAAGAAAAATAGATGCTAAAAACATTCTAAAAATGAGATTTTTGTGCTACTGAAGCATCTAGAAACATGAAATTTGGCATGGTAGTTACTTAGATATACACATCACAAGACACTCTACAGATGTCCATCTCTACTGGCCTAGATGAAATCAAATTTGCACTACAGATAATTCAGATAATTTGACATTTATTAAAAAATTACAAATTTTTTTTAAAAGTACAAAAATCTGCTAATAGGGGGTGCTGTAATACATATAAAGCTTTGAATTTGCTTTATAAATAAAAAAAGTGAAAGTGGTGAATAAAAATGCAAAATCTACTGTAAGATTCTTCATAAGGGCCATCTATAAATGATGTCACTTAGAGGGTATTAAGGAGGTTTGTGAAATTGTGACAAGTGGGTAGAAGGGGGTAAGAAAAAATGTGATATCACACATTTTGGTTAAAATAAAAACTTTATAAATCAGCAGATTAAATTTTGAAGTTATTTTGAAATCAAAGTATTTTTGTATTCATAAAGTACACATAAAATTTAAAACCAAATTACACTATAAAATTCCATTTCAAATTCCAAAATACTGTTGTTTTCAACTGCTCTTTCATATTAATATTGTATTAATATTGAATATTAAATATAATTTTTGATGTAAACTTGAATCCTATTTCATATAAAATAAGTACACAAATAATTTTTATTGTTACTTTCATAAAAGTCATTAAAATTTGAAAATAAAATTTGAAATATGATCTATAATATAATGCTTTGCTTCTGAACTGCAAGTATATGTACATGTAATATAGCGTGACATGTGACAAAGGAGGGGGTGGAGGAAGGATATAATGAAGTGAGACACTGACAAAAAGGGAGGAAGGGGATAAAAATGTTGAAAAAATGTATGACATCATTTATGGACACCCCCATAAAGCTGAATAAGCATATCCAATACTTGTGAAACAACTGACACTTACACTATCATGCAGAGCCTACTAAAAGTAATTTTCCAACTTCAGAGGGTTTGATACATTTCAACAATCTGTTTCTGCATGATAGTGTGGCTGTTGTTTTCCTGAGTATTGAATGTGTATTCACTGTACGAAGAATCTTGTAGTGGATTTGACATTTTTATCGACCAGTTTCACTTTAATATTATTTATAAAGTGAAATAAAAATTATGCATATTACAACACCCTTATTGGCAGATTTTTATATTTTTAATTTTTTAAACTTTTTTTAAATAAATGTCAAGTGCATTATTTGAATTATCTGTACTTCAAATTCCATTTCATTTGGACCAATAGAACATATTCTAGAGCCCTCTGAAGTGGGCAACTTATTTTTTGCTAACTCTGCAAATATTTTTAAAATTTTACATTACTTGCAAGAATACAACTAAAAGACGTTCTTGCCAATTACATTTTGTGTTCCTTATACACTTTCTTTAATAGCAAGGATTTTAGGCCTGAATGCTTTTTTGAATGTGAGAAAGAAAAGTGTAGTATTTCCTTGATTTAGTCTGCAATTTCAGACTTTGAAGGCAAATTCATTTACAAAATTTATTTTTTATCATGCATCCCAGAAAACCAATTGCAATCCACCCCTTTTAACATATATATATTTGCATAATTTGTGAGCTACAGCAAACTAACATTTCTGCACTGCAGTTCTTTGTCCATGGCTTTATAAAAAAAATTATATAAGGTCAAGATTTAATGTAACAAAAATTGAGAATGTAATAGGGAAATTCTAGCAGCAAAAAACCAAGTTATTCAACACAAATACCGATAAATGAAATTTGTACACGAAATATCGAATGAAACAGAATATGAATTTTAAAAGTTCACCAATACCTTTTTTTTGTGAAGGTTGCTCTTCTGCTACCACATTTTCAATTTTTTCTCCTTCTTCAGACTTCAGACTAGAACGCCGTGAATTTTGTTTTCCTTTTTTACTGCTTTTTTTAGACTTACGATTGTCGTCATCATTTTGTTCTTCAAAACCAACAAGTTCTATAGTTTCAGACTGACTAGTAGGGCCACCACTAAACCATTCAGGTTCTACTTCATCTATTCGATCACGACCTGTAATTTTTTTATTTTTATAAAAAGTTAATTATTACTATAAGATATACAAAGAATTCACAATGCAGTTAGATTGTAATATACTTTCAAAATAACATTAAAAGAATTTGTCAAATCTAAAAGATAAGCAGGTAACATTTTATTGCTTATACTCTTGTACATGATGTAATTATTGTTGATACTATTGGTAAATAAATAGAGTTGGACAATATAAGAAATTTAGTATCTCAATATATCAACAAGTTAATATCGATAATTATCTCAATAACTACCTTAAAATGTGAAAAGGATAGAAATAGTGCTAATTTTGAAACAAAAGTTTTGTAGCAGCAATTTAAGTACAAACCAAATGTAGAAAACAATGTTTTATACCTTATATAATCTATAATTACACAACATCATTAAAATATTTATATTTTTCTTTGTTGTGTGTTGAATTTTTGTTAGAGAAGTTTTCTGAAGTGAATTCAATACAGTAAAACCTCGTTACAACAATATTTTAGGGACCGAATAAATATATTGTTGTTGAGGGGTTATTGCTATATCGAGGGCCTACATATTTTGAGCATTTAATAAGGATTTCTTTTTACTTTAAGGTATATACTACTTAAATATTTATATTTAGAAGAAAATAATTAGCAGAGTGTTAATAGTAATAGTTAAATAGTGTAAAATAAATTTAAATAAATTCAGAAAATGAACAAAGAAATATGCACATACCTGAAAACTATTTTTATTGAAAATAATCCAATATTTTGGTGTGTTTATTCATCTTTTAACAAATAAGTCAATAAAAAAGGTACACATTGAGTCAACTACACGAAAATGATCTTCATTTGTCGATTAAAGGTTTGAAAAAAATGTCTGTAAGGACTTCACAGATTGAAGAGCTTCCTGGGATGACATTACAGATTCTGATGGGCCTGTATCATTCTCATCGTTATCCTCTCCTATTACCATCCTGTTGTTTTTTATCTGGTCAATAGTTTCAAAGAGCGAATGTCTTCATCAGCATCTCCTATGAAAGCCATAAGGTCGTCATCTGCTGTTTAATAGTCTTCCATGCTAATTCCAGATTTTTTGCCACTTCTTTTATCAAGTTAGGATAAAGATTTTTGGATGTTGAAACACATTCATAATCATATGAAAGATCTCATTCAATAAAATTTTCATCACAATCAGATTTTTTAACTTTATGACAAAAACCGACCTTTTTCCAACAATTAAGATTGTTTTTCTCTGTTACATGCCACCAACTTCCAGCAATATTGTCACATGCTTTCTTCCTCTTTACAGCTTTAAAAGGGTCTTCTATTTTATTTTTAAAATGTATAAGTATCAACTCTGCCAACCGTTTTCAGTAATATCCCTTAAAACAATTAATTATATCCATATCTCGAATCTGAAAAACTGAAGTAACAGTTAGCAGGGGAAAAAATACTGTCTACATTTTGCAATTTTGGAAATTAGGAATGAGCGCAGCAATTATTCACTAACAAGACGATTTTTTTCTTTCTCTTCATTTCTTTCTGTAATTTTTGTAACCATTCAGAAAAAAATAGAATTTATCAAAGACTTTTTATTGGCTTTATATTCCACAGAAAGACTTTTCACGCTCTTAAAGCACCTTGGATACTATGTGTGCCTGTGCTTTTTGTACACAAAAGAATAGTAAGTTTCTGTTTCGATTTCTTCCTTCCATAACACTTTTCATTTTTGAACGCCTGTGTATAATGGGGTAGAAGCTGGAAAAACAGCCCAGGTTCATCTGCGTTAGAAAATTCTTCTGGAGCGTACTTTTTATAAAAAAAAATTTCGTCTTGTTTTGCTGCTATTCAAATGCGTCATTTATCAGGGCAGACTTTTTCTCTCCGTGAAATTCCTGGAAAATTATTCAGTGGCGATCCCGAAACGCATTAGCCAACCGTTACTACTTTTAAAATTTTCGTTCCTTAGCGTTACTGTAAATTTATGTGCTTGTGCACATAAGAAGGGTCCATTTATTGGAACATTTGTTGCCTTCATCTCTTGGTACCATTTTAAAACAGCATCAATGTTTTCATTTGTCGCAACTTTTAGTCGTATTCGCTGTGCATTAATTGTATTAGAACTTATAATGTCTTTGATATGTTTCCCCTTCTTTGGGAACATTGTAATAGTAGATTTCGATAATCCGTATTTTTTAATTGCATCAAACTGTTTCATTCCATCATCAATATCGCTGATAATATTCATTTTAATCTCGAAAGGATAGTTGTTTTCGCTCTGCTATCTTAACCCTTTGGGGACGAGCGACACGTGTACGTGCTATACTATAGTTTTCAGGAGAAACAGAGGATATACGGTGTTTCTTTTTAAAATCCAGAAGGTATACGGCATATACTCCCGTATACCCTTCACTACATCCCTGGTCCCCACCATCTAAATCTGAACAATAGCCAATCATACATTATGGAGATATGTTGAAAATCAACAGTGAGTTTTCTGTTAACAAAATAGACTAAAAAAATGACAAATATGATGAATAACAATTTTTTTCTCAGTATTTAAAAACCAAAATATCGTTATAATGGGAGAAAATAACATTGAAATTTTAAAAGAAAAATCGTATTACAGAGGTTTATTGTTCTAGAGAATATCGTAATATTGAGGGGAGGTAAACATTAGTTTATATGGAAGTTCACCGGGACCAGAAAATATTGTAGTACAGGGAGTTATTGTTGTATCAGATATCGTAGTAGCGAGAGTTTACTGTATTTATTTTTCAGCTATGATATTTATGAAAAAACAAAATTTAAATTAGTATAAAACTATTCTCAAATGCGATTTGAGTATTTATATATATTTTTTTTAAAAAGGTTCCAATGTTGTTTTCTTGTAGTAATGAAAACAACAATGAAGATTTAACTCATAGGTTCCCAACCTTTTCTAGACCGCCGCCCCCTTTACAAGAGAAAAAAAATGCCAACGCCCCCCCCCCCCCTCCTCTTCCATAATAATTAAACAAAATGTCAAAATATTGTTGTATATTATCTATATTTTATCTGTCTATCTTTTAAGAATCACAAAGTAGAAGTTAATTAAAACGTCCATCAAATGTAGCAAAAAAGAGTTCATTCAAATTTGAAATCTAACCACAAAACGAATAAGAAAAAAGAAAAATAATAATGAAATGGTTGAGGCTGATCGAGTTTTAACAATTTATTCATATCGGATTTCAATTTCTTTAACATCAGTCACAAATTTTCAGGTTCAAAAATGTCTGTTCCCTTTTTTAGACAGGAAATCAGCTACTGCACGGAATGCATTCTCAGCAAATCTGATGAAGAAACAGCAATTAAAATTTTATGTACTCTCACTTACAATCAATATTAAAGTGCTATATTGGTTTTTGAAGTTAGAATTCTTGGTATCGATTTATGAGTTTTACATTTAGTTCTCGTTTGATACGAGTTCCAAGACTTCGTCGTTCATACATGACGATACTTTTGTATCTGCATTTGTGAAGTAAATATTTTTTGTTTTCACATACTGCAAATAATGTGGCAAAATGGTTGGTTGTATTCTCCTCTACTTATGATTCTGTTTGAACAAAAGAAATTTATCCGCAGAAGCAGCTATGAGGTTTTTTGTTTTAATTAAATTCAACTCATCATCTTGCAATCATTTGATGCCTTATTAAAAATATTTAGAATGTTTAAATTGATGTAATTATAGATTCTATACAGGTTTGTCAAATGATCAATGTCATTTTATAAGTATATTCAGGTTTTAGTGTATTTTTACACATTTGTTTTCAATTAAGTGCAATGTTGAATTTAATATATTGAAAAACGATTCAGACAGATACCCTTTCAGAGACAATGAACTTCTGTATGCAGCAGCAAGTGATTGTAACCATTTACAAGCCTGGCGCAAAGTGATACTTAGTGACAACTGCACTTCAAAGTGAAATAATTTTTTCCCTTTGTTGTAAAACGATTTTCACTATAAAACTGGCAAAATATTCTGTCATTCAATGAATTGCTTCTATTCTAATTGATTGTCCTAATACTGTAATAAAGTGACCTATACAAGTATATCCATTCAAATTTTTTGAAACCAAATGCTGATGATGTGTAACGGAATGTAAAGAGAGTACAATTAGTACAGCTAGTTTCAAATGTGTTAATGAAACCCTTATGATGTTCCGTTGTTGCTGGAGCAACATCAGTAGCACAAGTGACAAAATATTATGAAAAGGAATTTATTTCTCTTTTCTAACTTCGTGATTTTAAATATCGATTCTCTCTTCGTATCAGTTTCCAAATTATCAGCATATAGTAACTCTTGACATTTTTTAAATTCTTTTATGAATTTTTGTTATTTGGTAACGCTGATCCATTGAGTTGAAAGGAAAATTTGTAGGTCTTTAAGTAATAGCATATAGATATTTCAATGGCTTTAGCCATCTATTCCTCTTTGAACCCAATTATTCAGGATATTTTCTGACGCTATCTGACGAATTCTCATGATTATTATGATGAAGAACAGTTTTTATTAACTCTCTAACGGCCAGCAAGATTAATTTCTCGCCGATTGTGTGCAGTTTCCGTATTTTTGCGATTAAAAATACAAGGTGGAACCCGTCAAAATTCGACGAAAGAAAATCTTTAAGAAAGAACTGTTTCATTGATTTATAATAAATCTACAAAATTAGTTACAGTAAAAAATGCATTTTATATTGGTAGGTCTAACTCTCAAACAAATATTTTAAACTAAAATTAACAAAATACTATGAAACTGAATTATCCAAATTATTAAACGGAATAAAACCAAAATTCACCAGATTTTATAAAAGACGATATTTTTAAAATAGCATATGCATTTATTTTATTTATTTATTTTTTTTTTTTATTCAAAAAGAAAATGGAGTGATTAATTATGTTGCC
Source organism: Maratus speculifer (assembly GCA_964019185.1). Classification (NCBI taxonomy): domain Eukaryota; kingdom Metazoa; phylum Arthropoda; class Arachnida; order Araneae; family Salticidae; genus Maratus; species Maratus speculifer. The sequence continues at coordinate 199,649,847 of OZ025290.1, forward strand.
ACAATTACAAAATTGTGTTAAATATTATAAAAAATTAATATCTCAAAAATAAATTGAGATACAGCTTTGAAACAAATTGCATTTAAAAGTACACATTTTTCTCTATACGACAGTATAAAAACTTAAAACGTACGATGTTTAGAAGTGTAAAATTTGCAGTAGAAAATGTTGCAAAAACCGAAATTGCATGAGAATACATTGCACATTTTAATTTCTATTTTTTTATTTCATTTTTTTTTATTTTCAATTTTAAGAGAAAATGGTGTTATTCTGTTGCCACAATTATAATTTTTTTAATAGTTTTTAGTGTCAATTTTATCTCAAAAATAAATTGAGATACAGCTTTCAAACAAATTTCATTTAAAAGTACATATTTTTCTCTACCCGACGGTGTAAAAATATAAAATGTGAGATGTTTAAAAGTGTAAAATTTGCAGTAGCTAAAATTGGTAAACTGAACTTGCAGGGGGAAAGTTACCATTCGCAAAATGATGTGTGCGTTACGCACAGATACGTTTGGCCTTTATAATATAGATATAGTTACAGTGTGTAACATCGAAATAAATCCACCATAATTTTATACTGTAACTGAACACTAGGGCTGGGCAATATCAGAATTTTAATATCGTGATATATCGCTGACCAAATATCGATAATTTTCGATATATCGACATATTTCAATTCATATGTCACTCCATTATAGGGTCATAAATGTAACTGTTCTCTGTATAAAACACTACAAACACATAATAGTATATATATGTGTGTGTGTGTATGTTAATTATCAAGAAAAAACAAAAATATCAATATCTTAACATATTCCAAGGAACATAAATTTTAATTTTTATGTATTGATTCAAAATATGCAAACCCTTTACCTGCAAATCTGATCTAAAATATGTGTTATTGAAAACTCTTAGAAAGTTAAACATTATAAATCATTAAAATGAAGCAAGAAAATGTATATAAGACAACCAATCGACGTTAGATATATTGAAAGAAAATACTTTACCTATAAACTTAGAATTTTTTTATTACAATACAAAAAAAAAAAAAAAAAAATTCCATTTCTGCAATTTTGGGCAGTAAGGAACACCTTTTTGTTGTTATAAGAAATAATTCTATTATTAGTCAGAATACAAATGAAAGCATTAGAATAATCAAATAATTTTAAGAAAAGACGAAATTTCTTTAATAGAGTACAAAGTCCCAAATCGGGACGATTTGCTAACTACCGTTTTTTTGTCTTTTAATAATAATGCTGAATTAATCTCTATAATGATCTTTTACTTTTTCGATTTTGTTTACAGATTTTTTTTTTTCTAGGATGCTTTTACTTTCAAAACCAGTTTCAAAAATAAAAGTATTCCAGTAAAGGAAAAAAAAACTTGAAAACAAATATTAAAAAACGGCTTTTGTTGAAAGAGATCAACCTCAGATGTGCAATGCAAAAACAAAAAATAAATAAACAAAAATATGGAAATGCAAACGAGGTATAAAAAAAAATAAGATTGACACTGAGTGGATGTTTTTGCATTAGTGTACTCTTGAAATAAAAAGGAGCCATGATATTCAAAATCAAAACTATCCTCATTCTTTTACGAGAGATAAACTGTTTGATTTTTTTTTTTTAAACTTATAAAAAGCGTTTTGTGAAAGTATCAACTAGTTTCAGTTTTTTAAGTGTGCGAAAAACACATTCAACGGCACATACGAACGAAAAGGGGGGGGGGGGGGAAACAAAACCTTTTATTCTTTACTATTAAAAGGGAAAAACATTCATAACTTTTAAGTTAATTTACCAATTTTTTTTTCAAATTTTCAGCAATTTGCAATAATAGTAAATTAGGCTGTGTGGCAAGTTTTTATTGAAATATAATAAGTTATTACAAAATTTGAGCATCTTTTACAAGTGTCTAGTACAGAAGAGCCTCAAAGGAAACTAGCCTTTTTTTTTTTTTTTTTTTTTTTTAATGGAACTCAGCGAAATCGAAACTTGAACGTTTATACAATAATCATATTGTCATCTGCTGTGGATGTTTTGACAAGCAGAAAGATCTTGTATATTATTTACGTAATATACAAACTATTTAAAGATTTGCAGAGCAGCTTTTACAGCAGAAACGCTCATGCTGGTTCCCGAACCACAATGACACGAAAAAGAAGTTTAAATTTTGATACAAGTTAAACTGCAAAAGAAAAATTAATGTGTGGTGATATAAAAGATAACAAACAAAATTTAAAATCTAACAAAATATTTATTGAAGTCTTAAAACATAAACAAAATAAAAAAAATAAAATTAAAAATTAAAAAGATTTATCAATTAACTATATAACAATAACAATATGACTTATCTGCGTCTTCATTATATATCTGGGACTTCACGACATGAAAAAAAAAAAAAAATCAAAATGTCCAGGAGCTCATAGTATAACATATCTTCTTTAAAAAGAAATACTTCTATCGTGAAAAACATTCGTTGATTTATTCAGAGCTCGCCATCCGTAAAACCACCAACAATGAAGTTAATGACCTTGCCGATTCTGGAAAAACATCTGGAAACCGATGACTTATTCTCCTCTTCAATCGACTTAACACTAGGTACATTAAAGACGTCGGCGAAAAACAACTTTAGAGTTAAAGACGAAAAACGCAAGCCATCAATATCAAAATTTCGTAGAAAAACTATAATGCAAACTTAACATAAACTATTTGGCTGCCTCATGAGATCAGTCGTAATTTATCACGTCAACATGTTGTAAAATCAGACACGATGGCCAAGCCTACCGGCACATCTTAAAAGGGATAATCGAAACTGATTAAATCATCAATTCGCGATCCTTAAATACGCATATCATTAACATGGGCAACAGTTAAGCACTAAAACAGCAATTCGAAATCCATTCACTCTCTGAATCTTATTAAGAGTAAGAATGACGTAAGAGTATCAGAATGATGCAACTTCTGATCGATGACGTCAAAGATTGGACACTTCGTTATCTCGTAACGGCCGTGCGAATTATGATCAGATAATGAAAGGAAGTGAAACTAGATTCTGAAAGGACTGTAAACAAAATATCGTGGATGAAATACGGCAGCTGTAAAATAATATATTCTAAAGAACTATTTAGGAGATTTAAAAGAATAAAGATTAAAATTAAAAGGTATAATTTATTTTAATTAAAGATAAACTATTTTTTAATAAAAACTGTTTTAATTTAAACTTTAATTTCAGTAAAAGAAACTATTTTTATTTAATAAACTTTAAGGAACTTTAGTACTTTAGGAATAAGATTTAAAAAGGAAATTATGCAAGTGTTGATAGTTGCATTTGCACAGTGACAAGAACTAAAACTGAGGAATTAGACAACAAAGCCCCCCCCTCTTGTCACCTGTGCAATAACAGGGCAAATGCCCAAAAGAACACCACTTATAAATTAATCCGAAAATAGGATCGAAATCTAACACCAATGGTATCCTCAAGGCTAACACCAATTCTTACAACACCCACGAAAAAAACATCTCCAAAGCACTATTAAAAAGAAGCCAGCTCTATACTTAAAAATTGACCAGAAGATAGCAAACTGAGAGAAGCCAAAAAAATTAAAAAGTTTAAAACCATGAGCTCCAAAACATTTTTTACATAAAAACACATTTACATATAAATATTAAATATATATATTTATTAAAAAAAAAAAAAAAAAAATACAACAGTCCTAATTGACGGAACATATCATCCAGTCCTTTAGTGTATCCATTGTGCATACATTTCATTTTCTTACACAAAACATTAATGCAAAGATTAACACATTTCATTATAATCATTATATACTTAAAAAAAAAAGAAAAAAAAATTGATTATGTACCCTTCAAAAAAAATTTCTTAATTCATTTAACATTTCAAAAACCAAAATATAACTGACATATCTAAAATATTTAAACATTCCGACTAGGCAATCTTGGCAAATTATCACAAAAAAAACTTTCTTAGCATCTTAAATACAGTTTGCTCCTCTCCTAAGCCAATCCAGATGACACAGTTAAGCAATCAAAATCCGGTCAAATATCTAAGACTCTAATGCTCCCCTAAGTAAATATACATATATATTTTAAATTCACATTATTAACATCCTACCTATTTTTCAAAAGAAATTTAGCTGTGCCTATACCTCGAAATCCGGACCAGACACTGATACTGGGGAAACATCACATTCATACATCCCAGCGCTAGGATACCCATTCGCTCCCATTCATACTACGTACACACAGATGCTCTGGATCCAAAGGCTTCACACTCATTCTCTCAAAACAAAAACAGGACATAGGCAAAGACACAGACACGGATGAAGAACCACCTCTCTAAAGTACTATCTCATAAACTGACAGGGTTACCGAGCATTAGCTTTAATTCAACATTCTCAGAGAGACCGACCTTGCTTTATTCAAACATCAAATGCTTAGAGAAAACAGAGCTAAACCAAAATACATCTAATATACAGGATATCTTGCCAAGTACTGGAAACACCGCTCAAATTTCTTCAAGAGCCTAATCCGTTTCCCTTCATAATTTGACCTCTATCAAATACTCCACTAAAAAGCTATATTTTCACATTATTCAGTAAATTCATATTGCCATAAAACTAATTTGCCCGTCAGAATTAATCAAACTTTCTTAAAAAGATCATGAATTCTAGGAATTTAAAACTTTAAATTTTTGGAAAGACAGCTTTAAAATTATCAACCATTAGACAATGCTTCATACGACATCTCAGTTTCAGGAAAAAGTAACCCGGGATCTATTTTACACTTTTCCTGTCAAACATGCCAATATACCAAAAAACAGTCTGCAAATTGCTCAAACAATACTGTCCCTCAGCCAATCTAGAAAGTTACCCCTTATGTAACCACTTTTTAACAAGTTAATCCATTACGTAACTATTCAGGCAAGGACCTTAATCAATTTCAATTACTGATCTTTTATGGGATCTAACCATTGACAAAATTTCAATTCAACTTTCACAATTCCCATCGATCATTCAACATAAGCAATTTGCCTCTAAAAATAGCTAATCTCTCCAAGATTACCTAGAATCCAAAATGAATTTACTCAAAAACCTTTATTTAAAAATCGTTCCTCCTTAAAAAAAATCTCAGAATTACATCCAGAGCTCATTTCTTTTTTTTTCCCAAGCAGCAATTCAAAACTCCTCCATATCCTCTCCTTAAACATAGTCAGCCATTACAAATAATAGCCAATGAGAACTTTCAGACAATCTCTCCAACTTAAATTCCCAAAGCAACTTAACACAAAAGTAGACTGTCAAAACTGTATATAAAAATAAAATAGTAATTTTTATTCAATGCCCTACTGTAAAACCTCAGCAATAAAACCATCCATATCCATAAGCATTAGCGGCCTGCTTATACGCTATCTTGCTCTAGGATCCAGGTTGCCTAAAGAATCTAAAAATGCAAAGTGAAAATCCTTTGGATCTTTCCTTCATTCATGCTAGAGGTTTTACTTAAACTATTGGGCAAAGAAAACTTTAAGTACTATACTGCAAATAAAAACACTTCCTTAAATTATAATACAATATCAAAACAAGAAAAATTCAAATAAATTTTAACTTTTATTAAATTTAACAAAAAAAATTGTCCTTAAGTAATAAACATATGATTCTACTGTAAATCATTTATAGAAAAATGGCTGAAGCATATTTATGAGATAATTATCCAGGATACAGTCCATCTCAAAATTTAACTGTCATAGTTATTAAAACAACATTACCATGTTCAAGTAAGACAAATTGAAAAGATTTCAAAAATTACATATCATTTAAATTTAATGATAAACAAAATATGATACACGATGCAGTGAACCACACTTTTCAAGTCAAGAACTCAAACCAGTTGTTCAAACAACTACATAGCCTAAAATAATAAATATTCACGGCTATTTCTTACACTAAAAGAAAATTGAGCTCCATTAAACTTGTAAAACAGCAAGACCCACTACATCAAAGATCAAGTTTTCCCCCAATAGGATAAAGATTCAAATTATTTCATCAAGTTATTTTTTAACTTTACATATCCTTAAAAAAAATTCTTCAATATGGCCCCTCACAATAACAGTTAAAAAAGAACTTTTAATAAACTTATTTTAAACTTAACATGTATCTGCTTAACCCTTACTCTGCTTTTTAATAAACTCATTTTAAACTTATATCTATTTACTTAAAACAATTACTAAATGAAAAAAAACCTAATTATAACACAGAACATCATGCATATTCAGGTCGGGTATCTTAACACTTTAATCTTACACAAGAAAAAAAAACCCTCCCAAGATGCAAAGTTCAAAATTAAATAGGGTCTTCAAATATTAATGCAATAAATCTATTACTATATTTTCTGTAAAATATAAATATCCTTTCAAGATTAACTTTTAGGTAATTGTTAAACAGGTGGAAAACAAACTTCTAACAAGTTAAATCATTTCTAACAAAATCTAAAATATTCAACTTTAATTAAATTTACTTTAAACTTCAAGATTAATAAACAACTATTAAAGTAAGGGCCACAATAAATATTCAAACTTTTAAATCAATTTCCCATAAAAAGAAAAACAGCTATTTCACAAAAAAAAAAAAAAAAAAAAAAAAAAAAAAAAAAATTAAACTTATCTTAAAAATTTCTCAAAAGCTACTAAATAGGCTTTACAGGTTACTTCAATAATTAAACTCATTTTAACCTGACATTAAACCATCTTAACTTAAACATCAAAACATGCCCAAGAGAGGAAAAAGTCTGAACTGCTCTTTAAGTTCATTTAAATATAAACTTTAAACAGGGGAAAATGCTTAATTTAAAACTAAACTAGGATTTCAAAAAAAATCCCTAAGTAATTAAGCACAAAATCCCAAACTTTAACACTAGTTAATTTACGCCATAGATACAAGCAAGGGATTTTTTAAAAACTCCCCCTCTAAGTACCAATGTTTAAACTTTAACACTAGAAATCTCTGGATGCGAAGCTTATTTTATTTTTCCCAATTATAAAAATAACAGGTATAAAAATATCACATATTTATAAAAACTTTAACAATAAACTTTAACAATAAAAATATCAATATAACAGATGTAAAGATTCTTGAAGAGGCACACTTTAACACTGTCACAGCAATCATGACATCAGAACTATGCAGCAGGAACACCGGACTAGAGAAATACGACGATCATACATCTCAAAGTGGCAGCTCAAAAAGTTCAGGAACAAAAGGTCAAAATGTCCAGGAACAAAGTTAAAAAAAAATGTTCATTAAACCGCAAAAAGTTCTCACACTGCAAGATCTTTAAATGCACCACCTCAAGTGGGGGCACCAGCGCGCCCCACTGACGCAACTAAACCCAAAGCAGCATAAAAACAGGTGCAGACATCGACGTTCACTTGGAAAAGAATGACCCTGTTTAACACCTGAACTTGTCACACTACGCATCATTTATCAGGAAGCTTGCAGAAAAACCACTTTTCATGAAGTTTCAAAAATTTTTCAACATGATTTAAAAATATACTTGACGTATTCTTCCTTCACTCCATCGTTTCAAAATTCAATGTCATGAAGTCCAGCACAAAAAAAACTAACTTACTATTCTAATTTTTATTTAATACCAAAAAAAAATTTAAGAGAATCTTAATATTTTTAAACTCTTAAACTAGCATTAAAATTTTCAAAAACTTTTAATCATTTAAAAATGAAAAAAAAATTCGCAAATATCCAGCCCCCCCGTCTCAGCATATCGCCAATATACGACGAGGATATTACGCAATATCACCACATCAACGCCGAACCGATTAAAGTAAAAGGCGGCAAAGAACAAATTTCAAAAACATTACTTTTAAATTACTAGAAAGCAGCAAAAAAAAAAAAAAAAAAAAAAAACTTATTAAACAACTTTTAATTTAATCACTTAAACTTTTGAAAACACTATACTTTATAATTACACTTTTAAACAATTTAATTTCAAACTACTTTTTAAATTTAAACTATCGGTAGCGGTTAGGGAAACGAGCCCATAACCTTTCTTGTATATTATTTACGTAATATACAAACTATTTAAAGATTTGCAGAGCAGCTTTTACAGCAGAAACGCTCATGCTGGTTCCCGAACCACAATGACACGAAAAAGAAGTTTAAATTTTGATATAAGTTAAACTGCAAAAGAAAAATTAAATTAATGTGTGGTGATATAAAAGATAACAAACAAAATTTAAAATCTAACAAAATATTTATTGAAGTCTTAAAAACATAAACAAAATAAAAAAAATAAAATTAAAAATTAAAAAGATTTATCAATTAACTATATAACAATAACAATATGACTTATCTGCGTCTTCATTATATATCTGGGACTTCACGACATGAAAAAAAAAAATCAATGTCCAGGAGCTCATAGTATAACATATCTTCTTAAGAAATACTTCTATCGTGAAAAACATTCTTCGATTTATTCAGAGCTCGCCATCCGTAAAACCACCAACAACGAAGTTAATGACCTTGCCGATTCTGGAAAAACATCTGGAAACCGATGACTTATTCTCCTCTTCAATCGACTTAACACTAGGTACATTAAAGACGTCGGCGAAAAACAACTTTAGAGTTAAAGACGAAAAACGCAAGCCATCAATATCAAAATTTCGTAGAAAAACTATAATGCAAACTTAACATAAACTATTTGGCTGCCTCATGAGATCAGTCATAATTTATCACGTCAACATGTTGTAAAATCAGACACGGTGGCCAAGCCTACCGGCACATCTTAAAAGGGATAATCGAAACTGATTAAATCATCAATTCGCGATCCTTAAATACGCATATCATTAACATGGGCAACAGTTAAGCACTAAAACAGCAATTCGAAATCCATTCACTCTCTGAATCTTATTAAGAGTAAGAATGACGTAAGAGTATCAGAATGATGCAACTTCTGATCGATGACGTCAAAGATTAGACACTTCGTTATCTCGTAACGGCCGTGTGAATTATGATCAGATAATGAAAGGAAGTGAAACTAGATTCTGAAAGGACTGTAAACAAAATATCGTGGATGAAATACGGCAGCTGTAAAATAATATATTCTAAAGAACTATTTAGGAGATTTAAAAGAATAAAGATTAAAATTAAAAGGTATAATTTATTTTAATTAAAGATAAACTATTTTTTAATAAAAACTATTTTAATTTAAACTTTAATTTCAGTAAAAGAAACTTTATTTTTATTTAATAAACTTTAAGGAACTTTAGTACTTTAGGAATAAGATTTAAAAAGGAAATTATGCAAGTGTTGATAGTTGCATTTGCACAGTGACAAGAACTAAAACTGAGGAATTAGACAACAAAAGACACCATCCATAGAGTTTTAGCGATCTTTCAAAATGAAAAAGTATTTTCCTTCCTAATTTGAAAAAAATGTTTTTTTTTTTTTGGGGGGGGGGGGGGATTATTTTAAAAACCCGTACGCAAAACAGGTAAAAATACTAGTATCCAATAAACTCTAAAACTAAGGTGAATCACAATGAAAAGAGAAAAAACTTCCACTTTAAGTAAAATTTCTGCTTAAAATAAATGACATAATAGAATTACCATACATGTAAATTATTAATGTTATTAATAAAAAATGTAAAATAATATGATTTAATATAATTATTTATTAATACTATTAATAAATGAAAAACAAACATACAAGAAATATCGATTAATTGTGCTCACATTCTTGAAAACATGTCAATTCTGCATTCTGGCAGCAATAACTGTACACAAGCTCACAGGAAAACAACAGTCAGCCACCGATATGGAGTCAACAAGTGATTGTATCGAAAATGCCCGATCCTCAAACGAGTGTTTCAACTTCGATTCTCGAACGAACTCCCATAAATAAAGCGGTGCATCAGAATAGTAGACTGTTCGCCCATATTCCGATATGTGCACGACACCAGCACAAAAAGTAGACTGTTCGCCCATATTCCGGTGTGTGCGCGACATTGGCTCAAAACCGGAAGTATCATGCAAGTGCCGATTACAGCGCGAACATTTTCAAAAGTAAACTTTTGCACCGACAGAGGTAGATTCGAAATTCCGTAACTCCATAATTCCGAAAGTAGGATGAAATACCGTTTGAAACGATATATCAGAAGGATTGAAATCTTAATATCGTTACGGCGGTCTTAAAGAAATATCGATATATAACAATATTACGGTATATCGCCCAGCCCTACTGAACACAAAACAAATCCATGAGAAAAAACAAATATATTAAGTAAGTCAATAGAAAAATGTACATTTACAAGGGGCAACTCACTTCCTTCCCCACTTGGTAACAAAAAAATGAATGCATAAAAAATGAGGGATGAAAAGTGTGCCACTGAAATAAAGCCACTACTGTTAATAGCTAATATATCCGTGATACTTACATATGACTTGAAATATATAATGTGGCATATCATGTACCAATCCCTGGAAGACAGTAGCATTAGTAATGTCCCAGAGCTCAATGATGCAGGCCTTCAGTTCTGCCCCAGACTTGAACTATCTGACACTGATACTTAAAGTTCTACTGAGGGTACCCCACATATTTTTGGAGGGAATTGAAAGGGAGATACAGGGCAGGCTATTCCATAACGCATCCCTAATTATCAAAAAACCATTACTAAGAGAATTTTGCAAAGATTGCGGAGGCGTGTTCCAGCTGGAAAATACAACTTAGCCCATCAATCCTCTCTTCAGTTGTCAATAAATGGATTTCTAGCAACTATATAATTGTATTATAATTATTTCTAGCAATTATAATTATAATTCATATATATAATCAACTAGCAGGCTATGCCCGCTTCGCTGGTCCATATTTCCAAACGAACCTTGACTCAAAGAAAATGGTGATTTAAAAATTTTATTTTAAAGCAGTATAGACCACCTTGGAATGTTTTTCTGTATTGCTGGAAATCATGCCAAAGCCATTGCAATATTGTACTATTGTAAGTCTTGGCGAAAATTTGGGCAATTAAGCACCATCTCTTTTATTTTATCATTTATAGTAGATTTTCGTATGAACATGAGACCGTTATGACAACAGGAATCAAAATGTTCTCGAGTCATCACACTATTACATTAGAGGGCATTGCAATGATTAGTGAGATTCATTATCAAACTCTATTAACTTTCGGATTGTACATTATCATTTCTTAGTTCTTAAAATCCCGACATATGAACTTGCACTATGTGTAGTTCTGGTAGCCTACATACAATGTCATTTCATGTTGCATTTTTTAATAAACGTCCTCTTCTAGCAGGTCTACTATAGTTTTCCTATCCATCTTAATTTGTTCCAGCAAGAATACATAAAGTAAAAAATGTAAAGAATTATTGACAGATAAAGAAGAGTTTATGTTTGTTTTTATTTATGACGGCCATTTATCTACATGTGGGATATAGGCCCTAAGGAAAGAGTGCCCTCCGTAGGGGTGGCAAACGAAGAAGGGTGTTTCACTTATATATTTATTAGAACAATGAAGCATAAAAAGTGTGTTTTAAAGCTGTATTATTTGAATAACATTAAAATTACATCAGTTTCACTCCCTCTTCCTTTTATAAAACAGTTGCTAACATGTCGCCGTTAAATCAGAATAATCTTGATGACTAAATTTTGTAGAAAAATGTCTTTAGTTTGCATCTAATAAAATCTTTCTACCTTCTGTAATCGATTCCATTATGATTTTTAGTGTCAAACATTAGAAGTGCTAAAAACGATATTGTTACAAATGTACCAGACTTATTTCATGTTTGTCCTCAAATAAATGCGAAATTTACGATCATCCATTATTGGTATTTAATCTTATAGCTTGACGATAGTTTTTTGTTCGACGGGGTTATGAAGTAGTGTCTAATAGTTTAATATTTGACAAAGCTCTGTTGATAGGGCTTATCATTAATTAAAACTGCTACGTAATTATGAAAAACAAAATTTTCAGCTGTCGAGATTTCATGTATATTTTTTTCTTAACCAATTTTAAAGTATATTTATTTTCCTTACAATTTTTTTAAATTGTAATGAATGATAAACTAATTGCAAATATGTTTTCATTATAATAATTTTTCCGACACATTGAAAATATTCTTTTTTGGTGATAGTGAAATAATTGCAGATGAAAAAGATATAATAGTAAGACTAAAACACAGATTTAACGACTGCTTGGCGTATGACTTGCCGGGGGCCCGATAAGTACGCTAATTCTAACAATTTAAATATCCAGATAGACTAAACAAATAATGGGTACTACTTGATTATTCCGTCTAAATTTCGCCAAATTATACAAATGGACATAATTTTTATTTTAAATAACCAAAGAATCAATAAATTACTAAAATGTTAATAGAAATACAAATAAACATCGAATTAAAATTGGTTGATGAAATAACAATAACGTATAACAAATTTAATGTCAAATGAATGTGACATTTACGATCATCCATTGACATTTAACCTTATACTTTGTGGATAGTTTTTTAGTCGATGGGATTATCAAGTATTATTATTATATAAACAAATTGTATAAACAATAATATTGCCAATAATATTTAGGTGCAGGTGTCATCTACGGATCCCGTTGGCGCGATTGCAGCAAATTGCGATTTTATGCCTCACGTGGTAATCCGGTATAGTTGATTATTTTTGAGTAAACTATTTCATTATTTTTCTTTTCTCTTTTAAAATAATATAAATTATTTTGTTCCATAATTATTTATTGACTTAGTTTATTATTATTATTTCCTTTTTAAAATAATAGAAAATAAATAAAAGTAATATAAATGTAATTGGTATTTGAAAACGCAGTGTTCTCCAAATTGGAATCATAAAAAAAATCACGCCAAGGTGATGCGTGTATAAAAATGGAAAAATGTTTGCAATAATATAAACAAAAAAGTAAACAAATAATTAAAAATTCGCCATTTTGATAGTTTTTTTAAAATAACATCAAGCATAAAATAAAATAACATCAAGGTTAATTCTCCAGTCGGGCAGCAATAGTAAATTTTCTTTTCTTCGTCTGTTTCATAATAAAAAAAACATAAATTTAATAACTTCTAATTAAATAATCTGACTAATTTTCAGTAATCGGATTTATGATCTAAAAGTATCCTTAATACATAAACAAAACAGCGCAGTTATCATATACGCTCCGAGGTCGGCGCGATAATTTTTTACACTAATTTGGCGGAAACATCGTTTTCGAATACCAGTTTCATATATATATTTAAATTATTTTCTATTATTTAAAAAATAATAACAATTAGTATTTAAATAATAAGTATAGAACAAAACAGTTTACATAATTTTAAAGAAGAGAAAGGAAATAAAAAAACATTTTATTTATAATTAAATAGCAATAGTCGGGTTGCCATGCCAGGCAAAATAACATCAATTTAGTGTCCATTAGTTACCACGGTGTGTATATGATATCTGTGCAAACAAAACTTCCGATAATATAATAAATGACGTCATATTTATTTTCCTTTGAATTTCTTTTATTTTTTCACGTGGATACTGTTCAACTAAAAATTAATTGCCGAGGAGAAATTATTGTTCCATATTTTGATTTTCTTGGCAACGGGAAAGAAAATGGTTATTTTTTATCGGAAAAATTTTAATTGATTCTGTATGAAAAATAATGAAATTTTGAATTATTAACGAAAATATTTGAATAAATCAATTAAAAATTAGCCTATGTTCGCCGGAAATACTGTAGCTTTCCAACGGTGAAAGAATTTTTCAAAACCGTCAAGTAGTTTCGAAGCCTATTCAATTCAAACAAACAAACAATCAAATCTTTCCTCTTTATAATATTAGTATAGATTAAATATAATTATTTTTAACAATTATAACTGGTAATTGGTGGTCTACATGCAGTCTGAAGAGAAGCCTGGTTAAATTTACCACCATAGCCGAAGCCTCCCAACAATATTAATAAACTTCCACAATGCTGTCTTTTCGAGAAATTTTCTTCTCATTTCCTCATGCCATGCAGATGGAAAGCAAGCCTCTCTAAGCCATCCAAAGTAATTTTTTTTCTCATCTGAGAACATAAGATGCTGCTTGTCCTTCGAGGCTTGTTTGTATTTGGCCCGATCGACTCTGCTTAGGTTGTGAATAGCTTTCAATATACAGGCTAATAGGCGAAGACTTTTTAATGGTGCTTGAAGGCTTCGACTATGGTAGTAAACTTAACTTGGCTTTTCATTCAAATTTTATGCATACTGCCGGTTACAAAGAAATGCTAGAAACCTGTTTACTATCATTTGCAGAGAAATTGGTAGCCTAAGTTGGAACTTTCCAGCAGAACAACCTCCCCCCATAATCTTAGCAAAATCCTCCTAGGAATGGTTTTTGATCAATTGGGTGCATGTCATGGAATGGCCTGGCTTGTACTCTCATCTCAACCCTCAAGAAAATGTCTCTTATATACTCAATAGACCTGTATATGCCGATGGCAGACATTTCCAGTCTATGGCAGAACTGGAGGCCACCGTCATTGAAGCCAGCGATAATATTGATGCTATTGCCTTCCAGAGATTTGTAAATGGTATGCAACATCATATAATCCATGTCATTTATAAACATTACGGATACATTGGCTATTAACAGTAGTGGCTTTATTTCGGTGGGACACTTTCAACCCCCTCTATTTTTATACATTCACATTTTTTCAGCTCAGATGGGGCAATTAGTGAGTTACTCCATGTAAATATGTATTTGCATATAAACTTTCTTATTATATTTGTTTCTTTCCCATTGGTCTGTTTCCTGTCCAATTATGATGCAAAATCATGGTGACTTTATTTTTATGGGACACACTGTATTTGAGTCTTGTAATCTGTCATCTTGTATAAGAAGACGACTGTAAAGATATAATTGAATGTTCTAAATTTTTCTTTTCCAGTCTTTGAAAAATAGAACATGACTTCATTTGAAATTCTTTTTCTTTTTTTGCAATTTAAGCGCTTAGGTAACGATTGTTTTGTAGGAGAATGCGTAGATTCATATTTCAAATACTCATTATTATACTACCAGCATTTCTTCTTCGATTAAGATGTTTTGAAATATAATTTTTTCCCTATTTCAGTGTCCCTATTCAGTCCCCAGTTCAATATAACAACTTTCTTGAATTGATTCAATCTTGAATTATTTAAAAATATCTCTTCAGGCATATGTGGTCATATTTCAGAATTTTTACTCCTCAATTTTTGAATTCATAATGATTTTTAATATGAGTCACAGTAATTTTTCGTGTTTCGCTGTGCTATTTTGACATTCATGAAAGAATTGCAGCTATAGTGTCTTTAGCCTGATGTTATAAAATTTTATTCTCTGTGATTTTAGCCCTTCTTTGTGTTCCACGCCTTTTTTTTTTTACATTAGTAAAATAAATTCAATTCCCCCCCCCCCCCCCCCCCACCCAAGTCTATGTTCGTCTGCATAGATCTCCATTTAAAAATGCAGTTAAGGTTTTGTCATGGACCGGGCGTCAGGAGATCAACTATTTTCATTATATTTATTCACATATAGGTTGGTAAGCCATGACCGCCCCCTTGACTGTCCTATCCTAACGCCACTCATTTTTCTCTAAACTCTCTACCGCCCCCCTGAAAGGCTCCAGTGCCCACTGGGGAGCGATAACGCCCCCGTTGGGAACTATGATGTAACTACAGTGATTTTAATGGTTTAATGCAATTTTTTATTTTTAATTTCAGTAGAAATTCTGCTAACTACATTTTTAGATCAGTTCCAAAAATATGAAGGAGTGGGAAGGATGTTAAAAAAAAAAAAAACAGAAATAAATTTTTGCATTTAAAAACTGAACTTGCAGGTAAAACTGGAAAAGCATGCATAAGATCTGCAAAAACTTGAGCAGAACAAGAAAACATTCATTTCATGCCATCAAGCATTCATTTATAATTTAGAAATGAACGTTAATTTTATGACTGCAATATTTCAATAGCTCTGGCAAAGAAAGGGCTTGGCTATCGAAAACTATAAAGAATATCAACAGTAGATAAACCAGAATTTTTCATTGTTATGGAAATTTAT
This sequence comes from Maratus speculifer, assembly GCA_964019185.1. NCBI lineage: Eukaryota > Metazoa > Arthropoda > Arachnida > Araneae > Salticidae > Maratus > Maratus speculifer. The sequence goes on from OZ025290.1 coordinate 199,665,984, forward strand.
ATTGTTTAAATGCATTTAGGTCGATCCATTTCAAGTGGTTCAGCACTGGCTGCTCAACCATTTTTAAAAAATCTGAAATTTTTTGTACAACAACCCTAACATGATGGAAGTTCAAAACTACTATTATTTTAGTGCACAGCAGCTATCTTTTTTCATTGTGTACAGTGATTTTCTCACATACAAAATTATACAACATTGTAAATTTTTATTTTTCCCGATTCAAATGGGGTTAGCAGGAATTTGTTCAGAATAAAATGGACTAAAAGTCTGGTAATAAAATTGTTTCTCAAAATAAATTTTTGCTTGTGAAATTTTAACATAAATTTTAAGCTTTTTTTCTTTTTAATCTGTTTACAAGAGGAAATTTTTCATGCAAGGAAAACTGCCAACATGACTATTTTACAAATAAGTCTAAAGTAGTTGTAATCGCACACCAAGTCCCAAACCTGGCAACTGATTTTTCTTTGTAAAAAAAAACTTTCCAAAATTTGTCACAATTAAAAAATCCCACTTTTTAGATTTTGATGCCTCTGGTGAGATAGGGATAAAAATCTGAAATTTTGGCCTTTGACAGCATTTTATGGTAGTGTTACGTACAAAAAATTTCAAGAAGGAGATTTGACGACAAACTGAGATATAGCACGGCCAATATGTGAAAACAATACTGCGAAACTACTATATTACTATAGTCATAGGCAAATATTTATCACAGAGTGTCGTTTATTTTACACATATAATAATTATCTGAGAAAAAAAATCTTTACATCGACAGGCACCGAGCCAATATAAACAAAACTTCCTCAGAATGTTACTAACACTACACATATATACTATGAACTTTAAAATGTTTAGGTTTACTTAGAAGGCAATTAAAATAAATATAAACATGCATATTTGATTATTTTAATTGCCTTTTAAGTAAAAATGGCCATTTTGAAGTTCATATTATATACTTTGTGTTAGTGAAAATTGTTCTGTTATATGTTTTTATATTTATTCACTACAAATACATATTAAATAATATAATTTGTAACTATTGCTTGACAAAAAAAAGATGTCCTAAAAATAAAAATAACTTTAACCTTTTTTTTTGAAAGACCAAAAGAGTCAACATAATACCATTATATCAGAAATACGTTAACCGTCTTTTTCAATATTGACCGACCGTGACATGCTTTTGTAAAGAAAATATAGCCACAAGAACTCTGTCTATCTCATTTTGAATTTAGAGTTTTGTTCGTCTTATTACAAATCTTGACTGCTTGAAATGTCTGCCAATACATATAGTCAATCAGATTTACATGGAACATTCTGTCCACTTGTTAACATGACAGTGATCTTAATATATCCACGCTCAATGGACTAACATTTCATGCCATGGTTAGCATAAAGTGTGCAACACCAGCACATGCTGAAAGTGGTTCACCAATCATGACAATTTCACATTAATAAAGATTTCATTAATGATAAATATTTTTCAATAGGACCAGGCTAAAATTCAGCCTAGATTGGCAATGAATGAATGGATGGGACATCTCACATCTCTTGTTGGCTGTGAAACAAAATAAGAAATGCATATCATATTCAATGATTTATTATGCAAAAACAGAAAAGGACTGTAATCCCTTTTTCTAATAAATTTATAAAAATTACCAAAAAAATTCAAGATGAACTAACAAAACCAAAATATTTTAATATTGAAAAAGAAAAAAAAAGTAAATGTTTAGCTCATAAGTATTTTCATGAAGTAAGATCAGAGTGTACAAGAAAATTTTTACCAAAATACACTAACCTCTTGATCGTCTATCATTACGATTATATCGATTTGAATAGCGTCTCAAATCCTTTTCATTATCATCTTGATCAAATCTATCACGGCGTTCACTTCTATTACTGCTATAACCATACTCTCTATCTCTCTCCCAGTCCCTTTGATCTCTGTCACGAGACATTATTCGACCACTTCCTATTCTTCTAGAAGGATCTCTGTAGCTAAAATTTTTAAAATAATTATCACCTTTAAATAACTGTAGAAAATAAGCATTGAAAATAAAAAGAATAAGGTATTTGCATAACAAAATCTTTCATAAAAATTATGATAAATTATGAATTAAACTATTCAGATATCCACATTTTATTAGCAACCACAACAATCCATAAACTTAAAGAAAAATATAAAAAAATATTAACATGTTAAATTCTATTACTAGATATCACAGTAGTAGTAAGACTATCAGATCAAAGAAATGCTTTCAATTCTTGATTGATCTGATAACATTGTCAGTAAAAAATAAAAAATAAATAAAATAAAATGTTTGTATGCTGTTTTTTTAAAGAAATTGTTGCATGCACAGCTGTAAGCACTGTTAGTTTTTGAAACACCATGAATGTTTCTGAATATTAATATTATAATAACACTACCCAACATCAAAAATGTTTCGGGTTCAAAAATAGTTATTTCCGAAGTATTTTGTCTCGCTAAACACGAAAATCAACATTAAAAGTTGAGATTAGCTCTTGTTTTCAAGATAGGAACCAACTTGGGGAAATCTCACTATGGCTGTTTTATGGGAATTCAAATGTTTGGAAGTTTGTACGCCTAATAGCTGTAATTACTTTCAACTGCATTTTCTGTGTAGAATCCAACCAGAAGTCAAGATCACAGAATACTGGGTGCGTCACAAGAATCTTCATTTCTTTGAGAAGAAAGAACATGTTGCTTTGTACTGATGTTAATAGTTTGATTAATTCAATGAACATAACTCATGATCCATGGAAGTGGTAGTTATTTATAGACTCTTCCAAACTTAGTTTGAAAGCAGTCTGACTACACAAGGGAAGCATTATTCTTTCCATTCCCATTGAACATTCCGTTCACATGCAGGAAACTTACGAAAATGTGAAATTACTTCGAGTCAATCAAATACAAGGATCATAAATGGCTGATCTGTGGTGACTTGAAAGTAATTGCTTTACTCCTGGGAATGAAATTAGGTTATACCAAGTACTGCTGTTTTCTGTGTTTGTGGGACAGTCGAGATAGAAACATTTACTACATAAAAGAAACTCGCAACATGGCCTTCAAGAAATCTAAATCCCGGGGAGATAAAAGTTCAAAATGATCCAAAAAAAATTCTGCTTCCACCCCTGCACATTAAGCTGGGATTAATGAAGAACTTCATAAAAGCAATGAACAAGGATAGAGAGATTTTCCAACACCTTTGAACGAAATTTCCAAGACTGAGTGAGTCAAAGGTTAAAGAGGGAATCTTTGTGGGCCCTTAAATATGCACATTAATGAAGGACCCTGCTTTTGGTAAAGTTTTGGAGGGGAAAGAGAAAGCAGCCTGGGAAGCCTTCAAAAGCTATGGTATGGGGATTTCTAGGCAATAGAAAAGCTGAGAACTACCAACAGTTGGTGAAAGAACTCGTACAAATTACCATGACCTTGGATGCAACGTGTCTCTGAAACTATTTCCTCCACTCCCATCTTCATTTTTTCCCTAAAAACTGTGGAGCTGTAAGCGATGAGCATGGTGAAAGGTTTCAGAAAGATATCTCTGTAATGGAACGCAGATATCAGGGTCACTGGGATGAGTCGATGCTGGCCTACTACTGTTGGACTGTTACCAGAGATGCTCCTGCGTTGACGTACAAGAGGCGATTCAAAAGGAAACATTTGCAAGAATAGGCTAAAAACAACCACTGCTTTCTGAATAATGAACATTGTTTAATGAAACAAGCCTATTATATTGTATTTATAACATAGGATTTTTTTTTTCTTCTTCAGTTTGCTGTAAATGGGGGTGTGGAATGTTGTGTCTTTCTCCAGTGAGCTATATTGTATCTTGAAAACAAGAGCTAATTAAAAAATTTTATTTACATATTCATTTTTTTCAACCCAAAATTAGTAAGAATTGATTATCTAGAACCAGGAAACTGACAATTTTTTTTTTTTTTGGCTAGTGTAATCAAAGGTAATTTATCCTAAATGGAGAGTTGAAAGCAGATAAGTTAAGCATTTTAATTTATGAATGGAAGTAAAGTAGAAACACTTAAGAGAATTTGGATCTACACTGATGTGAATGCATATGCTTTTATAAAAACAGATCTTTTAAGTAGTATGATTCAAAAGTTCGGGGAAAAGTTGTAAAGAACATTTTCCTGAATAGTTCACTCGTAGCTCATTTTCCTGACTAGCACCGCAGCATATCCACCTTCAAAATAGTCACCTTGGGCGACAATACACTTCTGCCTGCATTCATATAATTTTTGGAAGCATCGCTGGAAGCCATTTTTTCACAACCTGCCATAGGGCCTCCTGCGATGTTTTCATTGCATCCGATACCTAAAAACAGCGTCCCTATAAATGTATTTTCATTGATGGGAATAGGGAAAAGCCACACGGGGCTATGTCCAATTGATAGGGAAAGATGTGAAGAAGCACATTATTACAAGTTTTGATGAGGAATTGTTTTAATTGATGGTATCAATGTGCTGGTGCTTTCTCAAGCAGAAAGTACTAGTGTCTGGCCTCAGCAAAGTTTATCCAACGTGTTTATCATCTTCGATGGATTCTCAGTCCTCTTTAAAACACCGATGCCATTCATAAATCTTATGTCTCACCATGGTAAATTCATCGTACACATTTCTCAGCATTTCAAAGTCTCCATTGGTGTTTAACCTAATTGTTGACAGAATTTAAAGTCGCAACGGTGTTCAAGAAAAGCCACCTTTCTTCCATCGTCGAACAAAGATAACTAGCTTTGGAAGGCAACAGCTGCAAGTGCGGTTTGGTCACATGACAAGGACTAAAACAACATGAGCAAGTAGGGGAGGGTTGGGAGAATACATTTCAGGCAGTTTTAATTTAGGTACTTGCTTTCATTGTCAAGAATGGCTGCATTCCCTGAAATTTTGAATTGTACTATGTATAAGCGAAGACAGGTCACACTAAGACATCTTAAGCGACATGTTGTTTGAATCCATGGAAAAACAGGTTTGCAATAATTTTGTTTTCGCGTGTTCTTTCTCCTAAGTCTAATTTCATCTTACCCTTGTTGCCTTAGTAGGCAACCTGCCTGATGCTACTACATACAGATTAGTTAAAATAGATATGATTATTTTATTCAGTGTTGATTTAAGGAAGTCTTCTAGGAGGGATTTTGAAACTTTTGTTCTACAATTAAAACACTACAACCCAAATTCATTACTTTTAATAATTATCATAAAATCAAACATTAATTACTTTAAGAGCTTTAATTTTTTTTTTTAAATTATGTGGGATAGATTATAAAAATGCAGTTACTTTTCTCTAAACTAAACTGAATATAAGCTCACAGGATTAAACAAGAAAAGCAAATTATTACAAGCTTAATTTTTCTGCAGCTTTAATTCCATTTTATTAAAAATCAAAGAAAATCTGCCTATAAAGAGTAAATGGAAAAGCATGCACTGCATAATAAATAAGACATTTGCAACTTTTGTGCAAACTCATTTTTTCATAAAAAATATAATGCGAACAAAAATTGTGTGTTTGTAAATTAGATATAAAAAACTTCTCTAATGATTCACTAAATTTTGTATTTCACCATTTTAAGGCATGAGAAGACCAGTGGGCTAAATCCCATGTTTGAGAAAATTTAATTAGTGGGTCATTTTGGGATCAAGTTACTTTAATCCAAAGCATGGCTCAATCGATTTTGACTGAATTTTGTATGCAACCAACCGTTTTTGGGTTGGAGGAAACTATTGGGCTAGGTCACATGTTCGAGAAAATTCAATTAGCAGGTCATTTTGGGATCACTGCAGGTTAAACTACTTTTATCTAAAGAGAACAGTTCTAATGATTTTCACTAAACTTTATGTTTTATAGTTTTGGACTACAAGAAGACCATCTATATATTTAAAAGATCTGGCTGTTTTTTTAGTCATCAGCCCTGAGCTTTCTACTGACCTGATTTTGATAATTATTTTTTTAAATCAGGGTTGGCATTTTTGCTGGCAAAAAGGTATTTTTGCCAGGACAGTGGCAAAAAAAGGAAAAAACCAGGAGAAAAATGGAAAAAATCTATTTGTCTTTAATGTGTAATAAAATCTGCATGCTAATAAGGATAGTAATGGTATAAACAATTAAATTTAAAGTGTACTATTTAATATTTTAATTAATATACTAATTAATTAATACTAAATAATTTAAATCTTTAAAAAATAGGTGGGATTCACTCTTACTTAAGAATTTAAGAACAAAAAAAATTACATACTTAATTTTTTTTTTTCTTCAGTCAGGGATATGTTTAAGAAAATTTTAGGCTCTTTAAAGGACCCTTGATAAAATAATTTATCTTAAAACAGGACCCTTCATAAAATTATTTGTTTCTCAAATAAGCGTTTCACCTTCAAATTGAACTTTTCACAAATTTAATCATTTAAGAATAAAATCTCGCCTGTTAATAAACAAATGAACTCACCAAAAAATATATTACTTAGTTTCTTTATATGTGAAAAGTTGAACCTAAAAACACTGATAATTTAAAATTCATAAACCTATGTCTAGAATTTTCACAAAGACAAAAAAAACTTCCCAATTTAACAAAAGCACGACCCTATGAGAAAAGCCTAGATAGACCCCTGTAAGTAAAGTATTTTATCAGTCATTAATATGTATATATATTTTTTAATTATCAAAAGATTTTATACAATTTTGTTATTTTTGTTTTATGTCATGAGACTTAAGAAATGTAAATATCTAAGTCTTTGGTACTATTTTATAACTATTTATCTGATGAAACTAGTTTATTAAAGATAAAATAAGTAAATTAAATTGAAAATTATATATTGAAAAAACTGTTATGGCTTATTAGGAAATTAGATTTTTTTCTGTCACTTTTACACTCCAAGAAAGGAACAAAATGTTAAATTATTTAGATTTACTTTCAGTAAGTAGCCTGTTGTTACTATCTTTTTGTACTATATTCTCCCTTCTCCCACCATAGCAGATGCTTGTCGTGTATGGCTAAATCTTTTGAAAAATGAAGAGTTTAAACCACATTTTCCAAAACTAAAAAAAATATTTGAACAAGCGATTTTGCCATGTCATCTTGTAGCATATTTGTTACATCGAAAGTACAGAGAAAGAAAGCTGTAAAGCATGGTTATCTAAGATCAATCCCAATTTTATATCTTATATTATTAATCCCTTTCCTAGCTCATATTTTGCAGAAGTGATTAATAGTGTCAGTGCATGTAATTGGTGGAAAAGAATTGAATAAGCTTGTGCAATTTCTAAAAACTTCTGTTCATTAGTAGCACACCTTCAAGTATGCCAGCAAGTAGTGCTGCTATTGAAAGATTGATTTCAAATTTTTCATTTGTGCAAACTAAGATTCGAAATAAGCTATCAACAGATGCTCTTTCAAAACTTGTTTACTGCTATGCCATGCTAAAGCAACAAAATTTAGGTTGTGAGGAAGATATTGTTGAAAAATTTGAAATTTAATAGTTGTCTGCTTTAAATATAATTTTATATTAAATTTAGGTTACAATAACTGTTTCTTCGAATTTCTAACATATGTAAACTATAAACATAAATGCTTTACTCTGTCTCAACAGTTCTATTATGTGAATTATTAATAATTGTATAAACATGAATAAAGAAGTTTCTATTTATTTATATAAAATTGGAAATTTTTAAATTTATAATCTTGTTATAAAAGTTAGTATTCTTTCATAAAGTGCATAATTATACTTATTTAACTTAAAAATTAAAATAAATTTAGAATAATATTGATTAATTATGCAGTTTATTTTTTCTTTCGTGAAATATTTTTTCTCTTTCTGTAGAAAAAAATTAAATGGACAGCCTATTTTTGCCACCTTTTTGGCAAAAACCTATTTTTGCCGGGACGGTTTTCACCAGGTTTTTCCCACCTTCGGCAAAAACTCGCAAACTCTGTTTTAAATGAAAGCTGTTTATGTGTAGATGTGCCCATTCTGGATAATTTTAAATTTATTTCTAATTTTATATTTTATTTTTAATTTTAAAAGCTTTTTCGTGACATTTCTTCAAAACAGGTTATGCTTTTCTCACTAGAATAAAAATTTACTTTGCTTTATTACTTTCCACCAATCAGGAGCTTGATCTCAGTGGATGTGTAATCGCACTTCAAAAGAAAAAAAAATTTTTTTTGTTAAATTTAATCCTAATAAAATTATTGTAATTATTCACGAATCGTAGTACAATACACAGATAATTTATTGAGTAATATTATTAAGTATTATGTAAATAAAATAACAGAAAATAAACTTTAATAAAATATAATATCTAAAGCAAAAGTTTGTCGATGGAGAAAATGTCATAATTCAGAAACCAGATAAATTTGTTGTATGAATATAATATACATTATTATAGCTGCATCAGTGATGTATTCACCGACTTTAATTCCTGCATCTAAATAAACTGAACTTCTATTTATTTAAAGGTCTACGATGTGCACAGATGAAAATATTTTTATAAATTGTGCCATTTCTATTTAATTGTAATAAATATTTTATGACACTAAAGAATTTTTAAATAACTGGATAAATCATGCTTTTATTTTGGAAAAGATGGGTGTTTCTAAAAGGTGTAAATGATGTCATTAGAAAAAAAAAAAAAGAAAAGTATTATATGCCGGTATTACGATATTTCTATTTTACATAATATCAAAAATTAATTAAAATCATTTCTTTGTATTAAGCTATTTAAAATAAAATATGTTTTCTGTATAACGGCAACAAACACAAAAATTTTATTCTTTTTAATAACAAAAGATATTGTTTTTCTTTTCGTTGCATAACAATAAAATCAATTTTGACAAGTTCATGGAGGCTACAAACCAATAAATTAAATTTATCGCAAGTATTTTAAATGTGTAGTGGGTTGGTTATGCAATTTAGTAACTCACTGTTTCTATTATAATTAAAATGTTTTGATATAATTATTGTACAGTAACCAAACAATATTTAAACGGTGAAAAAATAAGCTATGCAAATATTTTTGAATTCTTCTTTTAAGGTATTATATTAACTTCCTAAATAATTTGGCATTTAAATAACGTTTAAGGTTTAGAAACCGCATTAAAAAAGATTTGTAGCTGAAGTTAAGTCCAAAATAATAATTTATGATATGTTTTCCTTATACAGGGCTTGAAATTGAGTTTTCCAGAGGAGGGGTGACTCCCTACCAACATTTATAAATGGAGGGGAGTTTAGCTGTTTGGAAGGGAGAAAAAAAAAAATCTTTAAAACCTACTGTTTAATGTGCTATTTAAAGAATTACACAAACACAGACATGACAAAATACCGCTGAAGCAATTTTTATTAACAAATTGTTATGCAAAATGAGATTTTTTATTTAAAAAAAGTCACAATTTCATATAGTTTATTTAGTTTTCAAAGGGATAAATTCCCTTCCTGTGCTAATTACTTTTGTTTCAGGTCTAATAAACTGTTTTTGGTTCAGGTCAGAGTGTGATTCTGGGTGAAATTTTTTTTTTCGGAAATTCACATTGCGTTTTCGGAAATCGTTGGGGGGGGGGTCCGCAAGTTACTTCTCCCTCGAGGGGGATTATACACAATCTTCAAACTAAATCAGCGATTTATCTGCGAAATTTTAGCAAAATCGGCGATTTATAGCGATCTTTTGTCGAAATCGGCGGTTTTTCCACGATTGTTTGACAAAATCTGCGTTTGTTACGAAGAACTTTGGACAAAATTTGCATTTTTACGCGATCTTTTCTCGAAAACGGCGTTTTATTCCTGCGATCTTTTGACGAAATTGCCGTTTTTCCCTTACTCTTTTGATGAATCGGCTTTTTCGTTTAAAATGATCTTTTGACAAAATATTTTTAAGCGATCATTTATCGAAAACGGCATTTTCAATTTCAGACGAAATCGATGTTTTCCCGCGATCTTTAGACAAAATCAGCATTTTATCTGCGATATTTGATGAATTGACTTTTTTTTTTACGTGATCCGCGCAGGAAATTCACGTTTTTTAGCAATCTTTTGACAAAATTCGTTGACAAAAACACTGCAGAAATCGTCGTTTTTCCACGAAATATTGACGAAATGTGTGCTTTTTCGGCGATCCTTTTATGAAATTTGCATTTCTCCGCGATTGTTTTTTCCGTGTGCAAAACCGTACAAGTTGGCAACTATGCGGAATTGATAACCCAATTCCAAATTTTCGGAAATTTCGGACGAGAATCATCCCTGGTTCAGGCTGATTTTAGGTTGAGTGAGAACACAGAGTCTAAAGTAAATCCCCCTCCCCCCCTTTCACACAATCCACTGTAACATGTCAGAAAATTTGCTGCAAATAAAAAAAAAACACCCCTGAAGAATCCTTTGATAAATTTGGTGTTTTCCTGCGATCCTTTAAAGAAATTCAAATGCAGGGACGTGTTAAGAGAAAACTGCGTTTGGGGCAAAGTTTCAATTTAGTGTTCTTTTTCTTCTTACCGGACAAAAATGATGTTGGTTGTAGAAAATCAGCGTCCCTAAGTTTCTGCACCCGGGGCGACTGCCTCTTCGCCCCCACCTGCCCCTTTTCACATGACGCTGTTTATATGGCGATCCTTTCACAAAATTCACATATTTAAATTAATTATAATTTTTGGGGTCCGCAAGTTACTTCTCCCTCGAGGGGGATTATACGCAATCTTCAAACTAAATCAGTGATTTATCTGCGAAATTTTAGCAAAATCGGCGATTTATAGCGATCTTTTGTCGAAATCGGCGGTTTTTCCACGATCGTTTGACAAAATCGGCGTTTGTTACGAAGAACTTTGGACAAAATTTGCATTTTTACGCGATCTTTTCTCGAAAACAGCGTTTTATTCCCGCGTTATTTTGACGAAATTGGCGTTTTTCCCTTACTCTTTTGATGAATCGGCTTTTTCGTTTAAAATGATCTTTTGACAAAATATTTTTAAGCGATCATTTATCGAAAACGGCGTTTTCAATTTCAGACGAAATCAATGTTTTCCCGCGATCTTTAGACAAAATCAGCATTTTATCTGCGATATTTGATGAATTGATTTTTTTTTTTACGTGATCCGCGCAGGAAATTCACGTTTTTTAGCAATCTTTTGACAAAATTCGTTGACAAAAACACTGCAGAAATCGTCGTTTTTCCACGAAATATTGACGAAATGTGTGCTTTTTCGGCGATCCTTTTATGAAATTTGCATTTCTCCGCGATTGTTTTTTCCGTGCGCAAAACCGTACAAGTTGGCAACTATGCGGAATTGATAACCCAATTCCAAATTTTCGGAAGAGAATCATCCTTGGTTCAGGCTGATTTTAGGTTGAGTGAGAACACAGAGTCTAAAGTAAATCCCCCCCCCCCCTTTCACACAATCCACTGTAACAAGTCAGAAAATTTGCTGCAAATAAAAAAAAAACACCCCTAAAGAATTCTTTGATAAATTTGGTGTTTTCCTGCGATCCTTTAAAGAAATTCAAATGCAGGGACGTGTTAAGAGAAAACTGCGTTTGGGGCAAAGTTTCAATTTAGTGTTCTTTTTCTTCTTACCGGCCAAAAATGATGTTGGTTATAGAAAATCAGCGTCCCTAAGTTTCTGCACCCGGGGCGACTGCCTCTTTGCCCCCACCTGCCCCTTTTCACACGACGCTGTTTATATGGCGATCCTTTCACAAAATTCACATATTTTCCACGATGCTTTCACAAAATTCGCGTTTATTCCGCAATCATTTCACGAAATTCGCGTTTATTTCACGATCCTTTCACAAAATTCGTGTTTATTCCGAGATTTTTTTTAAGAAATTAGTGTTTTATAGAGATCTTTTAAGGAAAGTCGAGATCTTTTTTTCGCGATTCTTTGAGAAAATTGCCGTTTTTATCGCGTAATCTAACAAAATTTTCTGCAAACGATTGATGAAATTGATTGTGAAAATATGCAATTCAGCTCATTTTCAAAAGCTATGAAAAATCGGTAATTAGCCTGGAAATTTAGACATAACTATCCAAATTTCGGGGTTGATAAACGATGTTTCATAACTTTTGAAATCAAATGCGTTATTTTTATCGAAATTTTGAAACGGAATTACTCTGTTCTCGCGACAGTAAATCGCACGAAACTTGTCAATGCAAAATTTGAAGATTGGTTGCGGAAAAATAGCGTGAATTCCAACGATTTTTCACAGCAAAATGTCATTCAGTCGCACGAAAATATCACAAAACTAGTCGTTGGGGGCCACCGTAATACTTACCCATCATGGATATGTATATGAAAATAAAACATGTGAAACTATTTATACAATGCGTTGCAATTCATAAACAAAATTTAAATATTGTTAATATACATAGTAATGCTATATTAAAGAACTGCTGATGTACCAATTTCGACAAATTATATAAAACGCCAAATTACTCAAGTAGTACCGAACTGCGTAAAAAAAACATCCTTATAACTCCAACAGAGTCGATCTCGACTCTTACAAATATCTCTTTAAATAATAATTCTATTAACTAACAATTAACTGCATTGGATTAAGCGTCTCATTTCCAACTAATATATACTTCTGAATTGAAATTTGAATGAAATACAGGGTCATGAAAAATCGAAGAACGTGGAAAACAAGATTACAAATATCTCGGCAACTAATAATCCGATCGACTTCGTTCTATATGCAAAATGTGTTATTTTATTGCCTTTCACGTCCATTCCTTAGAATAGGGATGCACAACCTGTGGCCCGCGGGCCACTTTTGGCCCGCGATGGGTTAATGTATGGCCCGCGAGCTCTGTCAATTTACAACTGGAAAAAATTGCAATTTTTGTGCATGTGTGATAGGAAAAAATCGTAAGTTTTGTCAATCTGCGGGAAAATATAAATTTTTGTCACTTAAGAAAATCGCAAATTTAAGTGAGGAAAAAAAGGGAATTATGTCGATGAGGCTTGTAATAATCGCAAGTTTCACTCATCGGATATTGAAAAATCGCAAATTTTGTCCATGAAGTTAGGCAAAAAGTAGCAAATTTCTCCAATCAGGCACAGAAAAATCGTGAGTTTTGTCGATCAGGCATAGAAAAATCGTGAATTTTGTCGGTCTTACGCAAAAAATCGCACATTTCGTTGATCAGGCAAGAAAAAATTGTCAATTTTCTAGATGATGATCGAAAAAATTGCAAATTAAATTCATCAGTTGCAAAAAAAATAACATGTTTTCTCAGTTTATCATCGTTGATCAGGTACGGACGAAAAAATTGCAAATTTCGTTGATAAAGCACGGGGGAATCTCAAATTTATCAATGACGTGAGGAAAAAATGAATAGTTAATAGGCTGCAAAATAATCGTGAATTTTATCAATTTATCCTGAGAAAAAAAAACAGAGTTTCATCTTCCCATGTAAAAAAATGCAGATTTCGTCAGTTAGTACAAAAATCGCGAATTTCGCTGATCTGGCACGAAAATGCGTATTTCTTGAATTAAAGGTGGAAAAAGTGCGCATTTCATCGATCAGACACCGAAAAATCGCGCATGTTATAGATCGGATTCCGAAAAATCGTAAATTTCGTTGATCAGAGACGGGAATATTGCACATTTTGTTGATCGCAACTCGCATAAAAATTGCTAATTAAGTCATTTAGGTTCTAATAAAATCTCAAATTTCCTCCATTGGGAGAGGAAAAATCGCTAATTTCCTCGATCGGTTGTGGATAATCGCGAAATTTGTCGATCAAGCGAGAAAAATCGCTGATTTCGTCGAATGGCTTTGTAAAAATCACGATTTTTGAATTTCATCGATCGTATGCGTAAAAATTGCGAATTTCGTTGGCCAGGCACGGGACATTTACGAATTTTGTTGATTAGGCTCGAAAAAATTGTGAATATTATTGATCGTGCTAGGAAAAATCGCGAATTTCATAAATCAGCTTTGAAAACTCGCGGATATCGTTGATCAACTTTGTAAAAAAACGAATTTCGTTGATCATGCAAGGAAAAATCGTGATTTTCATCGATCAGCTTCGTAAAAATTTCGAATTTTGTTGATCAGGAGCGGAAATATCTTGAATTTTTTCGATCGCATTCGTAAAAATTGAGACTTTTGTCGATCAGGCTCGAAAAATATGCGAATTTTGCCAATTATGCAAAGAAAAATTGCCTATTTTGTCGATCCTGCGAAGGAAAATCGCGAATTTTGTAGATCATGCAAAAAAAAATATGAATTTCATGGATCGGTTTCGTTAAAATTGCGAATTTTGTCGATCAGGCAAAGAAAATAGCTAATTTCGTCGACCAGGCGAAGAAAATAGCTAATTTAGTCGAACGGCTTCAGAAAAATCATGTTTTTGTCAACAAGGTTCGGAAAAGTCGTAAACTTCGCCGATCTGTTTCAGAAATATCGCGAATTTCGCCGATCATGTGAAGGAAAATCGAGAATTTCGTTGTTCAGGTGCGGAAAAATCATGAATCTCGTCGATCACATGCGGGAAAAAAAATCGCAAATTTCGTTGATAATATGAGGAAAAATCACCAATTTCGTCAATCACCTTTGTTATAGCGAATTTTGTCGATTAAGTGCGAAAAACTTCTGCATTTTCTCGATCGATTTCATAAGAATTGCGAATCTTGTTGATCAGGCGAGAAAATGATGCAAATTTTCTTGTTCAACTTCATAAAAATTGCAAATTTTGTCGATTGGTTTTGTAAAATGTGCAAATTTGGTGGATCAGGCATGGAAGAATTACAAATTTCGTTAATCAGACACAGAAAATCGGGAAATTTGTTGTTCAGGCACGAAAATTCTTGTTGATCGGCTCCTTCTCTCTCTTTCGTTCATAAAGTTCACAATTTTTTTTTTTTTTGGTACCAGCAATTTATGCTTATTTTTTAGCACTTGTAATAAAGCAAAATTTACTCTTGAAAAAAGTCAAAGAATATTTTTACATCTTGAAAATAAAACTTGAAACATCTGCTATATATAAACTAAAATCTGCTGATATATCCTTACCATGTGAATTAAATTGTTTAACTGGTGGTAAGCAAACTTAAAGGGGTACCCCCCCCCCCGCCATTCCCCTCTAAAATCATATTTTTTTATCCAATTATAGGCCACAGATGATGATGTGGCCCTCGACCACTCAGACACATTTCTAAGTGGCCCTTCACTTGAAAAGGTTGTGCACCCCTACCTTAGAACAAAAAAATTCGAAAATTTTTATATACCTTTCATCAGAACGAATTTTTCGAGAGTCCGAAAAAAATAGTTCTGGATAATCGAGGTTGCTGATATTAAATAGGGTTCGTCCCATTCTTACATACTAACTACATACGAAATTTCAAGTCTCTATCTCAATTTGTTCGGGAGATTGAGCATTTACAGGCAGTCAGACAGACAGACAGACGGCAAATTTTTTTTTCTAAAAATATGTTTTTCGGAATCTACTATCTAAAACGTGTAAATACGTCAAAAAAAAAAATTTCGATTTTCAAAACGATTGCAAGACTTACCCTATACTACGTATGATGGGTAAATAAAAAAGGAAGTTAATCATAGTTTTAAAATGCAAAATTTTTCGGAAAATTCGGGATTTTTTTTGGGCGGAGAGAGTCCCGCCTACGATATTTTTTTGGGCGGAAATTTCAAAATTTCGGGCACAAATCCCGCCATCCCGCCCTGAAATTCAAGCCCTGTTATATTTTGTTATTTTCTGAAGTTTGTGTATCTTCATCATGAAAAGTTATGTTATCCCTATTTTAAGAGGTGGCAATTGTTTATTCACTATCTTATTGTGTATATAAGACTGATATATATCATATCTAATATACAGGGCGAGTCATAAATACCGAAACAATAGGCTATCTCCTTAAATACTGCTCCTAGATCCATACTTCCAATTGCAAAAATTCATTAAAAAAAAGGTGAAATTTTTATAATATAAGTTGCAACTCCATGGGGGGTGTATTTGAAAAAATACGAAAATTAAATTTTTATAAAGGCCCCCGTAGGGCAAAATTTCCAATTAAGAAATTATTCCTTATCCATTCCTAAACTGAACAAAAATCTTTAAATATCAAAAAACCTGACAGATATTAAAATCCGAAATTCTAAAAAATTCGTGACTTGCATCACTTTACCATTCCTATAAACGAAGAGTTTTTGGCTAATTTTCAAAGCAAATGAAGGATCGTCCATAAATTATCTATTATTAAATGTCAATTTAAGACAGTGCCTTTCATTTGCACATAACAAAGGAGCATATTGAATAAAATCTAAATTTGTTTTCAAAATATGTTGGTAGTCTGTACTGGAGGTCTTCATGAATCTAACTATCTAGGTCCAGTCCCAAACCGACACATAGGGAAAAAAAGTTCGGCCCGGTCTGAAAAAAATGTTAAAATCGTAACCCTGACCGGTCTGGAAAATAGTTTAAATCATAGCCCGGTTCAGCTGCAAATTTCTACATAGTTTTTTACTTCGGTGTGGGAAAAAATTGTTTCATATGGAGGAGTTCTGGCCAAAAATTCCTTTTATAGCTTTTTGTTTTTTATATTTATACTTTTTATTATTAAAAGAAACACCAAAGGCTGTAATATATTTTATCAATGAATCTCTAAATATAAATGTTTCACTTCTATATCGTTAATCCATATTGTGGAAGAATCACATTTTTATTAAGTTTTTTTCCCATTATTTTTCATTAAGTATATTAAGTTTTCATTTTTTATGTTAAGTGTATAATTTATTCATTAAGGTACCTTTTTATTGTTTGTTTCACTACTTAAAACTACTAACCTACTAACAAAACTAATCATTAACACTAACTTTCAACAGCATGCAGATATCCATTTTTGTTTACATTTGAGTTGACTAGTTTTCATTTAAAATCATGGTTGGTTGGTCGCTCACGAGATATCAAATTAAGGCCCCTGTCCTAACTCGAGGAAACGCTCGCGAGCTAATGCTATTCCTATGGGGAAGCATTTTTCTAATAACTTTCACATTTTGACATTTTTTAATAATTTTTTTTTTTTTTTTTGCATTGGATAGCTGAGGTGCATGCCGACAGCGCACCTTTTTTACTTTTTTGATTTTGGTTGCAGATATATTTTTTAAAAAGCTCTTTCAGTTTCGAAACTGGTTTTGAAAGTGAAACTAAGTTTGTAAAAAATATCTGCAACCAAAATCGAAAAAGTAAAAAAGGTGCACTGTCGGCATGCACCTCAGCTATCCGATGCAAAAAAAATTATTCAAAAATGTCAAAATGCGAAAGAGTTATTAGAAAAATGCTTCCCCAAAGGAATAGCATTAGCTCGCAAGCGTTTCCTTGAGTGAGGACAGGGGCCTTAAGCAAGAAGCATTATTTGTCAACATGTTTTCAGGTTGCACAATATTACTCAACTTTATTTTTTTTATGCAAAATAGTTCCAGCATGTGCTGGCTAGTGGTGATTGGTTGTCAACTATTATAAAATGAGACAGTTTCTCATGCATGTTAGCTTGTTTTTTTTTCAGTGCTTATACTTGCTTTAATTAAAGTTATTACTGTGATGTTTCAAGATGCTTCAAGGTTCACAAATAAAGCTGCTGTTGAATTTTACATCAGGAAGTTTCTTTTCAAGTCATCTTTATAATTTTTGCAAGCTCCTTCAAATTTGTAAGTAGGTACTTTATTTTTCAATTAAGAAGATGTGCATTATTTACTCTTTCATTGACTTAAAGAAAGTTAATCATCAATTTTTAACGTAATTACTCTGCTATATATTACAAAAAGTAGTACACATATCCCATGCATTAGAGACTTGGAAAAATGTTATGCAGTAAAATCTTTTAAGGCAGAATCACAAGGAAAGAAAAAATACTTTATAAGCAGATGCCCTTCCTAAGAGGTTTAATTGGAGTTTTATTTTTTTCTCTTGGATAATACTGCATGGATCAACATATTTTCTATTTAAGACAACTCCGTCATAGGCAGATTTTTTTAAAGTGATTTTATTGTATTTAATTTTTTAGCCTTTGAAACAAAATTCTTTAAAACAAAATGAAGTTTTTATTTTTTTTTTATTTTTTATAAAATAAAGATTTCAAAATCTGTGTTTTTCATAAAAATTTTGATCGAGCCCAATTTTATTTATTTTATGCACGTATTAAGTCAGCCAGAGACAGTGATTTTAATACAGGATTTCTCGAGACTGTGATTGCAAATTTCATCCAGTTTACACATAGGAAGAAGGAAACAGTGCCCTTCTTTATGATAAGTACATTAGGCCAGGACTGGCAAGTCTTCAGAAAAAAGCAACGACTCTGTCCTGTCCCAGCCTGGGCCCAGAATACAGATTTTTTAACAATCTCCAGGATGATAAAAAGCCTGAAGTTGCTAGATCTAAACTTAAAAAAAGAGAGAATCTGCATCTTAGAAAAAGCATTCTTTTAAATAACTGACGGACATTTAAACAGTACATTTTGTTTTTCTGCATAATGAATTTTTTCCCCACTATTTCTTGTCTTTAAATTATTAAATGTTAAGAATTTTTAAAGAAAAAAAGAACTTAAAACATGTTATTTTTTTACACTAGTTTTGTTTCAGAAAATTTGAAAAAATTTTTACTTTTGAAAATATATATTTTTTTAAAGTTATATTATTTTGACAATAAATATTTTTAATAGTTTTAAAATTATTAAAAAACAAAAATCCTAGAACAAAACTAAAATCAGATTTTCATCTTTAATTAAATGGAAAGAAATTGAAATCCAATAAATAATGTTACGAGTTATAACGATGTTTAATTACCCCATTTAAACCAGTACTAACCACATGAAACTTTTTAAAATTGTATGAGAAATTTTAGGATGAGATTTTCTTAGCAAGTTATAAGGCTAACCATCACAAAAAAAGAAACAAAATTCTAATTCAAAAATAGACTTTTTACGCATTTACCTAGAACTGTTAAAGTAACATTGTTTTTTGAATTGTGCACATTTCAATTTGTGTCTAATCCCTTAAAACCTGATAAATTTTTTAAATGGCTATGACTTTGAGAATTTTGAAGATATGAAGATGCAACTTTTTGTGTCTTATTCAGGACTGAATAGGAAAAATTTTCACAATTGGAATTTTTATGCTACGGGGACTGTATAAAAATTAAAATTTTGTATTTTTTTCAACTAGACACCCCCCCCCCCCCATGGAATTGCAATTTATCTTATAAAAAATTTCACCCTTTTTTATGAATTTTTGCAATTGGAAGTATGGGTCTAAGGGCAACATTTAAGGAGATAGCCTATTGTTTCGATATTTACAGGGCTCCCAACACATTTTATGTCGCAAAAAGGGGGAAAGGGGACCATTTTTCTTTAAAAAGGGGACTTTGGGGGACCATTTTTTTAAAAAAAAGGGAACTTTGGAGGACCATTTTTTTTTAAAAGGGGACCTTGGGGGACCATTTATTTTTACTAAATATGTTGTTAGCATTTTTTTTTTTTTTTAACATTACAGTAAACATGTTAATTAACTTTATAAGGATATCATTAAACAATTTCAAATATTGTTGCAGAAATTGTATAATTATATTTGAATACAATTAAATATTCTACTGCAAGAAGTGAAAGAGTAGTATAACATTTACCTTGAAAATTTTCTTTTAAAAGAGCCTGTACTTGTAATTCAAAGTCTTGATTTTTTTTTTATATTTACAATAGCAAACTGTTTTTCATTAAAATAAAAAGTAATCTTAGCTGAAATGTATCTAACAAATTTATTATCGGAATATATTTAGCCATTAAGTATTTAAGGCAAAAATTTCTTGAAATAAAAAACAATCTGTTCAAAAATGTCACAATTTTGTAAATATCAAATACTTAAAAGAAAAAAAAAAAAAAAAAAAAAAGAAGAAGAAGAAGAAGCGTTTATAAAATAACAATATACAAAACAACAAGCAATTCCAAAATGTTACTGAAAAACTATGATTCTTCTGACAATAGATATATATATACACAGAGAGGGAGAAAAAAATAACGTGTTTTGTCAGTCTGTCACGAAAAAAAAAAAACATCAAAAATTTCGATAAATAATCGCCCTCCCCCCACCAAAAAAACAATAATAATCGCAGAAAAAATTGCTAATTCTGTTAAAAGATCCTGGGGGGGGGGGGGGGGGGGGGAGGACAAATTTTGCAAAAAATTGTGGAGAGAAGAAAAAAAAAATCCGAAAATTTCAAAATCGGAAAAAAAAAAACTTGTTTTCCTAGTGCATTTAAAGTTCTTCTCAAAGAAACAAAACAAACATATCAACCTCGTCAAATGTGCGCGTTAAGGTTAAAAGGCCATGTGCCACTGGATTGATCATTCTGTTGGATAAAGAGCAGGTGTCAATAGAGTCATTATCAAGTGTGTTTATCTTTTACTTCAATCAAAAGAAAACCAAGTTTCATGTTTGCTTCTTTTGTTATTATAAATATGTACTTGAGTGATTTTATTAGAATTAGAATATATAAAGCTTCAAATAAACATATCACGTCAACTTTTTTTTTTAATGCCGTTTTTTAACTTTTCAGCTTTTGTAACAATTAAAATCTTTAATTAACCGTCAATCATTATGTAAAATTACACCAGAATATATCGATATACATAATGCCTAGTTAGTTAAAAGAATTTAACTGCATTTGATAAAATTTAAAGTTAATAAAATTGAAATTGACAAAATGTCCGGAATTTGAATAGCCGGAGTTTTGAGGTTCAAATGCACAGAACAAAATCTTAAAAATCCGATATCCAAAATTCGGAAATCAAACAAACTCCGGACGTTTTGCTAACTATTTTTATTATTATTATTTAAAATATACATTTTAAAAGAACATTTTAAATTAGGAATTTTTAAAACCGGATCTAAAACCTCTCTACTCTTAAAATTATTTTTAAACAATAAAGATATTCATACTTTTTTCATACCACATGTCTGGTTTCGGTAAAATGATCTTACGATCTGTTCTTCACTAATGTCCGCGATCCAGTGTTGGAATTTATGGGGGGGGGGGTATTCCTGCTCAGAGCAATGAAATTTCCCCTACTGACAGATTTGAGTTTATGTTTTGAATAGTGAAAAAGTACACCCCCCCCCCCCCCCCAGAGTCGCAGAAATTCCTACAAAAAAGTCTAAATTCAACACTGCGCGACACGCGCATCAATGCGGCTGTGATGATTCATAACTATTATTATTTTTTTTTCTTATTTAACTATTCAAATGTTATTCTTTTAAATATATAAAAGACTCCGTTAATGTGTTAACAAATTTACATTGCTTAAAAGTGCAGAAAAAAGAATCTGTGAAGATAGTTGAAAGCAAACAAAACAAGAAATGGAATGAAAAACCAACTTTTTTCCCCCCTTACAGCTTAAGGGGGAAAAAAAAAATCAGTATTTTCTAAGTAAATTGCCATGCAAAGTAATCATGGATAGATTTATTATTTCTTTTTAGCTAACGATTTATGGAGGGAAAAAAACTACAGGACAGGAACTGAAGTTCGTTTATAGAATAGAAGAGAAAGGTTACCATCGAAATTGATGAAGCAGCGCAAAATAACTGACACGTTCAGTGTAAAATGCACACAGAAAAATTAAGGCTGCGAGCGAACAGCACTACTTTTTATTACACTAACAGAGCAATAAATCTATCTTTGTTTCCGAATGGAACAAAGGTGAAACCTCTGTAAACGATTTTTGAGGAACTGACCCTACCAAATTGAGAAAGGAAGGGAAAGTTTTATCCACCCCATCTTCAGTCGTAAAGCTGTCAACTGATTTCGAGTTCAATTTCTCTGTTGAAGTTCAAAAAAGTTCACTGAAAAAGCAATTTATACATCAAAGCGCCGACACGAAAGATCAAAAATAGCGACGTCTGACCGAAAGAAGTTAGTGCTATGTGTCTGGTCCTTAAGTTTGTTATCTAAAATTTGAGGCATTGCCTAGTTTTTATTTACTTTATATATAAACCCTAAAATACTTACTTTTGTTTTTATTATTTTTAAGAGTTATCTTTTTGATTGGTTGATGAGTTGAAAACCTAATAGCAGACAGCTATAACTTAGTGAACATACCATTTTTTGGGAGAAAATGTGAATGTTTTTCCACACCCCCTAAAGAAAAACAGATAAACGCAACTCCAATGTTTTTTTTTTTTCTTTCAGATAGATGAAAAAATAAATCTGAAAGCAATATATCTTTAAAAGTTTAATTTCCTACTCTTATGGAATTATTATAGTTAGAAAATAATATATATTTTTAAATCATGAAATTAATAAATCTTGATTATAATTTTAAAAGAATGAAAACGGAATTTCGCGAAAGTAAAAAAGTTATTTCGCAAAAATTAATAAGGTATCCTTTGTCTCTCTCCAGAGGGGTATCTACATCTTACGATGCAAATATGGAAAAAGAAAGTGCGATCGGCATAGTTTATTTTGTTAATGTAAGAAACATGCTTGTCAACAGGGGCCTCGCTAAGGGGGGGGATGGGGGGAGCCTCCCCCCCAAACATTCGTGAGTGTTGTTAGTTGGCAAATTCACAAACTTAGTTGGCAAATTTTCTTTAAAATTTTAATAAAAACTATAATATATTTTCAATTTTTGATAGAATTGGCAAAAATTACAAAACTAATTGGGAATATTATTAACCTTTTAACAAATAAGGGCTATATTACATTTTCTAATTGTGGTAAGTTGGCAAAATTGTAAAATGAGTTGGCAAGTATTGAAATTTGACTAGGCAATTTTAGGTCCTCTCCCCCACCAATAGAAAGTCTTAGGGATGGCCTTGCTTGTCAAATTACAATATTTAGTATATACTTACTTTTACTTCTGTTTTTTTTCTCTCTTTCACATTTTTTTTTCTTTTTCATCAGCAATAAGAATCTATGAGACTAATTAATTCAATTCTCTATTAATCTATTGTTACTGAAATAAAGTACTTTAAAAAGTAAAAGCACCTGCGAACGAGTCACGTGAATACATTGGGATGAAACGGTAACGATTCCAATCACAAGAAAAGGGGGATTAATGAAATCACAATATGATGAGTGGCTGGTTCCATTTGACTTCAAAACGCTAATTGATTGCTTAATAGGGAGGGGGTGGAAGTGTTCTTTACTTTATTTTCATGCCTTATAAAATGTGTGAATTTAGATATTGAAGGAGCATGAAACATCAGCATGCACCACAATTTTGCCGTTTTCTAAGAAAAAAAAAATATATATATATATATATATATTTGTCTTCTAAATGAACAATTTCTTCGTTTTTTAATCATTGAAAGCGGACTAAGCGGACCAAAACACATAAAAGCGGACCAAAGCGGACCTTTTTCTAAAAAGCGGACTTTCGCGGGAAAAAGGGGACCATTTGGGAGCCCTGTATTTATGACTCACCCTGTATATTCTTTTCTGTTGAATTTTGACGGATGTAGCTAGTTTGACTAAATCACATGTTCGAGAAAATTCGATTGGTGGGTCATTTTTGGATGACTGAGTTAAGCTAACTGTACCTTAAAAGAAAAAAAAAACCCTCAAAAAATGACAAAATTTTGTATTCTATCATTTTTGGGCTCAAGAAGACCAATTTACTGGGTTGTATGCAAGAAAATTCTATAAGTAGGTCATTTTGCAATCACAATATATCAGGGTCAAATTAACTATATGTAAAAGGCTTCAACGACTTGGACAATTATTTTATTATACAGTTTTTTTAACCCAAAGATGATTGGAATTGGTCACAGGCTTACTTTATCTAGAAAACAACTAATGATTTTAACTATATTTTGTATTAAAATATTCTTGGGCTCTAGAAGAGCAGTGGATTTGATTGCATGTTCGAAAAAATAGTGGATCATTTTGGGTCACTATGGCTCAGGGTCAAGCAAATTGTATCTAAAACAGCAAGAATGATTGAGTGGGAATAATATATAGAGATGAATATAAAGCTAATTTTGAAAGAGCTTTGCTTGGTTATCCCCACTAATGTAAAATAAAATAACCAAAGTAGCATAAAGTTTGATTTTAAGCAATCTTTTGAATTAATTTTTCACGATCTTTTAACTAATTTTGCATTTTCTATGGGATTTTTTGATGAAATTTGGTGCTTTTTTATACCATCTGTTGACAAAATTTAGTGTTTTTTCTGCAATATTATGCTGAAATTTGCATTTTTTTCAAGCGATCCTTTGACGAAATTTGTGATTTTTTTCACAGGTAATTTTTATCCAAAGTCTATAATGCTGTAACTTTAGTTGCATATCCATAATAATTACAGATAAATTATAATTATGGTACCTCTGCTGTTTCCTTTAAAACTTTAAGTTATTTAAATGTGAAGCACTTACTTTTCAGATTCTCTTCCATCTGTTGGACTGCCTGGTCTCCTGGCCAGAGAAGACTGCTGAATAACATGACAACCAGTCCCAAAACTTCTCCTTTGAGGACTGAGAACAATATCATCTTTTTCTTCTTTAATCCGCTCCTTTGGATCAGATGATTTACGTTTATGACTAACAATACCATCATCTTGCCTATCCCGTTTTGAACGAGAATCATCTCCAGATAAGCGATCACTCCTGTGATTCATAAACCATCGTTCTGGATCCCATCTGCCAGTTGGACTAAAAAAAAAAAATATACAAAAAAATTTTGGTAAAATATAATAACGTTTGTTTCATTATGATTTGAAATCAGATTTTTCTTAAATTAATCAAAAAATAATTCATGCTCCATAATAAAAAACTTTCAATCAAATTAGCAAAAATTTGCTAATAATCATTAAACCTTTAGGCTCAGATAAGTGAATTTCTTCTCACACAAAATATACTAAGGGGCTCATTCAACCCCTTATTCACTAACACTCACCAACAGGGTTGGCAAGTTTTTGACAGTGTACGGTTTTATCCGGTTAAAACCATGGTTTAAACCGTCATGGCTAAAACCTCTTGTCAAAAACCTCGTCAGAAACCTCAAATACTACACTGATCTGTAAAATTTCACTTTAAAAATCTGTCACAAATATACAATATTAGATGTAATATTAAAAATTCACTTTTACTGTATTGTATATTATCATTTCCGGAAAAAAAAATTGTCATAAATCTGAAAATTTGGCCTGCCTCCCAACTTGCTCAACTAGCAATGCTTCTGCTATCAAGCCCTGCTAGCTTAGCACCAATTGAGAGAGTATTTTGTAACTTTGGCTTCATACACTCTAAATTCATAAACAATTTGGGTGTAAATAAATGTGCTAAATTGGTTAAGTGCTATAAGATGCTGTGGGGTAAAATTGATCCAGATTATTTACTGTACAAAATCATTTTCTACTGTTTGAACATTCTAAAAAACAATGTTTTATTGCAATTAAAGTAATTTTTTTGTAATTATTAAATTACAGTATAATTAATTTTAATTAAAAAATTATTCAATGTTTCTCTCTTGTTCTTAAAATGTTTAAAGCGCATTACACGTTTTTGACGGTTTAAGCCAGTTTTTGACGGTTTAAACCAGTTTTTGACACTTGTCATGTCAAAAACCAGTTTCTGACGTCAGAAACCCAACCCTGCAAATTGCAACACAATTCAGATTGAGACCACTTCACTCGCTACCATTTACATTAATTCTAATTGGATTGAATATTGCCATAAATTCTTTTAACTTTTAACATATGAAATTTACAAACATTTTTAAATGAATAAAAAGAAATCTAAAATTTCGTTGAAAATGCAAACAAAAATGTATTTTTTGCCTATAATCTATATTAATAAAATAACAAATCGCTCTGTGTGTGTGTGTGTGTGTGTGTGTCTGCGATAGTTAGCGAAAACTACAGTACGTACGAAGCTCAAAATTTTTCTGAGAGTAGCCCAATCTCTCTCCTGATGCACCTGACGCTCAGAATTTCAAAATTCTATTTATTAACTGAGTAATTAATTAAATTCCAAACCTCACTCTCATAAAAAATCGCTTTTTAGCTTTTTTCCTTTTCATTCTCTTATCGTTGATTGGTTGCATAAAATTTTCGCAGAAATAATTTTAAAAACTGAGACTGACCTTTAAAATTCATAGACTGGCAAACTGTCAGTTTAAATGTTTTTTTTTTTTTTTTTTTTTTTTTTTTTTTTTTAAATCACAGCTGTTGTATGCCATGGAAGAAAAAGATGGTGGTGGCGAAGTAAACCGAAAAAAAGAAAGGTTTGCAAGAGGAAACCATTTATCGCTGGAATTTTAATGTCTCAAAATAAAACACGAGGAAGGAATTTTGCATTAATAAGACGGATTGGAAGAAATGAATTATAGCTGAAGCATATTTTACGAAGAAATCTTAATTTTTTTAATTTTTTTTTCTATTATATTATTTATTAAAATAAATGTTTGCTTTTAAAATAATTGAAATTGGAAAATTAAAAATAATTAAATATCAAAACAAAATTAAATAAAATATTGAAAACATTGATTTGAAGTAAAAAATTGTATTACTAAAAGTTTTCTCTTTTTTTCAGAAATTTTTAATACTTTATAAACGTAGATGAAAAATGTTTATGATTTAACAACATATTTATAATTCCATGTCAATATATAAAATATAGTGATGAAAAGATTCTTTTAAAATCATGTATGAAGACTTAAATAATAATATTAATCTAAAATCTAGATTTCAGAGTGCAGACGATTTTAAGACATTAACGAAAGAATGTTGATTTTTCAAACAAAGTCTTAAATGATGCTTCTATATTGATATTTCAAAGTCATATGATAAAAATAATTAAATAATTCTTGCTTATGATTGATCTAATTGTATCTTTCATGCATTCTGATCATGTATTATAGGCAATAATGGCACAAAACATTTTTTAAACGAAATTTTAGTCATCTATTCAATAACAGTTTAAAAGGTAAAAAAAAACAAAGAAATACTGGTTTAAACCAGTTTGAATTGATTGGAGTTTCAAAGCACATGGTTTTGTTGGTGCTTATTTGGAATTAATGTCACGGATTTTAGAGTTACATTTTTTGCGTCACCCCAAGACATTATACTGCCACTATTAAATTTCTTTTTACTATATGGTTGTACGCATATTTTTGGTATTTCGAACATTAGAATGTATGAGTCATTAGCAGAGGTGCCAAGTTTCAATAAAAGTTATCAGTAATCAGAGTTCAGAGAAAAGTGGGTGGGTGAATGGGTGGGGGGGGGCAAATTTTCAAAAATTCTTTCTTTTTTCAGCGATCTCTTGGCGAAATTTGCATGTTTTTCGCAATCTCTTGGGGAAATTTACAATGTTTGCACATATTTCTCACATTTTTTGTGATTTTTGGACGAAATGTGCGCGTTTATCGCGATCTTTTGACGAAATGTGCGCGTTTATCGCGATCTTTTGACGAAATGTGCGCGTTTATCGCGATCTTTTGACGAAATGTGCGCGTGTTTTCGCGATCTTTTGACGAAATGTGCGCGTGTTTTCGCGATCTTTTGACGAAATGTGCGCGTGTTTTCGCGATCTTTTGACGAAATGTGCGCGTTTATCGCGATCTTTTGACGAAATGTGCGCGTTTATCGCGATCTTTTGACGAAATGTGCGCGTGTTTTCGCGATCTTTTGACGAAATGTGCGCGTGTTTTCGCGATCTTTTGACGAAATGTGCGCGTGTTTTCGCGATCTTTTGACGAAATGTGCGCGTGTTTTCGCGATCTTTTGACGAAATGTGCGCGTGTTTTCGCGATCTTTTGACGAAATGTGCGCGTGTTTTCGCGATCTTTTGACGAAATGTGCGCGTGTTTTCGCGATCTTTTGACGAAATGTGCGCGTGTTTTCGCGATCTTTTGACGAAATGTGCGCGTGTTTTCACAATATTTTGACGAAATGTGCGTGTGTTTTCACGATATTTTGACGAAATGTGCGCGTGTTTTCGCAATATTTTGACGAAATGTGTGCGTTTTTCGCGATCTTTTGACGAAATGAGCGCATTGTAAGCTTTTTTTGACGAAATGAGCACGTTTTCTGCGTTTTTTTGAAGAAATGAGCGCGTTTTAAACGATTTTTTGACGAAATGAGCTCGTTTTTCGAGATCTTGTGACGAAATGAGCACGTTTTCCGCGATCGTTTGACGAAATAGGCCTGTTTTAAGCGTTTTTTTTTTTACGAAATTTGGGCGTTTCAAGCGATTTTTTGACGAAATGAGCCCGTTTTTTCGATATCTTTTGACGAAATTTGCACGTTTTTGTGACATTTTGACAAAATGCGTGTACTTTTACACAATCTTTTCTGTTTTTCTCAAGATCTTATATCGAAATTTGCGTTTTTTCAAGCGATCCTTTGATGAAATTCGCGATTTTTTTTATCCGTAATTTCTATCCGATGCCCGTAACGCCGTAACTTTTGTTGCATATCCGTAATAATTACGGACAAATCGTAATACTTGGCACCTCTGCATTAGCTGTGTTGCAGTAAAAAACATTACACAACATTTTTCTATGAGTTTATTTTTTTAATCATTGAATAGAACACATTTAAATTTAATCAATTTAAAATTGTAATATGGCTTTAATTTGTTTTTAAAACAAAAATAAAATAGCTGTTTGGCGTACAATTGTTTGTATCCACAAACGATTCATTCATCATAATAAATTATCAAATAGCTAAGTAAATTATCTGTCAGAAATAGCCATAAAAAGAATAGTAGCAAAACTGATTATAACCTTAATGTTTAGACTGATTTAAACATAACCCGATTCCAACCAGAAAAAAAAGACCCTACTCCGATTCGTGGTACACAAAATTTCCGTGAGTATAAACCCGACCTTGACCTAAAAATTCTGTTTGGGAAAAACTATGGATTTGATAACTGACCCGAACCAAATCGGAATCCCGCAAAAATGTTCAAGTGAAGCATAATCCGATTCAAACAAGGAAAAATAATTTTCGTGGGCATGAAATCTGACCCGAACCTAAATATTTTCTTTAAAAAAAACCCGAAATATGACTAACAAAATCTGAAACCGATAAAAATATTCCAGAGCACTATAACCCGATCCCAGCAAGACAAAATACTTTCTATGGTCATAAACCCGACTCAAACCTAAAAAACTTAGTTTGAAAAATCCTGAACTTTGACCCAAACCACATCTAAATCTGACCAAACTATTCGAAAGAGCCATAACCGGATTTGAGTAAGACAAAATTTCCGTGGACATGAACCCGATACGAACCTAAAACTCCCATTCAAAAAAATACCTGAAATTTGAATCTAACCAAATCTGAATCTGACAAAACTATTTCAAACAAACACAACCGGATCCAAACAAGACAAAATATTTCCATGGACATGAACACAATCCGAACCCAAAAAATTTCTTTGAAAAAATTGCGAACTGAACGAAATCTGAACTTGGCAGAAATATTCCAGTGAAGCATGTCCTTATTCGAACAAGACAGAATTATTTCCGTGAACATGCAAGAAGACCCGAACTCAACAGTTATATTTGAAGAAAAAACTCGAAATCTGAATTGAACCAAATCTGGACCTGACAAAAATATTCCAAAGAACTATAACCCAATCCAAGCAAGACGAAATAATTTCTATGGACATAAACCCAACTCGAACCTAAAAAATTAGATTTGAAAATAACTGAAATTTGACCAAAACCACATCTAAATTCGACCAAAATATTCAAAAGAATCATAATTGGATTCAAGTATGACAAAATAATTTCCGTGGACATGAACGAGATCCGAACCTAAAAATTCTATTTGAAAAAATACCTGAAATTTGAATTGAACCAAATCGGAACCTGATAAAAAATATTCCAAAGAATCGTAACCGGATCTGAATAAGAAAAAATTTCCATTCACCTGAACCGAATCTGAACCTAAAAAAATTCTTTGAAAAAAATCACGAAATCTGAACTGAACCAAATCTGAACTTGAAAAAAAAAATATTCCAGTGAACATGTTCTTATTCGAATAAGGCAGCATAATTTCCGTGAACACGCAAGAAAACCTGAACCCAAAAATTCCATTTGAAGAAAAAGCCAAAATCTGAATTGAAACAAATCTGTTCGACAAAAATATTCCAAAGAACCATAATTGTATCTGGGCAAAATAATTTCCATGGACGTGAATACGACCTGAACATTATAACTCAATATCAAAAAATACCTAAAATCTGAACCCGACAAAAATGTTCTAATGAATCATAACCAGATCCGAACAAGACAAAATAATTTCCATGGACATGAAACCAATATATGGTTTGGTAACATTTAGGTTGTAATTACATTATGGTAAGTCTTTGATTATATTTAATATCCCGTTAGGTTACAGTTAGGTCACGGTTAAGTTAAAGTTTGGTTAAAGTTAAATCGCATTTGTTTTATGGTTAGAATAAGGATATGTTACAATAAAGTGAAAGCTAGGTTACATTTATGTTATATTTAATTTACGGTAAGGTACTGTTAAGTCAAAGTTAGGTTACAGGCAGGTTATGGTTACGGTAAAAAAGTTTATGGTTAGGAATTTATCCATAGAGTGGACATTATGCATGATTTGATTAAAAATAACACTTTTGTTAAATGGCTCTGAAATTATAATACTACATACCAACACTTTAGCTACGAGCGAGTATAGAGTTCATTCATGGTATAGTCGGATTTAAGAGTGATAATTAGTTTGAAATTCAAAATATTTCACTTGAGATTTCTATGTGAAATAAAAAATAATTAGTTACGTGACTTAACAGTGATTTTTGATAAATATCAATACTTTAACACGAAAATCACGCAGTCGCTGGATTCATATTCCCTCTCACATTTCTCATCGCTCATTTTGAGTATTTTTAGAGCTTAACATCAGTTGTTTTTTAAACAGATTTTTCACACAGTCAGTGGCCACGTATTTCAGACAATGCATTTCTGCATGTTTCGAGTTAATAATAAAATCATACAAATTTCAAGTTCGTTTAATATTGTTAATACGGACTAGGGGTGATTCTGGATGAAATTTTTTTTTTCGGAAATTCGCATCGCATTTTCGGAAATGGGCGGGGGAGGGGGGGTCGTGAGTCCCCCCCCCCCCTCCAGCGATCTTCGGACAAAATCGGCGTTTTCCCGCTATCTTCAGACGAAATCAGCAATATTTTAGCAAAATCGGCGACTTATTGCGATTTTTTGCCTAAATTGGCGGTTTTTCCGCGATCTTTTGACGAAATCGACGTTTTCCCATGGTTTTTTTAAAGTGAAATCGGCGTTTTTTCGACGATCTTTAGACAAAATTGCTTTTTTACGCGATTTTTTCTCGAATACGGCGTTTTATTCCCGCGATCTTTTGACGAAATCGGCGTTTTTTCCGTGATATTTTGATGAAATCGGCGTATTTTTTCAAATATTCTTTTGACAAAATATTGTAAAGCGATCTTTTATCGAAAACAGCGTTTTTTCCCGCGATGTTTTAAAGAAATCGGCATTATATCCGCAATCTTTAGACTAAATCGGCGTTTTCCCGCCGTCTTCAGAAGAAATCAGCGTTTTATTTGCGATATTTGGTGAAATTGCCGTTTTTTCCGCGATCCGCACAGGAAATTCACGTTTTTCGTCGATCTTTTGACAAAGTTCGTTTACAAAAACACTGACGAAATCGTCGTTCTTCCACGAAATATTGACGAAATGTATGCTATTTCGGCGATCCTATCAGGAAATTTGCATTTCTACGCAATTGTTTTTTCCGCGCGCAAAACCGTACAAGTTGGCAACTATGCGGAACTGATAACCCAATTTCAAATTTTCGGAAGAGCATGCCTTAAATTTTCGGAAATTTCGGACGAGAATCATCCCTTATACGGACCCGGGCAAAGGCAGGTGGGTCAGCTAGTATTATATATAGCACTGCTTAAATTTATTTAAAATTCTTTGAAAAACATTATGCTAATGAAATGTAAACAAAATGTTTTCTGTTGTAAAATATAATCTTGATCAGATAGCTGATTCATTGAATGTATCACATCACTGAAAAACAAACTAAAGGTATTGTTATTAGCAATATATCAAGGTACTTGAAATCCTATAGTAAAAAAAACTAGCCTTAAACAAAAAATAAGTAATAGGTTGTTGCCTGGTGCATTATGATAAAGTTAAAATTATTTTCAATGTTAGAACACCAGAATATTCGTATTCCGAGCATACCGGTTTTGGTAGCATATAGCATACCTTCCTCAGTGCTAAAGATAGTGGAAATTTGCTCATATATATATACAGGGAGGATGGGGATTCAAGCGACAAGTTTCTTGACCAATAGGAAAACAGAAGATCCTAGGCAACAGCCAATAGGAAAACAGGGAACAGCCAATAGGAAAATTGGGTGGAAAATGGAAAAGATATTGCAAGAATTGCATTAAAAGATTAAGAAAAAATAGTTTTAATGTAATATTTCCAACAGTCTGATAATGGTGGAATAGCAAAATCACAATTAACGAGATTAACAAGATTTTTATGGATATGGAAAGCTTCAAGGAAGTTAAGTTCTTGTATAGAAGTAGGTTTAGTTAGTATCTTAACCGAATTGAAGTCAAAAGCATGACTCGTCTCCCAGCAATGTTTTGCGATTGAGGATTTCTTGATTTCTTGTTTTTCAATATATTGTTTATGTTCTTTAATACGAAATTTTAGACTGCGTTTGGTTTGACCAATGTAAGAAAGACCACACTGACAATTAATATTGTAAATACCTCATGAATTTGATAATTTATCAATAATAGAAGGGTTGTAACCTCTATCAAATGCAATTGCTTTAATGTATTGAAATATAATATAATGAAATTCAATACATTAAACCATCCGGGTGGACCACACCTTCCATGAGTCGAATAGACCAATCAGGAAAGGGCTCCGTCTATGCTTCGACCAATGAGGAGAGGGATGAATTCCAAAATTGAGAGTACAGTTAAAAATCTACTGCATTTTGTTGCAACGCACTCCACCGCTTGTATATAATATCTCTATTCCAATCAATGAGAAAGCTCCATTTCACGGCCAAGTAACCATTTTCTATACAAGCCGGGGAGTGCGTTGCAACAAAATGCAGCAGATTTTTAACAGTGTATGGAAAATAAGGTATAACAAAGCGATTCCAATTGGGATTGCAGAGCAATACTGAACGGAATCGCTAAGCGATTCCATGGGGTGTTGGCGAGCGCAGCAAGCAGGGGTAGCCTACAACTTGTAATCGCGAAGCGATCATGCGGGGGGTTGGCAAGCGTAGCGAGCAGGGGGGCAGAGCCCCCCTAGTATCACAAAAACAAGAAATAAAGTTATTAAAAAATATAAGAATTAATAACAAAAAAACAAATTTGTTTTTAATTCTTTACTTTATAATTTTGAATTCTACATATGCATATAAAAATTATTTCATTGCAAAAAAATTTTGGCATTCGGCCTAAATTTTGGCTGAATATTCTATATTTGGCCAAATCACTATATTCTATATGCGTCCCATCCATAATAGGAACCTACATTATTTAATTTTAAGTAAAAAATTTAGAATAATATGGAAAACAAATTACTTATTGTAGGCAGGGTCCAGACATGAAGGTCGATTCTGTGACAAAGGAAGATTGGCATATTTCATCAAATCCTCCTGAAAATATCAGATAATGTTACAACAAACATTGTAAATATCGAACAAATTATACAAATTTGACAGAATCAAATTAAGAAAATGCAAATTTAATCTAAACTTTTTATTTTAAAGCTTAGCAAAGTATTTTTACTTTTAAGAGGGATAGTGGTTCAACATATCAGATTAAAAAGTCAGATATAGTATATTTGATTATACATAAAACATTTGAAGTTTTAATTTATTTAGCACAGGATCTGAAATTCAAGTAAGAATTGTAGGATTGAGAAGCAAAATTTCCAAATCCAGCCTGTGAGATTCTCTAATACAGGTAATTTTTCTTACAATCATTTGCAGCTTACTTTTCATCTGTACTTAGAAAAAATTGTTAATTACAAAAATCTAAACTTATATTGTTTATATTCTAACCAAAAATAATTACAAAAATGAGTAACACTCATTCATACATACATCCTAAATAAATAAACAAAAAAAATGTTTTCTGTTATATCTGAAATCCACCAAATACTAAATAATTGCATTTACCATATAGTGGGGATTATTAGCATTTTATATTTCAAATAAAGAAAATAAGTTTTGCTGCCTTTAAACTCCCTTTTATTATTTTTTCTTTGGTGTATTAAAGTTCAAAGGTAAAAAAGATTTATTCAACCTCTACTGAAGAAGCTATTGCTGTGTAATATTTTCTTTCTATATACCATAGACTTCCTCAAATCCACACAGCTTGGGACCAAAGGTTTTGCAGATTTTAGAATTTTGCAGATTTCTGGTCATTGCTTTGTTACATTTTTTAAACAGTGATCTGAATGCAATTAAGAATGCAATCAGAACTATAATGAATGCTCAACACAATAAAAAAGTATTTAACTAAACAAACTAAAATAATAAAAATTTAGATAATTTTTTAAATGAATAAAATATTAATAGCTAAGGTCAAGTTAGTAATCAATAATGCATGATTAAATTTTCATTATAAAGATGTAATGCATTTTTCCAAAATTATTCAACAAAATGTGCTTCATAAAAATACATTACTAATTCACATCAAAATCATAAAATAAGGATTTTTTTTTTTTTTTTTTCAAGGTTTCCAGACTTAACCAAAAAAGCTTGATTAATACATAAGTTTATCTGGTAAGAAGATTGTTATTATCAGTGATATTAGCAATATTTTGAAATTAAAATATATATATATATATATATATTCTTCCTTCATGAAAAAAGTTGAATTCAGTAATATTAACAAAATTACAAATTGAAAATTATATTGAATTAATATAAAAACTAAAAAAATATTTATTCCCAATATCTGAACTGAAGGTCTCACTGTTTACATTTGTAAAATACATGAAGATTTTAGGGAGTCTACTGTATACATATCTTTTCAATATAAAAAGTTACAGTAAACATTGGGAAATATTTTCAATCTAAAAATGTGCGTAGAAAAGAAATGGAATCAAATGATCTGTAAAGCTCATAAAATAGTCCAAATTTTTGTTAGCTGAAAATGAGGACTGGGCTTTATTGGTGTCTAAAAATCCATCAGGGAAAAAGAGGCATTTTTAACTCATTTCGTATCTCAATCATCCATAACCAGTTTAAAAATTTGGGTTCATAACTATATGTTACAAGCAGGTGTAATGAAATATGAGAACGGTTTGTTCAGTACAGAGTGTGAACACAATTCCATTCCAGTGGTTTTGATAAGTGGAAGATCAAAGTTCCAAGCAAACTCAAAACCTTGAACAGATATGATTCAACCATATACTAAATATTTGTGTTCAGACATATTTATCTACATTAATTCTTCAACAACCTGGTTATATTAAATGTTATACAGTAGACTAACTCAAATCCATAGTCCTAAAATCGGCACTCTCTAAAATCCACACATAATTTACAGATGTAAACAATGAAACATTCAGTTCAGAATTAGGGACAAAATTTGATTTTATTTTTATATAAAATTTATATACATTTTAATCTAATTTTCGTTAATATTACTCAATTCATTCTTTTTCATGAAGGAAGAATAAATTTACTTCTGAAAAAATTTAAAACATTGCTGATATCACTGGTAATCAATCTTTTTGCCAAATGTGTTCATGCATTAATTATCAAGCTTTTTCTATTATTAAGTCTGGCTAAACCTGAAATAAAACTTCCTTATTTTATGAATTTGATGTGAATTAGTAGTACATATTTATGAGGCAAATATGATTGAATAATTTTGAAAAAATGCATATCATCTTTATAATGAATATTAATTATGCATTATTGATTATTCAGGGTTGCCACTCTAATCTTGAAAAAAAATTCCTTGTGTTTTCCCTGTACTGCAACGTATAGGGCAAAATTGGGAAATTTCATTAGTGGCCACTGGCCGGTAGGACTAGTTTTTTAAGTGGCCACTTTCATTAAACTACTGGCCACTTTTATTTAAAAACAATAAACATTAAAAATTTTATAAATATTAATCTAAAACTGAATATCCCAAATAAATATGTAAATATAAATATATTGATACAAAAAAATGTAGAATTCTTGGTGAAATGCAAGAAAATTTTATCATCTTCATATAAAAAGTGGCCGCTGATAGTCAGTTTTGCACTAGCCACTTTTTCTCATTGACTGGCCCTGTGGCCGGTGGCTAGTGCTAATTTTGCCCTTTACTGCAATGCATTTATTCTATGTTGAGTGTGCAAAAATAAGCATGCCACCGCCAAGAAGTGAGTTAAAACTCAGTTTACCCAAATGGGCGAATTTATTTGGATATAGTAGCAAAAAAAAAATTCCCTGTGTTTTCCAGATTTTTTTAGGATTTTTTAAAAATTCCCTGGATTTTCCCTGTGTTTTCCTGGTTTTCCAGGTGGCGTGGCAACCCTGTTATTTACTTGACCTTTGCTTTTAATATTCCAATCTCATTTTTTAAAAAATCTCTAGAATTTTATTAATTTAATTTATTACTTATTTTAATATTTTCCTATATTGTAAAAATTCCTTATAGTTTCGATTGCATCATTAAATTACATTCAAATTACTGTTTAAAAAATGTAAACAAAGCAATGACCAGAAATCCGCAAATCCGCACAACGTCTGGTCCAAAGCTGTTACTTTAATTATTACTCCATGGTTTATATTCGTTTAGCGTTGTGGAGCTAAACTGATTTGAGACAACATAACAATACATTCTATTGACTACTTTCCTCGGTAATCATTTTGAGTGGATAATAGTATAATTCTGAATATAAGGCACCAGTAAAGCTCAGTCTACATTTTCAGCTAACAAAAATTTGGTTATTTCATGAGTTTTACAGATCATTTGATTCCATTTCTTTTCTACGCACATTTTGAGATGATTGAAAATATTTCCCAATTTTTACTGTAACTTTTTTTATATAGAGCTCAACTTTTCTCTCTAGTTCCACCAGTTTTTTGTATGATTTCATAGCTTTTTCAGATCCTTTCATGAACTTTATCAATCACCTTCAATTAACAAATCTAAACTATTATGTATTAGTTTAAAGTTATTAGTACACATATTAGTTTGTCGAAATACAGGAGATAACGCCAAGTTGACTTCAATTTTGGTGAGTAATTTTGGGTGCCAGATTTGGCAATATATCACCAAGTTGGCGTAAAACTTGGCAATATAACTGTCCCCTCCCAGATGGTAGTCTCACTGCAGTTTTTCAGTATCTACGCAGATTTTCTTATGACGATAGGTATCTGCACAGATTTTTATAGCTTCACTTTCAAATCTTTTTTTTTTTTTTTATAAATATAGAAGAATTTTCTTTCCAAATTATACTTTAAATTATTGAGCTGTTTTTTAGTTGCTGGCAACTCAAAAGAAATAATTTAATTAGTAATTAAAAAGGAGAGGTTTCTATAATGTTAAACTACGGAAGGTATAGCATTACATAAATTTTAAATGGATGCCATTTCTTTAATATTGGATATTTTTTGACAGGACTTTCGAAAGGCACATGCCTAAATTAAAAGCTTTCGAACAAGCTGAATACAAGCTGAACACATAGCTGAATGTTTCTTGGTTCGAATTATAATTGAGTTGTTTGTCTTTTTTTCTTGTTCACAAGAAAAAAGTGACAAAACAGGGAATCTGGATCTCCATAACTAATCAGTGGATCTGGATGATTTTTTCAGGGATGCCACTCAGAAGATAGCCAAAAAGAGGAAATTATGCGTAAAGTAAATTTATGACATTTTTCACAACATTTATGCATGAATTTTGTAAACTATATTATTTATAATAAATTTTAAAAAATTGCAGCTCTGTTTTTGTTTTTTTGTAAACTTAATTTATAAGAGTAAATAAAAATGATTTGTCTTTAGTTTACAGTATTTTACATGAATTAATTTAATCCAGCAACAAATTCAGTGAGGAATTTTATGTATCATCATTTTAAATCAATTTAAGTAACCCAGCAATAGATTCGATAATTATTCCAGGAGTAAATAGCAAAAATTTGCAAGTTTTTTTTTTTTTTTTAACTTATTTGTTTTTTCCGCGATTTTTTTTTCATTTGACAAAAATAGCTGTTTTATTTCATGATCATTTGACGGAAAATGCCGTTTTATTTCGCGATTGTTTGACGAAGTTCGCTGTTTTATTTCGCGATCGTTTGACGAAAATCTTCATTTTACAATGCGATTGTTTGACGAAAATAGAAGTTTTACTTCGCGATCGTTTGACGCAAATCGTCGTTTTACATCGTGATCGTTCGACGAAAATCGTCGTTTTACATCGCGATCGTTTGACAAAAATCACCGTTTTACATTGTGATCGTTTCACGAAAATTACAGTTTCGTTTCGAGATCGTTTGATGAAAATTGCTGTTTTATATTGCGACCGTTTTATGAAAATAGGACCGTTTTATTTTGCGATCTTTTGACAAAAATCACCGTTATATTTCGTGATCGTTTAACGAAAATCCCTGTTATATTTCACGATCTTTTAACGAAAATTGCTGCTATATTTCGCGATCACTTGACGAAAAAGCTGTTGTATTTCGCGATCGATTGACGAAAATTGCTGTGTAATTTCGCAATAGTTTGACGAAAATTCCCGTTTTATTTCGGGATCGTTCGATGAAAATCGCTATTTTTTTCGCGATCGTTGGACGAAAATCACTATTTTACTTCATGATCGCTTAACGAAAATCGAGAATTTTAAAAAATTAAAGCGGAAATCCGCCTTTCGGCGGAAAAGTGGCATCTCTGTTTTTTGTAAACTTTGAGGTATAGAGTAGGACACTTCGTCTTTTCAATTTCGTTGAGATCCGATGATTGGGTCTAAAGTTATTAAGAGGCAAACTTTGGTCTTTAACATTAGAGATGTGGTTGAGCTCTGCTATACAGCACTATCGTGCTGTATGATAATAGCTGTTCAGTAAATTTCATTCTCCTTTTAGTTCTAATTTGCTATAGATTTACTATTGCAGAAGTACAATGAGAAAATAAGATACTGGTTATTATTTGCAGAGACTTATATTTACTAATGACTATGCTTGTTTTATATTAACCCCTTGGGGACGAGCGACCACTATAGATGCCGGCACTGATTGTACTCAGATCCCGCGAGACTACAATTCATGCCGGCGCTGTTTGTACTCACATCCCGCGAGACTACCATTGATGCCGATCAAACGGAACGTTTTGTTTTTCACAGTTTAGCATATAAAAAATTTATCCTAATTCTATTTGAATGTATATTAAGGAAGAAGAGTTTTCTTTCAAACTAGGAAAGCTAATGAAAACTTTTTTTTTTTTTTTTTTTTTAAATCCACGTGAATTTAATTTTTATGGAAATACTACAATGGGAAAAAGATTATTTTTTCATCACGTCTGTGTTTCATAAATCTTTTTACGCGTCTAGTAAAACTTTATTTTTCTTTATTAGAAATAAGGCTACTGAACTTCAGAAGGAAAAATTTGCGGTTAACGTAAGTAAGTGTATTAATAAGCATATTTAAGGTTACGAATGATAACATGAACATCTGATTCATTGCTTTTTTTCCTGCTCTTTTATTTCGATCAGATCATAGTGGCAAAAACAGACGTCATTAATATAACCATTCTTGTAGAAGGAAAGATATATCTTTTTTTATATTTTTATTTTATTTCAGGAGTGCTTCGCAATTAAAAAATAAAAAATAATAAGAAAGAAAAAAAGGGTTACATACTGATTGTGATAGCTGATAACATTCTTTCTCAGTGCAGCTAAATTAAGAATATTTTTCTGTGTTACTGACCAGTTTTTTTTCTATAATTCTATATATTTATCTAATATGTTTTACATTACATGCTTGCATATATATACATTTCATTTTAAAAACTACTAGTAACATGAACAAAAGTTTTTAAAGAGTGTTTTAAGTATTAAAGAGTATTTTAAAGTATTATTGTGCTTTATTCATTATTATTAAAGATTTTTTTCTTACTTATATATTAGATTATATGTTAACATAGATTTTAAAAGATAATTTTAACATCAACGAAAGTTTTGAAAGTTTCAAATCATTATTAAATTTTATTCATAATTAACCAATAATTTTTATTTGATATACCTTATTATACGATATACCATATGGAAATATATTTTCTATTTCTGAAATAATTTTAATATAAACATATTTTGGAAAGGTACATTTTTAATTTTTACTCTGATTTGCACATCATTACTGATTATTATTCAAGACTGTTTGTTTGTTTTTAATTATGTGTTATATATATATTTTTTTTATTTCAAAAATATTATAAAATTAAACTAAGTTTTTTTTAAATCCAATCTTACACACACACACACACACATATATATATATAAATGTTACAAAGCAACAGTAGCAGGTTGTTTGTATGTTTTATTTAATATTTTTCATTTCTAAATAAATCGTTTTTTGTAAAACATTTATTTTATTTACTGAAAGTGTTAAAAATTATTAAATATCAAGATGGTTAGGCTTGTTTTCCTATTATAGCAAAATGTTTCATAGGTTGATATTTAACAGCCTGGTAAGTATTTTTCTGTCATGTTATATCATTTTAAAAGCTAAAAACAGGATAAGGTACCCTGGGGTAATAACGCCAGATGGGGTAATAACGCCAAGTGCTAATATTTTTCATAATTATGAAATAATGTGGTAAATGACACCCATGTGTTCTGCGCAGAAGGGTTTTGAGTCATAAATCACAAAAAACAGCTTCAAGTTAATTTGTTTCATTTTTAGGTCTTATTTTTACAAGCAGCTAAAATTAACGCTTGATCTAAAAGTTGCGAGATACGTTTTGTGATGTGAAGACTATTTTTTTTATCCGGAAATACTTTGTTAATTACATAAATTTGTAGTACATTTCATGGCCTTTCAAAATTTTGTTGAAGATTTTGGATATCTTCGAGATAATTTGTAATTTAAAAAGTACAGCGCAATAACTATAACGGGGTAATAACACCAATCCTTGCAATTTTTACCCCGGTTGATTCCCTACAGTGGCCGAGCTACATCTTAAATACTGATTCAAATAAACACAGTTAAAACGGTGCAATGTTTCTAATAATTCTATTTAAACGGTCCTTTTTAAGCAAAAAGAATCTCACTGTCTGATATTCATTTGCCTCGTCCCTCCCCACACACACGACACCTTTATTTTTCTTGTACTTTCACAAAAAAATGAACATTTTCAATAGCTTAGGATGCAATTTGTCAATTTCTAGAGCTGAGAGTTTGTATTTTTAGAATTGAGCAATCTACATGCAATTATTCCAACTTATTTCATAGTTTTGTTTGCACGGCATTATTACCCATATAGGTGGGTAATAACGCCAAATAGCATTGGTCAAGAGAAATCACGCCATTACATTTTATGTATTCATATCTGTTAAATTATTTTTTTTATATAGATAGTCAATGAGTTGCTGTATCAAATCATATATTTGTTTGAAAAATACAAACTAAAACTGAGCCGTGAAAATTACTAGAACCTTAACGTGGCGTTATTACCCCAGGGTACCTTATTAAGTATTCATTATTTACATTTAAACATTTTTTTCCAATTAAAATATCACACAATATACATCATTTTTTGAATAAATATGTAAAATAACATCAAATTCCATGTATGTAAATTTCAAAAAGTTTCATGCGAAAGTTATTTTTTTTATTAATTTTTAAAGAATTTTTGACAAGCGTTAGGCTTAACAGCGCGAAATCCTCCGGCCCAGAAAGTGAAATCGAATTTTCCCGCTCTGTCCTCAGATGCGCACTTCAAAATGCGCGCGCCATCGCGAACGGGTTAAAGAATGAATAATCTCATTATTTAACAAGGTAAATCATGACACTGTAAATTTGATTAAACATCCTTTTTAAATGAAATGCTTTTATGCCAGATTTATTTTTAAACAAGCCTAAAGATCTAACTTAGAATAGAAAAAAATATTTAGCTCTTTTGATGTTTACTCATAAGCAAGGGTGCCCATAGGATTAATTTTAGGGGGGGGGGGGGGGGGGGGGGGAGGGCTGAGGGAAAATCTCAACTTCCCCCAAAGCTATCGCATATTTTTGTAAATATTTAAGGTACTGTGCATTTTTTCAGGACTTTTGAGCACCCTCCCCCCCCCCCTGATTTTTTGACAAAATATGCATTTTTTGATGAGTTTTTTTTCCTCATTTTTTGACAAAGGTTGCTTTATTTTGCAATTTTTTGGTGAAATTTGCAATTTTTTGCACTTTTGAACAAAATTAGCATTTTTTCTGTGATTTTTGAACAAAATAAGCGTTTTTTAGTGATACTTTGACAAGATTTGTGTTTTTTCCATGATTTTTGTTTTTATTTTTTTATGCTTTTTGAATGAAATCAGATCTTTTTTCCCATATCTTTGATAAAATTAGAAATCTATTCGCAATTCTTTGATCAAATGTACGTTTCTCTGTATTTCTTTGGCAAAATCTGCTTTTTCCCTGTGATCCTTGATCAAAATTTGTGATTTTTTGTGAATGTCACTGGCATGGGTGTACTAAATGATCTTTCTGCAATGAAATTTTTTGGCGGAAATGGGAAAAGTAGCTTCTGCGATTAGATCATTTACCATGATATTCTAACCAGTTCTTGCTTTTCCTCAAATCATATTCCTCAAATAAAATTCTCAATTTTATAAAAAAAAGATAATTCCTTGATTTCTTTTGAAAAAACTAATTCCATATTTTTCATCAGACAGGAATGAAGTAAAATCGCTTTGTATGGCATTTCATTTCGATTTATAAACCTTGACTCAAGGGATATAATTAAGAAGTCTAAATATGGATAAAAAATAGTGCTCTTTAATATTCTAGAGGAGTGGCCATATGATGGTTCCAACGGTGGGATTATCTACTAAACAATCGGCACATTTTGATATTGATTCCTTAAAATTGCAATTTTTTACTAGCGCCATGAAAAATACTGAAAAATTCTTCTGATTTTATCTGTGCAAAAGAAAAATCTCAATAAGTTTCTGTCGGTGCTAATAAACCAAATGCAAATGTTAAT
Organism: Maratus speculifer; assembly: GCA_964019185.1. Classification (NCBI taxonomy): domain Eukaryota; kingdom Metazoa; phylum Arthropoda; class Arachnida; order Araneae; family Salticidae; genus Maratus; species Maratus speculifer. Next base: position 199,709,190 of record OZ025290.1, read on the forward strand.
CTATAGAAGGCAATTTATTTACAACTGGCTGTAGATAAAAAGAATATGTAGAATCTATTTTAAGACATACAATAATCACTACAGCAGCAATTGTTACGTTGCAGCATCTACATTAAAGACTTGTGAACATATTTCTTGTTTTATGTTTGTACCATTGTTTAGAGAGAGATTACACATATTTTCTTTGACAGTGGCAAAATGATTAGAAAAATGTGGTATGGACTTACTTTTTTGACCACATTTTTTCACATACATTAGGAATACTTGAAAAAAAAAAATCTAAGAATGGCTCCCCCTAAAAATCTTATCACTTGTTTTATTGCTTTGTGCTTCTTATCTCTAGAACTTGGGAAATCATTTACAATTTACAAATAAATTCAAACAATGCTACACTCAATATTTATTTTATGAAAAGCAAAAAAATCTTTAATGATATTTATAAGAACTACTAGATTGTAAGTCTACCAAAATCATTTTGTCTTGTTCTGCTTCACTTCAGATAAAATTTTCGGATTTTGGGTTGTGTTACAATCATGGCCTGACTAAGGCTATTGGGAAAGGGGGGGGGGGGGTCCCGGGCAAGCATCATTCAGGAAGGCCCCCTTCCGTCTATCGATATACAGTGTCTCACAAAAGTGATGGGACACTTGTGCTTTATAAAAAGAAACTGCAATAAAATAAACAAACATGTGCAAAAATTTTTTGGGTGTGTTTCATATTTAAAGTTAGTAAGAATTATTACATAACATACATTGTCAAAATATTAAAATATTAATTTAGTAAAAATACAATTGTTCAGTTGGTTGGTTGGTTGATTTGGTTTTTATAGCGCAAGGTCCCCCTCTGGACATGCTGCGCCAAGACAATGTCAAAAAGAAAACACATCTATAACTATATAGTGTTAACGACCAATCAAATCAGTAATAATAGGTAAATAAAATATGCAATTAAAAGCTGAAATTCATAGCTAAAAAAACAATTATGTCAATTAAAAACCATAAAAACTGATAGTAAAAAGTTAAAATACAAACAGTTGTATAAGTTGACATAAAAACAGGTTTAAAAAAACAAGGATGCAATGTTGGTAACACATGTGAGTAAAAAATACTTATAACCAATCAAAGAGTGAAGAGGAAGGTTTTAAGAAAAAAAATATGACTGGATAAAAACTGAACAATCAATACGAACAGTAAACTAGTGATACATGATAAGAAATAGTAAAACGTAAAAACAATGACGACAACATTTAAAAAACACAGAAGTTAAAAAAGGTAAGTGGTAATATCAGTCGGGCACATACTCCTCATAAACAATGTTCCCTTCGTCTTCACTTGACTCGCATGATTCTTCCATAGCCTCTTCCATGTAGTTCTTTAGCTTTTTGGGATCTTTCAAATAAGCAACAGATGGGTCATTATTTGATTTTTGCTGTTTTTTTGTTACAGTTTGCCATTGGTGAGAATTACGAAGCGCATTATATTCTTTTGTCTTTTGGTTTGGTTTAACGGCTTGAGCAGAATTGGTCTTTTGGTGGTTAGAAGCAGAATGATCAACGGTTTTTTTAATGGGTGTAATTGCTTTAATCTTTTGATTAGCATTAGGTTTCTGGCAATTTGATGCAGGGAGATTAGGATTTTTTTTTAGATGTAGATGCAAATGTATTAGTTCTTATCTGGGGTTCAGTGGACTTTTTCGGTTTTTGTGGCTGAATAGGTTGATGGACTATTGTAACAGGCTCTGAAGATGGTAACCAATGCTCTAATTTAGGGCTAGCAGAACATTTAGTATGGCAACTGACATCTCGTGTTTGTTTCTTTGGGGTACTAGGTGGATTAGATGATTCTGTCTGGGTGCTTATATGTCTTACAGATTTTGATTGCTGTTTGAGTAAACTAGAAAAAGAAAGACCTATAGATGGGGTTCTGGTTTCAACAAGTTTTCGAGCTTCTGGGTATGAAAGATTTTGACTAGTTTTTACTGCAAGAATTTCTTTTTCCCGGTTCCAAATTGGACAGGAGCGAGAGTATGACGTATGGTTACCTTTGCAATTCGCACAGCGTTCTGGTTTTTCACACAATTTACCATCATGGCCGACTTCTGCACAACGAGGACAGGTAACATTGCCACGACAGTTAGTGTTAGTATGACCAAAACTCTGGCATTTGAAACATCATAAAGGGTTATGGATATAAGGCCGGACTGGACAGCTTAGGTATCCAGCTTTAATTCTAGAAGGTAAATTATGGCTATTGAAGGTTAATATTATGTGCTTTGTCCGAATAACTTGTCCATTCTTTCGTATAGTAATGCGGCGTGCATCTATTACATCTTGTTCTTTTAAATTTGAGAGAAGCTCTTCTTTTGAGGAATATAAAAGATCTGGTTCAGATATTACACCGCGACAAGTATTAAGAGTTGGATGGGCTTTAACAGAAACAGCAAAAGTACCTATTGTAGTGCAATTGTCCAGAAGCTGTGATTGGCTGGATGAAGAAACCTCAACCAATAAATCCCCAGACTGCAGTTTTTTTAAGAGTGTGACCGTCGCCAAAAACAGACTGGAATGTTTTTGCGATAAGAAAAGGTGAGGTTCTCTTGAAAGAACTATCTGAGAGGCTATCGGTGCGTTTAATTATAAAAAAACGAGTAAATGAAGTATTCGGCACAATTTGTTGCTCTCCAGGAGGGAGAGAAGTAGGAGGAAGTGAAGCTTTTACATCCATGGTAGAAAAGATCAATTCGGGCCCCGGCCACACCACCCACTACCGAGCCCAACAAGGGGATGCACATTTGTGCACCAGTGCTAGTCAGGGCCTATACGGTCACAAGACAATCCTATGTCAGTCTCCACCCTTAACGAGATGATTAGTAATTGCTCGCTCGCTTGATCCCTAAAGCCAGTGACAAAAGCCAGCTGACCAGCTGATTGATGCATATGGGACCAATATGCACCTCCCGTCTACCAGAAGCAGAGGCCAAAGCAGTGTGTTGGTTTCCCTCAACTGCCAGGATCCCCCTTTCCAGGGACACGGGTCGCCACGCACAGCCAACACGTGGGTGGTTTACAATTCTCCATGAGTCGATAAACAGGATGTATCGGCCCATGCAGAATTGCTCTCACCTCAGAAAGAGGAAATCGCAATGAGAGTGAAACAAAGAGGAAAGGAAGACCAAAGGAGTAAGAAGAAAACGAAAGGAGAAAGATCACTCAGGTGCCCGGGGTTGTGAAGCCCGTGAATACCTAAAGAAGGTATCCCCCTGGGGGATACAATTGTTCAGAACGGAGCAAAAAATGGCTCACATAAGTGATGGGACACTTACTTTTCCATCAAATATTTATCCAAAAATTTTACTTTTTAAAAGGTTTTAACATTTTGTTGGATTTCCTTTTACTTTTAAAACATGATTTAATCTTTTTGGGATGGATTCGACTAATTTTTTTGTGATTTCTGGAGTGATTTTACCCCATTGTTCTTGAAGCACTGATTTTAGTTGTTGTTTTGAAGAAATGGTGTGTTTGCAAATTCTTGATTCCAATTCTTGCCAAATATTCTCTATGGGATTTAAGTCTGGAGATTGTGGTGGTATTTTTATTATTTCAGGACAGTTATATAGCATCCAGAGTCTAACGTTCAGAGCAGTGTGCTTGGGGTCATTGTCCTGGTATAATTTAAAATCGTTATGAAGGTTCAATTTTCGTGCTGAAGATTTCAAATTTTGCTTTAAAATATCAATATACTTGTACTGATCCATTATACTGTCAATAAAAACAAGATTACCAACTCCAGCAGACGACATACACCCCCATACCATAACTCCTCCTCCACCATGTTTTACTGTTGGTACCAAGTTCTGTTTGTGAAATTCTTCCCTGGGTTTTCTCTACACCAAGATTCAACCGTCATAACCAAATATTAAATTTACTCTCATCAGCAAATATAACTTTATTCCAGTAATCAGAATTCTTATTTATGTTGGATTTTGCAAAAACTAGTCTGATTTTCTATTCTTTTCACTTACGAAAATTTTTTTCCTGGCTAGTCTACCATGATATCCAGTAGATCGAATTACCCTTCTAATAGTCTCAGGATTAACAATTATTCCATATAATGCTTGTAAATCAGCAGCAGCTTTTGAAGCACTATTCCTTGGATTTTTTTTAATATTTCGAACGATAATTCGCTTTATTCCATTGGATAGCTTTGATGGTCGGCCAGGTCTTCTTTTTTCCTGAATCATATGATTCTTTTTATATCCTTTAATGATATTGAAAACTATTGAACGACTCAAGTTAACTGTTTCAGCAGTTTTTCTAATAGATTTTCCACGTTCAATATGCAAATTAATAACTAATTTTCGAATTTCAGGCGAAGTTTCTTTTCGTTTAGCATTCATGGCTACACAGAGCTAAAAAACACAAAAATTCCAAAACAAACTGGAGAGAAATACTGCAGACGATTTTATAAATTATTACCAATTGCTTTTAAGTAAAAATAAAACCCTCCAAAATATTTTTATTGCTTATTTCAGACGATTTTTGTTGCATATATAATGGTGTCCCATCACTTATGTGAAATATTTTTTGCTCCTTTCTAAACATTTGTATTTTTATTAAATTAATATTTTAATATTCTGACAAAATGTATGTTATGTAATAATCTTTACTAAATTTAAGTATGAAACACACCCACAAAAAAAATGTGTACATGTTTTTTTAATTTATTTGATTAGTTTCCTTTTGTAAAGCACAAGTGTCCCATCAATTATGTGAGACACTGTATATATTTTTTTTAATAATGTGGAAGTGGGCATTACTAAATTTCATACGTATTGTATGTATATGTAAGTTTTGTTTTCAATGCATTTCACATTTGTATACAGGGTATCACAAAAAGATAGTCACAACATTAAGAAAAAGTACTAGCAAGATAACTGTAAAAAAAAAGATTGGTTGACAGAAGTATCATTTTGCAAAATTTTTCTTTGATTATGGCTAAAAGATAATGTCCCGAATGGGTCATAATTAATGATTTTAACTTGCCATTCTGCAATGAAAATGTTAAAGAATTTCTTTTGAAAACAATAGAATACTAAGTCGTTATAATAAAACATTAATTATTCATTTTCTAATGTAGTTTTTTTTTCGTATAGATGAATGGGGTACTGGAAGCAAAGAGAGGTAGGAGAGCCACTCTTACCTTCCTAAATGCTTGAAAATATGAAATTTGATCCCTTTTGGCTAATTTTAATCATTTGGCAATTTTTAGTGAAAATCTTAATTACTCTCAAGGAAGACCCCTAATGAGGGGGCTCTGGGGCAATTGCCTTTCATGCCCTTGCATAATTTGGGCCCTGGTTACAATCCGACACATTCAGGGTTCTAATCTTTATTAGATTCGGGAAAAGGAATTTTCCAATTAAAAAATAGCACAGTATAATTCATATCTTATTGTTAAATCTGTGTCTAATTTCTCAGTGGTTTATTCACGCAAAATCAGTTTTACCTATGAAAATGGGTAGCATCTGTAACGAAATCCTTCCTTATGCAGAAGAAGTATTACACTCTAGTAGGGAAAAAAGCACACACAAAGGGAAGATCTGGAGAGTCCTTAAGGAAGGGGGGGGGGAGATTTTAAAAATTTGAAAAATCAAGTCTAATACACAGGTTGGAGGTCATTTTTTTAAAATGCAGGTCGTGTGTTTCGTCTACTGTTTTGCTATGGGTCGGATTTGGGTCCGGTTAGCTTTCATTTTTTGCCCCTGGTTGGGTTAATTTCTACTTTGGTCGTGTTTGGGTCCGGTTAGCTTCAATTTTTTGCCCCTGGTCAGGTTAATTTCTATTTGGGTCGTGTTTGGGTCAGGTTAGCTTCCATTTTTTTCCCCTGGTCAGGTTAATTTCTACCTGGATCGTGTTCGAGTCTAGTTAGCTTCCATTTTTTGCTCCTGGTCCGGTTAATTTCTACTTGGGTCGTCATTGGGTCCAGTTGACTTCTACTCTTTGCTAGGTTAGAGTTTATTTTTGATTTTTCGCTTTTGTGTTGGGTTTGGGTCCGGTCAACTACTACATTTTGTTGATCGGGTTGACTTTTACTTTTTAGCTGTGCTTAGCGCGTTTGAGGCAGTTCGACATACAATTCTGATTTAGGGCAGTTTAGGATTTGGTTTTTAATTTTGGGAGAAGGGTTCGGGTTGGCTCTATTTTGATTGGGGTGAGTCCTTTGATAAAATGTTCGTTCTTTTTCACAATCTTTGTAAAAAATGTGCGTCTGTTTTACAATCATTGAAGAAATTCATGTTTTTCCGCGATCATTTCACAAAATTTGATGTCCAGTTGGCTTCTATTTTATGCTGCAGGTCGGGTTAATTTTTACTTTTTTCTGTGGGTCACGTTTGGATCCGGTTAACTTCTACTGTTTGCTGCAGGTCAACTTAATTTCTGATTTTTTCTTATGGGTCAGGTCTGGGTCCGGTTAACAACTATATTTTGCTATTCATCGGATTGACTTTTTAGCTGTGCTTAACACATCGGGGCAGATTGTTATACATTTTGGATTTGAGTCAGTTACAGATTCGGTTTTTACTCTTGTGAGAATAGTTGACCAAGTTTTGATTGGGATTCTTTTACAAAATTCGCTTTTATCCGTGAATGTGATCCTTTGAAGTAATTCACATTTTTTCTGTGATCTTTTCACAAAATTTGAGGAATTTTTGCGATCTTTTGAAGAAATTAGTGTTTCTTTCGCAACCCTCTGACGAAATTAGAATTTCTTTAAGGAAGTTTGCCTTTATTTGCATATATTTCATGAAATTCTCTTTTCTCTGTTCAATAATATTTACGATTAACAAGTATGAAAGTTTTCAACCCAACTTGGGCTCGTGGGAAAGAATTTAGAGGAGTGCACGGGTCGCAGTCGAACTAGTAATGTTTATCATACTATCTGGATAAGAGACGTACCGAACGTTTAGCTGCACGGATCGTGGTCAGGCCAATATTGTTTATCATACTATCTAGATCAGAAACCGACCGAATATTAAGAATTCTCTTTTCTCTGTTCAATAATATTTACGATTAACAAGTATGAAAGTTTTCAACCCAACTTGGGCTCGTGGGAAAGAATTTAGAGGAGTGCACGGGTCGCAGTCGAACTAGTAATGTTTATCATACTATCTAGATAAGAGACGTACCGAACGTTTAGCTGCACGGATCATGGTCAGGCCAATATTGTTTATCATACTATCTAGATCAGAAACAGACCAAATATTTAGCTTTTATTCCGGACCAAGCCACGACCTGGAAATTGTTCAATGCAAATTTCTAGGAAAAATGAAATCCAGACCAGGCTCGGTCTGGAAGAAAAGGAAGCCTGTACCTACCCGAATCTGCGAAAAAATTAAGATCAGGACATGACCCGATTCAAAATGAGAGAAAAACTTACCCAGTCCGAGTCTCGTGAACTGGCGCGACCTGTGCCCGGCCGTGACGAGCTCTAACTTCGCCCCAAGTTATTTCTCGTAAGGATGCATAATGTCACTTTGGAAATCTTTTATAAGCCCAAGAAGGGAGGACAATTAGCCCAAAAGAGGGAGGGGACCTCGCCCCCTTCCCCTGCCCCTTAGAACCGACACAGCATATGAGCTGTGTCTATCCCAGATCGAGCGTTTAGCCTTTATACCGGACAGAACTTGGGCTTTAAAATTTTGGCCTGTGTATAACTCTAGTAGGAAGGAAGTCCACGTCAGACCCGACCTGGAAGAAATGGTGTGGCTCGGTCCAGCTCTGCAGTATTGACAATATTCAAAGAAATTTAATCAGGGGTCAGGTTGATTTAGAGATGGGAATGCTCTGAAAAAAAAAACGAAAAAAATGGGGAAAAAACCCAGTTTTTTTCCCTGAAGGCTTATTTTTCAATTTTTCCAAACAGGAAAAATTGAAATTTTATGTATGAAATAATATATTGAAAAATTTTGTAATAACTACATTCATACTTTTATTTATTTTTATGTTGAGTGTCCCACATGAAAACTTTAATGTGGGTAATCTGATCTCAGAGCAGAAATCTGTTTGAGAAGGCTTGAAAGGATCCTTCCCATTTTTTCTTGTTTGAAACACAAGACCTTTCGCAAAATTTCTCTTGAAAATAGACATTTCAGAAAAAAGTTTAATCTACAAATTGAATCTTTCGCAAATGCAGTGATTGAAAAAAAAAAAAAAATTCATGCCATATAGCAGCTGAATCTTATCAAGTTGTATATATGTATAAATAACCTTATTAAAAATGTCTAAATAGGAACCTAAATATAGTAATAATTTCTTATTCACAAATTCTGATTATATTTTGTACAAGTATATACAAGAAGTTCACAATTTCTCAAAAACAGGATTACATTTAAAAAATCTAGATATATAACTATATGCAACTTCTCTTTAAAAATTAATTCATGTGCAAAATTATTTCAATAATATGCCGATTAATGGAAATGGTAAAATTAAAAATTTAACATAAAATTTGACGCATGCATTTATTACTTTTTTCTATCTTTTCAAGAAGTAAGTATTGAATTCGTGAAAAATTTTACTTCCAGTTTTTGGTGTATTTAAATGTTTTAGAAGGTCTTGAACATGATTTGATGGTTTTGGAAAATATCTGTCATTCTGTGAGTCTGTATGTGACAAAAATTTTATGGACACTATCTCAAGAACTGATGCGCATAATTTCACAAAACTTTAGATTCAGTTACACCTTGATATAAACTCGAGATGTTTAGTTAATAGTGTATATCACCCAACTGATGGCGCTGCTATGCTGCATTATTCATAATTTCCACAATAGTTCTATCTCAAGAATTAATGTATGTATTTTCATAAAACTTCAGATTAAGTTAATCTTTGATATAACTTTGTGCACATTACTTTTCGGTGTAAATCGCTCAACAGATGCTGCATTATTCATGATTATCGCAATAGCTCTAACTCAAGGACTAAAGGAAGATTTTTTTTATCAAACTACAGATTCAGACAGTTTCTGATACATTAATGTTGTTTAGTTTTTGGTGTAAATTGCCTTATTGGTGGCAGTACTATGCTAAATTTTTCAAGATTTTGTTATAGCTGATTAATTGAATGTTTTTTCAAGATGTTGAATCTAAAATGGACCTCCGTTTTACCTCCATAATGTACAGTAATGTTGCAAAAACATGGGCAGTTTGCATTAGAAAAGTACAACTGAGTGAAAATCTAACAGTCAATAAATCCTATACTATTTTTTAATTGCAGACCTGAGTAAGCCAAACTAAAACTTAGTTTTGTTTGAATTTAGATTATAAAACTAAATCTAAATTTTTTTGAGTTGAGATTGGAAAGTTATACCAAAACTAAACATTTTTTAAAGGAAATAAAATTATAATTGTAAGAAAAAATGTAATGATGTACAAATATGCATTTTTTAAAGAAAAAATGGAATTTTTGAATACTGATATTCATAATAATGGACAAAACAGCAATTTCTTTAAACTAGTATTATTTACTTTAAAACTATACTTTTGTAAATGGAATGCATAATTTATTTCATTCCAAACTGCAGACATATTGGCTCAGATTTTTACATTAGGTCAATTAGTAGTTAAACATATAACTGAAAAATCATTTCAACAGAGATATGATATAACAAACAGTAGCGTGAAAAAAAAACTAAACTTTTAAAAGCAGGTTTTGCTATTTTCTTTTTATTTTGTAATATAAAGTGAAAATAATTTTCTTTTAATACAAATAAATGGGGAAAAATGTTTATTATTTAATATTCTCTAAGAAAATATAATTTATTTGGGAGAAACAATCATGAAAAATCAATTTTTCCGTTTTTTTTTTTTTTTTTTTTTTCAGAAAAAAACATGGTAAAAAACAAGTTTTTTTCCGCCACTTATATTTTTCTGGAAAATTTACATCACCGGAAAATTACAAAAAAAATCTAGGTTGATTCAAGAAAAATTTAAGGTATCGATTAAAACAAGGACAGGCCTATTTGCAAAAATCAATTTAATAAAACATGCCCCATCACATAAATCCCTTTAATAAACCAGGATTATTCACAAAATTCCTTTCAGCAAAACAGGCCCCTTTACAAAAGTCTGTTCCACAAAAAATAATTTATTATTTTATCAAAATGTTTAATATTTAAACAAAATAAGCTCACCAAAAAGGAAATCTGGAGGTTTTAAAGTTATATTAATTATTAATAAACGTTTTATTTGAATTTTAAAAACTGTATTTCATTTTTTGCAGGACTTGAAATTCAGTTTTTCAAAAGGAGAGGAGTCTCCCTACCAACATTTATAAATGAAGGAGAGTTTGGCTGTTTGGCAGGGAGAAAAAAAATATTTAAAACTGGCTATTATTTTATGTGTTATTTAAATAATTACAAGAATACAGACATGAAAAAAAGCCACTGAAGCAATTTTTATCAATAACTCAGAATAATTATGTAAAATGTGTTTTTAAAAAAGGTCTGATTTTTATACTGTCTAGTCTTTAAGGGTGTATTTCGATTAAAACTGCTTATTTTCCGATTTATTTTTAAAGTCATTTTTCCTCTCAAACGCATCAAACAGGCAAATTGTCTTCTTTAGAAAGTGCACAAGGTTCTGTAATTATCGGTTCTTTGATAAATGTAGAAAATATTGCTAAAACAGCATTCGAAAACAGCCCTTTGAACTGATTTTTCCGAAGCGGGAGATCTGCGAACGAAAAAAAGGGTCCTACTGAGAAGATAATTACTTATAAATCAAGTTCTAATAATTGGAGTGTAAAATAACATTACACGGCACCTTGTATGTCTCTTCAAAAATACCCCCAGCAAGTTTCATGTTTCTACTTTTAAAAATGTATCTGAAAATTTCGAGCTGATGAAGGTGGAAAAGCGTTTTTTCGAATACACCCTTAAAAGGTTCTAAATTCCCTTCTGATGCTAACTGTTTTTGTTACAGGCCTAGTAGAAATTTGCATTTTTTACAGACTTTGATTAAATTCCCATTTATTCTATGACCTTTGACGAATTTTGCCCTTTTTGATGAAATTCACATATTTATTTCGAAATTGTTTTTTTCTGCGATCCTGAGATGAAATTTACATTCATTAAGCAACTCAGGGATGATTCTATTCAAAATTTCCAAAAAATTGAGGTATTCGGTTCTGAAAATTATCCGAAATTTATCTGAATATTAGTGCCAATCTAAAAATTTGAGACTGTTTTGTGACAAAAATGTTATTTTAACAAAGAAATAAATTTTACAAAAATTACTTTTATTTTTCACAAAATGTGTCCCCAGGAGGAAATAACATATCAACCTAACATGATCATTAATAATTTTAGTATAATGGTTGCGGTTTTAGATAAATTTTTTTTAATATTTCATCAGATTTTTCCAGCGCGTGTTGCAAGTAACTATGTGGTAGCATGATCATTGCATTCTTTTAGTTCAGCATGATGATCGCAAAAACAGTTTTGAATTTCAGTGACATGTTTTGTAATTGACTGTGGAGTTATATCTTCACCTAGGAAATTTAACAAATGACCAGAACAGTTATAAGTCTATTAGTATATTGTAGTTCTTGCCTCATGTAATTAAAATGAAATCCTTAAAACGTTTATAGTACAAGTAATTTCTGCCAGTGGCAAAAAGTATTTTTGCTGGGATGGTTTTTTCCCTGCAGTTTATACCATGATTTTTTCCACTTCGGCAAAAATTGGCAAACCCTTCTAGATGGATACAAGTTAGATAAATTGAACAATCAGTTTTAAATTTCACAGCAGTTAATTTTACTTTTTGTGTATCAACAGGGCTTGAAATTCAAATTTTTCTAGGAAGGGAGTCCCTCCCAACATTTATAAATGGTGGGGAGTTTTGCTGTTTGGAAGGGGAAATTATATGTTCAAAATCTTATTGTTATTTTACATGCTATATTTAAAGAATTACATTAATGCAAACATAAAATACACAAAATATCCCCCCCCCCAACTTTCACCAATTATTGTCAGTCCTTAAAAATGAGGTTGTTGAATAAATTTCTTAATTAGATTTGGGTGAATTCCATTTTGTGACAGACATGACTGAGAGAACTTTTTTTTTCATCTTTAAGTACTAAATATTAATTGATAGTTAAAAAAATTGCATGGGGTGATGTAAATATAGGCCTTATGCTATAAAAAAAACACTAAAATTTTAATTCAAGGAAAAATTTAATTTAATTGAAGGTTAAAATCTGCCGTGACAGACATGACAAAATTTAGACAGATTTTGACCAGACACATATTATCATTTGCTCTTAATTGGCATGCATACCAAGACCAGAATTTTTTAGGAAACAAAATAAGACTTGGATATGTAAACGAGAAAGAAAAATATTGAAAAATTTGTAAATAGAAAAATATTATAAAATATTTATCAGCGTGACAGACATGACAAAGGTTTGTGACAGACATGACACGTGTACATTTTTCTATGAATTTAAGTATTTTTTTTCTTAAATATTACTTTCTTTACTTTTATCACAACTTGGAGATTACAATATGATATAACGGTATATTATGTTAAAAAAATCTCAAAAAAAAAAAAATTAAATTTATAAAATCTCTTGGAAGTTTTCACTGAAATGAGTTTGTACCAGAAATTTTCTATTTGGCAGATTTTCTTTTAAATAGTAGAAAACTTTAGATTGTGTACGTTTCACATCAAGAAATACCTTAGCCATCAATTCCAAGTTAAATAACTTTCAAATCACAAGATTAAAGCAAAACTGTTTGAAAAAATAATTGTGACAGATAATATATCTGAAACAAAGAAATTGGTATCAACATAATTATCTGGTAACTATTACATGCAGTCTAAATTTAAGCATTTTGTTGGGTTGAGTTGTAAAGAGATATTGGCATCAACACTAAGTTAAACAAGTTGGAAATTGAACGTGAAGCGTAGCAAATGAGGTGCGTTCGTACGATAACGAAGTTTTAAAAATATTACTCTTATATATCAATCTCATAAAATTGTAAATAGTGAATTACAATTAAAATGCTCATCAAACAATGTTCTCTCTATACCATTATGTAATGGAATACCTTTGTGTGGCCTTGTAAATAAATAACAAATGTTCTTTGCACCACAAATTACGTAAAATGTATATTATAATATGTACTTTATAATTTCAAATAAATTTTATTAAGTTCGAATGAGTGTAACAACATTAAAAACGCATTTGAATCATTTTTTTCCATTGACCGTAATGTAACGGAATACTTTTGATTGTCCCAGTAAGTGATCTATGCATCCAATTTCATAAAATGTGAAATAACTCGACAAAATTATGTAATAATTATGCATTTTAAATTTCAAACGTATAAAATACATTTGAAACTTTTTCCTTATTGACCATAATGTAATTGAATACTTTTGATTGCCCCTGTAATTTATCTATGCACCCGATTATAAAAAAAATTTGAAATAACTCAACAAAATTATATAATAATTATGTATTTTAAATTTCAAACGACAAATGCATTTGAAACCTTTTTCCCCATTGACCGTAATGTAATGGAATACTTTTGATTACCCCTGTAATTTATCTATGCATCCGATTTTCATAAAATTTGAAATGACTCGACAAAATAATGTAAATATTTATGTATTTTAAATTTCAAACGATTCGGTTGGGTAGTTTTTGCGTTGTTATATGCGGAGAAACAGACGGATGGACTGAACGACCACTATAGGTGCTACGTATTTACATAATTACGAACGCACCTAAAAATTACAAAAATAACTTTCTAGGAAAGAGATTAAGGTAAAGTTGCTTGAAAAACTAATTGTGACAGAGATGAATAGCGTGACAGACATGACAAATGTGACAGACATGACAAACTGTAATGCTTTATATTTCACTCAAATTTTAAATTTATCTTTCAATTTTTTTATGAACTGTTCCTTTTGACATATAAAAAGAGAAAAGAAAGTGTTAATGATTTTTATCGAGTAGATTTTTTTGAAAATAAAAAAATCGACATTTTCTGTGACAGACATGACATGAAGACTTATAAAGTTTGAGGGCAATAGCAAAATAGTTAAAATGTTTCAGGTGAAAATTTTGGTGTTTTTAAACATACTGTTAGGCATTTTTTTTAAAGATATATTTGTTTCAAAAATCTATGTGATATTTAAATGCTTCAAGGGACATTAAACTAGAGATAAAAATAGCAGATTTTTGATTTCAAAGTTAGTCTTGATAATAATTAACAATAAAAATTCATTTTTACAATTATCTTATTATATCTTGTTATTTTCATGAAATTTGACTTATTTTCTATCAATTGGAACAAAAAAATACTAATTTAGTTCAAATTTAAACAATGATGTCCATGTCACATTTTCATGGAATTCACCTTTGGTCTTATTCAATTTTAAGTGCTGAAGCTTCTTTCATAATTACACTTATAAATTACACACTTTTATAAATTACACTTCTGACAGGTAGCACAAATGTAATATTTTTGATATTGGAAATCATGGAAAACATATGGTAGTGCTCTTAATTTTTCTGAAAACTTAAGATCTGATGCTCAGGGGAAATTCTGTTTAGAATTTTCTGAAAATTTAAGGCATTTGATTTTGAAAATATAAAAATTTGGTCTGTCTGAAATTTTATACGTGAAAAAATATCACGGAAAATATAGATGGAAATTCAACAATAGGTGAAAAAATAAATTGTTATTTGTTTGCAGAAAAAGTTGCAAATTTTGTAAAAGGATCGTGGAAGGAAAGAATTATGTCATAAGATTGCAGAAGAAACAAATTTTATCAAAGGATCACAGAAGAAATCGGACTTTTGCAAAAAAAAAAAAAAAAAAAAAAAAAAAAAACTTTTGTAAAAGGATTGCAAAAGTAATGTAGATTTCATCAACATATCATGAAAAAGTGCAAATTTTCATCAAAAGTTTGCAAAAAGTAAATTTTCTCAAAAAATAAAAACCCTGCAAATTTTCTTAAATAATATTACAAAAATTGAAAAATTCTCAAAAGGATTGCAAAAAAAATGGGCATTTCGTCAAGGAATTGTAGAAAAAAACGTACATTTCGTCAAAGGATCATGGGGAAAAAAAAAAAAAAAAAAGTTAAGCTGAAATTGGAAATTTACCAATTGTTCATGGGGAATCATCTTGCAAAATTTGACAGACGATCGCAGGAAAAAAAATTGAGAATTTTTTTTTTATTTGGATGCAGGAAGAAAACCCTTAAATTTCACCCATTTGTAACAAGATAAAGCCGATAAATTCGTTAATTGGTCCAGAAAAATGATGCAAAATAATTCACGTAAAAAAAATTGTGAAATTTTGATCGGGGTAAAAAAAAAAAAAAAATTTGGAGATCTTCTGCATTAAAAAAAACCCTGCAAAACACATTTTCCTATGACTGATTATTCTAACGAAATTCAAAAAGGGCTGCTGGAGTTAATTGTTTCATAAAACAAAATTCTTTGGAAAATTGTGAATTTTTTTTAGGCAGGAGCCTCCTGCCCATCATTTTCTTTTGGACAAGATTTGAAAATTTTGGGTACGAATCCCACCATCCCGCACTGATCAATATTTTTTCATAATTTTAAAATAATGTTGCACTTAAATTTTTTGAATTTTCAAAAATTGACTTTAAAAAGTGCATAATTAAATTTTAAATTAGATTTTTTTTAAATTAAAAAATATTATGTGCTCGAGTATGTTTATATGTGTGTATTACCATGGCCAATTAGATCTATAGGGCCCATCTATTTGAGATTAATGTATGAAGCCTCCCACCATAGGATTTTGATGCCCTGCCCAAGTTATTCTGACTAATCGTGCAAATCCTGAACTAAAACGATGACCATGTGCACAGAACAGAAATCAGCTTATACACTATATTGCCATTGATTATGGGACACTTGCGATTTTAGACATTTTACTAAATATCTAGAAAAATACATGAGGAATCATCTCGAAACTCTTAGTGTATAAATATAATAGTATACGTCATACATCTCCGTGAAGATTTTTTACCGAAACTCCATAGGGGACCGTCAACAAATTAAAAAAGAATGAATATCTTTTGAATAACCCTGTCAAAACTAACGTCGCAAAAGCACTCAAACTCTAGATTATGATTGAATGCCTTATTGTAATACACTGTGTTCATTTTTATGCAAATAGCATGCATACTCGCAGAGTAATTAAGGTTTTTATAAAAAATGGCCCCAAATTTTTCTAAGTTTTTCCCTTATAATTTTCAGAGTTCTTAATATAAAATAATATTTTTTTCAGAAAATATGACAAACAACATTGTACACAGTACCCTGTAATCAGAATTAAAAAATAATAAAAATTATATGAAAAATGAGTAGGTTTACTAAATAATTTTTTCCTGCGCATGCGTCATAGATATCAACATTTCATTTGCATATTATGTTAGCTAAATGTATAGAGCAACTTTTGTAAAAGTCTCAAAATTATAGATTGAAAATTCTGAAAGTAATCGTCTATAGAAAAAAGACAAAATCCGTTGTTTCCAAAATGAAGCAAAAAAATGAGGGATTTTATCCAAAAGTAGTCGTAACATCCCGTATTGTGTATTCTATATTGACACTAATCAATGAGTATATGGATACAACCCCTCTTGTTTTTACTTCATTTTGAGAATAACGGATTTTCAACTTATTCAATTGACGATTATTTTCAGAATTTTCAAGTTATGATTTTGTGACTTTCACAAAAGTTGCTCTATACATTTAGCTAACATAATATGCAAATGAAATTTTGATATCGTTGACGCATGCGCAGTAAAAAATTATTTAGTAAACCAACTCATTTTGTATACAATTTTCATTATTTTTTAATTCTGATTACAGGGTACTATGTGCAATGTTGTTTGTCATATTTTCTAAAAAAATTATAATTTTATATTAAGAACTCTGAAAATTATAAGGAAAAAACTTGGAAAAATTTGGGACCATTTTTATAAAAACCTTAATTACTCTGCAAGTATGCATGCTATTTACATAAAAATGAACACAGTGTATTACAATAAGGCATTCAATCATAATCTAGAATTTGAGCGCTTTTGCTACATTAGTTTTGACAGGGTTATTCAAAAGATATTCATTCTTTTTTAATTTGTTGACGGTCCCCTATGGAGTTTCGGTAAAAAATCTTCACGGAGATGTATGACGTATACTATTATATTTATACACTAAGAGTTTTGAGATGATTCCTCATGTATTTTTCTAGATATTTAGTAAAATGTCTAAAATCTCAAGTGTCCCATAATCAATGGCAATATAGTGTACAATGCTAATTTGGGCAGGGTTTGAGCTATGTGGTCTAATGAAATGGTTCAGGTTTTGAAGCTGAGTCCAGCTTCACTTTTTCGGCAGTTTTTACAAAATGCGCAGGCCGTTATATATCTAGTTGGCCATGGTATTGCACACAGACATGAAACTCTTAAGCTCAATCCATGTGCGCATTGATAGTTCTTTGTTATCCATAACTATCCATAATCCACAGTAAAATTTACATTTTCATACTTTCTGCAGCAAGACATTTGTATATAACACCTAACTCTTTCTTTAAGGGAAAAAAAAAAAGCACTATAAGAAATAAATGGGTACACGACATTTCGGTCCCGCCACTTCGGTCCCGCCATTTCGGTCCCGCCGTTTCGGTCCCGAGACAATTCGGTCCCTGGCCATTTCGATCCCGAGACATTTCGGTCCCTGGCCATTTCGGTCCCGAGACATTTCGGTCCCTGGCCATTTCGGTCCCGAGACTATTCGGTCCCGAGACAATTCGGTTAGTGGCCATTTCGGTCCCCAGCAACTTTGGTCCCTTGTTATTTCTTTGCTCGCTACCTTATAAGTCGGATTCTAATTGTTGCGGGCCTGCCAAATGGTATAAGTTCAACATTATTCGGGCCTTTTTTAATTTTTTTTATTTCTCCCCCTCTCTCTCCCCCCTCAAGTTTTATAAAAAGTTGAATATAAAAGTCCGATAAATTTAAACTTGTATAACTCGTGATAATGAAATCATAGCGAGCTGAAAATTTTGTTTGATTAAACAATGTGATATGAGTTTAGGGGATATAGTCTTTTGCTTTTAGAAGTATTTTTATTAATCAGAATAAATATCATAAATTTTGTTATTAATTATTAGTATCAGTATTTTATATAAACTTCTATAAACTACTATAAACTAAAAAGTATTTTATATAATCTGACATAAATACTTTTTGGCTGTTTACGTACATTTTTTAGAACCTTTAAATTAGCATTAATTAAATAATAAAAAAACTGTACTTAATTTTTTTTCTTCCAATTAGTTTAATAATAAATGTCTTTAATAATTCAATTAGACAGTTATAAGTTATAATACATATTTCCTCAAATGACCCATCTACACCCTCTCCTTTGATAATTCAGAAATGAGATATATTTATTGAAGAACAACTTTTTTATTTTTCTTATTATTTTTATAATACAAAGTTGCATCTTATAAATTTTTTTTCATAAGTTACTTTCCATTATTAACATTACAAAAGCAATAGTGATTTCGAAACTAGGCATGCTATGAAAAAAAAATTGTTTTTAAAAATTTACCTCCGCCACTTTTTTTTATTTTAATAATAATAA
Organism: Maratus speculifer; assembly: GCA_964019185.1. Taxonomy (NCBI): domain Eukaryota; kingdom Metazoa; phylum Arthropoda; class Arachnida; order Araneae; family Salticidae; genus Maratus; species Maratus speculifer. Next base: position 199,727,884 of record OZ025290.1, read on the forward strand.
TAGTATTGATTGATTGCATTTTTTAAAAGTCTTCTCGCGTCATGAAGACAATTTTTGTGAGTCAATTTTGTTGAAACTGGGTCTATTTCATTCTAATAAGATGATTATTGTTATTTTTTTTACATAAAATTAATATAATAATATTTTAAAGTATAATAATATAAATATTATATATAAAATATAATATATAATTTAATAAAATATATTAAAATTTAATATAATATTTTAAGTAATTTTATTTTCAATTTTTAAGTGACAAAACTAAGCTTTTATTTATTTATGTATTTATTTATTTATTTGTATTACCTTTTCGCTCCTACTTTCTCGGGAAAAAAAATTCTTAATTTAGTTTTATTTATTTAATAATTCTCATTATATTTTATTTTTAACTATACTAATTGTTTTAAAATTCTGTAATTTTAAATATACAATAAATGAACAAGTAAAAGATAAATTGCAGTTTAGAACTACTAGGAACTATAATGATGTATTTTATATAAAATGGATTATGTATTGAGTGAGTTTATTTTAAAGCAAAATTCAATAGGTAAATTAATAATGTTATTAATTAATAAATATATTTAATTAAATATTAATTTGATTTTTATATTAAAATTACTAACTGTTTTGAGAATTAGAATTACTAATTATCATTAGGATTACCAATTATGATTAGGTTTACCATACAAAATTTGTGCGAATTATAATATTTTGGGAAAGAGTTATACGTGTGTACGATTTTAGGTCAATTATAATCACATTATACTAAAATTTTATGGCCTTCAGTTTAAAAACTCTGCAATGTTCCCTGTAAAATTATGTCTTATTTCACAAAATTTCAGTTTGCAGGAGAAGGGACCGAAATGTCTTGGGACCGAAATGTCTTGGGACCGAAATGTCTTGAGACCGAAACGGCTAGGGACCGAAATGTCTTGGGACCGAAATGGCTCGGGACCGAAGTGTCTCGGGACCGAAATGGCTCGGGACCGAAGTGTCTCGGGACCGAAATGTCTCGGGACCGAAATGGCAGGACCGAAATGGCGGGACCGAAACGTCCTGCTTCCGAAATAAATTGCTATTTTGTTTAGTTCTGCTATCTATTAGGCTCCATTTCACACCAACTTTTTTTTAAACATTTATATACGTGGAAAAAAAAAATTGTAAAGATGTGTATTAGGGCGGAGCATAAAAAAACTTTTTTTTTTAAATTATTTTTTCCCTAGTATGGAAAAGTTGTGGAGTGGTATAATTAACATACTCTTAAAATTTCACAACAATCAACAAATATCTTCGGTTCCACTTTTCGGTCGAAATATGCAATTTTAGCCGAAAATGTAAGTTTTCACATTACAGCAATATTTTTAATTTAAGATTTTTTTCTTCGCCCTAGATCGGAAAAGTTGATAGAGTACATAAGGAACATAAGTCCAAAATATTAAAGTAAATAAAAAATACCTTCCGGTTCCACTTTGGAATTTAAATATGGGAAATTTATCGAAATGATGCAATTTTTCACATTTTAGTGATTTTTTTAGTTTTAGATTTACTATTTTCGCTGGCACGGAAAAGTTTGAAAAATATAATAGAAACATAGGGGATAAACTTTAGAATAATCAATAAATATCTTCCAGTTTCCTATTTCGGCATCTAAAAATGTCAAAGTTGCTAAAAATTATGTAAATTTTCTCTTCTTGGGGATTTCTGTCTTATTAATTTTCTCTTCTCACTAGCACAAAAAATTCAGAAAATCATATGACGAACATAAGTGTAAAAATTTAATGTAATTAATAAATATCTTCTGGTTTGACTTTTATTACTTAAACTGGCAAATACATGACATTAATGCACACAAAAATCATAGAACAATCAAATTAAAGGCGATCTGAAGGAAATTCCTCTAATAAGTTCAGCTTTCTGCTCGTTTACTGAAGTGTTACTGCTGGTTTAATGCTCTGCTCGTTATAGGTTTGCAATGAGGATATTCAATTTTAGCTTCTATATTTTATTGAAAAATAATACATCTGAAAGTTTTTACCGAATATTAATTTTTAATATTGTGTTGACCTAATAGTGTGCATTGAAAATATTACACATAAATATCACAATTAAGGCGCAGTACATGGGATTTGTCTCATCCCATTTTTTGGAATTGTACAGAATTAAGAACTGGTGTTCTACCAACTTATGAAGATTTAATGTACTTTTTTGTTGATGAGAAATGAATCTAAATATAATTAAAAATCGGACCCACCTTTAGGGTGATAGCAGATTATGGGGTGAAATGGTTGAAGCAATTTGACAGGCTGCCTCACAGTTCCAACGGTTTCTATTCAAAGAATAGTCCAAATGATTGGTTCATATGATGATAAATACAAGAGTATAAAGAAGTTTGACGCTAAAGAACAGACAAAGTCAAAATTGAAAATTTTCCTATTGGAAGGAAAAAAAAAAAGTCTGAAAATTTTTCTTACAAGTGTACATCTCTAGAAGTATGTAAATGCCTACGTGATATAAAAAGTCCAGAATTGGAAGACAGTTTCTTGAGGATCAAAGAACTTCAAGGAAAATGTCGATAGACCCAATTGATACACCTGGAAACACAGTCCACAACATGGAAACTTAGTAAATGAATGACCAGGCTCAAAAACGGTAAGAAAGTTTCAGAAAACTATAAAAAGGGAAAAAAAAATCACTACTGCTTCATCGGAGACTTAAAGTTATTTAAATCTTTTAGACTTGTTGATGATCAACTGTGCCCCAATCTTAGTAATAAACCTTTAGAGTCATTGTAATCTAACATATATACTTTAAGTATCAAACGAACAACCTGTCGTCCTTCCCTAGCCAGAACTTGAGACACAATGGAAGCATCCATCAGTGTTGCAGTATCAGTAACAGGCACATTTCTTGAAGGCTTAAGAATTGTGACACATGACGACATGTAAACTGTTAGACAGGCATAACACAAGAGAAAGAAATAAGTATTGCATGAAATGCCAAGCCCAAGATTAGAGTTTCATATCCATCAATACCTTGAAAAGATTGTATTTTGACCGTCGAAAACATCAAACTTTAATTCAGAGGAATATTCAGGGAGCACTTCATCAACAAAGAGTACTTGAAGAATACTTGACACTTATAGAAGAACCTGGCTGCGATTATATAGGGCAAGTGTCACCAATAACCCCTTCTGCTATGTTTCTCAAATGATTTTTTATACTACCCACTCCAGTGAGAAGAGAAAATTGATAAGAAAAAAAAATCCCTGAGATGTGAAAATTTACATACTTTTTGGTTTCTTTGACATTTTTAGATCCCGAAAGAAAAGCCGGAAGATATTTATTAGCCTCCGATGCTATTTCTTTCAGACAAGCTAAAAATGTTGTGTCATCAGCCCTGAATTATCTACTGAACCGATTTTGATAATTATTTTTTTTAATGAAAGCTATTTATTTGTAGTTGTGCCCATTTTAGCTATTCTTTAATTTATTTCCATTTTTATATTTTATTTTTAATTTTAAATGCTTTTTTACGGTATTTCTTCAAAATGGTGGCAATTTAGTTTAGCTTTTCTCTCGATAATAAAATTTTTTTTTTTATTATTATTTTCCACAAGTCAGAAACTTTATTTCATCAGTGAACATGTCTTCACATTTAAAAGAAAAAAGTTAATTGTTTTCGTAAAATTTAACCACAATAAAATGATTGCATATAATCATGCACTAATTGAGGTAAAAAAATATATTTACTGAGAAATAATAATAATGTAAATAAAATACCAGAAAATAATTTATGATAAAAATTAATGTCTAAAGCAAAGTAAGAAATATTTCAAATAAGGAAAATGATGGCATTCAGCAACCAGATAAAATGAATTTACAATATTATTACGGACGCCTTTTTCATATTACTAATAACAGTAACTTTTAAAAAACATTTGAAGAGAAAATGACGTCCCTATTTAAAACATCACATTTTTACTCATAACGATATTACATTTCAATATTTCTTTTCAATATGGACAATGAGATTGAGATTTTACTTTCAGATGACTTCAGTTAGTGAAAATAATGTCATAATAAAAAAAATTAGTTTTTTTTTTTCTCTTAATAAATCTATTTTTCTGTAGTGCATATTTAAAATAAAATTTCTGGATTTTGCCAGCACTCAGATTACAATTTTAACTGAAGATAGCCAAATATTTGCATGCAAAATTGTAACTGGAAAACTTGGCCTTAAGTTTGGAAATATATTTATTACATATTGAGTCAATAATGTAATTACTTTTGCTTTTTTTTTAAAGCCAAATCGATCGCGTCTTTTAAACATTTCATTCGTCGAATTCGAGGGGATTCCACTCGTTTTATTGTTAAAATGCATTTCCTTTTTCCCAGAGTCTATAAAAAAGCATTTAAACTAAAGAAAAAATCTGTTTTTTATGAATCTAGTCATTGAAGAAGTAGCACGTCAAATTGTATCTCTTTATTATTCCGCAAATCCAAAGTCTGAGAGAAATTGCTAATCAACTGGGTATTTCATGCCGTTCTGTTTGCTATTATATTGATAAACACAAAAAAAATGAAGTTAGTTCATTGCATTCAAAACAGGGTAGCTCTTCTAAAAAACCTTTATCAATTTTTATTTATTTAATTTTTTTTTTTTTTTCCTAATCTGAGGCGAAACTGAATTCTGCAATGGTAGTATCTACATTCAACTTGTTTATTTTTCTAAAGTTTTTTACTTATATTTCTTGCATATTCTTCAAACACTCCCATGCCAGCGGGAATAGAAAATCTAAAAATAAAAAAATGACTAAAATGTGAAAATTTGTATAATTTTCGACAAATTTCCCATATTTAGAACCCAAAGTGTAACCGGAAGATATTTTTAAATTACTCTAATATTTTTGATTTATGTTTCTTATGTAGTCTTTCAACTTTTCCGCACTAGGGCGAAGAAAAAAATCAGAAATTAAAAATATTACTGAAATATGAAATTTCGCAACATTTTTGGCTAAAATTGCATATTTCGACACTAAAGTGGAACAGGAAGATATTTATTGATTAATTTGAAATTTTGTGAGAATATTACTGATACTATTTCACAACTTTTCTGCGCTAGGGAGAAAAGAATTTCGGAAAACAGATTTTTACACTCTGCCCTAATGTGTATCCAGGGTTGCCACTAATCTTGAAAAAAAATTCCCTGTGTTTTCCCTGTACTGCAACGCGTTTATTCTATGTTGAGTGTGCAAAAATAAGCACGACGCCACCAAGAAGTCGGTTAAAACTCAGTTTACCTGAAAGGGCGAATTTATTTGGATGTAGTAGCAAAACAAATTCCCTGTGTTTTCCAGATTTTTTTAAAAATTCCCTGGATTTTCCCTGTTTTAGGAGGGTATTTTAAAATTCCTTGTGTTTTCCCGGCGTTCCAGGTGGCGTCTCAACCCTGGTATCCTATAGAATACATCAAATCTGAAGAAAAACTAAAATAAAACATTAAACAATGAAATAAAGAAAAAAATTTGAAAAGGTACCTTTGAATACTGAAGAGAAGGCAAATACACAGGAGAATTTCTCTTACTGCCAGATGAACTATGAGATGCAGAATGACTATTGTAACAATCTAAATGATCTGATGAGTGACTATCATCTGAAAATAAAAAACACATTTATGTGAATTTACAACATTTTACACTTAATATTTTTTGGTGAAATGTCAGAGAAGATTACTGATTATTTTAGAGACAAGATTTTTGATGTGTCTCTCATAATAAATGCTTCAAAGTGCATGTTAAATGTTTCTTTAAAAAATTAAGTTTGTTACATATTATATTTTTTGAATTAGTAAAAAAAAATTTATTTAAAGAAAGAAATATAAAAATTCAAAGAAAAAATATGAAAAAGTCAAAGAAAAAATAAACAATTAGGAACAATACAGTCACAGCAAAATAATCTTGACACTTGTGATTTTAGATGTTTTGTTAAATATCTAAACATATACATGAGGAATAACTCAAGCTCCAGTATATAAACAAAATAGTACAAGTCATATTTTCGCAAAGATTTCCCCCCAAAATCCAATAGGGAACCATCAACAAATTGAAATAAAATGAAGATCTTTTGAATAACCCTGTCAAAACTAATGTAGTAAAAGCATTCAAACTGCAGATTATGATTTACTGGCTTATAATAATAAACTGTTGATTTTTATGCAGATAGCATGTATACTCATAAAGAAAATAAGGTTTTTAAAAATATTTCAAAATTTTTCGAAGTTTTTTTATTATAATTTGAGAGTTCTTAATAAAAAGCAATGTTCTTTTCAGAAAATATGAGAAATGACATTGTACATAATACTGTGTAATCAAAATTAAAAAATATTAATTGTATGAAAAATGAGCAGGTTTACTAAATGAATTTTCACTGTGCATGCGTCAACTCTATAAAAAATTCATTTACATATTGTGTTAGCTAAATGTATAGAGAAACTTTAGTTAAAGTTTCAAAATCATAGTTTGAAAATTCTGAAAATTATCTTCGAAAGAATAAGATCAAAATCCGATATTCCCAAAATGAAACAAAAAAATGCGGAACTCTATTCATATATAGTAGTATATGCAATATTGTGCAGACACTAATCAATGGAATATGGATATAGCCCCTCATTTTTTTTGTTTCATTTTGGGAATATTGAATATTGATTTCGATCTTATTCTTTCGATGATGATTTTCAGAATTTTCAATCTATGCTTTTGAAACTTTAACAAAAGTTTCTCTACATATTTAGCTAACACAGTATGTAAATGAATTTTTTATAGAGTTGACGCATGCACAGTGAAAATTTATTTAGTAAACCTGCTCATTTTTTATACAATTTTTGATATTTTAAAATTTTTTCTCATATTTTTAGAAAAGAACATTGTTTTTTATTAAGAACTCTGCAAATTATAAGCAAAAAACTTGGCAAAATTTGGGACAGTTTTTATAAAAACCTTAATTACTCTGCGAGTACACATGCTATCCACACAAAAATGAAAACAGTTTATTACCATAAGCCACTTAATCATAATTTGCAGTTTGAACACTTTTGCTACATTACTTTTGATAGGGTTATCCAAAAGATCTTCATTCTTTTTCAATTTGTTGACAGTCCCCTATGGGATTTCAGAAGAAAATCTTCACGAAAATATGACTTGTACTATTTTGTTTATATATCTGGAGTTTGGGAGTTATTCCCGATGTATATTTTTAGATATTTAACAAAACGTCTAAAATCGCAAGTTTTTTTTTTTTTTTTTTGCTGTGACTACATAAAGAACAGTTTCAAAAAAGCTAGCCAAAATTTAAAAACAAGCCACACAAATGGCTTTTTTTAGTTTAAATCAACTTTTTAACCCAAAATTGGCCTTTGTTGGCCATAATTGGTTTTTATACAATGAAGCATTTTAATTATAGACTACACATTTTAAAGTGTTTTAAATGACATTAGTTGATTTAAAATACGATATGTAACCGAATTTTATATTAATGAAGACATAATACTGAAAAAAACTTAGATGAGGCTGCTAGTGATTTGAAGTGAGAATTGAAAATATAAAGCTTTTTTCTCTCCCCCCCCCCTTTTTTTGCTGTTTTGTAAAATTTAAAAAAAAAAGTTCTTTTTCACATGCTTTATTAACGAATTTTAAGAGCTATCAATATACAAATCTTATTTCTTATTAACATTTAGAATCAAATAAATCAAAATAATATCATTATTTATATTAATTATTTATAATCAAAATAAATACACCATTTCTCACTATTAAAAACAATACTATGACTAGCATAAGCATAAATTTATGCAGAGTTTCTCCCAGAGGGTTTCAGGGGTGCACTACGCCCCTCCTGCCCCACATCCGAAAACTAGTGCCTCTCTTGTCGCTCATTAAAAAAAAATAGCACCCTTCTTGCCCCACATTTGAAAAAACGCAACCCTTCAGCGATGATGCAGACACGTAAACTATGTAAATAACACGTAAATTACGTAAAATATCAGTGATGGAATGCGAAAAATAGCTCTTACGCCTCCCACAAGACATGTAATTTGGTCAAAAAATTGCAAAAAAAGTAAAATTTTACTAAAAAAAAAAATCACGAAATAACGATTAATTTCCCGCAAAATTCACGAAAAAATGGCTAATTTCCTTAAAAGATCGTAAAAAACGACAAATTTCATCCAAAAATCACGATAAAACGGAACATTTTGTCAAAGAATTCCCGAAAACAATTTATCAAAAAATCACAATAAAATGGCAGATTTCATCAAAAGATTTGTGGAAAAACGGCAAATTTCACCCAAAAATTGCAATAAAACGTAAAATTCTGTAAAATTGTGAAAAACGGGTAATTTTGGCAAAACTTCGCAAGAAAATGCAAAATTTCTCAAAATATCCCTCACCCCCCCCCCCCTCCCGGAGCCACTGAAGACCCTCCCACAGAAAAGTATCTGAATTCAACACTGTTCTAAAACCTCTATAATTAATCAGAAATTAAAATTTTTTTTTAAAGCAATGAAACTGTCATAAAATTGTGCACACTTTTATCCACGACTTATTACATTCTTATGGAAAAAAAAAAAAAACAATTTCAAAAGTTTATGCTTTTGCTTGCGATTACATGTAATCAGTTTTTCAATGTGACTTTATTGGTCATTACAGTTCCGGGCAGGGAGGAAGGATTGCCTTTTTTAACCATTAAAGCAAAAAATCTCAATTTTCTGGAGGGGGGGGGGGGAATTTCCCCACCCAATCCTCTACATTTATCTGATCACAAAATTTGTGACACATTTCGCTTATAAATTTAGAGGCCTTTTGACTTTTTTCATTTTTTTCTCATTGAAGAAATACTTTTCATTCTTTATCGCTAAAAACAGTGTCTACTATTCAGAGGTTAAACATACAAAAATGTAGGGTTTTTTTTTTTTTTGTTTAAACCAGGTTTTTTAAATGTTTTCCTGTTAAATATACATGCATAATTATCAACAAAAGTAAATATTTTTTAATATATATTTAAGTAATAATTTGATTTAAAAGTAATTCTAATCAATGTAATTATTTATTATACAATCAATTATGTAGAAAATTTAAATCATTTCAAATTTAAACATTTTTGGAAAAAGCTATGTCTTATATTTCATAAATAAAAATTTTCTACATAATGAAACATTGATACCTTGAAAATCTTAAAACAATCTTTTGGTTACTAGAACTATAAACACATATATGATAGATCCATATATAAAACTTTTCTTATATATTACTTTCAAATGGTTTATTCAAAATAATTAGTTTGAAATACTTGTTATATGTACTGTCTGACTTTTTTTTTTTTTTTTTTTTTTTTTTTTTGGGAGACTACATGAATTATCTTTTATTGAAAAACAAAGCTTTTTATAAAGAATTTTTTGGAATGATTTGAATTTAGCATCTTTACACACTTCAAGTATTGTGTTTTACTGTATTTTCGGGTGTATAGCCCGCACCCTGTGTATAACCCACTAGAGATGAGACGGGCTCGGGCTCTATTTTTATTTTAGACTTCGGGCTCGGGCGGGCCCGGGCTCATTTTTTCTAAAGCCGGAAAATTTTATTTACTCATTTTTAGAAAAGATTGAAATAACTTTTTCCACTTAAAATTGCTTAGTTATTCCTTTTCAAGTCATTTTATTTATTTTTTATCAAAATGAATCAAACTGAATGCTTGTTTATTTATTTTAGCATTTCATTGCAGTTTCAAATGAAAATTTGTGATAATTACAGATTTATGTCTGCGGAACTTCCTCCAATGATCTATTTATATGGTGCCAATCATAACAAACAACAATAAATTTAATCTTTGTTGGCTTTTCGTTTGCAGAACATAATTTTTAATGGGATCGTTTATTTATTTATTATTTAGTTACATAACACGAAGATAATAGTTTCTTCTGTTTTTGGTAGACAAGAATTAGCTGGAGGTTTTCAAATTTATTTAATATTCGATTGTGCATGAAATAGTCGTTTTTCTTATGAAAAAAACTTTAGTGATTATTATATGCATTTGTCATCATGAATATGAATTCTGCAAATGCGGACCTTCTCGAAGTCACTTTTCTCCGTAAATAAATTTTATTACCATGTTATTCCAACAGAAAGCAATCGATCAGTGTTTCCTCTTTTTCTATAAAGACATAGGACCTTTAAAATAACTATATCATTTTTTAAAATTTACGTTGATTTTCAGGTATCTATCAATCATGGAAGATTATTATGAGAAAAGAATCCATTATAATGAAATATGTACACTTTTTACAGAAAATCGAAAAACGTTCGATTCGCTAGCTTACAAATAGTAATTTCTGCAAATTTCATGCATTTATTCATTAAACAAAAGCGTTTCCATCAAATATGCTTGTTAAAGGAGGAAAGATTATGAGAATACTTTTACATATGAAGAATATTTTTATTTTATACGAATTTTGATAAGAATGGATTTAAATTTTCATTTAAAAATCATATCTATGTAAGAAGTTTTTAAAAATGAGATATTACTTTTGAAACAATTTTTAAATACAATTTTGTTTTGTATATTTTTGGTATCGGGCTCTGGTGACAAAAAAATGTTTCGGGCTCGGGCGGGCTTGGACTTAAAATCGTCGGGCTCGGGCCCCGAAAAACGAGCCCGAACTCTCTATAACCCACACCCCTAAATCGAGCAGTGCAATAAAAAAGTTCGTGTATAACCCGCGGAGACGCATCAGTGTATAATCCACGAGCTATACACCATTTACGAACGTATATTTCGACCAGGGTTCGAAATTAGAAGCTATTACCGCATTTTCGGGCGTAAGCGCCGCGGCGCATACGAGTTTAAAAGTTAAACTTATGCTTACTGCAGCGCTTCTGCCGGGGCGGCGGATACGATAAGATTTTTTTTCCTTACACCGATATTCATTACAGAGGTGATTTTTCTCCCGATCCTTTGATAAAATTTTTGCTTTTTCTGCGAATGATTGACAGAAATTAGGCTATCATTTGTCGAAATGTGCGATATTTTTTATGCTTCTCATTTTCTTCCTGATGATTAACTTTTCACAATTTACAGAAAAATTCCGATCAGAATCACCTCTGTAATGAATATCGCTGCCAGGGAAAAAATATATCCTATCCGCCGCCCTGGGTTTTTAGCGATACTTTCGGCGAAATTCATGTCACATTTCGACGAAAGATTGCAGCAAAAACGCGAAATATGTCAAGAAATCTCTAAAAAAACACAAATTATGTCAAAAGTTGGCGGAAAAATAGTGAATTTCTCAAAGGATTGCCAAAAAGAATTGTCAAAAAAATTGTTAGAAATAACGCAAATATGTCGTATCTATAAATAAACAGTAAAAAAACGAGAAAAGACGAAAAAACGCAGAAAAAAGGAGAAATTTGAAAAAAAAACATGAAATCTATTAAAAAATCTCGAAAAAACGAACATTTCGTCAAAGATTCATAATTCATTCATTTCATCATGATTCCCAACCTTCTCAAAGGCGAATGAGAACGGGGTGAATCATGAAGAAATGAATGGATCACGAATCTTTGATGAAATGTGTGTTTTTTCGAGATTTTTTTAATAGATTTCATTCTTTTTATGCTTTTTTTTACAAATTTCTCCTTTTTTCTGCGCTTTTTCGACAGAATTTACAGTTTTTTTTTAAAAACGCAATTTTTTTCAAGTATCAAAATTCATGATTCATTCAAATATTCATGATTAATTCAATTCATCATGATTCATTCCTTGCTTATCCCCAAGAAAACGCATATTTTTTTCAAGTATCGCGAAAAAACTCTGTAAATTCGTCAAATATCACGATAAAACCCTGCAAATTTCGTCTTATATCACGATAAAACTCTCCAAACCTCGTTACAAACTATAAAAAAGCATAAAAAAATCGCGAAAAAAAGGCTGCATGAATTCAAATTTTACCGTAAAAAATATACCTAATATACTAAATTTAAAATTGGATTTATATTACAAATGTTAAAAAAACGTGAAAAAACACTGAATATAACACAATTTTTAACATTTTGATGTATTTTCGTAAGTGCGGCGCATACGGTGGTGCGGCGCTTCTGATGAGTGTTTTATTTTAATGCATTTTCGGAGTTGCGGCGCTTACGGTGTGTACGGCGCATACCCGAAATACGGTCTGAAAATACGGTAGTCATAATTTTTTCGCGATGCATAATATCTACAGTAATTGGGCTAAAAAATTAAGATTATCAGTACTGTAATTTTTGGAAGAAACGGCACGACGTTTACGTGTTTTAAGATAAAATTTCAAGAGATGCGGCATTTATGTGCATTTTTTTCAAAGAAGCGTGATATTTTTAAAAAATTTTTATGAAGAAAAAAAAATTCTGTGATAAATTCAAAATTTTGAACATAAAATGTATACGCATGTTAGGTCATTGGTTCCCAAAAAGGATCGATTCCTCGGAATCGATCCGAAATGCACCAACTCCGAAAAGGAACGATTCCTCAGACTATCTGAAATGAAACGACTCCAAAAAAGTTAGATTCCTGCAACTTGTTCCAAACTGAAACGACTGTGTAAAGGAACGATTCCTCAGAATCGTTTCGAAAAAGACTGACTGCTCTGAATCGTTCCGAAATGACATAAATCACGCACTTTTTTTTTTTCTTTGCAACAGGGTAAGGTACCAACTCCAAAAAGGAACGACTCCTCGGACTCTATCTGAAAAGAAACGACTCTGGAAAAGTTCGATTCCTACAACTTGTTCCGAAATGAAACAACTCTGTAAAGGAACAATTCCTCAGAATAGTTTCAAAAAAGAACGACTGCTCTGAATCGTTCTGAACTGATATAAATCATGCACTTTTTTTGTTCTTTGCAACAGGGTCGGTAGATTATTTTTTTGAAAAATAAACTAAAAATAATCTTAAATTCAGAATTGTCGAGATTGGAAGGGTTCGGGATTTTGGATTTTGTACTCTACAAACACAATGGCTATTATACATCTATCAGCGCAATACTTGGCAATAGTTGCGATAGTTCTTCCATATCCAGAAATAACTATTTAAGCAGTAAAAAAAAAAAGCCTTTACAAACATGAGAGAACTCTCTAAATTTCAAGGCACAGCGAAAAAAATTTACAAATTTCGATGTTTTTTCAAATTTTTTAAGGTTTAAAAATTGTAGAAACAATATCATGATTTCCAATTTAAAAAAAAAAAAAAATCTTTGTAAGCCGCGGACTATACACCCGAAAATACGGTACTATTTGACATTTCTCTGAAACTATCAGGTTAAAAGGGAAAAAAAAAAAAAAAAAAGATAGTAAAATAAACAAAAATACCTATTTAACAACTTTTTAGACTATTGGAAAACACTGATCTTAAACTATAAAGTAGTTTTATAAATACTGTCATACACTAAAACATTTAAACAGCCATCGGATTAAATGCTTTATTATAACACTTAGTATTTTTAAATATCTAAACTAAAAATTACATTTTTTTAGGCATTTTTATGAGACTTCTATTGCGTCTCAAGCAAACCTTGTCTGCCCCCTCCCCTTTCTGCCAATTACCTTGGGGCTGATCTACGTAATGGGTTTGGTTATAAAATAGAAGATTTAAATATATCTTTTGCATATTTTAGTTAAATGTAATCAGGTGCTTTACTAGTGCCTAATTTTTCAATGTCTTCTTATTCGACTTCATATCTTGAGTTTCTTTTTTATTCTTAAAAAGATAATCCTCCCCCCCCCCCCCCAAATCAAGAAAAAAAATTTTTAGAGCTTAATTGAAATTTTAAAAATCATTTTATGTCATCTGTACATCTGAGTTTCTCAAAGGAAAACATTTTTTAAATCTAAATATTGCATATTTTTCATCTATTTTTTTTTATCTTTGCTAAATTTACATTTAAATGTTTTCTTTAGAGCTTCAGATATGTTCATCAATGCATGAAATTTGTATTCTACATGCATATTAACATGACCTTGACTAGACTCACTATGTCTTATGGTGACTATTGAGATAACACTTAAAAATAGAAATTACCTCATCCAATAATTTGAAACACTTAAATTACAAAAAAGTGAAAACATTAGATTTATTAAAAAAACAGTTGGTTTAAACTGTGCCACCCCGGCCGGTAACAGGATAAAATCTTAATGCAAAAACATCAATCCCAATGTAAGAATGCCAGAAAAACAAAAGGTTTATTAAATTCAATAACCATAAAAAGCTCATTGCCAATTATTCAGTAGCATACATAAAAATAAATCAATGGAGAAAATCATTTAAGAATGTCATATTCGAGGCTTTCTGGAATGATGAAATCCTTAGTAAATCTTAACAAATCAAGCAATTTAAATAGTAAAAGTGCATTTTTAACTCGAGTCAGCACTTCTGGCTGTGTATATAAATATAGCTAATTTTAGAAAAAATAGTTATTCCATCATGTAGATTTATAGCTTACATGAAAAGTTGAGTTGATTAAAAATGTTTGTCATTTTAGAAATTTATTAATTCATCATTTTTCTACAACTTTGCTTGTAGCTTCTTCATAACTTTGATTTTGAATTTTTCAATAATGTGTAAAGTAAAACATTAGGGTAAAAGAATATAAGAAAACCAGGTGAAAAAAAAACAGCATGGTTTAAAAAAACACTTTGCTTAAACCATGGTTTTAAACAAGGTTTAAACCAACTTGGTTTAAACCAAACAACCCTGAGCAAATTTAAAATTCCTTATGATTTTGATGTAAATTAGTAGTGCATCATTATGAGATTAGTAGATAGTAGTGCATCATTATAAGTCTTTTTGAATAATTTAGAAAAGATGCATATTATCTTTATAATGAATATTTAACTAATGCATTATTGATTACTTACTTTAACTTTGCTTTTAATATTTTAATCATTTAAAAAAAATTATCCAAATTTTTATTAGTTTATTATTTTACTGGATTATTTTAATATTTCACTATATTCTGATCATTTATTATAATCTCAATCTGTGGGGTAGTCTTGAAAAAAAATCGCAGGGTATACTCTCTAAGCAGAGGGTATACTCTAAAGTGCATATTACTATAGATTTCTTGAGAAGTAGAGCATATCTACGGTGCTCCTTAAAAAATTCCAGAAGGTATAAGGTGTATACCCTCATGTACCCTTCACTACATCCCTGATCTCAATTGCATTATTAATTACATTGAAATTACTCTTTTAAAAATTGCAAACAAAGCAATTTTTAAAAGTTAGTTTCATTAAAGAACTGCCAAAAAAAGACAATTTTATTAAAGAACTGCCGAAAAAATCCTACTAATTTCATTAAAGAATTGCCGAGAAAAAACATGAATTTCATTAAAAAACTGCCAAAAAACAAATTTCATTACAGAACTTAAAAAAAAAAAAAACACTAATTTTATTTAAAAACTGTAAAAACAAATTTCATTAAAGAGCTGGGAAAAATATATATATATATATATGAATTTCATTAAAGAACTGCCAAAAAATTAGCAAAAGCTATGCTTTGTTTGGATTTACAAAGCATTATTTCATAAGAAATATTTGAAAGCAATATTTTTGCACCTTTATTAAGCAAAAACATTTTATTTTGGGGGACATTTTAATTTTAGAAATGTAAAAATACTACAGTAGACTCAAATCCACAACCCTAAAATATGCAGCTCTCTAAAATTCGCACATAATTTACATACCGTATTTTCTGGTGTATAGCCCGCACTCTTAAATCGAGCAGTGTAGTAAAAAAAAAATCGTGTATAAGCCACGGAGATGCATCGGTGTATAGTCTGCGGGCTATACACCATTTATGAACATATATTTCGATCAAGGTTCGAAGTTAGAAGCCATAAAAGTACATACAAGCGTGTGTAAGCCGAGAAATTTTAGGCAAAAAAAGAATTTCAAAGTGGAGGGGGGTTGACTTATACGCAAGACCTTAAAAAAAAAATCTATGAATAAAATATTGGAAAATAGTTTGCTAGCGAATCGGTGCTGCAGCAACCCTTTGTGTTTGTAGAGTACAAAATCCAAAATCTGGAACCTTTCCTACCTTGACAGTTTCTAGTTTAAGATCATTTTTAGTTTATTTTTTAAAAAAATAATCTACCCTGCCCTGTTGCAAAGAACAAAAAAAAAGGTGCGATTTACATCATTTCGGAATGATTCAGGAGTTGTTCTTTTTTGGAATGATTCCGAGAAATCCTTTTTCAGAGTCATTTCATTACGGAACAAGTCATAGGAATTGCTCCTTTTTGGAACAAGTCCGAGGAATCTAGCCTTTTTGGAGTTGTTTCATTTCGGAATGAATACGAGGATTTTGCCTTTTTCGGAGTTTCGGACCAATTCCGTGATTTCCCTCAACAAATGACACTTCTCTACTAAAAAACCGATTTCAGTTAACGTTAAAAAATGACTTATTCAGCATAAGGTAAGTTTAAAATAAGTAACATGTTATGCTATTGTTTTTACCCTCTCAAATCAAGAGCAAACTGCATTCGAGCGTCATTATTTCTCGCTGCCGGTTAGTGCAATATTGGCGATAGTTGCGACAGTTCTTCCAAACCCAGAAATAACTGTATTTAAACAATAATAATAATAAAAGCTTTTACAAAATGAGAATTTCTATATTTCGCGGCATCGCGAAAAAAATTTATAAATTTCGATGTTTTTTCAATTTTTTTTTAAGTTTAAAAATTGTAGAAAAAATATCACAATTTCCAATTTTCGTAAAAAAAAATCTTTGTATAACCTGCAGCGGCTTTTTCGAAGATTTTTTTCTTGTATAAGCCACAGACTATACACCCGAAAATAAGGTATGTAAACAACAGGGTTGGGTTTCTTCCGGAAGAAACCTATTTCATTCAGGACAGTGGAAGAAACTGGAAAAAACCGGAAGAAATGGAAAAAACTGGAAGAAATGGAAGAAACCACCAGAAACCAAAACAAATGCTTAAAGTATATTAACTATGTAAAAGAATTAAAGTATAATTACATGAAATCTAGATTGGAAAATTTAATTATTATTAAAAATATTTTTTCAAAGATAAGTTTTTTTTAACAACAAACTTCAGGTTCAGCAGACATTTTCAGTTGATGGATTTTTGCTACTGTAGAGATTGGGATATTTTATTATGGAATGGGGTTTTTTATTAATTGCTCCATTTATATATATATAAAAAGAAAGAAAGAAACTACCTAAAAATTGTTTATTTTTCATATAAAATATATTATTTTCATATAAATGTGCATTATTTTAAACTGTGCAATACAATAAATAAATGTGTAATTTTTTATATTTTTCATCTAGCATGAATACTTCAATGCTGATTTTAAAAAGATTATGTTCTAAAAACATTTATAGGTATGTCAAAATGCTTTCCAACTATCTTGAAGTGTAGGACTTGAAAAAAAATCATTTCTTGCTTTCATCCAATTTAAGTTGAGAAATTGATTGCAGCATCCTACTGCTAAAAAACTTTTTTGCTATACTATGTTGCATTATACTAAGAAAAATAAATATTTTAATGACTTATTTTAATACTGAGGATAGATCGAAACAGGTTTTTAAAGCCAAAACCAAATTTAAGTGACCTGCCTACTTTTTGGCCAAAGATAACATAATTTTTAAATAATTAAATTGTATGTTTTAATGTAATTAATACATACATAAATATACATAATTGAAATTAATTATATGTAAAGTATTTATTATGTAAAACAGTTCATAATCCAAAAACTTTATTTTCATATACAATAATACATAATTAATTCATCTATGACACAAAAAGAATTTATATTCATACGAATTTCATTTAATAAAAAAAATTTTAATTTTAGGTGTTGTGTGATGCGGCGATGCATATTAACTTAATAAACTCACAAGCTTTAGTAGACTGTCATCCTTTATTTTAAGACATAGCGAAAGCGTTGCTTACCCTTAACAAATCAAAACAACAACAAAAACACAGACGATTTGCGTTTCTATAGTTACATAGAATAGCGAACTAGTATGATGCCACATTTCAAAGATAAATTACAAATAACTCTAACATACCCTCCGACATTGAAGGGTCAACTTCAATAAATTATACAATACAAATATTAACATTACAAATGCTTAAATAATATGATACAATACAGCAATTTTCCTTTAACAATGAAAAATACAATTATGAACATACAATAATAGGAAAACTAAAAATAAAAATACATAACAAAACCCTTTTTTTTTTTACATTTCGTAATTAATTTTCTGAGACTTGTTGTGGCAATAACGCAATTTTTGAAATACTTCTTTTAAGTATTCTTCTAGCGGTTTTTACTTCTACAACCCTAATCTTACCATCTGCACCTGGGAAAATATTTATAATGCGTCCTAGTAAGTATTTATTTGTAGGGAGGTCATCTTCCTTTATCAACACTAGGGTTCCTATGTTAATATTTTTTTCAAATTGCCACTTGGAGCGTTGTTGGAGCGTATTTAAATACTCTTTATTCCAACGATTCCATATCAATTGAATGTATTTTGAAATACTACTCCATCTAGATAGTCTATTTTTGTTAACATTAATTAATTCTGGTTCAACGATTGCTGTCATAGGCCTTCCGATTAAAAAATGGCCTGGTGTTAAGGCTTCCAAGTCATTCACGTCTGAAGACAATGGAGTGATTGGCCATGAATTTAATATAGACTCTATTTGAGCAATTACAGTTAATAACTCTTCGAACGTTAGCCTTGCATTACCTACCGTTCGCTTTAGATGATACTTTACCGATTTTATTCCTGCCTCCCACAACCTGCCAAAATTAGGTGCTCTGGGTGGAATAAATTTCCAAATAATATTCTCTTCTGACAAATAATTCGCTAACTTCTCAGGATGTCTTAGTAAAATATGGAGTCTCTGTAACTCGGCGTTAGCACCAACAAATTTTTTTGCATTACCTGAAAAGATTACTGCGCACCTTCCGCGCCTAGCAATGAACCTTTTTAAGGTGGCAATAAATGCATCTGTAGTCAATTCTGACACTAGTTCGAGATGCACTGCCTTAGTTACAAAGCAAACAAAGATTGCCAAATACACTTTATTAAGAATTCCCTTTCTCTGTCCCTTATATTTTATGAAAAAGGGGCCACCAAAATCTGTTCCCACGTAATTAAATGGTGCGCTAGGACGTACTCTCTCTCTGGGTAGGGAACCCATGATTTGTTGTATGGTTATGGGGTTGCTTTTACTACAAGTTACACACTCATGCGTTATTTTTCTAGCTTAATTTCTTCCCCGTAGCGGCCAGAATTTTTGCCTCAAGTAGCATAACAATGCTTGTGCACCTATACGAAGATAGTTTTTATGATAGTAAATTGCAATTAGGCTACACAATTTACCCTTAGCTGGCAGAATATATTGATGTTTTTCAGCAAATTTTAGGTCTGCATTATCTAAATGCCCTCCTACTCTTAGCACCTTATCGGCATCTAAAAAGGGGTTTAACAATCGCAATTTACTTTTCTTAGAAATTTGCTTACCTTCTAACAATGCAGTATATTCTGCCTTAAAGTTTTTGGATTTATCGAATTAAAAATATTTCTGCTCGTGATAATTCTTCCATACTTATGTGTCCCTTTCTTTTTTCATCTAATTTTCTTGTGTTATCTAAGAACCTGAAAATATAACTCAAAACACGTAATATTTTAGTATAATTATTGCTGATCCTTAAAATTTCATTTACAAATTCACTAGACTTTAAACTTAATAATGCTATACTGTTTTTCAAGTTTAATTCTGATGAAAAGTCTATATTGTTTTGCACTTGTTCTAAATCAATGCTGTGTTTGGATTCACTGTCTCTTTCTCTCAAGAAAAGAGGGCCATGCCACCAAAGTTCACAATCAATTAATTTGTTAAAGGATAGTCCTCGAGATACAAGGTCTGCTGGATTGTCCTCTGAGTGTACATGTCTCCATTGAAAATTCTGGGTCAATTCTTGAATTTTGTAAAATCTGTTGGCCACAAAAGTTTTAAGTAGGTTGAGGAGGAGTCTGAATCCACGCTAAGACGATGGTTGAATCACACCATATTATTTTACTGATGTTCAACTTTAGTACAGTCACTATCTTAGATAAGAGTTGAGACAATAAGGCAGCTGCGGACAATTCCAATTCTACGTGGGATTGTCAAAGGTTTCAATGGTGCAACTCTAGACTTGCTGCACAGTAAATTTAAAGATGTATTAAATTTTATGAAACAGCGTAGATAAATGGCTGCTCCATATGCGAACTCGGAGGAGTCGGAGAAGACGTGCAGTTCAACTTCCGAATGCCCTTCGTTTAAAACAAATCGATTGATTTTTAAATTGTTTATATTCTGAAGCGTTCTGATAAAGCGTCGCCATTCATCTTTAATGTCATCTGGAAGTGGATCGTTCCAATCTAGCTTTAACAGCCACAGTCTTTGTATGAAAATCTTAGCCTTAGCTATTCCAGGACCGAGTAATCCCAATGGATCGTAGATACGCGCTATGTCGGATAAAACAGTTCTTTTTGAGTATACAACTGGTTCCTTAACTGATGAATTAAACGAAAAGCAGTCACGAATGAGATTCCATAACAATCCTAGAGTTTTAGTGCTCTGGTCTGCATTACGATCATTGAATGTATACTCTTGATTGCTAGTTGCGATTTTCAAGAGTTCGGGGTGATTAGTACACCATCGGTGCAACCTCATGCCACCACGTTCAAGCAATGCGATTAATTGTGCTTGCACTTGTTAGCCTTATTTAAAGTGTCAGCTCCTGTTAATACGTCGTTCACGTAGAAATCTTGAAGAACTACATGTGATGCTAGCGGAAAATTGTCTTTTTCATCAATTGCAAGCTGATTCAGAATCCGCGTGGCAAGATAAGGTGCATTCGATGTACCATATGTAATCGTCTTTAACTTAAATATTTTGACTGGTTCTTCTTCATCAGTTTTCCACAAAATTCGAAGCAAATCTCTGATTTTCTGAAATTAGTATCTGACGATACATCTTTATGATGTCAGCAGTAAAGACGTATTTATGAGTTCGAAATCGACAAATGATATCGAAGAGCTCATCTTGGACTAATCCTCCGTTTAATAAAACATCATTTAAACAAACACCACTGGTAGTAGCTGCACTAGCATCGAAGACAACCCTTAATTTCGTGCTTGGTTCCTCGGGTTTGTATACCCCATGATGCGGCAAATAATATGAAAATTTGGGCTTATTTTCCAGCAAGATTTCTTCTAAGTGTCCCAAATCGTTATATTCGTTAATAAATTCTTCATATAACATTTTCATGGCTGGATTGTGCGCAAATTGCTAAAGTAGGTGATTTAATCGTTTAAGTGCGTTTTCCTTTGCATGCAAGCCCACCAGTTTTAATTGGCATTTCCACAATATACCTACCATCTGCTCTTCTAGTATGTGTACGCAAGAGATGTTCCTCACAATACTGCTCTTCTTTACTTTTTATTGGGTTTTTATCATGGACCGCTTCAATTTCCCAAAATTTTTGCATAGCGTTGGATAAATCATCCGCAGATTGTACAAGACCACAATAATTATTAAAATTCTGTTGGGGCATAGACGTAGAACCACTGGCAACATAGCCAAAAACAGTTTCTTGAAAAACCAAATTTTGCATATTTAATTTTGTCTGATTAATTTAAAAAATACTTCGTTTGATAATAAAACATGTATTGGACCTGGTTTATCAAATTGTGAATCAGCTAACTGAAAAGTTTGTAAATGCTTAATTAGGCATGATGTTTAGATATGTAGCTGGTGTTATGCACGTAATTTTAGGAACAACAAAAAATTGCAATGTTTCATTAAAACTCCTGTTTTTATTTGCTATGGTTGTTATAATACTTTCCTTTATATTCATAACTGAACCATTTAGCCCTGAAATTGATGCGTTTATTTTTCTTCCTTTCAAGAACAATAACTCAGAACATTCCTTCGTTAAAGTTATTTTGCGATTCCGAATCTAACAATGCTCTAAGAGGAACTAATTCTCGTTGTTGTGTTTGAGCTGACGCTTTGGTCAGGGTATCAAAGAAATTAAGTGTTGTGTTTACTTGAAAGTGGAAAAAAGCACTTTTTATTTGCCTCTACCCACAATTAGGCCAAAGTGATCGTGATAATGATAGCACATCACGGAGAATGGGGGCCTGCAAACGACCCTAATTACTCTCTTCATTATTTCATTTAAAATAATAAAAATATTCTTTATCCAATGATGAAGAAAAATCAAGTATAAAGTTATAAAAATATAAAATTAAAAAGGTAAAAAGTTACCTGTTGAATCCTTGGATTTTGATGACAAATAAATCCAGACAATAGGCACAAGAAATTAATATACGAACAATTTTCGAAAAAAAAAAAAAATATATTTTATTTCATGAAGAACTTGTTGCTTTTTTCATGAATAAATATTTCTTCACAAATTTATATTTTTGGTGACTCGTACATATTAATTTCTCACTTGATAAACAACCATTTCATAACATATGTTAATCACAACTATTGCTATCTCGAAGCAATAAAAATTCTTTTCATAACATATTCTAGATATCTCAACAACATGTAATTAAACAATTTTCTTCATGACATAAAAGGAGAATAAATTATTATTTCTTTTTGAAAAAGAACACCTCTCATAATATGAACTTTCAAAACAAAATACATCATACTTCATATTGTATAGATACATGCCAATATTTTCTTTATAACGCCCCGTAAATATTAAAAAAATTATATATATATTGGGCCAGATAATGAAATAAAAAGGACTTATGCAAATAAAATTTCTTCACCTGACGAAAGAAAAATCTTCACCAAGACGTCATGTAAACTATAATATTATTTCTTGAAAACAAAACAGTTCTTCACCTCTGCCTACTTCTCAGAGGATGGAGAATAAAAAGATTATCGAAGAATTGGGCACATTAGATTTGTAGAAGAAAACTCGTTGATGAAGAGATGATGAGAAAATGAATGAATATTTATAAAATACGTGACGACATTTTTACAACACTTGTGAAGATAACACGAGAGCATAAACTGAAGACGTATAATGAGACCTTATATAATTTCCGTAATCCAAGAAGAGAATGCACAAACAAAACAATTTTCGGGATGCTATTGCAGTGAGAAGTGCCTTGCTACTGGCCGCCTTAAAAACTCAACATCATTTCCAAAAAGAGAAGGCACAAACGAATACATTCAGGAATGCATTAAACCACTTCATTGCTCCTCGCAGCACAGAGGGACTTGGCTTAACAGAAATCAACATCACTTTCCTAGATGAATTTTGAGGGCAGCACTTTTTCTTTGCCGCACTTAAAAAAAAATCAGCATCGTAATAATCTCAACATAACAAAAAAAAACCGTTCCATCCTTCGTTAACGGGGGAGCACCTCTGCCCCGAACTTTCACTCATGCGACTGCATCCATCACAGCAGGTGTCTATCGGCGCAACTAACGCAGGTGGCCGCGAGCCCAGGGGAAAAAGAGAAAGGGTTATTGTAAATGCAAAATACGCCAATTTGGCAGTTAGCAACAGAGGGGGTGAGGAAAAACTAAGCCAAATTACAATATACAGTATGAAAAGATATGTAACTAATAAGAATAAAATTGATAACCATCTTAAGAAGGAAGGCCAAAGCTGGTGGCCATGTACTTAACGGCTTGAAATACATCACCTGTGAAATTTAATTTGATAGGTTAGGGGTGTGTCCGAATAAACGGAAGTTCCACCCAAAAGAACTAGCGAGAAAGTTCTCGAACAAATTTAAAACCGGAAGGAATGATTTCAAACAGAATTTTACCGGCTTGGAACATTCGAAAGCTAAGCAAGAAAGAAAACATTACAGGCGACGAAATGAAAATAAGCGAAACCGAAATTAAATTTAAATTGAGAACATTAATAAAAAGGAAGGTGATATGAAATAAAATGGCTAATAAAATGAATTAAATTAAATATATGGGGGGGTTATGGAGTAACCACCACATATTACCCAGGGTCCCCCGAAAGAAAATATTGGTGAGATGACAAAAATGACAATTTTTCATCGAGACAATATTTTCTAACACATGTACAAATATGCTAAATAATTACACAAAATAAATATATCAGAAATAGTTATAAGAATATACATAATTGTTGTACATGATATTTAAACAATAAAAAAAAATAATTACTGTTATGATAGTAATCCTTATGAAAATATACCAACTGTAGTAAATGTTAACATGAAAGGTATATAAAGTTTCTTTCAGAGGTATCTATCATATAAAAAAAAATTAAAGTCTATGTGCAGAAAAACAGTCCATAACTTTGAAGAGTCTCTTGTTAGGCTGTGCACAATGTATCACAATAGTAGAATGCTTTAGCATATGTCACAATATTTGATTACACAATAATATGTATATTTATATTCTCAGTTGTGCACAAAAATGAAATATACTATAACTGTATATGAATCATGTTATAATTATATATAACATATATGGTTTCAAATAACACATAATAAATTAAATGGATTTGTAAGTTGAAAATTGAACAACCATAAAAATATATATATAAATAGTGCAGAGAGATTAGTTATGCTCTCATAAAAAAATATTTACTTATATCACCACATAGCCTTTTACGCTTTCAATAGATCTTAAATGAATAACTTTAGTATTATTCAATAACACATTTTCGCAGAGAATAAAATAATAAGTTGCAAAAAGAATGGTAACAAAAGCATGATATTATTTTCCAATAAAAATATCTTCAAAATGAATATAATAATTTTCAAAGAGAGAATTTTTACACTCTCATAAAGGAATATTCTTAAACATTTTCAATATAAATTGTCAATAATTGCATAAATACCTTTAATACTATACTTCATTCAAAATAAACATAAAACATAAGATGTTTAATATTCCGAAAAAGGAAGAAAATTTATATGAATATGTCAATCTTATATATGACTTGATAATGTCAACTTACAAAGAAAAATCAATTGTGTCAAAATTTCTATATAGAAGATATCTAGAACATATTTACTTATAATTTTCAAACATTTTTAAAAAAAATTAAGTAAGTGATCACTTTTACATTTGTCATAAATCAAGAATTTGCTTTATATAAATATATATAATGACTCATTAAACATCTTTGGATAAATATATATATTGACTTAACCACCATCTTTGGATAAAAATATATATAATGCCTCAATCAACATCTTTGGATAAATATATATATAATGCCTCAATCAACATCTTTGGATAAATATATATATAATGCCTCAATCAACATCTTTGGATCCAAAGTATAAATACCCAAAAGTATACAAAAAAATATTATATACTACTTATGGTGAGTCATTCACTTTCTATATTTCACCAAGAAGAGAAGAAATATTAGTATATATAAGTTTATCATGCATTTTCTTTTCTCTTTTTCTTTTTTAAAAGAGGTTAAATGTTAAAACATGCATGCATTGTAAAGAGAAGACACAATAGGGAAAATAATTTGATGAGTACTCATCTTTATGTTTACCTTATATCAATTACAATTTCACCTTTCTTATTAGAATGACACATTTGTCAAAAATCACTTTAAATAATGATATAGTATTATAACAAGAATATAAAAAGACAAATTCTTTCTCCATTTTTTGCATCAACTATTGTAATTAAAGACTTTATAAAATTTAAAAGTATGGCATACATGAGATTATGTGTAAATATTGTAAGAATTATGACTTATAGATAAATGCAGTAACTAATAAAACTATTAAAATTCATACATACATCCCGAGGATGACCGTTGAGTTGTACCAGGGAGAAGAAGACTTAAATAAAATGAAAAAAAAATAATAACAGCTGCCTGCAGCCTGGAGAAAAGAAAAAAAAAATTACATAGCGATTCTTCTTGCTGGACAATCAGTGCGGCTAGCTTCGACTGAATATATTACAAAGCAAAAGTCATCCTGTAAAAGGAAAAAGAGAGTTAGTCTATTTTTTATGTAGTTTATGATTGCGAGGACGAAGATCATAACTTCTATATTGAGTGGATTTGCTTTTAGCACCAGTATGAGTGCCATCAGGAGGAGCTTGTGACAGTACCGATTTACTGGAACATGAAGATGTTTGCTGGCATTTAGAAGAAGAAAGAATTTGAGGAGAAGTATTACAAGCTGCATCATGATTTGAAACTTGAATAGAAGAGTGCTGTCTCACAGGAGTGGAGGATGCATTATCAACAGCTGGTTGATCATGTGATGCACCTTTTGAAGAAACTGAAGGATGTTGCAGTGCTTCATTTCTCTTTTGAAGCTTCAAGATGCGATTAGTGTGAATCAACATTGGTGAAGCATGACTATTATTGGGATCTTGAATTTGAATGAGCACAGGAGAAATTATTTTCTTGACCACGTATGGGCCTTGTATCTTTTTGTTAAACACAGTAGGAAATTTTGCATAAACAATGTCATTAACATTGATGTTGGAAAACTTTAATTTTTCTCTGGATTTTTGGTACACCTTTTGTCTGGATGATTCGTTATTCTTGTAAGCTTGATAGTATATTTTTTCAATAACATCCATCAATTTATGAATTTCATATGCAGTGTTGAGAATTTTCCATGAAACTTGAGATTTATAATTGGAATAAATGTCATTTATTTCTCTGCCAAAATGAAGAAGATTTGGGGAGAACTTTGTAGCTGGATGAGGTGTAGCGTTATATATGGATTGATGAATTTTTAGAGCAGTGGGTACATCACATCCTTGTGAAGCCATTGTGTTCACAGACGATTTTATTTGAGAATTGACTCGTTATTTAAAATATTGATGACTTTCATATACGTCATAAACCATTTTTATATATTAAAAAAAAGAAGAAAACGTATACTAACATATTAGTATCATATGAAGAATATAAGACCCAAATATTTTATGTAAATATTTATATATAATATGGCTCAAAACATAAATTATTATATGTATGACAAGAAGAATAATTTATCTTAGCATGAACAATAATTTTTACCAGTACCTCCGTTAAATAATGCATATATTAGTTATAAATTATAATAATGCAAGAAGAAATATATTGATAAATTATGTTGTATATATAATGCACTGCTCCAGAAAAAGATAATATTTCAATACAAGATCAATATAAATATTGTATTTGATTACTGCACCATACCCAACAAAATATAATTATATAAAACATTAATCACTATATGAAGAAAAATAACTTGAAAAAAAAAATAATGAAGAATGTTCAAGCGTTGGTCACGGCTCCAAAAGAAATTAAGGTGTTGTGTTTGAGCTGACGCTTTGGTCAGGGTATCAAAGAAATTAAGTGTTGTGTTTACTTGAAAGTGGAAAAAAGCACTTTTTATTTGCCTCTACCCACAATTAGGCCAAAGTGATCGTGATAATGATAGCACATCACGGAGAATGGGGGCCTGCAAACGACCCTAATTACTCTCTTCATTATTTCATTTAAAATAATAAAAATATTCTTTATCCAATGATGAAGAAAAATCAAGTATAAAGTTATAAAAATATAAAATTAAAAAGGTAAAAAGTTACCTGTTGAATCCTTGGATTTTGATGACAAATAAATCCAGACAATAGGCACAAGAAATTAATATACGAACAATTTTCGAAAAAAAAAAAAAATATATTTTATTTCATGAAGAACTTGTTGCTTTTTTCATGAATAAATATTTCTTCACAAATTTATATTTTTGGTGACTCGTACATATTAATTTCTCACTTGATAAACAACCATTTCATAACATATGTTAATCACAACTATTGCTATCTCGAAGCAATAAAAATTCTTTTCATAACATATTCTAGATATCTCAACAACATGTAATTAAACAATTTTCTTCATGACATAAAAGGAGAATAAATTATTATTTCTTTTTGAAAAAGAACACCTCTCATAATATGAACTTTCAAAACAAAATACATCATACTTCATATTGTATAGATACATGCCAATATTTTCTTTATAACGCCCCGTAAATATTAAAAAAATTATATATATATTGGGCCAGATAATGAAATAAAAAGGACTTATGCAAATAAAATTTCTTCACCTGACGAAAGAAAAATCTTCACCAAGACGTCATGTAAACTATAATATTATTTCTTGAAAACAAAACAGTTCTTCACCTCTGCCTACTTCTCAGAGGATGGAGAATAAAAAGATTATCGAAGAATTGGGCACATTAGATTTGTAGAAGAAAACTCGTTGATGAAGAGATGATGAGAAAATGAATGAATATTTATAAAATACGTGACGACATTTTTACAACACTTGTGAAGATAACACGAGAGCATAAACTGAAGACGTATAATGAGACCTTATATAATTTCCGTAATCCAAGAAGAGAATGCACAAACAAAACAATTTTCGGGATGCTATTGCAGTGAGAAGTGCCTTGCTACTGGCCGCCTTAAAAACTCAACATCATTTCCAAAAAGAGAAGGCACAAACGAATACATTCAGGAATGCATTAAACCACTTCATTGCTCCTCGCAGCACAGAGGGACTTGGCTTAACAGAAATCAACATCACTTTCCTAGATGAATTTTGAGGGCAGCACTTTTTCTTTGCCGCACTTAAAAAAAAATCAGCATCGTAATAATCTCAACATAACAAAAAAAAACCGTTCCATCCTTCGTTAACGGGGGAGCACCTCTGCCCCGAACTTTCACTCATGCGACTGCATCCATCACAGCAGGTGTCTATCGGCGCAACTAACGCAGGTGGCCGCGAGCCCAGGGGAAAAAGAGAAAGGGTTATTGTAAATGCAAAATACGCCAATTTGGCAGTTAGCAACAGAGGGGGTGAGGAAAAACTAAGCCAAATTACAATATACAGTATGAAAAGATATGTAACTAATAAGAATAAAATTGATAACCATCTTAAGAAGGAAGGCCAAAGCTGGTGGCCATGTACTTAACGGCTTGAAATACATCACCTGTGAAATTTAATTTGATAGGTTAGGGGTGTGTCCGAATAAACGGAAGTTCCACCCAAAAGAACTAGCGAGAAAGTTCTCGAACAAATTTAAAACCGGAAGGAATGATTTCAAACAGAATTTTACCGGCTTGGAACATTCGAAAGCTAAGCAAGAAAGAAAACATTACAGGCGACGAAATGAAAATAAGCGAAACCGAAATTAAATTTAAATTGAGAACATTAATAAAAAGGAAGGTGATATGAAATAAAATGGCTAATAAAATGAATTAAATTAAATATATGGGGGGGTTATGGAGTAACCACCACACTCGTCTAGCATTTTGTACATAGATTATCGCAGTTGAAAGCAGTACTTGTTTACTAGAAGAAGATGTCATACTCATTACAGTATTGTTAATAGTTGAATGCGCGTTATCAAATGAATGTGCATTTTCACCCAAAGCAGTAACAGAGATCTGATTATTTGTGTAACTATGAGGAGTAAATGCGTTTGCGGTTGGCGATAGATTACTACTAATAGTATTTTCATCTTGAATTGCTATTGTCTGATTAGTATCAATATTTTCCTCACCGTGTTCAAGGTGGATCAATGTGTGATGACGTTTGTTGCATTTTCTGCACGTGCTTGAACTTTTGCACTGGCTAATGTTATGAACTGATGATAAACAGTTGAAGCATAATTTTTTCATTTTAACGATATTAAACTTTTTTTTTGCAGGTAAATTTAAGAATTGGGAACATCTCATTAAAATGTGATTGCCTTTACACATTGAACAAATGTGTGGACTTTCTGCTAACAAAGTCAATGACTTAGAATTAAATGGATGTTTCTGATCCTTACTGAAAGGTTTAACAGACATGACTGTATGAATATTTTCCAAATATTGAGATCGTCTTTCTAAAAATAAAAGTAATTCATCTAACTTCGGAACTTCTTTTGAACTTATCGTCATTTCATAATTTTTTCGAGTATCTCTATCTAACTTTTGGAGAATGATGTTCAATATTAAAACATCTGAAAGATTATTTCTATTATAATTCAAAATCTTCAAAGCGCGAATGCTTTTTTTTACATTATCGACTAGATTTCGAAGATCTTTAGCGGAAGGCTGTATAAGCTTATCTGCGTTTAAGAGTGAATTGATGTGTATTTCTGTTACTAGTCTATCATTTTCATATCTGTCTTTTAATGCTTGAAATAAAGATGAAAAAGTGTCTTCTGTGCTAATCAAAGCTCTTGCATCACTTATTAATGCCGCTGATAAATAATGCAACTTTTGCACATCTTATAAGTTGCTCATTTGAAGTTATTAAGTTGTTAAATTGTAATTTAAATAGATCCCATTCATCAGGTTTTCTGGAGAATTTCGGAAGAGATATATCGGGTAATTTAATATTTATCGCGTTGTTTATTTGAGTAGAATTTGGTTGAATTTCATTGGAAACTTTACTTTGTTCTAAATGTTTAAGTTGATTTTTAATTTGAAATTTGGCCTTTATAGTTTTTTCCTGGTATTCTTCGCTAGCACAAATGTCAATTTCATATTCTTTTTCTAAACTAATACCAGATTCTATTTCTTTATTTA
Organism: Maratus speculifer; assembly: GCA_964019185.1. Classification (NCBI taxonomy): domain Eukaryota; kingdom Metazoa; phylum Arthropoda; class Arachnida; order Araneae; family Salticidae; genus Maratus; species Maratus speculifer. Next base: position 199,758,577 of record OZ025290.1, read on the forward strand.
GGTTTTTTAGAGTTTGTTCTCTGTCATTTAATTGTTTTGAAATTTCTAAATAACTATCAATATCAATATTTTTATCTTTTATTAAGGCTTCTAATTTACTAATTAATTTCGTAATTGAAGTGCGTAATGTTGCACGCTTCTTTAATTTTTCAATGTTATCCATGTTCAAAAACTTATAGTAACAGCAAAAGGAATAATAAATTATTCATCACCTTGATTGCTGTGGCAGACGATTTTCTTTCTTTCTTTTTTTTCACCAGTCCAGCTTGTAGAATAATGTTCTAATAAAATTCAATGATGAAAACAGTTCATTACTTTCGAACTTTTCTTTTCAAAGTGAAGAAAAAAAATATAGACTTTGGCTTGACGTAACCAAGTGTATGATGCGGTGATGCGTATTAACTTAATAAACTCACAAGCTTTAGTAGACTGTCATCCTTTATTTTAAGACATAGCGAAAGCGTTGTTTACCCTTAGCAAATCAAAACAACAACACAGACGATTTGCATTTCTATAGTTACATAGAATAGCAAACTAGTATGATGCCACATTTCAAAGATAAATTACAAATAACTAACAGGTGTATACATTTTGATTTTTGTAAATAATCATGTGTTATTCCAGGACCCTCTTAAATAATATTTAAAATCTAATGCAGTTTAAACTAAAAATTTTCTATGAGATGATTGATAAATCATGACTGATAATTATAAACAATGAAGTTCATTGCAACGCATTCATTTGAGCCACGATGCAGTTCAAATCAATAACTAAAATTGAAAATTTCCGAAGGAAGAAACAAGATTTGGAATACTAAGTGTTTCGATCTGGCCGAATTTTCGTCCTTGTTTTTGGCAAAACTCAGATTTTGTGCCAAAAACAAAACCGTATTTTTGATTGATCTCTATTTAATATCGTAATTAGTATACATTATTTACATTAATAAAATTGATGTAAATTAAGCTTTTATTTAGATGGGTTTCATTCTACCATTAGCAAAGAATCTACTATTTACAACTTGTTTCAGAAATTTAAATAAAAAAATATGTTGGTTAAATTGAAATTGATAACATTTAACTGATTTTGTGAATTTTGGATAAAATTTCTTTTCATTTAGCCAATGGTTGAAGATCTCTAGACAATTGTGTGTGATCTTCACTAAAACACTGATGCAGTTATTAATTTAGCATATATGCTTAATTAAATTTGTTTTGGTCCAGTGAAATTAATTTATATTAGATTATAGGAAGAAGATATTTATTATATCTTGCAAAATTAAAAATATATGGTAAATTCTTAAAGAAAAACAGTTTCTTCCATTTCTTCCACTTGGAAGAAACCTATTTCTTCCGGCTGGTTTTTTTCATGGTTTTTTCCACTGCGGAAGAAACTTGCCAACCCTGGTAAACAATAAAACTTTCAATTCAGATATAGGAACAAAAAAACAAAATGACATTTTTATTTGGCACAGATGTCATATGTGCACCATATTTGCATGAGCGCAATGAAATGATGATTTTATGCCTCAAATGATAACCAGTCATTGTTTATTAATAAACAGTTTATTTACTTTATATTTTTTTTATAAATAGATATAAATTGTTTTGTTTTATAGTTATTAATTAAACTGTTGTAGTTTATTATTACAAGATTGAAACCGTCAAAATTTGACAAAAGAAAATCTTTAAGAAGGAATTGTTTCTTTGATTTATAATAAATCTACAAAATTAGTTACAGTAAAAAATGCATCCTATATTGGTTAGTCTAACTCTCAAACAAATATTATTTTAAGCTAAAATTAACAAAATACTATGAAACCCAATTATCCAAATTATTAAATGAAATAAAAACAAAATTTACAGGATTTTATAACAGATGATATTTTGAAGATAGTATATGCATTTTTTTTTAGAGAGAAAATGCAGTGTTTCTGTTGCCACAATTACAAAATTAATACTAAAAATGATAGAAAAAATGAATATCACAAGATTTAATATAGATACAGCTTTGAAACAAATTGCTTTTAAATTTTTTCTATACGATGGTATAAAAATTTTAAAATGTATGATGTTTAGAAGCGTAAAATTTGCAGTAGTGAAAATTGCATGGAAAAGTGTTGCACATTTCATTTTCTTTCAATTTTAAGAGAAAATTTAGTAAAAATGTTGCCACAATTATAAAATTAGTACTAAAAACTATAGAAAAATAATATCTCAAAAATTAATTGAGCTTTAGATTTCAAACAAATTGCATTTAAAAGTATATTTTTTTTCTCTGTACGACAGTAAAAATTTAAAATGTGTAATGTTCAGAAGTGTAAAATTTGCAGTGGCAAAAATGCAAAACCAAAAATTACAGGAGAAAGTGTTGCCATTCGCAAAATGACATATGCATTACGCACAGATATGTTTGGCCTATAATAAATTCTTTTTAAAATAGAAATAATAAAAAAATATATATGTAACTGATATTTGATAACAAAGTTTTTGCTAAACTGGGTTCCTAAAAAAAAATCGTGCCAATGTGGCGTATATGACATCTGTGCTTTTATTTTTATGTCAATTCTATACATATAATAATCTAATTTTTGTTAATATTGAATTCAGGCTGTTTCATGAAAGAATTTTTGTTTTGAAGATCATTTGTTTCTGAAAAAATTTAAGATATTGCTGATATCACTAGTAATCAACCTTTTTGCCAAAATATATTTATGCATTAATCAAGCTTTTTTTTATTATTAAGTCTGGCTAAATCTACAATAAAACTTTCTTATTTTATGATTTTGATGTGAATTCGTAGTGCACCTATAAGGCAAGTTTCATTGAATCTTTTAGGAAAACGACAATTCATCTTTATAATGAATATTTAATTATACATTGATTATCCCTTTAAGACCCAGCTCACACGATCGTGAGGGTTAGACATTCATTTAAATTTTTGCTTCTGGAACAGTCGTATGTAATATAAACCCAAATCGAATGATTGTTCTGGTTAGCTGAAAGAGTAAAGTATCTTTTTTTATCAACAGATTGCGGTAGTAGTCCATGTTTTACATTCAGGCGGCATGTCTAGCTTTGTTTACAAGTACAGCGGATATAGCTCATCATTTTATCTGTCATAAAAAGGTAATTATCAATATATTTTTAATTGCTTAGATAAAAACTTTTGCTTTAATGTCTAAATAAGTGTAATATAATAAAAACATTAATTATACACTATTTATTTTGCTCTTAGGACTCAAGATTTCATCACCCGCACGATCGTGCAACTTGGGGACTTGGGCGTTACGTTATTCAGTGCTACTGTAAAGGTAAGTGTTTTTCAATGTTCATTTTGTTTTCTGTTTCAACAATTTTGATGACAGCCAAAATAAAATGAAGTATGCTGTTACATAATTAATACTATATTATTTTCTTGGATGTTGTCATAGATACCCCCCCCCCTTTTTTTTAATTGATTTTTCCTTTTTCTCTTTTTAATTAATAAAATTTTCAAGTACTTTTTCTAATTTTTTATGCAGTACTTTGTTAACTTGTAATAAAGCAAAATAAAATACTTTTTCAGATGTCTAAACGGAAAAGAATTCTCACTAAGAAGAAACATTTCAATTGATGAATAAATCAGATTCTGAATTTAGTGATCTCTCGGATGATGACGACATTATGGACAAAACATTTCAAGCAGATTTATTAGAAGGACAGTCAAGTTCAGATGAGCTTGATGAAGAAAAAAAAGACAATTTTGGATCATTCTTCCTCCTCAAAGTTTCCTGAATTCATCTCCCAAAGATCTACCTCCAAGGCAATTTCGGAAAATACTAAAAGAATGAAAAAAGAAAAAAAGGAATACAAGCGGACTGTTAAAAAGTTCATTTCTGTACCTCATCCTGGAACTCAGATTTCACGCAACTGCAGGTATGTTTTTCATTTCTTAAATTGTAATAAAAAAAAGTTATAGACTTATAGAAGAAATGAAATTGATATAATAAATAAAAGCTTTAAAAATTTGACAAACATTTTTAAATTAATTAAAATATTTTTTTAAGTCGATAAGTACATCTCCAATATTATTTTTTCCCTTCTTTTTTTAGGCTTTAGAGGCAACCATTTCCCATGTGTTGATGACATTTCAATTCCTCGTAAGTGCAGGTTTGAAAACTGCGAAAAAAGTTAAACACGTTGTGAAAAATGCAACGTTTATTTGTGTATGTCAAAAACAAAAACATGTTTTAAAGATTTCCATTGTAAAAAAGTAACCAGTCCATAAAATAAAAAATAATACACCAATAATTACCATATTTGTAAAAAAAAATTTTGTTTCAATTTCTCTCTTCTATCCATTTAGAGACAGAAAATGTATATATCTTAGCATGTAATAAGTAATGATTTCACAGGAAAAGCCCAACCTGCACGTTCGTGCGGGTACTTTTCACGCTCTAGGGGGTGAAGAAATTTTTTTAAATTATTTTTTTTAGGTGTCATTAGGGTTAATATAGAATTAATAAATAGAGGAATTTAATATTTAATGATGAAAATGTTTCGGGTCTTAAAGGGTTATATATTTGACCTTTGCTTTTAATACTTTAATAATTAAAAAAATTCTACATTTTTATTACTTTAGTTTATTAATTATTTTAATATTATATTGTAAGCATTCATTTTAATTTTAAGTGCATTATTAATTACAATTAAATTACTCTTTAAAAAATATAAACAAAACAATGATCAGAAATCCACACAACCTCTGGTCCCAATCTGTGCAGATTTGAGGTAGTCTACTGTAATAGTAATACTTTTTAATAGTAAGAATGTTTTATTTTATTCAATTTTTAACCTTCAAATTCAAGTAACACTTTATATAACAAATTTAACAATTTTATTTATAATCCTTTTTTGCAGCCACTTTACGATATACAGCAGACTCCCTCAAATCCGCACAGCTTGGGACCACAGGCTGTGCAGATTTCTGGTCATTGCTTTGTTTATATTTTTAAAAAGTAATTTGAATGCAATTAATGATGAAATCTAAAATAATGAATGCTTACAATATACTAAAATATTAAAATTAGTAATAAACAGGGTTCGTTGATTTAAATCAGCTTGATTTAAATCACGATTTAAAATTATTTTTAAAAAAAAATCATTAATTTAAATCAGTTTTTCTTTTAAGTTATTTTTAAATAAATTTAAGATGTAAACAAACATAATAATGTGTTTTAACATAATTTAGTTTTATATAAAATTAAACAACTTTCAGAAAGATAAAGCTTAAGCTTTGTAAAAAAGTAAAATAAATGTAAAGTTTAGAAAAAAAAAATGCTTTCAAATTTCATTTGAATCAAATTATAAAATAATCTTGCAACAGTAAAGAAATCTAAGCAGAAATATATTAAATATTTGAATATTTATTCATTGGTATTTAGAAAAACTTCTGCAAGTCAAGGTAAAATAAAATTGTATAACTTTATGTGCTGTACTTTGGTGAGGCATTGTTATATTAAGATTTGAGCAAAATCTGAATCAGTCGTTTATTTTAATTTAATATAATTGATTTTAGCCCTTTAGAATAGTGGAAGTTATTTTTGTTACAGTTATCGAAAAGGCTTATACTAAAAACTTAAAGAATTGATGATCAACTAGCTTTTTACTGCAATAGATTTATCTGCTTCAGTACAACAAATGTTTTCTGCCTTTGGTTTGATACTTTGAGAAATTAGAAATCAACAGATAAAATTGTTAAACCGCTGCCATCGAAATGCTCAAGGCCAGAGGATTCAAATTGTGATGTATTCGCTAATTGACTGACTTCTCATTAGTGTTGGAATTCACACTGGAAAATTTTGAGTAGCAATTTACTTTTATTTTATTTGTGTAATATTTATCATCTTATAAAACACTGAACTTACTGATTAACTTATGATTAATTACTTCTTAAATTTACTGATTTGTGATCCCCCAATAAAATAAACTAGCCAGATGCAGTAACATTGCAGCATTCCTTCTCTGGCTGAATTTTTATTTAGGGATTCCAAGTTCTCGTTAGTAAGTTTAAATAGTTATTGTTTTATAAGATGATAGATATTCCACAAATAAAATGAAACTGCTATTCAAAATTTTCCTGTGTAAATTCCAACATTACCGAGAAGTCAGTCAATTACTGATGACATCTCAATTTGTATCCTCTGGCCTTAAGTATTTTGATGGCAGCAATTAAACTCATTTTTCTCAGCCAGCACTTAAAAAAAACAAAAGTTAAAAACTTAGTTTGCTTCCAATTTTGTTTAAATTTTTTATGTGTTGCAGATATTTTTATTATAATTAAAGTACTGAAGCTTGAATTAATTCTTGACATCTGATTTGTAGTTTTTCATGCATTTTGTGTAATCAAGATTTTTTTTTTTCATAGCCTAAAATTTTACCTTGAAATAATATAAATTCATTTATGTAAATTGTGTAATATTAATAATAGATAATACTTATAACATGCATGTCTATATGTGTAAAATTTGTTATTTAAATTAAACAAAAAGTCATAAAATAATAATATTGTGTGGCATTTTTAAAAAAAATCAAAATCCGATTTAAATCAAAAAAATCTGTTTTGATTTTTATTAAAAAATCAAAAAAATCACAAACCCTGGTAATAAACTAAAATAATAAAAATTTAGATAATATTTAAAATGATTAAAATACTAAAAGCAAAGGTCAAGTTAATATTCAATAATGTACAATTAAATATTCATTATAAAAGATGAAATGTGTTTTTCTTAAATTATTCAGTGAAACTTGCCTCATAGAGGTACATTACTAATTCACACCAGGATCATAAAATAATGAAGCTTTATTATAGGTTTAGCCAGACTTATAACTAAAAAAGCTTGATTAATACATAAATATATTTGATAAGATTGTGATTACCAATGATATCAGCAATATCTTGATTTTTTCAGAAATAAATTATTCTTTCTTCATGAAAAAACATGAATTCAATAACCTTAACAAAAATTACAAATAAAAAAATGTATGGAATTGATATAAAACTAAAAAAGTCAAATTTTGCACCTACATCTGAATTGAATGTTTTATTGTTTACATCTGTAAATTATGTGCAGATTTTAAAAGTGAGGGAGTCTACTGTATTTAAAATACTCATTCTTTTAAAATGTGTAAGTATATGATCATCTGCATAAATGATTTCATATTCAAAGAATAAATTGTGTATTTGAATTCTTAACACTAAAAAATACTTTTATAATTGAATTTTCACAATTTTTAATTCATTACAAATAATCATGCTATAATTTTCATTAAAAATGATTTTAATAATTTCATAAAAGAAATATGATTAAAAAGGAATAAGCATCATTTCCAACCAATCTTAATAAAATATTCTATTCAAATGGATATTTTCATCTCAAATAACATATTACATTTTTAACAAGAAAGTTTAATGTTCTTTTATAGTTTGAAGTATAAATTCTGCATTTATTTTCAATATTTAAAATGTTTAGTCTTTGCAAAATGCAGATATATTGGTTACTTTTAAACATTTTTTTTTCTTTTTAATTGAAAATTTTGATGCAATGTTAATATTTTTACTTAATCATTCATGACTTTATTCACTTTTACTGACTCAGATATTTTTATTCACTGCAAGAAATATGCAAGTTTTATCATCGTTTATAAAAATTAATCCATATAATGAAAAAATATATTCAACAAAATAAATGTTTTTAAATAATTCAATAAGAAAATAACATCAGAATCTAAAGATCATTTCTTTCTTATACCGGATAGTTTTTTTTTTTTTTTTTTTTTTTTTTTTTGAAGGTAAAGTATACAACAAAATGTAATTTGTATAGCCTGGTAGAGGATTCACTTTGCACATTCTAATTATAATATTTAAAGAACTCCATACTTATCCCTTACATTTGCAGTTATAATCAGATAATCAATGTGACATTTTAAAAGCATGATAGAATTCAGTCAACTGCAGATTTCACATGAATACCATGGTAAATTCAAAGGATGCACAATCAATACTACTTTGTTATCCCATTGACCAATTTTACCAAATTATACAGATCGCTAAACTAGCTAAATTATACATACTGACTTAATTTTTATTTCAAATAATGAAAAAAAAAAAAAATTAGTAAAACTAAAACATTTATAAAAATACAAAAATTTGAAATAAAACCCACTTTATGATTTAAACATGAATATCGTGTTTAATGTCCCTGAATGTGACATTCAGGATCCTTCATTATTGACATTTAATTTTAGTTTGGCAATAGTTTTTTGGTAGACAGGATAATTAAGTAGCATTGCACAATCTTATAAAAGAGCAGTTTTTACCAAAACATTACTACATACAAACTATTAGAAATGAAGTCCAAAAGATTAACAATTTTAATTTCAGTAGATAAGAAAATAAAGAAGCAATTTACTTTTGCTATTTTCTCCAATTATTTCCATGAATAATAAAACTACTTTTATAAATAGTTTAATGCATTTTTAAAATGTACTTCATAACCAATGCATTTAAATACTGTTTTTATTTTTATTTTCTAAAACATTAAACACATTTGTCATTTTATTATACTATTATAGGTCACTGAAAATATTATTTAAGGGTAAAATTTTTTTTTATATATCTAAGCAGGGGTTTGTCAAGATTTTTCTTATAGGGTCTTGTATTTGTGAAATTGCAAAGTTTTTATTATAATTGTGAAAATTCTAGTTGTAATTTTGTTAATTTTAAATTATCGATATATTCAAGATCAATCATTCATACATAAAACAGTTAAAGTAATATGTTCTTTATCTTTGGTGAGTTTAACTGTTTATTTACAGGCCACATTTTATTTTTAATTGATTAAATTTGTGAAAGTTCAATTTAAAGTTGTAAAAATTCTGTGAAAGGTCTAAAGAGAAATATTTTTGTGAAGGATACTGTTTTGGGATAAAAAATTCTTGTGAAGGGTCCTGTTTTGTGATAAAAATTTTGTGAAGGGTCCTGGTTTAAGATAATTTTGTGAAAAGTCCTTTATAAGGACCTAAAATTTTCTTAAACATATCCTGATATGTAATACATTGTTTCACAAATTTACAAAATTTTACAATTTACAAATCAATCTTTTACATTTAAATAGTGTTTCATGGAGGGTTTTAACTTCATTAGAAAGAAAACTTATATTTACTTCTTAAAGATTAATAAATAACATTTCAGATCATAGTTGTTCAAACAATCATACTTTGTAACTTCAATATTATATTAAAGATTCAAGCAAAATTTAGAAAATAAACAAAATACATAGCATACACAAACCTATGAACATATAAAAGTTACTTTTAAAATAGGTCAGTTATATAACACAAGATTTCCCAATTAAAGTATATTGACAACAATAGAATAAATATTAAACTGAATAATAGGCCATCAATTTTCATACTAATCAAAAGGTAAAAAAATATAAGAAACAAAAAATTATTCAAAGTCAAATCTACTAAAAAATATAAAAATCAATCGAACATGAAATTCATCAAAATATCACTTACTCGATTTTTAAATGCAACATAAGAAATTATAAGACTATATCCTAGTCTTGATTACATTAAAGTTTTATCTTTCTTGATTCTCATTAGTAATTTTAAAACTGAGGGTGGGTGAGAAAAAGAATTGTAGATAGGATATAAATTCGAATAAGAATTAAAATAATTAAAGTAGCAATAAAATAAAAAATTATCAATCTGTACTATATAGAATAAAACTGATGTTACATTACTATTTTTGTTTTTTTTCATGTTGACAAATGCAAAATTATTTTTTATCTCATTAATTGTTGTTTACACTTCTAGTGTTAGATATAGTATATTTAGAAACTTTAACCAATGCAACATTGTAAAATACTTTCATTTAAATGTCCTTCAAGTAACCACCATTCTAAAATAAATAAACAAACCATATTACTAAATAACGACGGGAATAAAACGAAGCGCCAATTTTGTTAAATTGCTGACTGCGGTAAAATATGTTGTTATTTATTTTATTTTTTCTAAACGATACAGCAAGATATATAAACATACCTTCAGGAGTACTTCCATTTATCAGCTCACCTTCTGTCAGTTGTCGAACCATGGCCATCTTTCGCTCGGAAATGTATAATGAGAGGTTGTTTAAAAACTCTTTACAGAAACATAAAAGGGAAATGACGTAACATTTTATTTACAATACAGAAAGTTATATACACTATACAGAAAGTCAAAATTACACGAAGACGCGCACCATTTCATAACAAATAACAAAATACGCACACGACAGTTTAAAGATGCAAAAATAGAAATGTCGGAAGGTGCAGAATGCCCGGATGCTAACCAGCTGAGCAGTCTCAATTCTCAATTCACAATCTTCTAGTTTAGAGGTTTCTTCTAAACGTAGGATGCATACAGCGCCACGGTTGCACTACCAATACATCATTTATTTATTTATTTATTTATTTATATCGAAAGCAATTATAAAATACAACTGAGAAGTACAGAAATCAGTTAAAAGAGTTATAAAGATACATAATTGCATATTTTAATCCATGTCGTGCTGATTTTTTTTTATTATTTACGTCATCCCGTGCTGCGAAATTGATTTAAAAAAAATAAGACCAATTAATATTTAAAGCTGTTATTAATCTGTTTTGGAATGTCTAATATTTGTCAATGTGCTTTTTAATATCAGAAAAAAAAAAAGGAACATCTGTAGTGATCTATGTGAGTTATGTTTTGGAAGGGAATGCAACGCCGTTTCTTTCTAACAGGATCTCGAACAAACCTTGGACTATCAGTGGCGTAGCTATGTTTTTTGGCGCCCGGGGCCAGCAAGAAATTTTGCGCCCCCACCCCAATATAGATATATAACAATTTCTCTCAATTTGGCGCCCCTAGGCCTCGGCGCCCGGGGCGGACGCCCCCCTTGCCCCCCCTTAGCTACGCCACTGTGGACTATAAAACACTCAGAAACCCCTGTGGAATTTTGATACTTTTTCTTACGGAAGAGAATTTTTTAGCTTTCTTTTCTTTCTATCTAACCACTGGCCAGGCTCCTACCTACCGAGCTATAACCAACGGATGCCTGAAAACGAGACAAAACCCTCTGATCACCGTGTAGCGGCGCGGCGGTCTGATTCAGCACTGCCCCCCTCCCCCTATAGAAAGGGGCTCTGTGGAGAGGGCAATGAATTGAGTCGCACTTATGCCCTCTTAAGAGGCTACTCCAGTCAGGGGCCTCGCTAAGGGGGGGGGGGGTAGGGTATACTATATTTTCAATTTTTGATAGAATTGGCAAAAATTACAAAACTAATTGGGAATATTATTAACCTTTTAACAAATAAGGACTATATTACATTTTTAAATTGTGATAAGTTGGCAAAATCGTAAAATGAGTTGGCAAGTATTGAAATTTGACTTGGCAATTTTAAGTCCCCCCCCCCCCCCCAATAAAAAGTCTTAGCGATGGCCCTGACTCCAGTCACCTTGAAACACTCATCGCTAAAGCTAATCCTATGAAAAGAATTTTAAAATATCTCGTTTGTATTGTAAAATTTTTAAATGATTTTTTTTCTTTTGCATTGGATAGCTAAGATTAAGCTCTATATTTGTTCTTTTTTACTTTTTCGATTTTATTTGCAGATTTATTTTTTTTTCAAGAGGATGCTTTTATTTTTGAAACCGGTTCCGAAAATAAAAGTGTCCCAATTAAAAATATCAGTAAACAAAATCAAAAAAGTAAAAAAAAGAAAAAGAAAAAGAAAAGAAAGGCAGATGTAAAGATTAATCTCAGCCAGGCAATCCAAAAAGAATTGTTTAAAAATTCTAAAATTCAACCAAGATATATTTAAAAGTTTCTTCCAAAGAATTTGCATTAATGAGCGAATCTTTTCAAATAACTGAAGTAGCCTCTTAATGACAGCTCTGTTTTAGCTGTGGGGTGAACAGGACATCATGGAATGCGGGAGTGAATAGTAAGGTGGAGTTTCACTTTAAACCATTAACAAATACAGCAAAATCTAATTTCTGGGGAGATATTTTAATGTTCCTGGGGGAAGTCTCTACCCCTCAACTCATAACTGCTTAGAACCAAGCTTGATCGCGACATCTCCTACGATCATGACTGTGGAGGGGATACATTTGGAAAGACATGGAGATGTATCTTCAGATTTCGAACTTTCTATTCATAATCATGCGGCAGTGGCGTATCTGGACCAGTAGCGTACCCAGGATTTTATTTTGGTTTGGATTATATTTGGATTTTATTTTATTTGGTTGAGGGGGGGGGGGGGTTCTGACTTAAATTTTCATACTGCTTTATATCTTACGAAACACGTTAAAAGGGGCTGGCAGGCGTGATTCTGTTCCGAATTTTCGGGAAATTAAACAATGAGGTTAAAAAAAATTTAAAAAAAAAAAAACGGTCATGAGTCTGATAATTTGGACTTTAAAAAATATCGCGATTTTCGGCAAATTGACGGCGGAAAAAATTAATTTCGTCAATCATTCGCAGGGAAAAAAATCTCAAATTTTGTTAAAAGATCGCGGGATAAAAAACCCGAATTTCGTCAGAGTCGCAAATAAAATGCGAATTTTGTCAAAAGGTCACTTAGAAAACACGAATTTTGTCAAAATGCCTTGAAAAAAATGTGAATTTTTGCATAGTATCACAAAAAAGTCAAATTTTATCAACGTGAATTTTGTCTAAAGATCGCTGAATAAAACGCGAATTTCATCAAATGATCACAAAGAAAACATGAATTTTGTCAAATGATCTAGAAGAAAACGCGAATTCCGTCAAATAAACGCGAATTTTGTTTAATGACCGCAGAAAAATATGCGAATTTTGTCAAAGGCCTGCAGAATAAACCCATATTTCATCAAGGGGACACGAAAAAAAAACGTAAAATTCGACATATGATCGAGGAAAAAAAAACGTATTCCCCTCAAAGGACAACGAAAAAAAAAAAAACGCGAAATTCGTGAAAGGACCGCAGTAAAAAGCTAACTTCATCAAAGTGTCACAGATAAAATGAGAATTTTGTCAAGTGATCGCAGAGGAAGTGGAATTTCGTCTAATGGTAGCTGAAGCCGAAGAAAACACGAATTTCTTCAAAGGACTGCAGAAACCCGAATTTCATCGAGGGACCACGGAAAAGATCGTGAAAAAAATCTACGTATACCGAAAAAGGACCGCGGAAAAACGCAAATTTCGTCAAAGGATAGCAAACAAATTTCAATTTTCGCAGTAAAAAGCGAATTTTGTCAATGGGCCACAAAAAAAACTCTAATTAAAAAAAAAAAAGCGGAAAAAGCACAAATTTTGACAAAGGAGATAAAAATTTAAACGCGAATTTCGTCGATAAGATGTTAAAAAACACTAATTTCGTAATAATGCTGCGGAATGATAAATGACAAATGATCACGGAAAAGGCGTATGTTTCGTCAAAAGGCAGTTTAAAAAGCACAAATTTCGTAAAAAAAAAAAAAAAAAAAAAAAAAAAAAAAAAAAAAAAACGTGGAAAAAGACACGAATTTCGTAAAAAAGCTAAAAAAAATCGACAAAGGATAAAAAAGATGAGAATTTTGTCAAAGAACCGCACAGGAAGCGCGAATTGCGTCTAACGAAAGAAAAAAAAAACACAAATTGCGGGTAACGAAAGCTGAAAGAAAAACGCGAATTGCGTCAAAGGTCAGCCGAAAACACCCAAATTTTATTGGCAGCTCCAGCGCTCGAATATGCCATCTGGTCGAGAAAAGATGTAACTTCTCGTTTCAGGATAATACCGTGAAATCCCATTGCATACACGTATTTTAAAATCGTTCAGAATAATTATTCTTTTGCACAATTTCAGATTTACTGTGACATTTTGTCTTCTGTCTTATTTTGCAAAAAAAAGTTATCCGAATTTGAATATTTAAAACTTTCAAATTCATTTACAATAAGGATTATTTCAATGGCACTTTAACATTAGTTAAAGGGAAATTAAAGGGACAGTTTTCCTGAATCGAAGGCTGCAAGCAACGCCACTATAGGCTGTTTTAATTCCCAATGACGAAGCCTCATGAAAAAAAAAAGTGAATTTCGACAAATTATCTTGAATAAAGCATGTATTTCATCAAATGGCCGCGAAAAAAGGCGAATTTCGTCAAAAGACCGCTGTAAAAAGCAAATTTCGTCAAAAGGCCACGGAACAAATGCAAATTTAGTGAAAAAAATCGCGAAAAAAGCTCAAATTTTTACAAACAATCCCGAAAAAACATTAATTTTGCCTAAAAATTGCGAGAAAAACGAAAATTACACCAAAAGATTGTGGTAAAACGCAAATTTTGTCAAAAAGGCTACAGAAAAACGAGACCCTCGTCAAAAATTCGCTGAAAAAATGCGAAATTCGTCAAAAAGTTGTTTTAAATGCACAAAGGGCCGCGGAAAAAAAAAATAGCTGCGGAAAAACACAAATGTTGACAAAAGAAACAGCACACATACAAACAACTACGTTTATTACTTACTTAAAGCATCGTTTAGAATGTACAAAGGAATCAAACCGGATTGACAAGAAGTGGAGCTGCTCCGCTATCATGCCTGCTTTAATTTTGCACCCATGTACAAACCCAAGCATAAAGTAGCATCAAATTCCTCTGCGAAACTTTTCGCGCGCAGGTTTCTGTTTAACACATTCGCTGCCGCTCACGCGAAAGCGCATGATATTGGGCCGACGTTAAGGGGCCATTCACGCGCCAGCTCGTGATGTGGGTTGATGTCCAATAGCCAGTCACGCGCTGGCGCGGAAAAATCTTTCACTGATTCTTTGTTGTAAAAAGTAAATCGACTTCCGGGAAAAACCCACTTCTACAGTGCGGCATTAACCATCATTACCTTTTCAAGTAAGCGGCAGCGAACGTGTTAAGAACATTCGTCTGTTTGTTTGTTTTTGGCTTCGTAGGGTGCAGTTTCGCTATGACCAACACATGACTTGCAGGAATTGGTACGCGGCCACAAATTTTAATATCTGTTCTGTACTATATATTACACTGCTCAAAACAATTAAAGGATATTTGAAGTTTTATATAAAATAAAGATAAAAAGAAATTTTTTTTGCCGAAAATAGAAGAAGAGAATCACAAATGCAAATTTTTCTGGTTTTCAAACTGTGGAGTATGCAAATTTTGAGTTCGACGTCAAAAACGTCGTTTCAGCGGCAGCGAATGAAATTTGACTTTCAACTGGATAAAAGAGAATGAAGACAAGGATGATCGGCATTCAGTGATTGCTTTGTTTCGATGAGTACGATGTCTCAGCGAAGTCATTTGACAGATTCAGAAGCTTGGAGAATTGTTGGTAGGTTAGAAGGGGGCCAAACTCAAGCCGAAGTAGCGCAAGCCATTGGAGTGTCACAATTTGTAAATGCATATAAATTTGAAGAGGTTTGACACGGTCTTGAAAATTCATTTGAAACGATTTTTCCCCATAGGCTGTAATGTAATGGAAAACTTTTGACCCTCCCTGTAAATAAATTAATCGTGGCAGAACTTTCATTTTCAATAGGGTTCGTGCTCGAATAAACGTCATTAACGCCTAAAAATTTTATGACAATCGGAGTATATTTACGGAAATTAGAGCGCGGAGAGACGACCATACGGCTAGACGGACAGACAAACCGAATGCATAAGCACTTTTCAACTTTGTTGGAAAGTAGGCACGTTTCAACTTTGTTGGAAAGTGCTAATAAAAATCGCTAAAATTACGAAAAAAATCGTACGGTTTATTGCATTAACCCCTTAACTGGTTTCCCCGAACGCCTTTCGGGCAAGACGAATTTGCTTATTTCACCATTTAAAGCTTTTAGACACCACTATTATTTTTAAGGAAATTTTCATACTATTGAAAAGCGGAAATGTTTAGACTAAGTTTTATGAATATTTTATTTAAATAATAGTGGTGTGAGTCCGCTATTTTCAATTTATTGAACAGAAAAGAATTAACCAGTTAAGGCATTAAGGGGATAAGCAAAAATGTTGAAACCCAATTCTTTTTAGGTGCGTTCGTAATTAGTCGTTATCGTTCACTCCGTCCACACACATAACCAGACCAAAAAACTACTCGACCGAATCGTTTGAAATTTAAATTATATAATTATTGCACAATTTTGTCGAGTCATTTCAAATTTTATGAAAATCGGATGCATAGTTTCATTACAGGGGCAATCAAAAGTATTCCGTTACGTTACGGTCAATAGGAAAAAATAGTTTCAAGTACATTTTAATGATGTTACGCTCTTTCGAACTTAATAAAATTTATATGCATCTATGAAGTATGTACTACAATATACATTCCGTACAATCTGTGGTGCAAAGACTATTTGTTATACATGTACAGAGCCACGCAAAAATATTTCATTACATAATGGGTTGGGGGGAAACATTGTTTGGGGCACATTTTTATTATATTAAATTATTATCACTTTATGAAATTGATATACGTTGTTGAAGTTTACTGCAAGTTACTTTCTGTATAATAGAAAACGCATAGCATTTAAAGGGAGACAGACACAAAAGATTTCGGCTGCTATTATACTATCCGAAGTACTGTATACTATTACACCAAGATCTGAATATTTTTAAAACTTTGGTATAGTACGTATGCACTGCATTTGTTACGTTTTTTGTGCGATTTCCGACTTGTTACAAATGTCAAAGAACTGCCACAGGACTTGAAAAATTGCTTGTATAATTACATTAAAAATCGCTGTTACGGCGGAAATCATAAAAAATGCAGCATAGGCAGTGCCACCTGTTGAGCGATTTACACCAAAATGTAAAAACAAGAAGTTATATTAAGGAATAACTAAATCTGAAGTTTTATGAAAATCCGTGCATTATTTCTAGAGATAGAGTTATTGCGACAATCGTAAAATCTACACCAAAAAGTAGAAAACGTCTATTCATGTCAAGGACTAACTGAATCTGAAGTTTGATGAAAGTCGAAAGTCAGTGTATTAGTTCTCGAGATTGAGCTATTGCGTAAATCGGGGAAAATACTGCATAATAGCATCACCTGTTGAGCGATTTACACTAAAAAAGTAAAAATTGTCATTTCATGTCATGATGGATCAACTGAATCTGAAGTTTGGTAAAAATCCACGAATTAGTTCTTGAGATAGAGCTATTGTGGAAATCGTGAAAAATGCTGCATAGCAGCGCCACCTGTTCAGCAATTTGCACCAAAATGCAAACAGCATCAGTTCACGTCATGGGCTAATTGAATCTGAAGTTTGATGAAAATCCGCGCATTAATTCTTGAGATAAACCTATTGCGAAAAAAATGCAACATAATTGTAAAAAATGCCACTTGTTGAGCGATTCACATAAAAAAAAAAAAACTATTCACCATCAATTTATATCAGGGACTACCTGAATATAGATTTTTATCAAATTCCGTGCATTAGTTTTGCAGATAGAGTGCGACAAAATTTATGTCACATGCAGATAGACGAACAGTCACAGACTCACAGACAGACATTTTGTAAAAACATGTTTTTTGGTATCTCTGATCTTTAAAATGTGTAAATCCATCGAAAACACTGGAAGTCGAAAATTTTCA
The DNA here is from genome assembly GCA_964019185.1 of Maratus speculifer. Lineage (NCBI taxonomy): Eukaryota > Metazoa > Arthropoda > Arachnida > Araneae > Salticidae > Maratus > Maratus speculifer. The sequence goes on from OZ025290.1 coordinate 199,776,217, forward strand.
TGAATCCAATACTTTCTTCTTGTAAAGATAGAAGAAAATGAAAACAAGATGAATGTAGATTCTACCATTGCAGAATTCAGTTTCGCCTCCGATTAGAAAAAAAAAAAAAATCGATAGAAGTTTTTTAGAAGGGCAACCCCGTTTAGATTGCAATGAACTAACTTCATTTTTCTTGTGTTTATCAATATAATAGCAAACAGAACGGCGTGAAATACCCAATTGAATAGCAATTTCTTTCTGAGACATTGGAATTACGGAATAATAAAGAGATACAATTTGACGTGTTACTTCTTCATTGACTAGATTCATCAAAAACGGATTTTTTCTTTAGTTTAAACGCTTTTTTATAGACTCTGAGTAAAAGGAAATGCAATTTAACAATAAAACGAATGGAATCCCGTCGAATTCGACGAATGAAATGTTTAAAAGATCCGATCGATTTGGTTTTAAAAAAAGCAAAAGTAATTACATTATTGAATCAATATATAATAAATATATTTACAAAGTAAATGTCAAATTTGCCAGTTACAATTTTGCATTCATATATTCGCACATCTACAGTTGAAATTGTAATATGAGTGCCGGCGAAATCCAGAAATTTTATTTTATATGCACTCACAGAAAAATAGCTTTATTAAAAAAAAAAGAAAAAAAAATAATATCGAGTACTACTAGGTTATCCCATCGGCCAAAAAATTATTGCCAAACTATTAGATTAAATGCCAATAATGAATGATCGTGAATGTCACATTCAATGACATTAAATACGATTCATGTGTTTAAAATGTCATTAAGTGATTTTTATTAATATTTTTATTAATATTCTACTAATTATTTTATTTTTTCGTTATTTAAAATAAAAATTATGTCAATATGTATAGTTTGGCTATTAATGTGGCGATTTGTATAATTTGGCGAAATTGGTCGACGGGATAACAGAGTAGTACCTAATATCGTTATGAGTAAAAATACAATGTTTTAAATAGTGACGTCATTTTCTCTTCAAATGTTCTTTAAAAGTTACTGTTTATGAAAAAGGCCTCCATTATAATATTGTAATTCCCTTTTATCTGGTTGCTGAATGACATAATTTTCCTCATTTGAAATTTCTCTTATTTTGATTTAGACATTAATTTTTATCATAAATTATTTTCTGTCATTTTATTTACATTATTAATATTATTTCTCAGCAAATATATATTTTTTAACTCAATTAGTGCATAATTATACGCAATCATTTTAGAAAATAAATTTTTATTATCGAGAGAAAAGCTAAACTGTGTTGCCACCATTTTGAAGAAATGTCATGAAATAGCTTTTAAATTTAAAAATAAAATATAAAAATGGAAATAAATTAAAAAATAATTAAAACGGGCACAACTACAAATAAATAGCTTTCATAAAAAAAAATAATTATCAAAATCGGTTGACTAGAAAATTTAGGGCTGATGACACGACATTTTTAGCTTGTCTGAAAGAAATAGCATCGGATGCTAATAAACGAATAAAATATATCTATATTATAAAGGCCAAACGTATCTGTGCGTAACGCATACGTCATTTTTCGAATGGCAACACTTTCCCCTGCAATTTTGATTTTGCATTTTTCGCTACTGCAAATTTTACTCTTCTACACATCGCAAAATTAAAATTTTTACACCATCGTATAGAGCAAAAAATGTACTATGCAATTTGTTTGAAAACTTTATCTCAATTTATTTTTGAGATATTAATTTTTTATAGTTTTTAGTACTAATTTTGTAATTGTGGCAACGGAATCACTCCATTTTCTCTTAAAATTGAAAGAAAAAAAAAAAAAAAAAACGAAAGAAAGAAAGAAAATGTGCAACACTTTCGCATATAATTTCGGTTTTGCAATTTTCGGTATTGCAAATTTTACACTTCTAAACTTCCTACATTTTAAATTTTTACACCGTCGTATAAAGAAAAAATTGCACTTTTAAATGCAATTTTTTCAAAGCTGTATCTCAATTTATTTTTGATATATTAATTTTTATATAATTTTTAGTACCAATTTTGTAATTGTGGCAACAGAATCGCTCAATTTTCTCTCACAATTAAAAAAAAAAAAAAAAAAAAAAAAAGAAATTAAACTGTGTGTTATAAAATTCGGTGAATTTACCGTATTTTCGGGTGTATAGTCCGCGGCTTATGCAAGGAAAAAACCTTCCAAAAAGCCGCTGCGGCTTATACACGGTGCGGGTTATACAAAGATTTTTTTAAAAAAAATTGGAAATCGTGATATTTTTTATACTCAAAAAATTTGAAAAAAAAAAAAAAAAAACATCAAAATTTGTAAATTTTTTTCGCTATGCCGCGAAATTTAGAGAGGAGTTTGTAAAGGCTTTTTTTTTACTGCTTAAATACACTTATTTCTGGATTTCGAAGAACTGTCGCAACTATCGCCAAGTATTGCACTGATAGATCTATAATAGCTACCGTATATACTCGCATATAAGTCGTGAAATTTTAGACAAAAAAAGAACTTCAAAGTGGGGGGTCGACTTATACGCGAGACCTAAAAAAAAAAAAAAAAAAAAAAAAAAAAAAATCTATAAATAAAGTATCAGAAAATAATTTGCTTGCGACCATGGCCGGATTAAGGGGGGGGGCTAAGGGGGCTGCAGCCCCGGGCCCTAACTAGTCAGGGGGCCTCAAGCAGAGGCTTAAGTTGTACCAAAGTTTCGTTTAAAAAAATTACAGGGGTGTAAGAGCTGCGCGAAATCGCCGTTTTTTTACAACTTAACTTGAATTGCCATTTGACGACATTGCTGTCTGTATCTCCGAAAATTTCCAGGTTTAACAAAAATGGCGATGAAAACGAAATGAAAAGGGTTGCGTAAAAAAAGCGCGAATTTCTTCAAAAAAAGAACGGATTTAATCAAGATCGCGGAAAAGCACAATTTCCTTCAAAAGGCCGTGGAAGAAGCGTTAATTTCGTCAAAAGGTCGCGAAAAAAGCGTGAATTTCGTCAAAGGATGGCCCAAAAAACCGCAATTTTGGCAAAGAATCGTAAAAAATATGCAAACTTCATCAAAGGGAGGAAAGAAAAAACGCAATTTTCTTTAAAAGATTGCAGAAAAAGTGCAAATATAATCAAGAGTTCGCGGAAAAAGAGCAAAATTTACCAGATCATCGGGAAAAAACGCGAATTTCGACAGAGGACAGAGGAAAAACGCGAATTTCGTCAAAGGGTCGTGAAAAAACACAAGTTTTGCGAAAGAATAGCGAAAAAAAGTAAATTTTGTCAAAGTGTGGTGGGAAAAGAGAGAATTTTTTGAAAAGTTCTCGGGAAAAAGCGCAAATTTTGTCAAAGGATCGCGAAAAAACGTGAATTTTGACAAAGAACCTCGGAAAATTGCGAATTTCTTTAAGGGTTTGCCAAAAAAATGTAAACTTTGAGAAAGAATGGCGAAAAAAACGTAAATTTTGTCAAAATGCGGCAGAAAAGAGAGAATTTTTTGAAAAGTTCGTAGGAAAAAGTGCAAATTTAGAGAAAAGATCGTGGAAAAAGAGCGAATTTTGACAAAGAACCGTTAAAAAACGCGAATTTCGTCAAAGGATTGCCAAAAAATGCGAATTTTGAGAAAGAACCGCGAAAAAAAAGCGCGAATTTTGTCAAAAAGTGGCAGAAAAAGCGCAAATTTAGTCAAAAGAGCCAAAAGTGTCGCGCCGAAAATAAGCGAATTTTGACAAAAAAACCGAGAAAAGGCGCGAATTTCGTCAAAAAATTGCCGATAAAACGCGAATTTTGACAGAAATCCACAAAAAATACAAATTTCGACAAAGGATGGCAGAAAAAGCGCGAATTTCTTGAAAAGCACAAATTTAGTTAAAAGATCGCGGAAAAGAGCGAAGTTTGTCAAAGAGACGCGGAAAAAGTGTAAATTTCTACAGAGGATCGCTTGAAAAAAACGCGGATTTCGTCAAAGAATCGCTAAAAAAACATGAATTTTGGCAGAGAATCGCTGAAAAAACGCGAATTTCGTCCTAGCATGGCAGGAAAATGCAAATTTCAGAAAAAAATCACAGGAAAACTGCAAATTTTGTCAAAAGGTCGCGAAAAAAAGGCAAATCTAAAAACACCATTAAAGATAACAAAGAAAAAAAAATGATTAACATTATACATATTCAAAATCTAAGATTTGTATTTTAGAATTAAAAAAACAAAATAAAGGTGTGTGTGTGTATTTGAGGAGGGGTTGACATTCAGTATCGTGGTAGGAGGCTTAAGATTTCCAATAGCGTAAGGGGGGGCCCGAAATTCCCAGTAGCCCCGGGCCTCAGAAGTGCTTAATCCGGCCCTGCTTGCGTCTCGGTGCTGCAGCACTCCATTGTGTTTGTAGAGTACAAAATCCTAAATCCGGAACCCTTCCAACCTCGACGATTCTGAATTTAAGATCATTTAAGATTTAGTTTATTTTTCAAAAAAATAATCTACCCTACCTGTTGCAAAGAACAAAAAAAAGTGTGTGATTTATGTCAATTCGGAACAATTCAGAGCAGGCGGTCTTTTCCGAAACGAATCCAAGGAATCGTTCCTTTACAGAGTCGTTTCATTTCAGACGAGTTCTAGGAATTGAACTTTTCCGGAGTCGTTTCATTTCAGATAGAGTCCGAGGAATCGTTTCTTTTCGGAGTCGGTACCCTACCCTGTTGCAAAGAACAAAAAATAAGTGCGGGGTGTGATTCATGTCATTTCGGAACGATTCAGAACAGTCGGTCTTTTTCGAAACGATTCCGAGGAATCGTTCCTTTACAGAGTCGTTTCATTTCAGAACGAATTCAAGGAATCGTACTATATCGGAGTCGTTTCATTTCAGATAGAGTCCGAGGAATCATTTCTTTTCGGAGTTGGTACCAGACTTCGAGTCGATTACAGAGGACTGTAATCGATTAAGATTACGATTATTTCCAATTTCAAAAAATAGATTACGATTATGTCTCTATTTATGCAAGCCTGATTACGATTACATAATCGATTATCCATTTTTTTTATTTCAAGATTACGATTACGTTTGGATTACGATTACCGAACTAGTCGATTACGATTACAGTTCGATTACAGTAATTCCGTAGTCTACATGTTACAAACTAGAGTTACAAATTTACAAAATATGCGTTTCCTTTAATTTATTTATTTTTAAAGGAAAAATAAATCATTTATATTAAATGAGCCATTCTTTTCTATATAAATAATATATGTTTTGCTTTTTGAATATTTTAGAACTGATTTCATTATTATAAATTTATTTTGAAATTAAGAGCATTTCTAAGGATGTTTGATTAATAGAATAGGTATATGTAACATGCGAAATTCTCATTTGAAATTCACGAATACTGGTGTACGTAGAATGAGCCCCCCCCCTCCCCTTACACATACACTAAAATTTGGGGGGGGGGGAAACATGTGTTTCACATTTTTTTTAACGTAAAATTTAAACATGAAATGAGTTTAAATAAGGTTATTTTCCTCAGAACTACCGTTGCAAGACATTTAGGCAAATAAGCAAAACAAAATTTAAAAAATGAAGAAAAATTAAATAAAATAAGCTTCTACCAAAATTTTCGAAATGGAAGAATTAAAGCAATTCATTCTTTTTTCTTTCATTTGCATACCTCTGTCCAATTGAACCACATATTTAAAACAAAATTGAGACACATAAACCTTTACAGGCAAATAATAATAATAATAATAATAATACCGTATTTTCGGGTGTATAGCCCGCACCCGGTGTATAGCCCACACCCCTAAATCGAGCAGTACAGTAAAAAAAGTTCGTGTATAACCCGCGGAGATGCATCGGTGTATAGTCCGCGGGCTATACACCATTTAGGAACGTGTATTTCGATCAGGGTTCGAAATTAGAAGTCATTAGTCATAATTTTTAATACAAATTTACCAATTTTTTTCGTGATGCATAATACCTACAGTAATTAGGCTAAAAAATTAAGATTATCAGTACCGTAATTTTCGGAAAAAACGCCGTGGCGTTTACGTGTTTTAAGATAAAATTCCAAGCGATGCGGCGTTTACGCGTATTTTTTTTTCAATCAAGCGTGATATTTTTTCTGAATTTTTCCGAAAATTAAAGAAAAAAAATCGGTGATAAATTCAAAATTTTGGACATAAAATGTATACCGTATTTTCGGGTGTATAGCCCGCACCCTGTGTATAACCCGCACCCCTAAATCGAGCAGTGCAGTAAAAAAAGTTCGTGTATAACCCGCGGAGATGCATCGGTGTATAGTCCGCGGGCTATACACCATTTACGAACGTATATTTCGACCAGGGTTAGAAATTAGAAGCCATTAGTCATAATTTTTAACACAAATTTACCAAATTTTTTCGTGATGCATTATATCTACAGTAATTGGCTAAAAAATTAAGATTATCAGTACCGTAATTTTCGGAAGAAACACCGCGGCGTTTATGTGTTTTAAGATAAAATTTCAAGCGATGCGGAGTTTAGGCGCATTTTTTTTTTCAAAGAAGCGTGATATTTTTTAAAAAAATTTCCGAAAATTAAAAAAAAAAATCGGTGATAAATTCACTATTTCGGACATAAAATGTATATGTATCTTAAGTTATTGGTTCCCAAAAGGATCGGAATCGATCCAAAGGATACTCGGAATCGATCCGAAATGCACCAACTCCGAAAAGGAACGATTCCTCGGATTCTATCTGAAATGAAACGACCCGGAAAAGTTCGATTCCTTGAACTCCTTCCGAAATGAAACGATTCTGTAAAAGAACGATTCCTCGTAATCGTTTCGAAAAAGAACGACTGCTCTGAAACGTTCCGAAATTATATAAATCACGCACTTTTTTTTTTGTTCTTTGCGACAGGGTCGGTAAATTTGAAAAATAAACTTGGTTTTTTGAAAAATAAACTAAAAATGATCTTAAATTCAGAATTGTCGAGATTGGAAGGGTTCCGGATTTTGGATTTTGTACTCTACAAACACAGTGGCTATTATACATCCATCAGTGCAATACTTGGCGATAGTTGCGACAGTTCTTCCAAATCCAGAAATAACTGTATTTAAGTAGTAAAAAAAAAGCCTTTACAAACATGGGAGAAATCTCTAAATTTCAAGGCATAGTGAAAAAAATTTACAAATTTCGATGTATTTTTTTTTTCAAATTTTTTAAGGTTTAAAAATTGTAGAATAAATATCACGATTTCCAATTTTTTTAAAAAAATTCTTTGTATAACCCGCACCGTGTATAAGCCGCAGCGGCTTTTTGGGAGGTTTTTTTGTTGTATAAGCCGCGGACTATACACCCGAAAATACGGTAATAATAATATAAAATAGTGTATGGTAGGAGTATATTGGGGGAGGGGAGAGGGGGAAACAAACCTTTCTGGGAAAAAAATTAACTACCTTTTTTTCCCCATTATTTATTTATAACTCATTTAGAGAGATTTTTTTTCGTAGTTTTTTTTTCCTTTTTAAAATAATCAGAGATAAAAAAATTTGGTAGCTACATTTTCAAAATTCAGGGGTTCGTCATTGGATTTGTCGGCGTATAAGCTAAAGAAATTTACTAACAACTAGGTATCATTAACATTGTCTTTCACCCTTAAAGAAATCTTACTTACACCCGTATATTTATTGACAAACCAGTCTTACTTTCCGTTTTTTTTTTTTTTTTTTTTTTTTGGAGGGGATTCTCATAAAAAAGGTATTAAAAAATATTAATAATAAATAAAAAAAAAATAAAAAACAATCTTTTATTATTAGAGCTTTTGTAAGAAAACTGAACCCAGATATATTAAAATACAAATTTTATAAACAGACTTTATACTTATGATTAAAAACACTATATAGTTAATTTAATATAAAAAATTCCTTTCACTACAATTTTAAAGAAAAAGATAAGATATCACTACGCAATATTTCTAAAATAAATCGATACAATATGTATATATCTAGTAAAAAATTACCTGCATGTGGGTGTTCAAATTGGACTTGGTTTTTATGAAGACCCTGACATCTGACGAGCACAATTTACATTTATATTTTAAAAATTTCACGCCTTTCTCATTAAATTGTGATACAGATTCCGTGAAATAATCTTCAATTTTTTTATTATTTCTTTTAGCCATCTCTTTCCCTAGAACCTTGTAAACAACTACTTAGATATAACCAAGAAATCCAAAATGCGAATGAACTGTTCGATGAATTGTCACATGTAATTTAAGCATCTTTTTTTTCTTTTTTTTTCCCATTTTCTTTATTTTCCCATTCCCACATTTCAAAGAGGGTGATGTCTGTCCAATTGCTAAGTGCCCATAATAAAACCATGAATAAATATTTTTCTTTCTTTTTTCTTTTCTATCCTTTATCACTTTCACTCAATAACCCGCGAAACAAGACCCCTTGTATAACCAGAATGTTTTCCCCAATACCCGTATCTTTTAAGGAAGTCAGACTATTTCTATGTTTTTATACTATATACCAGGGGCAGCCCTCTATAGCGTTGACTACATACAATGTAAAGTACTATGTATTCTGTTTCACCCCAAACTGCTGCCTGACCTATGACCTCTTCTCACTTTTAACTTTAGGGGCGATTTAACGAGCTCCAAACGTCTACTCTTTCCTTGGTGCAATGTTTAACTTACCGACCAAATATTTTTTGGATATGGCGAAATGAAGAACGGGAAAAAAAGGTGTAATCGAAGAACGTAATCGCATTTTTGTGCTCGATTACGATTATATAGCTTTTTGATACATATTACATTGCGATTATCTGCATTGCGATTACGATTAGATTATGATTGTAATCAAAGTGAAATCTTTTGATTATGATTATATCGTGATTATTTTGAAATTAAAATTTACGATTACGATTACAATGTGATTACGCAGTTTTTGTAGTCGATTATAATCGATTACGATTACACGATTACGATTACTCGAAGTCTGGTTGGTACCCTACCCTGTTGCAAAGAACAAAAAAAAAAGTGCGTGATTTATGTCATTTCGGGACCATTCAGAGCATTCGGATTTTTTGGAAACGATTCCGAGGAATCGTTCCTTTACAGAGTCGTTTCATTTCGGATGGAGTTCAAGGAATCTAAGTTTTCCGGAGTCGTTTCATTTCAGATAGAGTCCGAGAAATCGTTCCTTTTCGGAGTTGGTGCATTTCGGACAGATTCCGAGGATTCGATCCTTTTGTTAACCAATGACCTCAGATAAGTATACATTTTATGTCCAAAATTTTGAATTTATCACCGATTTTTTTTCTTTAATTTTCGGAAAAATTCAGAAAAAATATCACGCTTGATTGAAAAAAAAATACGCGTAAACGCCGCATCGCTTGGAATTTTATCTTAAAACACGTAAACGCCACGGCCTTTTTTCCGAAAATTACGGTACTGATAATCTTAATTTTTTAGCCGAATTACTGTAGGTATTATGCATCACGAAAAAAATTGGTAAATTTGTATTAAAAATTATGACTAATGGCTTCTAATTTCGAACCCTGATCGAAATACACGTTCCTAAATGGTGTATAGCCCGCGGACTATACACCGATGCATCTCCGCGTGTTATACACGAACTTTTTTTACTGTACTGCTCGATTCAGGGGTGTGGGCTATACACCGGGTGCGGGCTATACACCCGAAAATACGGTAGATTTTATTTCGTTTAATAATTTAAATAATTGAGTTTCACAGTATTTTGTTAATTTGAGATTAAAAAATATTTGCTTGAGAATTAGACTGACCAACATAAGATGTATTTTTTACTGTAGCTAATTTTGCAGATTTATTATAAATAAATAAAACAGTTCTTTTTTAAAGCTTTTCTTTCGTCGAATTTCGACGGGTTCCAGCTCGTATTTTTAAATTCTAACATACGCGTCTTATGCATACAATCATATCATATTCTGCTCAAGATGCCACACTACTGACTGAAAAAGACCCGGATGATAATGTAAAGTCTACGGGGGCGTTCTTATGAAATATCGCGCTCAAATTTTAATACTTTGAAGTACCGTATTTTCGGGTGTATAGTCCGCGGCTTATGCAAGGAAAAAACCTTCCAAAAAGCCGCTGCGGCTTATACACGGTGCGGGTTATACAAAGATTTTTTTTAAAAAAATTGGAAATCGTGATATTTTTTATACTCAAAAAATTTGAAAAAAAAAAAAACCCATCAAAATTTGTAAATTTTTTTCGCTATGCCGCGAAATTTAGAGAGGAGTTTGTAAAGGCTTTTTTTTTTACTGCTTAAATACACTTATTTCTGGATTTCGAAGAACTGTCGCAACTATCGCCAAGTATTGCACTGATAGATCTATAATAGCTACCGTATATACTCGCATATAAGTCGTGAAATTTTAGACAAAAAAAGAACTTCAAAGTGGGGGGTCGACTTATACGCGAGACCTAAAAAAAAAAAAAAAAAAAAAAAAAAAAAATCTATAAATAAAGTATCAGAAAATAATTTGCTTGCGACCATGGCCGGATTAAGGGGGGGGCTAAGGGGGCTGCAGCCCCGGGCCCTAACTAGTCAGGGGGCCTCAAGCAGAGGCTTAAGTTGTACCAAAGTTTCGTTTAAAAAAATTACAGGGGTGTAAGAGCTGCGCGAAATCGCCGTTTTTTTACAACTTAACTTGAATTGCCATTTGACGACATTGCTGTCTGTATCTCCGAAAATTTCCAGGTTTAACAAAAATGGCGATGAAAACGAAATGAAAAGGGTTGCGTAAAAAAAGCGCGAATTTCTTCAAAAAAAGAACGGATTTAATCAAGATCGCGGAAAAACACAATTTCCTTCAAAAGGCCGTGGAAGAAGCGTTAATTTCGTCAAAAGGTCGCGAAAAAAGCGTGAATTTCGTCAAAGGATGGCCCAAAAAACCGCAATTTTGGCAAAGAATCGTAAAAAATATGCAAACTTCATCAAAGGGAGGAAAGAAAAAACGCAATTTTCTTTAAAAGATTGCAGAAAAAGTGCAAATATAATCAAGAGTTCGCGGAAAAAGAGCAAAATTTACCAGATCATCGGGAAAAAACGCGAATTTCGACAGAGGACAGAGTTAAAACGCGAATTTCGTCAAAGGGTCGTGAAAAAACACAAGTTTTGCGAAAGAATAGCGAAAAAAAGTAAATTTTGTCAAAGTGTGGTGGGAAAAGAGAGAATTTTTTGAAAAGTTCTCGGGAAAAAGCGCAAATTTTGTCAAAGGATCGCGAAAAAACGTGAATTTTGACAAAGAACCTCGGAAAATTGCGAATTTCTTTAAGGGTTTGCCAAAAAAATGTAAACTTTGAGAAAGAATGGCGAAAAAAACGTAAATTTTGTCAAAATGCGGCAGAAAAGAGAGAATTTTTTGAAAAGTTCGTAGGAAAAAGTGCAAATTTAGAGAAAAGATCGTGGAAAAAGAGCGAATTTTGACAAAGAACCGTTAAAAAACGCGAATTTCGTCAAAGGATTGCCAAAAAATGCGAATTTTGAGAAAGAACCGCGAAAAAAAAGCGCGAATTTTGTCAAAAAGTGGCAGAAAAAGCGCAAATTTAGTCAAAAGAGCCAAAAGTGTCGCGCCGAAAATAAGCGAATTTTGACAAAAAACCGAGAAAAGGCGCGAATTTCGTCAAAAAATTGCCGATAAAACGCGAATTTTGACAGAAATCCACAAAAAATACAAATTTCGTCAAAGGATGGCAGAAAAAGCGCGAATTTCTTGAAAAGCACAAATTTAGTGAAAAGATCGCGGAAAAGAGCGAAGTTTGTCAAAGAGACGCGGAAAAAGTGTAAATTTCTACAGAGGATCGCTTGAAAAAAACGCGGATTTCGTCAAAGAATCGCTAAAAAAACATGAATTTTGGCAGAGAATCGCTGAAAAAACGCGAATTTCGTCCTAGCATGGCAGGAAAATGCAAATTTCAGAAAAAAAATCACAGGAAAACTGCAAATTTTGTCAAAAGGTCGCGAAAAAAAGGCAAATCTAAAAACACCATTAAAGATAACAAAGAAAAAAAAATGATTAACATTATACATATTCAAAATCTAAGATTTGTATTTTAGAATTAAAAAAACAAAATAAAGGTGTGTGTGTGTATTTGAGGAGGGGTTGACATTCAGTATCGTGGTAGGAGGCTTAAGATTTCCAATAGCGTAAGGGGGGGGCCCGAAATTCCCAGTAGCCCCGGGCCCCAGAAGTGCTTAATCCGGCCCTGCTTGCGTCTCGGTGCTGCAGCACTCCATTGTGTTTGTAGAGTACAAAATCCTAAATCCGGAACCCTTCCAACCTCGACGATTCTGAATTTAAGATCATTTAAGATTTAGTTTATTTTTCAAAAAAATAATCTACCCTACCTGTTGCAAAGAACAAAAAAAAGTGTGTGATTTATGTCAATTCGGAACAATTCAGAGCAGGCGGTCTTTTCCGAAACGAATCCAAGGAATCGTTCCTTTACAGAGTCGTTTCATTTCAGAACGAATTCAAGGAATCGTACTATATCGGAGTCGTTTCATTTCAGATAGAGTCTGAGGAATCATTTCTTTTCGGAGTTGATACCAGACTTCGAGTCGATTACAGAGAACTGTAATCGATTAAGATTACGATTATTTCCAATTTCAAAAAATAGATTACGATTATGTCTCTATTTATGCAAGCCTGATTACGATTACATAATCGATTATCCATTTTTTTTTATTTCAAGATTACGATTACGTTTGGATTACGATTACCGAACTAGTCGATTACGATTACAGTTCGATTACAGTAATTCCGTAGTCTACATGTTACAAACTAGAGTTACAAATTTACAAAATATGCGTTTCCTTTAATTTATTTATTTTTAAAGGAAAAATAAATCATTTATATTAAATGAGCCATTCTTTTCTATATAAATAATATATGTTTTGCTTTTTGAATATTTTAGAACTGATTTCATTATTATAAATTTATTTTGAAATTAAGAGCATTTCTAAGGATGTTTGATTAATAGAAAAGGTATATGTAACATGCGAAATTCTCATTTGAAATTCACGAATACCGGTGTACGTAGAATGAGCCCCCCCCCCTCCCCTTACACATACACTAAAATTTGGGGGGGGGGGGGAAACATGTGTTTCACATTTTTTTTAACGTAAAATTTAAACATGAAATGAGTTTAAATAAGGTTATTTTCCTCAGAACTACCGTTGCAAGACATTTAGGCAAATAGGCAAAACAAAATTTAAAAAATGAAGAAAAATTAAATAAAATAAGCTTCTACCAAAATTTTCGAAATGGAAGAATTAAAGCAATTCATTCTTTTTTCTTTCATTTGCATACCTCTGTCCAATTGAACCACATATTTAAAACAAAATTGAGACACATAAACCTTTACAGGCAAATAATAATAATAATAATAATAATAATATAAAATAGTGTATGGTAGGAGTATATTGGGGGAGGGGAGAGGGGGAAACAAACCTTTCTGGGAAAAAAATTAACTACCTTTTTTTCCCCATTATTTATTTATAACTCATTTAGAGAGATTTTTTTTCGTAGTTTTTTTTCCTTTTTAAAATAATCAGAGATAAAAAAATTTGGTGGCTACATTTCCAAAATTCAGGGGTTCGTCATTGGATTTGTCGGCGTATAAGCTAAAGAAATTTACTAACAACTAAGTATCATTAACATTGTCTTTCACCCTTAAAGAAATCTTACTTACACCCGTATATTTATTGACAAACCAGTCTTACTTTCCGTTTTTTTTTTTTTTTTTTTTTTTTTTTTTTTGGAGGGGATTCTCATAAAAAAAGTATTAAAAAATATTAATAATAAATAAAAAAAAAATAAAAAACAATCTTTTATTATTAGAGCTTTTGTAAGAAAACTGAACCCAGATATATTAAAATACAAATTTTATAAACAGACTTTATACTTATGATTAAAAACACTATATAGTTAATTTAATATAAAAAATTCCTTTCACTGCAATTTTAAAGAAAAAGATAAGATATCACTACGCAATATTTCTAAAATAAATCGATACAATATGTATATATCTAGTAAAAAATTACCTGCATGTGGGTGTTCAAATTGGACTTGGTTTTTATGGAGACCCTGACATCTGACGAGCACAATTTACATTTATATTTTAAAAATTTCACGCCTTTTTCATTAAATTGTGATACAGATTCAGTGAAATAATCTTCAATTTTTTTATTATTTCTTTTAGCCATCTCTTTCCCTAGAACCTTGTAAACAACTACTTAGATATAACCAAGAAATCCAAAATGCGAATGAACTGTTCGATGAATTGTCACATGTAATTTAAGCATCTTTTTTTTTTTCTTTTTTTTCCCATTTTCTTTATTTTCCCATTCCCACATTTCAAAGAGGGTGATGTCTGTCCAATTGCTAAGTGCCCATAATAAAACCATGAATAAATATTTTTCTTTCTTTTTTCTTTTCTATCCTTTATCACTTTCACTCAATAACCCGCGAAACAAGACCCCTTGTATAACCAGAATGTTTTCCCCAATACCCGTACCTTTTAAGGAAGTCAGACTATTTCTATGTTTTTATACTATATACCAGGGGCAGCCCTCTATAGCGTTGACTACATACAATGTAAAGTACTATGTATTCTGTTTCACCCCAAACTGCTGCCTGACCTATGACCTCTTCTCACTTTTAACTTTAGGGGCGATTTAACGAGCTCCAAACGTCTACTCTTTCCTTGGTGCAATGTTTAACTTACCGACCAAATATTTTTTGGATATGGCGAAATGAAGAACGGGAAAAAAAGGTGTAATCGAAGAACGTAATCGCATTTTTGTGCTCGATTACGATTATATAGCTTTTTGATACATATTACATTGCGATTATCTGCATTGCGATTACGATTAGATTATGATTGTAATCAAAGTGAAATCTTTTGATTATGATTATATCGTGATTATTTTGAAATTAAAATTTACGATTACGATTACAATGTGATTACACAGTTTTTGTAGTCGATTATAATCGATTACGATTACACGATTACGATTACTCGAAGTCTGGTTGGTACCCTACCCTGTTGCAAAGAACAAAAAAAAAAGTGCGTGATTTATGTCATTTCGGGACCATTCAGAGCATTCG
Organism: Maratus speculifer; assembly: GCA_964019185.1. Taxonomy (NCBI): domain Eukaryota; kingdom Metazoa; phylum Arthropoda; class Arachnida; order Araneae; family Salticidae; genus Maratus; species Maratus speculifer. Next base: position 199,791,335 of record OZ025290.1, read on the forward strand.
GATTTTTTGGAAACGATTCCGAGGAATCGTTCCTTTACAGAGTCGTTTCATTTCGGATGGAGTTCAAGGAATCTAAGTTTTCCGGAGTCGTTTCATTTCAGATAGAGTCCGAGAAATCGTTCCTTTTCGGAGTTGGTGCATTTCGGACAGATTCCGAGGATTCGATCCTTTTGTTAACCAATGACCTCAGATAAGTATACATTTTATGTCCAAAATTTTGAATTTATCACCGATTTTTTTTTCTTTAATTTTCGGAAAAATTCAGAAAAAATATCACGCTTGATTGAAAAAAAAATACGCGTAAACGCCGCATCGCTTGGAATTTTATCTTAAAACACGTAAACGCCACGGCCTTTTTTCCGAAAATTACGGTACTGATAATCTTAATTTTTTAGCCGAATTACTGTAGGTATTATGCATCACGAAAAAAATTGGTAAATTTGTATTAAAAATTATGACTAATGGCTTCTAATTTCGAACCCTGATCGAAATACACGTTCCTAAATGGTGTATAGCCCGCGGACTATACACCGATGCATCTCCGCGTGTTATACACGAACTTTTTTTACTGTACTGCTCGATTCAGGGGTGTGGGCTATACACCGGGTGCGGGCTATACACCCGAAAATACGGTAGATTTTATTTCGTTTAATAATTTAAATAATTGAGTTTCACAGTATTTTGTTAATTTGAGATTAAAAAATATTTGCTTGAGAATTAGACTGACCAACATAAGATGTATTTTTTACTGTAGCTAATTTTGCAGATTTATTATAAATAAATAAAACAGTTCTTTTTTAAAGCTTTTCTTTCGTCGAATTTCGACGGGTTCTAGCTCGTATTTTTAAATTCTAACATACGCGTCTTATGCATACAATCATATCATATTCTGCTCAAGATGCCACACTACTGACTGAAAAAGACCCGGATGATAATGTAAAGTCTACGGGGGCGTTCTTATGAAATATCGCGCTCAAATTTTAATACTTTGAAGTACCGTATTTTCGGGTGTATAGTCCGCGGCTTATGCAAGGAAAAAACCTTCCAAAAAGCCGCTGCGGCTTATACACGGTGCGGGTTATACAAAGATTTTTTTTAAAAAAATTGGAAATCGTGATATTTTTTATACTCAAAAAATTTGAAAAAAAAAAAACCCCATCAAAATTTGTAAATTTTTTTCGCTATGCCGCGAAATTTAGAGAGGAGTTTGTAAAGGCTTTTTTTTTTACTGCTTAAATACACTTATTTCTGGATTTCGAAGAACTGTCGCAACTATCGCCAAGTATTGCACTGATAGATCTATAATAGCTACCGTATATACTCGCATATAAGTCGTGAAATTTTAGACAAAAAAAGAACTTCAAAGTGGGGGGTCGACTTATACGCGAGACCTAAAAAAAAAAAAAAAAAAAAAAAAAAAATCTATAAATAAAGTATCAGAAAATAATTTGCTTGCGAGCGTCTCGGTGCTGCAGCACTCCATTGTGTTTGTAGAGTACAAAATCCTAAATCCGGAACCCTTCCAACCTCGACGATTCTGAATTTAAGATCATTTAAGATTTAGTTTATTTTTCAAAAAAATAATCTACCCTACCTGTTGCAAAGAACAAAAAAAAGTGTGTGATTTATGTCAATTCGGAACAATTCAGAGCAGGCGGTCTTTTCCGAAACGAATCCAAGGAATCGTTCCTTTACAGAGTCGTTTCATTTCAGACGAGTTCTAGGAATTGAACTTTTCCGGAGTCGTTTCATTTCAGATAGAGTCCGAGGAATCGTTTCTTTTCGGAGTCGGTACCCTACCCTGTTGCAAAGAACAAAAAATAAGTGCGGGATGTGATTCATGTCATTTCGGAACGATTCAGAACAGTCGGTCTTTTTCGAAACGATTCCGAGGAATCGTTCCTTTACAGAGTCGTTTCATTTCAGAACGAATTCAAGGAATCGTACTATATCGGAGTCGTTTCATTTCAGATAGAGTCTGAGGAATCATTTCTTTTCGGAGTTGATACCAGACTTCGAGTCGATTACAGAGAACTGTAATCGATTAAGATTACGATTATTTCCAATTTCAAAAAATAGATTACGATTATGTCTCTATTTATGCAAGCCTGATTACGATTACATAATCGATTATCCATTTTTTTTATTTCAAGATTACGATTACGTTTGGATTACGATTACCGAACTAGTCGATTACGATTACAGTTCGATTACAGTAATTCCGTAGTCTACATGTTACAAACTAGAGTTACAAATTTACAAAATATGCGTTTCCTTTAATTTATTTATTTTTAAAGGAAAAATAAATCATTTATATTAAATGAGCCATTCTTTTCTATATAAATAATATATGTTTTGCTTTTTGAATATTTTAGAACTGATTTCATTATTATAAATTTATTTTGAAATTAAGAGCATTTCTAAGGATGTTTGATTAATAGAAAAGGTATATGTAACATGCGAAATTCTCATTTGAAATTCACGAATACCGGTGTACGTAGAATGAGCCCCCCCCCCTCCCCTTACACATACACTAAAATTTGGGGGGGGGGGGAAACATGTGTTTCACATTTTTTTTAACGTAAAATTTAAACATGAAATGAGTTTAAATAAGGTTATTTTCCTCAGAACTACCGTTGCAAGACATTTAGGCAAATAGGCAAAACAAAATTTAAAAAATGAAGAAAAATTAAATAAAATAAGCTTCTACCAAAATTTTCGAAATGGAAGAATTAAAGCAATTCATTCTTTTTTCTTTCATTTGCATACCTCTGTCCAATTGAACCACATATTTAAAACAAAATTGAGACACATAAACCTTTACAGGCAAATAATAATAATAATAATAATAATAATATAAAATAGTGTATGGTAGGAGTATATTGGGGGAGGGGAGAGGGGGAAACAAACCTTTCTGGGAAAAAAATTAACTACCTTTTTTTCCCCATTATTTATTTATAACTCATTTAGAGAGATTTTTTTTCGTAGTTTTTTTTCCTTTTTAAAATAATCAGAGATAAAAAAATTTGGTGGCTACATTTCCAAAATTCAGGGGTTCGTCATTGGATTTGTCGGCGTATAAGCTAAAGAAATTTACTAACAACTAAGTATCATTAACATTGTCTTTCACCCTTAAAGAAATCTTACTTACACCCGTATATTTATTGACAAACCAGTCTTACTTTCCGTTTTTTTTTTTTTTTTTTTTTTTTTTTTTTTTTTTTTTGGAGGGGATTCTCATAAAAAAAGTATTAAAAAATATTAATAATAAATAAAAAAAAAATAAAAAACAATCTTTTATTATTAGAGCTTTTGTAAGAAAACTGAACCCAGATATATTAAAATACAAATTTTATAAACAGACTTTATACTTATGATTAAAAACACTATATAGTTAATTTAATATAAAAAATTCCTTTCACTGCAATTTTAAAGAAAAAGATAAGATATCACTACGCAATATTTCTAAAATAAATCGATACAATATGTATATATCTAGTAAAAAATTACCTGCATGTGGGTGTTCAAATTGGACTTGGTTTTTATGGAGACCCTGACATCTGACGAGCACAATTTACATTTATATTTTAAAAATTTCACGCCTTTTTCATTAAATTGTGATACAGATTCAGTGAAATAATCTTCAATTTTTTTATTATTTCTTTTAGCCATCTCTTTCCCTAGAACCTTGTAAACAACTACTTAGATATAACCAAGAAATCCAAAATGCGAATGAACTGTTCGATGAATTGTCACATGTAATTTAAGCATCTTTTTTTTTTTCTTTTTTTTCCCATTTTCTTTATTTTCCCATTCCCACATTTCAAAGAGGGTGATGTCTGTCCAATTGCTAAGTGCCCATAATAAAACCATGAATAAATATTTTTCTTTCTTTTTTCTTTTCTATCCTTTATCACTTTCACTCAATAACCCGCGAAACAAGACCCCTTGTATAACCAGAATGTTTTCCCCAATACCCGTACCTTTTAACCGTTTGACTGCTACGCGGCGCAAAAGCGCTGCGATAGCGCTGCGATAGTTTATCTCGAAAACCGCGGCGCAGCGCTTTTGCGCTGCGAGTTCTTTATAATACAAAAAGAATTATTAAAATTGATTGATATTTGTCTAAATAACAGTGTTTTATATGACAACATTATTTTTTCCTTTAAAGAAATCAAAATATGTACCGCAATTTTCGTGCATTCTTGCAAAAATTGCTTAGCACTAAAACGGTTAAGGAAGTCAGACTATTTCTATGTTTTTATACTATATACCAGGGGCAGCCCTCTATAGCGTTGACTACATACAATGTAAAGTACTATGTATTCTGTTTCACCCCAAACTGCTGCCTGACCTATGACCTCTTCTCACTTTTAACTTTAGGGGCGATTTAACGAGCTCCAAACGTCTACTCTTTCCTTGGTGCAATGTTTAACTTACCGACCAAATATTTTTTGGATATGGCGAAATGAAGAACGGGAAAAAAAGGTGTAATCGAAGAACGTAATCGCATTTTTGTGCTCGATTACGATTATATAGCTTTTTGATACATATTACATTGCGATTATCTGCATTGCGATTACGATTAGATTATGATTGTAATCAAAGTGAAATCTTTTGATTATGATTATATCGTGATTATTTTGAAATTAAAATTTACGATTACGATTACAATGTGATTACGCAGTTTTTGTAGTCGATTATAATCGATTACGATTACACGATTACGATTACTCGAAGTCTGGTTGGTACCCTACCCTGTTGCAAAGAACAAAAAAAAAGTGCGTGATTTACGTCATTTCGGGACCATTCAGAGCATTCGGATTTTTTGGAAACGATTCCGAGGAATCGTTCCTTTACAGAGTCGTTTCATTTCGGATGGAGTTCAAGGAATCTAAGTTTTCCGGAGTCGTTTCATTTCAGATAGAGTCCGAGAAATCGTTCCTTTTCGGAGTTGGTGCATTTCGGACCGATTCCGAGGATTCGATCCTTTTGTTAACCAATGACCTCAGATAAGTACCGTATTTTCGGGTGTATAGTCCGCGGCTTATACAAGAAAAAAACCTTCGAAAAGACCGCTGCGGCTTATACACGGTGCGGGTTATACAATGATTTTTTTTTTTTAATTGGAAATCGTGATATTTTTTCTACAATTTTTCAACCTCAAAAAATTTGAAAAAAACATCGAAATTTGTAAATTTTTTTCGCTATGCCGCGAAATATAGAGATTCTCTCATGTTTGTAAAAGCTTTTATTATTATTATTATTATTATTATTGTTTAAATACAGTTATTTCTGGGTTTGGAAGAACTGTCGCAACTATCGCCAATATTGCACTAACCGACAACGAGAAATAATGACGCTCGAACGCACTTTGCACTTGATTTGAGAGGCTAAAAACAATAGTATAACTTGATACTTATTTTAAACTTACTTTTTGCCAGGGCTGTAACTACCGCCGGGGCAACCGGGGCACTGCCCCGGGGCCCCCAAGCCTGAGGGGCCCCAAACTGACGATTAAAAAAACTATTGATTTTAGTTTCTAGTCTAAGTTCCTATAAAATGCCCAGCACATATCTAAAAGTTAGTAATAAAAAAAAATCAAAGTGCTAGAATAGATGTTTTTGCTTGTCTGTCAATACACTCCTTACGCTTCTCATGCAAAAGGAGTTCTACAGCAGACAGCAAAATGTCGAGTCGAATGTGTCATGTCGCGCCAGCATGTTTGCTGATCCCACCGAAGCTAGTATAAGGAAGAAAATATGGATTTCTAATCGACTGAATAATATAAAAAGCATCTAAAAAATTCTAGAAAATCTTTCTTCTTATCTATACTAATAAGTTAACAAAACGCTCTGTTTGTGTATGTCTGCGTATGTGTGTGTGAGTGTGTGACTGCGATGGTTAGCAAAATCTACCGCACATACAAGTCTGAAATTTTAGGCGAAGATAGTCCAAGACAGATCCTGATGCACCTGAGGCTCAGACGTATAATATTTTAAGGGTCAGGCCCTGGGCCCCTTACAATTTTTATGCGCCACATTTTTAATAGCTTTACTCCCTTTTTATCTAATATTTTCCGTTTTGAGGTACCTTTCTCCTTTTAGATATTTTCGCCTTTTTACTCTTCAGTTATGACCTTGGACCCCTTTTAGTCTTTGTGATAGTAAATTGTTAATAAATTGCTTCCATTAATTTCGATATTCATTTTTGGGATACCTGTTCCATTTAGATATTTCAAACTTTCAAAGACACTGGGGCCCCCTAGATAATCATAGGGCCGACCGAGGGCCCCTTGATCTTTTTGTGCGCTAAATATTTTTCACTCCCTAAATTTCTCACTTTCTTAGTGCAAATTTTTAAAGTTGAATCTTGGACTCAGAACCAACACCCTGATATTTTTATTCGGGCCCTGGGGCCCTTTTTTTAACGCTTACCCAAACAATTGGTACATTTTTAAAAAAATATTATTCTTGCAAATAATTCATATTCTATGCTTAATTTTGACTGATTAAAGGTCTAAAGCGTTATGTACTAAAACATTTTAACATGTTTTCATGTTAGGGCCCTGATTGTATTTGTCAGTTAGCCCCTATGGGGCCCTCTATCACAGCTCCCTTAAAAATGGTCGGATTCACTAGCTTTTTTTTAACAACTTTTTAGGTCCTCCAACTACGACATGAACAACAACAAAAAAAAAAAATTAGACTTCATCTACCACTATTTATGAATATTAATCGCTTTCTTGGAGCCCTTGGTGCAGCTTCTTTAAAAATGATCCTAATTGCTTTCAATTTTATTCAACATAGTTTTAGCGTCTTCCCATTATTTTAATAACTACACAAATATTTTTATACCCAACTACATGCGAAATAAATTCCTGGCCCTTTGGGGCCCGGTACAGGCCCCCTTGAAGTTTTTGTAATAATAAATTGTCAATAAATTGCTTCCTTTTAATCTGATCTTCATTTTTAAGATCCTTTATTCATTTAGATATTTTAATGTTTTGACATTCTATACAAGACACTGTGTTCCCCTGAGGAATCATAGGGTCCCTCCCAGGGCCCCTCAACACTTTGTGAAATAAACATATTTTACTTCCTATATTTCTGATCTTCTTAGTGCAAAATTTTAAAGTTGCCTGGGACTCCTCTTTTAGGACCAATCCAGAAAACCTGTTGTTTTTATTTGGACCCTAGGGCCCCTTTTCAAACATTTGCAAAATCAATTGGTGCATTTAAAAAATTATATCATTCCAAAGAATAGTTCCTACTATATGCTTAATTTTGACTAATTAAAGATCTAAAGCGCTATGTACTAAAGTATTTTAACATTGTTTCATATTAGGGCCCTGGTTTTAACTGTCAGTTGGTCCCTACAGGGCCCCATATTATAGCTCCCTTAAAAATGGTCCAATTCACTAGCTTTTTTTTTTTTCAATTTTTTATGTCCTCTCTCTACCTATTACATGAACGACAAAAGTATTTCTCAGACTTCAGCTACCATTAATTTTTTTTGTCGATTGCTTTCTTGAGGCCCTTGATGCAGCTTCTTTAAACATGAACCAAATTGCTTTCAATTTTATTTAACATAGTTATAGCGTCTTTCCATCATTTTAATAACAACAAAAATATCTTTATACCCAACTACATGCAAAATAAATTCCTGGCCCCTTGGGGCCCGTTGAAGTTTTTGTAATAATAAATCGTTAATAAATTGTTTCCTTTTAATCCCATCTTCATTTTTAGGATTCTTTATTCATTTAGATATTTTAATGTTTTGAAATTCCATATAAGACACTTTGGACTCCTGTGGAATCATACGGCTCAGTCTAGGGCCCCTGAACATTTTGTGAGGCAAACATAGTTCACTCTTTAAATTTATCCCCTTCTCAGTACAAAATTTTTAAATTTGAGTCTTGGACTCTTCTTTCAGGGACAAGATTCTCATATTTTCATCCGCGGCTAGGACCCTTTTTTTAAACATTTTCCGAATCAATTTGTGCATTTCCATGAAATATTATTAAAATGAATAATTCATACCCTATGATTAATTTTGACTAATTGTAGATCTAAAGAGCTAAGTACTAAGATATTTTAACATGTTTTCCTGTTAGGGCCCTTTTTTTAACTGTCAGTTGTCCTTTTTGGGCCCTTATTATAAATCCCTTTAAAATGATTCAATTAACTCCTTTTTTTAAACAACTTCTTAAATCCACCAGCTACTAAGAAACCGCCATAGTCTAGCTACCACCAATTTTGGATATTAATCGCGTTCTTGGGGCCATTGGTGCAATTTCTTTAAAAAATGATCCGGATTGCTTGCAATTTTCTTTCACATTGCTTTAGCGTCCTCCCATTACTTTAATAACTACAAAAAATATTTTATACCAAACTATACATGTGAAATAAGTTCCTGGCACCTTGAAGATTTTGTACCATAAACTGCTGTTAAACTGCCCTCTCTTAATCCAATCTTCATTTTTGGAACTATTTTTTCACTTAGTTATTCCCATGTTCTTACATTCTATTTAAAAGCCTGAGACTACCTATGGTCTCAGCTCAGGCACCTTGAAATTTTTGTTCTCCATGCATATTTCACCCACTTATTATCAAACCTTCTCAATGCATAAATTTAAAGTTGAATGTTGGACTCTTATTTCAGCACCTACACCCTAATGTTTTTATTGAGGTCCAAAGGCCTTTTTTTAAAGCATTTACTCATTTTTTTATGCATTTCTTTAAATTATTATTTAACGAATAATTCATATCCTATGCTTAATTTTGACTAATTATAGATCTAAAGTGTTAATTGTTTGCTTAAGGTTATCATAACGTGTCCCGGGCATTGCCGGATGTGTCAACTAGTCTATTAATAAATACATAAAATCGAAAAAAAATTATCACAATCCATCTTTTATAAGGTTTTTAAACAGAAACGCATGATTAAGTTACATATACTCAAAAATGAACCTAAATAAAATGCTCTTTAAAGTATTAAACCAATCAGAAGTCCGTATTTTCTTCCCTATGCTAACTTCAGTGGGATCGGCAAAAATGGCGTCGCCGCCAAGTGCCTGCCGAGTAGAGTTGTCCAATTCTACATTTTTTAGTCATTTTTGGGCTTATCACATTATGTACATTTAAACAACGGTGTGCGAGAAAAGAAACTATGCCTGGGGCAAAGTTTCAATTTGCCCTCCCTGATGGGCCTCCCAGAGGTTTTGCCCTGGGGCCCCCAAGTTTATAGTTACGGCCCTGCTTTTTGCAGAATAAGTCTTTTTAATGTTAACTGAAATCAGTTTTGTAGTAGAGATGTGTCATTTGTTGAGGAACGATTCAAAAGGAGCGATTCCGGCAGTGGAACTAAACGAACGATTCAAAAAAGAAACGAAATCACGGAATCGGTCCGAAACTCCGAAAAGGACAAAATCCTCGGTCTCGTTCCGAAATGAAACAGCTCCGAAAAGGTTCGATTCCTCGGACTTGTTCCGAAAAGGAACAATTCCTATGACACGTTCCGTAATGAAACGACTCTGAAAAGGAATGATTTCTCGGAATCGTTCCAAAAAAGAACGATTCCTCTGAATCGTTCCGAAATGACGTAAATCACATCTTTTTTTTTTTTTTTTTTGTTCTTTGCAACAGGGCAGGGTAGATTATTATTATTTTTTTAAATAAACTAACAATGATCTTAAACTAAAAACTGTCAAGGTAGGAAAGGTTTCAAATTTTGGATTTTGTACTCTACAAACACAAAGGGGTGTTGCAGCACCGATTCGCTAGCAAACTATTTTCCGATATTTTATTCATAGATTTTTTTTTTTTAAGGTCTCGCGTATAAGTCAACCCCCCTCAACTTTGAAATTCTTTTTTTGTCTAAAATTTTTTGACTTATACGTGCGTATATACTTTAATGGCTTTTAACTTCGAACCGTGATCGAAATATACGTTCATAAATGGTGTATAGCCCGCGGATTATACACCGATGCATCTCCGCGGCTTATACACGATCTTTTTTTACTGCACTGCTCGATTTAAGAGTGCGGGCTATACACAGGGTGCGGGCTATACACCCGAAAATACGGTATACATTTTATGTCCAAAATTTTCAATTTATCACCGATTTTTTTTCTTTAATTTTCGGAAAAATTCAGAAAAAATATCACGCTTGATTGAAAAAAAAAATACGCGTAAACGCCGCATCGCTTGGAATTTTATCTTAAAACACGTAAACGCCACGGCGTTTTTTCCGAAAATTACGGTACTGATAATCTTAATTTTTTAGCCGAATTACTGTAGGTATTATGCATCACGAAAAAAATTGGTAAATTTGTATTAAAAATTATGACTAATGGCTTCTAATTTCGAACCCTGATCGAAATACACGTTCCTAAATGGTGTATAGCCCGCGGACTATACACCGATGCATCTCCGCGGGTTATACACGAACTTTTTTTACTGTACTGCTCGATTTAGGGGTGTGGGCTATACACCCGAAAATACGGTAATTTTTTTTTTCACATAGGATAGCTGAAGACGATCTACAGCCGGGCTAGTTTTTACTTTTTCGATTTCTGTTTCAGATTTTTCTTTTAAAATTCTTTCACTTTCAAAACCGGTTTGAACCAGTTACAAAACTGAAACTATCCTAATATAAAAAGAATATAATCAAAATCGAAAAAATAAAAACTAGCCCGGTTGTGAATCATCCTCAGTTATTCTATAGAAAAAAAAAAAAAATCATGTCAAAATATTAAAATTTGAGCGAGATATTTGAAAAGAACGCCCCCATAGACTTAACATTATCACCCGGATCTTTTTCAGTCAGTAGTGTGGGTTCTTAACCCCTTCGCAACGGGAGTCTTTTACGAAATTTTTAATGTTTTGTCAGCGGTTTTTAAAAAAAAGAAATTTGTGCCTTATTAAGTCTAGAAAAAGTTCCGATTAAATGTAAATTTTACAGTAAAATTTTACTGGCGGGGATAAACAAGGAATCTTAAGAATTTTTGCGGCGCGTATATGTGTCGCTCGTCCCCAAGCTGTTAAAAAACGGGCAACTACGAATAGACGCTTTCAGTCGTGACGTCAAATAGGACGTTTTGCTCGGATACTGGCTCCAAACAAACCGTTGCTATGGTATATTTTCTATCTTTATTATTTATTTCCAGTGCGAGTCCTTAATGTTATTTTAATACGGAATTTAACATTAAACGAGATATTTACTAGACATTTTCCAACATTTTGTATGCGCTTCCACAAATTTTCTTCGAAAACACTAATTGTGTTTTCGAATCAATTATCTTAATATCTGTCCCTTCTCGGGCTTAAATAGTTTAGGAAATAAATTTTGTTTTTTTAACCCATTAACGCCCAGCGTCCTCTTTTGAGGACGGTTACAAAAACAGCAAGAAAGCGGTTTTCCCACCAGTAAAGAGGAAGATAAGTATATACCTTCTTTCCCGAGACAGAATCCTCGATAAATTTAGATAAAAGTTAACTTGATTTTAAAAGTGGTGGGAAATACAAAATTTAAATTTTAGCGAAGAAAATAATTCGGGCGTTAATGGGTTAATTTGTTCTGCAAAATATGTTTAATTCCATTTTATGGCTATATTTTGCAGCTATACCTCACAGATATATGTTTTACTACTTCATATGCAGTGATTCTACGATTTAAATTCAATAAGATATGGAACATAGCAACCTTTGTTTGGAGTCAGTTTCCAAGCAAAACGTCATGACTGACATCACACTGAAAGCGTCTGTTGCATTACCCTCATGACATTCGAAAATATCACTCACGTTTTCGGCGGATTATGCGCATTAAATTTCTCTTCCATAGTCTTTTACTCCGTAATAAACGCTTTGACTTGACATCAGACCCTGACTATCGCACGGACATCTTGGGGCCAGTGACCTGGGCACAAAATTTCTGAGAAGCGCAAAATTTATCATAATTTCATCTAAATTTCTATTTAAAAAATTAACATTGCAAAAAAAGTGATATTTGAGATATTAAAACGATAAAATGACAAAAATATCTCTCAATATATAGTTTAAAGCACATTTCAATAAAAAAAGAAGAAAAATTCAATTTTTATTCCTGAAACCTTTTTTTCAGTTTTCCGGAAAGCATAATTTTTGCGGTTCACATTTTTCGAATAACTGTTTAATGTAAAAAAAAAAAAAAAAAAAAAAAAAAAAAACTAGTATCAAGAATTCTGGGAGCACGAAAATGTGAAAGTGGCCTGGACACAGAAACTTGATGGCCAGGCGTTGCTTGACATTCTTTTCTGAGCCTAACGAATGTTTTTCTTGGGAATTTTTTTATATTATTACTTTCTTTTGTCTTTACAAGAAGAAATAGTCCAAGATCTGACCTCACAAAATCCTAAATCATCGAGAACAAGAATTTTTTTTTTTTTTTTTATATTATGGAAAAGTAGTCATAGGGGAATCTAATGATCCATGTCTGCCGGGAACGAAGTGGTGCATAAGCCAAAAATTAATACCACTAGTGGTTGACTCGTAGGCTTAGCATTGTGTTTTCCTGCACCCAATTTTTCGTGTTCTAATAGAGTTCATCAGTGGTGATGTCAAAACTCCAGAAATTGGGTCAAAATAAACCACAGAGTTGAGAAAAAATAGAGATGAAATGTGTTGTTTTATCGTGAAGCTAAAATTTCAACCCTGAAACTGATTTAAATAAATTACAATTCGGTCCAAACACTTGCGGATCTCTTTTAAAACTTCACCCAGTTCAATGGATTCAGCCTTGGAACGATATCTGATTTTATACTGCAAGCCTTTTTGATGGTATATAGTGCATCTCTAACACACTGTAAACTCTCTCGGTTTGTATTGACCCAGTTACCATGGAAATGCAGGGTTGAGTTGTCTGTGACGTCATACTGATGAGCTCTATACTTTTGATTGTACGACAAACACAATGATAGACCTACGAGTGAGTCACTAGTGGTATTATTTTTGGCTTATGCACCACTTCACTTCCGGCAGACATGGGTCATTATATTTCCTATGACTACTCTTCTATATTATAAAGGATTTTTTCTTGTGCTCGATGACTTAGGGTTTTGTGTGGTCAGTTCTTGGACTAAAAGTATTTGATTCGTGAAATTTTCGAAGTACGGTTTCTGACGGATTAACACGTTTTAGGGGTCAGAGAACACGAAAAACTTGTTTTTACAAAATGTCTGTCTGTGAGTCTGTCTGTATGTGATAAAAATTTTGTGGGCATTCTAACTCAAAAACTAATGCTCGGAATTTCACAAAACTGTAGATTTTATTAGACCTTAATATGAACTAGGCCTGATCAGTTTTTAGTGTATATCGCTCAACAGGTGGCGCTGCTATGCTGCATTATTCACAATTTCTACAATAGCCATATCTCAGGAACTAAGTCATGGATTTTCATAAACCTTTAGATTTTGTTAGTACTTGATATAAAATGGTGCTGATTACGTTTTGGTGTACATCGCTTAACAGTGATGCTGTCATGGTGCAGTATTCGTGATTATCGCAATAGCTCTATCTCAAGAACTTGCACGAAATTTTCTAAAACTTCAGATTCTGTTAGTCCGTTATATAGATTAGTGTTGTTTATCTTTTGGTGTAAATCATCCTACAGATGGCGCTGCTATTTTGCATTTATCATGATTTCGCAATAAATGTATCTCAAGAAGTAATGGATGGACTTACATCAAACTTCAGATTCAGTTAGTACCTCTAACAAGATTTTGGTTTAAACCACCTAACCAGTGGCGCTACTATGCTGCATTTTTCAGGAAATATTAACATGAATAAGGTTGAAGAAAGTTTTGGGGTCAATCCATTTCACGTGGTCCAGCACTGGTCGCTCGACTATTTTTAAAAAATCTGAAATTTTTTGTACAACAACCCTTACATGATGGAAGTTCAAAATAACCGTTATTTTAATTTTACTATTTTTTGTTTGTGCATGGCGGCCATCTTTGTTTCATCGTGTTCAGTGATTTTCTCAGATACTAGCATACACAAAATTGTAAATATCTCGTCTTTTATTTTCCTAATTGAAATGGGGTTTGCAGCATTTTGTTCAGAATAAAATAGGCTAAATATACAGTGGTAGAAAAATTTTGAAAAATAAATTTTTACAGGTGAAATTTTAGCACAAAATTTAAGATTTTTTCCAAAATCTATACATTTGCAAGAGGAAATTTTTAATGCAAGGGAAACTGTCAACCTTACACATTTTTTTCTACAAATAGATCAAAAGTGCATGTAATCATACATCAAGTCCCGGATCTGGGAATTAGTTTCTCTTTGCGAAAAAATTTCCGAAATTCGTCAAAAATTTCAAAAATCGCACTTTTTAGGCTTTGATATCTCTGGTGGGTTACGAGATAAAAATCTGAAATTCTGGCCTATGATAGTATTGTGTAGTAATGTTATGTACAAAAAATTTCAAGAAAGAGATTTGGCTACAAGCGGAGCTATGACATGGACAATGTGTGAAAAAAATACTGCCAAACTATTCTAACCTACTATGTACTTGTTCAACAAGACTGTCAACCTTACAAACTTTTTTCTACAAATAGGTCAAAGGTGCATGTCTTCATACACCAAGTCCCAGATCTGGGAGTTGATTTCTCTTTGCGAAAAAAATTCCAAAATTCGTCAAAAATTTGAAAAATCGCACTTTTTAGGCTTTGATATCTCTGGTGGGGCACGAGATAAAAATCTGAAATTCTGGCCTTTGATAGTATTATGTAGTAGTGTTATGTACAAAAAATTTCAAGAAGGAGATTTGACTACATGCTGAGATATGACATGGACAATATGTGAAAACAATACTGCCAAACTATTGTAACCTACTATGTAATTGGTCAACAAGACTGCAACCCTTACACAATTTTTTCTACAAATAGGTCAACACAGTGCGTGTACTCATACACCAAGTCCCAGATCTGGAAACTAATTTCTATTTGAAAAAAAAAAAAAAAAAAAATCCGAAATTTGTCAAAATTTTCAAAAATTGCACTTTTTAGGCTTTGATATCTCTGGTGGAGCAGGAGATAAAAATCTGAAATTCTGACCTTTGATAGTATTATGTAGTAGTGTTAAGTACGAAAAATTTCAAGAAGAAGATTTGACTACAAGCTGAGATATGATATGGACAATAAGTGAAAACAATACTGCCAAACAATTATAACCTACTATGTAATTGTTCACACCTCCAAAATTTTAAATTAATTATTTATGGTACAAAGTTAAATGTTAATTACAAATATCTTCTTCAAATGCTTCTGCGTGATTTAAACAATTCAGAATGTATGCTAAGCCAATACACTATTTGTACAGATGAACAAACCTACTAGAAATGCTATTGCAACAATTTTTCTCGGAACACATTTCAGGAAAAGTAAGTTACAGACAATGGGTTGCAACTGATCGAGTTGACATGGTTTCAATTATTAAACCTAGAAAATTTCATTCAAGTTAGCAAGGGATGAAAAGACTTGGATGACTTCAAATAAAATTTTGAGAAAGAACAGCCTAATGGACTGACAACAGTAACTGGTCGAACTCACAACATCTCTCGTAAATAGTGTTAAGCTCTTTGTTGAGCATATATAGTATCTTTGTAAATTAAGTGTTTATTATTTAACTGTTTTCAACAAACGATATTTTCTGTGTAAATATTGTAATAAAACTGACTAATCTCATTATTCCTAATGTACTCGTAATAGCATTTCTTAACATTTTTTTAATCACCGTATCTCAGCTTATAATCAAATCTCCTTCTTGAAATTTTTTGTACATAACACTACTACACAAAACTATCAAAGGCCAGAATTTCAGATTTTTATCTCGTGCTCCACCAGAGATATCAAAGCTTAAAAAGTGCGATTTTTGAAATTTTCGACGAATTTCGGAATTTTTTTCGCAAAGAGAAATCAGCTTCCAGATCTGGGACTTGGTGTATGAGTACACGCACTGTTGACCTATTTTAGAAAAAATTGTGTAAGGTTGACAGTCTTGTTGAACAATTACATAGTAGGTTACAACAGTTTTGCAGTATTGTTTTCACATATTGTCCATGTCATATCTCAGCTTGTAGTCAAATCTCCTTCTTGAAATTTTTTGTACATAACACTACTACACAATACTATCAAAGGCCAGAATTTCAGATTTTTATCTCGTGCCCCAACAGAGATATAAAAGCCTAAAAAGTGCGATTTTTGAAATTTTTGACGAATTTCAGAATTGTTTTCGCAAAGAGAATCAACTTCTAGATCTGGGACTTGGTGTATGAGTACACGCATTTTTGACCTATTTGTAGAAAAAAATGTGTAAGGTTGACAGTTTTCCTTACATAAAAAATTTCCTCTTGCGAACGGATAGATTTTGGAAAAAATCTTAAATTTTGTGCTAAAATTTCACTTATAAAAATTTATTTTTCAAAATTATTCTACGACCGTACATTTAGCCTATTTTATTCTGAACAAAATGCTGCAAACTCCATTTCAATTGGGAAAATAAAAGACGAGATATTTACAATTTTGTGTATGCTAGTATCTGAGAAAATCACTGAACACGATGAAACAAAGATGGCCGCCATGCACAAACAAAAAATAGTAAAATTAAAATAATGGTCATTTTGAACTTCCGTCATGTTAGGGTTGTTGTGCAAAAAATTTCAGATTTTTTAAAAATGGTCGAGCGACCATTTTTATATTTTCTGGACCACTTGAAATGGATTGACCCTTTAGGATTGCCATATCTGACTAGCCTGTGATAATGCTTATCACTTTCTTCTATCTTTACAAGAAGAAAGTATTGGATTTGTGAAAATTTTCGAATTCCGGTTTTTGACGAATTACACGATTTAGGGGGTCATGGTCAGAGATTCCAAAAAACATGTTTTTACAAAATGTCTGTTTGTGAGTGTGTCTGACTCTTGGTGACATAAATTTTGTGGGCGCTCTTAATGTATGGAATTTCACAAAACTTTAGATTCAGTTAGATCTCAACACAAACTGGATCTTATTAGTTTTTTGTGTATATCGGCCAGCAGGAGGCGCTGCTGTGCCGCCCTTTTCATGATTTCCACGATAGCTATATCTCAAGATTTAACGGACGAATTTTCATAAAACTTTAGTTTCCGTTCGTTTTTAATTTAATATGGTTCTGATTGCGTTTTGGTGTAAATCTCCTTATAGGTGGCGCTGCAATATGGCATTATTCATGATTATCTCAATCGTTCTATCTCCGGAACTAATGAATGAATTTCCATCAAACACCAGATTCAGTTAGTCCCTGATGTAAATCAGTATTCTATAGTTTTCGGAGTAAATTGATCAACAGGTGGCGCTGCTATGCTGAATTATTCTTGTTTTATCGCAATAGCTCTAACTCAGGAACTAATACACGAATTCTCATCAAACTTCAGATCCTGTAAGTCCCTGATGTAAATTAGTACTAGTATTAAAAAATGCTCTGACGAGCACCAAAAAAAGGTTAATATGTTTTAAAGTATGAAAAAGTGTTTGACAAGAGCTTCTAATTGAGAATGAGAAAGAGCAAAGAGTCCCTTCTTGGCTGCAATTCACTTTCATTGCCAAATTTGAAAAAATCATATTTGCGCTTTTTCCATATAAAAGAAATTTGCGTAAAACTTTCTATATTTACTTTCTAGTAAAACTTTCAATCGTGCTATACATGTTAACTGAATTTTTGACTCTGCACTGCAACTGCACTACAAATCAGTTTTCTGTGCTGTTTTACACTGCGACAGTTTATGGTGGGACTACGTGAATGTGATACGCTGCAGGCACTGTTGAATGCAGGAGGTGGGCCGGGGGGACATTCTCAACCGAAGGTATCAAATGCCCCCCCCCCCCAATAAAATTTGAGATTTTGTGTTTTTAATGGTAAAAAAGTATAATCCCCTTAGAACTCTATTGTGTCCCCCCCCCCCCCCGAAGCCACAAAAGACCCTCCCGGAGAAAAGTGCCTGAAATCAACACTGGCTGCGGGAACTATAGTTTCTGGCCCTATTTTGCTTTATATTCATGTTTAACCACGCTGTGTCTTTTCTAATTATGCCTTTACACTACACAATTTTATCGTAACAATGACTGATTTCTTTTATATGGAAAAAACGCAAATATGATTTTTTCAAATTTGGCATTGACAGTGAATTGCAGCCAAGAAGAGACCCCTTGCACTTTCTCATTCTCAATTAGAAGCTCTTGTCAAACACTTTTTCATACTTTAAAACATATTAACCTTTTTTTGGTGCTCGTCAGAGCATTTTTTAATACTAGGACTTCCCTCAGAGGGATTAGTCTGAGCGATATTGCTGAGAATGCACATTTAATAACTTGCGATAAGTAAAGAAAATGAGATGTTACCTTTAATTGGTCATTCATTGTGATAAAATAAGATGAAAATAAGTATATTGAATCATAGAATTGCAAAATTTTATATATAAAGTTGCATATACTATTTTTATAAAAGAAAAGCAAACCATGCATGGATATAAAATTGGAAATAGGCAAAATGTTAAAAGTAATACAGAAAATAAAACACCAAATTTTCCTATATTGGAAATATAACTCTTTGAAATGATGTCATGAGCATAAACAGAAGCTTCGCACCGATTTGAGAAACTATAAATGATATAAACTATTATGTTTGAAGAGAATGGAGTGTATTTTATATGGTGTGAAATCCGTCCGAATAGTTTATAATGTTGAATATCTGTTTTCCACGGATGCAATGAGGTTGTCGATAAGAGTTAATGAATATCCTTTTTTAAAAATTTGTCCTAAACGAGCACTTACATCTTATAAGTTACGGTGATGTCAAAGTTATAGTTTCTGACCCCAACAGTATCCTAGAAATTGTAATATTCTCAATAAATTAGGTTTAAAACTTTTTCTAGAAAAAAAAAAATTAATTTGTGAAATTAAATTGTCGAATGTTTTAGAAATTGTTCATAACGAGAATATTATATCTTAAAAGTTGCCACCAAACAAAAAGATTTTAAAATTTTAGTCATAACATCAAAGAATTCTCAATGTTAGAACTTTTTTTGCTCGTGCATTGGTGGTGATTATTGTTCCTACGCAAAATATAGTATATTTTGCAGCAAAGATGGTTACTAACATTTTTTGCGCACATTATTTTTTAAATCGGCTACGTACTCCCAATGATAACGAAAAACACACAAACGTTAATGCTTTATAGCATAGAAATACAGAATCAAAAGCTATTTATCTCCTATTATATACACATAAACTATCTAATTAGTGCTAGCAGATGCATTTTTAAATATACATAGATCAATATAATGCTTCATTTTTTTTTATTAGTATTTCTGAGTATTCATTTTTCATTTATTTGTATTATTCAGTAAAAAACTCACTTTCTTAAGCCCGAATTACGTCAAACTTTTTATAAAAGCGCCTAAGTCCATATAACAGCGAAGTATTGTGAAGAGTATTAAATACAAGGTAGTAAGACACTTAGCCAAACGCAGGTAATAAATCGCCAAATATTGTTCTTTTCGCCCTCTCTCGAAATGAATTTTTTCCGTACATTTAAAAAACACGATTTTGAGTCATCTTATTTAAAATTCAAATAAATAAATAAGAGGAAGCAATGATAGCATAAGTCAAAACATTTTATTTCAGCATCAGGGAATTGTATCGTAGTTACACATGTGGAAAAAAGCTGCTTTTGGCCAAAAAACGTTGTCTTCACTAAATTTGAATCCGATTAAAAAAAGTACCGTGATTAATTAAAATGTTATAGGCAGAGCTGCCAAGTCTCCGGCATTTTAATACAGGATACCGGTATTTTAATACAGAAAATGTTTTATTAAATTGGAACATTCTGCGGATTTAAAAAATAACTTTTCCTATAAGAAAAATCTGCTATGCAGTAAGCGGGGGCTTGGGATCCCTATATAGGAATATTTCGTAATCTACTTTTTTACCTTAAAAAAAGCAACGACCATTTTTCGGGTACAAACAGTATTGCTAATTGTTCCATTTTGCATACAAAGTACTGATTGTAATATTGATACATCTATGGAGATAAATTTCCAATAATTTTTCAAATCCCATTTATTTCATTAAAAATATAAATCTTTTATTCATTTAGTTTAAAATAAATGGTTTTTAACTAATTTCATAATACTTTTGAAATATCACTTTTCATTGGCCGTTTTTTTAAAGCATTTAGAAAATGGTTGTTGTTTTCAGTGAAATATAGACTTTGGTCTGTCCACATTTTATTTTATTATTATTATTATTTATAAATGGTGGAGAAATATTCATACTTAATCCATAACGTACATAATATATGACTCTCTTATTACATAAGTCACCTTTTTATTATCATAAAAATTATGTTTTTACTGATTTTTATTAACTCAATAGGAAAAATTTTGTGCTTTGAGCAATAGATGTCCGCATTTCATTTGTCCGAGTAGACGCATACTATCAAATATTGAAAAACGACGAATCCAAAAGAGACGTCGTATGAAATATCATCTTTTAAAGCAAAAAAAACGAGGTCTGATTATCGAGCCTACTGATTACAAAATGTGCATTACATTAAGGAAAAAAAAATACTGCAAATATTGATTTTTTTTTCTTTTGTGCAGTTTTGGCTTCGAAAGGTGCGCTATGTTGCAAAAAGATATAAGCGACTATGAAAACACACTTGGTAAACGCTCATGCTCAGTTTTACAAATAAATATGGCACATATATGCCCTATACACACCGAGGTACCTAATTGGTGCCAAAATGGCGTTTAGTTGCCTAACATGCTGGTTATCATATAAATGTTATAATAAATTGTTTGTTCTAAAAATATTATCATTTATTGATTGTTATTTCTTTTTTTTTTTTAATAACAGAAAATGTTTCGTTTATTCCTTTTTTTTTTTTTTTTTTTTTTTTTTTTTTTCATTTTAAAATAAATAAATAACATGTTATTATAGCATGCTATCTGGTAATCAAAACGATGTTTTCGCCTAGTTGGCTTAAAAAATCTCGCCAAACCCGGTGCTTATATCTCTAGTATATTATCTCAAATATTTTATTTATGTATACTATAATTGTTTTTACATACCACTTACTTCTTCTTGTATATAGAAATAGGTAAGTGGCTCCTTTATGCAGTATACATTGTATAAATCTTTAAAAAATAGCCCCCGTTGCCTCTTTTTGGATCGAATTAAAAAAAAAAAAATCAATGTCTAATTCCAGTATTGCTCTCAGGTATGCATACATATTCCAAATTTCAAAGTTGTATGCCAACAGGAAATGGATGAAAAATGGGAAAAGATGTCACATATGCACCAGGGTACATAATTGGCGTCAAAATGGCATTATTTTACCTGAGATGGTAACCCGGCTTTATTTATTTATTACTTGTTTATTTACTCATAAAATATTTATTTACTTTCATTTCCTTTTTTTAAATTATATAAAATATTTCTTTTTATAGTTATTAATTATTATTATTATTTTATTTATTGTAAATTCTTTTTGAAAATAGAAAATAATTTAAAAATGTGTATGTAAGCGTTATTTGAAAACGAAGTTTTCGCCAAATGGGCTTTGAAAAAAATTGCGCCAAATCTGATGCGCTTGTGGTATCCGTGCCGAAAAATTAATGACCAGAATTGACTTCCACACACAAACAAAATATAAGTTAGAAGAAAACATGCAATAAAAATAAATATAAAGGGAAAATGATGTCATAAAAGAAACTTTTTATTTAAAAACGTAATTGTTTCTAATTTTCACACGCGAAATATATAAAATATTCTTTTAGCGATCAAAAAAATGCTAAGAGATTATCACAAAATCTCAAAATCAAAGTTTTTACGACATTTTTTTTTAATATAAAAAAATAACAGTTTTATTTTCCTGCATGATTAAATTTTAAAATGTTTTATTGCATTCAATATTTCTGAGTGCGTAAATGATTACTATTTACTCCATGTACTGATTCAGTTATCTACGAAAATATCCAGCCGGTGGAAATCACGCGCATCAAATTTCTGTGACGTATGCAAATAAATTGTGCTTTTTTATCAGTTTTTTTAATATAACTTTTAAACTATTTGGAATTAATTTTTAAAAGTAGGTGCATTCACCAGATTACCTTCATAGGTACCTTCTGGTACAAACAGAATCGAAATCCGACAAGTACTTTTTGAGATTTGCTTGACGAAAGAATTTTTTTGACTTTTAATATCGTTACGTACTCTGAGTATAAGACTTCGCTTCGCTCAGACAACTAGGTCTTCCCTCAGAGGGATTAGTCTGAGCGATATTGCTGAGAATGCACATTTAATAACTTGCGATAAGTAAAGAAAATGAGATGTTACCTTTAATTGGTCATTCATTGTGATAAAATATGATGGAAATAAGTATATTGAATCATAGAATTGCAAAATCCTATATATAATGTTGCATATACTATTTTTATAAAAGAAAAGCAAACCAGGGTTGGCGAGTTTTTGCCGAAGGTGGAAAAAACCGCGGAAAAAACCTGGTAAAAACCGTCCCGGCAAAAATAGGTTTTTGCCAAAGAAGTGGCAAAAATAGGCTGTCCATTTAAATTTTTTCCCCAGAAAGAGAAAAATATTTCACAAAAGAAAAAAAAAACTGCATACTTAATTAAAAAATCAATATTATTCTAAATTTATTTTAACTTTTAAGTGAAATAAGTATAATTATGCACTTTATGAAAGAATACTAACTTTTATAACAAGATTATAAATGAAAAAAATACCAATTTTAATATAAATAAATAGAAACTTCATTTATTCATGTTTATACAATTATTAATTCACATAATAGAACTGTTGAGACTGAGTAAAGCATTTATATTTATAGTTTATATATGTTAGAAATTCGAAGAAACAGTTATAGTAACCTAAATTTAATTTAATATAAAATTATATTTAAAGTAGAAAACTATTAAATTTTTAAATATTTCAGCAATATCTTCCTCACAACCTAAATTTTGCTGCTTTAGCATGGCATAACAGTAAACAAGTTTTGAAAGAGTATCTGTTGAAGTATTTCGAATCTCAGTTTGCACAAATGAAAAATTTGAAAAAAATCTTTTAATAGCAGCACTGCTTGCTGGACATATTTGAAAGTGAAAATCTTTTGATAATTAAAAAAACATGTATGTTAATGACTGATAAAATACTTTACTTACAGGGGTCTGTCTAGACTTTTCTTGTCTTTGTGAAAATTCTAGACAGTTTTGTGAATTTTAAATTATCAGGTTTTCAGGTTCTACCCTTCACATATAGAGAAGCTAAGTAATATATTTTTTGGTGAGTTCAAATGTTTATTAACAGGCCAGATTTTATTTTAAAATGATTAAATTTGTGAAAAGTTCAGTTTAAAGGTGAAATGTCGATTTGAGAGACAAATAATTTTATGAAGGATCCTGTTTGAGGTTAAAGAATTTTGTGAAGGGTCCTTTAAAGGACCTAAAATTTTCCTAAACATATCCCTGACTTAAAGTAAAAAAAATTAGATATGTAATTTTTTATTTTGTTCTTAAATTCCTAAGTAAGACTGAATCCCACCTATTTTTTAAAGATTTAAAATATTTAATATTAATTAATTAGCAAATGAAATTAAAATATTAAATAATACACTGATAAATTTAATTGTTTATACCATTACTATCCTTATTAGCGTGCAGATTTTATTACACATTAAAGACATATAGGTTTTTTCCATTTTTGCCGGTTTTTTCCATTTTTTCCCTGGTTTTTTCCAGTTTTTTCCACTGTCCTGGCAAAAATACCTTTTTGCCGGCAAAAATGCCAACCCTGAAGCAAACCATGCATGGATATAAATTTGGAAATATGCAAAATGTTAAAAGTAATACAGAAAATAAAACACCAAATTTTCCTATATTGGAAATATAACTCTTTGAAATGATGTCATGAGCATAAGCAGAAGCTTCGCACCGATTTGAGAAACTATAAATGATATAAACTATTATGTTTGAAGAGAATGGAGTGTATTTTATATGGTGTGAAATCCGTCCGAATAGTTTATAATGTTGAATATATGTTTTCCACGGATGCAATGAGGTGGTCGATAAGAGTTAAGGAATATCCTTTTTTAAAAATTTGTCCTAAACGAGCACTTACATCGTATAAGTTACGGTGATGTCAAAGTTATAGTTTCTGACCCCAACAGTACCCTAGAAATTGCAATATTCTCAATAAATTGGGTTTAAAACTTTTTCTAGAAAAAAAAAATAATTTGTGAAATTAAATTGTCGAATGTTTTAGAAATCGTGCATAACGAGAATATTATATCTTAAAAGTTGCCACCAAAAAAAAAAAAAAGATTTTAAATTGTCAGTCATATCAACATCAAAGCCTTGCATCAAATAATTCTCAATTTTAAAACTTTTTTTGCTCGTGCATTGGTGGTGATTATTGTTCCTACGCAAAATATAGTTTATTTTGCAGCAAAGATGGTTACTAACATTTTTTGCCCACATTATTTTTTAAATCGGCTACGTACTCCCAATGATAACGAAAAACACACAAACGTTAATGCTTTATAGCATAGAAATACAGAATCAAAAGCTATTTATCTCCTATTATACACACATAAATTATCTAATTAGTGCTAGCAGATGCATTTTTAAATATACATAGATCAATATAATGCTTCATTTTTCTTTTATTAGTATTTCTTAGAATTCATTTTTCATTTATTTGTATTATTCAGTAAAAAACTCACTTTCTTAACCCTTTGCTCCCCAGTGGTTTAGGTCTTAAACCACCGATCTTTAATTCGTATATTTCAGTTCCCACCAGAAAATTAAAACAACAATATTTGCTTTAATCAATAACAGAACATTCCATATTTAAATAAAACGAAATTAGCCATTGAATTTTTCTGGTGTGAAATGAACTACATAATTTCTAGAACGTGTTCTGGCATGGGAATTAAAGGGTTAAGCCCTAATTACGTCAAACTTTTCATAAAAGCGCCGAAGTCCATATAACAGCGAAGTATTGTGAAGAGTATTAAATACAAGGTAGTAAGACACTTAGCCAAACGCAGGTAATAAATCGCCAAATATTGTTCTTTTCGCCCTCTCTCGAAATGAATTTTTTCCGTACATTTAAAAAACACGATTTTGAGTCATCTTATTTAAAATTCAAATAAATAAATAAGAGGAAGCAATAATATCATAAGTCAAAACATTTTATTTCAGCATCAAGGAATTGTATCGTAGTTACACATGTGGAAAAAAAGCTGCTTTTGGCCAAAAAACGTTGTCCTCACTAAATTTGAATCCGATTAAAAAAAGTACCGTGATTAATTAAAATGTTATAGGCAGAGCTGCCAAGTCTTCGGCATTTTGGATACCGGTATTTTAATACAGAAAATGTTTTATTAAATTGGAACATTTTGCGGATTTAAAAAATAACTTTTCCTATAAGAAAATTCTGCTGTGCAATAAGCAGGGGCTTGGCATCCCTGCATGGGAATATTTCGTAATATACTTTTTAATCTTAAAAAAAGCAACGACCATTTTTCGGGTACAAAAAGTATTGCTAACTGTTCCATTTTGCATACAAAGTACTGATTGTAATATTGATACATCTATGGTGATAAATTTCCAATAATTTTTCAAATCCCATTTATTTCATTAAAAATATAAATCTTTTATTCATTTAGTTTAAAATAAATGGTTTTTAACTAATTTCATAATACTTTTGAAATATCACTTTTCATTGGCCATTTTTTTAAAGCATTTAGAAAATGGTTGTTGTTTTCAGTCAAATATAGACTTTGATCTGTCCGCATTTTATTTTATTATTATTATTATTTATAAATGATGGCGAAATATTCATACTTAATCCATAACGTACATAATATATGACTCTGTTATTTCATAAGTCACATTTTTATTATCATAAAAATTATGTTTTTACTGATTTTTATTAACTCAATAGGAAAAATTTTGTGCTTTGAGCAATAGATGTCCGCATTTCATTTATTTATTTATTTTAACAAAATTCTTTGTATTTTGAAGAATTTTTACTTAAATAGGAAATCCAAATGTCGCTGCTAATAAAGAAGAAAGTTACAAAAAAAGTTACAACGAGTAGCCGCATACGATCAAATATGGAAAAACGACGAATCCAAAAAAGGCGTCGTATGAAATATCATCTTTTAAAGCAAAAAAATGAGGTCTGGTTATCGAGCCTACTGATTACAAAATGTGCATTACGTTAAAAAAAAAAAAACCTCCAAATATTGATTTTTTTTTTCTTTTGTGCAGTTTTGGCTTCGAAAGGTGCGATATGTTGCAAAAAAATATAAGCGACTATGAAAACACATTTGGTAAACGTTCATGCTCAGTTTTACAAATAAATATTGCACATATATGCCCTATACACACCGAGGTACCTAATTGGTACCAAAATGGCGTTTAATTGCCTAACATGCTGGTTATCATATAAATGTTATAATAAATTGTTTGTTCTAAAAATATTATCATTTATTGATTGTTCTTTTTTTTAATAACAGAAAATGTTTCGTTTATTCCTTTTTTTTTTTTTCATTTTGAAATAAATAAATAACGTGTTATTATAGCAAGCTATATGTATCTGGTAATCAAAACGATGTTTTCGCCTAGTTGGCATAAAAAATCTCGCTAAACCCGGTGCTTATATCTCTAGTATATTATCTCAAGTATTTTATTTATGTATACTATAATTGTTTTTACATACCACTTACTTCTTCTTGTATATAGAAATAGGTACGTGGCTCCTTTATGCAGTATAAATTGTATAAATCTTTAAAAAATAGCCCCCGTTGCCT
Source organism: Maratus speculifer (assembly GCA_964019185.1). Taxonomy (NCBI): domain Eukaryota; kingdom Metazoa; phylum Arthropoda; class Arachnida; order Araneae; family Salticidae; genus Maratus; species Maratus speculifer. The sequence goes on from OZ025290.1 coordinate 199,818,250, forward strand.
TTTTTTAAATCGGATTTTTAAAAAATCAATGTCTAATTCCAGTATCGCTCCCAGGTATGCATACACATTCCGAATTTCAAAGTTGTATGCCAACAGGAAATGGATGAAAAATGGGAAAAGATGTCACATATGCACCAGGGTACATAATTGGCGTCAAAATGGCATTATTTTACCTGAGATGGTAACCCGGCTTTATTTATTTATTATTTGTTTATATACTCATAAAATATTTATTTACTTTCATTTCATTTTTTTAATTATATAAGATAATTCTTTTTATAGTTTTTAATTATTATTATTATTTTATTTACTGTAAGTTCTTTTTGAAAATAGAAAATAATTTAAAAATGTGTATGTAAGCGTTATTTGAAAATTGAGTTTTCGCCAAATGGGCTTTGAAAAAAATTGCGCCAAATCTGATGCGCTTGTGGTATCCGTGCCGAAAAATTGGTGACCAGAATTGACTTCCACACACAAACAAAATATAAGTTAGAAGAAAACATGCAATAAAAATAAAGGGAAAATGATGTCATAAAAGAAACTTTTTATTTAAAAACGTATTTGTTTCTAATTTTCACACGCGAAATATATAAAATATTCTTTTAGCGATCAAAAAATGCTAAGAGATTATCACAAAATCTCAAAATCAAAGTTTTTACGATATTTTTTTTATATAAAAAATAACAGTTTTATTTTTCTGCATGATTAAATTTTAAAATGTTTTATTGCATTCAATATTTCTGAGTGCGTAAATGATTACTATTTATTCCATGTACATATTCGGTTATCTGCGAAAATATCCAGCCGGTGGAAATCACGCGCACCAAATTTCTGTGACGTTTGCAAATAAATTGTGCTTTTTTATCAGTTTTTTTAATATAACTTTTGAACTATTTGGAATTAATTTTCAAAAGTAGGTGCATTCACCAGATTACCTTCATAGGTACCTATTGGTACAAACAGAATCAAAATCCGACAAGTACTTTTTGAGATTTGCTTGACGAAAGAATTTTTTTGACTTTTAATATCGTTACGTATCTCTGAGTATAAAGACTTCGCTTCGCTCAGACAACTAGTCATTGAAATTTTTTTATAATTATATATTGAATATAAGAAAACCTCAGTTGGTTTTAAATATTCACAGTACTTTTTCTTATTCCGCTCAATATTGAACTATTTAATCAATGGACAAAAAACGTGAAAAAACGAAATTAATTTTAACTAGCAGGGGTGACCGAGCTCAGCTCGGTCAAAATTAACTTTGTGTTCAACTCGATATAGTATTATTACTGTAAAACATGTTATTAATAATAGTATTATCTACAAAAACAATCAATAAGAAAACTATGTTTGTATGCACATGTTCATAAATTTTACTTTATTTTAAAATTTACAACGAAAGGACATCAATCCAAATCACTTTTTTAGCTCGACTCTGATTAGTTTAACTATGCATCTCGAAGACTATTAAGAATGTATAAGAAATTTCTTCACATTCTGAAAGACAATATTTTTTGCCAGATATAACCAAATTTAGACACATTCTTTCATTTGGCGCCAAATATGTGTTTGGTTTCGTAACCTTAATAGTCGATTTTTTCGGCCAAATTTCGCCAGTATTTTGTCAAATATCGCCAACTTATTGGCTTTTGCCATAGTCTCGTGATCCTGACCCTTATTACCCAAATGATCCATTAATCACATGTGATCAAACATGTGACTTACAAGGAAGGTCTCCATACGGGCATACTCAGAAAAATCTGAAAAAATTACAGAATGTTCTTCTCATATAGTTATATATGTTTATAAAAAAAATTTCGGCGCAACCTCCTTATAATGTCCGTAAAAAAATAATAAAAATTTCGTTTATTTGGCGATTTATCTCCGGTTGGCGAAAAAACGAAATTTTGAAAAATACGCTTTTACGCTTCGAATACTTTTTAAAGAAAAAACTTTCTATGTTCAATTTATTTAAATAAGTTTAGTTTAACTAATTTTAGTTTTGCATTTTTACTTTACTTTAAGTGTAATTTTGTCATATACGTTTATATGTACTTATAACAAAATGAAAGTAATATATTTTATCAATTAAAACACAATTTAAATTCATCAAAATTGTTCCAAATTGAAAAATACACTTAAAAATCTGCTGCATTTTGTTGCAACGCACTCCCTTGCTTGTATAGAAAACGGTTATTTGGCCGTGAAATGGAGCTTTCTCATTGGTTGGAATAGAGATATTATATACAAGCGGTGGAATGCGTTCCAGCAAAATGCAGCAGAATTTTAACAGTGCCGCTTTTATAGAAAACGGTCAATTCACCGTGCTATGGAGCATTCTCATTGGTCAGAAGAGAGATATTCTATAAAAGTAGTGGAGTGACGTTGCAGTAAATGCTGCAGATTTTCGCAGTGAAGTCAATTAAAATCAATTTTCAGATTCGTTAAAATCGTCTGCTTTTGGCGAGGAAATGCACTGCTCGCCAAATCCCGCGTCACTTTCAGCTTTTCACGCCAATTATTCCAAACTATTTTATTTTTTTACATATCTAATAATGTAATTCCGCCGCTAATTTTCACTGATCCTTTATTACCTACATGAGTAGTTTAATTCGTATTTTTTTCAAAAAAATCTGAGTATGCCCCCAATGGAGACCTTCCTTGTTAGCTCAATGGTCTTCAGGTAATCGAAAACAGTAGAGTATAAAAAGAATCAAAATCGTTTAGCCATTTCTTAAGTAAAATTAGCTTGACAGCATTCAGCAATGAAGCGATATGACCCACTAATATAATATTGTCTAATATGCAACTCAGCTCAATAGTCTTCTCGTGACAAAAGACGTTCTGTTGCAAAGTTTAGGTAAAATTGACTGAGTCGTTGTTATATATAATTAGAATGACCCGAACCCATTAAGACCTAAAACGACCCACTAATTGAATTGTTACGTGCATGTGTCCTATCTCAATGGTTTTCTTTTGCCCGAAAACGATATAATAGAAAATATACTCAAAATGGTGAGAACAGTTTTCTAGATAAAATTAGCATGACCCACAAATGACCCTTATATCGAAATCTCTCGAAAATGTGACTTAGTTCATTAGTTTTTGCGTGTCGAAAAACGTTAAATACAAAATTTAGATAAAATCGATTCAGCCAATTTTTAGGTATAAATAGTTTGACCTTGACCCATTATGACCCAAAATGACTCATTAATCGAGTTTTCTCAAACATCTGACCTAACCTAATGATTTTCTTGTGTCCGAAAACGATAGAATGTAAAATTTAGTCAAATTTGCGCAGGACATTGTCTAGATAAAATTAGAATAACCCAAAAGTGAACCACTGATCGAAATTTCTCGAACATGTGACATAGCCCAATGATTTTCTCGAGCCAAAAATATGCTGTATACAAAATTTCGTTAAAATCGATTCACCCGTTCTTTAGATATAGCTTGACCATGACCCATCATGACCCACAAATGACCCTTATAATCGAAATCTCTCGAACATGTGACTTAGCCCATTAGTTTTCTCGTGTCAAAAAACTTACATACAAAATTTCATTAAATTTGATACTGTCGTACTTTATATATAAATAGATTGACCCAAACATTTTATGACCCAAAATGACCCAGTAATCGAAATTTCTCGAACTGAGACCTAGCTCAATGGTTTTCTCGTGCCAAAAAAATGTTGTATACAAAATTTCGTTAAAATCGATCCTCCTGTTCTTTAGCTATAGCTTGACCATGACCCATTATGACCCATCATGACCCACAAATGACTCTTATAATCCAAATCTCTCGATCGTGTGACTTAGCCCATTAGCTTTCTCGTGTCAAAAAACTATTACAGGCAAAATTTCGATGAAATTGATTCTGCGGTTCTTTAAATATAAATAGCTTGACCCAGACCCTTAATGACTCAATATGACCCATTAAATTTTTTTTCGTACATGTAACCTAGCCCAATGTTTTTCTCGTGCTCGAAAACCATAGAATGTAATTTTTAGTCAAAATTGCGTGAGAAAATCTCTAGATAAAAATAACATGATCCACAATGACCCCAAAAGTGACCCACTAACCGAATTTTCTCGAACATGTTACCTAACCCAATGGTCTTCTTGTAACCCAAAACGGTAAAATATAAAATTTGGTCGAAATCGTTAGAGCCGTTTTTTTAAATAAAAATGGCTTGACCCACAATGACCCAAAAATGACCCACTAATCAAAATTTTTCGAACATATGACCCAGCTCAATTGTTTTCTCGTGCCAAAAAACGATTGGATAAAAAATTTCCTTAAAATCGATCCAGCCGTTCTCTAGATATAAATAGCTTGATCCTGACCCATTATGAGCCAAAATGACCCAATAATCGAATTTTCTCGAACATGTGACCTAGCCCAATGGTCTTCTCGTGCCCGAAAATGGTAAAATCCAAATTTTTGCGAAAATCGTTACAGCCATTTTTGAGATAAAATTTACACACACAGAGTATAAGATTTGTTCGTACAGAAATTGACAGATTCAATTAATTTTAGATAATACATATTTTATAGAAAAATAATACGAATAGAAATTTTTATTCTTTTCGCATAGGATTCGTGGCATTCTTATCTACTTGTTTTAAAAATCAGATGTTATAAATATGAAATATTTCCGCCATTAGCGAGATTTTTGTGATCATGGCACCCAAAGGTCGCTAAACATAATTTTATAGTCAATGCACATAAAACGAATTTTCCCATTTAAATTTTTTAAAAAAAATAAGTAAAATATTTTTATTTCTCCTTCCTGATATCTGTTGGGATAGATTATTCCAATTATTGAATAATATTCTACGGCATTTGCAGGGAAATTATAGGTTAAATTATCTTCCTTGGAGAAGGTCGCTCGAAATACAGCCTTAACCCTTTAAGACCCAACCCGCACGATCGTGCGGTTTAGACATTCTTTTGAACTGTTGCTTCTCAGTTGTATGTAATAACAAGTTGGAAATTGCACGTGTAGCGTAGCAAATGAGGTGCGTTCGTACGATAACGAAGTTTTAAAAATATTACTCTCATATATCAATCTCATAAAATTGTAAATAGTGAATTACAATTAAAACGCTCACCAAACAATGTTCTCCCTATACCATTATGCAATGGAATACTTTTGTGTGGCCTTGTAAATCAATAACAAATGTTCTTTGCACCACAGATTATGTAAAATGTATATTATAATTTGTACTTTATAGTTGCATATAAATTTTATTAAGTTCGAATGAGTGTAACACCTTTAAAATCAGGCATGAGATTCTTCCGCGGATCCGCGGTTTTCCGCTTTTTTGTCATTTTCCACGTTTCTGACTTTTTATATCTTTATGGATCGCGGGGAAAAAACGAGGTTTTCGACAAAAGATCGTGAAAAAACGCGATTTTCGTCAAAATATCGCGGAATAGAAATGCGATTTTCCTCGAAAGGTCGCGGAAAAAAACGCTATTTTCGCCGGAAGGTCCCGAAAAATGCTATTTTCGTCAAAATATCGCGAGGAAAACGTGGTTTTTGTCAAAATATTGCGAGGAAAACGTGGTTTTTGTCAAAATATCGCGTGAAAAACGCGGATTCCATTGATATATCGCGATAAAAACGCAGATTCCTTTAATATATCGCGATAAAAACGCGGATTCCGTTTAAATATCGCGGAAAAAAACCTCGATTTTCGTCAAAAAATCGCAAAAGAACCACGGATTCCGTCCTAAGTTCGCGAAAAAACGCGATGTTCGTGAAAAAATGGGGATTTTCGCCGAAAAGATCGGCGAAAAAACGTGATTTTCGACAAAAGATCGCCGAAAAAACGCAAATTTCATGAAGGAATTGCTTAGAAAATACGAATTTCGTCAGAAAATTGAAGAAAATTTGCTGTAATATCATTTTCAACAACTTTTTTGGAATTGAGTGGCAGATTAAACATTAACTTGCCATGTTTGTTAATTGATGTTTTAAGTGAAAACATGTTATATTTTAATTGGACAATTAGCTGAGATTGTTGTGTAAAACATTGCATCAGAAATGGGAATTTAAAGTAGAAACTTTAATTTCAGAACTACTTATAATATTTGGATAGATGGATTCACTCTCACCCTCTTCCTCCCCCCCCCCCAAAAAAAAAAAAAAAATTTAAATTAAATAAGTAAATAAAATTAATGAAGATTTAAACAAAAGTATTCACAATTTTGCTGTGAATAAAATAAGCTTCTGAATTGTCTTACATGCGCGCTGTTTTAAATAATTTCTCATTTTCCTGTTCACGCACTTTTTTGAAATAATTTCTCATTTTCCAGTTCACGCGCTTTTCCTCTTTTTTTAACTTTTTGCAATCTCATGCCTGTAAAATGCATTTGAAACATTTTTCCCTATCGATCGTAATGTAACGGAATACTTTTGATTGCCCCTGTAATTGATCTAAGAATCCTATTTTCATAGCATTTGAAATAACTCGATAAAATTATGTAATAATTATGTATTTTAAATTTCAAATGTATAAAATACGTTTGAAACTTTTTCCCCATTGACCATAATGTAATTGAATACTTTTGATTGCCCCTGTAATTGGTCTATGCACCCGATTATCAAAAAATTTGAAATAACTCGACAAAATTATGTAATAATTATGTACTAGCTGCACCCGTCGAAATTCAACGGAAAATAATATATATTAGATATGATATATATCATGGAGGAAGAAGATAGGTGGAGGTGAACTAAGCCTTAAAAAAGGTTTGTAATGTGAATCCATTTATCGCTCAAATTTTTGTGTACCAAACAAAAGCACGTGGAAAATTGGAAAGCTTCCAAAAAAGGAAGGGATTTTGTATTAATAAGTCGAATTGAAAGAAATGAATTACAGCTGGAGCATTTTTAAAGAATAAATAGGAATTTTTTAAAATGGTCTTTGTTCTATTATTATTTATTAAAAGAAATGTTTACTTTTAAAATAATTGAAATTGGGAAATTATTATTATTAAATGTCATTATTATTATTAAATTTCAAATTAAAATTTAATAAGAAATTGAAAACGTTTGATACGAACTAAAAATTGTATTATTAAAAGTTTTCTTTTTACAGTAATTTTTATTAACACTTTTCAACAAAATTGAAAAATGTTTATGCATTCGGTTTGTCTGTCCGTCTGTCCGCGCTCTAACTCTCGTAAATATACTCGGAATGCAAAGAAATTTTACCATGTTATTGAAGTTTACACAAGCACAAACCCTATTAAAAATGAAGTTTCTACCACGATTAGTTTATTTACAGGGACAGTCAAAAGTTTTCGATTATATTAGGGCCAATGGGGAAAAATCTTTTCAAATTAATTTTAAAGATGCTGCGGCCGGACAAACGTATTCACATTTTTTGCATCTACGAAAAGCACACTAAAATATGCAGCTAAAAGAATAGTTATTCATTTACAGGGCCACACAAAATAATTCTAATACATGATAATAAAGGAGGAAATTGTTTGCGACATATTTTAGCGATGGTAAACGGTATCATGTGTAATCAAATTGATATACGTCGCTGAGACTTAATATGAGTTATTTCACGCATAATACAAAGTGCATAGCATTTATAGGGACACACAAAAGACTTTAAAAAGCATATTCTATTCGAAGTACTGTGTGTTACGCATGGTAACTGTTCCATGGATGAAATGCATTTTTAATTATGATATACGCTTTTAAGTGTCACTAAATGTATTCACATTATATGGTGTGCATAAATGCTATAATAGTTACACAATTAAGATATACAGGGTTACTCAAAAGAACTCGGAAAGGTTACTGAGTGTGAGTGTAATTTACTTAAAGGTTTGTTTTTAAAAAAGTTTTGCATTTTTACGTCGAATCGCATTTAGTTTATCGTGAAATGTTTGTAGAATATAGATTAAATGATATACATGGTCACGCAAAGAACTGGATACAGGTTTGTTTAAGGATGATGATTTCTGGAAATATGATTTAAATAGTTTAAAGAGTATTGTTGTTTGATTAACATTTTTTATTTATTTTTTTATATAATTAATTTTAGCAAAATACTTTCGGGTAATAAAGGTACTACATAAACTGCAGGGCTGAACAAAAGTATTGAAGCATGTTTTACATCTATTCGTATAAACTGCCAAAAGAAAAATTTCATCCAGCTAGGCATTTTTTTGCTAAACTAAATCTCTCCATGATATAGTATATATATCAACCGACAAATCAAATACAGAGCTGTTTAAAAGTATTGGAATACATATTTGGTTATGGGCAGTAACACCTATTTCCCTGAATAACGAAGTTTTGTTAAAGAATTAAGGACATTTGGATAGCGTTTTATAATGTATGCTTATCGCAGGATTTTTTTTTACTGGTTAATACTTTATAACGTAGATGAAAAATGTTTATGACTCCGGTTTGTGTGGCCGAGTTCTAACTCTTGTAAATAAACTCTGATGCTCGTAGCATTTTTTATGTTATTGACGTGTACTACACCGTGATCGCTATTGAAAAGCAAATGTGTAGAATTTATAGTTCATTTGCATAGACAGTCTAAAGTATTCTGTTACATTATGGTCAATGGGAAAAATCGTTTCAAGTTCATTTCAATGATGTTAGACCATTTAAAACATAAAGAAATTGATATGCATTTATAAACGGCAGTATAACAAGCATTTTGTAGAATATGGGGTTTGCTAAACATTTATTATTTATTTAAAGAGCCACACAAAAGAATTCCGTTTATGGGGATAATGATATATGGTTGGGAGCTTTTAGCGGCCAAAATATGTTATTGGAATACATATTTGGTTATGGGCAGTAACACCTATTTCCCTGAATAACGAAGTTTTGTTAAAGAATTAAGGACATTTGGATAGCGTTTTATAATGTATGCTTATCGCAGGATTTTTTTTTACTGGTTAATACTTTATAACGTAGATGAAAAATGTTTATGACTCCGGTTTGTGTGGCCGAGTTCTAACTCTTGTAAATAAACTCTGATGCTCGTAGCATTTTTTATGTTATTGACGTGTACTACACCGTGATCGCTATTGAAAAGCAAATGTGTAGAATTTATAGTTCATTTGCATAGACAGTCTAAAGTATTCTGTTACATTATGGTCAATGGGAAAAATCGTTTCAAGTTCATTTCAATGATGTTAGACCATTTAAAACATAAAGAAATTGATATGCATTTATAAACGGCAGTATAACAAGCATTTTGTAGAATATGGGGTTTGCTAAACATTTATTATTTATTTAAAGAGCCACACAAAAGAATTCCGTTTATGGGGATAATGATATATGGTTGGGAGCTTTTAGCGGCCAAAATATGTTACTAAATTATAGTGAAATAGACATAAATTATTCACTGATTCTCTCAACGCTATATTTCCGCACCCACATTCCTTTACAAATCTGCTCATTAATGTTCCCGCTAATTGCCTTTACATTTCTGATGCATAACTTTGAAACACCCTGTATAGGCATATTCAAAATGTGAAGAGTGTAGCTCAATATAGTTTAAAACCGGGCTTTTTCAATACTTTTCGTGATGATATAAAATTTCACGCAAATGAAAGTAAGAGTGTTTAAAATGATATAATGTTGCTTAAATTGTAATATTAAAAAATTATAATAATGCAACATGATAAAAAAATATTATAATTTTGTTTATTTGCTCAACGCTTAAAGCTGCACAAATAAAAATGTATGTTAAATTTGCAGCGAGACTAGATCCTTGAATGGGTCGGGTTGTATTTTACCTGAACACGAAAATTCTATTCAAATCGGAATCCAACATAAATGTTTTTTATCGATTTGAACCGCTAATATTTGAATTCGAATCCGACACATAAACAGTATTCCGCCTGAAACAGAGCTAATTTTAATACTTACAACGTTATTAAAAAATTCCAAAACATGTTTTAAAACAAATATTGATAGCATATAGTCATGCCTTACATTAATAAGAACAATTTTTGACAAATATAAAAATTTTACTTCTTCAAAATAACAGCATTATCAATAAAAAATTTTGCGAAACAATTAATAAACAAGTTGGACATTACACGTGAAGCGTAACAAATGAGGTGCGTTCGTACGATAACGAAGTTTTTAAAATATTCAGATCTTGCTGATATAGTAGACAGTAACTTCGGTTACATTATAGTAGTAGAAATCTTTGTGTTCCTGTAAATATACAGGAAGTAATTTTTATTACACCTCAGCAAAGTATATCATATTCATAAAATGCTAAATAGTTTAATGTAATTAAAACACGCCCCACAAACAATTTTTCTCCGTATAGCTTTATGTAATGGAATACTTTTGTGTGCTCCTGTAATTTAAAAACAAATATTCTTTGCATCACAGATTGTACAGAATGTATATTTTAGTATATATATACTTCGTAGGTTCATGTCAGTTTTATTATGTTTGAATTAGTTTAACACCATTAAAATGCATTTGAAACTTTTTTAACCATTGAACGTAATGTCATGGAATATTTTTTATTGTTCCTGTAATTGATTTATGCATCCAATTTCTATAAAATTTAAAATGACACGACAAAATTATGTAATAATTATTTATTTTAAACTTCAAATGATTAAAATGCATTTGAAACTCCCCCCCCCCCCCTTGACCGTAATGTAACGGGATACTTTTGATTGTCCCTGTAATTCATCTATGCATAATTGATCTATCTTAAATTTGAAAAAACTTGACAAAATTATGTATCAATTATGTATTTTAAACTTCAAACGATTCGGTTGGGTAGTTTTTGCGTTGTTATATGCGAATGGACAGACAGACGGATGGACTGAACGACAACTATAGGTGCTACGTATTTACATAATTACGAAAGCACCTAAAAACAACAGATATAAAGCATGATAAAATTTGAGAGCTGTGAAATAAATGAGCTGATTTTCACGCAATAAAAATTTCGATTCTTATCATGTTTTTAAAATTATTAGAAAATAAATTACACATATTTTAAGATTAATCGCATTTAAATGCGAAAAATGAAGCATAAATACAGGGTTTCGATATTACAAATAGATTTATTCTAAATAAATAATTCAGGGATAAAAAAAAAAATCAAGATGAATATATAAAAAGAAATTTGTTTGGTTACATATTAATAATTGCATTTAAATAATATTTAAAATATAATAATGAAAACATTCTTTTAAAATCATGTATGAAAACATAAGTAATAAATATTAATCTAAAATACAGATTTCTGATTGCAAACGATTTTCAGATATTAGGAAAATAATGTTATCTTTTCAAGAAAAATGTTAAAAGATTTTCTATTTTGATATTTAAAACACATATAATTAAATAATCAAAGAAATTTTTACCTGTGAAGCGCTGTCTAATAAAAAATTCGACGATAAAAAACAAGAGCAATCAAATACGGGTTTTAACCGGTTTGAATTCATAGGCGAATCAAAGCACGTGGTTTTGTTTGGACTTAATGTGACTTAATGTAGGGTTACATTTTTGGCATCACCCAAATCATTATAGTTCACCTCCAGTATATTCTTCCTCCATGGATATATATATATCAGTCTTATATAAACAATAAGATACTGAGCGAAATAAACAATTGCCACCTCTTAAAATAGGGATAACATAACTTTTCACGATGAAAGTCCACAAACTTCAGAAAATAATAAAAAATAAAGAAAATTACTCATAAATTATTTTGCTGGACTTAACTTCAACTACAAATCTTTTTAATGCGGTGTCTAAGCCTTAAACATTATTTAAATGCCAAATTATTTAGGAAGTTAATATAATATCTCAGAAGACAAATTCAAAAATATCTGCATAGTTTATTTTTTCTCCGTTTAAATATCGCTTGGTAATTGTACAATAATTATAATATCAATAAAACATTTTAATTATAATAGACACAGAGAGTTACTGAATTGCATAACCAACTCACTACACATTTACAGCACTTGCAATTAATTTTTTTTATTGGTTTATAGCCTCCATGAACTTGTCAAAATTAATTTTATTGCTATGGTAACGAAAAGAAAAACAATATCTTTTGTTATTAATAAGAATAAAATGTTTGCGTTTGTTGCTGTTACGCAGAAAACATTTTATTTATATTTATTTTAAATAATAACTTAATAGAACGAAATAATTTTAATTAATTTTTGATATTATGTAAAATAGAAATATCGTAATACCGGCATATCACAGATTTTATGTTAATAATTTTCGTAATATTTAGATGAAATTATAATATTTTGTACGATAAATATAACTTCTTCTATAAATACAGAAAACATTTATTAGACGTTCACATCACAGGACATATATAGAAAACATAATATCGAAAACCAAAAAATAATAATAACATATCAGCATCATCTCACGTTCATTGTCTGAAAATAAAAAACCTAATACATGGAGTCATGAAATAATGTCTATTGTCCAAAGTTCTTTTAAACAAAAAGCAATTTAATTATTGCCATGCGATTTCACTTACAAATCCCTCCTTTCGCATGTCAATAATGCTCAGCAATGCCCAGACTTGTAATATGTTTTTTCATGACATCATAACTCAAATTCTTAGTCATTATATCTGCCTCCAGTTCAGATGAATTTACATATTTTGTTTCAATTTCTCCTTTAGCTCTTTCATCTTTCACAAAATGATATTTTCTATTGATATGTTTGTTACGATTATTCACCCTTGGGTTTTTGATCCAATCAATTACGGACTGACTATCAGTGCTGATTTCTGTTGGACGCTTTACCATTTCTTCTTGATTTAATTCTTCCAAGAGACCCATTAGCCATTTTCCTTCACAAACTGCATCACACAAACTTAAAAGCTCAGATTCCATTGTAGAAAGCGCAACCAGTTTCTGCTTATTACTTTTCCAACCAATTAAAGATTCTCCTATTTTTACTATATATCCACCAAATGATTTTGAATCTTGTGTAGTACACCAGCTAGCATCAGAACAAAGTGATAATTGACCCTTTTTACCTTTAATTCGAAGCTTGTAGTTTTTTGTGCCTTGGATATAACGCAAAACTCTCTTCACTGCCTGTAAATGAATTTCTCTAGGATCTTTTGCATATTGAGACAAATTACTTAAAGTGAAAGCTAAATCTGGCCTTGTTCCTCTTACTAGATATCCTATATTTCCAAGCATTTCTTGATATATTGTTTCATCAATTTTATTTTCACATTCATATTCATCTAAATTTATTCCGAGTACACCAGGGGTTTTCACACTTTTACAATTTTCCATATCAAATCTTTCTAAGATCTTTTCTGCATATTTAGTTTGCCCTAATAAAAATTCTCCGTTATTTTCTTCAATATCAATACCAAGTAATTTTATATTTTTCTTTTGCTCTTTAATTTTCGCTTCTTTATTCAATTGTTGTATGAATTTATTTATAAAATCTTCGGATTCACTAACGACTATCCCATCATCTACATAGATTCCAACTGTAATAAATTCATTATCTTTTTTATTGACAAATACACAAGGGTCTGCTTTGCATGGTTTTAATCCAATTTTATCAAATATTTTAACCAATTTTTCATACCAGCATCTTCCTGCTTCAGGCAATCCATATAAATTTCCTGTCACGAGTAATATCTTCCCTCCTTCAATTTGTAGTCCTTCAGGTGGATTCATATAAACAGCAGTTTCTAGATCTGCATTCAGATAAGCTGTTTCTACGTCAAAAAATCTAGTTTTGTAGCCTTTCATTGCTGCGACTGCTAATAAAGTTCTAAATGATTCAGTTTTCATTACTGGACTGTACGATTCTTGATAATTTGTTCCAAATTTAAGTCTTGATCCGTCTGCTACTAACCTAGCTTTATATTTTACATCTTCACCGCTTTCTTTTACATTAAAAATCCATTTGCTTCTCAGTGCTTTCACATCTTTTGGTTTGTCAACAATTTTCCATGTTTTGTGTTCTTCTAACGAATGTAATTCCTTTTTGATTGCTTCTATCCATTTATCCTTATTTTTAGAATTTAATACATCTTTGTAATTCTTTGGAACTTCTTCGTGCACTAGATTTGCTAAATACTTTGGATTCGGTTTCCTAATTCGTGATGATCTTCTAGGTTCTCCAGAAAACTTATCTGGATTACATTCTTTTTCTTGTTGTTCTTTATTTTCACTAATTATATTATTTATTTCATTTTCCTCTGTCTCAGGAACATTCGTATCATTTGTCAATCTAATTGTTTCTTTTTTCTGGTTTAATTCTTCATCATTTTCATCGGAATTGTTCTCTTCTTGTTCATCTATTATATTCATATTACTGATAATGTTGATGTATTCAAATTCATCAGTCATTTCTTCTTTATTTACTATATCTTCATATCCCATTTTTTCTTCTATAAACACAACATCTCTGCTTTCACGTATTCTCTTTTCCTTTAAGTCATATAATCTGTATGCTCGACGATCTCTTGAATATCCGATAAATACTGCAGGTTTTGCTCTTACATCAAATTTCTTTCTATTGATGTCATCGTTGTGATAAAAAGCTTTACATCCAAATACTTTCAAGTGTTTTACTGTAGGTCTATTACCTGACCATAATTCTAATGGCGTTTTATTTCTTGTAGCCGTTGGAGTAACATTATGTATGTAAACTGCTGTTGACACTGCTTCGGCCCAAAAAGATAAAGGTAGCTTTGCTTCTATCAGCAATGTTCTTGCTGTATTAATAATTGTACGATTAGCTCTTTCAGCAATCCCGTTGCTTTGAGGACTATGAATTGTTGTTCTTTCACTCTTAATACCCTTTCTTTTATAATAATTCATGAGCTGTTCGTTAGTAAATTCTCCACCGTTATCTGATCTCACTGCTTTTACTTTCTTGCCAGTTTCATTTTCTCTTCTCTCTATTATATTTATAATTCTTTCTTTTGCTTCATCTTTACTTCTTAAAAAATCTACAAAATATCTTCTACTATATTCATCTACTACCATTAACATGTATTTATTTCCTCCTAATGAGTGCACTGCCATTGGTCCACATAAATCAACATGTAGCCGCTCTAAAGTACGTGTTGTTCCTTCTATCACTTGATTAAATGGCATTCTCGTTAATTTTCCTTGAATACATATTTCGCATTTTGTTTCGTTACCATCTATCTCTTCTAATCCCCTTACAAGATTTTCTCTTGACATTCTTTGCAAGTATGCATAATTTATATGCCCAAGTCTTCTATGCCATAGTTCTTTCTTAGATTCCTTTGTCTGTAAACAAGATTCGTTTCTATCTTCAATTATTTCTCGTACAGCTAAATTTATTTTAAATGTATTATCTTCAAAAGTTCCTTGAGCAATTAATTCGCCTGTGTTCTTTTCATAAATGGCTGCTCCTTCATTATTAAATATCACATATTTTCCTTTTCTAACTAAACTTGGAACTGACATCAAATTTTCTCTTAAATTAGGTACACAAAGAACATCTGTAAGTTTAATATTTGATTCGCCAAATTTCTGATCACAAGCAGTAACATGAACATCTCCGCGATATTTTGCTTGTATTGATCGCTCGCTCTCAGCAGTTGCAATTTCTACATCTTCAGGTTTTCCCTCTACAACGATATCTTCTCTATGCGTCATATGCGAAGTACAAGCTGAATCTAACATCCAGGTTATTTCCCTATTATTTTCAGATTCTTTACACTCATTTTTATGAAATTCATCTGAGTGCAATGCATGTTCATTTGTAAAACATGTATATTCCTTTATTTTCTTGTTTGAAACATTATTATTCTTGTTAAAATTCTTATTGTTATGTGAATATTCTCTCATATCCTGAAATGCTTTAACTTTATTACTAGAAAAATTTTGAAAATTTTTGTTTGGTAAATATTCTCTATTATTTCGCGAGTGTGTCATATTCGATTTATTATAACAATTCCGCGCTACATGATTTGGCTTTCCGCACGCGAAGCAATAAATTCTTTTCTTTTCATTAGCCCTAAATGCTTTAAAATCGCTTTCGTGAAATCTATCATATTTTCTTTCATATCTCAATAAAGTTTCTCGCATCACTTCGTAAGTAATATTTGGGTTTGACGATATCGCAGTTGTTACTTCACTATATTTCTTTGGGAGTCCTTCTATAATAAATCCTATTAATTCGCTTTCATCAACTTCTGTACCTAATTCTAATATTTCGTTTGCGATACCTTGAGCTCTTATTAAATATTCTTCAATTGTTTCCCTTTCATTTTTTTCTATTCTCGCCAAATTAATTTTTAATTGAATTTTTCTTTGATTCTCAATTCCTGCATAACGCTTTTTAAGTAGTTCCCATAATTCTTTAGCTTTCTTAACTCCTCTAACTGCCATTGTTTGTTCTGCTGACAACGTTAATATAATTATACCATATACTTCATCATTTTTCTCTAACCATGTTTTATGCACTTTTAAACTAGCGGGATCCTTTTCATTTATTATCGGTTCATCATTTTCGATAACATCAAATAAATGCTTCGACTTAATTAAAGCTTCAACCCTCATACTCCATAACGTATAATTTTTACTTGTTAAGGGTTCTATTCTGGGAATTCCAAACATATTTGACTCAGACATAGTTAAAATACTTTATCTTCCTGAATATTTTAAGTGCATATAAAATTCTTACCTCTTAAATTTATCCTATTGGCGGTTATTCCAATCGGAGAAATTATTTTCTTCCATTAGGCCTCATTTCACTCAATTCATATTTTTATTTTATTTATTTCTGCACTCAAAACACAAACATTTTCTCTAAAACCACCGCTCTTCTACCAAAATGTTAATAATTTTCGTAATATTTAGATGAAATTATAATATTTTGTACGATAAATATAACTTCTTCTATAAATACAGAAAACATTTATTAGACGTTCACATCACAGGACATATATAGAAAACATAATATCGAAAACCAAAAAATAATAATAACATATCAGCATCATCTCACGTTCATTGTCTGAAAATAAAAAACCTAATACATGGAGTCATGAAATAATGTCTATTGTCCAAAGTTCTTTTAAACAAAAAGCAATTTAATTATTGCCATGCGATTTCACTTACATTTTATTCTTTTTTTCTAATATGACATCATTTACACCTCCAGAAACACTTATTTTTTCCGAAATAAAAGCGTGATTTATGCAGTTATTTAAAAATTCTTTAGTTTCATAAAATATTTATTATAATTAAATAGAAATGGCGCAATTTATAGAAATATTTTCATTTGTGCACACCACGGACTTTTAAATAAATAGAAGTTCATTTTATTTAGATGCAGGAATAAAAGTGAATATGACATCATCACTGACACAGCTATAACAATGTATATTATATTCATAGAACAAATTTATCTGGTTTCTGAATGACGACATATTCACCATCGACAAACTTTTGCTTTAGATATTATATTTTATTAAAATTTATTTTCTGTTATTTTATTTATATAATACTTAATAATATTACTTAGTAAATAATCTGTATAATGTACCGCAAATAGTGAATCATTATGTAAAATCATTTTATTAGGATTAAATTTTACGAAAACCATTATTTTTATTTTTTGAAATGCGATTACACATTCACCGATGAGATCAAGCTCCTGATTGGTGGAACGTAATAAAGAAAAATAAATTTTTAATATAGTGAGAAAAGTTTAACCTGTTGCCACTGTTTTGAAGAAATGTTACGAAAAAGCTTTTAAAATTAAAAATAAAATATAAAAATGGAAATAAATTAAAAATTAGCCAGAATGGGCACATCTACACATAAACAGCTTTCATTTAAAAAAACAATTATCAAAATCGGGCCAGTAGAAAGCTCAGGGCTGATGACTAAAAAAACAGCCAGGTGTTTTAAATATATAGATTTTAAATTTCAATTGATTAAATTGCTTTTGAAAATTTTTTCCCCATTGACCATAATGTAATGAAATACTTTTGATTGCCCCTGTAATTGATCTATTCATCCGATTTTCATAAAATTTGAAATGACTCGACAAAATTATGTAATAATTATGTATTTTAAATTTCAAACGATTCGGTTGGGTAGTTTTTGCGTTGCTTTATGCGGACAGACAGACGGACGGACGGACTGAACGACCACTATAGGTGCTACGTATTTACATAATTACGAACGCACCTAAAAACCCAAATCGAGCGGTCATTCAGGTTTGCAAAAAGATTAAAGTATCATTTTTTATCAACAGATAGTGGATGAAATACATGTTTTGCTTTCAATCAGCATGGATAGCTTTGTTTATAATTTCACCGGGTCTTAAAGGGATAATAGATCTACGTCAAACCAAGGATGAAAATATACTGAAAATTCATTTCTAGTATTATTTGTAAAATTGACATTGAAATCACCGACTGTAATAAAATTTTTATATAATATACAGTGGAACCTCAGTTCACGATCATAATCCATTCTTGTATTTGACTTTCTGTATGTCATATAAATTTTTGGGGCGCTCTGTCTCAAGAACTAATGCATGGGATTAAAAAAAAATTATATTCAGGTAATCCCTGATATAAATTGATGCTGTTTTTATTTTGATTTAAATCGTCCAGCAATGGCTTAACCGTGTTGCATTTTTCATTATTTTCGCAATAGTTCTATTTCTAGAATTAAAGCACGGATTTTCATCAAACTTCAAATTCAGTTAATCTTTATATGAATTGGCTTTGTTTACGTTTTGGTTTCAATAACCAAACACATGGCGCTGCTATGCTGAATTGTTCCGATTACCACAATATCTCTATCGCAGGAATTAATGCACAAATTTTCATCAAACTTGATATTTAGGCACACTTTGATTTATATTATTGCTCATTGCATGTTTTGGGCAAATCTCCCAACAAATGTCACATTTATGCTGTATTTTTCCCGATATCCGCAACAGTCCTATTTCAAAAACTAATGTTTGGAATTTCATGTCTTTAGAATCCTCAAGGTGAGCATATGATTGTCATTTGATTTTGGCACTGTAATAATGAATTTTGACGCATTAAATGCATGAGATAGAAAATAGTAGTTTTGGGGTTGCCACATCCGACTAGTTCTTTATAATCGGAGTAATCGACGCGACGGTTCATTTACACCCTATTGTTTAGCTATTTTGATTATAGTACTATCATCGTGCTTAAGTTTTGTCACTACTTCTTTTCATAACTGATCAGTAATTCGCTTAAACTTCTTACTACTGCTATCACTAAACGCTTTTTCATTCTTAGAAGTTATAATAAAGGCTAAAATTTTCGCAAAACTGATTAAAATTAAAACAATGAGTTAAATTTTTAACTGTACTGAAGGTCACAAAGCACTCTGATACGCGCACTTTACTCCAAACTTGACTTATAACAAGACTTATGCCAGGGTTGTCAACTAAACTTCGACAACTTTGGTCGCGAATCGAGTTATCCTAAGCCTAAAAAGTAAAATTTTGATCACTGAAGTTGGTCATAAACCGAACTTGTCAAAAACAGAGGGGGTCGTAAACCAAGTGTTTTTTGACCAATAAGTTTGCAAATATGGCATTATTTATATATTCAGTGGCGATGATCATTATGTAACTTGGCGATTTAGCCGATTAAATTTGCGATTTTAAAGTAGCGTTTGTTAATAACGGAAAATTGAGAATTTCTATTAGAAAAATTAGGATAATTACTATAATTTGTAAGCACGGTTTTAAGTAAACTCGGATTTTTTTCTATAATTTTAAATTTAGTACATTTGGAAATGGAAGGGAGAGGGAAAGTATATCTTTGCAATGATTTTTCGACAATATCTCAAGCAAAAATACTTTTAATTGCCAATAATTGCTGATCGTAAATGTTACATTCACTTCACACCATCACAATAACCATGTGTTTTTCCATTTGATGCTTTCTTGGCACAGATGCAATATGCACGACATTGTGCGATATTCTTCTGACGCCAATTTCGCAAAAGCTTAGTTTTCAAACTTCAATTACATACATATACAGGGTGTCCGAAAAGTCTGGAAACGGCCGAATAACTCGAGAAATACATACGAGATTGAAAAACGTAAATATACGTGTTAAATATTTTTAAATAAGCTACTCTGTGATACCAAATTTGACCTTCGAAACCGACCCCCTGGGGGTCAGAGGGGGTCCAACTTTGAAATCTTAAATTATAATCCCCATTTTTTATTCAGATTCGGATTCTACGGACAAAAATACGTAACTTTTGTATTTGATGTTTATTTCAAATCTTCGTTTATCACGGTATAATCGAGCATATTAAATCGATACATATTCCCGTTTTTCCAACGGGATTTTCCCTAATCGAAACTGATTGGGCAGAATTTTTGACGTCAAATTCCTCCTCTTTTGTAGGAATAGCGTTTCCTGAAAATCACCCGTGGCGATTATTTCAATAGTGCTACAGTGTTAAAAATTTGACCCATTTGCTGCAATGTCACTCCACAGCTGTTATAGAATATCTCTTTTGTGACCAATGGGAATGCTCCATAACACAGTAAAGTAATCGTTTTCTATAAAAGCGGTGGAGTGACGATGCAGCAAAAGGGTGAATTTTTTTACAGTGTACTTTACTGTGTTATGGAACATTCTCATTGGTCATGAAAGAGATATTCTATAAAAGCTGCGGAGTGACGCTACAGCAAATGGATCAAATTTTTAACTGTGTAGCACTACCGAAATAATCGGCACGGATGATTTTCAGGAAACGCTATTATTGCAAAAGACGAGGAATTTGATGTCATAAATTCTCCCCAATTAGTTTCGATTAGGGAAAATCCCGTTAGAAAAGCCGAAATATGTATCGATTTAATATGCTCAATTACACCGTGATAAACGAGGATTCGAAATAAACATCAAATACAAAAGTTACGTATTTTTGTCCGTAGAATCCGAATCTGCAATAAAAAATGGGGGTTATAATTTAAGATTTCAAAGTTGGACCCCCTCTGACCCCCAGGGGGTCGGTTACGAAGGTCAAATTTGGTATCACTGAGTAGCTTATTTAAAAATATTTAACACGTATATTTACGTTTTTCAATCTCATATGTATTTCTCGAGTTATTCGACCGTTTCCAGACTTTTCGGACACCCTGTATATTTTGATATTACTTAGTTATCCCGTCGACCAATTTCGCCAAACAATACGAAATGCCAAACTCATAGTGAAATTATACATATAGATATAATTTTCATTTTAAATAACACAAAAAAATAATTTGTAGAATCTTAATAAAAAATACAAATAAATAGTCGAAATAAAAATCCCTTAATGACGTTTTAAACACGTGCATCGTATTTAATGTCATTGGATGCGACATTCACGATCATCCATTATTGGCATATAATATTATAGTTTGGCGATGGTTTTTTGGTCGACGGGATAACCAAATAGTACCATAAAATTTAACAAAATTAAATAAAGGTAAATATATATATATATATATATTTAATAAACATTAGCCTGGTTATCATATCAGACAAAATAACAAAAATTTCGCACCAATTAGGTACCCCTATGCGTATTTGACATCACATCCCTATTTAAAATCAATTGAATGCTATTGAAGATATGGACAGAATGTGAAGTTTTTGTTTTACTCTATATTTTTTCGATATGTAAATTAGGACGTTATCATATATATTATAAAGCAGAAGTTCTGAAACTTCCAAACGAGTGTTTTCAAAAACTACCCGATGGATCTTTTTGCAGATTATATCATTCGATAGGAAATATTTTTGCGGAGGTTTATGATACAAATATACAGGGATAACTCTGATTCTTCGTACTTAATTTCGTTTTTTTCGGTTATTTTTGACGGAAGGGTTGCAACAACTAATTTTTTGGCTATAATTATATTTCAAAAAAGGAATTGAAATGCTTTCTCTAATGGAAAATAATATAAACATTTCGAAAAAAAAAACCTGTTAATTCATTGATTTAAAATAAATAATGATAAAAAGAAAAAAAATCCGTTTAATGCAAAATAATATTTGAAAGGAAAATATTTATCTTTAACGAAAAAAAAAAGAATATTTATGATATTTAAAAAGTAACTCAATGTGAAAGAAAGTTTTGAAGTGACACAATATTTGGCTATTTATTTCTTTCGAGCCAGATTAAAAAAAAAAAAAAAAAAAAAAAAAAAAAACAACATCTCAAGAATTTCATTAGGTAAAACATAAGTATTATTTTTCTTTCTTTTTTAAAAAATATTTTTAAATCTAATTTCCCCATTATGTATTTTACAGAAGAAACTCGCAGAATTAATTGAAAAAAAGGAGGCTCTTATTGTTATTTGTATGCTGTTTGTTCAATTGGGTGTTTCAATCTACTTTTGTCGCCAATCAATGCGATTCTAAAAAAAAAAAAGAAAATAATAATAATAATAATAAAAAAATAAAAACAAGACGGAGCGATGTTTGCAAGAACTATTTTCTCTCTCTCTCTCTTTTAATGAGTGAGAGCATTTTTAGGAAAAAAATTTACATTTAACTTAAATACATCTATAGCAGTTAATACCACAAAAATGAATAATATTTAAATTTTTGTCTGAGCGAAGCGAAGTCTTTATACTCAGAGATACGTAACGATATTAAAAGTCAAAAAAATTCTTTCGTCAAGCAAATCTCAAAAAGTACTTGTCGGATTTTGATTCTGTTTGTACCAATAGGTACCTATGAAGGTAATCTGGTGAATGCACTATATACGAAAAATTAGTTCCAAATAGTTTAAAAGTTATATTAAAAAAACTAATAAAAAAGCACAATTTATTTGCATACGTCACAGAAATTTGGTGCGCGTGATTTTCACCAGCTGGATATTTTCGTAGATAACCGAATCAGTACATGGAGTAAATAGTAATCATTAACGCACTCAAAAATATGGAATGCAATAAAACATTTGAATATTTAATCATGCAGAAAAATAAAACTGTTATTTTTTTATATTAAAAAAATGTCATAAAAACTTTGATTTTGAAATTTTGTGATAATCTCTTAATAGCATTTTTTGATCGCTAAAAGAATGTTTTATATATTTCGCGTGTGAAAATTAGAAACAATTACTTTTTTAAATAAAAATTGTCTTTTATGACATCATTTTTCCTTTATATTTATTTTTATTGCATGTTTTCTTTTAACTTATATTTTGTTTGTGAGTGGAAGTCAATTCTGGGCACAAATTTTTCGGCACGGATACCACAAGCGCATCAGATTTGGCGCATTTTTTTTTTTTCAAAGCCCATTTGCCAAAAACTCCGTTTTCAAATAGCGCTTACATACACATTTTTAAATAATTTTCTATTTTCAAAAAGAACTTACAGTAAATAAAATAATAATAATAATAATTAATAACTATAAAAAGAAATATTTTATATAATTAAAAAAAGGAAATGAAAGTAAATAAACATTTTATGAGTAAATAAACAAATAATAAATAAATAAAGCCCGGTTACCATCTGAGGTAAAATAATGCCATTTTGACGCCAATTATGTACCCTGGTGCATATGTGATATCTTTTTCCATTTTTCATCCATTTCCTGTTGGTATACAACTTTGAAATTTGGAATATGTATGCATACCTGGGAGCAATACTGGAATTAGACATTGATTTTTTTTTTAATTCGATCCAAAAAGGGGCAACGGGGGCTATTTTTTAAAGATTTATACTGCATAAAGGAGCCACTTACCTATTTTTATATACAAAAAGAAGTAAGTGGTATGTAAAAACAATTATAGTAATATAATAAATAAAGTACTTGAGATAATATACTAGAGATATAAGCACCGGGTTTGGCGAGATATTTTAAGCCAATTAGGCGAAAACATAGTTTTGATTACCAGATACATATAGCATGCTATAATAACACGTTATTTATTTTTTTCAAAATGAAAAAAAGGAATAAACGAAACATTTTCTGTTATTCAAAAAAAAGAAATAATAATCAATAAATGATAATATTTTTAGAACAAACAATTTATTATAACATTTATATGATAACCAGCATGTTAGGCAACTGAACGCCATTTTGGCACCAATTAGGTACCTCGGTGTGTATAGGGCATATATGTGCCATATTTATTTGTAAAACTGAGCATGAACGTTTACCAAGTGTGTTTTCATAGTCGCTTATATCTTTTTGCAACATAGCGCAACTTCCGAAGCCAAAACTGCACAAAAGAAAAAAAAATCAATATTTGCAGTTTTTTTTTTTTTTTTTTTTTTTTTTTTTTTTTTTTTTTTTTTTAATGTAATGCACATTTTGTAATCAGTAGGCTCGATAATCAGACCTCGTTTTTTTTGCTTTCAAAGATGATATTTCATACGACGTCTTTTTTGGATTCGTCGTTTTTCTATATTTGATAGTATGCGTCTACTCGTTTGGTAACTTTTTTTGTAACTTTCTTCTTTATTAACAGCGACATTTGGATTTCATATTTGAATAAAAATTCTTCTCAATACAAAGAATTTTGTTAAAATAAATAAATAAATGAAATGTGGACATCTATTGCTCAAAGCACAAAATTTTTCCTATTGAGTTAATAAAAATCAGTAAAAACATAATTTTTATGATTATAAAAAGGTGACTTATGTAATAACAGAGTCATATATTATGTACGTTATGGATTAAGTATGAATATTTCTCCACCATTTATAAATAATAATAATAATAAAATAAAATGCGGACAGACCAAAGTCTATATTTGACTGAAAACAACAACCATTTTCTAAATGCTTTAAAAAGATGGCCAATGAAAAGTGATATTTTAAAAGTATTATGAAATTAGTTAAAAACCATTTATTTTAAACTAAATGAATAAAAGATTTATATTTTTAATGAAATAAATGGGATTTGAAAAATTATTGAAAATTTATCACCATAAATGTATTAATATTACAATCAGTACTTTGTATGCAAAATGGAACAATTAGCAATACTTTTTGAACCCGAAAAATGGTCGTTGCTTTTTTTAAGGTTAAAAAGGAGGTTACGAAATATTCCTATACAGAGATGCCAAGCCCCCGCTTATTGCACAGCAGAATTTCCTTATAGGAAAAGTTATTTTTTAAATCCGCAGAATGTTCCTGTTTAATAAAAGATTTTCTGTATTAAAATACCGGTATCCAAAATGCCGGAGACTTGGCAGCTCTGCCTATAAACATTTTAATTAATTATGGTACTTTTTTTAATCGGATTCAAATTTAGTGAAGACAACGTTTTTTGGCCAAAAGCAGCTTTTTTCCACGTGTGTAACTACGATACAATTCCTTGATGCTGAAATAAAATGTTTTGACTGATGCTATTATTGCTTCCACTTATTTATTTATTTGAATTTTAAATAAGATAACTCAAAATCGTGTTTTTTAAATGTGCTGAAAAAATGCATTTCGAGAGAGGGCGAAAAGAACAATATTTGGCGATTTATTACCTGCGTTTGGCTAAGTTTCTTACTACCTTGTATTTAATACTCTTCACAATACTTCGCTGTTATATGGACTTAGGCGCTTTTATAAAAAGTTTGACGTAGTTCGGACTTAAGAAAGTGAGTATTTTACTGAATAATACAAATAAATGAAAAATGAATACTAAGAAATACTAATAAAAGAAAAATGAAGCGTTATATTGATCTATGTATATTTAAAAATGCATCTGCTAGCACTAATTAGATAATTTATGTGTATATAATAGGAGATAAATAGCTTTTGATTCTGTATTTCTATGCTTTAAAGCATTAACGTTTGTGTGATTTTCGTTATCATTAGGAGTACCTAGCCGATTTAAAAAATAATGTGGGCAAAAAATGTTGGTAACTATCTTTGCTGCAAAATATACTATATTTTGCGTAGGAACAATAATCACGAGCAAAAGAAGTTCTAAAATTGAGAATTCTTTGATGTCGATATGACTAAAAATTTAAAATCTTTTAGTTTAAGTTTTAAACATAATTTATTGAGAATATTGCAATTTCTAGGATACTGTTGGGGTCAGAAACTATAACTTTGGCATCACAGTAACTTATAAGATGTAAGTGCTCTTTAGGACAAAATTTTTAAAAAAAGGATTCCTTAACTCTTATCGACAACCTCATTGCATCCGTGGAAAACAGATATTCAACATTATAAACTATTCCGACGGATTTCACACCGTATAAAATACACTCCATTCTCTTCAAACATAATAGTTTATGTCATTTATAGTTTCTCAAATCGGTGCGAAGCTTCTGTTTATGCTCATGACATCATTTCAAAGAGTTATATTTCCAATATAGGAAAATTTGGTGTTTTATTTTCTGTATTACTTTTAACATTTTGCATATTTCCAATTTTATATCCATGCATGGTTTGCTTTTCTTTTATAAAAATAGTATATACAACTTTATATATAAGATTTTGTAATTCTATGATTCAATATGCTTATTTTCATCATATTTTATCATAATGAATGACCAATTAAAGTTAACATCTCATTTTCTTTACTTATCGCAAGTTATTAAATGTTTATTCTCAGCAATATCGCTCAGACTAATCCCTCTGAGGGAAGTCCTAGTAGGGTAAATGTCTTTCCACGTACATAGATATTGTTGTCTGAGCGAAGCGAAGTCTTTATACTCAGAGATACGTAACGATATTAAAATTCAAAAAAATTCTTTCGTCAAGCAAATCTCAAAAAGTACTTGTCGGATTTCGATTCTGTTTGTACCAGAAGGTATCTATGAAGGTAATCTGGTGAATGCACCTACTTTTAAAAATTAATTCCAAATTGTTTAAAAGTTATATTTAAAAAAATGATAAAAAAACACAATTTATGTGCATACGTCACAGAAATTTGGTGAGCGTGATTTTCACCGGCTGGACATTTTCGTAGATAACCGAATCAGTACATGGAGTAAATAGTAATCATTTACGCACTCAGAAATATTGAATGCAATAAAACATTTTAAAATTTAATCATGCAGGAAAATAAAACTGTTATTTTTTATATTAAAAAATGTCATAAAAACTTTGATTTTGAGATTTTGTGATAATCTCTTAACAGCACTTTTTGATCGCTAAAAGAATGTTTTACATATTTCGCGTGTGAAAATTAGAAACAATTACTTTTTTAAATAAAAATTGTCTTTTATGACATAATTTTTCCTTTATATTTATTTTCATTGCATGTTTTCTTTTAACTTATATTTTGTTTGTGTATGGAAGTCAATTCTGGTCACTAATTTTTCAGCACGGATACCACAAGCGCATCAGATTTGCCGCAATTTTTTTCAAAGCCCATTTGGCGAAAACTCCCTTTTTAAATAACGCTGACATACACATTTTTAAATTATTTTCTATTTTCAAAAAGAACTTACAGTAAATAAAATACTAATAATAATTAATAACTATAAAAAGAAATATTTTATATAATTAAAAGAAGGAAGTGAAAGTAAATAAACATTTTATGAGTAAATAAACAAATAATAAATAAATAAAGCCGGGTTACCATCTCAGGTAAAATAATGCCATTTTGACGCCAATTATGTACCCTGGTGCATATATGACATCTTTTCCCATTTATCATCCGTTTCCTGTTGGCATATAACTTTGAAATATGGACTATGTATGCATACCTGGGAGCAATACTGGAATTAGACATTGATTTTTTTTTTTTTATTATTCGATCCAAAAAGGGGCAACGTGGCTATTTTTTAAAGTTTTATACAATTTATACTGCATAAAGGAGCCACTTACCTATTTCTATATACCAGAAGAAGTAAGTGGTATGTAAAAACAATTATAGTATACATAAATAAAATACTTGAGGTAATATACTAGAGATATAAGCACCGGGTTTGGCGAGATTTTTTATGCCAATTAGGCGAAAACATCGTTTTGATTACCAGATACATATAGCATGCTATAACAACACGTTATTTATTTATTTCAAAATGAAAAAAAAAGGAATAAACGAAACATTTTCTGTTATTAAAAAAGATATAACAATCAATAAATGATAGGCAACTAAACGCCATTTTGGCACCAGTTAGGTACCTCGGTGTATATAAGGCATATATGTGCCATATTTATTTGTAAAACTGAGCATGAACGTTTACCAGGTGTGTTTTCATAGGCGCTTATATCTTTTTGCAACATAGCGCACCTTTCGATGCCAAAACTGCACAAAAGAAAAAATAATCAATATTTGCAGCATTTTTTTTAAAAATGTAATGCACATATTGTAATCAGTAGTCTCGATAATCAGACCTCGTTTTTTTGCTTTAAAAGATGATATTTCATACGACGTCTTTCTTGGATTCGTCGTTTTTCCATATTCGATAGTATGCGTCTACTCGTTTTGTACCCTTTTTGTAACTTTCATCTTTATTAACAGCGACATCTGGATTTCCTATTTAAATAAAAATTCTTCTAAATACAAAGAATTTTCTTAAAATAAATAAATAAAGGAAATGCGGACATCTATTGCTCAAAACACAAAATTTTTCCTATTGAGTTAATAAAAATCAGTAAAAACATAATTTTTATGATAATAAAAAGGTGACTTATGTAATAACAGAGTCCTATATTATGTACGTTATGAATTAAGTATGAATATTTCTCCACCATTTATAAATAATAATAATAATAAAATAAAATGTGGACAGACCAAAGTCTATATTTGACTGAAAACAACAACCACTTTCTAAATGCTTTAAAAAATGGCCAATGAAAAGTGATATTACAAAAGTATTATGAAATTAGTTAAAAACCATTTATTTTAAACTAAATGAATAAAAGATTTATAATTTTAATGAAATAAATGGGATTTGAAAAATTATTGGAAATTTATCACCATAGATGTATCAATATTACAATCAGTACCTTGTATGCAAAATGGAACAATTAGCAATACTTTTTGTACCCGAAAAATGGTCGTTGCTTTTTTTAAGGTTAAAAAATAGATTACGAAATATTCCTATAGAGAGATGCCAAACCCTCGCTTATTGCATAGCAGAATTTTCTTATAGGAAAAGTTATTTTTTAAATCCGCAGAATGTTCCAATTTAATAAAACATTTTCTGTATTAAAATACCGGTACCCAAAATGCCGGAGACTTGGCAGCTCTGCCTATAACATTTTAATTAATCACGGTACTTTTTTTAATCGGATTCAAATTTAGTGAAGACAACGTTTTTTGGCCAAAAGCAGCTTTTTTCCACATGTGTACCTACGAACAATTCCTTGATGTTGACTTATGAATGTTTTGCCTTATGCTATTATTGCTTCCTCTCATTAATTTATTTGAATTTTAAATAAGATGACTCAAAATCGTGTTTTTTAAATATACGAAAAAAAATGCATTTCGAGAGAGGGCAAAAAGGACAATATTTGGCGATTTATTACCTGCGTTTGGCTAAGTGTCTTACTACCTTGTATTTAATACTCATCACAATACTTCGCTGTTATATGGACTTAGGCGCTTTTATAAAAAGTTTGATGTAATTCGGGCTTAAGAAAGTGAATTTTTTACTGAATAATACAAATAAATGAAAAATGAATACTAAGAAATACTAATAAAAGAAAAATGAAGCATTATATTGATCTATGTATATTTAAAAATTCATCTGCTAGCACTAATTAGATAATTTATGTGCAGGGGTGGGGAAATTTTCCAAATTCTTACCAGCCAAGGATTTATTTCGCCAGCCGGCAAGATGCAACACACGCATTTGAAAATAGTTATGACAAAATCTCACGCGATTACAGACAAAATTACTATTACTACAATGCATTTTCATAATTCTTTTTTGTATAATATTAAGAAATATATATAACAAAGGTAAGATTAATGTTAGATAGAACTTAGTACCATACTTACACTGTAATAATTTGGAAAGTTAAAATATCTAGATTAAAAAAGTGTTTCTGATAATGTGCCTATTGCCTACAGTTTTTCAAAAACTAAAAATGCACTCGCCTTATGAGAAAATCCACTCGCCACTGGCGAGCAAAATGATGTATTTCCCCACCCCTGTTTATGTGTATATAATAGGAGATAAATAGCTTTTGATTTTGTATTTCTATGCATTAACGTTTGTGTGTTTTTCGTTAGGATTGGGAGTACCTAGCCGATTTAAAAAATAAAGTGGGCAAAAAATGTTGGTAACCATCTTTGCTGCAAAATATACTATATTTTGCGTAGGAACAATAATCACCATCAATGCACGAGCAAAAAAAGTTCTGAAATTGAGAATTCTTTGATGTTAATATGACTAAAAATTAAATTTTTTTTTTTTTTTTTTTTTTTTTTTTTTGGTGGCAACTTTCAAGATATAATATTCTCGTTATGAACGATTTCTAAAACATTCGACAATTTAATTTCACAAATTAAACATTTTTTTCTAGAAAAAGTTTTAAACCCAATTTATTGAGAATATTGCAATTTCTAGGATACTGTTGGGGTCAGAAACTATAACTTTGGCATCACAGTAACTTATAAGATGTAAGTGCTCGTTTAGGACAAATTTTTAAAAAAGGATTCCTTAACTCTTATCGACAACCTCATTGCATCCGTGGAAAACAGATATTCAACATTATAAACTATTCGGACGGATTTCACACCATATAAAATACACTCAATTTCTCTTCAAACATAATAGTTTATGTTATTTATAGTTTCTCAAATCGGTGCGAAGCTTCTGTTTATGCTCATGACATCATTTCAAAGAGCTATATTTCCAATATAGGAAAATTTGGTGTTTTATTTTCTGCATTACTTTTAACATTTTGCATATTTCCAATTTCATATCCATGCATGGTTTGCTTTTCTTTTATAAAAATAGTATATGCAACAAGATTTTGTAGTTCTACGATTCGATATGCTTATTTTCATCATTATATTTTATCACAATGAATGACCAATTAAAGGTAACATCTCATTTTCTTTACTTATCGCAAGTTATTAAATATGTATTCTCAGCAATATCGCTCAGACTAATCCCTCTGAGGGAAGTCCTAGTAAAATAATTTAATTGCAACTTTTAAAAAAATTTTTGGCACAGATATCTCATACGCACTACATTAAAGCGATTTGTCTCTTACGCCAATACCATATATACATCTGGCTAATTAACTGACGCCAAAGTGTCATTATTTTGCTTGACATGGCAACCCAAATGTTATTGCCCATTCAATAATATATTGTCTATTTACATATTTCTTTTTCGTTTTTTTTCTCCAATCACATAAACTATTTTAATCTAGGCACATTTGTCATACATGCGCCACATTTGCGCTACTGCAATAAAATTACGATTTTATGCCCCACTTGGTAACCTGGCTGTTGTTTGTTTATTAATAAATTTTTCTTTTATTTTTTAAAGGATATAAATAGTTTTGTTTTATGATTATTAACTAAACTTTTAAAAATCTATTGTTATTTTCTATTTAAAATAACAGAAAATACTTGTAAACTATACATGTAACTGGTATTTGAAAACAAAATTTTCTCCAAATCGGCATCAAAAGAAAAAAATTGGTTGCCTGTAAAGTCGGTATACGGGCGAAAGTTTTACGTGACAACGACTTTGAGTTGTAAAATAATTTTAATGTGAATATTCATTCGTATAGTAGGAAGAAGGATGAAATAATAGTAACAATTTAAAACATTTATTTATACAAAGAATTATATTTAAAACATTAATTTATACAAAGAATCTCGCACTGAATTTCATATTAACAAAATTTTATTTTTACCTTTACACATACATACGTATTTATATACAAATATACATACAATAACTTGCAATACACTGTGTTTGTTAAACACATTTTACTTCATGTTTATTGATGTCAAATGTTGAATTTTGTAAACAGCATATTAAAGAATTTTTCAATGAGCAGAATATAACTAAAGTAAAATGGCTTTCACTAATCACATATCATTAGTTTTCCATAATATACCACCGAATTACGAAATAAACTACACTTATTTTCTTTGTACTTTATACTAATAACTAATACATAACGTATTTCGTATTAGTTTGATACTATCTAAAATTCCTATTAAGCACCGCCCCTTCCTTGCAGCGAATTCACATTCACGTTCAGAAAATGGTCCCACAAGTGACCGGAAAAAGTTAAGAGAAAAGTGAGCGCGTATCGTGAGCGGAGCGTAACGTAACGTAACGCAGTTTCTTGATAGTCCGTTTTCTAATTACAGCTTTTCATAGGTCCGTGTGCAATTTTATGATTAAGTATCGTGAGTGGTCTCATTTTGTTCCTTATGTATTGTAGACTAAGAAAAGCGATGGTGGACATCTGGGACCCGCGACTGGGGAGAGGGAGGGGGAGGGGAAGGGTTGAGAAGTGCAAGGGAAAAAAATTCCATTTCATAAAAAATAAAGAAAATTATCGATAAATATTAATGTTTAAAACATTTATAGATTAGGAAAAACATTTGTGGACATCCGGGATCCGCGACTGGGGAGGGGGAGGGGAAGGGAGGGGTTGAAAAGTGCAAGGCAAAAAAAATTCCATTTCATAAAAATTAAGAAAATTATGCAAACATATTAATGTTTAAAACATTTATAGATTAGGAAAAACATTTGTGGACATCCAGGAGCCGCGACTAGGGAGGGGGATGGGAGGGAGGGGGGTGGGGGTGTGGAAGAGTTGCAAAATGCGAATGAAAAAATTCTATTTCATAAAAAATAAAGAAAATTATGTATAAATATTAATGTTTGAAACAATTATACATTAGGAAAAACATTTGTGGACATCCGGGACAAGCGACTGGAGAGGGGGAGGAGGAGGGGAAAGGTTGAAAGTACAGGGGAACAAAATTCCATTTCATAAAAAATAAAGAAAATTATGCATAAATATTAATATTTAAAACATTTATAGATTAGGAAAAACATTTGTGGATATCCAGGACCCGCGACGGGGGAGGGGGAGGGGAAGGGTTGAAAATTGCAAGGGACAAAATTCCATTTCATAAAAAATAAATGAAATTATGTATAAATATGAATGTTTAAAACATTTATAAATTAGAAAAAAACATTTGTGGACATCCGGGACTCGCGGCTGGGGAGGAGGAAAGGGAGATGAGAGAAATTTGAAAGTGGCAATAAAAAAATTCTGTTTCAAAAAAAATTATGCATAAATATTAAAGTTTAAAACGTTTATAGAATGAGAGTGGCATTGAAGGATACTCGGGACTTGTGATTAGGAAGGCGGAGGTAAGGGAAGAGGAGGGGAGGGGAGGGAAGTGAAAGGTGTTGAAAGAGGCAAGAAAAAAAGCCACTTAATTATATACACACACACACACACACACATATATATATATATATATATATATATTAGTATTTAAATCTTTTATAGAATAAGAAAAGCAATAGTGGGCATCCGGGATCCGCAACTAGGCTAGGGGGAGGAGGAGGGAAGGGGAAAGGTTGAAAAGGGTAAGAAAAAAGATCTGAAGCTTTAGTGGGACTGCATTCTCTTTCTGGATCTGACACCACTGGTTCATTCAGTGGTAAATAAAAAACCAGTTTTTGGAAGAGCTTCATAAATGCTGACGACAGAATTCTGAAAGCACTTGACGCATAAGGTCAAACAGATATTTTTGAGGGTGAAACATATATTGCACTTGAAGAACACATGTGTTCAGTGTACATGCCAAAATTAAACATTAAAACATTCAGTGAGCTAAGATGGTGGTTATTTACAAAAGAGCAAGTTGAAGGAACAAATATGCCTCCAACTCAAGCCGCCCTTTACCCAGCCATAAGAGTTCATTACCAAGCAATAATATGGCAAAGAATACACATTTTAAAAAATGATATTCCACCCCCAACTGATTTTGGTTGGATAATAAAGGAAAAATAATACCTACCTGTCATGTGTAACATGCCATGTGCTCCTCAAGAACTGGTTTAATCGGTGCGTTGTTCGTGTGTCAAGTGAAGATGTGTAGCATCCTGTAAATGTTCACAAAATGGATTACCTTGTAACTGAAATGTGTTCATGCTCGGGTGAGACTGATAAATGTGATAATGTTGGAGGCCTTGATGATGTAAATTATGATGACAGTGGTACCGATGATCCTACTTTGTTCTGAAGTTAAACTTTTACTTGCAGTTTAAAATTTGAAAGTTTTTACTATTTAGGTATATGATGTATAATATAGAATAACAATACAAAGATAACAAATAATATTTAGCGCTACAAAATTTGTATCATTTAGTATTTATCATCACTCAGTTCCTTTTCAATTACCTTTATTACTTATTTTTTCCCTTGCACTTTGCAACCCTTCCCCTCCCTCTCCCCTTCTCCAGTGCGGGTCCCGGATGTCCACAAATGTTTTTCCTAATCTATACATGTTTCAAACATTAATATTTATACATAATTTTCTTTATTTTTTATGAAATGGAATTTTTTCCCATGCACTTTGCAACTCTTCCCCTCCCCTCCCCTCCCTCTCCTCCTCCCCAGTCGCGGCTCTTGGATGTCCACAAATGTTTTTCCTAATCTATAAATGTTTTAAACATTAATATTTATTCATAATTTTCTTTATTTTTTATGAAATGGAATTTTTCTCTCTTGCAATTTTCAACTCTTCCCCTTCCCCTCCCCAGTCGTGTGTCCTGGATGTCCACAAATGTTTTCCCTAATCTATAAATGTTTTAAGCATTAATATTTATGCATAATTTTCTTTATTTTTTATGAAATGGATTTTTTTCCTTGCACTTTTCAACCCTTCCCCTCTCCTTCCCCGTCCCCATTTGCGGGTCCCGCATGTCCACAAATGTTTTTCCTAATCTATAAATGTTTTAAACATTAACATTTATACATAATTTTCTTTATTTTTTATGAAATGGAATTTTTTCCTTGCACTTTGCAACTCTTCCCCTCCCCCACCCCTCCTCCAAACCTCCCCCTTCCCCTCCCCCTCCCCAGTCGCGGCTCCTGGATATCCACAAATGTCTTTCCTAATCTTTAAATGTTTTAATCATTAATATTTATACATAATTGTCTTTATATTTTAAGAAATGGAATTTTTTTTCCCTTGCACTTTTCAACCCTTCGCCTCCCCCTCTCCCTCCCCAATCGCGGGTCCTGGATGTCCACAAATATTTTTCCTAATCTATAAATGTTTTAAACATTAATATTTATTGATAAATTTCTTTATTGTTTATGAAATGGAATTTTTTCCCCTTCCATTTTTTTACCCTTCCCCTCCCCCTCCCCCTCCCCAGTCACGGGTCCCGGATGTCCACCATCGCTTTTCTTAGTCTACAAGACATAAGGAACAAAATGAGACCACTCACTATACTTAATCATAAAATTGCACACGGGATGTAATTAGAAAACGGACTATGAAGTGTCTCCCGGCAAACCAATTTACAAGACGTTGTCACGTCAAAAAAAAAAAAGTGCCAATGTGGTGCGTATATGTCATGTATACATTTTTTTCACCATACTACAGTATTTAAACATGCTGTATAAATAACGATAATTGTTTTTTCGAAACATGTTTGGCACAGATATTATATACACATTGAGGTATCTCTATCGCCAAAACGGTGTTATTTTGCCTGATATGGTAACCCAGCAATAGTTGTTTCTGTATTAATAAATTGTTTATTTACTTTCAATTACTTTTTTGAAATTCTATAAACTTTTTTTTATTTATTAATATTTTCGTTTTAAAATAACGAACATAATTTTTAAAAATGCACATTTCTTCGCTATTTTAAAACGAGGATTTTGCCGCATTAGTATTGTAAGGAAATCTTGCAAATCCGGGTTTGTGCCGGAGTTTTTTGTGAAATATGATATTTTCAAATGTTAATTGAGTGCTACTTGATTAACGCGTCGGCCAATTTCGCCAAACTATTCAAATTTACATAAATTCATTTTAAATAACGCAAGAACAATAAACATAAATAAAAAAATACAAATTAAAAGTCGAATTAAAAAGCCTTTATGACGTAAAAAATACGTGTATCACGTGTAATATCAATTGCTATCATACTTACGATCATCGATTATTGACATTTATTCCTATAATCTGCTACTAGCAGGGGAGACCGAGCTTAGCTCGGTCAAAATTAACTTTGTGTTCAACTCGATATAGTATTTTCACTGTATCATTAACTCTGTATTATTACTGTAAAACATGTTTATAATAGTATTATTTAGAAAAACAATCAATAAGAAAACTATGTTTTTATGCGCATGTTTATAACGAAGGGACATCGATCTAAATCACTTTTTTAGCTCGACTCTGATTGGTTTAACCATGCATCTCGAATCCTCTTAAGAATGTATAAAAAAATTCTTTACATTCTGAATGACAGTATTTTTTGCTTGATATAGCCAAATTTGGAGGCATTCTTTCATTTGGATCCAAATACGTGTTTTGGTTTTCGTAATTTTTATAGTCGATTTTTTGGCCATATGTCGCCAATATTTTGTCAAATATCACCAAGTTATTGCCTATTGCCATATTCTCGTGACCCTGACCCGTATTACCCAAAATGAGCCACTAATCAAATTTGATCAAGCATGTGACATACCTCAATCGTCTTCAGGTAATCAAAAACAGTAGAATATAAAATTGAATCAAAACCGTTTAAGCCATTTTTTAGGTAAAATTAGCTTGGCAGCATTCAGCAATGAAGCGAAATGACACACTAATATAATTTTGTTTAATATGCGACTCAGCCCAATAGTCTTCTCGTGACAAAAAACGTTTTGTTTCAAAATTTAGGTAAAATTGATTGAGTCGTTGTTATATATAATTAGAATGACCCTAGCTCATTAAGACCCAAAATGACCCACTAATCGAATTTTCGCGAGCATGTGTCCAAGCCAAATGGTTTTCTCTTGCTCAGAAACAATATAATACAAAGTATAGTCAAAATGGTGAGTACCATTTTCTATATAAAAGTAGCATGACCCATCATGACCAACAAATGACCCTTATAATCGAAAACTCTCGAACGTTGGGCCTAGCTCATTAGTTTTAGCATGCCGAAAAACATTAGATACAAAATTTAGATAAAATCGATTCAGCCGTTTTTTAGATATAGTTAGTTTGACCCTGACCCCTTATGATCCAAAATGACCCATTGATCGAATTTTCTTAAAAATCTGTCATAACCCAATGATTTTCTTGTGCCCGAAAACGATAAAATACAAAATTTAGTCAAATTTGCGCGAGACATTGTCTAGATAAAATTAGAATAACCCAAAAGTGACCCACTGATCGAAGTTTCTGGAACATGTGACATAGCCCAGTGATTTTCTCGTGCCAAAAATATGCTGTATACAAAATTTCGTTAAAATCGATCCACACCCGTTCTTTAGATATAGCTTGACCATGACCCATCATGACCCACAAATGACCCTTATAATCGAAAGCTCTCTAATATGTGACTTAGTCCATTAGTTTTCTCGTTTCTAAAAATTGTTACATACAGAATTTCGTTAAAATTGATCCTGCCGTTCTTTAATTATATATAGCTTGACCCAGACCCTTTATGATCCAAAATGACCCATTAATCGAAATTTTTCGAACATGTAACCTAGTCCAATGATTTTATCGTGCCAAAAAAATGTTGCATACAAAGTTTCGTTAAAATCGATCCACCTGTTCTTTAGATATAGCTTGACCATGACCCATCATGACCCACAAATGACCCTCATAGTCAAAATCTCTCAAACATGTGATTTAGCCCATTAGTTTTCTCATGTCAAAAAACTGTTACATACAAAATTTCGTTATAATCGATCACGCCGTTCTTTAAATATAAATAGCTTGACCCAGACTCTTAATGACCCAAAATGACCCATTAATCGAAATTTTTCGAACATGTAACCTAGTCCAATGATTTTATAGTCCCAAAAAAATGTTGCATACAAAATTTCGTTAAAATCGATCCACCTGTTCTTTAGATATAGCTTGACCATGACCCATTATGACCCATCATGATCCACAAATGACCCACATAGTCGAAATCTCTCAAACATGTGATTTAGCCCATTAGTTTTCTCATGTCAAAAAACTGTTACATACAAAATTTCGTTATAATCGATCACGCCGTTCTTTAAATATAAATAGTTTGACCCAGACCCTTAATGACCCAATATGACCCATTAAAATTTTTTCTCGAACATGTAACCTAGGCCAATGTTTTTCTCATGCCCGAAAACCATAGAATGCAATTTTTAGTCAAAATTGCGTCAGAAGATCTCTAGATAAAAATAGCATGACCCACAATGACCCCAAAAATGACCCACTAACCGAATTTTCTCGAACATGTTACCTAACCCAATGGTCTTCTTGTAATCCAAAGCGATACAGTATAAAATTTGGTCAAAATCGTTAGAGCCGTTTTTTAGATAAAAATGGCTTGACCCATAATGACCCCAAAATGACCCACTAATCGAACTTTTTCGAACATGTGACCCCGCCCAATAGTTTTCTCGTGCCAAAAAACGATTGGATACAAAATTGCCTTAAAATCCATCCAGCCGTTCTCTAGATATAAATAGCTTGATCCTGACCCATTGTGACCCAAAATGACCCAGTAATCGAATTTTCCCGAACATGGGACCTAGCCCAATGGTCTTCTCGTGCCCGAAAATGGTAAAATCCAAATTTTTGCGAAAATCGTTAGAGCCGTTTTTGAGATAAAATTTACCCCCCCCCCCCACACACACACTCAATTTTTGCTCGCATTATAGTATAAGATTAATGTTTTTCTCGACAGAATAACCAAATAGTGCCGTACATTGTACAAACTCCAGTTAATATTACAAAAATAGAGCTAAATAACTAAATTTAGGTGCAAATGCACACACCCATGTTGTAAGTATGTATGTATGTATTTATGTAGGCCAATTATCTACACTATGGGATATAGGCCTTATGAAGTGGGACGCCCCCGGTGGGGGTCTTTCTAAGGGAACCTAACCCGTATTTACGCACGGTTCGAAGAAAACCACGGAAAACTCCGAACGGTTAGGCCGACGGTTGCGATTGGGTTCGAACCCAGTACCTACCGTCTACCAGTTTGGAGGTCAGAACCTCGCGGCCACTGGTGGGGCCCCATGTTGTAAGAAAGAGGCACAAAAGTCATATATGCACTACGTTGGGGTGATACATTTCTGGCGCCACTTTAACGGGAACTTCGTTTTCAAATGACAGATACTTTTCTAATTTCTGTTTTACTTTTCTATGTATAGAGCATAACATTTTGTATCATTTTAAAATGCAAACGAAAGTAAATAAATAGTTCATTAATAAATTAAAAACAAAGTTGGATTACCATAAGAGGCATAAAATGTTCATTTTGTTTCAATCACGCCAACGTGATTCGTATATGACATCTGTATCAAAAAATGAATTTCACACATTGAAAAAACATTCACCTTATTTTTCTAAAGAAAACTTTATTTAACTTTATTTATTCTGCTGCATTCCAAAAACGGAACACTGTAATAGATATGTCAAGCGCAGATGTACGTTGCGAAATATAATATAATATTGATAGAGGGTCTCCATATTGATATTAAGGTCTCCACAGGTACCCATATCCTCAAGTTGAGAGGTTTAGAGTTCAAAACTATCAAATGAAAATGAATCACTTGAAAATTGTTTAAATTCAATGGTCAATCTCTGCGATCATAATGCTCGCTATTTTAGAAGTATGGTGAATAGACAATATTTATACTGCTCTTTTCATAATTGCCTCATTTATCTATCAAACTCTACAATAAATGGTCAACTGAAATATTTTTTCTTAAAAGCCCGAATTTTATCGAATGCATAATCAGATACAACAACATAATATATTTTATTATTATTTTTAATATATTTTGGCGTCAACGGGCCTTGATTCCATTGTTGTTGTTTTTATTTTTTGCTCAGTTTTGTTTTTTCCAACTCGCTGAGTTTTGCACTGATGAAGAATCTGGACATTAGATTCGAAACAGCTGTTTGCTAACTTTTAATGCATTTTTGGTGCATTTATAATCGTTAGTTTTCTATCTTTAAATACAATGGCGTTTTGTATGATTTTCAGAATTGTGAAAGAGCATTCGAGGTGAAGTTGCTTTAAAAAACACAATCATATTCAATATTTTGTTTGATTCATGTTTTGTTTTGAAAAATAGACCAGAGCAGCAGGCTTAGCCTGCTAGTATGATCATAATTAAAAAATCTTACATTTAGTTCCTGAAGAAAAATTTTGGTTTTCCCAGATACTTTTTTCCGATGTACTTGTTTTTTAAACATTTTTTCTACTACTAAAATTCAAAATGTTAGGACACTCGAGAAAATCATCCCATGATCATATAAAATGCATAATTTTTGAAAAATTAACCATGGATTCGAACAAACAAAAAAATAACACAACTTTATTAGGTACTTACGTATATTAACACCACCGCAGTTATCTTTTGGATTCCTTGTTGCCTTGTTTATTGCTGATTTTTGACGCCATTTGTTAGTGTTTTAGGGCTTTTTTTAATATTTTTTAGTGCCTTTTAGTGTATTTTTAGTGCCTTTTAGTTCATTTTTTGCTCATTTTTTTTATGCCATTATTTTTGTGCACGTGCGAGCAACAAGATTGCTCTTTATTAGCGCATCAGCACAAGTTCTGCTGCGATGACGTTAATACTTAATATAAGTACCCTTTATTATTTAAAGAACTGAAACTAAAAGCTTCGCAATAAAAACAAATAACCATGTATTTCACGTGATTTGTTTAATTTGAATGAATTATGATACATACATGACAATTTTTTATATTAAATTTGGTGGCAATGAAAAAAAAAACTACAATCGCAACAGCAAAAGACAATATTCAACTGGAGGCTTAAAACATAAATTCGATTTTCTCAGAAACCGTCAAACATACAAAGATGAAAAAAAAAACTGTTCTTAGTTTTATCAAGACGATAAAAATAAACCAAAAACGAAGCGAATCCATCCATAATAACGTTAGCTATTACTTGTTGAATTTTTCGTCTTCATTTTTTCGTTAAAAGTTAAATAAAAAACTACAGTAAATTGCGATAATTTTTTGAATGCTATCATTTTATTCGTCTCGTCGAGTTCTATCTTTTGAAAACAAAATCACTGACGTACGTCAACTGGTTTGCCAGAAATTTCAAAAAGACGTTCGCACTTTCTATTTCTTAAACATATTATACCAAACGCTACCGCGTTTGCTATGATTATTTAGTTTTTTGATTAAATTGTTCAACAGGTGACACTGCTATGCGGCAATATTCATGATTATCTGACCAGTTCTATTTAAGGAACTAATGCACGAATTTTCATCAAACTTCAAATTCAGTAGGTCCTTGGATGTTAATTAGTATTTTTTAGTTTCTGAAGTAAATCGCCCAACAGGTGGTGCTATAATATATTTTTTTTCGTAAAGTAACCTGCAGAGGCTAAAGCTCGTATTCATCAAGTACTTCGATCCCGAGTTATAAGGAAAGGGCATGTTTACAAACAAACACTTCTGTCAACCAATCTACCGCTACATTTTTTGTCATAGCGATCATTGTAGGAATCATCTTGACGACGTAGCCCAATCATATCATACTTACTTAGGCAATGGCAAACT
This sequence comes from Maratus speculifer, assembly GCA_964019185.1. Taxonomy (NCBI): domain Eukaryota; kingdom Metazoa; phylum Arthropoda; class Arachnida; order Araneae; family Salticidae; genus Maratus; species Maratus speculifer. The sequence continues at coordinate 199,859,962 of OZ025290.1, forward strand.
TAGACCAATCAAATTCCCGGAGTTCATCCGTGCAGTACCAGTCGTTAAAGAACAGACTGGTTTTTCTCCCTTATCCACAGTAATTCGTCCACAGTGACGTCAGCTGCCCTTTCCTTATACCGAAAACCTCTTTAGAACGCTCAAATGGTATTCATCTTTAACCCTGATTGGTAGTCTCGGTAGTACTGTTTGTTTGTTTGTTTTATTGAACAACATACATCTGACTTGTGTGCTCGACATGAAGCCTGCTTATAAGCCATCGTCAACACTGTAAAAAATTTGACCCTTTTGCTGCATCGTCACTCCACCGCTTTTGTAGGAAACGATTACTTCAGTTAATGATGGAGCATGAGTCAAAAGCGAGGTATTCTATAAAAGCGGGGGAGTGAAAATTCAGCAAAAGGGGCAAATTTTTTACAATGAATATACAGGGACGAGATAGCACACAAGGAAATGTAAAAACACACGAGAGGTACAACTAGGAGCTCCACACAAAGAGTGCGTGCAATGGAGCCAGTGGGATTCGAACTCACAACTTTCTACGCTGGCAAGCGATTAGTGGCGTGATGTTTTAATCACTCCGCCCCGGAAGCCCCCGAGGTTTTCTGAGGAACCGAGATTGAGGTATCACCAACTACACTGTAAAAAATTTTAACCTTTTGCTGCATCATCACTCCCCCGCCTTTACAGAATATCTCTCTTTTGACCCATGAGAATGCTCCATAATAAGGAAAGGGCATGTTTACAAACAAACACTTCTGTCAACCAATCTACCGCTGCATTTTATGTCATAGCGATCATTGTAGGAATCATCTTGACGACATAGCCCAATCATATCATACTTACTTATGCAATGGCAAACTTAGACCAATCAAATTCCCGGAGTTCATCCGTACAGTGTCAGTCGTTAACGAACGGACTGGTTTTCTCCCTTATCTACAGTAATTCGTCCACAGTGACGTAAGCTGCCCTTTCCTTATAGGCTGAAATAATCATTTTCTATAAAAGCGGGGGAGTGACGATGCAACAAAAGGGTCAATTTTTTTACAGTGTACTTCGATCCCGAGTTATACCGAAAATCACCTTCGAACGCTCAAACGGTATTCTTCTTTAATCTTGGACGTCTCGTTGATAATGTCACTCATCATGAATTTCCTTTGAATGTTCGTCCGAGGTTTTTTAAATTGATGTAGATGGTGAATATGAACTTCTGTTTCTAAATTTGGCAGTTCAAGCGTTCGAGTGCGCCTTCTGGAGAAAAAAAAAGATATTATTTTTTGCTTTCGGAAAAAAGCTGGGCAAGGTGACGTCACGAACAGGTTTTTGCTGCTGCTGTAGGACAACGCATATTCACAGTATCCGCAAAGAAACTCTTCGGGAGGGTTGAATTCTGATAGGGATTGGCCGACGCGTTTTCACGTAACTTGGTGATAATTATACTTGGCATAGTGATAGACGCTTCCGTCGAGTTTGATTTCCTTCGGAGCCGAGTACAAAGTAAACCAAGTACAAAGTAAAAACTTGTGTTTAAAAACTTTTAAAGAGTACAGCTTTTAGTAAGACACGTTCCATCCAATGCAATGCTGCAAGAGAAAAGTTACTTTGTACTCGGTTCGGAAGGAAATCAAAGTCCTCGACGGAAGCATCTATCGCTCGCCAAGTATAATTATCGCCAAGTTACGTGAAAACGCACAGGCCAATCTCCAATCCCTATCAGAATTCAACCCTCTCGGTGCTTTTTGTGTTTGTGTGTCCTACAGCTTTCTTCATTGTTCTCCGGTAAAAGTCACGTGATGTGAACTGCTCTATTGCAACACGTATTTTTAATTTGGTCACAACGATTATTCTTCCGTATAATTTCAAATTGCATGTCACGTAGTGTTATCTGATATATGAAAAAGTAAAAATTATCTGAATTTAAATATTCGAAATTGTCAAACATGTTTACAATGTGCGTGTTCAGCACAACTTACCGGTCACTTACCGATTGTAGGCAAGTACGAAATGAAAATCAAGGTGAAGTGTGACGTCAGCTACAATTCAACAGGATAGTTTTCATTGGTGCCACAATTTGCTTTTGTACTGCCTTACAATCGGTCGGTAACATTGGTTACTTTGGTAAGTAGCGCTGAACACGCCCTAGAAATAATGATTTCAAACAGGTCAATTCTCCTACTTTGTTACTCTGTTAAAAATCTGCTACTTTTACTGGATGGTAAGTCCATTGCTTTTACACTCGCTTTTACAGAAATCTCTATTCTGACCCATGGAGTAAAGAAAAAGAATAGAGATAAAGTTTGGTGGCTGGAGAGACTTCAAAAAATATAATCCTAAATTCCGCTATATACGACCCAAACACAACCACCTACTTTATGAAAAAAAAAAAAAAGAAAACATTGGGGAATACAGTTTTTAATTCCTAATACAATGAAATGCAACTTTAGAATGATTAAAAATAAGCATTTAGAGAAAGAATGCACGTGTAATGTCAAATAATTCAGTCTCTGTTTTACGTGATTATTTTGCTTGGGCTGAATGATGGATTTAAATTTGAGCGATAATGCACATCATGAACCTAGATAGAGAGATCCTCTCTATCCAGGTTCATGATGCGCATCAAACCGCTTTTACGTCATACCCCATATCCATATATCCCTTTCCTCTATGGTTTTGTCCAATGAAAAAGCTCCTCGACTAAATGGTGGAGTGAGTATCCAACCAAAATTGAAAATTTTTGACAATGACCGTCAACTGCTCTCTGTATTCATTTTTAAAAAACAATGGCGCAAGCGCAATGACCTTAAGATACTTTGACTCCAAAATAGCAACCTTTTTGTAGGCCGAGATGTGTGCCTTCCGTCACGTGACGGAAGGCAGATTTAGCACGCCAAACCGGTTTTTCTCCCGCCGAAACTCATATTGCTATGTTTGTCTTGAATTGGACCGCGCTTCTTCTTTTCTCTTTGTGAAATCTGAAAATTGCCAATAAAGCGATCACCGCCAAAAAACAGCATCTTTTCGCCAAAGATGTTGGATTCGAAACCATGCCGAGATAACAATGGGATTTGGCGTCTACGTATATGAGAAAGTCAATGCGCAAGCGCAGGAAGAAGATTCTGTCAGGATTTACGATGTTTGCAATATTTATATTTTGTCATGCCATCTGCCATTCGCGTCAGGATGGTCAGAAAATTGTTTGATTGTTGTGTATAAGTTTTTTTTATAATTAAGCACAGAATTAATTGCAATTATTTTATCAGTTCGTGAATCAATCAATTATTCTTTCATTTAAAAATGTCCGAAAAAAGGCAACTTGATCAGGATAATAATGATGTTGATGTAGAAGATAATGATGATGAATGCATTGGTCCCCAGCTTAGTGAAGCGGCACCCACAAAAAAGCGAAAAGTTTTAGAATTTGAATCAATGTATTTGAAAAATATTCCCGACAAAGAAGCTTATGAGAAGAGTTACATGCATCGAGATACTATTACACATATAGCTGTCACAAAAACCGATTTTGTAATAACTGCTAGCATTGATGGTCATTTAAAATTCTGGAAGAAAACTGAAGAAGGTATTATATTTGTAAAACATTTTAGGGCACACTTAGGAAATATTCAAGCAATTAGCGTCAATTCTTCTGGAACTTTATTGTGCACTATATCTAATGATAAATCTTTTAAAGTATTTGATGTTGTAAATTTCGATATGATAAATATGAATAAATTAAATTTCAACCCAGGATATTGCGAATGGATACATGGTGAGGGAGATCCTATAGCAGCAGTTGCTATATCTGTATTAAATTCTTCAGAAATCTATATTTATGATGGTAAAGAAATAGGTGATCCTTTACATGTTATTGACAAAATGCACAGAAGTGCTGTAGCTTTAATAAAGTACAATTTTGTATACGATGTTATCATATCATGCGATAAAAATGGTATGATTGAGTACTGGTCGAGCCTTAAAAAAGAGTTTAATTTTCCCAAATGTGTTAAGTTTGACTCTAAACTTGATACTGATCTTTATGAACTTGTGAAGAATAAAACATACCCAACTGATCTTGCTTTTTCATGTAAGGGTGATCAGTTTGCTGTATTGGCTGCTGACAGAAAAGTGAGGTTATTTAGGTTTTTAACTGGAAAGCTATTTAAAGTTTACGATGAAAGTCTTCAGCAATTATCTGAGCTTCAGCAGGTTAGCCCCCAACTCCCAAATATGGAGTTTGGAAGGAGAATGGCTATTGAAAGAGACTTGGAAAAAACTGATGCCTTTGATACGGCTAGTATAGTCTATGATGAAAGTGGGTACTTTATTCTTTATGCTACTATGCTAGGTATAAAAGTTGTGAACACTTATACAAATCAGTGTGTGAGAGTGCTCGGGAAAAATGAGAACATCCGTGTGTTGAAATTAGTTCTTTATCAAGGAATTCCTAACAAAACAAAAGCAGCTATTACAATTGATATGGAAGCATCTGATAATCCCGCCCTTGAAAATATTACGAGCGATCCCACCCTCTTTTGTACCGCTTTTAAGAAAAACAGATTTTATTTGTTTTCTAAACGTGAACCAGAAGATACTAAGAGTATTGATGCCGAAAGAGATGTATTCAATGAGAAACCATCCAAAGAAGATATAATAGCTGCTACTGAATCGTTAAGTCAGCAACAGCTTTATAGTAACTGCATCATTCACACAACCATGGGCGACATTCATTGCAAACTCTTTCCAAAAGAATGTCCTAAGACAGTTGAAAATTTTTGTGTTCATAGTAAAAATAATTACTACAATGGCCATATATTTCACAGAGTTATTAAAGGTTTTATGATACAGACTGGTGATCCTACAGGTACTGGTACTGCAGGTGAATCCATATGGGGAGGGGAATTTGAAGACGAATTCCACCCATCTTTGAAACACGATCGACCCTATACCTTAAGTATGGCCAATGCAGGACCTAATACAAATGGATCTCAGTTTTTTATTACTGTCATACCAACACCATGGCTAGATAATAAGCATACTGTGTTTGGTCGCGTTACAAAAGGAATGGAAGTATGTCAGAATATCAGTACTGTAAAAACAAATCCGAAAACTGATAAACCCTATGATGATGTAAGGATTATAAATATTACTCTGAAATAAATGCATCTGTACATGTTTCATTGACAAAAGTTAAAATCCATTTATTGTAAATTTCATTTTAATTTAATGAAAAATTAAAATCAGTGTTCAAAATGCTTGGTGGTCCACTAGTCCGAGACCACCAAAAATTCAATTAGACCACTAATTAAAAAAATATAGTGATCTGCAGGACCAGCAACAACCCCCACTCTGACAAGTAAACGTAAATTTTCCTGCTGCTGAGAAAACCAAAACCAAAACAAAAAATCTTATATTTAAAAAAAGAAATTGAAAAACATCCTTACAGTCAGTTGAAATAAATGATCAGAAATAAAATACTTAATAATTTTATAATTTTTGTTTATGCTCTGTACTTACTTATGTACTATATACTTTTTGCAAATTATAAATTTTTATTTTATTACTTCCAAAATTTTGGGTAACTGCAAAGAAAGTTTATATTCTGAGAGAAGGCGGGAGGGGGTGTGTGTGTGTGTGTAAAGTAGTGATGCACGGAGACCGATTTACAAATTCAGGGGCCCTGGGCACAGATATACTTACGCCTCCCCCCCCCCTATACCGATATGACTGACTAATCACAATGATAAAAGTTATTAGTAAAATGACATTTGTTGACTTTAAAATACCTATAAAAAATGAATATGATAACTTACTTTTAACCTTCCAGCGAGCGCGCTATATTTTTTTGCATGAGCAGGCGCGTGTCGTATTTTTTATGACAAAAAGTTTTCCCATATTTGCACTGTTATAAATCCAAGACATTTCACAATTATAATATAAGTTAAATTAAAAAACAATTTTTGCATATCAATGGATGACCTTGAAGCACTTTCGATACAGTTTGTGAAAGCAGTGTAAGGAATATTCCGTTTGTCGTAAAATTTGTGCAGGCGCGCCCGCTGAAAGGTTAAATAAATATTTTACAATTATGGAATTTAAAGGTTTAGATATTTTATAAAAAACTGTGGTGCTGTTTATCTTTTTGTATTCAAGTCCATATAGCTGAAAGAACAAAGTATGCAACAACTAATAATAAATTTTCATCAACACCAAGCTGCAATTGTTTAAAATATTAAGCCTGCAAGTTGAACTAAACAATCCCAAAATGATCTGTCGAAAACAGGAACTGAATTAAACAAGAATTAATAATACAATAAATTTCTTAACTGATAAAGGTAAAATAAAATATTCAATATAATAAATTAATAAATGGATGGTTCAAAAAAATATATAATTTATAAAAATACAACATGAACAGAATGAAATGTAAAATTTCATTGGATATTAAAACTACATCAAATTTAGGACAATAATTGAAAAACCTTCATCAGCATTTGGAGATCCCCTAAAAAGTAGGGGCCCTGGGCTCGTGCCCTAAATGCTCTGCCTTAAATCTGGCACTGGTGATGCACAGCCTTTTTTCCAGAAAATTGTTTGCCACAAAAGCATTTGGAAAATGGCATTTGTTTTATTCAATAGCAAAGTTTTTGTCATTATTATAAGGAAAATTATTCTGCATGAAAATAGTGGTAACTATGTGCACTGCAGGTCACAGGTTGTGCTACCCTAGGTTAAAAATACTTTATAGAATTTTATGTAACAGGCTAGCGATGATGACTGTGGATCATTAAACTTCTCATTCTTACTGGTTCTTAAAACCAATAACATTTTTTTAATCAGTTCTACTGCTGAAAATGAAAAAAAAATTTTGTATGAAAATTATAAGTTTATTTGTTGAGGATTCTTTTTTTTTTTTTTTTTTTTTTTTTTTTAAATAATGTTTAGATTTTTTTTCTAATTTATCTTGCAGTTGCAGCTTGTGTATGTATCTCCAGATTAACCCTTTGCATTCCCCCTAATTATATGCTCGTCATATTAGTATAGTCTTATGCAGGGGTATAAAAATCTACATGTCAGCGGGCAGTCTCTCCCACTAAATTTTATTTGTTATTTTGTGTTTAATTTTTTTGTAAGAATGTTAAGAAAATTTAAGCAATGAAAATCAATAAAATTTAGTAGTGAAAGATTGCTCACTGGCATCTAGACTTTTACTAGCATAATTAGCACCTCCCACATATTTTATGCAAGCCATAATTTTGAAAGATCTGCATGATTTTCATATAGAGGTGTATTGGGTAGTGTGAAAACCACATGGAATCCTCACAATTTTCATTTTTCATTTACATACAGTTACAATGTAGTTAAAAAAAAAAATAAATAAACTAGATAACCAAACTGAAATATTTTTCAATATTTCAGTTTGGTTATCTAGTTTATTTATTTTTTTTTAACTACATTGTAACTGTATGTAAATGATAAATTGTGTAATACAGTGAAACCTCCCAGTGCCACCATCTCCATTCTGGAGTGATTGTGTTCCAGTTGTACCTTGGATTTCCGGGATTTTCAATCGATCCTTCCGAGTTTATGGTATTTTTATATTTAATGGAAAACCTGGTACTACTTGGTTATCCTGTCGACCAATTTCGCTAAATTATACAAATCGCCAAATAATTTTTATTGATAGAATTTTTATTTTAAAAAACGAAAAAACAAATAATTTGTAGAATATTAATAAAAATACAAATAAAAATCATTTAATGACATTTTAAATATGTGTATCGTATTTAATGCTATTGAATATGACATTCAAGATCACCCATTATCGGCATTTAATCTTATAGTCTGGTGATAGATTTTTGGTTGATGGGATAACTAGGGATGCACTGAATATTCGGTACCTATTCGGCCATATTACTGAATATTCAGTTAGGCCGAATATCAAACTATTCAGTTAAGCCAAATATGAAACTATTCGGCCTGCCGAATATCAAAGTATTCAGCCGAATCCAATACTTAATAAACTTTTCGCAGCACATTTTTAAAAACTTTTCGCAATTTCTATTTTTAATTGTCAATATATATATATATTGTAAATATAAATATAAGAGATACAATATAAATATATTTAATAAAATTAGAAAGAAAATCATATCTAAATAAATAGTATGTTTTTACATTATTTATCTTTTGTTTTTGTAAAGTATAACTTAAGAAAATTAACCATGAGAAGGATTAAAATGGTGATTTATTAGGATTCTCCTTTGCTTTTCCCAGATAGAAGTCCTTAAACAAGAAAGAAAAAACTTTTGAGAATAGTAATAGCTGTCAAGGCAATTTTTGTTCATGAAACCATAATGATAAGTAACTCATACAGTCATAAATACATTGTGTTTCATCTCACTCTACGTCAAACTTGTATTTTCATTTGTTGCATTAACAGCAAATAAGATACCATAACTATATTTTCAACTCATGTGCTATGATTTCTGTAAAATATGATATGATGGAAAGGGTGGAAAATGCCATCATTCATGAGAAAAGAACTAAGAGCTAGATATTCCTTTATTCAGAATTAAGTTGAAAGTTTTTTGTACCTTATATCAAAAAAAATCTGCCTTGAGTTACTTAAAAAGGACAATTAAGAGACTCTAAAGTTTTTCTTCAACTGTTTTTTCATTATTTCTCTTTGATTTAAAAAAGTTTGTTTTAATTCGTAAAAGAAACAATGAAATTTAAAATTTTATTAATTAAAAAAGGTCTCATTATTGTGCTTCTTAAATAACTCCAGACAGATATTTTTCAATACTAAATGTTCTTATAAAAAACTCTTGTTTAACAAAATGTAGGTTTCTTTTATTAAATATTATGTAAAATTGTTTTAAAAAGTAACATTTTAATACCTTTAAACTTTAAAATATAAAAAATATTTGGAAAGCCGAATATTCAGTATTCGGCCCAACAATTACTATTCGGCTTGCCGAATATTCGGTATTTGGTTCACCTATTGGCCGAATATTCGGTATTCGGCCAAAATCACTATTCGGTGCATCCCTAGGATAACCAAGTAGTACCGAAAATTCAAACATTAAAAAACATCACAAATTTCGAAAAAATCATGGGAATAACACAAATTTTGTCAAAGATTAGCAGAAAAAACATGAATTTCTTTAAATAATCGCCCAAAGAACTAATTTCTTTCTTGAATCGCAGGGTAAAAAGGCAAATTTCGTCAAAAAAAAAAAATAGTGAAAAAATGATAAACTTCATCAAAAAATCACAAAAAAAAAAAATTCAATTTTGTCAAAAAATTGCAGAAAATGATCAAGTTTGTCAAAAAATCAAGAAAAAGTGATCAATTTTGTCATATAAGTGCTAAAAAAGACCAATTTCATCATTAAGTGCAAAAACAGCAATTTTCATTATATTTGTGGGAAAAAATGGCAAATTTCATGAAAAAAATCACGAAAAATGGTAAATTTAATTAAAAAATTATGTAAAAATAATCATTTCGTTAAACAAGCACAAAAAACAACAAACTTTGTGAAAAAAAAAAAAAAAAAAACTGTTAACTTCATGAAAAGACCGCAAAAAAAAAAAAAAAAATTGCAGATTTCGTCAAAAGATTGCGGAAAAAAAAAGTTATTACTGGAGTGGAACTTTCTGTTCCAAAATTTTTTTTGCTGCTTTAAAAACTGGTTCTCTTGCCTTTTTTTTTTTTTTTTTAATCCTTTGCTTTGCCCAAAAACTGTTTTTTTTCTGCTCCAAAATTGTTTTTTGCTGTTCAAAATTTTGTTTATGAGTGAATGTGACCTTTGAAATTGTATACTTTGCATTCAATAACTTTCAGGGTTTTTTGTTTTTTACGTTGTATTGGTTAATTTTCAAGGTTTTCACTGTGAGTCACAATCATCCCTGTCCTTTAAACAACCATTTCCCTGAATGACCATTTTTTTTCATGAAATGAAATGTATTCCCATAAGCTCAATACTAATTTTACCTCCATTCAGAGACCATTACAGTTGAATTCCCTCCATGAGCAACCGTTAAAAAAACTTTTTTTTTTTTTTTTTTTTTTTTTTTTTTTACGGGTATCTGGAAGAAAGTTTTATTCAAAAAATTATTTAGGTAAGAGAAAGCTTTATTCATCAACTTTCTAAACTTATTTTTTTCTTTTTTTCCCCCCCCCCCTTTTATTCTAGTAACTTTTAAGTGTTTAATCCCTTTTATGCCTTTTAAGGCAATGATTTTCACTCTGATCACAAACTATAAATAATGTTCTAATAAACTCTCTTGCCAAATTTTGTCAGAAAATTATCAAAGAAATAGATAAATAGTAATAAAATCATCATTATTTGCTCGCCCCCCCCCCCCCCACACAAAAAAAAAAAATTGCATTTATTTACTGAATTTCATCATTATTTGAAAAGAGAGGTTATAAATAATAAAATCAGGAAATCAAAGCAAACATTAATGTATTAATTTTTTTAACTTTGCAGTACTTATGTAATTAACTTTTGTTTTGATATGTTGATAAGTTTTCATTTTATATTTTTTCTTAATGTGAAAAATAAATTTTAGTAGTATTAATTGTTTCCTTTTTTCAACAATTAAAATCTAAATTTAAACATAACCTCCTTTAAGAAACCACCTCTTTTAGTAGCCAATTTTTATTGGAACGGAACATGAACATGGTCACTTTTAGAAGGTTTTACTGTACTTTAATAAATAACTGCTAGTTTATTTACATTTATTCTTAGAATTTCCTATTCCGGTGTTTAATTGAATAACAAACAGTAAAACAAGCAGATATAAAAGAAAGCAGAGTTAATTTATTTAATTTCATTTTTGAAATTAACTTTTCTTAGTGAACCTACATTCACTAAGAAAAGTAGGGTCATTCCTGTTCAAAAAATCAACATCCAATTATTATAAAAACTGTAAAAAATAACTGCTTCCAGGTTTTTTTTTTTTTTTTTTTTTTTTTTTGTGTGTGTGGAATAAGCTTTTTTTTGTTGGCTATATATAATAAAATAACCATTTTAATAGAATCTACTCTTATAATTGAAATAATAATAATTTTTAAGTGACCAAGAATTACACCAGAAACAGGGTAATTCTTGGTCATTTTTGGGGTAGCAATTGGTCAGCATTCTTCTAAATGTAAATAAAGTAGTAAAGTTTTTTTTTTTTTTTTTTTTGCTTAAGACTGAATATTAAAATCATATGAAAAACTGGTGGAACCAGACTAAAAATAGAACTTAATCTAAAAAATTTTACAGTAAAAATGAACAAATATTTTCAGTCTAAAAAAGCGTGTAGAAAAGAAATGGTATCAGATTATCTGTAAAACTCGTGAAATTACCCAAATTTTATTAGCTAAAAATACAGACCGAGCTTCGCTGGTGCATTAAAATCAATTAGGGAAAAAGAGTCATTTTTTTTAACACTCCACAAATTTTTGAAATAGTTATGGATGATTTGGATAATCATCCATAATCAGCTAAAAAAATTTTGGTTCATAACAATAAGTTATAGGCTGATGTAATAAGTAATAGAGAAAAAGAACCTGAACGGTCTGTTCAGTTCAAAGTGTGGACGAAATTCCATTCGTGGGGTTTTTGATAAGTGAAATATCAAAGCTCCAAGTAATTAAAGCTCCAAAAACTTAAACATATACAATTCATCCACATACTAAATATTTGTGTTCAGAAATATTTATCTACATCAATTCTTCAACAACCTGATTATATTAATTACTTCATGATTTATATTGGTTTAGCATCATGGAGTTTAGCTGATTTGAGATAATATAAGTATACTTTCTATTAATTATTTTGCCCAGTAATCCTTTTAAGTAAATAATAATATGAATTTGAATATAAGGCACCAGTAAAGCTCAGTCCACATTTTCAGCTAACAAAAATTTGGGTAATTCCTTGAGCTTTATAGATAATCTGATTCCATTTCTTTTCTACACACTTTTTTAGACTGCAAATATTTGCCCGTTTTTACTGTAACATTTTTTAGATCAAGCTTTACTTTTCTGTCTGATTTCACCAATTTTTCATATGATTTCACAAGTTTTTCAGGATTTTAATTAAATTTACAAACAAATCTAACTTAATATTAGCTTAAAGTTATTAGCAGACATATTAGATTGGTGAAATACTGCCAAGTAGGCATCACATTTGGTGAGTAATTTTAATCACCAGGCAATATATCACTATCCTGGTGACATTCCCCACTTACACACACACACACCAATGTTAGTCCCCCTACAGTTTTGCAGTACCTATGCAGGGACCGATTTAGAAATTTGGGGGCCCTGGGCACAGATGCAAACAGGGGGCCCCCTTGGAAAGTTGCTTATAAAAAGTTTGAGCTCTCCCGCCCCCATAAAAAAATTATTTATTAAGGTAGTCATGATTGACTTCACTATTGAATCATTTTTAAATACCAATTAAAAAATTAAATATGATAATCATTTATTTAATTTTAAATAACTATTTCACAGTCATGAAATTTAAATTAAGTAGACGTAGTACAATAAATTGTGTAATTCACTTTAATAAATTAATTAAATGCGGATGTTTCAGCCAAAATATAGAATGTTGTAAAAATAAAATATGAACACAATAGAATGTAGAATGAAATGTAAAATTACCCTAGATTTTGTAAGCAATCGTATTGATTTTGGGCAATAGTTGAACACTTCAGCAGCATTTGGGGGACCCTGGGCCTGTGCCCCAAAGGCCCTGCCCTAAATCAGGCACTGTACCTATGCAGATTTTCATTTATTCATTGGTATCTACATAGATTTTCATTGCACCATTTCCAAATTGTTATTTTTTTTTATGTATGAGGATATTTTCCTAAATTATCCGTTTGTAATTGAAATATTTGTATTGTAGTAACTTTTTTGACTTTGAAAACATTAAAATGAAAATGCATATTGTTTTAACACTCATTTATTTACAGTTTATATAATGTTTACAAAAAATATTAATTTTCTGTTTTGAATGATGTAAATTTCAAACATGCAAAAATCTATCTGAAGAATATGAATTTTTATTCACTTATTAAAAAATGAACATGTGTTGCTATATCTTTTTTTAATTAGTGGCAACTTGAAATAAATGATTGAATTAACAATTTGAAAGGAGAGATTTCTATAATGTTAAACTATGGAAAGTATAGCACTATCAAAACTTTAAATGGGTGCCATTTCCTTAATATTGGATATTTTTTGAAAGGACCTTCGAAAGGCACATGCATAAGTTAAAAGCTTTTGAATAAGCTATTACACGTCGTTGAATGTTTCCTAGTTCAAGTTATAATTGAGTTGTTGTCCTTTTATCTTGTTTCATGAAGAAAAAAGTGACAAAACAGGGGTTCTGGATCTTCATAACTAATTGATGGATCTGGATGAAATTTAGTAAACTTTGAGGTCTAGATATGGACACTTCGCCTTTTCAGTTCCGTTTCAATCCACTGATTGGATCCAAAGTTATTAAAAGGCAAACATTGGACTTTATGTTAGAGATGCGTCTGAACTTTTACTATACAGCACCATTGTGCTATATGATAAGCAGTTGCCCTTTTATCTTGTTTCATGAAGAAATAAGTGACAAAACAGGGGTTCTGGTTCTCCATAACTAATTGATGGATCTGGATGAAATTTAGTAAACTTTGAGGTTTAGATATGGACATCTCGCCTTTTCAGTTTTGTTGCAATCTAATGATTGGGTCCGAAGTTATTAAAAGGCAAACATTGGACTTTATGTTAAAGATGCGTCTGAGCTTTTACTATACAACACTATTGGTGAATTCCATTTTGTGACAGACATGACTGAGAGAACTTTTTTTTTCATCTTTAAGTACTAAATATTAATTGATAGTTAAAAAATTGCATGGGGTGATGTAAATATAGACCTTATGCTATAAAAAAAACACTAAAATTTTAATTCAAGGAAAAAAAATTAATTAAATTGAGGGTTAAAACCTGTCGTGACAGACATGACAAAATTTTGACATAGATTTTGATTAGACACATATTAATATCATTTGCTCTTAATTGGCATGCATACCAATTCCAGAATTTTTTAGGAAACAAAATAAGACTTGGATATGTGCAGCAGCAAGAAAAATATTGAAAAATTCGTAAATAGAAAAATATTAAAAAATATTTATCAGCGTGACAGACATGACAAAGTTTTGTGTCACACATACAATTTTCTATGAATTTAAATATTTTTTTCTTAAATATTACTTTCTTTACTTTTATCACAACTTGGAGATTACAATATGATATAACATTGGTATATTAGGTTAAAAGAATTTCAAAATAAATTATAAAAAATATTTAAAATTTATAAAATCCTTTGGAAGTGACTAGTGTTGGAGTTGAAACATTTGCTAATATTTGGTTCTTCTCATACCAGACAACATGATCTTCAGGTTCAAATTTAAACATGCTTTTAATTTTAGTTGGTACTAAGCATTTTATTTTATGTTGTTGCTGTGTCTGTGTGTTATTATTCCATGATAAACCTTATTGTCTTATTGCACATTCACCCATTGGCTATATTGCTTTGTTGCATTTTCCAAGAGGTAATTTTCAGTGCATGTGCCAGTATTGAAATTGAAAAGAATATTATGCCAGATACACATGATCGGAAACAATGCAACTTTCTTGTTCCTGGCATTGTTATATTACTTGCTGTGGCGGCCATCTTGCGCGGTCAGTAAAACGAGTTTCTCGCAGGAAGCGATGGAGGTACCCTTTTGCTCGGCGGATAAGACGCTCGCTTACTGACCGTGGGTTCTCCAGTTCGAACCCTGCCCAGGCACCGTCACCTGCATTGGTGACCTCGGACAAACGAACACACTTCACCACCTTCGCTCTAGTCCAACAGATGGCAGCACTAAAAACACCCCCAGCATCCAAAGCCTGCGTAACGCTCGCAGCACGAAAGCCTCTGTAACGCTCAGAGCAAACGACCAAAGCCTGTGTAACGCTCACAGCAGCAAAGCCTGCCACGCCGCGCATCATCGATGGGTCACACGTGCAATCGGCGGCAGCACGACAACGACAACGCATCTGGCACGCGCCAGCGCAACACGAGTGCATATCGCTCGTCCAACGTCAACGCGACGTTCTTCTCACTGGGGGTGGAGTACTGTGGCGGCCATCTTGCGCGGTCAGTAAAACGAGTTTCTCGCAGGAAGCGATGGAGGTACCCTTTTGCTCGGCGGATAAGACGCTCGCTTACTGACCGTGGGTTCTCCAGTTCGAACCCTGCCCAGGCACCGTCACCTGCACTTGCCATGTCAGATCAAGTTTTGCTTTCATTCTTTGTATTTTTTTCTTGTGATTCATGAAGAAATAGATTCCAGGACCAATTTTCCTTGCAGCTTCAGCACACTTACATGATGCTCTAGGATTTATACTTCTAGCTTGAGTAGCATCAAGGAACCGATTCTTAATAGTCTCATCAATACATACTCTTCCATGTGATGTCACTGAAAAATGCCAGACTTGGGAATTTGTTTTGTGTTATTGAAAATATCATATATTTTTGTTTGAAGTGTTGAGATGCTCCATCAGATAAGAATTCAACCTCTTTGACTTTGAATTATTTATCATGATTTTTTTCAATGATCAAATTGGTAAACATTATAACAGCATAATTACCATAATCAGATATCACTATATATGGCTCTGAAGAAATAGTGACTGAGTCACTATAACAATAATATACAATTGTAATACATATATAGTAGAGGAAATATTCTGCCAATGAGCAGATATAATCTCGTTCTAATAAATATGCAAATAGTTTTCACTGAAATGAGTTTGTACCAGAAATTTTCTATTTGGAAGATTTTCTTTTAAATAGTAGAAAACTTTAGATTGTGTACGTTAACGTTTCACATCAAGAAATACCATCAATTCCAAGTTAAATAATAATAATAACTTTCAAATCACAAGATTAAAGCAAAACTGCTTGAAAAAATAATTGTGACAGATAATATATCTGAAACAAAGAAATTGGTATCAACATAATTATCTGGTAACTATTACATGCATTCTAAATTTAAGCATTTTGTTGAGTTGTAAATAAATATTGGCATCAACACTAAGTTAAAAATTTACAAAAATAACTTTCTAAGAACGAGATTAAGGTAAAGTTGCTTGAAAAACTAATTGTGACAGACATGACTAGCGTGACAGGCATGACAAAATGTAATGCTTTATATTTCACTCAAATTTTAAATTTATCTTTCAATTTTTTTATGAACTGTTCCTTTTGACACATAAAAAGAGAAAATAAAGTGTTAATAATTTTTATCAAGTAGATTTTCTTGAAAATAAAAAAATCGACATTTTCTGTGACAGATATGACATGACATCGCGGTGCTTACGGAGTGCCAACACAATGTAAGTCCATTGCGCGTAACCTCCAACTAAATATGGAAAAATGAACATAAAAAGATGAATTTCGAAACAAAGCACGGTCAAAAAGTATAATTTTAGAGTTCCTGGTGGAAATCCGAAGATTATTCCAGAGCTGGAAGCACGAGGTTAAATATAACCTCCAAAAGAAGGGGCGCATGTGGCATCCAAACGAGTTTGGTTGCCCCATACTTCGATGTCATTTCACCGACTGGTGTCGGCAAAAAACGGAGAGTGCAAAGGCAGTATGGTACCAAGAAGCACAGAAAAGGCATAGCATAAGGTATCCCAGCCCACGACTAACTCTAAGAACCAAAAAAAGGGGGCCACATAGCTCACTAATTTTGGTGACAATCACCTGAAACCCGTTCACCTTCGAAGTTTCCCATCGGCTAACATAGCGGCACAGGTCCCGCGTTTTACTGGCATATGTTATCGGCCATCTGGACCGCACTACCAAACGAAGTTCCTGTACACACTACGCTCGCGCAGGTCCACAACTCCAGTAAACAAGTTTTTCGGTTCATGCCTGGTCTAAAGGGGGGACAGTAAAATTTAGAAATTTTTTTTTTAAACTGAATACTAGAGATGTGTCATTTGTTGAGGAACGATTCCAAAGGAACGGTTTCGGTGGGGAACTGAACGAACGGTTCCTGTCTGTAAAAAGGATTCGTTCCTTTTCGGAACGATTCCGAAATGGAACGGTTCCTCGGACTCGTTCTGAAAAGGAACGGTTCCTCGGACTAGTTCCGAAAAGGGACGGTTCCTCGGACTAGTTCCGAAATGAAACCATTCCGAAAAGGAACGATTGATCGGACTCGTTCCGAAAAGGAACGATTCCTCGGACTAGTTCCGAAATGAAACCATTCCGAAAAGGAACGATTCCTCGCACTCTTTCCGAAAAGGAACGATTTTTTGGACTAGTTCTGAAATGAAACCCTTCCGAAAAGGAACGATTGATCGGACTCGTTCCGAAAAGGAATGATTTCTCGGACTAGTTCCGAAATGAAACCATTCCAAAAAGGAACGATTCCTCGGACTAGTTCCGAAATGAAATCATTCCAAAAAGGGACGATTCCTCGCACTCGTTCCGAAAAGGAACGATTCCTCGGACTAGTTCCGAAGTGAAACCATTCCGAAAAGGAACGATTGATCGGACTCTTTCCGAAAAGGAACGATTCCTCGGACTAGTTCCGGAATGAAACCATTCCGAAAAGGAACGATTTCTCGGACTAGTTCCGAAATGAAACCATTCCGAAAAGGACCGATTTTATTTTAAAATAAGATATATTTTGATTTATTAAAGCAAAGTGTATTGCCCAAATATCCTTCAAATGTGCATGAAAAAAAATCGGGGGGGGGGAGGGAGACGAAGAAAAGCGAAAGAAAGAGAAAAGAAATTAAAGTTGTAGGAGGGAATAAACGTTTAATAAACTACAACTGTGCATTATATCTAGAGGTCTGCACGGGCCGGAATTTTCAGGCCCGTAGGTAATTTATTTCGGCCCGGTCCGTTGTAAAGCTCAAAAGTTCGGCCTGGGCCCGGCCCGTTTAAATTTTTATATTTTAGGCCCAGCCCGGCCCGTACAGAAATCAGTGAAAATAGGCCTGGCCCGTTTTGGCCCATTACAATTTCTAAAAAAAAAAAAAAAAAAAAAAAATCAGATTTTTATCATATAATTAAGATTTTTTTAAAGAATACTGCATACATATCTATGGAATGATTTTACAATACATTTTACAGGAAATACACATTAACAACATTAATGATTACTTAGACTCTTAGGCTATCAACATTCGAATAAAGATTCATTAAAAATTTAATATGGCTTAGAATAAAAGAAAAAAGAAAGAAAGCTAAAAACGTCGTTTCTTTTGAAGATGTTTGATAAAAAAAAATTTATAAAAATATTTCTATATCATTTTATTAAAGGTTTTAAATCCCAATTCATTCTTAAATTCAAAGAAGCTTCTTTCTGATACATTTCTAAATTAACTTTTTTCTCAGAAATGCATAAGATTAGCAGGTATCTTTATTCAAAAACTATATAATCGAGGGGCGTTATCTATTTTTTGATACAAGCAATTTAAGAATACTACAAGTAAATAAAATACTGTCATAATCATATGTCACTGCGATTTGAATAGAATTTCCGGAAGCGATAGCATGGGAAGGGAGAAAAACCTGCAATCATTTGAGAAACTATTACATCTCAAAAAGGTCATATAAGTCAGACTCAAAAGGTCATACAAAAAGATCATACAAAGGTCATATTTACCAAAAATAAAAAACGCTATTCGATTCCAAATCCCTTCAATAATTAAGCTTATCACTTTTATACTTTTACAATTTAAAATTAATCAGAAATTAATTTAAAAACCATCAAGAAGTATATATCCGAAGATAAAGCTAACATAAGTTCTTTATAGCTGTTAATAATTTTACAAATCATGTTTTCTGCCCTACAGATCTTGAGAACAATTAAGTGTAATTCCGGTCCGGCCAGTCTATATGTAGAAAAATAATGCGAGCTTGATCTCGGACCGGCATGAGTCAGCTAAAAAAATATTAAAACGAGTTGCCCACAATGTAATTCTCCGATGCTGATCTCTACATTGTACATTTTTATATTGATGCTGTCAAACTAGTATGGCTCGTGACGTACATTTATACTTATTCTCGTTAAAACCATATAAAATAGCTCATATTTTATCGTTCCAGCTCAAATCTTCAGAACGGGCCGATAGGCCCGAAAATTTTTTTAATCGGCCCGGCCCGTCTGTGGGCCGTTCAATTTTTTTGCCGGCCCGGCCCGTTTATGTTGTTTGTCGGCCCGGCCCGTTGAAAAAACTATTCTAAATCTTCCAGCCCGGTCCGTTAGAGAATTTAAAACGATTCCGCCGGCTCTTTATTCGGCGAAAAAAACGAAAATTTCGATTTTATAATTTCTTGTTTTAATTGTGCTTTATTATCGCTAGTGCATTCTGATTAAGTTTTTATAAAGATTCGAGTATTATAAATACAGTTTAAAGTGATTTTATTACACCACTCTCCATTTAAATGCCACAATCCACTTCAATTAAAAAATAACTTTCCTCAGTTTTTTTTTTCTTTACTATAAGCATGTTTAAAGTTATAAAACGTTTATGTATGTTTTTCAAGTGCATCACAATTCCAAAATAAAATTTAAAGTATATTTAATTTTTCCAATGCTTCGTAATGCTCTATTACGGAATTACGGTTACTATAATTGTTTATCTCGTCGACCCATTTCAACATATAATCGACAAACTATTATTAAATTATGCAAATTAGCATAATTTTTACTTTAAATAACGAAATAACAAATAAATTAGTAAAAGATTAATAGTACCACACATAAAATATGAAATTAAAAATCACTTGATGGCGTAACAAACACATGTAACGTGTTTAATGTTAAGTGAATGTGACATTTATGAAGTCATTATTGGCATTTAATCTTACAGTTTGGAAATAGTTTTCTGATCGACGGGATAATACCGAATTGCGTAAAAGAAGCATCCTAATAACTCCAAAAATTATAGTTATGTTAACTAACAGTTTACTGCGTTGGTTTAAGTGTCTCATTTTCAATTAAAATATGTCTTTGAATTGAAATTTGAATGAAATGAATGATCATGAAAAATCGAAGAATGTGGAAAATATTAATACAATTATTCCGGCAAATAATTATCCGAGTGACTTTAATCTTTATACAAAATTTATGTTTTTCATTGTATTTTTCACCCACTCTTTAAGATAAAAAAATTCGAAAATTTCTATAAATTTTCATCAGAACGAATATTTTAAGAGTCCTAAAAAATAGTTCCGGATAATGGAGTTTACTGATATTCAATAGGCTTCTTCTCATTACTACATATTAAATACACACAAAATTTTAAGTATCTATCTCAATTTGTTCGAGAGATAGAGTATTTACAGACAGACGGACAGACACGCGCACAGACAGACGGATTAAATAAACAATTATACTAACAATTTACTGCATTGGATTAAGTGCTTCATTTCCAATTAAAATAAATCTTTGAATTGAAATTTCAATGAAATACAGGGTCGTGAAAAGTCGTAGAATTTGGAAAATATGATTACGAATATCTCAATAATATCTGTCATCTGAACGAATATTTCGAGAGTCCAATAGAAACACTTCCGGATAATCGAGGTTACTTCATATTAAGTACATAGCAAATTTAAGTCTCTATCTCAATTTGTTCGGAAGATTTACAGACAGACGGCATGTTTTTTTTTCTAAAATTATGTTTTTCGTAATCTTCACTATCCGTCAATTTCTTTTTTCGATTTTCAAAACCATTGCAAGACTTACCATACACCACATATGATGAGAAAGTAAAAATTACCGGAATCCTAATAATCTGCAATACTAACAATTGTAGCGTTCCCCCCTCCCCATATTGACTCCAATCTGCATATTTAGATTTCATATATTATTTGCAAAAGCATTTTTTTTTTTTTTAGCAAAATAAAAATTTTAAATATATTTATCAGCATATATTTATTTGTCAACTATTCCACTTTTTACTTATTACTTCTTCCGATAGAAGTATTTTCTAATTTTAATGTAATTAATCGCAGAATTCTGGTATTAAATATGGTAAGATTTATGATTCAGAAATAGCATTAACACACACACACACACACACACACAAAAAAAAAAAAAAAAAAAGTAGTCACATAGCTATGCATTTTTATAAAAAATGCTTGAAATTCACTGAAATTAATATTTATATGCTGTAGAATGGAACAACATTTTTCAATTTTCTTTAAAAGGTGCATATCTTAAACTATAATCGATTCCTTCCGCTTATCAATCTTTTGTAACGAGTCCAAAAACTAAAAAACAAAATAAAAAAATTGACACCGCTATCGGAAAAATTCGATGCTTTTATTAAAAAAAAGAGGAAACACTGCTCGATTTCTTTCTATCAGAATAATAATACATGACAGTTAGATCCACTTGCAAATGAAAATGACAGAAAAGAAAGTGAAATGTGCAGAGTTAAAAAATGGGCAGTATCCATGATACAAAAAAAGCTCTATTGAACTGGGCTCCGGAGCCCTACATTTATGAGATCTGGTGAATTCCAACCAATACTTAAATATTTTTTAAAAACAGAGACGTACCTGAGCTCCGGCGCAAATTAAGCCCTGACATATTCTAAAACATTTCGGGAAAAAATTATTGTAGTTGCATTTTGTATTATTTTTGTGTTTTAAACTACTTTAATTTAGGTTTTTTTTCCCACTATTGCATTAAAATTCTATTATTACAAATGTCTGCTAATTAGCATATATTTTATTTTTACGCATTATAATTCCTAACATTCTTATTTTTTCTCCACATGTCTCAATAATACTTATTATGTATTAACAAAATCATTAGAGCAGAAAATGATTGTATAACATTAAAATTATTAAATGTTTAAGTTTCCAAAATTTTTTTGGATCATTTCTAGTTATTTGAAAAATATTTCGGTTATAGCAAATTTCTCAGATAAAACCTTAGCGTAACAAGCACATAAAACAATCACTTTGTGTGAATTTCGATACACAAGCTAAAATTTTTAGCAACGTTTAAACGCATAAATAAGTACAATACCATGATACAAAAATCACATACGTCCATTTAGAGGATTCGTGGAACTCCATTTTTAGTATGGAAAAAAAATTAAAGGATTAAAATAGAACGATGTTTTTTAGCCCCGTTATGGGGCTACTTCTGTCAAATGAAAAGACCCGCTTACTAATGCTAATCCTATGGAAAAAATTTATAAAGATAACTCGGTTGCATTTCAATATTTTTAAATGATTTTTTTTTTTTTTTTTCATTGGATAGCTGAGATGGATCAAAATGCAGGCCGTTTTTTATTTTTTCAATTTTGATTGCAGATATTTTTATAAGGGTGCTTTCCCTTTCTAAACCGGTTCTGAAAATGAAAATCCCGCATAAAAAATATCTGTAAATATAATCGAAAAAGCAAACAACGACTTGAATACAGATCGATCTCAGCTATCCAATGCAAAAAAATAAAAAATAAAATAAAAATATTAAAATACAGCTGAGATATCTTTATAAATTTCTTGCACAGGATTAGCATTAGCAAACGGGTCCATTTGACCTTCCTTTGAGTGAACCCATTTGACTGAAGTAGCCCCCTAACATCTGTTATAGTCCTGAGTTTTTCGGGACCAGGGGTTTTCAGAGTTTTACTCGGGGCTATAACCGAGGTGCTCTTTGAATCCATTTTAATCTTTTATTTTATCTTATTTTTTACGCACTGAGGAAGGGGATCCACACAATCCTCGAAACGGCCATTGTGGGATTTTTTTTTTTTTTTTTTTTCATGTCATTATACTGTACATATTTACGTGTTTAAACGTTGTTAAATGTTTTAGCTTATGTAACCTAACTTCATAAACAAAAATTATTAAAGAAATTTGGTTGTTTCTAAAATATTTTAATTACCGTCAATAAATGAAAATTTTAGAAGTAATTTACTATTCATGACAGCTATATATTATATATGTTAAATTTCTTTACTATAAAAAAATAATGTTGAATTGTTTGTTGTACTACCATTTTAGCCTTGCTCTTATTGCAACGTATCATTTTATGATTTCACTAAATCAGCAAATTTTGTGTGCTCCTATTTTTGAAATAAAATTCTTTTGAACAACATTGTATTTTGTAGTTTTTATTTTTTTACTTATTTTATGTATTTCAAAACTTATTTGTCTTAAAATATATAATTGAAGAAAATTAGTTACGTTATTGAACTAAATAGTTATAATTTCCTTTCTTACTACATAAAACCACAGTTTTAATTATGTGCAATTTCTAAATTTAAATATCCTGGAGTTTCATTTGTATCCTTTTTCAGAAACTTACAATCCCATTTTCAGCTCACTAAGCTTTGAATTTCAGAAACTATTTCTTTAATGGATTTTTATATTATAGTAGGTAGTAACAGCTAAAATTTTATAATTTTAGGTGTAGGCATTTCGGTTTCGGCTCCGCATTGATGATTCAGTTAGGAAGCACACTGTTATATACATACTAAGGCTGTCATATGCACTCCATTTAACCAATTATGTCTCTCCAAATCGATAAATATTGAATTTGATTATGTAAAAGATTCTATTCATATTTAGCCTTAACCCTTGAGGACGAGCGACACGTATACGTGCCACAAAAAAGCCTAAGAATCCTTGTTTATTTCCACCAGTAAAATTTTACTGCAAAAGTAGCTTTATTTAATCGGAGCATTTTCTCGATTTCATAAGGCACAAATTTCTGTTTTTAAAAAAAGATGACAATACATTAAAAATTTCATAAAATACTCCCGTCACGAAGGGGTTAAGGGTGTATTCCAATTCAAACTGCTTATTGTCTGATTTATTCTTAAATTCATTTTTGCTCTCAAACGTTTCAAACTGGCAATTCTCTTTCTTAGAAAGTACACAATGCGCCGTCCTTTTTTTTTTTTTTTTTTTTTTTTTTTTTTTACAATTGCAAAAAAACTGTTGTCAAAGTTGGCGTTTTGAACTGAATTTCCTGAAGAGGGAGATCTGCGAACGAAAAAAATGGTCATACTGAGAAAATAATTGTTTATAAATCAAATTCTAACGAATTGAGCGAAAAAAAAAGAAATCACGCGGCTTCTTATATATCTCTTTAAAAATCACCTCAGCAAGTTTCACGTATCTACCTTTAACCCTTTCCGGCACGGGCAAAATCTGTTAGTAAAATAAGAAAATGTTGACTGACACCGGAATTGACAAACGATTTTTTTTAGATATTTTGAATTCCTTAATTTAAACTTTTGTTGCAAAAGCAAAATTTTACTAAAATGTTATTGGTGCCGTTTGCAAGTTTGGAATTAAAATTAGGTATCCCAGACCGGGCACAGTGTGCCGGGAAGGGTTAAAAATGTGTCTGAAACTCTATCGGATATTTTCGAGCTGTTGAATGTGGAAAAATATTTTTTTCAAATACACCCTTAATTCCTAAATAGATGGACTTCTAGGAATTTTCTCGAAATGGGCAGACTCCGAAATTCCCAATTCCTGAGGAATCGTACTGAAATGGACCAACTTGGAAAACGGCCGGTTACGGAGGCCGATATATAAGTTAAAGATTACGTTAGGGTAAATTTTGAAGAGGAAACAAATCATAGACCCCGATATCAAATATTAGATCAGTAAAGAAATTCCCTACGCAAAAATAATAAAATAAATAGAGGGTCATTTGACGACAGATTTTGGAGGGGAAAGCAATGATTACATTGAAAATCTAATAGACCGCCGCAACAGCCTGATGACCAAAACCAAAGCTACAGTAAAATTTCATGGATAAACTATAGTGATAAATGAAAGGTCAACCAAATGCAAAATTTCAAGAGGAATTATGCTTAATACAATAAATCATAAAGTCAGGGAATACTTATATTATGGGGATTAGAAATAACTATGCTAATTAATAGCGCACACAGATGAATATAAAATGAACTCTTAAAAACAAAATGAACTGCCCAAAATATTTAAAAATTAAAGCAAACGATAAGAAATGATATGAAAAAAAAAATGAATACCTAAGAAAATAAGTTAGTTATAAATAATAAATATTAGGGATTGCATGTCGCTCCGAGATCTGTTATCCCTGTTTCCGGATTCGTTCCCTTTTTTCGTAAAATAGTTTCGGACGCGTTTTTTTCCCTTGGAACCTTTTTTTAAAAAATCCATCCTATTTTACCGGATTCCTTCCTTTTTATCTCGAAGTCGTTCCTTTTTTTCGCGGATTTGTTCCATTTTTATCGGATTCGTTCCTTTTTTCTTGAAATCGTCCTTTTTTCTCGAATTCGTTCCTTTTTCTCAAAATCGTTCCTTTGTCGGAATCGTTCCTTTTTTTTGAAATCGTCCTTTTTTTTAAATTCGTTCCTTTTTCTCAAAACCGTTCCTTTGTCGGAATCGTTCCTTTTTTTACGGATTCGTTCCTTTTTTTCTTGTAATCGTTCCTTTTTCTCAAAATCGTTCCTTTGTCGGAATCATTCCTTTTTTCGGAACGATTCCAAAAGGAACGAGTCCAAAGAACTCGTTCCTTTTGGTGAACGGTTCCGGCTGGAACGGTTCCTTAAAAGGAACGATATTGCCCATCTCTACTGAATACTGAAAAAAAGCTTAAACTGTGACTAGAAATTTTACGACCATTGCCAGCGGCGAGTTCCTCACACACCAGCGGTCGAGGGTAGAATGAGCCAAATGGATGGATTAACAACAGTTTCTCGAGGTTCCCGGGACCAAGTCCCACATCCCCGACACATAATAAGTAGTGAGTCACACAAGTTGTGACCAGAAGCGAGAAACGTCATGAAGCTGGTGAGGTGTCAGGAGGCAAAGTCCGAGCTGATTTCCCATTGGTTGGGCAAGCCCAGCCTCCGGTTGTCAACTCAGAACACAGGCAGGTGAGTTTAGATTACAGCCTTGCCCTGTCCCGTCTTTTTGTTTTGAACTTATTGCGAATTTTTTACTATTTTTTCTCTTCCCTCTAGTAGTTCTTGAACTACAGTTACACTTATTTTATTAATTTTTCATTAAACTTAAATTTTAACTTTTTCTTATTTTAAATTTATTCTCTTCTTTAAATTTTTATTTATAATTTAAGTAGTTTTTTACTACAGTTTAACTTTTCTTCCCCTATGGTTCCACATGTTGCAAGACTATTCACAGTATATTCCGGGAGTAAAGTTGACTGCAACTAGGCATCCCATTGGACAAAAGACAATCTGTTCGCAATCTGTTCGCAGGTGAGTCAGCAGGCGCAGAAATTTAAAACAAAGACCCAATTCAGGGACCACACATTTTTACACTTAAAATTTAAAACACTTACAAAAAGAATTTTAAAGAAAAAATAATACTATTTACAAATTGAAAAGTTAAATATTTACAGAAATTTACAAATACTAATTTAGAAATTAGGACTGTGGCATCTTAGCGATGCCGTCCATAAAAGTTAATCTTTTTCTAGCAGTATCTTTTTCCGAAACAATTTTTTCATAAAGTTTAACGAAAAATTCCGTAAGTTCATCAAAAGAATCAATTTTCAATTCCAATTTGATTTTTTCTAAAGTTTCGTTAAGTTTTACATAGCTTCCTTTGAGTTCTTCTAACTGATACAATTGGACCGGTTCGATGGTTGCCTTTTTCGGGGCAGATTGAGCAGTTTTCTTTTTAGGCTGGCTATTTTCCGTTTTAGTAGGATTTTGCTTTTCCGGTACATTTTTAGTGATATCAGCGTAAGTTTTACGGAATTTAGGTTTTACAGGAAAGTTTTTGCATCCCTTGTAAGATGCCGGATGGTTAAGACCGCAATTACAACAAACCGGTGGCGGTTTTTCAGGATTTTCCTCTTTAGAGGGGTTTTCGCAATTTTTCCTGGGACATTGTGGAGAGCGATGAACTTCTCCACATCCCACGCATTTCGGATCCATGAAGCACTGAGTGCTAATATGATAGAACCCCTGACAGTTCCAACATTGGACTGCCTTTTTGGGGGGTCTATAATTATCAATTTCGACACGGATTTTGAAAAGGGTTTGCAGTTCGACGAATTTTTTAGAATTTTCATTTCTCTCTAATTGTACTTGAAAAAGAGGGAGCACACGTCCGTCTTTTCTGCTGCTCATCTGAGCAATTTTTATCACGTGGTAGCCGAGGTTTTTGAGTTCATCGAAGATTTTATCGGTTTTACAGCTAGTCGGGAGACCACGAATAACGAATTTTACGGGAGAGATGGAATCGGGAACGACCCAGAATTGGTATTTTTTATCTTTCAAATAATTGACAATTTTTTCTTTAATTTCTAACGAGTTTGCATTAATTTTTAGTAATTTTCCTGCGACTTCGACGATGAAATTTGGATCGCAGTCTTTTTCGAGATCAGTAGTAAAGTCAGTAATATCGGAGATATCTTTAACCATTATCGGTTTAGGGGGTTTTATCTTATCTATCGAGGCGGTTTCGGCTTTTTTAACGTTTGAAATAGAGGCTTCCTGGCTAACTAAATTTGAATAGGCGTCTATCCTCGTGTCGCCCTCTAAAGGGCTTTCTTCAAAGTAATCGTGTTCCATTTCGGAACCGATGACTGAACTAACGTCGGATTTTAGATCAATTTCAAAACTTGCGGAATCAGAAGTTTTAGCTTTTTTTAGGAGTACGATCCTCAGTATCAGTAGAAGAACTCTCCGGTTTTTCCTCAATTTTCCTACTATTTTTAGTTTTAGATTTTAAACTATTGGCAAAATCCTTCCTCAATTGTGCATTTTCTTTTCTAATTCTCTGTTCTATATCAGGAGTTTGGGCAGAGTAATAAATCTCTTTTTGCATCCCATAACTATCATAGGCAAAAACAACTTCATCGAAGGCTGGAAAAAGCCTTGCTCAAGGTGGTTAAATAAATCGCTACCCGGTGGAATTAAACTCGGGTTATCTCTAAACTTCTGAGAACCTACATCCTCACTATCTAACATAATCTTATTGCGCAAAACTGCTGCACGCCTCACCTCGTACTCATCTTCAGAAAAGGCTGGCACTGAGCCATGGCCAACTTCATTAGAGGCCTTGGAAGCTCTTGGCTGTTAGGACGGAATTTATGACATCATATCATGTTTAACCAATCGGCAAAGACAACTCTTGTTTGTAACGCCCCTTTCAAGGACAACTTCCTCAGGAGATTGGATAGACGGAGATTACGTCATTAATTCCGTCCTAAGACCCGCCTAAAAAGCAAAAGCTTCCGAGGCCTCTAATAAAGTTGGCCGTGACTGAGCTCGCCGCAGAATCTCCGTGACCTGCCGGCATTTGCTTCGAACAATAGCCCTGAAAAGGGCTTCTTTGCACTACCGGGTACGGCAACGGATCGCTGGTCGGGGATGTCACTGCTGGAGCTGACACACTCGCTCGAGCCAAAAGGGGAAGAAAAGGTCTTAAATAGCCGAGGTACAGTGAGCAAGCACCTCATTGGCCAATAGGAAAATGAGGAAGGCGAGGCCTATCCTCAAAGATGGAAGTGACTTCGAGAACAACTGAAATTTTGAAAAAGATAGAGTACCCTAGTACAATTGCAATTAAATTAATATTTAAAAGAAAGTAAAGGGCAGTCGAAATAATAAAACAAGTAACAAAATTTTAAAATTACAATTAATTAGGAAAGCTGAAAAACGCGACTGTACAAAACTACAGAATGCTGCATGACGTCAGGGATAGTTCCAATTCTAGTTGAAAATCTCTTTCAAACTAGGGGAAATATAAATTTTTCCCGGGAATTCTGCTTTAAGTGACGGCAGAAGGATTCCTTCTGGATGTTTTGGAGCACGGGATGAAGTTATCATCCCGTGAAAGAATAGCTAGGGGCCGTTTCCGGTTTTTCCCAACTGATCCGTCATAACGCTTGATGGCATTTAAAGCAGGATTCTACGGCAGGGACTGACCTGTGAAACTTCAATGTAAGTTTCTTGATTTCCGTAAAAATCGGTTTAATTTTAAGGTCACGATGAATGACGTCATTTCGGACATAACGGATTGCTTTGGTAAACCTACGGAGCAGTTCATTTTGAAAAGTTTGAATTTTTTCAAGTCTAGTTTTGACTGCACTTCCATACACAACCGAACCATAAGTTATGATCGGTCTGATCATGGATTTATATAGTAACAATTTATTTTTCATAGACAGGGGGCTGTTCCAAGACATGACATGAAGACTAATATAAAGTTTGGGGGCAATAGCAAAATAATTAAAATGTTTCAGGTGAATCTTTTGGTGTTTTTAAACAAACTATTAGCCATTTTTTTAAAAGATATATTTGTTTCAAAAATCTATATAATGTTTAAATGCTTCAAGAGACATTAAACTAGAGATAAAAATAGCAGATTTTTTATTTCAAAGTTAGTCTTGATAATAATTAACTATAAAAATTAATTTTTACAATTATCTTATTATATCTTGTTATTTTCATAAAATTTGACTTATTTTCTATCAATTGGAACAAAAAAATACTAATTTAGTTCAAATTTAAAAAATGATGTCCATGTCGCATTTTCATGGAATTCACTAATTGTGCTATATGATAAGCAGAATCGATCCTGTAAAAATTTAGTTCATCTGATAATTGTGAAATAATAAAGCGTAAACTTTTGTTTTGTGTATAAATATAAATTTATTTGATGTGCAAAAGACTTGTACATTTTACAAAACATTAATTAGCCAAAGAAGTTTTAAGCATTTTACAGTATTTATATGCAGTATTTATTACTTCTTTCTCCACTGTGAATAAATTAATTAATATCTTATGTAATAATCTTTTTTAATGCAGTTATTAATGAATTAATTTTTTATCATTACTTTCATGTAGCATTATAGTATACATGTATAAAATTTCATCTTTTGATTTTTAGTTTAACATATTTTCAAGTGGTTTTATAATTTTTTCCATCACTGTATAGCTTGAAGTATGAGCTGAAAGATTGAGACCTTAGTAAAATTATAAAAATTAGGAATCACTAAATATGACTGTTTAATGATTTTATTTTGAATTAAATATTAAATGCATATGAACCAAGTTTAGATTATGTGCGTTAATGTTGCCCGTTTTAAAACATCTTTACAATTACAGCAATTCTCTCTGGATAATGTATGTTTTTCTCTATCAAAAAAGTATGCGGGTGTGTTTATATAAACATTAAGTTCCTCTTATGTATTGTAGAAAATCCATCATCTCTGGGGATATTTCAATGTCTTGTAGTTTCCCATTCAGTGCACTGAAGCTTGTTACTTCAAATACGTTTTTCTTATGTCCTTGAGCAGGTCCTTTTCTAAAATAGCACGAAAAAAAAGATTACTTTTTTCCACATATTTAAAATACAGAATACAGAGAAACATATATATCAGAATACAGAGAATTATTTGGGCTAAAATACAGAAAAAGTTTACTTTAGCTGTTACATTAATGACTTTACAATTTTAGCATATATCTTCTGTTTTTTTTTTTTTTTTTTTTTTTTTTTTTGTTTTTTGTTTTTTTTTTTTTTTTTTACGATTTACAATGATTGCTCTGCACTATCCTATTATAACCCAAATAATGGATGGCCAAAAACTTTCATGACCATATGTTATCTAGAACATTTCATGTAAAATGTCAAAAAAAAAAAAAAAAGGTATGGCCACACAGGAGTTGATTTGAATAAAATTTGATAGAATGGCATGCGTGCAATCGTCCAAAGTTGCAAGTTTGAAGTTTTGTATCTTGAAAACTATTTGACAGAAATGAATTATTTTATAATGATGTAACCTTTGAAAATATATCTTCAATCTATCTTATATTTATTGAGTAATAATAATCTGGTAATACCATGATTAATCTTAAATTGATTTTAAATGTTGGAAATTTGTGAATTTTAAGAAAATTAGAAACAGTATAAAAATCAAGGAAATTTAAAAAATCTGTGAAATTGATGCCTGATGTAGTATTACATATAAAGATCGAATTCTCCAATTTTTAAAGTTGTAATTTATTTCCTCATCTTCAAAAAAATTTAGAAACTTAAAAAAAACCCTACAAAATCATAATTTTTCCTCTAAAGTACCCACAAAAAATAAATAAAGGAAAGTTCTTATTTTAACAATATTGCACAATCATAAGGATCAGTAATTTCATGATATATTAAAAAAAATCAAGATTGCCTTTTGACTTAGCAAAAATGGCTTCAAAAAAGTAATATTCGTTACATTCCAGGACTGTTTCTCTATAAAATAGTGTGCATTTCTTAAAATATTGCAAGGTTTGAAGAGAAAAAAGATATGTGCTGTCATCTACTTTTTATATTTGGATTTAGGATTAATATATATGTTATTTATCCAAACGAATCTTTTTTTTTTCTACTCAAATTAAAAATATTCTTGAGATAAAAATAAACTGAAAGCAAGAATAAAAAAAAAAAAAAAAATTATATTTAAAATGTACACTTTTATTTATAATATCAAATTTAAAAGTTTTAAAACCCTTTTTTTCTTTCAAACTAAATGATAGAAGTATTGAATTTTTCCATCAATAGTTTTAACTATTTTTTTTTTTTTCATTAAGGAATAAAAAGGCAAGAATGAAACTTTGATTATTTAAAATATATACCATTAGCTATAACGTCAAATGATTTTTAAACTGTAAGAGGTGTCCTTCCTGTTCAGACAAGTAATAGAAATATTTCATTTTCCCCACATTTTTTTATTTATTTTTAAATTATAGAATAACAACACAATTACCAAATTACGCTAATCTGTTACTTATTGTCCATTCTTAATTGTAAATAATTTTCAATACATTCATTCTGTTCCTAAGGCTAATAATAAAACTTGAAATTTCAAGCATGTACACAAAATTTCGATTTTGTACCAACTTTTAATGTAATTCTTTAAGCTGAAATAAACAAGTTTGAAATCTATTACTTTGCATTTACATGTAAATGAATATGATCTACTTATATGATGATTTTCAGTAATATTTGTGACTTGTCAGCCAACCTGATTAGCTCATTTTGTATGGAATGACCCATTTACAACTTGTTGACCCCTAGCTAAGGCTCCTGTAACAGAGGCTGTCTTACAAATCCATTTAATTTCCCACACGGATGCCTTACTTGATGTCTTATCGCGTAAGGTGGCGAGTGAATTTAGTTACGCTGCTTTCATACTATAATAGTTTAGCCTCATCTAAAATATAAGAATAGAAAACTAAAATATTTAATTATGTCGTGTATTAAGAGATAAAATAGTTACATATAGTTATGCTTTTGTGTAATGTTATATTAGAGTTAAAATTTTATTTGATATGTTTTATCTTTATATTTAAGAACGACAATATAAATTGAATTAGTATTAAATTTGATTTAATGTGGGTATATATACTAGCAGCTTTCGCCCGCTACGCTAGTCAGTTTTTCTAAACCTTGAATCAAGCGAAATATATCTGTAAATCTGATCATGATTTTTAAAACAATATGGACATTTATCTGGAATGTCCAATCGAATTGCTGATAACAGTATGGTGAACGTAATGTACTGTTATATCTATTAATGAATCATGCAAAATTTAGGCTGTTAAGGACCAACTTCTTTAATGTAAAATTCGGTAGAGAACGATAAAACAATATATAATATACTAAAAACGTTCATTAAAAAATAACAAAGCAAATTTCTTTAGAATCCGTTAATTGCACTTATTGAAAAGGCTAATCGTTCATAATAATTGTTTTCGCCGAATTCTAGAGCTTTTAATCTAATTCTACAATCAAAGAATCTGACCAAGCATATGCTCCAGTATTAAATGCCTATGTTGAAGCAGGGACTGCCACCATTAATTTGCCAACTTTAATTTCAAAATCAATTAAATACTTCCTATTGTACCATAGAAACGTTATTTTAAAAAATTTAAAAGATTTTTTAAAGTTTTTCCTTCCAATCCTAGGTGGTAGTGGCACCGGCTCAAAATATAACCTGTATAGGATCAGAGATTGTCACCATCAATTGGCGACCATTACTTTTATAATCGATTTATTATATCCTGAGATTGTATAAGAATCATAACTTAGCAATTTTTAGAGCGTTTTTCGGTCTTTCCCATCACTCCACACTTTTAAATTTTCAATTCACTTTTGACTGTTCTTAGAAAACAAGTTTATATTTTATTTAGAAATTTATATTTTATTTTAAGTTTATATTTTATTTAGAAATTTGTATTTTATTTTAAGTTTATATTTTATTTAGAAAGCATCTCTTATGTAATTACCGCGAAAACTTTTTCCCAAGCACCTTCGTCGTTCCAAGCCCAAGGTCGCACTCTGATTGGTTGTTGCTCTCGGCACTGTTTTCACGTAACTTGGCGATAATCATACTTGGCGTAGCGATAGATGCTTCCGTCGAGTTTGATTTCCTTCCGAATCGAGTACAAAGTGAAAAGTTGTGTGTAAAAACTTTTAAAGAGTACAGCTTTCAGTAAGACACTTTCCATCCATTCCAATGCTGCAAGAGAAAAGTTACTTTGTACTCGTTTCGGAAGGAAATCAAACTCCTCGACGGAAGCATCTATCGCTACGCCAAGTATGATTATCGCCAAATTACGTGAAAACAGTGTCTAGAGCAACAACCAATCAGAGTGCGAGCTTGGGCTTGGAATGACGAAGGTGCTTGTGAAAAAAATTATGCGTAATTACCATGCTAAATTTCAAAATGTTAGACATCTCAATTGTACACACACACAAAAAAAGAACATTTTTTACTTTTGCAGCCTCAGGTGGTAGTGACAACAACATAAAATATAGCCTATATTGAATCGAAGACTATCACCATGAATTTGCAACCATTACTTTTGAAATAGGTTTAATATTTCCTGAATGTAGAAATCACAATTTAGAATGCTTTTCATGTAATTGCACCCCTTTTTTAAATTTCGATTTTTTTTTTCCGAAACTGTTTTTTGAGAGCATTTGCTAATAAGTAACTACCATACCAAATTTTAAGTTATTTTCTGAAATTGCTCCCAAATCGGCATTTAGAACGTTATTTTCGCGCATATTCGTCCTTTTTAAATCTTGATTTTTTTAAAGAAATAATATTAGATATCATTTATATCTAATAAGTAACTATCATGCAAACTTAATAAATAAACGCCGTTCAATAACACAAAAATCGCAGTTTTAGAACTTTTTGCTGCTACATCCCCTTTTAGGCAGTGGCAACCGACTTAAAATATAGCCTATCTTTCAGCACAGGTTGTCACCATTATTTTCGCACCATTATTTTTTTTTAATCAGTTCGGTATTTCCAGAGATTGCATAAAAATAGCAATTTCGAATGTTTTTTTTTTTTTTTTTTTTTTTTTTTTTTTTTTTTTGAACGACGTTCTTGCATTTACTCTCCCACCTTTTTTTGGAAAACAGGCTGTCATCGTTGAAAATTATAAAAAATTCTTACCCTTGAGACCTAAGTATAATCCTTTCCATAAGACAAGACACCGGTATGAATGTTTCCACATCAAGTTCCATGCTAAGATCTAGGTCCAACAGTCTTTGCAGATGCATTACATCGTCCCATAACCCTGATTCGTGATAAAGAATTTCATAAATCTTTTGTAGATTCTGTAGATTAAAAAAAAAAAGTGTATCAGTAAAATAAGAATTCGATGAAAACACAAAAGTTAATAGTATCAGGAATAAAAACTCTTTGCAAATTAGTTATCTTTTTGAAAAATCGTATCTTATAAATACTTACACTATATGGCCATTAATGACCGAACACTTTTAATTTTAGATATTTTGTAGAATATTTAAAAATATACTTGTCGGATTCTTTGGAAATTCCTGATTATAAATTTACCTACCAGTGTCCATTTGATAAAGATGAATAATATGATGGATAATTTCTCACATTCACTAAACTGGAAATTCACATCGATTCCAACCGACATCGGAAATAGGTGATGAAAAGCTGAAAATGCTCTAATATAATATGTTGTTCTGGAGGAAAAAAATATATTTAGATGTTAGTGCACAATAAAGCGTATTGCTATGCATAGAAAAAATGTCTTTAGATTCAGACTTGATTATTGGATTAGTCATCCGAATGACTTCAGATTTTATTCAAGTAGGATTCCTTGATATGAATATGAGGATACACGGAACGCAGTATTTAATTGGTTGAAACTATTCTGGAAAAAAGCGAGTCAGCAAGCATCTTATTGAGCTGGCTATTATCGTCAATCTTGTTACCTTCTCATACACATACAATCAAATTATTTCAGGAAGCCATCGCCCCAGCAGTGGTCGAAAGGTTCTGCCCTCGAAACTGGTAGACATGAAGGGCTGGGTTCGAACCCAATCGCGCCCGTCGGCATAATCGTTTGAACTTTCCATGATTTTCTTCGAACCTTGGATTTCCATGCGTAAATACAGGTTAGATTCCCTTAGAAAGACCCATGGAAAGCACTCTTCCCACCCTAGGGCCTATATCCCTTGTGTTGATAATTGGCCGTCATAAACCCAAACAACCAATCAGAAAACATCATCAAATTCTGTAATAGAAAATGTCTAGCATTACTATAGTTTGGACAAAAGCGTCTGTCAAAAAAATGTCTGGGCATTGAATGTTGTCACTCTCACATAGAAGTAGCAAGCAAGGTATAGGTTATGAGTTTCGGATTCCTAGTCCAATCATTACCGCTCATTTCCGATGCCTTTACTGCCTTTATAGGAATTAGATTGTTGCTTTTTATCAATTGAAACATAGTGCGATTTTTGCTTTTTTTCTTTTTTGCTTATTCTGACTACAGGGGGGGTGCTTTTGACTACACTAGGAAAGCATTTTAGTATTCATTTATATATGGAATAACTTTGCTGTGTACTTACATAGGGGAGACTAAGGATGGTTGACCCAATTTTTACTTAATGGTTTTTAACTTTTTAAATATTGAACCCAGAACAAGGTTTTGTGTATCATTTAATTTTTTATTGAATCAGCTATCATAATAAAATTATGACGTAAGTGTTATGTATAATAAATTTGAAAAAAGATTTATTTTAATCATGAGAAAATAATGGGTCTAGGTTCCCCACATATGGGAGGCTTGACCCAATGTATTTTATATTGAAATGTTGGCAATAATATATAAATGAAATAAGTTTTTAAAATGCAGAACAACTCTATTCTCCTAGGTTAAAAAAATGAAATAAGTTTTTAAAATGTAGAATACCTTTATTCTACAAGTTTTAAACAAATAAAATAAGTTTAAAAAAAGCTGAATACCTTTAAGCTACAAGTTTTAAACAAATAAAATAATTTTAAGAAACCCAGAATACCTTTATGCTACAAGGTTTAAACGTTTTACAAATTCAGAATGCTTTTAAGCTACAAGGTTTAAACAAATAAAATAAGTTTAAAAAGCGCAGAATACCTTTGTGTTACAAGTTACAAGGTTTAAAAGTTTAAAAAGCGCAGAATACCTTTGTGTTACAAGTTACAAGGTTTAAAAGTTTAATAAAAAGAATATTGCCCAGTTAAACTGATGGCATTGAGCTCACAGGCTACGCATACTAATTGTACATTACAGCCTTATGTTTTCAAGGGTTAATTCCGTTCGAAAAAAAAATTAAGAAGGGGAAACAGCTCTCCCCTTTCTCCTTTTTTATACTTAATCATTGAACCTCCTAAACTATCAAGTACATGCTTTATCATATTAAAAAATCTATATCCAAAATTCAGAGCAAATCGGATAATTCTTAATAAAAAAAAACCCATTTAGCATTTATGTAATTTAAGAGGAGTTATTCCCCTCTTTTATACTTAACCATTAAACTTCCAAAACTATTCAGGGATTTGAATGAAATCTGACAATTCTGATTGAAAAATCCATTCATGCTAATCCCCCATATAGCCATCCATTAAGGGGAGGGGCATTAGAACCCACGTTCCCCCTCTTTATACTTATTCAATGAACACCTAAAAACAGTCACGGAATCGCCTCATCAGAATGATCCTATATCTAAATTTTGAACGAAAACTGTTAATTCTGCATGAAAATCTCGTTTATATCAATTAAGGGGGCATGAGCCCCCCGTTCCCCTTGTTTATACTTATTCAATGAACACCTAATAACAGTCACGAAATCGCCTCATCAGAATGATCCTATATCTAAATTTTGAACGAAAACTGTTAATTCTGCATGAAAATCCCGTTTATATCAATTAAGGGGAGGGGCATGAGCCCCCCGTTCCCCCTCTTATACATATCGAATGAACACCTAATAACAGTCACGGAATCGCCTCATCAGAATGATCCTATATCTAAATTTTGAACGAAAACTGTTAATTCTGCATGAAAATCTCGTTTATATCAATTAAGATGGGGGCATGAGCCCCCCCGTTCCCCTTGTTTATACTTATTCAATGAACACCTAATAAAAGTCACGGGATCGCCTCATCAGAATGATCCTATATCTAAATTTTGAACGAAAACTGTTAATTCTGCATGAAAATCCCGTTTATATCAATTAAGGGGGGGGGCATGAGCCCCCGTTCCCCCTGTTTATACTTATTCAATGAACACCTAATAACAGTCACGGAATCGCCTCATCAGAATGATCCTATATCTAAATTTTGAACGAAAACTGTTAATTCTGCATGAAAATCTCGTTTATATCAATTAAGGGGAGGGGCATGAGCCCCCCGTTTCCCCTGTTTATACTTATTCAATGAACACCTAATAAAAGTCACGGGATCGCCTCATCAGAATGATCCTATATCTAAATTTTGAACGAAAACTGTTAATTCTGCATGAAAATCTCGTTTATATCAATTAAGGGGAG
Organism: Maratus speculifer; assembly: GCA_964019185.1. NCBI lineage: Eukaryota > Metazoa > Arthropoda > Arachnida > Araneae > Salticidae > Maratus > Maratus speculifer. Next base: position 199,897,877 of record OZ025290.1, read on the forward strand.
GGGCATGAGCCCCCGTTCCCCCTGTTTATACTTATTCAATGAACACCTAATAACAGTCACGGAATCGCCTCATCAGAATGATCCTATATCTAAATTTTGAACGAAAACTGTTAATTCTGCATGAAAATCTCGTTTATATCAATTAAGGGGAGGGGCATGAGCCCCCCGTTTCCCCTGTTTATACTTATTCAATGAACACCTAAAAACAGTCACGGAATCGCCTCATCAGAATGATTCTATATCTAAATTTTGAACGAAAACTGTTAATTCTGCATGAAAATCCCGTTTATATCAATTAAGGGGGGGGGCATGAGCCCCCCATTCCCCCTGTTTATACTTATTCAATGAACACCTAAAAACAGTCACGGAATCGCCTCATCAGAATGATCCTATATCTAAATTTTGAACGAAAACTGTTAATTCTGCATGAAAATCCCGTTTATATCAATTAAGGGGAGGAGCATGAGCCCCCCGTTCCCCCTCTTATACATATCGAATGAACTCCAAAAACTAATCAGGGAAGCACCTTATCTGGATATACCTATATACAAAATTTCAAGTGGATCTGATATTTTTATCATGAGTTATCGCGTGTTACGCACGAACGAACATACGAACGTACAAACGTACATACAGAACGGACGGGCACATAAGCTCTCAGGATATAAGGAAAGGGCAGCTGACGTCACTGTGTTCTCTTATTAGTGTGGGCAAGCTGTTTTCACCCGTGCTTCGTTATAGCACCGACTCTTCAGGCATTCTGATTGGTCTACAAATTTTATCATGGTTGTCTGCTTGCTATGATTGGGCTACGTCATCAAGATGAATCCTACAATGATCGCTATGACAAAAATGTAGCGGTAGATTGGTTGAAAAAAGTGTTTGTTTGTAAACATGCCCTTTCCTTATGATAGCCTGTGAGCTAAAAACCCAGAATACTTTTATCCTTTAAATGATGTTACCGGCCTCACAGACTGCTGCTTTTTTCATTTTTTATAGTTTAACTTGTAACTTTCAGTTTAAATAGAAACACTAAGAAAATTTTGTTTGATTTGGAGCTTTAGTACTATCACCAGAGACATTTGGATAGGTTCATTTTAGTTATAACAACCTTGTACAAAATGTTAAATACAAAGCACTATCCTATATGTTAATACCATAGCCGTATTAACATATAGGATACCATTCCGCCCCATAGCCGTAGGAACCGGGGGAGCTGGGGGTGCTCTGGCTCCCCCTGGGATATTTCAAACAGGCTCAGCTACCCCGGAAGAAATTAAAAAATAAAGATAAAAAATCTCCAAACTAAAGATAGTTTTAATAAGATAAGAGTAGACAAGCCATCCCTCCACTCCAACACAATTCGAACAATAAGAAAAATTGAGAATTTTCAGCGAAGCACTGAACTTTACTACCAATGAATTAGTAAAACAATTTAATCGAAAAAAAATCTTATTCTCTCATAAAGGTTGAATCCATATTCACGGATACAGCTTCAACCACGTCAGAGTTTATGAAACAAAAGCTTAGAATGTATGCTGATGATTTTGGTTTGACAAATCTTTCTGGAACGTTGACATTTCTACTTCTACCAACACTAGTCCCGAACGAAACTGACAGAAATGCGTTCTCGATCATAATTAAAATTATGTCACCGCTGTAATTAGTAAAAAAAAAAAAATATTTTCTGAATTTTGCGTTTTGGCAGAATTTATATTGGTTATTCCGGTATCATTAGTGACAGCTGAGAGATCTTTCAATGTTGTTCTTCAAACAGACATACCACCATCAAACACTGGGGTCAACATAGACTCAATCACTTGATGCTATTGCATATTTATAAAGATGAAACATTTAAAACTGATTTGGAAGAAATTTGTAAAGAATTTCTAAAACAACAGAAACTTTCAACTTTTGATAAATTGGAGTAGGAGAAGCCTGAAATTTGAATATTGTATACAGGATCGCTCATAAATCAAGTATCATCAAGTATATCGAATAAAAATTATTTAAACTGGATTAAAAAGTCGGCGTTTTTTTTTATCTGCTTCTATACTTTACTCTTGTTCGTGAAAAGTGCAACAAAAGAAATCCTCCGAATTGAATTGAATGAAATTATCCTCGTCAGTAGATTTTGACAATATGCTCCCTGCATGGGCGAGCGAAGAGAAAACTGCGCCCGTAGCAAAGTTTCAATTTGGTGACCCCTTCCCCCAACTTTTTCTTCTGACAAGCCAAAAAATAGCGTTGGTGGTATAAATTTGGCGCCCCTTAAAATTACATAACCGGTGCGACCGTCCCCTTGACCCCCCCCCTTTCGCATACCCCTGATGCTCCGGCTCCCCCTATTTTTTCAAAGTTTCTACGCCACTGATACCACCTTAAATTCACTTTTTGATGGAGTGGTCTGACAGACTGTTTTTCACAGTTGTTATGTGCTAATTTCTGTCTCATCAGTTAAAGGTTAATTTAAAAAACTTTCCTTTGTATTGCTCCGGTAGCTTTACAAAATAAATTTATATATATTTTTTAAATATAAACTTTAGCACTGTATTATGTACCAATTACAATAAAAATATTTCAAAAAACACTTAATTGAGCTTTGATCGTGATCAACCCTCCCTCACATTGACTGGGTCAAACCTCCCCACACAGACATTTTGTAGTAAATAATAGCACATAGTTATGTTAAGTCTTATTCATTGTGCAAACTTCATGCCTAGAATTAAAGCTCAATATTTGTGCATTAATTAAAACCTGCTTACTTTAATTCCTATGAGATATTTTATCTGGGAATCTCTTACAAAATATTTCTAAAGAAACTCATCTTTTATGTTAAAAACTCTTCTCAACTGATTCTGTTTACACCTGTTTCAATTATCTGCATGAAACAAAGATTGTTATTTGACCATTCCATTAGCTTTGATGACCATCTAGAGATAAAGTCCAATACTCATTTAAATATGAAAATAGACGGATGGGTCAAGCCTCCCTAGTCGCCTCCCTAGTCTCCCCTTTGCCGCGCTCTGATGTGTAAGGACACTTGATGGATTATCAGCTTTTCGTTACCCATGTAACAGAACAGAAAGTAGAGTTGACGAAGAAATGCAGAAGTCGACACAAGGGAAAACTCATTCTTGTCCTTTTTAAACTTATTTCATACATTGAACATTCACGTAGACGATTACGACATACAATAACAAAAAATTGAATAGCATTTTTATATCACATATTCCACAAGAAAACAGAAACAATGCTACACCATCTCACTACACAAAACCGAGCTGACACACTATTCAACTGAGAATTGTTCTTTTTGGAAAGTTCTTTTCATTCGCTTAGGGTGAGTAGCGCCATCTACCGTAGGCTTAGGAATTAAGTTCTTTACAGACTCCTCCCCCCCTAGGGAAAACTTTTCCGGGCCTTGTCGAGAAAAAGTTTCTTTTTAAAACATAGTTCTTGTAGCACTAGTTCCAAAAATATTTTTAGTACCTTGAACAGGACTTATTCCCGCCGTAAAAAGAATTTAAAAAAATCTATACAAAATAAATTTACAAATACAAATTATACTTATTTTAAAAATAGTTTACACACATTTAATACAATAAATTCAAAATTAACTGTTATTCAGACATTTATAACTCGACTTAAACTATCAGTATTACGATGTTGTTTTCCCTTTTTATGAACAATTTCATAATTGAAAGATTGTAAAATTAAAGTCCACCTTAAAAGTCTTGGATTAGTTCCGCTGTTCTTTTCTAACCATACTAAAGGGTTATGGTCTGTCTGGATTTGAAATTTTTGATGGCCGTCTAAGTAATATCGTAGTTTTCGCACTGCAAACACAATAGCGGCGCATTCTTTTTCGGTGGTACTAAACTTTCGTTCTCTGTCTGAAAACTTTTTGCTCAAGTACATTATAGGATGTTCTTCATTATTTTTATTCAACTGGGATAAGACTACACCAATTTCCAAATTTGAAGCATCACATTGAAGGATGAAAGGTTTTGTAAAGTCTGGACTATATAAGACAGGATTCTCAGAGAGTTTAATTTTCAGTTCATCAACTGCTTTTTGACAGTCATCATTCCAGTCTATTGCAGACTTGCAAATCTTTCCTTTTAATCATTTAGTGAGAGGCGTTGCAATTACAGAAAAGTCCGGAATATAATTTCGATAGTATTCAGCTAAACCCAAGAAAGATCGGATTTGAGTTTTAGTAGTAGGAACTGGAGGCTCTTTTATGGCTTGAACTTTCAGTTATCCTGGAGTTCTAAGACCTTGACCCACTAAGTGTCCGAGATATTTGACATAAGCTTGGGCGAATTGACATTTGGATGGTTTAATATGCAGTTTTGCTTCACTCAGTCTTTTAAAAACTTCTGCTATGTGTTTTAAATGATCTTCCCAAGTTTGCGAGAAAATCGCCACGTCATCGAGATAAGGCACTGCATATTTTTCACAATTTCTCAGCAATCCTGCCATAAGTCGGCTAAATTCATATGGAGCATTTTTTAAACCAAAAGGCAGGCGTAACGGTATGTGCGTCCCAAAATTTGTCACAAAAGCTGCATATCTTTGAGCACGCTTGGTTAACGGTATTTGCCATTAACCTCTGGTCAGATCTAAAACTGAAATGTACCTGGCTGAAGACACATTTTCTACTAACTGTTCAGTGTCGGGCAAAGGATAAACTTTTGTTCGAGTCACTTTATTCAATCGGCGATAATCTATGCAGGGTCTTGCTTCTCTACCGGGAACTTCAACTAAAATTAATGGAGAGGCAAAGTCAGATTCACCTGGCTCAATAACTTTCAATTTCAACATTTTCTCGACTTCAGCTTTTAGGATTTCTGTCTGTCTAGGCGACGTTTTATAAGGCCAGGCACAGACTGGGTTTTCTGACTTTAGTTCAATGTCATGTTCAACTAAATTCGTGCATCCTGGTTCAGTCGAAAAAGAGTCAGCATATTTTCCAATAAGTTGTCCTAATTCTGCTCGTTGACTTTCATTTAATCTTTTTTTTTTTTTTTTTTGGATTTCTTGCCATACTTCTAACAACGCATTATCTTTATTTTCTTCATCCAATTTAGGAATTTCATCCTCTTTTTCATCATTAGAGGGGTTTTTTGTAATAAGTAAATTTACGTTTTCCACAATTTTTTGATGGTAAGGTTTTAGCATATTTACATGATACACTTGGGACTTCTTTTCTTCTGGATTGTATATAACGTAGTTAGTTTCTGATAATCTCTTTATTGATCTTCCAGGTCATATCCAACTGACAGTTTATTTGGTTTGGATGGGGCCACAATTAAAACTTGATCACCTTCTTTAAACTCTCATTTTCTGGTTTGATATCATACCAATATTTTTGTGTTTGTTTTTTCATTCTGTTCATTAAGTCAAATACATAGAATATCACACTATCTTCTTCTATCTCTTGCTCAGTCAAATTTTCATACAGTAACATCATTGGAGTTCTTAAGTTCTGTCAGTGGACTAATTCTGCTGGACTGAATCCAGTACTAGTATGAGTTACAGTTCGTAATACAAAAAGGGCAGGTGGAAGTACCTTCTCCCAATTAGATCCAGATTCTAAACAAAGTACTCTGAGTATCCGTTTCAAAGTTCTGTGCATTCTTTCAACTAAGTTACTTTGTGGATGATAAACCGAGCTTCGCACAACTCTGACGCCAAATTTCTCTAAAAAGTCCGTTGTAAGTGCACTCATGAATGACTTTCCTTGATCAGTTTGTAGTATACGAGGAAATCCAAGTCTACTGAAAATTTGTAACAAAGCATCAATAACCGTCGTAGAATACAAATTAGGTGTAGGAACTGCATCAGGATATTTCGAAGCTAAGCAAATTACAGTTATTATGTGCTTGTTCCCTAATGTACTGATAGGTAAAGGTCCACAAGCATCAACATTTAATTTTGTAAATATTTCTGAAATAACTGGAACAATCTGTAAAGGTGCTTTCTTTTTGTCTTGAGGCTTCCCAACCCGTTGACAGTAATCGCAAGTTCGAACATATTCTTCGATATCTTTGAAGCAATTTGGCCAATAAAAGGTCTTAAACAATGCATCTTTAGTTTTAGCCACGCCCAAATGAGCTGCAACAGTTTCATGACAAAGTTTCTTTAATTGTTCACGAAATCTTTCAGGAACAACTAATAATTTCCTTTCAGTACCATTTTTATCTTTTCTTCTATAAAAAAGCATATCTTTCTCCAAAATAATTTTTCTATCTTTAGTATTTTTCTTTGTGGCATCTTCCATAAGAGGTTTTAACTCTTTGCTTTTCCTTTGCTCTTCAGAAAATGCCTTAGGAGAAATTTTGATAAGTTCTTGCATTGAGACAGTTTCGCAAACTGGTAAAATTGAGCCTTCTTCGTTTTCTATCTTCTTGTCTTCAGATTAATCATTTTTTTCTCATCCATTCTTTTTATCTTCACTCTCTATGTTATTGCTGTGATTTTTCTCTAAAGTTCCATCAAAAAATTCGTGCATTTCATGTTCCTAAGAGGAACCTCTGCCTCCAGAATTTTCTTCTGAGCTCTGGTTTGCACAGCATTAATCATGTGCTCGCTCACTGCCTTTTCTTTTTTACAATCTTCGAATAATTCGGCTGTTTTATTTCCCAACAAATATCTTCCTAAATCTACAGAGTCTCTAAAGACAACAGCTTTAGTTATCACATGCCCCATTTCACAGCCCAGTTCAACATCTGCGAGAGGTAAACAAAATAAACCGTCATGTTAGGGCACGCGAACCCACACTTTTTCGTTCAGATACATATGTGACTTCACATATTTTTTTGCAATTAAATCTATTGTCGCACCTGTACCTCTCAAAATTTCCATTTGTACACCATTTACTTTCCCCACACTAAGGTAAGGCGTTATTGAAGAATCTTGTTCATTTTCAACATCAACATGCGAAATCACTTCTGTGGATTTCTTAATTTTTTCACATTGAGAACGAAGATGATTGCTCGATCCACACTCGTAACAACGTAACGTTTTCCTCTTCTCGAATTCTCTCTCTTCATGACTTCCTGAAAACGATTCTGATTTAATATGCATTTTTGGCTTATTATCTTTACCTTCTTTCTTGGAGTCAAAGTTATTTGAATTTTTAAACTGGAGTCGAAAATTAGGCAAAGTCTTTTTAGGAAGTTCTTTCTTTTTTAAAGTTTCTTTGATACTTTCATAATCATCTAATTTTTTTGCGAAATCTAAAGGGGTCATAAAATTTAACCAATTATCTAGAAAATTTTCTTTTGTTTCCGCAGGCACTCGAAACTTTATTTGTTCTGTAATAATTAGATCTTTAAGTTGATCAAAATTGTCAACACCTAATTCTTTAATCTTCTTCTCTGTGGGTAAAATAGCTAACAAATATGCAACCCAATCAGTTTTCGACATTTTGCCATCTCTGCTCTTCGTTCAAAGTTAATCAAAAACAGACCCATCTCATCAGATTTTTCGTCGAATTTCGGAACAATTTGTGCCAACTGTATCTTTGATCCGAGATCCAACTTTTTTTCTGACAAGTTGTTCTGTTCAAGAGTTCTTTGCTCTAATTTTTTTTAATTCTAATTCATGTTCACGAGCTTCTTTAGCCATACGTCCTGCCTTTCTTCTTCACGTATTTTTTCTTGCCTTTCTTCTTCACGTATTTTTTCTTTCCTCTCTTCTCGGCGTCTTTTTTCTTCCCTTTCTTCTTGACGTCTTTTTTCTTCTTTTTCTTCCTGTCGTATTTCTTCTTCCCTCGCTTCTCTCTTTTTCCCATCTTCAATTACGGTATTTAGTATTCCTTTTACAAAATCTTCATCATAATCATCCATTCCTAGAATAGCTTTCTTCAGATACGCAATTTTTAAATTCCCTACATCCTTAATGCCAAGCTCACTAGCTACTAACTGTAAATCCTCCCTCTTTGAACCCTTTGTTAAATAGGACATCTTCGTTTAAGAGAAGTCGAAACAAAATCAGAATGCTGATTTTTTAAATTTAAATAACTCTCAATTTTCCTTCACTTAAAACTAACAACAATATTTCAAGCGAGTAACAAATTTAATTAATAATTCAATTCTAAAACATACTTCAATTAAATCCCCTACTTAGATCTACTATTTCAATCAAATTGAAATCCCAATCACATACGAAAAATTGAACAATATACAATAACATAATATACCGATTTACTAAAATTCTTACCAAATTAAACACAAATGCAATTTTTTAAAACAAATTAAATAAGCATATGTAATACCATAAAAATACAATTAAGATAGATTTTTTTTTCGAAATCCACAACTGTATTTCATATGTAATAGACAAAATTATTTGTAATCAATAATTATAATACGCAATGAAAATTAAAGCAAACAGCATTACATAAACACCAGGATTTTTCTTAATTCTCAAACTTTTTATGCAAATGTAACAAATTATTGCAGAAAAATATATATAAAATAATCCTCATAATAATTTTATTCTTTACATGAAAAGAATAAACTTTAAAATATTCAACTCAGTTTTCTTTTTCAAACGATAATAAATCTTTTATCTAGATATTTTAAAAAATTGTTATTGTTTTATAAAAACCTAACAAAGAAATCAGAATCAGACTTAGGAATTAAGTTCTTTACACCCACTTCCGATGTCCGCAGGAATCGATGTAGACTTTAAGATGTCATGAATGCTGTAACTTTTCGTAATGCCAGATCATATCTGAACAAATGACCACATCCAAAAAAACCTAAAGATGCATAACGATACTAACCGACATTGTAAGTGGCTTCCGAAAAGCTGACAATCAAACAGCGACCTGCAAATTAGAACCCAACAAAGTGTTTCCATTAGTCAATGCATTGCAAAGAGCCATCTCATAAGTCAGTACACATAATTATGTATTACGGCGTAAATAATTTTTAAAAAGAGGAAATAAAAACAACTTTTCCAAATACACACACACACACACACATATATATATATATAATACAATAAAAATGAAACAAATGCGCCATTTTGTTTTCTTTTAGCTTCAATTCTAAATTGTGGAACATATTTCAATCTTAGTTTCGTAATGTATTAACTTGTAACAGCTAAAATTCTTTTTCTTATTTTATTTATTAATAAATTGTTGCTTGCTTTTCAAAAAGGCGGGAGGTATTTCGTAACCTTTTTACTTTCTGGAATATTCCCGGGATTTTAATTTTAATTTTTATTTAACATCGCGTGACAGGTGTTAATGCGCGTTGCTAAAGGGCTTGTTATTTGCGAGGAAAAATATAGATCTTGCCGAGGACACGCCTGCTAAGACCAATCAGAACTGATCTTTTTTTTACGTTGAGACTCGAGTTAATCCTAATTGGATTTTTAAAATGATTGACGCGGAGTAGGAGGGAGCTAGTTTTGTCGTGAAAGTGTTCTTTATTCATTTGGTTTTTGAGGAGCGTTAGAATGCAATTGCCTTTTAAACTTTCAAGACGCCCGTTTCTTTTCCCCGCTGAATTAGAAAATCTGATGATGTGGACTAGATAACGAAGGTTGTAGTGTCGATGTGTGCTAAGGTGATTGCGGGGAAGAGCTTACCTATTTTATGAGTTCATAATAAAGAATTTGAAGATTGATGGTGTTTGTTTTTATAATGGGGAAATACCCAATGAAATTCTTCCACTGCTCGCCAACTGTCGGAGCGACTACTCTGCTCGTGCTGCTGCGGATTCCTAGAGTTTATGCAACATAGTTATTTCGTCGAATTATATATATTTATTACATATATATATATATATACAGGGTGTATCTAAACTCTTGGGCAAAACTTTAAGGGGTGATAGTACACATCCAGACAAATAATATTAAATGGGAAACTAAGAGTCCCAAACGTTTTCTGGAGGAGATAGGCGCCATTAAAGTTTAGGGTCCAAAATTTCAACTGAAAAATTGGTCGATTGATTCGTGGTTTTCACTAAAACTATTCTTTATGTCAGTATTTTATTAAAAACTAGCGAGCTACGCCCGCTAGCTGGGGCACTTTTTCCAAACGAACCTCGGTATTAAGCAGTATATAATAAGCAAAAAAATTCATTTAATAAGAAAGTCTTGGTGTTCGAATCCTCAAGCACAAAAAAAAGTAAATTAAAGAGCCATGGTCCCGTTAAAAATATGTGATTTCGCATGGTGGGCCACGTGCACTTGAAAAAAAAAAAAGATTGTGGATCGGAGCTATGGTCGCTTCGCGCCCATAGTCCCGTTAAAAATATTTGGTTTTGCACGGTGGGCACTAAGCACCCATAAGACATTTTTTCGTATTTTTTAGTTCATCAGAAGCAGATTTTTACGCAGATCCTGAATATGTAATCAGTTTTCTTCTACTTTAAAAACTGTCTGCATGATGATTTAAGAAAAAACGCGCAAAAAGGGAGAAAAAGAGGTTTTCGACTGCTTCTTCTTTTAGCCAAAGGGGAAAAGTTCAGGTTCTTCACCGCAAGGTGGCGCAGTTTTCTGCCTCAGAGCTCCGTTTGAGCGCCATTTGGGATTTGAGACATTTTTCGTTCCGATTCCCAAGGGGTTTTTAATTCATAACTTTTTTAGTTTTGGTCCCACAGTCTCGAAAATGCCCGAAATGACTTCCCCGGAATTTTTCCAATCGAAAGACACCTCTCGCGACTTCCAACTCGCCCGCGTTGCGAAGTTTAATCGGCTTCAAGCAGACAGAGGCGCACGGATTTTATTAGTATAGATAAATTATAAAAATAAATTTCAAAAAATGCCGATAGAATGCGCTTTAGACTTTGGAGACTTTTTGAGTTCAAAATTTAAGCTTAAGTCTAAGTTTCCGAAAACTTTTAATGAGATGCAAAAAATAACGGTAAAAATAGTTGTTCGTTATTCCAAAGTCTAAAGCGCCCTCTATCGACATTTTTTGAAATTTGTGTTTGTAATTTAATTTTATGAAAATACTGACATGAAGAATAGTTTTAGTGAAAACCACAAATCAATTGACCAATTTTTCCGTTTTATATGTTTATTTGAAAATTTGGATCCTAAATTTAATGGCGCCTATCTCCTTCGGAAGACGTTTGGGATCCTTAGTTTCATATTTAATATTGTTTGTCTTGATGAGTACTATCACCCCTTAATCCTTTGAGCTCTAGGGTGTAAATTTCTTCAAAATTCCAAATGTCACACTGGCACCAGTATTTTGCAAAGAAAAAATCCGGTTAACGATAAACACGAAAAAATGCATTAAACCTTTTTTAAATAAATTTGGTCGAATTATCTGGTGTCTTTGTGACATTTGAGAATTAAAATTATGTGGTAGAAAATTCTACCATCAGAGCTCAAACGGTTAAAATTCTCCCAAGAATTTAGATACACCCTTTACATATATACAGGGTGTATCTTAACTTCTGGACAAAACTGGAACGGGTGATAGTACACATCAAGACAAATAATATTAAATGGGAAACTAAGGGTCCCAAACGTTTTCTGAAGGAGATAGGCGCCATTAAAGTTTAGGGTCCAAAATTTCAACTGAAAAATTGGTCGATTGATTTGTGGTTTTCACTAAAACTATTCTTTATGTCAGTATTTTGTTAAAAATAAATTATAAAAATAAATTTCAAAAAATACCGATAGAATGCGCTTTAGACTTTGGAGTAACGTACAACTATTTTTTGCCGTTATTTTTTGCATCTCATTAAAAATTTTCGGAAGCTTAGACTTAAACTTAAATTTTGAACTCAAAATCTGAATAGTTGGGAGTGGTTAAGTTAAGTAGCGCAAACTGAACCGTGTTCAAGGGTTAGAATTTCAAATGATTTTAAAAAACGCAAAAATTGGTCGATTCATTTGCGGTTTTCGCTAAAATTATTCTTTAAATCAGCATTTTTTAAAAAATAAATTTTAAAGATAAATTTTTAAAAATGCCGATAGAGGGCGCCTTAGACTTTGGAGTAACGTACAACTATTTTTAACCTTTTTTTTTAAAATCTCATTAAATGCTTGCAAAAGCTTAGACTTAAATTTTGAACTTAAAATCTGAATCGCTGGGAGTAATTAAGTAGCGAAAAATTGAACTGTGTTCGAGGTGGGGGGGGGGGGGGTTAAATTTCAACTCCTAAACACAACTCAATTTGCGCTTCTAAACCCCTTCCAACGGTTCAGAATATGAGCTCGAAATTTAAGTCTAAACTTTTGCAAGCATTTAATTAAATGCAAAAAATAACGGTTAAAAATAGTTGGTTAGTCTTAAGTTTAAAACGCCCTCTAAAGAAATTGTTTGAAATTTATTTTTAAAATTTATTTTCAAGAAGATACTGCCTTAAAGAATAGTTTTATTTTAAACCGCAAACAAATCGACAAATTTTTCCATTTTCTATAATTATTTTAAATTTGAACCCCCCCCCCCCTTAAACACAGTTCAGTTTGCGTTATTTAACCACTCCCAACGATTCTGATTTTGAACAAAAAATTTAAGTTTATGTCTAGGCTTCTAAAAAAATTATTGAGGTGCAAAAAATAACAGTAAAAAATAGTTGTTCGTAACGGGCTGCTAGGGCAAAAATAGATTTAAGCCTAGAAGCCACAATCACTTAAAGCAGAGTTTTAAAGGATTGGTGTACACATATACGCAGAAATAAGTCAGGTAATTATTTAAACTGAATTTTATTAAAAACATTTAAAAACATGATTAGTATAACAGCAAAAATCCGGCCATAGCTTTGGCCAAAAGAACGCATTGCTCATTTAGTGAGCTTTTTATCAAGTCTAGACTAACATTAGGGTCAATCCATTTCAAGTGGTCCAGCACTGGTCGCTCGACTATTTTTAAAAAATCTGAAATTTTTTGTACAACAACCCTAACATGATGGAAGTTCAAAATGACCGTTATTTTAATTCTACTATTTTTTGTTTGTGCATGGCGGCCATCTTTGTTTCATCATGTGCAGCGATTTTCTCAGATACTAGGATACACAAAATTGTAAATATCTCGTCTTCTATTTTCCAAATTGAAATGGGGTTTGCAGCATTTTGTTCAGAATAAAATAGGCTAAATATACAATGGAAGAAAAATTTTGAAAAATAAATTTTTACAGGTGAAATTTTAGCACAAAGTTTACGATTTTTTCCAAAATCTATCCGTTTGTAAGAGGAAATTTTACATGCAAGGGAAACTGTCAACCTTACACAATTGTTTGTACAAATAAGTCAAAAGTGCGTGTACTCATACACCAAGTCCCAGATCTGGGAGTTAATTTCTCTTTGCGAAAAAAATTCCGAATTTCGTCAAAAATTTCAAAAATCGCACTTTTTAGGCTGTGATATCTCTGGTGGGGCACGAGATAAAAATCTGAAATTTTGGCCTATGATTGTATCATGTAGTAGCGTTATGTACAAAAAAATTCAAGAAGGAGATTTGACTACAAGCTGAGATATGACATGGAAAATATGTGAAAACAATACTGCCAAACTATTGTAAACCTACTATGTAATTGTTCAACAAGACTGTCAACCTTGCACAATTTTTTCTACAAATAGGTCAAAAGTGCGTGTATTCATACACCAAGTCCCAGATCTGGGAAATGATTTCTCTTTTCGAAAAAAATTACGAAATTTGTCGAAAATTTCAAAAATTGCACTTTTTAGGATTTGATATCTCTGGTAGAGCACGAGATAAAAATTTGAAATTCTGGCCTTTGATAGTATTGTGTTGTAGTGTTATGTACAAAAAATTTCAAGAAGGAGATTTGACTACAAGCTGAGATATGACATGGAAAATATGTGAAAACAATACTGCCAAACTATTGTAAACCTACTATGTACATATTGTAAACCTACTATGTATGTTCATACCTCCAAAATTTTAAATTAATTATTTATGGTACAAAGTTAAATGTTAATTACAAATATCTTTTTCAAATGCTTCTGTGTGATTTAAACAATTCAGAATGTATGCTAAGCCAATACAGTATTTGTCCAGAGGAACAAATCTACTAGAAATGCTATTGCAACAATTTTACTCGGAACACATTTCAGGAAAAGTAAATTACAGACAATGGATTGCAACTGATCGAGTTGACATGGCTTCAATTATTAAAGCTAAAGAATTTTATTCAAGTTAACAAGGGATGACAAGACTTGGGGGCTTCAAATAAAATTTTTAGAAAGAACAGCCTGATGGACTGACAACAGTAACTGGTCGAACTCTCTCGTAACATCTCTCGTAACATCTCTCGTAAATATTGTTAAGCTCTTTGTTGAGCATACATAGTATTTTATAAATTAAATGTTTATTATTTAACTGCTTTCAACAAACGATATTTTCTGTGTAAACATTGTAATAAAAGAGACTAATCACATTTCTCCTAATGTACTCGAAATAGCATTTCTTAACATTTTTTAAAATCACCGTATCTCAGCATGTAGTTAAATCTCCTTCTTGAAATTTTTTGTACATAACACTACTACACTATACTATCAAAGGCCAGAATTTCAGATTTTTACCTCGTGCTCCACCAGAGATATCAAAGCCTAAAAAGTGCGATTTTTGAAATTTTCGACGAATTTCGGAATTTTTTTCGGAAAGAGAAATCATTTTCCAGCTATGGGACTTGGTGTATGAGTACACACACTTCTGACCTATTTGTAGAAAAAATTGTGCAAGGTTGACAGTGTTGTTGAACAATTACATAGTAGGTTTACAATAGCTTGACAGTATTGTTTTCACATATTTTCCATGTCATTTCTCAGCTTGTAGTCAAATCTCCTTCTTGAAATTTTTTTGTACATAACGCTACTACACAATACTATCATAGGCCAAAATTTCAGATTTTTATCTCGTGCCCCACCAGAGATATCAAAGCCTAAAAAGGGCGATTTTTGAAATTTTTGACGAATTTCGGAATTTTTTTCGCAAAGAGAAATTAACTCCCAGATCTGGGACTTGGTGTATGAGTACACGTACTTTTCACCTATTTGTAGAAAAAATTGTGTAAGGTTGACAGTTTCCCTTGCATGAAAATTTTCCTCTTGCAAACGGATAGATTTTGGAAAAAATCGTACATTTTGTGCTAAAATTTTACCTGCAAAAATTTATTTTTCAAAATTTTTCTATCACTGTATATTTAGCCTATTTTATTCTGAACAAAATGCTGCAAACCCCATTTCAATTGGGAAAATAGAAGACGAGATATTTACAATTTTGTGTATCCTAGTATCTGAGAAAATCGTTGCACACGATGAAACAAGGATGGCCGACATGCACAAACAAAAAATAGTAAAATTAAAAGAACGGTCATTTTGAACTTCCGTCATGTTAGGGTTGTTGTACAAAAAATTTCAGATTTTTTAAAAATGGTCGAGCGACCAAAAAAATATTTTCTGGACCACTTGAAATGGATTGACCCATTAGAATACATCAGGTTAAAATGAGCTTTCGATTAAATCAGAATCATGCTTTAAATATTACATGTCTAAAACGAGCCATCCAAACATGAAGTTGCTCAAATATATACCATCTGATAATCGCATGGAAATAGCAAGGCAGTTCTCTGTAACAGTGAAGCATACAGTTATACAAAGCAACCAATCAGAAACAAGCAAACGTCATCGGTACGATGACGCAATACTTAAACTGGAATGCAGGCATGCATCTCCAGATGCGTGGAATTCGTAAAAGTATGACGCCATATCGCCAAAGAAAAAGAACACTCATAAACAGAGTAATGAAACGATATCTTAGTTACATAACGATTCGAAATACCGACATCATAGTAACTTCAGATCTGAAAGAATGCTGCGATATGACATCAATGGCCCGCCTTCCACACATCTGGATATGTTACAAACTCGTACATGAAAAATGAAACTAATTCGATATCTTACAGTTTCATTAAAAAGGTATAATTTAAAACATTTTCTAAATATGCTAGTTTTTTTTTTCATTATTAGTACAGCAAGATCCCAGATTAAAATAAAACAAGTTAAGCACATAAATATAAAAAGTCAATCATTATAAGTTAATATTTATTTTCAAAAATTTTCTTTCTAAATTTTTCTAGTGTAATTTTAGTTGGAGGTTTTGTGAAATAATCAGCTAAGTTTTCTTTACTAGAAATATACTTTAAATTGAACAATTTCTCATAAACTAGATTTCTTAAAAAATGATATCTTACATGTATATGCTTAGTTTTACTGTTTTCTATAGGAGAGTTAGAAAAATCTATAGCAGCTCTGTTATCACAAAATAAGTTAAACTCTGAAAAATATGGGGGAAAAATTTTTAGTTCTTTACCTTTTATTATGTTAATTATCCAAATAAGTTCCTTAGCAGCATCAGTCAAGGAAACGTACTCCGCTTCCATAGTTGAAAGGGCAACACAACGCTGTTTAGAAGTTCGCCAAGATATAACAGCATCATTTAAAAATAAAATAAACCCCCCAATCGACACTCGATCGTCTCGGTTAGATGCATACTCGGCGTCACTAAAACAATTTATTGAAAAATTATCATGACAAGAAAGATTTAATTTTTCGTATCTTGTATGATATACATAGCCAAGGACTTTTAATAAGGCTAACCAATGTATTTTACCGGGATTGCTTTGAAATTGTGAAAGGAGATTAACTACGTAACTAATATCTGGACGTGTTCTACTAGCTAAAAATGACAAACATCCAATTAAATTACGATATGGAATTTTTTCCATTTCAGCAATTTCTTCATTAGTTTGTGGGCAATCCCTTTTAGAAAATATTACCCCTTTTGAAATAGGTAAAGAAACAATTGGTGGATAATAACTTTTAAATTGCTCATAAATATTTTCAATGTAATCCGTCTGATGAATATAAAAACCATTTTTAATTTGTTCAAAATTAACTCCCAGTAATTTAACCGTCTCCCCTAAAACTTTAATATCAAATTTTTGTTTTAATACATCTATAACTTTAAAAATTTTATCTTTATTTTTTCCTAACAAAATCATGTCATCGACATAGAAAAGCAGGACAATTTCGGAGTTAAGAGAATAAACACAGTTGGTCCACTCAAACTTTTTAAAATTTAAACTTTCTAAAACGGAATGTAGTTCGTAAAACCATTCACGTCCGCTCTGATGGAGACCATACAGAGCTTTCTTTAACAAACAAACGTGATCAGGTTTATCCGATTCTACGAAACCAACTGGTTGTCTCATGTAAATATCTTCCGTTAAAGGGGCATATAAATACGCACAGCGAACGTCCATTTGAATATGATGCCATTTTAATCTACAAACTAAAATCGAGAAAAACAAACGTATTATAGTGAAATTCACCACGGGACTGAAAACCTGATCATATTGAATGCCTTTTTCCTGTCTGAAGCCTTGTGCAACGAGACGTGCTTTATATCTAATTATTTCGTTCTCTTTATTGCATTTAATGGTATAAACCCATCTGCTTCCCAAGATCCTAGCATTCTGAGGTTTTTCTACTAAAGTCCAAACTTCTCGATCTTTAATAATTTGAATTTCCTCTTCCATCGCACGCTTCCACGATTCAACTTGAGGAGAACGTATTGCATCATTAAAAGTTTTTGGAACGTTCACTTGATCTCGCTTTAATTGTCATTCATTTAGTTGATTTGCCTCCAACTCTTGATTTATAACGCCCGTGAACTTGTTTTTACCGCTGAAATCAAATACTTTTGGATCGTAAGGTATATTTTTAGACTCGCAATAAGTTTTTGCATCATTTGGAGATCTTAAACGCATATTTGTTCCTACTATACTATAATAAATATCTGTACGAGATCCATCCGAACGAGGAACAGCTTTCCGAAACCATTCAATTTTTGGTTTAGTTAACGCAGGAGATTCAGACACTTTTTCAATCTGTTTCGATTTCTCAACCTCCCCCTCAATTAATTTAACTTGTTTATCGGGCTCACACGATTTTTCAGTATCTAAAGCCTCCGAATCGTCTAAATCCAATGCATCTAAATGAAATAAACTTCGGTCGGAAATCTGTTCGTTTTTAATTTGTTCCTCTATTCTAACATTGATGGTCTCGATAACTTTATCGTTTTGAGGAATCCATACGCGGTAACCTTTAGTGCGAAGAGCGTACCCTACGAGCACCCCCTTTTCAGCACGCATATCTAGTTTACCGCGATTATGTTTAGGAATCCCGACATATACAGTGGAACCAAAAGCTCTTAAATGTTTAACGGACGGTACTTTCCCCGAAAATAACTCGAACGGTGTTTTAGTCAAATTCTTATGGCAGGTGCGATTCCACGTATAGACAAAATATAGCAGAGCCTCCCCCCAGAATCTCTTATGTAGTTTAGAGTCATTAAGTAACGTTCTTACGGCATTTAAAGCTGTAGAATTGAATTTCTCAACGAGACCGTTCATTTCCGGTGAAAATGGGTTGGTCCGCTCAGGTTTAATACCCCTATCTTCCAAATATTCCTCGAATTCATTTGAACAAAACTCTCCGCCATTATCAGTGCGGATGTTAATGACCTTATTTCCAGTAAAAGTCTCGGCACGTTTTTGAAATTTTACAAAACAATTAAAAACCTCCGATTTTTCTTTCATCAAGTAAACGTAAACTTTTCTAGAAAAATCGTCGATTATTGTTAGGAAATATTTATTACCCCCCTTAGTTTTTGTATTCAACGGGCCTGCTACGTCAAGGTGCAAAAGCTCCAACGGCTTTAAAGACCTAATTTTTCCGATAGGTTTAAAAGAAACTCGTCTGGCTTTACCGATTTTGCAAGGCTCGCAGTTCAATTCTTCATTTTTGAGTGGAAGCATTCCCCTAACTTTGTCAACGGTTTTTAATACATAATCCTTATTTATGTGAGCAAATCTTTTGTGCCATGTTTCTAAACTGTTTTCTGCATTAACCTGATTAACTTCTAAATTTTGAGAATTTCCACCATTACGCTTAATGTATTCAGGAAAAACATAGTAAAGGCCATTTTTTCGAATAGCTGAAAACAATTTTCTACCATTTAAATTTACATCTATTCGCCCATTTTTACCGATAAACGTGGCGCCTTTCTCTTCAAAGAGATGGCCCGCCATCAAATTATGTCGTAATTTAGGGGAATATAAGACGTTATGTAATGCAACAACCTGATTTCTGCCTTTAATTTTACAATTAAACTTTATAGTTCCCCTGCCTAAAACTTCACAAGCTACCCCATTAATTGCAGCTTTCATTTCCATCCCGGAAATTGGCTCAAAATCCCAGAATAAATCTTTACGTGAACAAAAATGGGAACTGGCTGCAGTATCGAATAACCAGGCAGTATTATCAGTATTTGAGTTAAAATAAGATTCAGCTATAAAACCAACCTCACCATGTTTTTCATCAGCCTTATTTTTAAATTTTCTGCAATTTTTAGCAAGATGGCCACTTAAGTTACATTTAAAGCATTTTCTAGTTTCATTACGTTTAAAATTAAAATTGGGATCTGCTGTACTTACCTGCGTATTAGATTTTGACTTCTGCTTAGTAGATCTCTTCACATTGTTACATTTATTTTCACTGTTATGTAAAGCAACTTCATTAAATACATTAGAATTTTTGTTAATTGAACAATTAAACAATTTTAGTCGTGCCTCCTCAGACAACAGTTCACTCAGAACATTTTCGAAGTTAAAGTCCTCGTCCGAAAAACGGTAGATCAGCTGGACAATACCTCTGTACTCATCAGGAAGGTGACGAATCAGCTGAAACGGCTTTAACCACTCGGAAATTGGACGACCGACATCTTGTAATTGCATCATAATGTCTCTTAATCTAGCACCATAAAGATTCAGATCCTCACCAGGCTGCAACTTGCACTCGAAAAATGCGTCCGTCAACTCCACAACACGAGCACGACTACTAGGACGAAAATGCTTCTCCAACGCTTGCCAAGCTACATAAGGATCCTCGACACCAGATAATAGAGGCCGTAAATCTTTACTGACATTCAAGTAGAGAATGGAATATGCCCTCATCCTCTTTGCCAGATCGGCAGGAGTAGGCGCCTTGGCTGGATCGTCGACCTCCGGCAATTTTGTAGACACGCATTCCCATAGTGACTTCTCCATCAAAAGAACACGAACATCTTCTCGCCATGTGCTATAGTTAGACGACGTCAGCTTATCAATAGGGAGAAAGTCCATGCTAGATGAAGGCGGCATCATGGCTTAAAAACTGAGGAAAACACGCACAAATTTAAAAAGGTCTAACTTCTCTGCATATTGTGTGTTTCAATCCAGGCTGGGCCCATAACCCGTAACGGGCTGCTAGGCAAAAATAGATTTAAGCCTAGAAGCCACAATCACTTAAAGCAGAGTTTTAAAGGATTGGTGTACACATATACGCAGAAATAAGTCAGGTAATTATTTAAACTGAATTTTATTAAAAACATTTAAAAACATGATTAGTATAACAGCAAAAATCCGGCCATAGCTTTGGCCAAAAGAACGCATTGCTCATTTAGTGAGCTTTTTATCAAGTCTAGACTAACATTAGAATACATCAGGTTAAAATGAGCTTTCGATTAAATCAGAATCATGCTTTAAATATTACATGTCTAAAACGAGCCATCCAAACATGAAGTTGCTCAAATATATACCATCTGATAATCGCATGGAAATAGCAAAGCAGTTCTCTGTAACAGTGAAGCATACAGTTATACAAAGCAACCAATCAGAAACAAGCAAACGTCATCGGTACGATGACGCAATACATAAACTGGAATGCAGGCATGCATCTCCAGATGCGTGGAATTCATAAAAGTATGACGCCATATCGCCAAAGAAAAAGAACACTCATAAACAGAGTAATGAAACGATATCTTAGTTACATAACGATTCGAAATACCGACATCATAGTAACTTCAGATCTGAAAGAATGCTGCGATATGACATCAGTTCGTTACTCCAAAATCTAAGGCGCCCTCTATCGGGATTTTTTAAATGTATCTTTAAAATTTATTTTTAAGAAAATACTGATTTAAAGATAAATTTTAGCAAAAACCACAAACGAATCGACCAATTTTTCCGTTTTTTATAATCATTTGAAATTTGAACCTCTGAACACAGCAGAGCATATTTTAAGAAATTTTCACTGGGCGACAATGGACAGTATTCTCGTGACGTCACAGTGGGAATCATGTGGGTAAAAAAGCGGCTGCTAGCGCATTGGTTTCGTTTTTGCAACATTTGGTGCAAGCATAAATATAGATAAATGCTTGTGTAAAATACTGCAAATTTATTCTGTACGAATTATTTTCTATAAAAATTCATATACGTACTAATTAAACTCCGTATATACTTATTAATTAAAAAATAAAATTTTTATTTTATAAATAAAATGAAAAATGTGCATGCAATTGCTTTAAAATAGGGAAAAGAATTCATATATAACTCATACCTGTCTCTGAAAAAGTCTAAAACTTCATATACAAATAAAATATAAGCATAAATTTTCTTATCACAATGCTTTTCAATGGCGTGATAAAGAACGTTATTCCCAAGCAGACGAATTTCCGTAGCCTCGAACCAAACGGAAGAATATGGTCCTCAAAAGTTGATAAATTCCCTCTTCTCCTGTGGTAACAGAAATCTAAATTATAAGAATATTGAACGACCGACAAACTTCTGTACCTTATAATTATGTCGATTGTACTTCTGTTGCTGGTTAATAAACTACAAAACTTTCACTGCGTCATGTAAATGCGTAAACCCTACAATTTATAGGTAGGAAACATTAAAAAGGGTTGTATTCTCAGTTCATACAAACTGTTAATCATTATGTTATGGACTAAATATAAGATCCAATTTGCCAAATTCGCTTGCCTAATTAAAACATTAAGTGACAAATTATCATCTAAATTCATGTTAAAATGTTAGTCTTTATTAGTTGCATTTTTGATTGTTCTTCATTACCATAAGATAAGTCAAATTAATTAGGTAAATAGAGACTCGAATAAATTCTGAAAAGGAAATTCAACCTGAACCATTAAAATTTTTTTTAATGAAATTGTATTATAACTATAGTTTTAGACCCAAAGTAGAACTAATAATGAAAACATATTTCTCTTGATGTTTCAAAACCATAAAATAAAAAAAATACCATGTTAGTCTTTTTTACGTTTCCAAAATACCCAACCAATGATGTTTATGATAGTTAAGAGCCCTTATTTTGAAAATCAGACAAAGTGTGATAGTTGTATTTTTTGATTTGCTTGATTTTTTTATATGTTGAAGTAGATCATATTTAATGAATAATGTGCAATTTTGAAGCCCTGAAAAATTTCCTGTTTTCTATAGAAAATGTCAAAGTTCGAGGCTGTGAATGCCAATTTTAATGAAAAATGAAATGCCAATATGTTTGGAGTGGTCTATCTTTGGTAAGCAACAACACCCCAAAATTCTTTTGGCATAAACTTATAGTATAACGCTACCTGCTTATTAAAATTTATTTGTTTCCATGGGGCATTGTTATTTTACATTGTTATGTTGCCCCAAAGTCAGGGTTGGGTTTTTGCCGGCAGAAAGTGGTTTCTGCCGTGCCAGTGGCAGAAAGTGGTTATAACCGGTTTTAACTGGCAGAAACTGGCAATAACTGGCATAAAGACATTCTGTAACATAATCTCTGATTTTTTTTTTAGTAATATTTAATTTATTAAGTAGTTCATCCTTAAATAATTAGTACTTAAATAATTCAGAATAAATATATGCACACAAATAAAATATTGTGGATAGTTTTAATTTAAAAAAAAATTGATTTTTGAAAAATTGGGTAATGTAACAGATATATATATTTTTTTTATTACATATGCATATGTAATTTATGTTTAAACAATTATTTTATACAACTCAATATTTTATACTCAACAAATTAAACGCAGGGTTGCCAACCCTGCCCAAAGTACAGTCAAAATGACGTTTTTGTCCATTTTCCGCTCTTAATATCTTGTTTAAGCTATAATACCCCAAAGTTTTTCTTATAGAATATGTTCCGCTTCTGTATTGTGTTCTTGTAACATCGCCTTGGCGATAAACACAGCCCACGCCAATTATACGCCAATCGGCAATTTACTGTAACCCTGCTCACGTGTTGTGTGACGCAGTGGATTGAGAGAAACAGTCTCTTAGCAACAAGCTCTAATACTGCAACAAGCAGCGACTCTTAGAAAAATAAACATTCCATTAAATTTACAGTCTACTTGCTTTTTCTTTTAGTTTTTCTTTTTAATTTAGTACACCTCCGTACATTTGGTCCTAGCGACCCGGAGGTATGAACGAATCAGTGTCTTTTCTATTGAATTAAATATTGCATTTATCGAATTTCGTCAACAAGACGAATAATGTCGGAAACTGAGATAAAAGCATTGAACAGAAGGCGAGGGAATATCAAGGCCCAAGTCACCAGAATATTTAACGCAACGGATGGAAAAACATTTAATTTATCCGAATGGAAAGCCCACCTGGATTTACTGTCGAAAACAGAAGAAAAGTTTGAAGCTCTTAAACTAGAGTATTATAGAATAATAGAGGAAGAAAAGTTGGAAGAAATTGAAAAAGCACTCAGTCAACTGGACGAGGATATTCTAAAACTAGAGGTAAGCTTAAAATCCTCTATTAATGCTTATTATGAAAATACTGATTCTAATAAAAAATCTATTGAACGGGACCAAGCTAAAACGTCTAGCATTAAGCTACCTAGGGTCATATTGCCGGTTTTTAGTGGCAGAATTGAAGAATGGTCCGTATTTAAAAGTACATTTAACGAGCTTATTAATGATAATTCAAATTTAAAAGATAATGAAAAATTATTTTATTTGCGTTCTGCTTTGACTGGTGAAGCGAGGAGTTTGCTTACACCAGATGAAAATTATGTTTCACTTTTCAATGCGTTAGAACAAAGATACGAGAATAAAAGAGTTATGGTAGATTGTCATATAAAGAATATTTTAAATCTTTGTGTAATTAAACAGGAATCCGCTAAGGATCTCAGCATTTTATTGGATAACGTGAAGAAAAATTTAAGGGCTTTAAAGATCTTAAAGTATGATAGAGATAATTTCTCGAACGCAATTTTGCTGAATATTATTCTAAATAAACTAGATAACGAAACTCGTAAACAATACGAACTAACATTAAAGGATAATGAGGTGCCTAATTTTGATGAATTTTTAGAATTTCTTGAGCGAAGATGTCAAATCTTAAATAGTATAAGTTCTAATGTATCCTCTAAATATACTGCAAAATCCTTATTCATAAAAACAAGCAAACCTCAAAGTAAATGTTGCGTAATTTGTAAAACCGAAAACCACCCCTTATATCATTGTGTTAAATATAAAAATATGAAGTTAAGTGAGCGAATTAACCTTGTTAAGAAAAATAAACTTTGCTTCAATTGTTTAAGTTCAGCCCACCTCATTAATTATTGTAATTCAAAAAGCACTTGTCATGTTTGCAAGAGCGCAAGCCATCATTCATCATTACATAATTATACAACACCAGTAAACAATCCTATAAACAATCTCCCATTACATGAAACAATAAATAGCAATTTTGTTTCGGAAGATTTATCACAAAACGAAACTACTGCTCATTCATTTTTTTCATATGAAAATGATAATAATAAATCTGTTTTAATTAGCACTGCAATAATTTATTTGACAGATGTAAATGGCATCAAAATTCCTTTCAGGGCAATATTAGATTCCGCATCTCAGAATTGTTTTTGTACATTTAAAGCAGCACAAATATTAGGCTTGAAAAAGGAGAAAATAAATATTCCTGTAAGTGGAATAAATAAATTGCCTATTTACATTAAATCTAGAATCAAATCGAAGTTGTCAAATAAAATGAATAGTGCCAGTTATGATATTGAGTTATTAATCGTTCCAAACATTTGTGACTTCACGCCCTCGAAAAAGATAAACATATCAGATTTAAAAATTCCAGCAAATATTTGTTTAGCGGATAAAAAATTTAACATTCCAAGCAGTGTGGAGATAATTATCGGTGCTGAACTGTATTTTTCTCTTTTAAATGAAGAAAAAATAAAGTTAGGCAATAATTTATATTTGCAATCAAGTATTTTTGGATATTTAGTATCTGGGTGTATTTATGACAAAACAGTAAATAATAATAATACTAATTATTGTTTCTTAACAAAAAATCTTGATTTACTTAATGACACTTTGAAGTCTTTTTGGGAAATTGAAGAAGTACAAAATTTAAAACCCAGTAACAGTAAAGAATTAGAATATTGTAATGATCACTTCGATAAAACGCACTTCAGAAAACCGGATGGTAGGTTTGTGGTCACGATGCCGTTTAAACCACAGGTTTTAGAACCCGATTTGGGAAATTCCAAAAATCTTGCTTTGAAAAGATTAAACTCTCTGTGGCAACGTTTAGATCGAGATCCTGTTATGAAAAATTTATACACAGAATTTATTAAAGAATATAGAGATTTAAATCACATGCATGAAATAAAAGAAAACACGAACTTTAATGATGGCTATTACTTACCACATCATGGCGTTTTACGACCCTCTAATAAAACCACAAAACTACGCGTCGTTTTTGACGCTAGTGCCAAGTCAACCAACGGAAAATCTTTGAACGATTTATTATGTAAGGGTGGAGTTCTGCAAGATGATCTTTTTTCGATATTAATTAGATTTAGAAAGCATATTTATGCTTTTACTGCGGATATTAAACAAATGTTTAGGATGATAGAAATAAATCCATCCCAGTACAAATATTTAAAAATTTTGTGGAAAGACAGTATGTCATCCCCGGTTAAGGTATTTCAGCTAACAACAGTTTCGTATGGAACATCTTGTGCTCCCTACTTAGCCACCAAAGTATTACAACAATTAGCTCTAGATGAGAAAAAGGAATTCCCGTTAGCATCGAAAATTGTTTTGAAGGACTTTTATATGGATGATTGCCTATCGGGCTCATCCAATTTAGAAGAAATCAGATTAATGAAATCGCAATTAACAGAACTCCTCCTAAAGGGAGGGATGGTTTTACACAAATGGTGTACCAATGAGGTCCAATCTACTGATAATCACATGTTTCCCCTGGACAGAAATTCTGAAGAAATAACTGTTAAAACATTAGGGATGTTGTGGAACAGTTTCAATGATACGTTTAGGTATAAAGTTAATATCAACACAAAGAGTGATTTCACAAAAAGAGATGTACTTTCGCAAATTGCCCGCATTTATGATCCTCTCGGTCTCTTAGGGCCAGTGATTGCTAAAGCAAAAATATTCATGCAGGAGCTATGGCTTCTTAAAATAGAGTGGAATGAGAAGCTGCCCTCTCATGTCGCCAAACTATGGGAAACCTTCCTCGAAAGTCTTAAAGAACTGGAATCCATTGAAGTACCAAGATGCTTCCTAGCTGTGAACCAATCAGTGGTGCTAAATGGTTTCGCAGATGCGTCTTCCAAGGCTTATGGCGCAGTGATATACATGCAAACATCTAATTCTAGTGAAACCATCAGTTACTTATTATGTAGTAAATCCCGCGTGTGTCCAACCAAAGTAATAACAGTGCCACGTCTCGAACTGTCAGCATGTCTTCTTCTGGCTAAACTCACTAACAAGGTCTTAAATTCATTAGACAAACAAGTAGCTTCAGTCAATTTGTTTTCTGATTCAACTATTGCTTTAGCTTGGATAGACACTGCTCCTCATCTCCTGAAAACGTTTGTGGGAAACCGCGTTGTGCAAATTAAGGAACAAACTAAGAACTTTCCATGGTTTCATATTCCGTCAGAACACAATCCAGCTGACTTGATATCAAGAGGTGCAAGTGTGGAAAACCTGTCTTCTAACCAGTTGTGGTGGCATGGCCCGCCTCTTTCAATTCTTGAAGAAACAATAGCAAAAACTGACTCTAATATAAGTGACATTAAAGATGAACATTATTCTAGTGAGCTTAAAGCTCCCAGCAACTTGACATTCGCTATTCATAATGACTCTAATTTCTGTGATAATTTAATTAATCTTAGCAATAATTTCCAAAAATTAATTAGAATTTTAGCTTATATTTTCAGATTCATACATAAATGTAAAAAAGCAACATCTGCAACCGGCCCTCTGTTGCTGGAGGAATTAAGAAAGGCAGAGGTTTATTTAATAAAAAATGAACAGGTAAAGTATTTCAAAAATGAAATTTCGGCCCTCCAAGCGGGATCTTCGGTTCATCGCGCAAGTAAGTTAAAATTCTTAAATCCCTTTTTAGATGGAGATAGCTTATTGAGGGTGGGAGGAAGATTAGCAAAATCAAATTTGAATTTTGACCATAAACACCCCATTATACTTCCGGCGAGCTGTCGCTTGACGAAAATAATTTTTCAATATTATCATAAACGAGATTTTCATGTAGGACCCCAATCTCTTTTGAACACAGTGCGTCAAAAATATTGGCCGCTTAGTGGCAGAAATATTGCGCGTAAAATTGTACATGAGTGTTTACAATGCTTTAAAATTAAACCTATAACGGCTAGTCAAATGATGGGGGATCTCCCTCCTGAAAGAATAGTGCCCAGTTCCCCATTTTCAAATGTGGGATTAGATTTAAGTGGGCCTTTTGAAATAAAATATAACGGTCAAAGAAAGGGTACTTTTCAGAAAATCTATGTTGCCATATTTGTATGTATGGTCACTAAAGCTGTGCACTTGGATTTTGTCTCAGATTTGACATCCGAGGCTATAATAGCGACTCTAAAAAGATTCTTCGCTCGTCGTGGGAAAAGCTCTGTAAACTTTAGCGACAATGCTACAAATTTCGTTGGGGCTTCAGCAGAACTAAAACATTTACGTAGACTTGTTACGAGTGATGAAGTTTCGAACTTTTTAGCTTCTGAAGGTATTAACTGGAAGTTCTCCCCTCCTAGGGCGCCAAATTTTGGTGGCCTTTGGGAGGCAGGAGTCAAATCTTTCAAATACCACTTAAAAAGAGCTGTGAGTTCAGCTCATCTCACGATCGAGGAATTCCTGACAGTTATCACACAGATAGAGGCTATTTTAAATTCGCGACCGCTTTGTCCTTTGTCAACAGATCCTGACGATCTTCAGGTGTTGACTCCTGGTCACTTTCTCATAGGAAAGCCTCTTAATTTAATTCCAGAACCCAATTTAAGTGAGGTCAAAGATAATTTGCTAAATAAATGGCAAAGGACTCAAAAATTAACGCAGTTAATATGGAAACGTTGGCAGAATAATTATCTGAGCCAGTTACAAGAAAGAAACAAGTGGCTATTTAAAAAGCCTAATATTCTGCCAGGAATGCTAGTTTTGCTTAAGGACTCACAATTACCCATTTGCACTTGGTCACTAGGGCGCATTAATAAGGTTTTCCCAGGCGCGGACGGGATAGTCAGGGTAGTTGAAGTTCGTACCGCTAAGGGTAATTTTAAACGACCTATTTCAAAAATAAGTATATTACCCATTGAGGACAACATCATAGATCCTAAACTTTAAATGTGCTTTATTATGTATTAATTTTTCATGTATTATTTGTGTTTATTTATTTTATTTATTTATTTTTGCTTATAATCTGTATCATATTGTATTATTACTTGTATTGCATATGTATCTTGAAATATAAAAATATTTCAACGCCGGGCGGGATGTTCCGCTTCTGTATTGTGTTCTTGTAACATCGCCTTGGCGATAAACACAGCCCACGCCAATTATACGCCAATCGGCAATTTACTGTAACCCTGCTCACGTGTTGTGTGACGCAGTGGATTGAGAGAAACAGTCTCTTAGCAACAAGCTCTAATACTGCAACAAGCAGCGACTCTTAGAAAAATAAACATTCCATTAAATTTACAGTCTACTTGCTTTTTCTTTTAGTTTTTCTTTTTAATTTAGTACACCTCCGTACAGAATATGAAAGTGCACTACTATAGGACAAGCTAAATAATATAGTACTGCACGGAGATATTGTTGCTGTTAGTAGCTATAACCTGTTAAATATTCAAAATTTCCAAAATCTGCAACATTTAAAGTAGTTTATTCCAAAAAAGCGCCACAGTTGAATGAAAACAAATATGTCACACAATAGTTGAATATATGTACAAAAACATGGGGGAAAAAAGGAGTGGGGGTCTCGGGATAATATTAGACAAAAAAATGACAAAAATTACAAGAAAAGCTATGTCCACGATCACATTTTTCCCCAAAGAAAAAATTAAACATCCAAATCCTCCTTCGTTTTTCTATGATTTTTCCCTATGAGTAAATGAAATATCCCTTTTTTATCACCTCTTCCGAAAAAGAAATGGGATGTTTCATTTTCTTTTAGGGAAAAAATGTGATGATAGACATTGCTTTTCTTATAAATTTTGTCATTTTTTTACTAAAAAATATCACGAGGCCCCACTTCTTTTCCATGTTTTTTGTACATATGTTTAACTATTGCGTGACATTTTTTTTTTTCATTCAACTGTGGCGCTTTTTTGAAATAAACTTCTTTAAATGTTGCAGATTTTGCAAAATGTTGAATATTTAACAGGTTATAGCTACTAGCAGCAACAATATCTCCGTGCAGTACTATATTATTTAGCTTGTCCTAATAGTGGACTTTCATATTCTATAAGAAAAACTTTGGGATATTATAGCTTAAATAAGATATTAAGAGTGGAAAATGGACAAAAACGTCATTTTGACTGTACTTTGTGGTAACATAACAATGTAAAATAACAATGCCCCATGGATACAAATAAATTTTAATAAGCAGGTAATGTTACACTAAAGGTTTATGCCAAAAGAATTTTGGGATGTTGTTGCTTGTCAGAAATATACCACTCCAAATTTATTGAGATTTCATTTTTCATAAAAATGGCATTCACAAACGTGAACTTTGATATTTTCTATAGGGAAGATAAAAAATTTTCAGGGTTTCAAAATTGCAGATTCATCATTTAAATATGATTTACTTCAACATAAAACTAGTCGTTGGGGGGGCCACCGTAATACTTACCCATCATAATATAAAATATGAAAATAAAACGCGTGTAAACTACCTATGGCAACTCCAAAATAAAATTTAAACGCATAAATAAATAATTTTAACATACAATAATGCTCCATTAATGAATTACTGATGAGCCAATTTTGACTAATTATATAAAACGCCAAAATACTCGAGTAGTACCAGATTGCGTAAAAGAAACATCCTTATAACTCAAAAAATAATAATCATATTAACTAAAAATTTACTGTGTTGGATTAAGCGTCTTATTTGCAACTAAAATATACCCGTGAATTGAAATTTGAAGGAAATACAGGGTCATGAAAAATCGAAGAATTCGGAAAACAGGATTACAAATATCTCGGCAACTAATAATCCGATCGACTCCTTTTTTTATGCAAAATTTGTGTTATTTTATTGCCTTTTGAGTCCAATCCTTAAAATAAAAAAATTCGAAAAATTTTACATACCTTTCATCAGAACGAATTTTTCGAGAGTCCGGAAAAAATAGTTCCGGATAATCGAGGTGACTGATATTAAATAGGCTTCGTCCCATTCTTACATACTAAGTACATACAAAATTTCAAGTCTCTATCTCAATTTGTTCTGGAGATAGAGCGGTTACAGACAGACAGACAGACAGACACACAGACGGACGGACGGCAAAATTTTTTTTCTAAAAATATGTTTTTCAGAATCTCCAGTATCTGAAACGTGTAAATCCGTCAAAAAAAATTTTTCGATTTTCAAAACGATTGCAAGACTTACCCTATACTACGTATGATGGGTAAGTAAAAAATATTAAGGCAATTAAAAAATACAACTATCAAAACATTACTTTTTTCTCTGAATTTCAAAATAAGGGCTCTTAAAAACCTTTTGACTTTTGCAAGTTTCTGCACTTTGCAAAGAGTAGAACTAAAGCAGAAAACAGACTTTGCTCTTAATCTCTCTATTCTAATAAAATAAATTAAAAAAAGTAACTGATGTTGTCACCGCCGGTGACAATGAATTTTTTGCGACAGGAGGTCTTTCTTTGTTAATATTAAAAGAGCTGTTACATACAAAAACATGAAAATTGCTGGTATTACAGAGAAATGTTTTATAAATACGCTGGAGTAGACAGTTTAAAAATCATATAATTATTTTAAGAGATATTTAATGTTAAATTTGGTCAAAATCGTTCCATTAGAAAGGTTCCATTAAAAATGAATCGTTCCATTATAGAATGCTTGTGTCTTAAGATTTTTAAGTATCCCACGAAGTTTAAAAATGTAGGGAAACGAAAGGTACTTTAGTTTTCTGTTCTTTCTATTTTTGCAAGTTTTTCAAAGCGTGGGGCAGAAACTCAATAAAATGTAGCTATTCAATTTCCAATGCTGAACTTTGATAACTGATAATTCCAAATGAGACATAGCTATGTGGGACCTGTGAGCAAAGGACGACAAGCAAGTCTCTATCCAAATATCAGTGTTGAATTCAGATACTTTTCTCTGGGAACGATTTCTATGGCTCCGGAGTGACATTATAGAGTTCCGGGGGGGGGGGGGGGTTGTACTTTTTGATCATTAAAAACAGAACTACAATTTTCTGGGGGGCATCTCATTTCTCCGGGATGAATATCCCCCCGGGCCATCCCCTAAATTCAGCATTGCCATATATTGTTTTATACTAATCTAGAAGCCGCTGTTCTTGCCTCTGTTTACAATTCTCCGAATTTTAGTTAAGTTAGCGAAATTTTTTTGTTACGTCAATCTTAAGAACAAAGTTATCAATTATAATCATGGCAGAATCTCTGAGGCCTGTTGTTTTTTGCATACTTAATTTAAATTCTCCTAGAAAATACGATTTCATTTCTTGTTTTTCTGCAAACAAATTGTGCTGTAACAAACTTATTATAAACACCATAATGCTCAGTGAAACCATCTATTTGGAAGGCAAAACAATCAGCGTTTTGTAACAGTGTTTTTGTAGTTTATTTTTACTGCTATGACGAATGTTGCCTTTTTTATCATCTCCGAGCCACAGAATCAGCTTATCCCATGTTTTATATTAAAAAAACTTCCGGCACCATCACCTGTCACTGGGCGACAATATCTTGGTACTGGGCGACACTAATGTCGCCTACTTTCTATCTTATTTTATGCCCTGGAACACAGTTCAGTTTGCGCTACTCAACCACTCCCAAATATTCAGATTTTGAGCTCAAAATTTAAGCTTAAGTCTAAGCTTCCGAAAACTTTTAATGAGATGCAAAAAATAACGGTAAAAAATAGTTGTTCGTTATTCCAAAGTCTAAAGCGCCCTCTATCGACATTTTTTGAAATTTGTGCTTATAATTTAATTTTATGAAAATACTGACATGAAGAATAGTTTTAGTGAAAACCGCAAATCAATTGACCAATTTTTCCGTTTTTTATGTTTATTTGAAAATTTGGACCCTAAATTTAATGGCGCCTATCTCCTTCGGAAGACGTTTGGGATCCTTAGTTTCCCATTTAATATTGTTTGTCTTGATGAGTACTATCACCCCTTAATCCTTTGAGTTCTGGGGTGTAAATTTCTTCAAAATTCCAAATGTCACACTGGCACCAGTATTTTGCAGAGAAAAAAATCCGGTTAACGATAAACACGAAAAAATGCATTAAACCTTTTTTAAATAAATTTGGTCGAATTTTCTGGTGTCATTGTGACATTTCGGAATCAAAATTATGTGGTAGAAAATTCTACCATCAGAGCTCAAGGGGTTAAAATTTTGCCCAAGAATTTAGATACACCCTTTACATATATACAGGGTGTATCTTAACTTCTGGACAAAACTGGAACGGGTGATAGTACACATCAAGACAAATAATACTAGGACTTTCCTTAGAGGGATTAGTCCGAGCGATATTGCTGAGAATACACATTTAATAACTTGCGATAAGTAAAGAAAATGAGATGTTACCTTTAATTGGTCATTCATTATGATAAAATATGATGAAAATAAGCATATTGAATCATAGAATTACAAAATCTTACATATAAAGTTGCATATACTATTTTTATAAAAGAAAAGCAAACCATGCATGGATATAAAATTGGAAATATGCAAAATGTTAAAAGTAATACAGAAAATAAAACACCAAATTTTCCTATATTGGAAATATAACTCTTTGAAATGATGTCATGAGCATAAACAGAAGCTTCGCACCGATTTGAGAAACTATAAATAACATAAACTATTATGTTTGAAGAAAATGGAGTGAATTTTATATGATGTGAAATCCGTCCGAATAATGTTGAATATCTGTTTTCCACGGATGCAATGAGGTTGTCGATAAGAGTTAAGGAATCCTTTTTTAAAAATTTGTCCTAAACGAGCATTTACATCTTATAAGTTCACTGTAAAACATTTGTGGTAACGTTACTCCATAAAATTGGTGGCAGCTACGATTTACACTTCATTGAGTAATTTTTTACTTACATAATGGTATAATAAAAACATGCAATACTGGTGTAACATCGTAACATGTAACTGTAACATGTAACTGGTGTAACATGTTACACCGATTATATAGGTTAAAATACTCCACCAAATTGGAGGCAGCGAGGCTGCCGCCAGTTTTATGGAATAACGTTACACATATGTTTTACAGTGTTATTGTGATGCCAAAGTTATAGTTTCTGACCCCAACAGTATCCTAGAAATTGCAGTATTCTCAATAAATTGGGTTTAAAACTTTTTCTAGAAAAAAATGTTTAATTTGTGAAATTAAATTGTCGAATGTTTTAGAAATCGTTCATAACAAGAATATTATATCTTAAAAGTTGCCACAAAAAAAAAAAAAAAAAAAAAAATTAAATTTTTAGTCATATTAACATCAAAGAATTCTCAATTTTAGAACTTTTTTTGCTCGTGCATTGATGGTGATTATTGTTCCTACGCAAAATATAGTATGTTTTGCAGCAAAGATTATTACCATCATTTTTTGCCCACATTATTTTTTAAATCGGCTATGTACTCCCAATGATAACGAAAAACACACAAACGTTAATGCTTTATAGCATAGAAATACAGAATCAAAAGCTATTTATCTCCTATTATATACACATAAATTATCTAATTAGTGCTAGCAGATGCATTTTTAAATATACATAGGGTGAATTCCATTTTGTGACAGACATGACTGAGAGAACATTTTTGTTCATCTTTAAGTACTAAATATTAATTGATAGTTAAAAAATTGCATGGGGTGATGAAAATATCGGCCTTCTTATGCTATAAAAAACACTAAAATTTTAATTCAAGGAAAAACTTAATTTAATTGAGGATTAAAACCTTCCGTGACAGACATGACGAAATTTAGACATAGATTTTGACTAGACACATATTATTATCATTTGCTCTTAATTGGCATGCAGACCAAGTCCAGAATTTCTTAGGAAACAAAATAAGACTTGGATATGTGAAGCAGAAAGAAAAATATTGAAAAATTTGTAAATAGAAAAATATTATAAAATATTTATCAGCGTGACAGACACGACAAAGTTTTGTGACAGACATGACACGTGTACAATTTTCTATGAATTTAAGTATTTTTTTTTTCTTAAATATTACTTTCTTTACTTTTATCACAACTTGGAGATTACAATATGATATAACATTGGTATATTAGGTTAAAAGAATCTCAAAATAAATTATAAAAAATATTTAAAATTTATAAAATCCCTTGGAAGTGACTAGTGTTGGAGTTGAAACATTTGCTAATATTTGGTTCTTATCATACCAGACAACATGATCTTCAGGTTCAAATTTAAACATGCTTTTAATTTTAGTTGGTACTAAGCATTTTATTTTATGTTGTTGCTGTGCCTGTGCGATTTGTGTTATTATTCCATGATAAACCTTATTGTCTTATTGCACATTCACCCATTGGTTATATTGC
Source organism: Maratus speculifer (assembly GCA_964019185.1). Classification (NCBI taxonomy): domain Eukaryota; kingdom Metazoa; phylum Arthropoda; class Arachnida; order Araneae; family Salticidae; genus Maratus; species Maratus speculifer. The sequence continues at coordinate 199,932,840 of OZ025290.1, forward strand.
TTTGTTGCATTTTCCAAGAGGTAATTTTCAGTGCATGCACCAGTATTGAAATTGAAAAGAATGTTATGCCAGGTACACATGATCGGAAACAATGCAACTTTCTTGTTCCTGACATTGTTTTGATTAATTGCCATGTCAGATCAAGTTTTGCTTTCATTCTTTGTATTTTTTTTCTTGTGATTCATGAAGAAATTGATTCCAGGACCAATTTTCCTTGCAGCTTCAGCACACTTACATGATGCTCTAGGATTTATACTTCTAGCTTGAGTAGCATCAAGGAATTGATTCTTAATAGTCTCATCAACATCCTTTTCCATGTGATGTCACTGAAAAATGCCAGACTGTTGGGAATTTGTTTTGTGTTATTGAAAATATCATATACTTTTGTTTGAAGTGTTGAGATGCTCCATCAGATAAAAATTCAACCTCTTTTACTTTGAATTATTTATCATTATTTTTTTCAATGATCAAATTGGTAAACATTATAACAGCATAATTGTCATAATTACCATAATCAGATATCACTATATATGTCTCTGAAGAAACAGTGACTGAGTCACTATAACAATAATATACAATTGTAATATATATATAGCAGAGGAAATATTCTGCCAATGAGCAGATATAATCCCGTTCTAATAAATATGCAAATAGTTTTCACTGAAATGAGTTTGTACCAGAAATTTTTTATTTGGCAGATTTTCTTTTAAATAGTAGAAAACTTTAGATTGTGTACGTTTCACATCAAGAAATACCATAGCCATCAACTCCAATTTAAATCTATATAATAAAGGCCAAACGTATCTGTGCGTAACGCATACGTCATGTTTTGAATGGCAACACTTTTCGATGAAATTTTAATTTTGCAATTTTCGCTATTGTAAAATTTTAAACTTCTAGACATAGCACGTTTTCGACATTTATACCATCGTATGGAGAAAAATATGCACGTTTAAATGAAGTTTGTTAGAAAACTGTATCTCAATTTTTTTTTGAGATATTAATTTTTTTTTTTAGTTTTTAGTTCATTTTCTCTAATGGTGGCAACTTAAGTATCGCATTTGTGTAGGAAAAAAAGGAAAAATATTCATAGAGTAAAAGAAAAGAAGATGAATAGAGATGCAGTTTCGTGGCTGGAGGTGATGCCAAAAAAGCATCTCTAAAATTCGCTGCATTGCATCAAACACAACCACGTGCTTTCGCAAAAAAAAGGAAAACTTTTAGCGATACAGTTTTAATACAATGAAATGCTATTTTAGAATGCTAAAATATAATAATTATTTTTTTTTCATTTAGAGAAAAAATTATGTTTAAGGATTCGGTCTCTGTTCTTGGAGATTGTTTTGTTTGACCCGATACGAATAAGAGACTTAAATTGGAAGAACAACGCCCATGAAACCGTTTTAATCGCATCCTTCACCTTAAAGTATCTCATTTCTCCGTGAAAAATAACAGATCACAGTATATTTTAGTTGCCACTTTTTCATAGCAACCGAAAAAAATAGTAATTAAAATCGTGTTATGTCAAAATATCGTCGGCAATAAAACCCGGTGAATGCTGTTGGTTTTATTTCGTTTTTTCCTATCAATTTAATAACTTTTAGTTCGTTGCAAACTTAATTTACAAAAAATATATCAATTAATCTTTACAAAAATGTATTTTAAAGAATATCTGTGTGTCATATTTTCTTAGTTGATTTTATAAACTAAAATAATGCAATTTTATTCTTTGGCAAGATCTTTGGCTAATAACTTCTATTTAAAGATAGAAAACCAACAATTATAAATGCACAAATAAAGTATGAGAAGGTAGCAGCAAATAGCTATTTCGAATCTACTATCGAGATTCTTCATCAGTGCAAAACTCAGCGAGCTAAAAAATAGCAAAACTGAGCAAAGAGACAGAGAGACGCAGGCTTATATACCCGCTATGGGAACAATCCCGCCTAAAGAAAAGCAAGCAATGAGAAGAAAGCAGCTAAAACAACTGGGAGGACAAGTAGCGACATCTATCGGAGAACAAGCAAAACAAAAACAAGTGGGGAAAAAAAAGTATTAAATTACAGATTTCCAAATACTTGGAAAATAAGGAGTACTAGATAAGTCATTAAAGATAAAATAAAGAGTCATAAATATCTTTGCTCAGTTTTGCTATTTTTTAGCTCGCTGAGTTTTGCACTGATGAAGAATCTCGATAGTAGATTCGAAATAGCTATTTGCTGCTACCTTCTCATACTTTATTTGTGCATTTATAATCGTTGGTTTTCTATCTTTAAACATTTATGCACAAAGGCTTTATTTGCTATTTTAATAACTTCTATCTTGCGTCTAATACGGAAGTACCGATAATTTTCAAAGCTTTATATAACATAATTGATATTTTTCATATAAAATTGCTGTTTGGAATTAGTTGGCAGATTAAAAAGCATATTACGTAGGAAAAATTTATTAGACTTTTCAATTTTAATTTTTAAAAAAGTTTTTCACCTCCACTCTGAGACCCGGGAACCCCGGGTTCGGTGTACTAGTAATAATAACTTTCAAATCACAAGATTAAAGCAAAACTACTTGAAAAAATAATTGTGACAGATAATATATCTGAAACAAAGAAATTGGTATCAACATAATTATCTGGTAACCATTACATACATTCTAAATTTAAGCATTTTGTTGAGTTGAGTTGTAAATAAATATTATTGACATCAACACTAAGTTAAAAAATTACAAAAATAACTTTCTAGGAAAGAGATTAAGGTAAAGTTGCTTAAAAAACTAATTGTGACAGACATGACTAGCGTGACAGACACGACAAATGTGACAGACATGACAAAATGTAATGCTTTATACACTATCTACCAAAAAGTATTTGTACACTTTCAGTTTTTGACATTTTGTCAAATATTTAAAAATATACTGGTCGGATTCTTCTGGAACTTCAGAAATATAAAGATTATGTTTCACTTTATATTTATTTACATTCATTTGTTAAGCGGGTAATTAGGGGGCCGGCAAAAAAACAAAGAATAATAGAAATATTTGGGATCGCCCTGTACATGAAAATGCACGAAACGACTTATCGCTTTAGAATACAAATATATGAATACAGTAGAATATGTAGGGGGAACTGGGGTACATTGATACATGGGGCACATTGATACACACCCTCTACCGCTCACAGGGTCATTACAGGAAGTTTCACAACAGCTCCAAAAGGTGATGCTAGTGTATTCAACTACATACAGAAAATCTTGGAATGATTCAGCAGTTTGATGAAATGGGACGGGTGATTTATTGTTTTTGTTGTTCAAAAGTAAATTTGAGTTGTACAATTGAAATGCTATTATACAACTGTTCTAGTATTTTCAACCAAAATGAATACTCTCCCTGGTAAGTACTGCTACTCTTTATCAGTTCCTCATTATTTATTGTTAGATATATTGTGAAGTGTTGGATTTGAGACTCATTTTATTCAAAATCGCTGTATGGGGCACATTGATACAGTTTATGACGGGGCACATTGATACAGCCTAAATCCTTTAATAGTTCATATTTTCATTATCTTTTATTATTTTTTTTTACCATACACTCCTTAATCCAACCTTTTTTTCACGAAAAATTTCTAATATTAGTTTTTATTCAAGTGAAATAGCTCTAATTTCTTTATATTAGAGCATTTTATAGTATTTTTGAAAACAGAAGACGTAGGAACTTACCCAGCATCTAGTGCTAGTAGAACTAATAAAAGAAAAGGACGGCATTCTGGCAAATCTCGAATTTATATCGATTTTCCAGAGAAAAAAGTATTTTCGACATGAGAAATGTTAAGTAAGAGAAACAAACTGCAGAACAGAAAATGATACTTATATTATAAACAGAATTTTTAATATAATTATCCTTTATTTTCTGTTTATGAACCTATTTATAAACAGAAAAACTGGTAATTTTTTCATCTTTCATAAGAAAGAAGATAATGCTAGGGTTGAAGTGCTAGATATGACAAAGTTACCACAGCCAACAATCAGACAAGAAACAGACAGAACATCAAGTCATAATATATTTAATTTTGATTGCTTTAATATTGCTTAAAAATAAATTGTGGGTGATTTGAATTTTTATAAATAAATATAAAATGGTTTTCTAACTCATTTTTTATGAAAAATATGCATTGGTATTATTTTGTCGTCATTTTTCTTAAACATATCAATCTGCCCCGGGGATGGGGCACATTGATACAAATGACTTTTTTTGATTTTTTTAAAATTACATGCAAAAATACTACATAAAACAATGATTGTACATTTTTATAACATACTACACAAGTTTTGCTGTCACCTCATGGAAAAAAAACTTGAATTTTCTACTTTCTTGACACCAAAAAAATCTTAGAAAAAAACTGTATCAATGTACCCCAGTTCCCCCTACACTAATTTTTGTGAGAATAGCATGTATATTTATGGCGATAGAGCGATTTTTTTGAAAAATTCAAAAAATTCTGGTATGTTTTTTGTTTATATCATGCTGGGTTTTTGACCAAATTTAACGCAAATTTCAGAAAAATTGGCAAAATAGAAAAAATGTAGCGCAATTGGAATATAAAATATATTAAATATTTTATGAAATATGAGTAGTTTTATGAAATAATTTTTATCTGCGCATGCGCGAACGATAAAAACAATTCTTTTACATCATTTAATAGTCAATTCTATGGAGTAACTTATAAAAAAAATCCAATGAAATATCGTGAAAATTCAAAAAGATATCATTATTATAAGTAAGCTGTTTTTACATTGTTCTCTAAAAACGGCTGAATGATAAGGGATTCTCCACAAATTGACATTTTTTATTGACTGACTTTTAGGAAAAAATTAGTATTTAATGTATACAATATCTAATACAATATTTCTGTTAATAAGTATCTTGACATCTGTGATGGAAAAGAATAAAAGCCCTTTTCCTTTTCTATCACAGGTGTCAAGATACTTATTAGCAGCAATATTGTATTCATTAAATAGTACTAATTTTTTCCTAAAAGTCAGTTAATAAAAAATGTCAATTTGTGGAGAATCCCTTATCATTCAGCCGTTTTTAGAGAGCAATGTAAAAACAGCTTACTTATAATAATGATATCTTTTTGAATTTTCACGCTATTTCATTGGATTTTTTTTATAAGTTACTCCATGGAATTGACTATTAAATGATGTAAAAGAATTGTTTTTATCGTTCGCGCATGAGCAGATAAAAATTATTTCATAAAACTACTCATATTTCATAAAATATTTAATATATTTATATTCCAATTGCGCTACATTTTTTCTACTGCATTTTGCCAATTTTTCTGAAATTTGCGTTAAATTTGGTCAAAAACCCAGCATGATATAAACAAAAAACATACCAGAATTTTTTGAATTTTTCAAAAAAAATCGCTTTATCGCCATAAATATACATGCTATTCTCACAAAAATTAGTGTACATATTCTACTGTATTCATATATTTGTATTCTAAAGCGATAAGTCGTTTCGTGCATTTTCATGTACAGGGCGATCCCAAATATTTCTATTATTCTTTGTTTTTTTGCCGGCCCCCTAATTACCCGCTTAACAAATGAATGTAAATAAATATAAAGTGAAACATAATCTTTATATTTCTGAAGTTCCAGAAGAATCCGACCAGTATATTTTTAAATATTTGACAAAATGTCAAAAACTGAAAGTGTACAAATACTTTTTGGTAGATAGTGTATTTCACTCAAATTTTAAATTTATCTTTCAATTTTTTTATGGACTGTTCCTTTTGACACATAAAAAGAGAAAATAAACTGTTACTAATATTTATCAAGTAGATTTTCTTGAAAATAAAAAATCGACATTTTCTGTGACAGACATGACACGAAGACTAATATAAAGTTTGGAGACAATAGCAAAATAATTAAAATGTTTCAGGTGAAAATTTTGATGTTTTTAAACATACTGTTAGCCATTTCTTTTAAAGATATATTTGTTTCAAAAATCTATATAATATTTTAATGCTTCAAGAGACATTAAACTAGAGATAAAAATAGCAGATTTTTGATTTCAAAGTTAGTCTTGATAATAATTAACTATAAAAATTAATTTTTACAATTATCTTATTATATCTTGTTATTTTCATAAAATTTGACTTATTTTCTATCAATTGGAACAAAAAAATACTAATTTAGTTCAAATTTAAAAAATAATGTCCATGTCGCATTTTCATGGAATTCACCATAGATCAATATAATGCTTCATTTTTCTTTTATTAGTATTTTTTAGTATTCATTTTTCATTTATTTGTATTATTCAGTAAAAAACTCACTTTCTTAAGCCCGAATTACGTCAAACTTTTTATAAAAGCGCCTAAGTCCATATAACAGCGAAGTATTGTGAAGAGTATTAAATACAAGGTAGTAAGACACTTAGCCAAACGCAGGTAATAAATCGCCAAATATTGTTCTTTTTGCCCTCTCTCGAAATGCATTTTTCCCGTACATTTAAAAAAGACGATTTTGAGTCATCTTATTTAAACTTCAAATAAATAAATAAGAGTAAGCAATAATAGCATAAGTCAAAACATTTTATTTCAGCATCAAGGAATTGTATCGTAGTTACATGTGGAAAAAAGCTGCTTTTGGCCAAAAAACGTTGTCTTCACTAAATTTGAATCCGATTGAAAAAAGTACCGTGATTAATTAAAATGTTATAGGCAGAGCTGCCAAGTCTCCGGCATTTTGGATACCGGTATTTTAATACAGAAAATGTTTTATTAAATTGGAACATTCTGCGGATTTAAAAAATAACTTTTCCTATAAGAAAATTCTGCTGGGCAATAAGCGGGGGGCTTGGCATCTCTGTATAGCAATATTTCGTAATCTACTTTTTAACCTTAAAAAAAGCAACGACCATTTTTCGGGTACAAAAAGCATTGCTAATTGTTCCATTTTGCATACAAGATACTGATTGTAATATTGATACATCTATGGTGATAAATTTCCAATAATTTTTCAAATCCTATTTATTTTATTAAAAATATAAATCTTTTATTCATTTAGTTTAAATCAATGGTTTTTGACTAATTTCATAATACTTTTGAAATATCACTTTTCATTGGCCATTTTTTTAAAGCATTTAGAAAATGGTTGTTGTTTTCAGTCAAATATAGACTTTGGTCTGTCTGCATTTTATTTTATTATTATTATTATTTATAAATGGTGGAGAAATATTCATACTTAATCCATAACGTACATAATATATAACTCTGTTATTACATAAGTCACCTTTTTATTATCATAAAAATTATGTTTTTACTGATTTTTATTAACTCAATAGGAAAAATTTTGTGCTTTGAGCAATTGATGTCCGCATTTCATTTATTTATTTATTTTAACAAAATTCTTAGTATTTAGAAGAATTTTTATTTAAATAGGAAATCCAAATGTCGCTGTTAATAAAGAAGAAAGTTACAAAAAAAAAAAAAGTTACAAAACGAGTAGACGCATACTGTCAAATATGGAAAAACGACGAATCCAAAAAAGACGTCGTATGAAATATCATCTTTTAAAGAAAAAAAAGAGGTCTGATTATCGAGCCTACTGATTACGAAATGTGTATTACATCTAAAAAAAAAAATACTGCAAATATTGATTTTTTTTTCTTTTGTGCAATTTTGGCTTCGAAAGGTGCGCTATGTTGCAAAAAGATATAAGCGACTATGAAAACACACTTGGTAAACGTTTATGCTCAGTTTTACAAATAAATATGGCACATATATGCTCCATACACACCGAGGTACCTAATTGGTGCCAAAATGGCGTTCAGTTGCCAAACATGGTTAGCATATAAATGTTATAATAAATTGTTTGTTCTAAAAATATTATCATTTATTGATTGTTATTTCTTTTTTTTAATAACAGAAAATGTTTCGTTTATTCCTTTTTTTTTTCATTTTGAAATAAATAAATAACGTGTTATTATAGCATGCTATATGTATCTGGTAATCAAAACGATGTTTTCGCCTAATTGGCATAAAAAAATCTCGCCAAACCCGGTGCTTATATCTCTAGTATATTATCTCAAGTATTTTATTTATGTATACTATAATTGTTTTTACATACCACTTACTTCTTCTTGTATATAAAAATAGGTAAGTGGCTCCTTTATGCAGTATAAATCTTTAAAAAATAGCCCCTGTTGCCTCTTTTTGGATCGAATTAAAAAAAAATCAACGTCTAATTCCAGTACCGCTCCTATTTATGCATACATATTCAAAATTTCAAAGTTGTATGCCAACAGGAAATGGATGAAAAATGGGAAAAGATGTCACATATGCACCAGGGTACATAATTGGCGTCAAAATGGCATTATTTTACCTGAGATGGTAACCCGGCTTTATTTATTTATTACTTGTTTATTTACTCATAAAATGTTTACTTTCATTTCCTTTTTTTTAATTATATAAAATATTTCTTTTTATAGTTATTAATTATTATTATTATTTTATTTACTGTACGTTCTTTTTGAAAATAGAAAATAATTTAAAAATGTGTATGTAAGCGTTATTTGAAAACGGAGTTTCCGCCAAATGGGCTTTGAAAAAAATTGCGCCAAATCTGATGCGCTTGTGGTATCCGTGCCGAAAAATTAGTGACCAGAATTGACTTCCTCACACAAACAAAATATAAGTTAAAAGAAAACGTGCAATAAAAATAAATATAAAGGGAAAATGATGTCATATAAGAAACTTTTTATTTAAAAACGTAATTGTTTCTAAATTTCACACGCGAAACATATAAAAAATTCTTTTAGCGATCAAAAAATGCTATTAAGAGATTATCACAAAATCTCAAAATCAAAGTTTTTATGACATTTTTTTTAATATAAAAAATAACAGTTTTATTTTCTTGCGTGATTAAATTTTTTTTTCTAAGGAAATACTGACATAAAAAATGGTTTTCGAAAAAACCGCAAACGAATCGACCAATTTTTCCGTTTTTTATAATCATTTCAAATTTTGGACCCTAAACTTTGATTTCGCCTATCTCCTTCGGAAGACGTTTGGGACCCTTAAAGTGCTATTACACGTAAAAATTGCGCGACAAAAATCGCCTGATTTTTTTTTCGTTTTCTTAGCATTTCATTGGCTGTTCGAGAAGAGTCTTTACCTTCATTTGGATTTCCAAGCATTTGATTGGCTCTTACTGGCGATTCTCTTCGTTCCAAGCGTCAAAGACGCTCCGACACAAGAGAATCGCGCGCTAACCAAGCGACTCCCCTGATCCCATAGAATAACATGGAGACGCCTGCAACAGAACACGTGTAATAGCACTTTTAGTTTCCCATTAAATATTATTTGTTTTTATGTGTACTATCACCCCTTAAAGTTTTGCCCAGTAGTTTAGATACACCCTGTATATATATATAATTGACTTTAAAAAAATGCGCTAAAATGATTTAAATAATCCTTCCATTTTTTTCTTAATGACTAATCGTTATCCAATGACCACGCATCGGATGTCAAGTACCGGAAACCGGAATAGAAACGGTTAAACTTAATATGTAGAATTTAATATCCACCAGATGGGTTTTAGAGTGAATATTCTTTACGGAGATTAATTTATATATTTTTGATTTCATTTATGAATATATATATATATATATATATATATATATATATATATAAAGCAATAAATTATTTTTCGAAGTCGGATCCAAACAATCACAATCGATAATGATTATCACGATTTTAATTTTGGTACTAGGCATAATATATCAACAATTTTTACTATATTATATATATTAAATCCCTCCGTGTATAACGATTCCGGGGTCAACCCATCCACGAGAAAAAACACTTACTGTGACCAATGACAAATTCCATTGTGAAAAGTTATCTCCGATTTTAAAGGCTATCAATTTTTTGTCCAATGCAAACGTTCCAGAGTCGTAATGGAGCGTTCTCATTTGTCAGATTTACAATTTGAGCTGTAAATGACGTCACTACATTTTACTGTGCTTTGAAATCTTTTCCCTATTTCAAACATGATATTCACAGTGTTAAAAATTTGACTCATTTGCTGCAGCATCACTCCACCGCTTTTATAGAAAATGATTACTTTGCTGTGTTATGTAGCATTCTCATTGGTCATAAAGGCGACATTCTATAAAAGATGTGGAGTGACGCTGCAGTACATGGGTCACTTTTTAGCAGTACACTGTTAAAAATTTGAATCTTTTGTTGCATAATCACTCCCCAGGTTTTACAGAAAACACTGTAAGTAACACACACAAAGAAACCATTTTCTATAAAAGCATTGGAGTGATGCTGCAGCAACTGTTAAAAATTTGGCCCATTTGCTGCAGCATCACTCCACTGCTTTTATATAAAGCGGTTACTTTACTGTGATATGGAGCATTCTCATTGGTCGTAAAAGAGATATTCTATAAAAGCTGTGGACTAACGCTGCAACAAATGGGTCAAATTTTTAACAGTGTAATACGGTAAAGTAATCATTGCTCCATCATCACTTTCCAGCTTTTATAGAATACACTGTAAGCAACACACACAAAATAACCATTTTCTATAAAAGCGCTGGAGTGATGCTGCAGCAACTGTTAAAAATTTGACCCATTTGCTGCAGCATCATTTCACTGCTTTTATACAAGCATGCATATGTATAAAGCGGTTACTTTACTGTGATATGAAGATTTCTCATTGGTCATAAAAGAGATATTTTATAAAAACTGTGGAGTGACACTGCAACAAATGGGTCAAAATTTTAACAGTGTAATACGGTAAAGTACACTGTTAAAAATCTGCTGCATTTTGTTGCAACGCACTCCACCGCTTGTATATAATATCTCGATTCCAACCAATGAGAAAGCTCCATTTCACGGCCAAGTAACCGTTTTCTGTACAAGCAGGGGAGTGCGTTGCAACAAAATGCAGCAGATTTTTAACATTGAAATCATTTTCTATGAAAGCTGTGTAATGACGATGCAGCAAAACAGTCAAATTTTTAACAGTGTTTAATTAGAACTTTTTATTTGAGAAAAGCGAAGGTGCGTTTTAAATACAATATTGTTAGAATTTTTATATTCGTGTTGCTTTATTTATTTATTTAATAATTATTTATTTATTTATTTTTTTTTTTTTCTTTACAGCCGTGAATGACTTTGGACGTGTTCTAATGACACCATTTTTGCGCGCGCGCGCTCAGAAGATTCTGCATGGAGTAGGCATTATCGAAAAAGGGAATTTTAAAGTTATTCAATTACTGCATCATTTTTATGGTTCAAAATAGGTAAATACACATACTATATACCTTTATCATTCCAAAACATGATTCTCGTAACAGAAATACATACCTGTGGCCACTCAAATAAAACCTAACCTATTCCAGAAAAGAATCACGTGACCTATTTTATCTAATTAAGCCCGATCAGCATTTAAAATATGACCACCAACCTTACAAGGAAGGTCTCCATACGGGCATACTCAGAAAAATCTGAAAAAATTACAGAATGTTCTTCTCATATAGTTATATATGTTTATAAAAGAAATTTCGGCGGAACCTCCTTATAACGTCCGCAAAAAAATAATAAAAATTTCGTTTATTTGGCGATTTATCTCCGGTTGGCGAAAAAACGAAATTTTGAAAAATACGCTTTTACGCTTCGAATACTTTTTAAAGAAAAAACTTGCTATGCTCAATTTATTTAAATAAGTTTAGTTTAAGTAATTTTAGTTTTGCATTTTAGTGTAATTTTGTCATATACGTTTATATGTACTTATAACAAAATGAAATTAATATATTTTATCATTTAAAACACAATTTAAATTGATTAAAATTGTTCCAAATTGAAAAATACACTGTTAAAAATCTGCTGCATTTTGTTGCAACGCACTCCCTTGCTTGTATAGAAAACGGTTACTTGTCCGTGAAATGGTTGGTTGGTTGGTTGGTTGATTTTTGTCGTCCGATTATCTACGCTAATGGGATATAGGACCAGGGGGAGTGCCCTCCGTGGGGGTCTTTCTAAGGGAACCTAACCCGTATTTACGCATGGTTCGAAGAAAACCACGGAAAACTCCGAACGGTTAGGCCGACAGCCGCGATTGGGTTCGAACCCAGCACCTGCCGTCTACCAGTTGAGAGGTCCGAACCTCTCGGCCACTGGTGGGGCCCGTGAAATGGAGATTTCTCATTGGTTGGAATAGAGATATTATATACAAGCGGTGGAGTGCGTTGCAACGAAATGCAGCAGATTTTTAACAGTGTATGACACGGTCAATTCACCGTGCTATGGAGCATTCTCATTGGTCAGAAGAGAGATATTCCAAAAAAGTAGTGGAGTGACGTTGCAGTAAATGCTGCACATTTTTAACAGTGAAGTCAATTAAGGAGTGGATACAAATGAAACGTTTCCCATAACAACTTGTGACACAGTCACAAATCCTACAAAACGGGATACAAATGAAACGCCAACCGGCTTCTGCCGTCACAAAGTTGTGATTGTTGTCATAAAAATTTGTTACAGCGTGAGACGCGTAGCAAGCTGTCTCAAGCCGGTAACAACTCCGGAAAACGTAAACAAAATATGTCGGCATATCCCGTAATGCGGCGATTTTTGATCAAATATCAACAAATATTAGAAAAATAATCTTATTTAAATAGCGAAAATTATAAATGTTGTGAATATTAAGTTTTCTTTCTTTTTTTTCTCTTCTTTTTTTAAGAAGGCTAAAATTGGATCGATTTTATTTCTTAAAAATTTAATCCAAACACGTAGTTTTTTTAATTTTGAAAGCAAATTTCGCCATATATTTTTAATTTTTTGATATGTAAATTTAAATAACATTTAACAACTTTTGTTTTTTTTTTATTATAATTTATTTACTAATGAAAGTTTGTTTGCTAAACTACAAACAGACAGACAGGGGGGAAAATATATAAATTTGTATTGCTTATAACTGAATGATAATTATTATTGATTTGAAATCTTAATAGCTATAAATAATGGCTTGAATTTTAAACCGAAGGTAAGATACGAGATTAGTTTAATAATTTGTTATGTTAAAAAAAAAGAATTGAATACAAATATTTATAATTTTTAAATGATGATTAATAATAATAAATACTGTAAAAAGGAAAATATTTTTTTAAATAAAATTACTTCTGTTTTGTAATAATTAGAACAAATCATAATCACACACAACCTTGATATTTAAAAAGTATAAATCTCATATTTATTTATAATTGTATAAATTGTAATTCTACTTTTTTTATGACAACAAAGGGTAAAGTGGGGAGGACAGATGTATTTGAGAAGCCATAAAATATATTTTGAAATACCTAACATATAACCATACAATACAACATATCCAATATAGTCTGCATTTTTTTTTTTTTTTTTTTTTTTTTTTTTTTTTTTTTCCTTGAAGAATATAAATAGGATATTAATTTAGATTTTGTTTTACTTTAATCAGAACCTTACATGTAAGATTATTTTTAAACATATTAACATAAAATAATACCAAAATGTAACAAAATAAAACATATTAAAGCTCTCAAAACAATTTGGAATAGTTTATTATTTTTGTCATCAAGAGGTGATCATGGTTTTTCACTGTACTATAATATAGTATTTTTTTAATAGTTTAGCAAATGATTTTATTAATCTGAAAAAGTAATGAATTTCTAATTAAATTGTTTTTTATATATAAATTATTTCAGGGATACATTTAATCAAACTTTTTAAATTGTTTTGAAGGATAAAAAATATACTTTAAAGATTTAATTTGAATTAATTGAATTAATTGAATTTTAAAATCTCTCAACAACAATAGACTTTCTCTCTTGTGGGAAATCAAAATGAAATGATTAAATGTAAATTCATATAAATTAGAAATGAATAAAGGGTGTTCCACTGCACTAGAATAATAATATAGCCTATAATTTTTTTTAATTACAAATCTAGAATGGAAAAGTATGTTTCAAATTAAGTTTTTATCTAAAATTTCTTCCATTTTTTTAATTTTATGAAATTTAAGATTTGTTTGCTTTTATATTTATAAAAAACATTTCTTTCAATTATTAAAATCTTTAAAACGTCTTATACAAATTTCATAATATTTTTTTTTTTTTTTTTTTTTTTTTTTTTCACTTAAGAAAATTTCATAAAAGGCAAAGGTAAAAAACTGTGATAATAAATTATCCTGCATGAAATACTACCATTATACTCAAAGGTGGATCCAAGATGTGAAAATACAACCCCCCCCCCCCTTCTATACACACAAACTAAATCAATAAAAATAGCTAAAAAAGTATTCTTTTTGTATGCACAATCCCTTCCACCTTCACCCAATTATTTTACTAATAATTATATTTATTTTTTAAAATAAAAATTCACTATCATAGTCAGATTTTATTATTTTAGCTTTGATATTTATTAACAAAATATCAAAAAAAAAATATTGTGTTTTTTCAAGTAACTGTAACAAATTTATTTTGTACCTTGTAGAATTCACTAGAACGCAACCTAAATTTATTTAAACTCATTGCAAACCAGGGTTGTTTGGTTTAAACAATTTTTTTTTTAACTATTCCAAAATGTTTTGATTTATTTTACACATTGTTGATAAATGCAAAATCCAAGTTACACAGAAGCTACAAGCAAAGTTTTAGAAAAATGATAAATTAATAAATTTCTAAAATGACAAACATTTTTAATCAATCTAACTTTTTGTACAAGCTATAAACCTACAGGGCAGAATAATTAATTTTTAGCAGACTTATCTCATCAGTCATCATAAGACATAGTGAGTCTAGTCTGGGTTCTGTTAGTATGCATGTAGAATGCAAATTTCATGCGTTGATGAACATAACTGAAGTTCTAAATAAAACACATTAATTATGTAAATTTAGCAAAGATAAAGATTAAAAATATGCAATGTTTACAAAAAAAAAAAAAAAAAAAAACTGTTTTCCTTTGAAAAACACAGATTTACAGTTAATATCATAAAGTTACATTTAATATTTCAGTCAAGCTTTGAAAGAAACTTTTCTTGATTGGAGTATAAATTGGTTAAGTGTAAAAATAGTTAAAAAAAAAAAAAAACTTATGATATTGAAAAAATTGGTGGTATTGAAGCACCTTTTACATTTAACGATTTAACTTAAATCTTCTATTGCATAACTAAACCCACTACTTATGCCAAAAAAAAAAAAAAAAAAAAAAAAAAAAAAAAAAAAAATAGAGAGTGGGGGGGGGGGGGGGGGTAGGAAAAAACAGTTAGGCATGCTATGCGGGTATACTGTGCTTTATTATATAGAGATGTAAACTATGCCTAGAAGCAGCATTTTTGTTTACACAAGAAGTTAGGGGGGGGGGAGGCCTAAACTATATGAGCCATTTTTATAAATATATAAGCTTTCAAAAGCTTTTTTCAGGGAAGGGGGGAATTTTATTTACAAATTTAAATACATTCAAAGAGATACCTTTGGGAAAAAAAAAAAAAAAAAAAAAAAAAAAGGTAAAAAGTTCATTTTTAGTTTCTCTTAATGAAATACTTACTACTCAGAATGTAACACATTCTACCACCATGTAAATATTTTGATTCTTTAAATATATTACTCATCTTGATAAATTCATAATTAAATAATAATATTTCTTTCTACTCTTTAAGCAAGATTTTTGTGATTTTTAAAAATTCAAAATTTAAGTTTAAAAGTACAATTTTAAATCAAAATATCCTTCATTAAATCATTAAAGTTAATAATTAGAAAAACTTATTTAAATTTATCTAAAAAAAAATCATTCACTTGGTTAATCTGAACTGTTTTAAGCATATAAAAATATTGTTATATAGTAAAACAAAATAAACAATATAAACAGAAATCTAATTTAAAAATGTGAATTTACTTTTACTTTTGAAAATATTAAATAAATAAATGCCTAGTGAATGCCTATGAGCATTCTCTTTACTAATAATAGCTACAATTTTACAAGTATCCTATCTATTTATTACCTTAACTTACACATTCTCTACTTATGATTTCATTTTAAAATGTTATGTTCAGGAGTAGGGAAATACATAATTTTATTCGCCACTGGCGAGTGAATTCTCTGATAGATCAAGTACATTTTTAGGTAATCTTCGAAAATTCCAAACTACAGAGATATGCCAAAAAGTTATTTTTTTTTTCTCTTCCAGTTAGCTTATCTTTCTCAACTTTCTAAATTACACGATACAAAGTTTTATTCTATATTAAACTTTTCTTTCTTATATATATTTCTTAATTTTATGTATTAAAAAACGAAAATGCATTGTAGTAATAGAAATTTGCTATTTTTACAGTGACATAACTTTTTTCATAACATTTTTCAACTATATGTTGCATTTTGCTGGGTGGTAAGATTTTCTGAAAATTCTCCACTTATGGTTATGCTTGATTTTAATAACTTAAAAAAGCATTTCCCACTTTTAACAGTTACAATGTATTTTTGAACAAACATATTACAAGATATCTTGATAAAGATTTAAAATAGTTTTTTTTTTTAAGTTAACTTAAATCATTTATTAATAGGAACATTTGAATTATGATTAAAATCAACAAATCCTGTCCCCCAAGTAAAATATTTATTATAACACTAAATATAATGAATGAATAAATATAAACTTTTTTCTTTACCCTGTCAAAAAAAAAAAAATCACCAACTTAATCGGAGCATTTCCTCGATTCAATTATGCAAAAATTCCTGTTTTAAAAAACAAATGATAAAATATTAAAAATTCTGTAAAAGAAGCTCATCCAGAAGGAGTTAAATGGATGCTTTCATTTTTTTCCCATGATTATACTTTCAAAAGAGAAAATAATATGTTACGATTTATGAAAGCTCAATGCATATTGTTTTCAGATAACAATCTGCATTATATTAAATTATTATAAGCATTAAATAAATAATAATTTTAAAGTAATCTACAAATTAAAAACTGATAACTTAATCTACTAACAATGATCATTTGAATGTTTAAAATGCCCACATTGTATTTTATTTTATTTAATTCTTCTAAATTGCAAAATATACTGTTATTAAGCAACGCTAAAGTAAAAAATTTCTCCTGCAACAGCAAGATTTTTCAGATGTGAAATAATAAAAATGCATATACCTTACTTCCTACCTATTTAACAAGTGCTTACTTGGTATATAACATATCCCATAATGGAATATAACAATATTAAAGACTTACTTCTGGTGCTGGAGGTTCATTTCTTTCATCTTCGATCAAAAATAGAAAAAACTGAATTTTTATTGCCAAAGTATGTGATATGTTTAATCAACACAAACATGAGGCAATATTTATTCAGGCAAAAGTTTGTTTAGCAAGAAAATACTCAGAACAATACACTTCAATAATCAGTATGCAGACACTCTGGAAGAATCTTTTCACAATAACTTCATTTAGATTGTAAAATTTAAATCATTTTATACAACAAAATAATCACATTTACATTTACATTTATTTGCTTTGAGGTAGGCGCTACAGCTTTTTCGCCGGCATAACCTCCAATGATCACAAGAAACCATATATAGAACACTTTATTACAGAATATCCGGTACATCCATTATCACAGGGACAACACAAGACACCCATGCCGCTAGCTGGACTCGAACCAGGGTCCAGCGGTGTGGGAGGAGCTGACGCTACCAACCAAGCCGCTGGCTCGGCTAACAAAATAATCTTCGCAGCGTGATTTATTTATAAACAATCCAAAGGCTACTAGCCAATCAAAAGAGCCTATCGTTGAAAATAATCGATACACGGTAACAACTTTGTTACGCCGCTATCTTCAATTGTTACGGTCACAAGTGTTACTTTTGTATCGCCGTTTTCATGCTCGTTGCAAATTTCAGATTTGTTACCGTCACCTGTTACAGCGTGAAACCGTTTCATTTGTATCCACTCCTAAAATCAATTTTCACATTCGTTAAAATCGTCTGCTTTTGGCGAGGAAATGCACTGCTCGCCAAATCCCGCGTCGCTTTCAGCTTTTCACGCCAATTATTCCAAACTATTTTATTTTTTTACATATCTAATAATGTAATTCCGTCGCTAATTTTCACTGATCCTTTATTACCTACATGAGTAGTTTAATTCGTATTTTTTTCAAAAAATTCTGAGTATGCCCCCAATGGAAACCTTCCTTGTTAGTCAAAAATCGCGCACGCTACTCAAAAAATTTATGTGAGTGATTTGATCACGTGATTGTGCATTTCGTGCTTCTGCTTTATTGGTTGTGCTTTGGTTGGTAGGTTGATTGATACAATTTAACAATTCAATTGGGGATCTAAAAATTTTAACTTTTTAACATTTTTTATTTATTTATTTATATAAAAATGATTTATTAGTTGCTTTATGTTTTTCGCGATAAATAAAATTCTGTTATCAACCAAGATTGTCATATCAACGTATTATAAGATTTATTGGAATTTGCACTGTTAGAAAAATTTTCAGAGAAGGTTTTAGTATATATATTTCTTATTTAATAATTGCATATTTTAATACCGTGTGGATAACAGACTAAAATGCATCATAAGATAGGAGAAACAAATATGGCACTCAAAGTCATGTTAATATAACTTGTAATATAAGCAATGCATTTATATAATATTATGTACTTATATAATATTATCAGGAGAAATTTTATAACCATTCTAATCATACTTTATTCCTTACAAAACTAATATTTTTAGTTTAAAAAATGTACATCTATTACATTTTGCTTTTTATAATATTTTTATTGTGTATTTTAACATTATAAAAAATGATTTGGATCTGAAACTTACTTTTAAAGTTAGAAGAAGAAGAAAAGAAAAGAAAGAATGAAAAACATATCATACTTTATTCCTTGCAAGACTAATATTTTTAAAAGAGATATCTCTTTAAAAAATATAGGTGCAGATATTTTTAGTTTTTTTAGTCTAAAAAATGTATATCTATTACATTTTACTTTTTATAATATTTTTATTGTGCATTTTAACACTATAAAATATGATTTGCATCTTAAACTTACTTCTAAAGTACTTAAAAAAAAGAAAAGAATGAATGAATGAATGAAAAACATCAAGAAATTATTTTACGCGTATACGAATATTTTCGCACAGTACCTTTATATATATATATATATATATATATATATATATATATATATATATATATATTTGGTTCATTTGCTTAATATGTATATATAAATCACTTTGGAACAATACTTAGAATATTAAAATGGGTTCAAATGTAAAACTTTCTTCTTAAAATATCCTATTTTCTGGTATTTAAATAACTATTTCATTATTATAATAGAAATACATGTGCTCCTGTATTATTAATAAAAAAGATTTATCTTTAATAAAAATGTCTTATTTATTAGGATGAGCGAAGCAAATCCTCTACTAGCCCACTCAAATTACAATTTGTCGTACACTTTACAAAAAAACTATTCAATATTTTGACTTCAAATTAAACACAAAAATAAAATATGATCTGTAGATTTGCAGAATATAATTTTTTTTACAGTAAAACGGTAAAAAAAATATTATTTTAATTAATTTATTTTACATGCATTTCCAATACGGACGCATTTCAGCAAATAAATAAAAAATGAAACGCGTATATTTTCAGAAAAAAATATATAAATCATTGAGTAAGTAATTATAGATAGAATCATGATTAATTTAATAAATAAAATATGTTTTCATTATTCAGAAAAATCGTTTGCACGATACTTAAACATTTTAAAAAAATTGTATTATAAATCTTTTTTTTTTTTTTGTAAAGTGGCAACAAAAGAATTGTAAACAAATAAAATTAATTGTTAAATTTGTTATATAAATGAAAAATTAAAAGAATTGCGTGAACTTGTTGCTTCGATTCAAGCTCTTTATAAATGTGCTAAAGGAAAAGTTGGCCGATTCCGAAATGACAAATGGACTTCAACTATTTCTTACTTTATCATTTGTATCGAAAGTAATGTTTTGTTCTTATTTGTGGACCGAAAAGGGTTTAGTGAACGGGACTTTAGACTTTGTTGCACGTATTAAAGAAAATCACAAGCCACCAGACCAGATATCGCGAATAATCATGGATAAATTTGAATACTACAGTAATTTAACTTATAAGAATTGGTGCGTACCAATTCCCCCAATAATTGAATCCTGGAAAAATGGAAGCATAAATTGCTTAAGGAAAGAGTTTCTTCTGCAGTTAGCTTTTGCTGTTACAATTCATAAATCCCAAGGTTTAACATTAGATGAAGCAGTTGTAGATATTGAGGATATATAGGCACCAGTTGGCTTAAAAACGTACGTAACGTTGTCAAGAGTGAAAATCCTTCAAAATTAAGCATCCAATAGAAATTTTCCTTACAAAAAATTCTACAATATCAAAAATTCTCATGCACTAACATGTATAAAAACGAAGACATTAGAATAAAAAGTTTTACAGTTAAAAATTCATAGTATCGATGAGAGCAGATTTCAAATGTTTTTCCAGAAAATAGGATTTTGAAGAAGTAACTTTCTTCAAGCTCTCTTCAAATATATTATTCTAAAATAGCTATCAAAGATTATTTGATGTTAATTACAAAGATTGTAAGCATGCATATTTCAAACAAATTTAAAAAACACCAGTGGCTACTGGAAATTGTAAAAAAATCTTTAAAAGAATTTTTAGTTGAAAATTTAAAAAATATTTTGTAAAAGTTTGCTTCGAAAATATTTTTTAATGCCAGTCTTACATCATAAATATAGGAAATTGATAGTTATTTGGCTTAACTTACATTTGTAGAATTAAAATGCGCCAAAACGTAAAATAACGTTTTTGTTTAATAAAGATGCAAAAATAATATTAAAAAATATTGTTACTTTCAAACATATGCTTTATAAAATATTGCTTCGCGAATCCAAACAAAGCACGGCTTTTGCTAGTTAATATAAAGCAACCAATAATAATAATTAAAAAAACCCATAAACACAGCTTATTCCATGGTTAACAGATGATCTTTACATTAGCACCGTCCAATCAAATCCATGATCTGTTCTTAACCTGTCCCTGAGCGCACAGAACCGTGTACTGTGTGCTTGGTTCGGTACACTGAACAGGCGCAATAAGTAACCACTCCGTATCCCTGACTCCTGAGCGCACGCTGAACAAGCTCTTTATTGTCACATAACGAAATAACGATTGTTTACTCTTTTGACATTTGTTTTCGATTTTAAGCCCACCCAGAGGCGTGGTTGGTAGCGTCAGCTCCTCCCACACCGCTGGACCCTGGTTCGAGTCCAGCTAGCGGCATGGGTGTCTATGTTGTCCCTGTGATGTGTATTAAAATGTATGTATTGTATTTCCTGTAATAATAAAAGCAGTGTTGCCAGATTGGGGATTTTGTCCCCATTTTGGGGGATTTTGAACCTCTAGGGGGAATTTTTTGGGGACAAGTATTTCTTGGGGACATGTTTAAGGACAACGAACATTTTTGGGGAAAACGTGGGGAATTGTTTTCGAAATTTCAATTTCTACTTTCAGACATTTACCAATACTGGATCTGTCTTGAATTCGATTTTGATTTGGAAAATGAAAATAAAATACAGAAATAATAGATATAAATCATTATTCTCGTTGGTTGTTCTCACCGTTTACATGTACTACAGATTTATCTTGATCTACCTTGGACAATCCCTTACCTAAATTTTCAGATAAGTAAATGCGATAGATTTTCCTGTTATCGTAGACAGACACACAAGAACATAAATACATTTTATTTAATAGTATAGATACAACAAAAATTAAAACATTTTTATAACATTTTTGTTGTTCTTTAATGATGGTTAATACATGTTTCATGGAATGCCAGTAGAGATATTTGCAATTGCAAGAGCTGTAATTGCATACTATAATCACATTGCTACGTATATAATTGACAATTGCTCAATGAATGTAGCAGCCCTCCTAGTTTCTTTTTATGAGAAACTTGAATGAAAACTCTGCGGTTAACACCTTTACATTACTAAACCTTCAAGAAGTGTCCCAAACGTTTATTTGTTGTGATTTTACAATGATTTAATTAAAGATGTTTAATAACAGTTATATATTATATTTGTTTTATCATTGATGAAATCACAGCGATTGATGCATCGTAGATGCTAACCATTAGATAGATGTTCCAATAGGGGTGACAAAAATTGAAAATAATGTTTTATAGTATAAGTCGGAGGGAAACAGATAATGCAAACATCACCTCAGATTCATTCAAACTCAAACTTATTAAAGATGGTCTAAATTTTGAAAATGTGTTTGCTATAAAAAAGTGTGCTTATGCAATGATAGGTCAGCATCATTGATTGGCAACAATTTAAATAACAAGTGTAAACGAGCTTGTCGTTGCAAAATATATCTCTTATTCTCATCGATTTAGCTGTGAATATAAATGCAAATTCTGTTAAGTTTATTTTATTTATTTATTATATATATATATATATATATATATATATATATATATATATATATATATATTTGTAAATGGGGAATTTTTTTAAAAAAATGCTTGATTTGGGGAAAATTTTGAGCTTAAATTTGTTAAAAAAATTTTATAACGGAAAATTGAAAATTTAGAAATTTTTTTTTTTCGGGAAGGAATTGCGTTGGGGACTTTTTCTGAAAAAAGTCCTCATTTGGGGAAAATTTCAGAAATTTTGGGGCAAATGACTTTCGGCAATCTGGCAACACTGAATAAAAGTGTTCTGTATTTGTTTCTGTGCATTCTGGATCATTCGAGGTAACAGCCATTGTAGCTATAAACCTCAAAACATTGTTCACTCAAACTCATTCGATTTTATAAAATATTTTCTTTTAAGTGTTAGCTAATGGTATAAAATTGTTAATTCACAAATGTTTTAAAATAGCGTTATTAGTGCATGTTTTGCATGTAGTGCATGTTTTGCATCATCGATGAATGTTAATTTGCATGTTTTTTTGTGAAATAATTAGTACTGTAATTTTGTGAGTGAAATTTATTAGCTGCATATTCTATGCCATTATTTTACCCATTCAATTAATAATTTGGCTACCCTCTCATATTCGTCTGGATATGGCCAAAATGGGAAAATTCTTTATACATTTTGGATATTTTTATTATTTTCTCTCAGTATTTTAAAATATTTTTTGGCTGTAGTTTCACAATGTATTCTTTTATAATTAATATTTTACCTTACTTTATTCTTTTAAAATTTATGCATTTACCATCTGTTCATTACAATCCCTCCCCATCCACCAGGTAGTTTTGTTATAATTTTAAATGTAGATTTCTATTGATTTTTTTTTTTTCTTTAGGATTTTTACCTTATGTTCAATCTTTGTATTTTTCAAAATTGTTTAAGCCTAAAATGGCTATGATTGACCAAAGTTGTTGTAGTGTTTTACCATCCTTTTAAAAATGGAAACACGGCATTTTGACGGACTATTTTCTAGTTTAAGATAGTTAAGCACCGACTTCGGAAAAAATTCATTATTTTATATATGTATGTATTTATAAATGAAATCAAAAATATATAAATTAATCTCTCGTAAAAAATATTCTCTCGAAAACCCATGTTTGGTGGATATTAAATTCTATACATTAAGTTTAACCGTTTCTATTCCGCTACTTGATATCCGATGCATGCTCATTGGATAACGATTGGTCATTAGGGAAAAAATGGAAGAATTATTTAAATCTTTTTAGCACATTTTTTGAAGTTAATTATATATATATATATATATACCGTATTTTCGGGTGTATAGTCCGCGGCTTATGCAAGGAAAAAACCTTCCAAAAAGCCGCTGCGGCTTATACACGGTGCGGGTTATACAAAGATTTTTTTTTAAAAATTGGAAATCGTGATATTTTTTATACTCAAAAAATTTGAAAAAAAAAAAAACCATCAAAATTTGTAAATTTTTTTCGCTATGCCGCGAAATTTAGAGAGGAGTTTGTAAAGGCTTTTTTTTACTGCTTAAATACAGTTATTTCTGGATTTCGAAGAACTGTCGCAACTATCGCCAAGTATTGCACTGATAGATCTATAATAGCTACCGTATATACTCGCATATAAGTCGTGAAATTTTAGACAAAAAAAGAACTTCAAAGTGGGGGGTCGACTTATACGCGAGACCTAAAAAAAAAAAAAAAAAAAAAAAAAAATTCTATAAATAAAGTATCAGAAAATAATTTGCTTGCGACTCGGTGCTGCAGCACTCCATTGTGTTTGTAGAGTACAAAATCCTAAATCCGGAACCCTTCCAACCTCGACGATTCTGAATTTAAGATCATTTAAGATTTAGTTTATTTTTCAAAAAAATAATCTACCCTACCTGTTGCAAAGAACAAAAAAAAAGTGTGTGATTTATGTCAATTCGGAACAATTCAGAGCAGGCGGTCTTTTCCGAAACGAATCCAAGGAATCGTTCCTTTACAGAGTCGTTTCATTTCGGACGAGTTCTAGGAATTGAACTTTTCCGGAGTCGTTTCATTTCAGATAGAGTCCGAGGAATCGTTTCTTTTCGGAGTCGGTACCCTACCCTGTTGCAAAGAACAAAAAATAAGTGCGGGATGTGATTCATGTCATTTCGGAACGATTCAGAACAGTCGGTCTTTTTCGAAACGATTCCGAGGAATCGTTCCTTTACAGAGTCGTTTCATTTCAGAACGAATTCAAGGAATCGTACTATATCGGAGTCGTTTCATTTCAGATAGAGTCCGAGGAATCATTTCTTTTCGGAGTTGGTTTGGTACCCTACCCTGTTGCAAAGAACAAAAAAAAAAGTGCGTGATTTATGTCATTTCGGGACCATTCAGAGCATTCGGATTTTTTGGAAACGATTCCGAGGAATCGTTCCTTTACAGAGTCGTTTCATTTCGGATGGAGTTCAAGGAATCTAAGTTTTCCGGAGTCGTTTCATTTCAGATAGAGTCCGAGAAATCGTTCCTTTTCGGAGTTGGTGCATTTCGGACCGATTCCGAGGATTCGATCCTTTTGTTAACCAATGACCTCAGATAAGTATACATTTTATGTCCAAAATTTTGAATTTATCACCGATTTTTTTTCTTTAATTTTCGGAAAAATTCAGAAAAAATATCACGCTTGATTGAAAAAAAAAATACGCGTAAACGCCGCATCGCTTGGAATTTTATTTTAAAACACGTAAACGCCACGGCGTTTTTTCCGAAAATTACGGTACTGATAATCTTAATTTTTTAGCCGAATTACTGTAGGTATTATGCATCACGAAAAAAATTGGTAAATTTGTATTAAAAATTATGACTAATGGCTTCTAATTTCGAACCCTGATCGAAATACACGTTCCTAAATGGTGTATAGCCCGCGGACTATACACCGATGCATCTCCGCGGGTTATACACGAACTTTTTTTACTGTACTGCTCGATTTAGGGGTGTGGGCTATACACCGGGTGCGGGTTATACACCCGAAAATACGGTATATATATATATATATATATATATATGTATATATATATATATATTTTTTTTTTTTTTTTGAAAAAGTTTATTTTATTCGGTTATATATTTATACCGACATATGCAACAAAAATAAGTGTACTTACCGGGATTGTTATCGGCTGCTCCGTTTTAAACTGTTCGTACTTCTCTTTGTAAACAGTTTTCCTAGATTCCGTCACTCGGCAGTATTTTCTAAGATACGACAATGGAGTTTCGCCTGCATTGGGAAAAGATTCAGTTTATTTTTATAGTTTAGAAATACATTTATAAAAGTTCAGAATTCGCAGAAGATTCTCAATTCAGACCTAACCTATGCTACCTCATGAATTATTTTTTAAGGTATCCTTAAACCTTTAAAACCCAATTTTCTAGCAAAATATCGATTTTTTCATTTTCGCAATAATATTAAAATTTAATCATTTACCTGTCGAAATCTGCTGAAATTTTGTCGGTATCTAAAATAGAACCTGAGTTAGAGCCGTTTAAAATTACATCTATCACACCATTTGAATTGTGTTTTAAAGATATTTTTAGCTTTTCTCAAAAAATTTCTCAAAATCAAGTTTTTCATATTTTTACTTTAGGCAAAACATCCTAAAACAAAATATTATGCATGAAATATCAAAAAAAAAAATTTGTACTTCTTTTACAAACGTCTTTGGAGAGACTAGACTACACTCATGATAATATATTGAATAGTTTTATATTTACACTGGTATAAATGACAAACTTGAAACAAATTTCGCAAACTTTTCATTACTTTAGTACTTTGACTCCAATATTATCTGAGATAGAGATGAGATTACAGGAAAGCCTCCGTAACGGACACTCTCGAATAGCGGACACTATTTACGGCGATAAAGGATGAAAAAGTATTTTTTAAGGGGAAAAAAACTAAAACTGCCTCTAAATTTATCAGTGAATTTTGTGTTCACAGATATAGGGGGTGGGGAAAGTTCTCCCCCCCCCCTCCCACGTTCAGTGTTGAATTGAAGGGGTTGCCCAGGATGGACATCTTCATGAGCATTGAAATACGCCTCCCGGGAAATTTTGAGATTTTATGTTTTTAACAGTCAAAAAGTGCAATCCCCCTCCCCGCCCGGAACTCTATAATGCCCAATAATGTCACTTTGAAAAACAAATTACATGTAATCGCAAGCAAAAGTTAACTTTTGTAATAGGGTTTTTTTTTTTTTTTTTTTTTTTTTTTTCATAAGAATGTAATAACCAGTGGATAAAAGTGTGCACAATTTTATTTCAATTTTATTGCTTTAAAAATAATTTTAATTTCTGATTAATTATATAAGAGAGGTTTTAGGACATATAAGAGTAAATTAATGAAACATTAAGCATTTCCTTAGCGGTTTTTGAATCTCTGAGGTTTTCCCAATGGCGGTCACTTCCGAATAGGGGACAATTTCTGTGAGGTGTCCCTTATTTAGAGGTTTTACTGTATAATGTGTGTTGTCTAAGTCCTAGAGAAAGTTATTCCATTTATTATGCAATTAAAAAAGTGTCAATACATTTCCTTTATTTTTGAGTTATCCCGTTTTGTAGAAATATCAATTTTTGACATAATTTTAAATATTTTTCTCTTTAAAAAAATATTTCTGGATAATTGCTATTTTTTTTTCTTCAAAGTTTTAACGCCTAGTATAAAAAATGGGGTACTTCTAGGTTATCCCGTCGACCAAAAAATTATTGCCAAACTATAAGATTAAATGCCAATAATGGATGATCGTGAATGTCACATTCAATGACATTAAACACGATTCATGTGTTTAAAATGTCATTAAATGTTTTTTATTTAGACTTTTTATTAATATTCTACTAATTATTTATTTTTTCGTTATTTAAAATAAATATTATGTATAATTTGGCTATTAGTTTGGCAATTAATATAATTTGGCGAAATTGGTCAACGGGATAACAGAGTAGTAGCAAAAATGGATAACAAGAGAAATTTTCAAAAAAATCACTTCCGAAGATGTGCGGATACCTCAAGGTTATTCTCAATCCAAAATGGCTATTTTCTGACGCAATTTTTAATTCATTTTTGTTCGGAATCGCGGGATATTAACAAACGCTCCTATTTAGAAACCATGTAATCGAAGGATGTTGTGCCTTTTTTTTAAGGGGAAGGGGGGGGGGGGGTAAAAACAAAAGATCCGTCCGAAAATATTGTCAAAGTGAGCTTTTTGAACCGGATTTCTAGATGTGAAAATGCGAGAAAAGATAACACTTTCATCACCTAACCAAAATCGCTAATAACTCGATAAGAAATACATTATCAAACTAATTTGATGGGCCAATCCCAAAATTGTCTACTATCTCAAACGTACATCTTACATTAATATTTTAAAAACTAGTTACACATGTTAATATCAATATTATTAGTTTAATACAATACCAATTTTGATTCCCATCTTAAATTTCTGCTTCAGTCAATTATACGGAGTAGAAAGAAAAAAAAAGTTAATGTAGATCATGATGTATATTAAAATCAATAGTTTCCCCTTATTCTGTTATCATTAGCTGTTTGCAAGTAAGACGGTTTAGCAAAACGCGAGTTCCTGTCTCTGCACGAGCCGATGTTAGCTTCAAACTATTCACTTAAAGCTATTTTTTATACCTTTGACCGTTATGTTACGGACTTCGAATTGTCCCTGTAATTAAACTATACATCCGATTTTCATAAAATTTGAAACGACTCGACAAAATTATGCAAAAATTATATATTTTAAATTTTAAACAATTCGATTGGGTAGTTTTTACATTGTTATAAGCGGACTGACAGACGGATGGAAGGACTGATCGACAGCAATAGGTGCTAGGTATTTATATAATTACGAACGCACCTAAAAAACACGTTTAGTACGCAGGATTTCGCTTAAAGTCAAAGAAATCTTGCCTTATTTATTTTTACCCTGATTGAATAATTGTCTGGGCGTAAAACTATATAAATGAATAATAAAGGCAAACCTTTTAAACGGGTGAGATCTATCGGAAGTTCAAATCGACATGCCATATTGCTGGGTATGATACGCACATCTAAGTCTTCCGGAGCAGTTTGCTGTAAAAAAAAAAAAAAAAAAAAAAAAAAAAAAAAAAAAAAGTAATTTAACAAATTAACGACTATTTGGAAAATGATATTTTCAAAGACTCAAATTTTAAAGACTTACAAATAAATTTTTAATTTAAATTAATAACAATAATAAACATCATTTTTAGGACGATTGTAACGAGTCATATATTACGTACGACATGCATTAAACTTTAATAATCCTGGACCAATTAAAAAAACAAACAAACAGCAACAACAACAAAAAAAACAGTAGATTAAAGATAAACAATTTTAATTGAAATTTCAGTTTTAGAATTTTTTGAACTGCAAATTTTAAAACTTCTAAATATCGCACATTTAAAATTTTCACACCGCACAAAAATTTCATTAAAAAATGCACTTTTTAATAAAATTTGTTTGAAATCTATATCGCAATTTTTTTTAAATTATTATTATTTTTTTAAAGTTTTTATTACTCTTTTTGTCATTGAGGCAACAGAAGTATTCAATTTTTGCCACATTAAACTTGGACCAATCAGGAAACGAATAAAATTAAATACGTTGCGGAAATGAACCAATCAAAAGATTCATATATACTTTAGATTTCCTAATTCTCTACCGAGAACAACAACTATTTTTTCCAAATAGTTTAAAAAAAAAGAATAGAAAGAATTTTTCATGATAATAATAATAAAATTTCATAATAATAAGAAGAATAATAATAGGTATTACTTGAATTATCCCATCTACCACTTTTACGAAATTATACAAATCGTCACACTATTCGTCAAATTATACAAATTGACATAATAAAAAGTCGAATTAAAATCACTTGATGACGTAATGAACACGCGTATCGTATTTAATATCAAATGAAGGTGATATTTACGGTCATCCATTATTGGCATTTAATCTTACAGTTTAGCGATAGTTTTTTGGTCGACGGGATAAGCTAGTATCTAATAATAATTCTATGCGCACGCGAGAAATTACGAAATGTTCTTTTCAATATTACCAACTCTCTCTCACGGAATCTTAAAATTTTGCTACCAATCTTCTCATGTGATTCTTCGGCCGGAAACGATTTTGTAATTTTCTGTTCATTTAAATATGATGAACCATCTTTGAGAATAAAACGTATTTTTAGATGCATCAGTGCAAATGTTATTAGGCTTGTCAAAGCATAGTTCACTTGCAAAATATGTATTCTGTATTGAGGTAAAATAGCATCGAACTCCAGAAAGAAGGTCCCAGACTCGATGATCAACTTTACTAAAGACCCACCGAGTGAATGGAGTGTACGCGCTTGTTAAATAAAGGAGTTCTGAAAATCCTGTGGTCGGTCGTAGCAGTTACCACGGGTATTGATCTCTGGAGAAAACCTTCCCTCTCCTTTAGAGACATATCGAAATTGAGGGGGTTAATGAGGGGGCGATGTTTGGTGTTGCCACCTATTGGGGCTTTTTCGAACATCCTCTGCTGCAGAAGTCTGACTTCCAACCCCCTGGGTGCAGTTTAATGGAAGCTCCAGCATCCCTTTTAAACTTCGGCCACACGCCAACAACAATAATCTAAAGTCTTGCTTTCAGCGATTCAAATAAATATTCGTAAAAGGACAAATTTCCTTTTACAGAAAGTAGAGAAATATCCCCTACTCCTCATTCCTTTCAAAGATAGAATAATTAATGTAACTCCTTACTATCTGGTTCTCTCTTATACCGAAATGTCGTGAATTGGAGCTATTTTCTCACAATTAGTGTCTTGGAGAAACTCGGACATCTTTGAACTAAATGGATGCGCATTTCACTGTTTTTTGAAATTCGAACGCGTTTCCTAGGTATGTGAGAAGGTCCGATGCACGTTTTGTCTCAACCAGTTAAAGTAGAATAGTAGTATTAACAATAGAAAAAGTCTCGACATAGTACATAACCTATGGACTACGCTTTCTTACCTTTTTCATATCTTCGAT
The DNA here is from genome assembly GCA_964019185.1 of Maratus speculifer. Classification (NCBI taxonomy): domain Eukaryota; kingdom Metazoa; phylum Arthropoda; class Arachnida; order Araneae; family Salticidae; genus Maratus; species Maratus speculifer. The sequence continues at coordinate 199,963,441 of OZ025290.1, forward strand.
GAATTTTTTAACGTCTTTCACCAGAAGTTCAGTTTTAATTGTGCTCCTTGGACGCTTCGGAAAAGCCAGGCTCTTGGAAAATAGAGAACCATCAGAAAAAATTAGACAAACATTTCTCTTATGAATATAGACATAGTCCAGTCACTTTAGCATTTTCCTTCGGAAAAATTTTTAATAAAGCTTTTTTTTTTTTTTTTTTTTTTTTTTTCATAGAGCAATTTACAGTGCTCAGCAAAAGTTAAGACAATGATCGATTACGCTTCTATATTCAGAAGTATGTATCGAATTTTTGTAATTCATCCGTCATACATTACTTGTGACTTATCCTTTCATCACAAACAATGCATTTTAAATGTTACATTTTGCATAATATATAATGACTAAAACATCAAATTAACATTGTAGCAAAAGTATAGACAATTTGTATATTTACAGAAAAATAACTACAAATTAAAATCAAGTTGCACATAAATTGTCCGTAATTAGTGCAATAATGTGACTTTTCATCGAAAAAACTAAATGCTGCATCACTTGGGGTGTTTATTTTGTACTAAAGATGTTCAACAGCAGCTCGAAGCTCATTAACAGAAAAGTATCGCAAAAATTTGAATAAACCTGACGACATATGATGTTACAAATATTTTCGATTGGATCCAGATCACGGCTACACGCCGGCCAATTGAGATTAGCAGTATTTTGAGAGTTAAACGAAGTTCTTCTTTTGTATGCAACATGAATGGACGCATTATCTTGCTAAAATCCATACTTTAGACCAGTTAAAAGTTCGTCAAATGACTGAAAATTGATCTCCAACTTACGTATGTAGTCCCGTGTTTCTTGTCAACCGTTAAATAACTCCATAGTTACTCGAACATTAAAGCAAAGTGAGGACCAAATCATTAAAAAGTCACCTCCTGTTGTCGGCTTAAAGTCCCAGGCTCTTTTCCCAAGCCGTGCCAATAGTATGCCCACCCATTTTGGCCATTAAAATTTCACATTTTTTTTCGTTTCTGAATATTATAGCGTACCATATGGGTCCATATGACGTTTGCTTACAAGTTCATTGCATTCTCGCTAATTTGTAGCGAGATTTTAAAGGTGATTATTTTATAATTTTCATGTAAATTGATTTACTTCTTTCTTTAATTCATCTACGAATCATATCCGTCGACACAGACAGTCCTGAATTAGTTTTAATGTGAGTAGCAATCATCATTTGTGTAAATGCCAGTTTATGGATCCTTTTGTCATCTCATTTTCTGGTCACACAAGGTCCTCCAGATTTATGTTTTGTTTTCAAGGAGTCACCCTTAGTCTATACTTCATAGACAGACCACTTAGGACGATTGAATACTGCAATTTCTGTAACAATCTCCCCTTTCCATTTCAGCTTTCCTACTTCAATTACCTCATCTAATTGAATATTTTTAGCTCGCGGCATTTTCACTAACTGGTGCTATATCGAGGTATACTTTAATACTTCAGACATGTGACATCATAATTTAGAAATTTGCATTTTTCCATGAACAATTGGCAAAAAATCAAAAAATGTCTAAACTTTTGCAAAATACCAATTTTACTTTTTTCAGTTAAATTAAATATTATCTTATATTATAACCATTATTTTTATCCTAAAATGTTTAAAACATATTTGAAAAAAGTATAGCCATTTGTAAAACTCAAGAGTGTCTATTTTTTATTTAAAGGTGAAATAACATCAGTGACTAAACTTTTGCTGAGCACTGTATTATGTCATTATAAATGATATATCAAAAGTTTCCGATATTCTGCTGTACGCTTCCCCCCTTTTGGGGGCATTTAGGGGGAAAAGGGGGCAAAATATTAATTAAGCTACATAGACAAGTAATATATCATTTTCAATGTATTTTTTAACGCTGAATCGAATGAAACTAGAATCAAGTTAATATGACCAATAGTTTATGAGTTATTGTATGTGTTTTTATGTATTTAAAAAAATTCAAATTTTTCATGTACGTATTTTTAATGAGTTTTTTCCTTTCATTTTAAATCTAAACATTCATTATTAACGTTACATTAGACTTTACATTATAGAACATATAAAACATTACTTTATAAAGAAAATGTTTATTATATTTACCTTTTTCTACTCTAAAATATAGATACTTCTTCATAATTGTTCTTGATCATGAATATCTGTCACGTCTAATTCTTCGCTGTCAATTATAAGTCTCCCTATCAGAGATCCCCTCTACTTGGTGCAATATTTAAACAAGACTTTCCATGACAATTTCCGAATGCTATAAAACAGTGTAGACCTAATTTTCGGCATAAGCACACCAGAGTTGTGTAACATAGACGCACGCGCGCATGCCGTGCGCAGCAAATTTTATGATATTTGCAGCAAATTTTCTAGAAAAGAAACCATTTTTGTTTTTGTAACTTTTTTTTAGTACCAAAAAAAATTAAATATTCCACCAATTTTATGTACGAATTATTCACTGTTAGCGCACAGTTAAAAGCAGGGCCAATTTTCGAATTTTCCAAAAATTTAAGACATTTATGCCGAAAACTTTAAAAACTCATCAGTCTGAAATTTATGACGTGAAAAATCGAAAATTTTCACAAACGTTTGGCTATCGTAAAAAATCGATTTCGTCAATCGTTCGCAGAAAAAAATCTCCAATTTTATAAAATTATCACGGAAAAAACACGGATTTAGTCAAAGTTCTGCGGAAAAAGTGCGAAATATCGTTGAAAGATCACGAAAACACGCAACTTTTGTCAAAAAATAGAAAAAAAATTTGAATTTTAATAAAAAAAATTGCATAAAAATGCACACTTTAACAAAGAATTAAGAACGCGCATTTCAACAAAGGATAGCGTAAAAAATTCTTACATCGACAAAGGATTGCAATAAAAACCCGAATTTCGTCCAAAGACAGCACAAAAAATGTGAATTCCATCCAATGAATTGAGTATAAAACGCGAATTTCGTCCATGAATAGCATATAAAATGCGAATTTCGTCTATGAATCGTGTAAAAAACTAGAAATTTGTCTATGAATTACGTAAAAAACTTATATTTCGTACATGTCAAAATAACATAACACATAATTTTATTAAACATTAAATTAATTTGCAGAAAGTTTTTGATCTAATGTTTATGTGCGCAGAAAGTTTTTGGTTTTATACAAGTCTGCCGCACACACTGCCGCAACATTTGGAACATGAACGGAAAATCATGTTCAAAAGCGAATCTGGGGCGGGTGGCTGGGTTGTTCGTATGGGAACTAGAAAATTATCTTCTATAACCCAACCCCATTTCTGAGGAACCAGTTCATTACCAAGCCATATCTGTACGTGGTAATATACTCGAAATAAATGTTGTTTTGCTGCACTTGAAGTAGGAGGTAGGGTATTTAAATTGACCGCTTTATTCTTTGTGACTGATTTGGTGAAGTGTACGTACCGGTAATCATCTAGAGATTTTTCCTTAGAAGAGGCACCATAAATGCCCAGAAAATTTTTGATGCCATTATCAGCAATTAGTGCACGAGAAACGTTATTTTGATTGAAAATTTTTATTACATCTTGTAAATCTGGACGCTTTTGTATTAATTTCATCACTGCTGATTTTCCTTTCTGAAAAATAGCAGATGTTCCATCGCAACCAGAAAAAGCATGGAGGAATAAAATGTATTCCCTGTATTTTTCTGCCAAACTTCTTGAAGAGTAAATTTTTTCCTCCACCTGGCCTTAAACTGGCTTGAGGAAAAAAAAAAAAATCCAAGTTTGGTGGAGTTCGAGCAGCCATGATTACCAATAAATCAATATCTTCTCCAATAATAACAGTGGAATTTTTGCTAGTTTTTGCGGTCTTCAGTGCTATTTCAACAATGAAAACATCTGCATCATCTTTTGAGTGCTTGACGCATACACTGATGGATTTAAATTTTTCAGAGAGCAAATAAATCAACCTACTTTTGTTTTTAGCGTGGGAGAGGAATTTTTCTTGCCTAATTGTCGCAGTCATGTTTTCATTAAAAAGAATCTCTGTTGATGCCATTTTCGAACAACGACGAAATTGCTCCATGGCTTTGACACTTTTCTGAAGATTACTATAACCATCAAATATGAGGATAGTGTTTTGACCGTAGTGTTTTTCAACATATTTCACATATTTATCACAAATAATCCCGAAAGAATCACGTTGATGCATAGGCGTAGGAACCGGGGGAGCTGGGGGAGATCTGGCTCCCCCTGGGATTTTTCAGACGGGCTCAGCTCCCTCGAGAGAAATTGAAAAATAAAGTTTTCTTTTTCTAGAAAATTCACGGGGAAAGAACGAGTGTCTCCAAACAAAAAATAGTTTTAATAAAATAAGAACAGACAAGCTATACTTCCGCTCCAGCACAATAAGAAAAATTGAGTTTTTAGCGAAGCACTTGACCTTACAAATGAATTAAAAAAAAAAACGATTCAATCAAAAAAAACTTTTGATTCTCACATACAGATCGAATCCATATTCACGAATACAGCTTCAACCATGCCAGAAGATCTCAAACAAAAGATTAGAATACATGCTGAGGATTTTGATTTGACAAATCTTTCTGCAAAGTTGACACTCTTACCGACACTAGTCCCGAACGGAACTGACAGAAATACGTTGTCGATCACAATTAAAATGATGTCATCACAGGAATTAGTAAACAAATTATTTTCTAAAGATTACCTTTTGGCAGAATTTATTTTGTTATTCCGATATCATTAATGACAGCTGAGAGCTTTCAATGCTTTTCGTCAAACAGACGCACCGCCGAACAACAATGTATCAATATAGACTCAAGCACTTGATACTATTGCATATTTATAAAGAAGAAGCCTTTAAAATTGATTTGGAAGAGATTGTAAAGAATTTGTAAGCCAAACAACAGAAATAAAACTTTAACTTTTGGTATATGGGAGTGGGAGAAGCCTGAAATTTGAATATTCGGTATCGTCCATAAATTAATTGTCATCAAGTATATCGAATGTAAATTATTTAAACTGTTAATTATTTAAATTAAATGTAAATTATTTAAACTGGATTAAAAAGTCGGTGATCTTTTGACATGCTTCTACTTTATACTTTTGTTTGTGAAAAGTGCAACACAAGAAACCCTCCGAAATGAATGAAATGATCCTCGCCATAAGCTTTTAACAATATGCTCCGCAGAGGCGTGCTAAGAGAAAACTGCGTTTAGGGCAAAGTTTCAATTAGGAGCTGCTTTCCCCCAGTTTTTTCTTCTGACAGGCCAAAAAATGGGGTTGGTAGTATAAATTTGGGGCCTTTTTAAAATTCCACGCCCCATTCGCCCCCCCTCCTACTTTCGCTGATGCTCCAGCACCCCCTGTTTTTTCAAAGTTCCTACGCCACTGCGTTGATGCCAGACTACTCGATGAAGCAGATATCCTCCATCAACAAAGTAGATCGCTCTTTCAAAATCAGGATGTACATCTATGGGACTGAAGCTCTTGAATAAGGATGATTTTTTTGTTTTTCTCATTCCAATTTCCTGTTAAATATGCCCTCCAATCTCCCATCCTCTTTGCTCTAATAAATTCTTTGAGAATTAAAACCATGTCCAAATACTGAATCCATAATTTTGAAGTTGGCCCTTTCTCTTTTAAGTTGAAACATTTATCTTGAAATTTACTTTTGACATCACGGAGGATCCTCAATCCTTCCACCTTCGAAAATGAAGGTTTCGTTTCATAAATGTTTTCGAGGTAGGCGCGCATGAATTTTTGCTCGTCACTGGACAGTGATAATTCAATAGTATACGAACGCGAGCCGGAGGGAAGGGGGGGGGGACCTCTTCGTCCTTGCCCATACGTATGGACGCCCATGCAACTGGGAACTATACTAATATCGACTGTGATATTTGGCTTATGAGATTCTAACTAAAGTAAAAGGTTGTTCTTATGAATAATGTGTAGGGGGAACTGGGGCATATTGATACATGGGGCACATTGATACACCCTCTATACTGCTCACAGGGTCACTACAGGAAGTTTCACAACAGCTCCAAAAGGTAATGCAAGAGCACTGAACTGCATACAGAAAGTCTTGGAATGATTCAGTAGTTTGTTGAAATGGGACTTGTGATTTTTTGTTATTGTAGGTCAAAAGTAATTTTGAGTTGTACAATTGAAATGGTATTATACAACTGTTCCACTATTTTCAACCGGAAAGAATACTCTCCCTGGCATGTAAAGCTACTCTTTATCAGTTTCTCATTCTTTATTGTTAGATAAATTATGCTGTGTTGGATTTGAGACTCATTTTATTCAAAATGACTGTATGGGGCATATTGATACAACCTAAATCCTTTTCTAGTTCATTTTTTCATTACCGAAAATTGGGTCTACACTGTTCTATAGCATGCGGAAATTGTCATGGAAAGTCTTGTTTAAATATTGCACCAAGTAGAGGGGATCTCTGATAGGGAGACTTATAATTGACAGCGAAGAATTAGACGTGACAGATATTCCTGATCAAGAACAATTATGAAGAAGTATCTATATTTTAGAGTAGAAAAAGATAAATATAATAAACATTTTCTTTATAAAATAATGTTTTATATGTTCTATAATGTAGTATCTAATGCAACGTTAATAATGAATGTTTAGATTTAAAATGAAAGAAAAAACTTATTAAAAAAAAGTACATGAAAAATTTGAATTTTTTTAAATATATAAAAACTCCAATAACTCAGAAACTACTGGTCATATTAACTTGATTCTAGTTTCATTCGATTCAGCGTTAAAAAATACATCGGAAATGATATAAGGCATTTGTACCCTATATGGACAGGACTCTCAATATGGACACCCCTAATATTTTTAAAGGTAATAAATTTGATCAAGAGATGGCTCAATATTTTCGCGAAGAAAAGCAGTTGAAAAGATAATTAAGGTTGGAAAGTGTAAAAAAGCGCGCTGTTCGCCATTTAGGAGGAAACTTGTTGTTTCGAGATGTGCTGATCTTAATTACTTGTAAGCTTAAATTCTTATTAGATATGGTGAAATTACATTAAATGTTGAAAAGTGGAGTATTTTAGAAAGCTAATAAAACATATTTTCGATTGCTATTGCATATTTTGCTTAAAAATATTTTCCTTATTCATTTATTACAAGATTTAGTAAAACTACGCCCGGTTCCCAATATGGACAGCTTGTGTCCCCATCGATTACAACTGTAAGAAAGAAGAAAATTCAACGTTTCCAAGCAAAAATTGAAAAGGCATTAAAGTGTTAAAATCTTTGTTCAACAAGATGCCATTTGAACAATCTCCCAAAAAGCTTCCTCCAAAAAACGCTTGCAGAAAAATAAAAAGAAGCCCTCCCCCAGTAGTATATCTGTTGGCGAAATCGTAGGTACCAATTGTATGACTTCCTCAACAAAGGAGAGCTGGTACCGCTTCTTTTGCAGTATTAATGCTTTTTCAAACATGCGGCGATGCATCACATGTGGCAGATATGTTCATGAGGATTATGTGGAACTTTTTGCCCATGATGAAAAAGTTTCTATTTGTCCGTGCTGTGAGGACTGAGTAATAACTGATGTAAATTCGCAGACAGATAAAATAAAGCTAAGCAAAACCAACAATATTATTTCATAATATTTACTAGTAACTAAGGGGCTTTGCATGGGTCTTCGAAGGGTAAAAACCGAGAATGACACCCCCTTTTCTAAAATACATGTTCTGAAGATATTTACTGTCCCCCTCCTCCTCCGAATACACTTGTCCATAATAGGAACAGGTAGTTCCTTATATGGATACTTGTAAAAATTTTTTTGTTTTTATCATTTAAATTAAACCAGAATAATTACAAGGTCGCTAATTTTAAAAATGATAGTCAATAATCCAAGGATAGTGGTCATATATTTTTGGAGTCCTATGACATGTAGACGGGGGTGAAAAAAATACATTTTCCTTAGGGTGTCCATATTGGGTACAGGTACCTTATCATTTGCTCATACATCTAAATATACATTTTGCCCTCTTTTACCCCCAAATCCCCCCCCCCCCAAAAGGGGGGGGGAGCGTACAGCAGAATGTCGGGGACTTTTAAGATATCGTTTAAAATGGCATAACAAAACTTTCTGAGAAAAAAACCTTTATTAAAAATTTTCTCCGAAGAAAGAAAGACCCTTTTTTTGGCAAAAGTTACTGGACTAACATTGATTTAGTAACATTATGATATAATTATCACATGGGCACATTATTTATTTATTTGTCTTATTTAATTTTTTTTCTACAATTCTGATAAATATTTTCAAAATACTAACATAAAATAGACATACAGCCGGTCAAAAAGAAAATAAAACGGACCATACACTTTAATCCCCTAAATGTTCTGGAAAAAAGACCATTTGACAGAAATTAAAGAACAGACGGCTCTCGTTAATTCGAATTCGGATAAATCGAATCTTCGCTTAATTCGAACTGAACACGAAATCCCGAAATTTTCAATGGCAGAATAACGTTAAAATTTTTCATTTATTCAGACTCATTTTCTCTTGACTTCGTCTAATTCGAACTAACGAGAATTCCAGTTTTTCATTTTTCCTTATTTTCTCACGGACTTCAGATCCTTGAAATAACTTTCTTTCTTTCATTTTTTTTTTTTCAGTACTGTTCTGAAATTAATATACATATGATCCCATTCATTTGATACCATACCCGCTTTCTTAGCGCCCCGTTTATCCAATTACGACACCTCTACCCCTTCTTCCATTGTGTTCGTTCTTAATTCCTTAATTAGTTTATGCTTTTATATCTTTTAATTTAATATTAAGTCATATTCCAATGATAACAGCAGATATAAATTTAAGAAATACTATAACGTTAATTCTTTTGTAATAGTGCCCCTTTAAATATGTTTTCTTTTCATACTTTCCATAATTCGAACAATTCTTGTGGTCCCGACGAGTTCGTGTTAACGAGAGCCGACTGTATTCTGCCAATTCATGTTATAACAAGTGAGAAAAATCATGCGTTAAGCCTAGATTATGAAGCACTTTCCAACACTTTTTGAAATCTTTAACAAAACTTCGTTATCCAGGGAAATAACGTATTATTGTCCATATGTATTCCAATACTTTTGAAAAGCCCCGCATTTGATCTGTCGGTTAATATATAGACTATATAATGGTAAAATTTAGTTTAACAAAAAATCGCCTAACTGTTTGAAATTTTCTTTTCAGCAATTTATACTAATAAATGGAAACATACTTGAATACTTTTGTTTAGCCCTGTAAAATACATAACACCTTTAATACACGAAAGTATTTTGCTAAAGTTTAGTTTAAAAATAAATTCTCTTTAAACTACTTAAACCAAATTTCTAGAAATTGTCATCTAAAGGCGACCATGTACCCAGTTCTTTGCGTGACCCTATATCATTTTATCTACATTCTACAAACATTTCGTAGTAAACTAAATGCAGTTCATCGAAAAAAAAGCATAAGACATTTAAAAATTATCTTTAAGTAAATTGCGCTCATATTCAGAAACCATTCCGAGATCTTTTGTGTAACCCTGTATATCTAAATTGTGGAACAATTAGCATTTATATAAACCATATAATATGCATACATCTAGTGAAACTTAAAAGCGTATATCATAATTAAAAATGCATTTCATCCATCTAACACCATCTTTCATACTATACAGGACTTCGGATAGAATATATTATTTGAAATCTTGGTGTGTCCCTGCAAATGCTATGCACTAGTATTATGCATGAAATAACTCATTTTAATCCTCAGCAATGTATATCAATTTGATTATATGAGATCGTTTACCATCATTAAAATATATCATAAACAATTCTCCTCTTCATTATAATGTATTAGAATTCTTTTGTATGGCCCTGTTAATGAATAATAACTATTCTTTTCGCTGCATACTTTACAAAATGCATATTTTAGTGAACTTTGTAGATGCATATAAATTTGAAGATGTTGACAGGGTGTAACATCTTTAAAACTCATTTGAAAGGATTTTCCCCCATAGGCCGTAATGTAATGGAAAACTTTTGACTATCCCTGTAGAAAACTAATCATGGTAGAACCTTCATTTTTAAAAGGGTTCGTACTAGGGTAAACGTCAATAACGTCCAAAAATTTCATGACAATCTGAGTATATTTATGAGAGTTAGAGCGCGGCCATCCGGCCAGAGAAACCGAATGCATAAATACTTTTCAACTTTGTTGGAAAATGTTAAAAAAGGCGGAGGGGGGGGATAGTCTCTATAGTGAAATTGTACGAAAATCTGAATTTTTCAATATGAATGTCTAATTTTGACATTATTTTTGGCTTTTTTAATAATTTTACCTTAGGATAGCAAACAGGAGGTCATTAGGATAAATTAGTTTACGAACACGATCTTTTAAAATTTTGAACTTTTACCGTTAAATTTAAATTGTATTCATTGCAAACTATGTATAGATTGAAATGTGGATTTTTTTTTTCTTTTTAAACAACTAAAAAACTACTTGGCGGAATAATCCGTCAGTTTGGAAATTTCTAGAAATCATTTTCCGTTAAAAAATTCATATGTTACATTCCGCATTTTTGTCGAAAATTTATTTCGAAAACATTATATATATATTTTAATTAAATTTCAAATAAAAAAAGAATGCTAATTTGATTTTTTTGACAAAAATCGATTTTTAGAAGCTTCAAACATTCAAATCCAAAATCGCAATTTTTGAGCGATTCATGTTTAAGTTATAATCTTTAAATCTTCATAATTACAAAATACAGTGGAGTCTATATATAACGAAATCTATCGTTCAGTCAAAAAATTCGTTATATAGAAAAATTTGTTGAATAGAGAAAGGCAAAAAAATTTTCATTTAATATTTAAATTCTGAAATAGAATTGTTTTCGAGGTGTTTAATTAAGTTTTTGAAATATTTAATTGAATTTTTCCAGAATCTCAAACTTTTCGCCATTTTTTTTTTCCAGTGTCTTATTGTTTATTTTCAAAATTATTTACTTTATCAGAAAAAGTTATGCTTATCCTAAAAGCGATTTTGAGCAGATGCAGTAGAAGATAATACCAGCATAGATGACATTTAATACCAATTCTCCGTTCAAATGATCTCTCACAACAAAAAATGTTCCGAGGTGCCACAAACAACAAATATCCACTCTAAACTTTAAAAGTAATGAGAGTTAGTTTACGTAGATGAAAACCTGCTGAAAAAAACGACCTTTTTCTGCAATCGCCCCCTTATCGCTTTCTTATTCCTGCCTTACTATCCAAACCAAGAAACAAACAACATTTTCAAGACGACAATGGAATAGTTTTATCTTTTAGGATGCTTTGTGATTATTGCAAATCGCTACAGTAGCATGCAAATTTTCAATCTTTTCCAAAAATGCATGCTCATCTTACAAGGAAGGTCTCCATTGGGGGCATACTCATAATTTTTTGAAAAAAATACGAATTAAACTACTCATGTAGGTAATAAAAGATCAGTGAAAATTAGCGGCGGAATTACATCTATACATATAATAAAACAGTAGGACCCGGTGTGTCTGTACATTGAAGATAATTGACAAAAATGGAGTCAGGGCGATAAAAGAAAACCAATGAAACACAAAAAAAATTTTTTTGAATTTTTTGTCTGTCTGTCTGTCTGTCTGTTTGTTCGAGGTTATCTTCGTAACTACTGAATGGATTTTTATGCGGTTTTCACTAATGAAGAATGCACACTCCCGGGCAGTGTATAGGCTTTGTTTCATCAAAATCGGACAACAGACAAAAAAGTAACAAAAAGAAACAAAAGAAACTATTAGGTGCGCTGCTCACGTTTTTTAGTACATAACGTTTTTTAGTACATATAAAATCCAATAGATGTCACTGTGCGATTTTAAAACGCGCTATCGTTATGTTTTCGCCAGTCTACTTAAGTATGAGAAAGTTTCAAGCTGGCTGTCGTTCCATGTGGTTTAGTCGGTAGAACGTCAGTGCGCCATACTGATGGCCCGGGTTCGATTCCCAGCATGGAATTTTTTTTCACTATGTTGGCATTAACGCCTATAAGCAATTAAAAGAATTTGAAATATTGTATTCAAGGCGAATTTTCTCTCTGGGAAAATTTCCTTGCATTAATATGTCAGTGTAATTTTTTTTTCGATTTAATTTTTTTTTTCGAAACTTTGTTTTTCTTAAAAAATTACAGTAAATATTTGATATTTCCCAACGTTTTTTGAATGATCGACTTGCTTTTTTTTTTTTTAATGTATGTCTGAACCTTATCTAACTACTTCTTCAAGATTTCTTTAGATAAACCGACCAGCGTAGCGGGCGAAGGCCGCTAGTTATTAGATATGTAAAAAAATAAAATAGTTTGGAATAATTGGCGTGAAAAGCTGAAAGCGACGCGGGATTTGGCGAGCAGTGCATTTCCTCGCCAAAAGCAGACGATTTTAACGAATCTGAAAATTGATTTTAATTGACTTCACTGTCAAAAATCCGCAGCATTTACTGCAACGTCACTCCACTACTTTTATAGAATATCTCTCTTCTGACCAATGAGAATGAATGCTCCATAGCACGGTGAATTGACCGTGTCATACACTGTTAAAAATCTGCTGCATTTTGTTGCAACGCACTCCACCGCTTGTATATAATATCTCTATTCCAACCAATGAGAAAGCTCCATTTCACGGCCAAGTAACCGTTTTTTATACAAGCAATGGAATGCGTTGCAACAAAATGCAGCAGATTTTTAGCAGTGTATTTTTGAATTTGGAACAATTTTAATCAATTTAAATTGTGTTTTAAATGATAAACACATAAAATATATTAATTTCATTTTGTTATAAGTACATATAAACGTATATGACAAAATTGCACTTAAAGTAAAGTAAAAATGCAAAACTAAAATTACTTAAACTAAACTTATTTAAATAAATTGAACATAGAAAGTTTAAAAAAAAAAAAAAAAAAGTATTCGAAGTTTAAAAGCGTATTTTTCAAAATTTCGTTTTTTCGCCAACCGGGGATAAATCGCCAAATAAACGAAGTTTTTATTATTTTTTTACGGACATTATAAGGAGATTCCGCCAAAATTTTTTTTATAAACATACATAACTATATGAGAAGAACATTCTGTAATTTTTTCAGATTTTTCTGAGTATGCCCGTATGGAGACCTTCCTTGTTAGCTGGGAGTGGGGACAATTTTGAGGGAATTAATAAGAGCAGAGAATGGCTGAAAAGCTAAATCGTACCGCAGAAGGGAAAATTTTGCGCCGAAAAGTAAAGCAAACGAGAGCGTTGCAGAGGGAGACTTATAGACTGCAATGTCGAAGCACGGGCAGTCATCTCACTGAGTTCACGGATGAAAATTTAGGATGGTTAAATCTCGATTCGCATATTAAAATATACCGGTCTGCCTGCCAAGTCATATCTTGGTGGGAAACATAAAATAGATTCAGTGGTTGACTTATAGGTTTGCTAGGTACTACTCTGTTATTCCGTCGACCAAAATACTATCGCCAAACTATAAGATTAAATGCCAATAATGTAGGATCGTGAATATTAATTCAATGACATTAAATACGATACACGTGTTTAAAACATCATTAGTAAGTGATTTTTATTTCGACTATGTATTTTTATTGTTTACTATTATGTTTTCCTGCTCCCAATGCTCCATGTCTTCATGCTTATGGGTGCAGGAATGCACATTGGTAAACTTACGAGTCAACCGATAAAATCGGGTTTTTTGGTGCTTTCCTCCAAGATATGATTTGGCACGCCGATTACATTTTGATATGCAGATCGAAGTTTAACTAATCCTAGATTTTCATCCGTGAACTCGATGAGGTGATTGTGCTGCCGCCGTCCAATCTATTATCTGTTTTCATAAAAAATATCTTGATGTTGTACATATGTTAGTGATACAGTTGAGCAAATCTGAAACACAGGATTGATTCTTCAGAGCTCTGTTTTGCGAGGTATTTGTTGCCCGAACATAAAAATATCTCGCGAAAGTGTACGTTAACCGATCATCCTCTGTAGCTATTCTAATGGAAATAGTCTTTTTTCAGTTTATGTTATAAAATTAAGCATAGGGGATCGATTACCATATTAAATTCATACCAAACTTAATTTTTTCACATGAATATCTACTTTTGAATCATATTTCTATTTTTCTTAAAATTTTATTTTAAGCTATCAAACGGGAAATCATTCGTTCAAATACAGTCGAGTCTCTCTATAATGAAACTCTATCCAGCGAATTTCTCTAATGAATTTTTTGTAGGAACGGTCAATTTTTTTCATGATTGCATTAAAAATAATCTCTATATATAGCGAAATATATATCTCTATTTAACGAATTTTTTTTAAATGTTCTTTTATATGTTCAGAAAACGCTTCAAATTATTTGCAGAATAATTTTTACTTTTTTCTATCTTTACAAGAAGAAAGTATTGGATTCATGAAAATTTTCGACTTCCGGTTTTTGACGGATTTATACGTTTTAGGAGGTCCGGAACACGTTTTGACTATTTTTAGAAAATGTCTGTCTGTGAGTCTGTCCGTCTGTCTGTCTGTCTGTGTGTCTGTCTGTCTGTATGTGACAAAAAATTTGTGGGCGCTCTATCTCAAGAACTAATGCTCGAAATGTAATAAAATTTTATATTCAGTTAGACCTTGATATGAGTTAGTGCCTATTAGTTTTTGGTGAAAATTGGCCTGCAGGTGGCGCTGCTATACTACGTTTTTTATGATTTTCAAGATTGCTATATCTCAAGAACTAATGCACAGAATTTCACAAAACTTCAGATTCTGTGACCCCTTGATATACATAGACGCTGATTAAGTTTTGGTGTAAATTGGCAAGCAGGTGGCGCTGCTATGCCACGTTTTTCATGATTTTCATGATAGCTATATCTCAAGAACTATTGCACAGAATTTCACCAAACTTCAGATTCCGCGATACCTTGAGATACATAGCCGCTGATAAGGTTTTGATGTGAACTGCCCTATAGGCGGCGCTGCTATGCTACATTTTGCACGATTTTTGCGATAGCTATATCTCAAGAACTAATGCAGAAAACTTCATCAAATTTTAGATTCTGTTACACTAGAATATATAACATAATTAGACGCAGATTACATTTTGGTATTAACCTTGCAACAGGTGGTGCAACTATGCTGCATTTTGCACGATTTTTCCGATAGCTATATCTCAATAACCAACGCACAGAATTTCACAAAACTTCAGATTTTGTTACAAAATGACATATAACATAATTACACGATGATTACGTTTTGTTATAAATCCTTCAACTGATACTGCTGCTGTGCTATATTTTACACGGTTTTTTTTAAAATAGCTATATCTCAAGAACTAATGCACAAAATTTCATCAAACTTCAGATTATTTTATACCATAACATAATCAGACGCTTTTTTACGTTTTGGCATAAATTGTCCAAGATATGGTGTTGCTGTGCTACGTTTTGCAATTTTTTTTTATAACTATATCTCAAAAACTAATGGACGAAATTCCATCAAATTTCAGATTCTGTTAGGTCTTGACATAAATAGATGCTTATTAGGTTTTAGTATAAATTATCCAATATGAGGCACTACTAAGCTCATTTTCTCAGAATATTAATTAAATTTTGCGTTTTAGGCTTTTTGGATACCAGAATCTTATTAGGCTAGGTCAAATGTTCGAGGAAATTCGATAGTGGGTAACTTTGGGGTCACCACGTTTTTTTTTTTAAATATTAATATATACTTATGAGATAGAAGAAAGTTTTGGGATTGACACATCCAACTAGTTTTTTTTATTTATTTCTGCTTTATATTTTATAGCTACATTCCTCTACTTATTCCTTATGTCCAAAAAAAGGCATTAAACCTCCCCCCCCCCCCAAAAAAAAAAATCTTTTTTGCATGATTACACTTGATTTTATTTTAGCTAACAAGGAAGGTCTCCATACGGGCACACTCAGAAAAATCTGAAAAAATTACAGAATGTTCTTCTCATATAGTTATATATGTTTATAAAAAATTTTTCGGCGGAACCTCCTTATAACGTCCGAAAAAAAATAATAAAAATTTCGTTTACTTGGCGATTTATCTCCGGTTGGCGAAAAAACGAAATTTTGAAAAATACGCTTTTACGCTTCGAATACTTTTTAAAGAAAAAACTTTCTATGTTCAATTTATATAAATAAATTTAGTTTAAGTAATTTTAGTTTTGCATTTTTACTTTACCTTAAGTGTAATTTTGTCATATACGTTTATATGTACTTATAACAAAATGAAATTAATATATTTTATCATTTAAAACACAATTTAAATTGATTAAAATTGTTCCAAATTGAAAAATACACTGTTAAAAATCTGCTGCATTTTGTTGCAACGCACTCCCTTGCTTGTATAGAAAACGGTTACTTGGCCGTGAAATGGAGCTTTCTCATTGGTTGGAATAGAGATATTATATACAAGCGGTGGAGTGCGTTGCAGCAAAATGCAGCAGATTTTTAACAGTGTTGCACAAGCTACAACCGCGCTAAAAATCTGTACCATTTTCTGCAGCGTCACTCCACCGCTTTTATAGAAAACGGTCAATTCACCGTGCTATGGAGCATTCTCATTGGTCAGAAGAGAGATATTCTATAAAAGTAGTGGAGAGACGTTGCAGTAAACGCTGCAGATTTTTAACAGTGAAGTCAATTAAAATCAATTTTCAGATTCGTTAAAATCGCCTGCTTTTGGCGAGGAAATGCACTGCTCGCCAAATTCCGCGTCGCTTTCAGCTTTTCACGCCAATTATTCCAAACTATTTTATTTTTTTACATATCTAATAATGTAATTCCGCCGCTAATTTTCACTGATCCTTTATTACCTACATAAGTAGTTTAATTCGTATTTTTTTTAAAAAAAATTCTGAGTATGCCCCCAATGGAGACCTTCCTTGTTAGTGGATCGTCAAATATTCCCAACATGTACGAAAATGGCGTCTGATGCATCTAAAATCTGTCGTGGGTGCAAAGTCCTCCAAGTTACCTGTGAATTATAGCTCTGGAGGTGCCTTGTCAGTGTCGTCATCTGATCAAGGTTCTAAATTACGAGACCAACTTGAGCAGTCATTTACAGTACAAACAACAGGATGTAACGTTAAGCAACCGACGAAACAAAGTATGCTCAAACGAGAAGCAAGTAGTGCAGATATGATGACGTGAGAAGCAAAGGAATCAGATCTATTGCCGCTACGCGGCAACTAGGCGGTCACCTTCCTCGATACCAGGCATCTAACCCGTTAAGCTGAGATAACTCGGCAGGTAGGGTCTGGTCATCGGTTAGAAAGAAAGGAAAGATGCCAGATCAACGTAAGCTCAGAAACTCTTGTTGGACACGGACAGGACGTTTAACTTTTATACTATGCCAAGCTCCGACCTTGAAATTTTCTATCGTGGAGACTTTTAAGAAAAATATAATCCAGATAAGGTCGGTCCTAAAAAAAGTCTGGCGCGATCCAAATCTGCAGAAAAAAGCATCTGTAAGAGAGAAAACTTGACCCAGTCCGAGTGCTGTGAAATAAAATTTCGCTGCTCAATCGGGCCTATTTGTACTATTAAAGTAATTGTTGTCGTAAGAATTGTTAGAAATAAAGCATTTTGGTACTTACGTATTAACGCCACCGCAGCGGAAGCTGTGCTAATGCTCTAGTAAAGAACTATCTTGTTCACACGCGCACAAAAAATGGTGTCAAAAAATGATTAAAAAACAAAGCATGAAAAAATGGCGACAAAAATCAGCAAACAACAAGGCAACAAGGAATCCAAAACATAAATGCGTGCGCGTGCGAAGAGGATTGCTCTTTATTGGGGCATTCCAGTGGTGTAGTCGTAGAAAAATAGAGAGTATTCGCTCAAGGTAGAGGGTATACCATAGTGTGTGTATATTATAGCTTTCTTGAGAAACAGAGGGTATACGATATTCCTTAAAAAATCCAGAAGGTATACGGTGTATACCCTCTGCTACATCCCTGGCATTAGCGCAGCTTCTGCTGCGGTGGCGTTAATACGTAAGTACCAGCATTTTTAACAGATAATATGAAAAAATTAGGAAGATAAAAGAAAAAATCGGAACTCAGAAAAAATAGCGTCAAACAAAGCATTTACTTTTAGTTTATTAGAGTGAGAGTGAAGTTGCCATTAGATGGCTACAAACTTATAACTGTGGAGTTGAGAGATTAGCAATGTTTTGGTATAAATGCTATCTCATATAAAGAGACTTTTTAATGCTCCTCACTGCCAAAGCATGGCTCAAGGCTAACTTATCATAATATCATGATATTATGATAAGGGGGCCTTGGCATGGCTAATAAAAACATGTACATTAAGTTAGAAATACAAGAACACAGTTAATTTATAAATTAAAAAATCACTATAACAAAACCCTGGCTATCTAAATAAAAAAATACATTACAAATCTCATCGATTTTAAGTATCAACAATTAAAACCTAGATATTTTCTCAAGTTAACTAGGGTTTTTCTTGAAATATTTTTAGTGAGGAAGTCAGCAACATTATTCATTGAAACTGTACACAATAAGAAAATAACAAGGCAGAAAATCTCGGAGAAATCTTTATCAGGGGCATGGGAGTTTGGAAGTTCTTTTTTGCAACCAAACAAGCTTTAAATTTAGTCATTTAATTTTCTTTTGAACACCCACTTGCTTCCTACTTCCTATAGGTTTAGTGTTTTCTTGTTTTGGAATCAATTCCCATGTTTGGTTTTCTGTGAAGATTGTTAAATTCTTCCTTCCTCTTTCCACATTTCTGCATTAGTCGACTTCATAGCTTCTTCCAAGGTGATTGGATCATCATTATTCTGAACGAAAGCTTCTTCTTCACTAGCTACTTTGTAAAGCATTGGATCGCTAAAGTAAGATTTAGGTTTCCTTTCTCTATTTCTTTGTCTTACTTCAGGGGATTCTTCTATGCTTGCTATTGGTTATTCAGGACCAGAATCTTCTAAGTTTTGCTCAGCACATTGGATTTCAGTTGTTATATCATTGGAGCAACCGATTAATTAATCTTTATTTTCTGACTAGCTCCTCCTGAATCAGTTTCATCAAACTTCCCATTTCTACTAATAAAAAACTTGCTTTCCTCTACATTTAAGGCCCCTGTCCTCGCTCGAGGAAACGCTCGCGAGCTAATGCTATTCCTATCGGGAAGCATTTTTCTAATAACTCTTTCGCATTTTGACATTTTTGAATATTTTTTTTTTTTTTTTTTTTTTTTTTTTTTTTTTTTTGCATTGGATAGCTGAGGTGCATGCCGACAGCGCACCTTTTTTTCTTTTTCGATTTTGGTTGCAGACATATATTTTTTAAAGCACTTTCAGTTTCGAAACCGGTTTTTAAAGTGAAACTAACTTTGTAAAAAATATCTGCAACCAAAATCGAAAAAGTAAGAAAGGTGCGCTGTCGGCATGCACCTCAACTATCCAATGCAAAAAAAATTATTCAGAAATGTCAAAATGCGAAAGAATTATTAGAAAAATGCCTCCCCATAGGAATAGCATTAGCTCGCGAGCGTTTCCTCGAGCGAAGACAGGGGCCTTAACCTCATGGCTTTGGCTGCGTGTCTTTGAGCTTGATTTAGAAGATCCTGACATTGCCTTGCTTCGAGAGATGCTTGAATTAAATCATACTCCATTTTGTCACCATGCTGACTCAGATAGCTGAAATATTTCATCTTTTTCTTTTTCCTATCTTTATCACGTCCTTCCATCTTTCTCCTCTTCGTTGGTTCCCAATCTCTTCCTTCACCTGCAATACCAGACCCACTACAACCACTAATGTAATTATTAGCTTTCCTTCCTTTCTTTCTACGTTTCTCATTGAACACCAATTTAGCTTTGCTTTGCTCTACAAATTCTTGACGCATCATAATAAGATCTCTTTCTTGTCTCAGTCTCTTTTCTTCTCGTTTTTGCTGTTGTTCTAATATCTTATGTTTTAGTGCTTCGCTCTCTTCTTCTTGTTTATGTCTAAACTCTCTTTCTTTTGATATTCCTTTAGAATTGTCTTTGGAACAGTCTTTTTTAAATAAGCTTCTTCATTGCTTTTTTATGAAAGTGTCCAAAACGCCTATGCATGAATTCTTCCTGTTTGGCTATGTGCACTTTATGCATCTGTTGCTCTTCAACTTTATAAAGTCTTCCACATTTATAGGCTGTAAGAATAATGATTTTGTTCTGTTGTCTAGGATTTCTGATGATAGCCTTGCCGTTTTGAAAGGATATCGTCATCCCAATGTCTTTGATTCTTCCAACTGAGTGGAGGTTACTGTCACGATTAGGCACATACAACACGTTTGCTAAGAAAAGAGTTTCTGTTCCGCATTCTTCAGTGGGCCTTAAAATGATATTGTCAGTCCCTAGAGCTTAAATCTTTTCAGAGTTTACTATTTCAACTTTTGATTTTATGGATAACATATCAGTAAATTTTTCTCTTTGTGAGCACACATGCTCAGTGGTACCGCTATCAAGGTACCAATTACAAACAGGTTTGTTTCCACAAGTATCAGTAAATAGTGTTTCATATACATCACTTGAAACTTTCTGGTTAAGAGATACAGTCTTGGAAACAGAACATTTTCGGGCAATATGCTTCCAACGTCCACAAGAAAAGCACCGAGTTCTTCTTTCATTTTTTCGCGATTTGCATAATTTTACGGATACTCCATGTTGTATATTTATCTCCATTTAGCTTGGGAATCTTTAAATTGTCCATTATGTCGGTAAGGCTTAGCGGCGTAGCGACCGGCTTCACTTCGTTTACTTTTCGTAATTATCTGTCATATGCTAACTCAAATATGAAAAACTTCTTCAGAACTTCGTGCTGATAACGTGTTAGAAATAAAGCATTTTTAACAGATAATATGAAAAAATTTGGAAGATAAAAGAAAAAATTGGAACTCAGAAAAAATAGCGTCAAACAAAGCATTTACATTTTATTAGAGTGAGAGTGAAATTGCCATTAGACGGCTACAAACTTATAACTCTGGAGTTGAGAGATTAGCAATGTTTTGGCATAAATGCTATCTCAAGTAAAGAGAATTTTTAACAAGAATTAATTTTATTGTGTGTGTGTGTCTGTGTGTTTTAATTGTTGGTAACTGCTATAACGAAAAATGTTTTTTTTTTCCTGCCATTGTTTTGTAAGAGCTGATTTTGTCAAAGCCATATTAAGGCGGTATTCAAATTTTTGAATCCTCTCCATTTCCACTCTCTTGGACCGGTTTTGCCTATTTTCAATCAATAGAATATTAGTATATAAAAAAAGAATATATTAAATACTACAGTACTACTTGATTTATATCGGCGACCAAAAGACTATCGCCAATTTATAAGATTAGATGCCAATCATGGATGATCGTAAATATCACATTCACTTGATATTAAACACGATAGATGTGTTTATTACATCATCAAATGATTTTTAATTCGACATTTTATTTGTATTTTTATTAATGTTTTGCTAATTTATTTTATATATATATATTTAAAATAAAAACTATGTCAATTTGTATAATTTGGCGAATAGTTTAGCGATTTGCATAATTTGGCGAAACTGGTCGACGGAATAATCAAGTAGTACCAATATTACTTACTTAGGAACTCTATATAAAAGTACTGCACAAATGTCACATACGCACTTCATTGGCGCGATTTTTTTCTGACGCCAATTTGCAAAAATTTCGTTATCAAATACCAGTTGCATTATATTATAGCGCATCTCACCTCACAGGATCAGTATAAAGCGAGTTACTACCTGCGAGTAACTGGCTTGGCCTTCTGCTCAACGGTTAACGCACTCGCCTACTGATCCTGAGGTCTTTGGATCAAAACCAACCGGCGCCAATCGCCTCATTGGTGACCCGGACACGCACGCAACAACCTTCTCCAGCAACCACAATCATCTCCTCTCACATCCAACAGATGGCAGCACCAAACAAACCATTCCCAGCATCAACAAAGCCTGTCACTTCACGCCACGTTTCCTGCGCACGGCAACACGACAGCACAAAGCTTGCCACTCACTCCGCGCATCACACATACGCACGGCAGCACATCGCTCAACAGTCGCATGACCGTCTCACTGGGGATGGAGTGTGTAACGCATCTCACCTCACAGGATCAGTATAAAGCGAGTTACTACCTGCGAGTAACTGGATTGGCCTTTTGCTCAACGGTTAACGCACTCGCCTACTGATCCTGAGGTCCTTGGATCAAAACCAACCAGTGCCAATCTCCTCAATATATTTTTTAACTGTTTTCTATTATTTTAAAAATGTAATAATAATGAATAAAAAAAATTAATTAATAATTATCGGAGAAAACAATTTATATCATTTTAAAAATGAGAATAAATGCAAATAAACTGTTTATTAAACACTAAATGATAAACAGATATTATAGAAGGACCAATTACACTGTTTGATAATACCACATATAATAAATTCAGCTCATCAGTGCATACTAGATCCTGTCAAAAACATGAATGTGAAAGAATGCCAAGTTCGTTAAGGTTTCGCTAATAAAAGAAGTGAGATCTAACTGCAAAACAAGTTCTTTCGGAGCTCCTTAAATCATAGCTCCTGTCATGCATAATATTATTCAATTGCTTAAAATGATTTGTTATGTTACTTGTTATTCAATAGAGCGACTTAGCAAGTTTTCTCTTATTCAATTTTTTCTATTTAGTTGATCAGAAACTAAAGTCGATTCCTTCCTTAACCTATCAATACCTTAACTTCACTATACTGATTCGAACACTCGATTGACTAGATCTTTGCCAATCAGATTCTATAGATTAAATTATACTCCAACTCAAAGATTGAAGTTGGTAGCTGAAAACTTGCCAAGTCGCTGTATTGAATAATAACATAACAAATCATTTTAAGCAATTGAATAATATTATGCATGACAGGAGCTATGATTTTAGGAGCTCCAAAACTGCATATATTTTAAGCGTTCCAACTTCTATGGAAGAGATGTCCGCAAGATTAAAGGCGGGTTGGGCGGGGTCAAGGCATATGCCATCTAGTGGCAGGGGTGCATAACTAGAAGATTATTAAGTAGATTGCAGTTTCTTTTGTGTGAATGGCAACAAAACTTTTTTGTTTCTATAAAATGTTACTTTAAAATATTGCATAGAATAAGTTTTAGGTTTGAAATGTTGTAAATAAATATAGAATAAATAAGTATAGTACGACTATATATTAACATAAAATATCATTTAACTGTGCGATACAAATATCGCTGATTAAAATATGTTCGATTATAATTACGTTTTTAATGTAATGAAAGATGGCTCATTAAATTTATTAAGTAGATTATATAAATGCAGAATTTTGAAATGGTGTCACATTTTACTAAATTTTTGATGAGCTAAATTATACAAAATGGTATAAACCGTAGTATTTCCTATTTTATGATAATATAGTGTTTAGAAATGTATAGAATTCAATATTAAATAAAATATTCAACTTTAGCTCTATTTTTCATTTATCAATTACAGACGATAAAAATCCAATGTTTTCTTGGTCGTATCGACTTTTATTATTTAACTTGCAAACATTTTATTCTTTTAATTAAAAAACCTATTTCATTATACATATATTCGGAATAACTTTAATTTTAAATGTATGTATTAAATGTTTTAACAGACAAAGCTATTTCGAAAATTCATATTAAAAATTCAATTATAAATTTCAAGCTATTCTTTCAATCATGACACGATACATGATTAATCAAGTATACGAGATTTATTGCGAAATATTTTTGTTATAGTTTGTTTCGATAAAATCATGTACATTTAAAAAAATAGTCACAATATCATTATAATTTTGGGAGAAAAAGTACTAATTAGTACTAATTAAGTACCATATAATGCTACGAAAAATATTGACTTTTACCTTAAAATAACAAGGCGACCTTTTTTAAATACACATATTTTTAATTAAAAATATGTGTATTTAAATAAAGTCGCATTGTCATTTTAATTTTAGGGTAGAGTCACTATTTTTCGTAGCATTATATGGTACTTATGAGTACTAGTTAGTACTTTTTCTCCCAAAATTAAAATAATAGTGTGACTATTTTTTTAAATGTGCATGATTTTATCGAAACAAACTGTAACAAAAATATTTTTCAATAAATCTCGTAATCTGTCATGATTGAGAAAAAATTCAGAAAATATGCGCAAGAGATGTGGAGATAATAAACATCTGCGCATATATGACGTCAAACCCGCGCATTCATTTGCACCCCTGCCACCAGATGGCATATGCCTTGACTCCGCCTTTAATCTTGCGGACACCTCTTCCATAGGAGTTGGAACGCTTGAAATATATGCAGTTTTGAGGAGCTCCGAAAGAACTTGTTTTGCAGTTAGATCTCACTTCTTTTATTAGCGAAACATTTAACGAACTTGGCATTCTTTCACATTCATGTTTTTGTCAGGATATCATTATTTTTTGTCAAATAAGTAGGTATTTGTTTCCTTTTCGAAATAAATAGGTTAAATTAGTTAAATTAGTTTTATTTAATATTAATTAATCTTTCCTCCATTTATTCACTTTTTTTCAGTCAGATTTAAAAATTTTTACATTAGGACTGCTTATGTTCCTTTAAATTCCACTAATAAGGATGTTTCTTTTACGTGATTGGGTATTACTTGATTATTTCGTTGACCAAAAACGTTTGTAGCCAACTTGGCGAAATATCGCTGTATTGACAACAAAAATTACGCACCAAAAGTGATGCTAACATGGCGCTATTTCTGGTATTTCGCCAAATTCCCATAGACTACCATTGTAATCTGGTAATGTATCCAATAATTTTGTTAGAGCAAGGACTGTCACCATCATTTTGGCATCTTTTTTTTTTCTTTAAATCGGTTCGCTAACTAACCAAGATTGCTTAAATATTGCTATTTAGAAAGTTTTTAGAACACTTTTCGCGCATTTTTACCCCTTTTAAATTTTGTATTTGTTAACAAATGTTCTTAGTGATCATTTATACCTTATAATTAATGAACATGTAAAATTTTATGTTTTTAGGCCCTTAACATACAGACATCGCATTTTTAGAACGCTTTTTCCTCTTTTACCCCCTTTGGATTAGTGGAATCGACAAAGATATAGCCTATATTGGAGCAAGGACTATCACCATCATTTTGATATCATTAATTTTAAGATCGGTTTGTTGTTTGCTGAAATTGCTTAAAAATTCCAATTTAGAACATTTTTAGAACGCTTTTCACACATTTTCACCCCTTTTGAATTCCGCATTTTTCATCAAATGCCCTTAGAGATCATTTATATCTTATAAATAATTAACATGCCAAATCTTATATTTCTAGGTCTTTCAGTAAAACAGAAGTTGCATTTTTAGAATGTTTTTTGCTTCTTCACCCTCTTTTGGTTAATGATATACGCATAAAATATAGCCTATGTTTGAACCGGAGCGAATACCATCATTTTGGTATCATTAACTTTGAAATCGGTTCGGTGGTTTCAGAGATTAGCCCCGATACTCGCCAAAAGTGCCGCCAACTTGGCACTATTTCTGATATTTCGCGAAATTCCCATAAACTCTAAAATGCCAAACTTTATGTTTCCAGTCCAGTCTCTGAACATACAGACATAGCATTTTTAGAATGTTTTTTTGCTCTTTTACCCCCTTTGGGTTAGTGTAATCGATATAAGATATATCCTATGTCGGAGCAAAGACTGTCATCATCACTTTGATGTCATTACTTTTAAGATCGGTTTGTTGTTTGTTGAGATTGTTTTAAAATTGGTATTTAGAACTTTTTTAGAACGCTCTTCGCGGATTTTCACCCATTTAAATTTGATATTTTTTAGCAAATGTCATTAGTGATCATTTATATCTTATAAATAATTAACATGCCAAATTTTGTGCTTCAAGGCCCTCCAGTAAAACGAAAATCACATTTTTAGAATGTTTTTCGCTTCTGAACCCTCTTTTAGTTAGTGGCACAGACATGAGATATAGTCTATGTTTGAACTGGGGCGAATACCATCATTTTGGTACCATTACTTTTGAAATCGGTTCGGTAGTTTCAGAGATTAGCCCTGATACTCGCTAAAAGTGACGCCAACTTGGCACTATTTCTGGTATTTTGTGAAATTCTCATAAACTTCTATTGTAATTCAATAATTAATCTTCTAACCAACCATTAATTTTAATTAATGGTGATTTCTGATTTTTTCCTATTTATAGATCCAATAACCTACCTCCACACCAAATTTCAACTTCCTAAGTCACCTGGAAGTAGTCAAACATTTTGATGAGTGAATCAGTGGTAAAAACAGTGTTTTTCAGACGTCAATTTCTCGTGAACGGTAAAAGATTTAAAAAAAAAAAATTTCGGAAATTAGAAAATGGTCTTACACGACACAAAAAATTGCAAGTGTGTAGGTCAAATAAAATTTAAATTATTGAGGGGTCAAAAGTGGCCCGAAATGGTTCGGGTAATATAACCCACGGCCGGTGTGTCGCCTTTTACTTTGTGAACTTGGCTGAATGAACTGTTATAATAGAACTGTTATAATAGAACTTGTTATAATAGAACTTGTTATAATAGAACTTGTTATAATAGAACTGCTTTGTGAACTGTTATAATAGAAATTATAACAGAAATATATAGAAATAGAATATATAAAATTATATAATAGAAATTATAACAGAAATATATAGAAATAGAACATATAGAATATATAAAATTATAACACGGAATACGCAACTATGTAACGATAATTTATCCTATTTTATGCCTAGTGCTTGGATAGACTTTCTAAAAACAGAAATAAAGTTCGAATGAACTTTTAATTTGATCTCTACACTGTAAATGGCGCCACTGCTGTATCACATGCGAATTTGAATTTCCTTCAGAGTAAAGGCGGGTTTTTGCTTTTAGTATTGTATCATGTAACTGTGTAACGTGTTAGTTTTGTCTCCTAATGTTTCCCTGATGATGAACAAGTTTTATTGTTCGAAACTATAGGAAATCAATTCTACTTTAGTTATAAGTAGTACATAATTTTTAATTAAATTTGTAACATCTAGTATACACTGATGAGCTGAATTTATTATATGTGGTACTAAATGATAGATTAATTTTAAACCCGAAAAATGGAAAGTTTACATGCACTAAATGATAGTCGGATTACCATATGGAGCAAAAAATTGCCATTTAGTTGCAATTGCGTCAATGTGGTGCGTATATAACATCAGTGCAAAAAGTACACGTATAATTAAAAGGAAAAGAAGGTATTAATATCAAATATACCTTGTAATTAGCCGTAACTTTTTCTTCTTTTTCCCTTTTCTCCCTTACGGCTGAATCTTCGATGGAGGAGACATCTGTAGGTGCTTGTGATTCGGAATCTGTTTCTTCTACTTTTGGAACTTCTAACAGATCCATTGTCGAGGAGACATCTGAAGATGCTTGCGATTCCGTACCTGTTTCTTCTATTTTCGGAACTTCTAACAGATCCATTTCTTTATTTTTTGCTTCCAGGTTTGCTTCTGCTTCCTTTGCATCTTTATCTGCCATGTCTACGTCGACGTTCTCAGTTTCTATTTCGTTTCCTTCTGCTGTCTCGCCATGAATTTCATCTTCATCGATGATTTTTGATATGATAGCATTTTTATCGTCTGGAATATTCGTTTCTTTTTGACTCGGATTGTCGATCCTTGCTTCTTGTTCTTCGCCAACTTCAGCTTCTCTAGTGTTCCCTAATTCCTCGTCTTTAAATTTATCAATCTCGCCGAGAGATTTCTTTTCTCTGTTTTCCATAACGAACTCTTCCATAAGCTGTCTGTAAGATAATTAATAAATAAAATATTAAAAGTGATGAAAGAGCAAACAGTTGAAGTTGTTTTCAAGTATCAACCAGGCGAGAAATTTGTCATTAATCTGAGCATATTTCAAAAATATTTAATCAGAAAATTAAGCTACTTATAATTACTGCAAAAAACTGAATTACTCGGCACAGAGATATTATTAGCCACCGAAACACTTAATTAGCGCCAAAATTGTGTTATTTTGCATGGTAGCATGGTAATATCAATACCTAATTGATATACGTATTTTCAAATTTGATATTTTGCAATATGATGCGCGTGATCGCTCAAATATAAATGCCTTCATAAAAAAAAAAAAAAAAAAGTGGGATATTGACCGAATTTTTTGCCATCACCGATGCATTTTTCTCTAAATGAAAAGTATCTGTTTCTATTCTAAAGTATTCTCTGCATTCTTATGTAGCATTCTGAAGTATTATGAACTAAAAATTCTATTGCTAAAAATTTTCTTCTCTTTTTTTCTGAAAGTACGTGGTTGAATTTGGGCTTAATGAGGATTTAGGGGTTACATTTTTTACTCCCACCCAGCCACTATACTTCATCTCTATTCTTCTTTATTCTATCACTTGAAGTTCTAATCTGGTCATGCTGCCAGCTAAATACAAAAGTATACTTTTAGACACATATTTAGTTTGATCAAAGAAAATACTCATTTCATTTTAACTATGACATCAATTTCATGCATTGAAGCCGCCTGAGATGAACATCGAAACCTCAGTCTCAACGGAATGAAAAAATATTGAAATATAAAAGTGTTATGAGTAAAAATGCATTATTTTATATAGTGACGTCATTTTCTGTTCAAAAGTTTTTAAAAAGGTATTTTTTATTGTAATGCGAAAACGGCATCCGTGAGCTGTAATATTGCAAAAAAATCTTTGCTAAAATAAATTCTTCTTGATTCCGTTTTATTATTTATTCTTGAATGCTAATAAGACTTTGTAAGAAACTATACAACGTAAGCGTGCTTCGAAAATAGGTCACAAAGTTATAACGCCGCCTTGCTGTGTGCCGCTTTTTTTTCAGATAGAGTTTTGATTAACCTTTAAAGACACAGGCGATGTATTGAGAGCGCCACTCAATGCAAACTAGTCTCTAAACTCATCTCAAAGTAATTGTGCAATTAATTCTAATTAAATTAGTCTGTTTTGAACAATTTGACATTTACTGCTTTTATATTACTCTGGGCATTGCATTACACAAACATATCATTCAAAGTTGTTATCTGGTGAAATCAAAAATATTTAAAATTTACATTCCTCTTTATAGTGCAAGAGCCGACCACACAAAACCCTATGTCATCGAGCACAAAAAAAAGCCTTTATTTCATCGAAGAGTTGGGGAATTTATCATAATTTATTCATATATAACATAATATCATAATTATAGGGAATATATCATAATTTATTTATCATAATTTATTAATAATTTCGTATCATAGGGGAATCTAATCATCCATGTTTGCCGGAAGCGAAGTAGTGCATAAACCAAGAATGAATGCCACTAGTGGCTGACTCATAGGCTTAGCATTGTGTTTTCCTGCACCCAGTTTTCCATGTTTTCATACTTTTGACTGTAGGACAAACACAATGCTAAACCTACGAGTCAGCAACTATAGTTAGTTGTATTAATTTTTGGCTTATGCACCACTTCACTTCCAGCAATAAGAGATCATTAGTTCCCGTATTTCTACTCTTCCATAAAATAAAGGATTTTTTCTTGTGCTCGATGACATAGGGTTTTTTGCGGTCTCTTGGACTATTAGCCGACTCTTTGAAATCTTTGAAATGATGAATGAAAATGCATGTTTTATTTTATGACATTTTGGTACTTACGTATTAACGCCACCGCAGCAGAACTTGTCCTAATGCGCCAATAAAGAGCAACCTTGTTGTTTGCACGTGCATAAAAACATGGTGTCAAAAAATTAGCAAAACATGTACTAAAAGGCACTAAAACAGCACTAAAGCACTAAAAAATGGAGCTAAAAATCAGCAAAAAACAAGGCAACAGGGAATCCAAAAGATAACTGCGGTCGCGTTAATACGTAAGTACCGACATTTTCACTGGTGGCAGATTTTAATTTACCCATCAAACGTAATATAGGGTAAATCTTGCTATCGTTTTGAATTTTTTTAATAGATTTACACGTTTCAGACACTGGTGATTAACGAAAACATATTTTTAGAAGAGAAAAAAATTGCTGTCCGTTTATCTGACTGTAAACGCTCTATCTTTCGATCAGATTGAGATAGAGACTTGAAAATTGCTTTGTACTCAGTATGTAAGAATAGGAAAAAGCCTATTTAATAACAGTATCCTCGATTGTACTGAACTATTTTTTTTTTTTTTTTTTTTTTTTACTCTCAAAATATTTGTCCTGATGAAAGGTATATAAAAATTTTTGAATTTTTTATTTTAAGGGATGGTTATAAAAAAACAATAAAAAACATAAATTTTGTATAAAGAATGAAGTTGATCGGATAATTAGTTGCCAAGATATTTGTAATCCTATTTTTAATATTCTTCAATTTTTCATGACCCTGTATTTTATTAAAATTTCAATTTAAAAGTACATTGTAATTGGGAATCAGACGCTTAATACAACTCTGTAAACTGTTAGTATAATTATCATTTTTGGAATTATAAGGATGATTCTTTTGCGCAATTCGATACTACTTGATTATCCTGGCAAAAAAAACCCATCATTAATTATAAATAGAAGTTTTCTTATACGTCCATTAAAAACATTTCAAAAATATGCATTAAAATATTTAATTGCTATAAAGGACGTCAAATACTAATAAAAACATTAAAAGATCTTAATAATTTTTACATGTTTTGATTGAATTTACTCAATCATCATCAGAAAAACAAAATACAAATAAACACAAAGATGGAAAAACAACGATGGATTACACACAAAGATGGATTTTTCCATCTTTTTGTTTATTTGTATTTTGTTTTTCTGATGATGATTGAGTAAATTCAATCAAAACATGTAAAAATTATTAAGATCGTTTAATGTTTTTATTAGAATTTGACGTCCTTTATAGCAATTAAATATTTTAATGCATATTTTTGAAAAAAACTATCGCCAAACTGTGGAGATTAAATGCCAATAATGACTTATCATACATATCACATTCACTTGACTTTAAACATGTTAAATGTGTTTGTTACGGCATCAAATGGTTTTTAAGTCGATGCTCTATTTGTAGTATTACTGATCTTTTATCAATTTATTTGTTCTTTCGTTATTTAAAAGAAAAATTATGCGCTAATTTGTATAATTTACTAATAGTTTGACGATTTATATTATACTAGCTGTTACCCGTGACTTCGTTCACATAATATTTAAAGAAGAATTAATTGATCAAACAAACAAAAGAATTCGTTGATTAAAAATATGTGTAATTAACTTTTTATCACGATTTACAGTAAAAAACTTCTAATGATCCCTATTTGCCGATTTTTTCGCTGGTTGAAATTTTCTTTTCAGCGATTTATTCTAATAGATAGAAACATTCTTGGATGCTTTTGTTCAGCCCTGTAGTTTACCTCGTACCTTTAATATACGAAAGTATTTTTCTAAACTTTAGTTCAAACAAAAATATTCCTTATTACTTACATTTTCAGAAATTATCATCCGAAGACAACCATGTATCCAGTTCTTTGCGTGACCCTGTATATCACTTTATATTTTATCTATATACTACAAGCATCTCTTAGTTTATTGAATGTAGTTCAAAATAAAAATGCATATTTTATTTTAAAACCACCTTTAAGTAAATTACACTCATATTCAGTAACCTTTCCGAGATCTATTGTGTAACCCTGTAGATCTAAATTGTGTAACTATTAGCAATTATATACATCATTTAATATGCATACATTTAATGAAACTTAAAAGCACATATCATAATTCAAAATGCATTTAATCCATGCAACAGTCATCAACCATCATATACAATACTTCGGATAGAATATTATACTATTCGAAATCTTCTGTGTGTCCCTGTAAATGCTATGCATTTCGTATTATGCATGAAATGACTCACATTAAGCCTCAGCAACATATGTCAATTTGATTATACATGAAATCGTTTACCATAATTAAAGTATGTTACAAACTGTTCCTCCCTTTATTATAATGCAATGGAATTATTCTGTGTGATCCTGTAAATGAATAATAAGTGTCCTTTTCACTGATTAATTTACAAAATTATTATTTTAGTGAGCATATATGTAGATGCATATAAATTTGAATATGTTTCACAGGGTGTAACATCGTTAAAATTCAATTGAAACGATTTTTCCCCATAATGCCGTAATGTAAGGAAATATTTGACTATCCCTGTGAATAAATTAATCATGGTAGAAACTTCATTTTCAATAGCTATTCGTGCTAAGGTAAACGTTAATAACGTCCAAAAATTTCATGGCAATCTGAGTATATTTACGAAAGTTAGAAAGTGGCCAAACGGACAGACAAACGGAAAACAATAACTTTTCAAATTTGTTGGAAAGTGTTAAAAAATAGAATCAAAAATATATTAATTAGTAGTTTTATTTTCCGCCTTTTCCCCACAAAAAATTTCTTCCATTGATAATTATGAGTTTTGAATAAAAATTTTTCATTTGTATGTAACTTATTAATTAGTATAAGTAAAAAATATTTCTCATTCATTTTAAATATGACGTCATTATTTATCTAGCTCCATTAGCTACTGATATCCATGCCTCTTGTATTTTTAACGACTACTATAAAGTACCTGTTTTATTTCAACTATGACGTTACATTTTTCCAAGTGAAATATTTTGTTGAAAATATTTTTTTTTTTTTTTTTACTTATAATTTATGTCGCCATTTTTGACACAAAAATTCTTATTAACTAAACAAATATCCTTGTTAAATATATTATTAAAAGAAAAATACACCTTTTATTTTTATTTAAAATGTGACGTCATATTTATTTTCTTTTAAATTATTTTATTTATTTGTTTATTTATTTATTTATTTATTTCGCGTGGAAATTGTTTAATTGAAAATTTATTGCCTCTGAGTAATTATTATTCCAGATTAAAATAGCAAATAGAGACTTAGTGCAAAAATGTTTAAAGATAGAAAACCAACGAATAAAAATGCACAAATAAAGTATGAAAATGTAGCAAACGGTTGTTTCGAATCTACTATCGAGATTCTTCATCAGTGCAAGACTCAGCGAGCTAGAAAAAGCAAAACTGCGCTCAGTTTTGCTTTTTGATGGAGAAGGTTGTTGCGTGCGTGTCCGGGTCACCAATGAGGAGATTGGCGCCTGTTCGTTTTGATCCAAGGACCTCAGGATCAGTAGGCAAGTGCGTTAACCGTTGAGTAAAAGGCCAAGCCAGTTACTCGCAGGCAGTAACTCGCTTTATACTGATCCTGTGAGGTGAGATGCGCTACAATAGTATACATATCCACGATGGGTAAATATTACGGTCCCCCACAACGACGATTTTTTTTCTTTTATTCGTATTTAGATTGAGCTTTCAAATATGTTTATGTAATAGCTGTAAAGTAATTAAGATTTATTTTTCCTCCATTTACTCCGATCTGTGCATCAATATTTCAATATTTGCAGACTTACGATTTTGGAACTTGTTGACTCGCTTTCGGTGTTGAAGGCACATCTGCATCTGTATCCTCTCCACACCATGGAAACTCTTCATCACTCGGTGTCTTGGATATCTTCAATTGAAAGATAACAAACAAACATGTTTCAGTTTGCTTTTTTTTGCCTAAAATATAAGCATCGAACAAGCAAAAGTAGATATTATAGTCCAAGAGCCGACCGCACAAAACCCTAAGTCATCGAGCACTAGAAATATTTCCTTTATTTTATGGAAGAGTAGTCATAGGGAAATCTAATGATCCATGTCTGCCGGAAGTGAAGTGGTGCATAAGCCAAAACGGAATACCAGTACTGGTTGACTCGTAGACTTAGCATTGTGTTTTCCTGCACCCAATTTTCTATGTTTTCATACTTTTAATTTTATGGCAAATACAATGCTAAGCCTACGAGTGAACCACTAGTGTTATCAATTTTTGGCTTATGCACCACTTCACTTCCGGCAGACATGGATCATTAGATTCCCCTATGACTACTCTTCCATAAAATAAAGGAAATATTATTTCTTGTGCTCGATGAGTTGGGGTTTTTGGCGGTAGAATTTCTTGGGTTATAAGGTGCGATCTAGAGGTCCTCCCCGGCCCGCAAATTAGGATTGGGCTAAATTTCTTTGATTAATCTTTGTATGGTCCCATGTCATAAACTTTCTTTCCAGCATCATCCGATATTTACAATGTTAAAATAGATTATCTCATAAATTATTACATAGACAGAAATGTTCTTACTATATATATAATAAGAAAAAATATAATAATTATCCAAATATACAAAGAGAGAAATATGTGCTTACTATATATCAAAAGAGTTATTTTATATGATAATTTAATTAACTTAGTGAAAACGCCATACATGAAAATTTTGTTTGATAATATGATTTGTTCTAAAATCCAAAATAAATCCGCAGTCTATCCTCCAGTTAGCGAAGCCTCATATTTTACGGCATGACGGTAAAAGCGAGTTTTTCCAGCATGCCGGGTAATGCGGTAAAATACGGTATTCTTTACTTCTTTAAAAAGTCTAGTAACAGAAAATCTTAAAAAAAAAACGTTAAAAAAAATCGCCAAAAGACGTTATGGCGCCCGCGGGCACTCCGCTTTGTTGGATGGACCTTGCATACGTCATGGATTAAATATTAATATTGCTGTATCAATCATAAACAAATTTTTGAATGAAATGTCAGTTTTACAGTTTTCGGTACTGCAAATTTCCAAACTTCTAAACATCGTACATTTTCCAATTTTTATACCGTTGTATAAGGAAAAAAATGTACTTTTAAATGCAATTTGTTTGAAAGCTAAATCTCAATTTATTTGTGAGTTATTATTATTATTTTTTTTTTTTGTCATCGTGGCAGCAGAAGTACAGGGTGGTCATAAAAAAACTTTGCCGATACATGGAGCTTTAGCGGCCAGTCCGCTCGACCGATCGATGTGAAATTTCAGATATAGCTATTCAGAGGTATGAGCTCGAGATTCTGTGAACGACAACAAAATGGCGCTCACGGTTACGGTTATAGTTACAGAAATTCAAAAATTTCCAATGACAACACAAATTTTTTTCATCGCAAAATGCTCAGCGCATGCGAAAACCCTAAAGAGCGTTGGAACCGTACGTGTATCGCAAGAAACGGACATGTTATGCACGCACAAAAAACCGTTCTGGGAATCCTCCCCCCCATAAAAAAAACTCGATTGGGGCGCAAGGAGGAAATTTTCATATGACACAGAGTCAGTACACTAATCTCCGATTACAATACAGATCGGAGAAACTAAAACTTTTATTTTTATTACACATTTTCCACATGGGTGTCATCACAGGCAATTACACATTGCATGGTGATGACACCCATGTGAAAAATGTGTAATCAAAATAAAAGTTTTAATTTCTCCTATCTGTATTCTAATCAGAGATTAGTGTACTGACTCTATGTCATATGCAAATTTCCTCCTTGCGCCCCAATCGAGTTTTTTCTATGGGGGGGGGGGGGAGGAGGATTCGCAGAACAGTTTTTTGTGCGTGCATAACATGTCCGTTTCTTGCGATGCACGTACGGTTCCAACGCTCTTTAGGGTTTTCGCATGTGCTGAGCATTTTGCGATGAAAAAAAAACGGGCGTTGCCATTGGAAATTTTCGAATTTCTGTAATTATAATCGTAACCGTGAGCGCCATTTTGTTGCCGTTCACAGAATCTCGAGCTCATACCTCTGAATAGCTATATCTGAAATTCCACCTCGATCGGTTGAGCGGACTGGCCGCTAGAGCTCCATACATCGGCAAAGTTTTTTTATGACCACCCTGTATTTCAATTCTGGAAAAATCAGCAATCAGAAAACGAATAAAATCCGACATCATACGGATTCAGATATATCTCAGATATTTCTTGACCGAGAGCAACAACGGTTTTCCAAATGGTTAAAATAACAATTATAATAATAATAATATCTCAAAAATAAATTGAAGTGCTATTTTGAAACAAATTGCATCTAAAAGTACCCCCCTCCACCTATACGATGATATAAAAATTGTTAATGTGTGATTCTCAAAAATTTAAAAAAAAAAAAAAAAAAAAAAAAAAAAAATTTGCAATGTGGAGATTATCAGTGTTTAACTGTACAATGATACATCTATCTTATTTTACGGCTAATAGTCTAAGAGCCGACAATAAGAAAACCTAAGGCATCGAGCACAAGAAAAAAAAAAAACCATTATTTTACGGATGAGTAGTAATAGGGGAATTTAATGATCCATGTCTGCCGGAAGCGACGTGGTGCATAAGCCATAAATTAATACCACTAGTATGGTTCACTCGTACGTTTATCATTGTGTTTGCTGTACAATCATTTCATACCTTTGATTGTATGGCAAACATAATGATAAAGCATTAGTGGTATTAGTAAAGCATTAGTGGTATTAATTTTTAGCTTCCGGCAGACATCAATCATTAAGCTGTTATCAGATTCACCACCATTTCAAGTAACTTTTGACCCAATACTTGATTTTCTCCAACTTTTCACGTAATATCCTCACAATACCCAGTGTGATAGCAAACAGCAATGTCCCCCAACTTTTTTCTGCAGTTCCAAAATAATTTCTCCGCTATCCGAGACTTATCATGCAACGAATCAGAGATAAGCGATGAATACGAATAGGCGATAAATATTAAGGATGGTATTAGTAGTACTGGTTTTCTTCTTTTTCCTCGAACTTTTCCTAAGACAGCTTTTTTCTCTTTGAACAGAAAAAAGCTGGGGTTGAAAAGTTCGTCGCTCGAAAAGTTTCTGTATGTGATAGCAGCTTTAGATTCCCCTGTAACTATTCTTCCGCAAAATAAAGGTTATTTTTTTTCCCTTGTGCTTGATGGATTAGATTTTTGCGCTGTCGGCTCTTGGACTTAAACTTCTTGAACAGAACATTATATTTTAAAGGCGACACTTAAGCTGGCCGAAAGAAATAGCATAATGGGGGCCAATAAAAATTGGTCGAATAGACCCCGATCCTCAAAATTTCGGCATGTTCTGACCTCTAATAATGATCAATAAAAGTTGAGTCACCTGAGTCACTGGATTTTCCGGGTCGACTAAAGATAATGACAAATCAAAAAAGTGTGGATTCTTCTCTGGGCCTTGACCGGAGACTTTTAAGACCCGCAAGGCGTCGTTCAGGTTTCCTGATACCTGGAAAATATATGAAAAAAAAGAATCATAATAAAACTGGAATTATAAAGTATTTACATTCTATATTATAAAGAAAGAATGTATTAGTGCAGAGCCGTCCAACGCGGCGCCATGGCGCTCTTTGGAGGTTTTATTAGCGCCCTTTTGAAGATTTCCTGCTATTAAACATTTTAAGAGCAAACTTCCATTACAAAGAATATTTTCTTTAAAATCATTAATATTTTAAAACCTGTGTTTGGTATGTTTTTGTCTTGCCGCTGTACATTAAAAACCAGAAACATGCTTTGAAAATTTAATCATCCATTGTGCCCAGTGGTGACCCCCCCCCCCAAACCCAATAACGCAAATCCCCCCAAAAAAATCTTTAAACTTTAACATTGACACCGCCTACCCTAAACAGAATATCAATTGCAATCAATTGTAAATGTGAAAAAAAAATTAAAAGTGATATTAAAAAAATCTTTAACAATAAAAATAGGAAATATTAAGAATTTAAAAATCCCCCCCCCCAAAAAAAAAGATACACTTTTTTCTCAAATCCCCCCCCCCCAAAAAAAATAAATTCTATGACGCATTTTGCGTCACCAAACCCCTTTCTGGGCACCCCTGCCCCCAGGGCCCCTAAATTTGTAAGTAGGTCCCTGTTAATTAGTATTGCATTAAAAGTTCAATGTGCTATCCATCATTCAGAAGTACACCTGTGAGACGAGGTACCATACCGTTTAGAGCATTTAGCATCATTTCTTGCGTTATGGCAGATGGCGTCTTTCAGTGCTGCTTGGTTGTAGTACATTTTTGACTTCAAGAATCTCCACAGTCAAAAGTCATAGAGTGTGAAAACCGTCTTTGTGACTTCCTCGAAAAAAATGGACCAATTATGAAATTCGCAGTGAAGCACACCAGACTGTCACTTTTGCATGTTGCCCGCAAGGGTACCTCAACAAATTCCAACAGAACTATTTTCTTTGCAACACAAAATCCTGTTTCTTTTCCATCCGTTTGGTGGGAACGCGAACCGTACCTTTGTATCTTGCTTGATTAATTTTAAAATTATTTATTTTTAAAGTTCACCCTGACTTCTGGATCACCTGGTATAGTGAAATTAAATATCAAGGTCTAACAGAATCTAAAGTTTTTTGAAAAAACCGTATAGTTGTCCTTGAGAGAGAGCGCTTACAAAATTTTTGTCACGTACAGACTCACAAACTAGCATTCTGTAAAAACATCCTTTTTGGGTTCTCTGACCCCTAAGACGTGTAAATCTGTCAAAAACCTTAATTCGAAAATTTTCATGAATCTAATACCAGAATAAAGTAAAAACTGCTTAATTCCATTTTCCACCTCAACCACATAAACAGATATACTAATTTAAATATTTTACAGTGAATATAGACCACAATACATAGGAGATTTAGAGGTGGTTCCAAAAAAATTTATATAGGGCGTAAAAACCCTTTTCAAAAGAAAGATATTTAAAATAAGCTAACTCTTAAGGGGCCGGTAATAATGATGTCACGCTTGTTAAGGGGGGGGGGTAAGGGGAGTTCGTGAAATTGTGACAGTTTGTGACAAGGGGGTAAGAAGAAATGTGACATCACACATTTTGGTGATGTCACATTTCTTCTTGATGTCACTTTATAAAATCATTAGAAATCAGCAGATTAAATTGTAATAATTTGAAGTTATTTTGAAATTAAAATATTTTGCGTTCGCAAACTAAAGATAAAATTTAAAGCCAAATATAATATTAAATTCCATATCAAATTCCAAAATACTACTGTTTTTAATTGCTCTTTCATATTAAAGTTGTATTACTATGGTATATTAATTATAATTTTGTGGTAAACCTTAATCTTATTTCATACAAAATAAGTACACAAATCACTTTTATTGTTATTATTCACACAAAAGTCACGAAAACACACAGTTAAAGTTTAAAAATAAAATTTGAAATATGATCTATAACATAGTGCTTTGTTTCTAAACTGCAAGTATATTTATACATTATATAGCGTGACATGTGACAAAAAGGGGGGAGGGGTACGGTGAAATGTCACACTTCGTGTCAAAGGGAAGGAGAGGGGGGGGGAAGGGTCAAAACTATTGAAAAAAGTGTGACATCATTTATGGATAGCCCCCAACTGGTGTTCTCGGTAGTATATCGGTTTTCTATTCAGACGGTCTAAGAGACCGTAGCTTAATTCAGTTTTCATGGTTCAGCTTGCAATTTTCAATTTAGGGGCTGTGCTAGAGGTCTGCACGCGTCGGAATTTCCAGGCCCGGGCCCGGCCCGTTGTAAAACTCAAAAGTTCGGCCCAAGCCCGGCCCGTTTAAATTTTTTATTTTAGGCCCGGCCCGTACAAAAATCATCGAAAACAGCCCGGCCCGGCCCGTTTTGGCCCGTTACAATTTCTACGATTTCTAAAAAATTCAGATTTTTATCATATAACTAAGATTTCTTTAAAGAATACTGCATACATATCTATGGAATGATTTTACAGTATATTTTACAGCAAATACACATTAACAACATTAATGATTACTTAGATTCTTAGGCTTTCAACATTCGAATAACGATTCATTAAAAAATTAATATGGCTTAGAATAAAATAAAAAAGAAATAAAGCTTAAAACATCGTTAATTTTGAAGCTGTATAATAAAAGAAGATTTATAAATATATTTCTATATCATTTTATTATAGATTTCAAATCCAAATTCATTCTTAAATTCAAAGAAGCTCCTTTTTGATACATTTCTAAATTCATTTTTTTTTTCTCTAAGAAACGCATAAGATTAGCAGATATCTTTATTCAGAAACTATATAATCGAATGGCGTTATCCATTTTTTGATACAAGCAATTTAAGAATACTGCAAACAAATAAAATACTGCCATAATTAGCGTTTTGAAGAGAATTTCCGGAAGCAATAGCAAGGGAAGGGAGAAAAACCTGCAATTATTTGAATAACTATTATATCGCAACAAGGTTATACAAGTATTTTATTTACCAAAAATGAAAAACGCTGTTCGATTCCAGATCCCTTCAATAGTTAGGCTTATCACATTTATACTTCTACAATTTAAAATTAATCAGAAAATGTGTCAAACTTTCGCATTATTGAGAAATTAATTTAAAAATCATCAAGAAGTATATTTCCGAAGACTAAGCTAACATAAGTTCTTTATCGCTGTTAAGGATTTTACAAATCATGTTTTCTGCCAATAATTAAGTCTAGTACCGGTCCGGCCAGTCTATATGTAGAAAAATAATGCAAGCGTGATCTCAGACCGGCATAAGTCAGCTAAAAAAATATTAAAACGGGTTACACATAATGTAATTCTCCGATGCCGATACACTGTGCATTTTTATATTGATGCTGTCAAACTAGTACGGCCACATTTATACTTATTCTCGTTAAAACCATTTTCGTTGAAAATAGCTCATATTTGATCGTTTCAGCCGAAATCTTCAGAACGGGCCGGCAGGCCCGAAAGATTTTTTTTATCGGCCCGGCCCGGTCAGTTAGAAAATTCGAAACGATTCCGCCGGGCCGGGTACGGGCCACGGGACAAGCCCGGGCCCGTGCAGACCTCTAGGCTGTGCAAGTATAAAGTTATCATTTTAAGGTGGAGGGGGGGGGGAGTCTGGCACATGGTATCGTAAGATATCCCTAGGGGGAGGGGGAATTCTTTTTCTGATATCGATATCACTTTTGATCCACTCAAAATTTTCTCTTTTCATTTGTAACATGGTCTTTAGTTCAAAATAGCATGTTATCTTTTTTTTTAAATACAAAGTTATTAAAGTTACCGAATTATTATAAAATTATTTAATTATAAAATATGGAACATCGCAACGTTTGATATTTCTGTTCCTTTTCATATGTGTATGCATATATAATCACGGTTCGAAGAAAAATATGTGAAGTATATTTGAAATGAAGCTTGTGTTTACTAATAAATAAAAGAGAAAGAATGTTGTTCACTTGATTTGTTGATAAGAATTTCTATATACCCCTCCACCGTTCGGGCAGGTGCAACAAAACTTTATTGCTTTTAAATGCATCATGTAACAAAAAGCTATTGTAAAATACTTTTAAATAGTAACTATTCCTTTTAAAAGTTATTTGATACAAAGCGATATTTGATTCACTTCTCTTCTATTGAATCAATAGCACGAGAAAAATAAATGTAATCAGTTTTGAATATCACTCCAAACAACAACAACAACAAAAAAATTATTTTAAAAATCACATTTTTTTTTAACATTTTGATAACGATATTATTACCAAGGGAGGGGGGGGGGGGGGTGAGGGATGATAATGTATGATATCGGAAGAGGGGGAGGGGATCCTAAATTACTAAAAAATTGATAACGTTATATTTGCACAGTCCCTTAAGTCTAGCTATTAGTGACATCTTGTTTAATTTGGAATTCTAGTTCTATGGATGATAGAGATTCCTGAATAATAAATGAATTTTAATCATAACTAGCGCACCCGACAGACGTTGTCCTGTCACCGACAGACGTTGTCCTTCTTGGCACCGACTCCAGAAAATCAAATAAATGTACGTAAATATGGTAATACGCAGAATAAAAACTACGCTCTTAATTTAATTTCTTATTACAATCATGTAAGGAAATTATTTTTTACTCTTCATTAGTTTTTGAAGTCGGTTCAATTTTTGATAGAAAAATTTATTTTTCTCTTTTTAGTTAAAAGTTAACGATTGTCTGGAGTCGGTTAATCAAAATTATAATACAGGAAATATTATTGTAAAGTATACACGTTTGTCAGCAGTGGGGTTCGAACACACGATCTCTTTCTTCAAGAAGCTGAGCTTAAATCTGGCGCCTTAGACCGCTCCGACATTCCGTCCGCATTCCATTCATCGAACTTATTCAACACTTTTAATTAGCGAAAAATCACTAACTATTAGTTTTGGCCTAATTACAAAAAAGTACTGAATCAAATTCGATGAAATGTGAATCTAAACCATTCTCAAATCCACTGGAACACACACACAAAATTTCATTAAAATCGGTCCAGTCGTTTAGGAGGAGTTCAGTGACATACACACTAAGGCGGAGCGTAAAAAACTTTTTTTCGAAATTCTTTTCTCCCTAGCGCAGAAAAGTTGTCTAGTGGTATCAGTAATATGCTCACAAAATTTCAAAACAATCAATAAATATCTTCCGGTTCCACTTTTGGGTCGAAATATGCAATTTTAGCCAAAAATGTTGTAATTTTTCACATTTCAGTAATATTTTTAATTTTTCATTTTTTCTTCTCTCTAGTGCGGAAAAATTGAAAGAGTACATAAGGAACACATGTCCAAAATATTAGAGCAATTAAAAAATCTCTTCTGGTTCCACTTTGGGTTCTAAATGTGGGAAATTTGTCGAAAATTATACAAATTTTCACATTTTAGTAATTTTTTTATTTTTCGATTTTCTATTCTCGCTGGCATGGAAATGTTCGAAGAATATGCAAGAAACATAAGTAAAAAACTTTAGAATTATAAATAAATATCTTCCGTCTTCCTTTTCGGTTAAAAATGTCAAAGTAGCCAAAAACTATGTAACTTTTCACATTTCAGAGATTTTTTTTCTTATCAATTTTCTCTTCTCGCTGGCGCGGAAAATTCGGAAAATCATATGACAAACATAAGTGTAAAAATTTAAAATAATTAATAAATATCTGCTGATTTGACTGTTATTACTTAAACTGGCAAATTCAAGGCGCGAATGTACTCAAAAATCATAGAACAATCAAATTAAAAGCGATCTGAGGGAAATTCCTCTAATACGAGGGCTATCCAGAAAGTAGATTACGTTTTGGAATAAAAAAT
Source organism: Maratus speculifer (assembly GCA_964019185.1). Taxonomy (NCBI): domain Eukaryota; kingdom Metazoa; phylum Arthropoda; class Arachnida; order Araneae; family Salticidae; genus Maratus; species Maratus speculifer. The sequence continues at coordinate 200,006,630 of OZ025290.1, forward strand.
AAACAAAGAATAGGAAACAAATTTTATTATATACAGATGAAAGCCACACTCAAATACTACTTTTTTACATAGTCACCATTCAAATTAAGGCATTTATCGTAGCGATATACGAGCTTGGAAATTCCTTCGTCGAAAAATTTGCCGCCTGCGCCTTCAACCACTTCGTTACCTGTTCTTGCAGCTGTGCGTCGTCATCAAAACGCTACATAGCCAGCCACTTCTTCATTGCTGGGAATAGGTGGAAGTCGCTCGGTGCCAGGTCGGGACTGTACAGCAGATGAGGAAACAACTCCCACTTAAAAGATTCAAGAACGAGTGACATTTGCCGTGTGGGGCCGGCTGTTGTCGTGAATCAACAAGATCTTAGAGCTCAACATTCCTCAGCGCTTGTTTTGAATTGCTCTTCTGAATTTTTGGAGAGTTTGGCAATACCTTTGAGAGTTTATTGTAGTGCCTCTTTCCAGGAAGTCCACCAAAAGCTGCAAGAAGAGGTAACGAAGTGGTTGAAGGCGCAGGCGGCAAATTTTTCGACGAAGGAATTTCCAAGCTCGTACATCGCTACGATAAATGCCTTAATTTGAATGGTGACTATGTAAAAAAGTAGTATTTGAGTGTGGCTTTCATCTGTATATAATAAAATTTGTTTCCTATTCTTTGTTTATTTTTTATTCCAAAACGTAATCTACTTTCTGGATAGCCCTCGTAAGTTCTGCTTTCTGTTCGTTTACTGTAGTATTACTGATGGTTTGGTCTGCTTGTGATAGGTTCGTAATGAGGCTATTCAATTTTAGCTTCTATATTTTATTGAAAAATAATACATCTGAAAGTGTTTACAAAATTTTAATTTTTGATATTGTGTTGAACTAATAGTGTGAATGGAAAATATTACATAGAAACATCACAATTAAGGCGCAATATACACGGGATTTGTCTCATCCCATTTCTTGGGATCCTCCTGAATTAAGAACTGGCGTTCTACCAACTTATGAACATATAATGTATTTTTTTGTTGGTGAGAAATGAATCGATATATAATTAAAAATCAAACCCACTTTTGGGGTGATAACGGATTATGGGCTGAAATGGTTGAAGTAATTTATCAAGCTCCTCAGTTCCAACGAATTCTAGGCCAAGAATAGTCCAAATGATTGGTTCATATAATGATAAATACAAGAGAATAAAGAAGTTTGACGATGAACAGACGAAGGCAAAATTGAAAATTTTCTTATTGGAAAGGAAAAAAGTCTGTTTGAAAAATTTTCTTATAAGAGTACATCTCTAGAACGATGTAAATGCCCATGTGATATAAAAATTCCAGAATTGGAAGACAGTTTTTTAAGGATCAAATAACTTCAAGGAAATTGTCGATAGACCCAATTGATACATTCGGAAACACGGTCCAGAACACGGAAACTTAGTAAATGAATGAGCAGGATCGAAAAAGAATAAGAAAGTTTCAGAAAATGGTATAAAAGGGAAAAAACAATCACTACTGCTTCATAGAAGACTTAGAGTTATTTAAATCTTTTAGTCTTGTTGATGAACAACTGTGTCTCGATCTTAGTGATAAACCTTTAGTGTCATTGCATTCGAACATAAATACTATAAGTATATCACAAACAACCCCATCGTCATGCCCTAGCCAGAATTTGAATCACAATAGGAGTGTCCGACCGAGTTGCAGTATCAGTAACAGGAGCATTTCTTGAAGACTTGCGATTTGTGACACGTGACGACATGTCCTATAGACAGGCATAACACAAGAAGAGAAAGAAATAAAAAATCACATGAAATGTTAATTCCAAGGTTAGAGTTTCATATCCACCAATACCTTGAAAAGATTGTATTTTAACCGTCGAAAAGATCAAACTTTAATTCAGAGGAATATTGAGGGAACGGTCCATCAACAAAGACTGCTTGAAGAATACTGAACACTTATAAAAGAACCTGGTTGCGATTATATAGGGTAAGTGTCACCAATAACCTCTTCTGCTATGTTTCTCATATGATTTTCCCTATTTTCCGCTCTAGCAAGAAGAGAAAATTGATAAGAAAAAAAATCTCTGAAATGTGAAAAGTTACATACTTTTTGGCTACTTTGACATTTTTAGACCCCGAAAAGGAAGACGGAAGATATTTATTTACTAGTGAAAAATGCTCCAAGGAGCAGTGCAAAAGCAGAATATGATTTTAATTGAGCATTAAAAAGTAATGGACAAGTGCTTCTGTTTATTACTGAGCATGAGGAAGGATAAGGGATCCCTTCTTGGCTACAACTCACTTCAATGCCAACTTTGAAAAAATCATATTTGCGCTTTTTCCATATAAAAGAAATTTGCGGTTCTTTAGTAGAATTTTCCACCGTGCTTTAGATGTTAACCAGGGGTGTAGTCATAAAAATAACATAAGATATATGCTCTAAGCAGAGGGATATTCTAGAATGTGTATACTATAAGCTTTCTTGAAAAACAGAGGGTATATGCACTGTTAAAAATCTGCTGCATTTTGCTGCAACGCCCTCCACCACTTGTATATCATATCTCTATTCCAACCAATGAGAGAGCGCCATTTCAGGGCCAAGTAACCGTTTTCTATACAAGCAGGGGAGTGCGTTGCAGCAAAATGCAGCAAATTTTTAACAGTGTGGTGTTCTATTAAAAAGTCCAGAAGGTGTACGGCGTATAGCCTGTACTACATCTCTGATGTTAACTGCACTGTTCACTCTGCACTATACTACAAATCAATTTTCTGTGCAATTATACACTTAGGGTATGCTTGATGGCAGTGCATGAATGTGATACCTGCAGGAACTAGATATCTGGCATTATGTCGCCTTCCTTTACATTTATGTCTAATTAAGCTGCATCTTTACTGGTTACATCTTTACACTATACATTTTTATAGTAACTGCGACTAATTTGTTTTCACGGAAAAAGCGCAAATATGATTTTTTCAAAGTTGGCATTGAAGTGAGTTGTAGCCAAGAAGGGATCCCTTATCCTTCCTCATGCTCAGTAATAAACAGAAGCACTTGTCCATTACTTTTTAATGCTCAATTAAAATCATATTCTGCTTTTGCACTGCTCCTTGGAGCATTTTTCACTAGTCCTTCTATTTTTCCATATTCCATAGGGATACTGCACAACTTGTTTTGTATTTTATATATGGAAAACAAAATCTTATTTGTATTGAAATTAAAAAATGCTACATACTCTAATACTCTGGTGTTACAAATTAAAAAAAAATTTAAACAGGTTTTTCTATACCAAAATTCTACGGTGGTTTTCAAAAAAAAAAAAAAAAAAAACAGTTTTTTACTAAAGTGAATAAAATAATAAATATTTTCAAAGAATAGATTTTTCATTCAAATATCCATTATTTTTGCCAAAAACAGGAACTTTTTTTACGCAAGAGTAAAGTTTGATACAAAAACCATGCTTCTTTTTTTTTCTTAATCCGTATTTATTACGGACTTATTAAAAACGTACTCGAGCGCTTTTATAGGAAACGATTGCTTTACTGTGTTATGGAGCATTCTCATTGGCCATAAAGAGACATTCTATAAAAGCTGTGGAGTGACTCTGCAACAAATGGGTCAAATTTTTAACAGTGCACTGTTATAAATCTGCTGCATTTTGCTGCAACGCCCTCCACCACTTGTATATAATATCTCTATTCCAACCAATGAGAAAGCGCCATTTCAAGGCCAAGTAACCGTTTTCTATACAAGCAAGGGAGTGCGTTGCAGCAAAATGCAGCTGATTTTTAACAGTGTGCATGTCCTTGGCGCTATAGTTTACAGGAGTGGTACATTGTTCAAAATTTGAAACTTTTGCTGCATCGCCACTCCATCGCTTTGATAGAATATCTCTATTTTGATCGATGAGAATCCTCGATAATGCATTTAAGTAATCGTTTTCTACTTATCTACTATATCGTTTCCGTATATTTATTTTTTCAATCAGCACCAAGGTGCGCACTTTCTTAGAAGACGCGGTCTATTAGAGGGCGCATTCTATTAGAATAAATACGGTATATACTTATAGTAAATACACTTTGTTAAAGTACAGGGCCCCAATATTTGACAGGTACGCCAGGCATTTTTGCCATTGATGCCATTGTGCTAAAAACAAAATATAAATAAAGGAAAAAAATGGATAAAATATAAATTTGGCATGGTGCAAAAATTGCCTAGTTTAAAATTAAAAATCAAATTTGACAGCCACCAGGGCTAGACACCGTGCATAATTATTCAGTAAATGATTCATTAAAAAATGACAAAAATCAGCATGTCAAATATTTCAAAAAAATTCATAATTCGTTAAAAAATTAAGTTAAAAATAAGAGAAAAAAAAGCATTCTGATTTTTTTTATGCTTAATCGAATGGTGTAACTGGTTTTTCTCTCCGATGATCAGAAGTACCTTAGATTGATGACTGCTATTCTTTTATTTCATCTTGTAAAAAAACTGTTTAACGTAAAGCTATGAATTTTTGCAGGATTAATTAGCATCGCAAAATCTTTAAAATAAACTTTACCGCAACATTCTATCTGCAATAGAACGTTACATATACCCATTTATGACCAAGTTTGGAAAATACGCAATTTCAGAAAAACCGCCCAGCGAACTAACGTTTTCTCGATGACTACCCCGGGATAAAAAGTTTGTCTTTTGTTTAAAAAAAAATAAGTTTTTATCTTTAGTAGTTTTCGAGAAAAGTGCTGTGACACAAAATTTTTGTCCGATTTTCAGAATACTCTACAGTACACCTACAGTATGCCATAAAAAAAATAATTTTTGTGCTATGTTGTGCTTCTTGGTCAGACGAACATTTAAAAAAAAATCATCGAAATTGGATAAGTATTTAGTTAGTTATTGCTAAAAGAAAAATTGAAAAATCCGTGTTTTTGCGGTTTCCTATGCTTAAGCATTATCGCTCAATCATATTATTGTTGCGCGCTGCCGCGCGCACAATGATTGGATACTCTTCGTCTGGTATTCTAAAAAGTGTGTTGACTTTGATGCAACGTATATTTGAAATTCCCTCAGATAAGCACTATCAAAGAGACAGTGCAGTAATCAGTCAAAGAAGACTGACAGAAAATTATCATCATTGGGAATTCTGAGACAGCAAAACTGCCCTCAGCTGAGACGAAGATCACTACATTTTTAGGAAAAAATGTAGGTAACTGCACTCAGATCCTTGGTTAGCTTCATTAATGGCAGCTAGGATACCCATAGCCATACCCATGTTACAGTTACACCCCATAATGAGCATGTAAAAGTAGAGTATAAGTACCACTACCAAGGTGATTTCCATCAGTTGCCCTATAATAGCAACACCATCAGGGATCCTTCAGGTGTCTTTTTAGAAGCAACACCATCAGGAATTTAAACCCCCACATGGGGGAAGGAAGCCTCTACATAGAGGCAAAAAGACCTTCACAATGAAGGCCAGTTAGGGCTACTAGATTTACGAGCTGAAGCATCCGCCATTGATATGCCTTTGGGTTTGCCATATGTACCCAGCGCCCATTCGCTTCTATGTAAACAGAGAGCAACGGTGCTGCATTTTGACAGTTATTTTCTATTAAATACACGTTATAATTAAATACGAAATTTATGGTAAGATGTTGCTCTGCTATGAATTGTTCAAACCATTTTAGAAAAGGACACAAGGCGTTCCAATTTCTGGAAGAAAACACAAAACAAACAAAGTAAATAACCAACTGTCGTCGAAATGATTGGCGCGGTTTTCGAAAGCGCCAAATTTAAAAGTCGGTCAAAACTTGTAAAAATAAATGATGATTACAATTCTTTTAGATTTAATTTTTTATATCTGTATTTATATAATTCTCGTATGATAGCGGTTCCCAATCAAGGGTATGCATGCTCTTGGGGATACGTTACGGGTTTTCTGAGGGCATGTCTTAAATAAGTAATGTTTTAAATCAGAAAAATGTTAGAAATGATAATGTAATTTTTATCGATTTATTATATGATTGAGAAAAGATAATAACAAATAAGAAAAATTGCACAATTAATTATTATTATTATAATTTATTTATTATTATTATACAGTATTAGATATTTTTATTAATTATTTTATTATATTAACGTATTATATTTTATAATGTATTATATTATATTATAATTATATAATTTTTTGTAGATATAAATATAATATATAACGTAATAACATATTAATACACAACTTTATAATTAAAAAAATAATAATATATAAATTGTTATATATAATTAAAATTATAAATAATTTTAAAATATAAATATATAAATAATGTAAATATTTATTATATTATATTTATTTATTATATTATAAATTTTATTTATATTATAAATTATTTATATTATAAATTTATTTATATTTATTTATTATATTATAAATATTATTCCAATATATATACATATTATGTTATTTTGTATAATTATATTGCATTATACAATATAATAAATAATAGATTATATGTATATATATATATATATAATAAAATAATATAAAACTATATAAATATAATAAATTATTCATATTTAATTTATTAATTGTAATTTAACAATAACAATAATAATAATAATAGTTTAATAAATGACAAATTTATAATTTAATAATTAATAAAATATATTAACTATAATTATAATAAATGTATTATGTAAACAATATATTTAAATAATATATAAAGTATTATGTATAATTATTATGCATTACATTACTGTATTAATTATTACATTATTTATTTATTTATTTATTTATTTTTTTATTATTTATTATTTGATTACATATTTATCTTTTTGATTTACTATGAGTTGATAGAATATCATTTTTTAAATACATATTTCTTAATGAGTAGATTTTTTAATATTTGATTTTAATTAGTTATACATTTAATTTTTTATTGATTTACTATGAGTTAATAAAATATTATCATTTTTTAAATTAATTCTTGCCAGTGAAATTAATTTTTTAATAGGTAATTTTATTTATTTATACAATTATGTTTATTAATTTACTATCAATTATTACTATCAAATATAATTTTTTTTATGAATTCTTGTTAGTGAAACTAATTTTAATTTAATTTAATTTATTTATACAATTATTTTTATTAATTTGCTATTAGTTAATAAAATATTATCATTTTTAAAATCAATTCTTGTAATTGAAACTAATTTTTAATATTTAATTTTATTTATTTTTACAATTATTTTTATTAATTTACTATCAGTTAATAAAATATATAATAATTTTTAATTTTTTTAATAATTTATTAGAACAGAAAAAATACATTCTTCATTACTATATTTTTAGCACATATTTATTAAGTTTAATATATATCAGTTCCTTGTCACTTTTTTGCTGTTTCACATTTTTTCAGCATTTGTTTTTTCTGTCACTTTCTTCCAGTCACTTTTTTTCTGTTTATCACATAGATGATGCATTACAAAATGATGCATTACTTGTAGTTCAAGTAATATAATTTAACAAATAATAAACAAATTTCTTGAGATCGCCAATAAGGCGCTAAAGTCACCTCTGTGGTCGCCAAGAAGCAGGGATGTACCCACAGTGTACCTAAATATGGCGATGATGCTCCGGCCCATAATTCTAGAGGCTCTAAGGCCAGTAAGAGCGGCTGTGCCTCATGACCGGCACTTACTCTGTGTACTCTTTGGTCCATGAGTGACTCTTGGTACACTCCTTTCAATTATTGTAAACAGCACAGTAAAAATTTTCCAGGGGAATGTCTCAGTAAAAAGTCTATAGATAAGTTTAATTTAGAAAAATTTGAAATCTATCCAAAATAAACAAAAATGTGTATAAAATTTGAAAAGAAAAACATAAAAGTTTGTTCCCAAAACAGTCTAGAACATTTTTGGTGGCAAGGGGTGGTAGAATCTCCATGGTGCAGGGTTTACTTCTAAGACTCCTACGTGCATGTATGCTTGTAATCCAGTCATGCCCATCTTAGAGGCAAATGGGCCTTCTTAATGAAGGCCAGTAAGAGTGGCTGTGCCTAATTGCTGACACCCACCCAATGAACACTTTGGTCTGTGAGTGACTCAAGGTACACTCCTTTAAAATGTTGTCCTTTATTTCTACTGCAGAACTTTATTACCTATAATTTTTGCAGTTAGAGTGCTCTGCTAGATGGAAAAAGAAAAGTACCATATTTTGCTGAAAATTTTTATGTAAAAAGCAAAGATATGTACTGTACTGCTCAATTGTTCATTATTCTTCAATCGATGCTTTTAACTGTCTAAAACCACAAAACATCATTTAAAATTTTTGTAAAAATAACAAATAAACATCTTTTAAGCTAGGTACAAAACGCGTTCTGTACTGAATGTCATCATAATTAAGATCATTAATGTGAATCCATCTATTATCTGAACATCTGACTAAGCATGTATAATGACCACTTTGAGGTGAATTGCCACTGTGTAAAATTGCACCAACACATTTGTAATTTTTACCACCAATAGAAACTTTATTTGCATTAAATCCTGATATAGCACGATTACATTTTCTTTGTACATTATCATCAAACAACTGTAGCATAACAACTAAATAATGCTGATCATTCAACACTAAAATCATAGGTATTCTGCTCAACTACCAGCGATTGTTGTTGACATTCATTACAAAAAGACATACTTATCTGTTCTCTAAATAAGCTACCAAATGTGCAAGGGCCATCAGGAGGCACTAAAATAATTTCCATTCCTGCTGAAAGTGTTTCTCGAATCAAGTGGTTTCGTTCTCTACAAAATACTCTCGTGGACACAACAAATTCAAACAAATTTCTACAGGCAATAACTTCATCCAACTTGTTTATAAATGTACTAAAAAATTCATGAGCATCTTGCTGTGCTCGTTGATTAAATGGATCACCAACCAATGATCGTAAATGAGACAATGTTGTCACTTGGTTCGACTGACTGCTATATAAATTAAATAACTGATGAATTTCATTACAAAAGGCATTGTTGCCAGTGTAATTCATTACTTTATTGTGCAAAGTGGTTATTGGTAATAAAATGTGTAAAACTGAATTTGCATAGCATGATACAAAATCATTGTTTAACAACTTCAAACATTTGAATTCAGTATTAGTACCATCATTGTTATTAACCGAAACAGTACTGGTTTTAGTTTTTGTGTTCATTAATTTTTGTTTCTTTAATGGTGGTTCAATAATATCTATTATCAATGGAGCTTTCACTACAGTTTTTTTCATCTGTGCAAATTCTTCAGGCAGCTGATTAAATACACTATATGGAGGCAAACCAACAGATGCTCGTAATTTATTGTATTCAGCAACAGCTTTTCTTTTACACATAATTGAACAAGGATCCAGTCCAATGAGATGTACATTCGACAACTGTTTTGCACGTGACAAGGCAACATAAATCATTCCATCTTCGAAACAGGCATCACTAGCATCAACTAAGATTTGATCCAAAGTCAATCCTTGTGATTTATGAATATGCTATATGCTAAACATATGCATATGCTAAACATAATGGAAACTGCGAACGTTCGATTGTTATATCTTTTGATAAAAAAAACTCTGCATTTACTGCTTCAACACTAGTTTCTTCTTCCAAAGCATCAAATTTTACAACAATGGACTTTACTTTTTTGCTATTACATGGTCGAACAATGTTCATGACAGTTCCCAAAGATCCATTCACAAGACCATCAGCAACATTTAAATTTCGACGAAGCATGACTCTAGCATTGATGCCAATTTTTAATGTAGACTCTAAGCCTGCAGTTTCAGAGGTTTTACTGAGTTTCTTTTTTAAAGCAGCAGACATTTTCATCTTTTCAAGATTAACAGCTTTTCTTTTTGTTGCCTCACAGCGTGTATCAACACATGGAACTTCGACAATGTTAATCTTTTCAAATTCCAGCATGAACTTGTTAAATGATTCAACTTTTTCATTAGTTGGCAGTAAACAAATACATTTCTTCCCACCAGAATGCAACATTTTTTCACTAAAAAATTTTGCTGAATATTCCATTGAACAGGTTCCATCTTCTGAAATTAATCGATTTTTCAACATTTTAATGTCATGTTTACTAGGACATCCAATGCGAATGCGACATAGCATTTCAGCATACAACAAATCATCAGCTTGTCGCATATGTTTAAGCAGTTCGCTGTATTCAAAATCATTCCAAAAATTGTATGCACCAACTCCACCAAAAAGTTGAGTAACTTTTGATGCTGGCAAGTCTTCAAAGATAAACTGCGCATTAACTGGAGCTAACTGCAGTAAATCGCCAAATATAATGAGGTTTTTGCTTCCAAATGACCATTTGCGATTTGTACTACATTCATCTAAACGAATACTCATCATGGCCAAAGTCACATTAGACACCATACTGCATTCATCCATGATTATCAAATCCAGCTTTTTCCATTTATTTTTAAACAATTTTACATCATCCGGCTGCAACTTAAAATATTCAGCTTCAGTTGTATGTTGCACCGGCAGTTTAAAAAATTTATGAATTGTCACACCATTAATATTAAAAGCAGCAATACCTGTTGGAGCAATTACAGCTACTGAATTTCTGTCACCAGCATTCATTAGTCTAATTTTGTCAGTTAAACATTCAATCAAAAAACTTTTGCCTGTTCCAGCGACACCACTAGTAAACATGCACAGCGGCTTAATCTTTGCATCCATTTTCCTAGATTCAATGCACTGAATAACATAATCAAACACTTTTCGCTGATCTTCATTCATGCTTTTAATTTTTTTATTTAATTCAACTACATTTACAGTCACAATGTCAGTATCAGCAACATCATTTTCAACAATTTGCCCTGCGTTCAACATGTCAACATTTTCATCATTATTTTCATCATCGCCATCATTCATTTCGACATCTTTATCTTGTTGTAATTTTTCAGCAAATTCAATAGCAGCCTGAATTCTGCGTTTAGTTTCATCGCATTCTTTCATTTTTGGAAATGAAGGTACATGATGTTCGAAAGAAGCTTTGTATGATGGAAATTCACCCAACAATTCTTCTTCATTTCTCCATGGTTTAAACAACATGAGCAATGAATGATAATAAGCTTCAATTCCATTGTCAGTTTGTAAATTGTGTTTTTGTGTCTTCAAAACAACTGGCTTTGTTCTTTTCCTAAACCAACCAAGTCCATTTTTTATTTCAAACACTTCTTTTGACTTTGGTTCTTGTCTTTCATAGCAGTACCATGAAGCTAATTCGTAAAGGCAAACACTTTCTAATTCATCAGCTCGGTTTGGATAATAGTCATCAATGAGATTTGCATGAAAAATGTTTGTCGATTCACCTTCTTCTTCTGCTAAAATGTTTAACTCATTAAAATTTTTAAGTTTTCTACGTCTGTCTTTTTTCATTGCAGTTGCAATATACTGAACAGCATCTGAGGAATAAAAACACGGACGGCCAAGAATTTTGTCAACAGCTTCATAACTTCCAGTTTCTCGTTGAATCATATTTTGTCTAGCAAATGCACGAAGTCGAGCTCCTAAACATTTATCTTCATTAATTGCCTTCCATATTTCATCGCTTTTATATTTTTCAGCCTTTGTTACATAATTGGTTATGTATCGATTTAAAACTAAGCTTTTTTCGCCAACATACTGAATGTCTGTATTAGCACCCCACATTGTTAAAACAGCCGGATTGTAATCATTTATGTTTGTTTCCTTTTCAGAACGCTGCAAATTGTAAAGTTTTGTACTTGAGCCACCAGACTTGCGTGCTTTTAAACAATCTTCAAGTTTATTTAATGATGTCTTTTTACACACTTTTCTAGGAAATTTGTGTCGGCAAACATGTATAAACTTTTTTGTTTTTCTATCTTTTACTAAACGTTGACAACTCGAACTGCATTTGTGCATTTGAAATCTTGTAACTAAATCATGTAAAATAGGGCTTTCTGTGCTCGATGGTAAAGTGCATTTTATGTGTTGATCAATAAAATAAATGATTTCACTTTCGGGTTTATCTCCGATCATAGGTGCATTTTTTACCCAAATTTTGCAGTGCACATGTGGTGCTCCTCTTGCTTGATATTCAATACGTGCAAAATAGTGTTCAACTTCACCCAATGGTCCAGTTTTGTTCATTATTACGTGTTTCAAAAATGCATCCCATCGTCGTCTAAACAGTAAACTAACCGACACTGGATCATTTGCGCACAAGTAGCTGATTCTTTTCAAGTTGACAGTTTCATCATCAGAATTCATAAATCATTGTACGCGCGGCAGCGCGCTACAATAATATGATTGAGCGATGGTGCACACGGATTTTTCAATTTTTCTTTTTGCAATAACTAACTAAATACTTATCCAATTTTGATGATTTTTTTTTTTTAAATGTTCGTCTGACCAAGACGCACAACATAGCACAAAAATTATTTTTTTTATGGCATACTGTAGGTGTACTGTAGAGTATTCTGAAAATATGACAAAAATTTTGTGTCCCAGCACTTTTCTCGAAAACTACTAAAGATAAAAACTTAATTTTTTTTTAAAACAAAAGACAAACTTTTTATCCCGAGGTAGTCATCGAGAAAACGTTATTTCGCTGGGCGGTTTTTCTGAAATTGCGTATTTTCCAAACTTGGTCATAAATGGGTATATCTAACGTTCTATTGCAGATAGAATGTTGCGGTAAAGTTTATTTTAAAGATTTTGCGATGCTAATTAATCCTGCAAAAATTCATAGCTTTACTTTAAACAGTTTTTTTACAAGATGAAATAAAAGAATGGCAGTCATCAATCTAAGGTACTTGTGATCATCGGAGAGAAAAACCAGTTACACCATTCGATTAAGCATAAAAAAATACAGAATGCTTTTTTTTCTCTTATTTTTAACTTCATTTTTTAACGAATTATGAATTTTTTTGAAATTTTTGACATGCTGATTTTTGTCATTTTTTAATGAATCATTTACTGAATCATTTACTGAATAATTATGCACGGTGTCTAGCCCTGGTGGCTATCAAATTTGATTTTTAATTTTAAATTAGGCAATTTTTTGCACCATGCCAAATTTATATTTTATCCATTTTTTTCATTTATTTATATTTTGTTTTTAGCACAATGGCATCAATGGCAAAAATGCCTGGCATACCTGTCAAATATTGGGGCCCTGTACTTTAACAAAGTGTATTTACTATAAGTATATACCGTATTTATTCTAATAGAAAGCGCCCTCTAATAGAGCGCGTCTTCTAAGAAAGTGCGCACCTTGGTGCTGATTGAAAAAATAAATATGCTGATTAAAAAAATAAATATACGGAAACGATATAGTAGATAAGTAGAAAACGATTACTTAAATGCATTATCGAGGATTCTCATCGATCAAAATAGAGATATTCTTTTAAAGCGATGGAGTGGCGATGCAGCAAAAGTTTCAAATTTTGAACAATGTACCACTCCTGTAAACTATAGCGCCAAGGATATGCACACTGTTAAAAATTTGCTGCATTTTGCTGCAACGCACTCCCCTGCTTGTATAGAAAACGGTTACTTGGCCGTGAAATGGCGCTTTCTCATTGGTTGGAATAGAGATATAATATACAAGTGGTGGAGGGCGTTTCAGCAAAATGCAGCAGATTTTTAACAGTGCACTGTTAAAAATTTGACCCATTTGTTGCAGAGTCACTCCACAGCTTTTATAGAATATCTCTTTATGGCCAATGAGAATGCTCCATAACACAGTAAAGCAATCGTTTCCTATAAAAGCGGTGGAGTGACGCTGCACTAAATCGGTCAATTATTTTAACTGTGTATAGTGTAAAAATTGGCTACACTGTTAAAAATTTTGTCAATTTTCTGCATCGTCACTCCACCGCTTTTATAGAAAACGGTTGTTTTACAGTGTTATGGAGCATTCTCATTGGTCATAAAAGAGGTTTCTATAAAAACTGTGGAGTGACGCTACAGAAAATGGGTCAAATTATAAACAGTGTATAGTGTAGAAATTGGCTTCAACTGTTAAAAATTTGACCCATTTGCTGCATCGTCACTCCACCGCTTTTATAGAAAACGGTTATTTTACTGTGTTATAGAGCATTCTCATTGGTCATAAAAGAGGTATTCTATAAAAGCTGTGGAGTGACGCTGCAGCAAATGGGTCCAAATTTTAACGGTGTACTTCAGTAATACTTAAAAAATGCGCTAAAATATTGTATTCCTTAAATATGCAACGATGCTGATGAAATCTAAAGATAACAGTGACATCTGCGTTTTTTTTCTAAAACTGCGCAACTTTTGCTAATCTAAACAATGTACACTGTTAAAAATTTGCTGCATTTTGCTGCAACGCACTCCCCTGCTTGTATAGAAAACGGTTACTTGGCCGTGAAATGGCGCTTTCTCATTGGTTGGAATAGAGATATTATATACAAGTGGTGGAGGGCGTTGCAGCAAAATGCAGCAGATTTTTAACAGTGTGTTAGAAAATCCCGCAGATGTTGCTGCGATCGATACTTTAGATTTCAGTACCATCGTTGCACGTTTAACCTTTTGAGTTCTGATGGTAGAATTTTCTACTACATAATGTTAATTCCGAATTGTCACAACGGCACCAGAAAATTCGACCAGATTTATTTGAAAAAGGTTTAATGCATTTTTTCGTGTATATCTTTAACATGTTTTTTTCTTTTAGAATTACTGATGCGAATGTCACATTTGGAATTTTGAAGAAATTTACACCAGAGCGCAAAGGGTTAAAGGATAAAAAATTTTATTGCTGTTTGCACACTGTTAAAAATCTGCTGCATTTTGCTGCAACGCACTCCCCTGCTTGTATAGAAAACGGTTACTTGGCCGTGAAATGGCGCTTTTTCATTGGTTGGAATAGAGATATTATATACAAGTGGTGGAGGGCGTTGCAGCAAAATGCAGCAGATTTTTAACAGTGCATACACTGTAAAAAATTTGACCCTTTTGCTGCATCCTCACTCCATCGCTTTTATAGAATATTTCTGTTTTGACCAATGAAAATGCTCCAGAATACGGCAAAGTAATCGTTGGTTGATTGGTTGGTTGATTTTTGCCGTCCGATTATCTACGCTAATGGGATATAGGACCAGGGGGAGTGCCCTCCGTGGGGGTCTTTCTAAGGGAACCTAACCCGTATTTACGCAAGGTTCGAAGAAAACCACGGAAAACTCCGAACGGTTAGGCCGACAGCCGCGATTGGGTTCGAACCCAGCACCTGCCGTCTACCAGTTGAGAGGTCCGAACCTCTCGGCCACTGGTGGGGCGGCAAAGTAATCGTATCCTATAAAAGTGACGATGCAGCAAATGAGTAATTTTTTTTATAGTGTAGCAGATTTGTACACTATACACTGTAAAAAATATGACTATTTTGCTGCATCGTCACTCCACCGCTTTTATAGAAAACGACTACTTCAGGCTATCATTGAGCATTCTCATTGGCCAAAAGAGTGATATTCTATAAAAGCAGGGGAGTCACGATGCAGCAAAATATTCATATTTTTTACAGTGTATATTCTAGATGTTGTAGTGTAAACGAACTTGTTCAAGAGAGTAAAACCACATTCTTGAATAGAAAATGCTTAGTCTTGCCTTAGATTAGGAAAACACGTCTGTGTAAACATAGTGTGAGTATCGTATGCCATATACTATATATATGTGGGAATATTGAGTGATTAGCTTATGATTTAAGCAAAAGTAACATTCTTGAAAAAAGAAAAAGGTTTAATAGACATAAAATATGCAAGTAACATTCAGTTCTACTGTTATCATTGAATGTTACTTGCATATTTTATGTCTATTAAACCTTTTTCTTTTTTCAAGAATGTTACTTTTGCTTAAATCATAAGCTAATCACTCAATATTCCCACAAGTTTTGGGGGTTCGTTGCCGGAATTGAAGGATTTGAATGATTTCGCTGATTTATATTTGAATTTGAATTTCACGATGAAAGCTATTTTACACTAGGAAGATCTAAGTCTAAGAAAAATGTTTTGTTTTTAAACTAATACGTATTATGTAAAAAAGGAACTGTTTGTTATATGTGTAATGATTAGAAATTATCCGTAATCAAGCCTGCAAGATAGTGCACTATATTGTTTTGTTGAAGTGTAAACAAAAATTATAATGTCTGTTCTGAATAAAGCTAGAAAGGCGGACTTGTTAACATTGTGTGATGACCTAGGTATAGTTGTGCCTCAGAGTCCAAGAATCATTGATTTGATAAAGTTGGTGACTGAATCGAAGGATTATGAAGAAAATTTTGTAAAAGTTCGACTTGAAGTCATTGCCGCGGAGAGAATAGAAAAAGAAAGAATAGAAGCAGAAAAAGAAGAAAGAAGATTAGAAGCAGAAAAAGAAGAAAGAAGACTAGAGGCAGAAAAAGAAAAAAGACGATTAAGGCTGGAAGCAGAAAAAGAAGAAAAAAGACTAGAAGCAGAAAAAGAAGAAAAAAGACTAGAAGCAGAAAAAGAAGAAAGACGGTTACGGTTAGAAGCAGAAAGAAGATTAGAGGAAAAGAAGATGGAAATGGAGTACGAATTACGAAAAATTGAACTTCAAGGAAATATGATAAATACAAGTGACGGTTCGGCTGTAACTGGTACAGGTAAGCAACTAGATTTGTCTAAATTAATGTCACACTTTGATGGGAAGGGTGATATTAGTATCTACTTAGCTCTATTCGAGAGACAGATTTCTAGGATGAATATAACAAAAGAGAATTGGGTCATGCACTTATTAAGTTTAATGCCGCTAGAAATTGCTAATGTTATAAATAGAGAACCAGAAACATTAACAAATAACTACGATTATGTAAAAAACTTGCTGCTCAAAAGATTCAAATTGACGCCAGAAGAGTTTAGGCAAAAATTAATGTCGCATAAGAAAGAAAACTCAGCCACTTGGCGCGATCTAGCATTTGAGTTAAGGAATTATTTAGAAGAATGGATTACCGGTCTTGATGTGTCGAATTTTGAAGATTTAAAAGAATTAATACTGGTAGATCAAATCAAAAGAAGATTACCGATAGAAATGAAGGAACATTTCATCGATGATCTTCCCAAAATTAAAAGTGTTGATACATTAGTTTGTAAACTAGATGATTACGAAACAGCAAGGCGTAATATTAAAACCATGAATAGAAATTCACACCACTTTGAAGATAGGAAGTCAAAAATGCGCGAAAATAACAATTCAAAACCGTGGTTACCATCTCAACGTTATGATACTTTAAGAAAACAACAATTCGCAGATAATACAGCTAATAAAAATGAATCTTCTAATTTAAATGAAAGAAACAGGGCACAAATTAGATGTTTTAAATGTAACCGTCTTGGCCACGTAATATCCCAGTGTAAAAATGGGAATAATAGTCAAATAAATTATGACAGCCAAAATCGGAGCCAAAACCCGCGATTATCCAATCACAAAGAAGTGAATTGTGCATTAATCAAAGAAACAAACAGCGCCAAACCGGATCACATGTTAGACACCGATATTAACGGGAGCCAAAACCCGCGATTATCCAATCACAAGGAGATAAATTTTGCAGTAATCAAACAAACAAACAGCACCAAGCCGGATCGCATGATAAATATTGATATTAACGGTGAAAAGACACAGATCTTTTTTGACACTGGAAGTGATATCAGTCTGGTCAGTTATGAATACTATACGAAAATTGGATCGCCAAGATTACGTTCAAATAATATTTATTTGTCAGGCATAGAAAGAGTAGTTGTTTATCCTAAAGGATACTTTTCATATGAATTTAATATTGATGGTTTTCTAATCAAAGCAAATTTGTATGTGTTAGAATCTCTTTCATATGATATTTTATTGGGATATGATGTGATTAGCAAATTAAAATTGGCGATAGATGAGAACGGAATTAAGATCGTTGGCGAACGCAACAATATTCAAGTAGCTTACACTGAAATTCAAAAGAACTCTGATATAAAATTGAATCATGTTGCCAGAAATAGTAATGAGAAGAAAACGTCTACGTTAGATAATTCACGTGATGCAAATATTATAGTTGCAAATGAGAATAATGCAGGAGGTAATCACTTGATTAATTTCGCGAGAGTCATAGAAGAAAATGAAATTGATTTGAATCACGTGAGAAATTTGAAAATTAGAAAAGAAATAAATGAGAAAGAAGAAAATTTAATTAGTAAGAAAAGATTGAATGGAAGAAACGAGGCATCACAAACAGGACGAATGAATGACCTAAAAGAAAAACACAATTTATGTGCACGCGCCAATGAAAATAAAAATGAAACGAGGAAAGTTGAAAAATATTATAAACGGAAAAACACGAGGATTGACTGCGAACACAACGTAAATTGAAAATGGCCTTAGAAAAACTTCACGTAAGAAACTAAAATTGTAGATAAATAATTAAAATCATTTGTGTTTTGGGCATTTATTTTTCTAGTAATTTTTTATATTTTTAAATTCGAATTTTATAGGCTAAAAAAAGATCCGAGCGTTTGAATCAAGAAAAAAAACGGAAGGCAGAAAATGAGAGGCGAAGACTAAAAAGAAAAAGTTTGAATTCAACCGAAAAATCGGCGTTTTTACCCGAAAAAGAGCACGTCTTAGAACAAATTGTAAGTAAAAGCAGGGCAAATTCTTTTATTGTAATCGTTTGCTTAATTTTTGTGAAAACATGTGATAAGGGGTAAAAACATACACTGAAAATGTTGGTAACAATGCAGAATCATCACTATATATCTTTTTAGGCAATGGACAAAGTCAAACAGGAAAAAGAGAAGTCAAAATGGGCAGCTGAAGTTGAAAAATCACGGCAAAGACAGAAACTTTTGAAATCAACTAAAAAATGTAAAAAAATGCCGCGAGACGAAGCAGACATCGTATCTGATGCTATAAACGATATTGGAAAGTTAATGGTAAGTTAATTTTATCATTTTGGGATATGAAAATATTTATTTTTTTGTTAATAATCATTTTTTGAATTAAATTTTTTCTCAATATGCATTTTAAATGGTGGTTTTTTTTTAAATCATTAAAATTTACTAGGACTTCCCTCAGAGGGATTAGTCTGAGCGATATTGCTGAGAATACACATTTAATAACTTGCGATAAGTAAAGAAAATGAGATGTTACATTTAATTGGTCATTCATTGTGATAAAATATAATGATGAAAATAAGCATATCGAATCGTAGAATTAAAAAATCTTGTTGCATATACTATTTTTATAAAAGAAAAGCAAACCATGCATGGATATAAAATTGGAAATATGCAAAATGTTAAAAGTAACAGAAAATAAAACACCAAATTTTCCTATATTGGAAATATAGCTCTTTGAAATGATGTCATGAGCATAAACAGAAGCTTCGCACCGATTTGAGAAACTATAAATAACATAAACTATTATGTTTGAAGAGAAATGGAGTGTATTTTATATGGTGTGAAATCCGTCCGAATAGTTTATAATGTTGAATATCTGTTTTCCACGGATGCAATGAGGTTGTCGATAAGAATTAAGGAATCCCTTTTTAAAAATTTGTCCTAAACGAGCACTTACATCTTATAAGTTACTGTGATGCCAAAGTTATAGTTTCTGACCCCAACAGTATCCTAGAAATTGCAATATTCTCAATAAATTGGGTTTAAAACTTTTTCTAGAAAAAAATGTTTAATATGTGAAATTAAATTGTCGAATGTTTTAGAAATCGTTCATAACGAGAATATTATATCTTAAAAGTTGCCACCAAAAAAAAAGAGATTTTAAATTTTTAGTCATATCAACATCAAAGATTTCTCAATTTTAGAACTTTTTTTGCTCGTGCATTGATGGTGATTATTGTTCCTACGCAAAATATAGTATATTTTGCAGCAAAGATGGTTACCAACATTTTTTGTCCACATTATTTTTTAAATCGGCTAGGTACTCCCAATGCTAACGAAAAACACACAAACGTCAATGCTTTATAGCATAGAAATACAGAATCAAAAGCTATTTATCTCCTATTATATACACATAAAAAGGGTTGGGGAAATACATCATTTTGCTCGCCAGTGGCGAGTGGATTTTCTCATAAGGCGAGTGCATTTTTAGTTTTTGAAAAACTGTAGGCAATAGGCACATTATCAGAAACACTTTTTTAATCTAGATATTTTAACTTTCCAAATTACAGTGTAAGTATGGTACTAAGTTCTATCTAATATTAATCTTACCTTTGTTACATATATTTCTTAATATTATACAAAAAAGAATTATGAAAATGCATTGTAGTAATAGTAATTTTGTCTGTAATCGCGTGCGATTTTGTCATAACTATTTTCAACTGCGTGTGTTGCATCTTGCGGGCTGGCGAAATAAATCCTTGGCTGGTAAGAATTTGGAAAATTTCCCCACCCCTGCACATAAATTATCTAATTAATGCTAGCAGATGAATTTTTAAATTTACATAGATCAATATAATGCTTCATTTTTCTTTTATTAGTATTTCTTAGTATTCATTTTTCATTTATTTGTATTATTCAGTAAAAACTCACTTTCTTAAGCCCGAATTACGTCAAACTTTTTATAAAAGCGCCTAAGTCCATATAACAGCGAAGTATTGTGAAGAGTATTAAATACAAGGTACTAAGACACTTAGCCAAACGCAGGTAATAAAAATCGCCAAATATTATCCTTTTCGCCCTCTCTCGAAATGCATTTTTTTTCGTATATTTAAAAAACACGATTTTGAGTCATCTTATTTAAAATTCAAATAAATAAATGAGAGGAAGCAATAATAGCATAAGTCAAAACATTCATAAGTCAACATCAAGGAATTGTATCGTAGTTACACATGTGGAAAAAAGCTGCTTTCGGCCAAAAAACGTTGTCTTCACTAAATTTTAACCCGATTAAAAAAAGTACCGTGATTAATTAAAATGTTATAGGCAGAGCTGCCAAGTCTCCGGCATTTTGGGTACCGGTATTTTAATACAGAAAATGTTTTATTAAATTGGAACATTCTGCGGATTTAAAAAATAACTTTTCCTATCAGAAAATTCTGCTATGCAATAAGCGAGGGCTTGACATCTCTATATAGGAATATTTCGTAATCTACTTTTTAACCTTAAAAAAAGCAACGACCATTTTCCGGGTACAAAAAGTATTGCTAATTGTTCCATTTTGCATACAAGGTACTGATTGTAATATTGATACATCTATGGTGATAAATTTCCAATAATTTTTCAAATCCCATTTATTTCATTAAAAATATAAATCTTTTATTCATTTAGTTTAAAATAAATGGTTTTTAGCTAATTTCATAATACTTTTGAAATATCACTTTTCATTGAAATATTTATACTTAATCCATAACGTACATAATATATGATTCTGTTATTACATAAGTCACCTTTTTATTATCATAAAAATTGTGTTTTTACTGATTTTTATTAACTCAATAGGAAAAATTTTGTGTTTTGAGCAATAGATGTCCGCATTTCGTATTATTTATTTATTTTAACAAAATTCTTTGTATTTAGAAGAATTTTTATTTAAATAGGAAATCCAGATGTCGCTGTTAATAAAGAAGAAAGTTACAAAAAAGGGTACAAAACGAGCAGACACATGCTATCAAATATGGAAAAACGACGAATCCCAAAAAGACGTCGTATGAAATATTATCTTTTAAAGCAAAAAAAAACGAGTTCTGATTATCGAGCCTACTGATTACAAAATGTGCATTACATTAAAAAAAAAAAAATGCTGCAAATATTGATTATTTTTTCTTTTGTGTAGTTTTGGCTTCGAAAGGTGCGCTATGTTGCAAAAAGATATAAGCGCCTATGAAAACACACCTGGTAAACTTTCATGCTCAGTTTTACAAATAAATATGGCACATATATGCCCTATATACACCGAGGTACCTAATTGGTGCCAAAATGGCGTTTAGGTCAGACCAAAATGATTGTCTGAGCGAAGCGAAGTCTTTATACTCAGAGATACGTAACGATATTAAAATTCAAAAAAATTCTTTCGTCAAGCAAATCTCAAAAAGTACTTGTCGGATTTTGATTCTGTTTGTACCAATAGGTACCTATGAAGGTAATCTGGTGAATGCACCTACTTTTAAAAATTAATTCCAAATAGTTTAAAAGTTATATTAAAAAAACTGATAAAAAAGCACAATTTATGTGCATACGTCACAGAAATTTGGTGAGCGTGATTTTCACCGGCTGGACATTTTCGTAGATAACCGAATCAGTACATGGAGTAAATAGTAATCATTTTCGCACTCAGAAATATTGAATGCAATAAAACATTTTAAAATTTAATCATGCAGGAAAATAAAACTGTTATTTTTTTAATTAAAAAAAATTGTCATAAAAACTTTGATTTTGAGATAATCTCTTAACAGCACTTTTTGATCGCTAAAAGAATGTTTTGCATATTTCGCGTGTGAAAATTAGAAACAATTACGTTTTTAAATAAAAAGTTTCTTTTATGACATCATTTTCCCTTTATATTTATTTTCATTGCACGTTTTCTTTTAACTTATATTTTGTTTGTGTGTGGAAGTCAATTCTGGTCACTAATTTTTCGGCACGGATACCACAAGCGCATCAGATTTGGCGCAATTTTTTTCAAAGCCCATTTGGCGAAAACTCCCTTTTCAAATAACGCTTACATACACATTTTTAAATTATTTTCTATTTTCAAAAAGAACTTACAGTAAATAAAATAAAAATAATAATTAATAACTATAAAAAGAAATATTTTATATAATTAAAAGAAGGAATTGAAAGTAAATAAACATTTTATGAGTAAATAAACAAATAATAAATAAGTAAACCCGGGTTACCATCTCAGGTAAAATAATGCCATTTTGACGCCAATTATGTACCTTGGTGCATATGTGACATTTTTCCCCATTTTTCATCCGTTTCCTGTTGGCATACAACTTTGAAATATGGAGTATGTATGCATACCTGGGAGCAATACTGGAATTAGACATTGATTTTTTTTAATTCGATCCAAAAAGGGGCAACGGGGCTACTTTTTAAAGTTTTATACAATTTATACTGCATAAAGGAGCCACTTACCTATTTCTATATACCATAAGAAGTAAGTGATATGTAAAAACAATTATAGTATACATGAATAAAATACTTGAGATAATATACTAGAGATAAAAGCACCGGGTTTGGCGAGATTTTTTATGCCAATTAGGCGAAAACATCGTTTTGATTACCAGATGCATATAGCATGCTATAACAACATGTTATTTATTTATTTCAAAATGAAAAAAAAAAAAGGAATAAATGAAACATTTCCTGTTATTAAAAAAGATATAACAATCAATAAATGATAATATTTTTAGAACAAACAATTTATTATAACATTTATATGATAACCAGCATGTTAGGCAACTAAACGCCATTTTGGCACCAATTAGGTACCTCGGTGTATATAGGGCATATATGTGCCATATTTATTTGTAAAACTGAGCATGAAAGTTTACCAGGTGTGTTTTCATAGGCGCTTATATCTTTTTGCAACATAGCGCACCTTTCGAAGCCAAAACTACACAAAAGAAAAAATAATCAATATTTGCAGCATTTTTTTTTTTAATGTAATGCACATTTTGTAATCAGTAGGCTCGATAATCAGAACTCGTTTTTTTTTGCTTTAAAAGATAATATTTCATACGACGTCTTTTTGGGATTCGTCGTTTTTCCATATTTGATAGCATGTGTCTGCTCGTTTTGTACCCTTTTTTGTAACTTTCTTCTTTATTAACAGCGACATCTGGATTTCCTATTTAAATAAAAATTCTTCTAAATACAAAGAATTTTGTTAAAATAAATAAATAATACGAAATGCGGACATCTATTGCTCAAAACACAAAATTTTTCCTATTGAGTTAATAAAAATCAGTAAAAACACAATTTTTATGATAATAAAAAGATGACTTATGTAATAACAGAATCATATATTATGTACGTTATGGATTAAGTATAAATATTTCAATGAAAAGTGATATTTCAAAAGTATTATGAAATTAGCTAAAAACCATTTATTTTAAACTAAATGAATAAAAGATTTATATTTTTAATGAAATAAATGGGATTTGAAAAATTATTGGAAATTTATCACCATAGATGTATCAATATTACAATCAGTACCTTGTATGCAAAATGGAACAATTAGCAATACTTTTTGTACCCGGAAAATGGTCGTTGCTTTTTTTAAGGTTAAAAAGTAGATTACGAAATATTCCTATATAGAGATGTCAAGCCCTCGCTTATTGCATAGCAGAATTTTCTGATAGGAAAAGTTATTTTTTAAATCCGCAGAATGTTCCAATTTAATAAAACATTTTCTGTATTAAAATACCGGTACCCAAAATGCCGGAGACTTGGCAGCTCTGCCTATAACATTTTAATTAATCACGGTACTTTTTTTAATCGGGTTAAAATTTAGTGAAGACAACGTTTTTTGGCCGAAAGCAGCTTTTTTCCACATGTGTAACTACGATACAATTCCTTGATGTTGACTTATGAATGTTTTGACTTATGCTATTATTGCTTCCTCTCATTTATTTATTTGAATTTTAAATAAGATGACTCAAAATCGTGTTTTTTAAATATACGAAAAAAAATGCATTTCGAGAGAGGGCGAAAAGGATAATATTTGGCGATTTTTATTACCTGCGTTTGGCTAAGTGTCTTAGTACCTTGTATTTAATACTCTTCACAATACTTCGCTGTTATATGGACTTAGGCGCTTTTATAAAAAGTTTGACGTAATTCGGGCTTAAGAAAGTGAGTTTTTACTGAATAATACAAATAAATGAAAAATGAATACTAAGAAATACTAATAAAAGAAAAATGAAGCATTATATTGATCTATGTAAATTTAAAAATTCATCTGCTAGCATTAATTAGATAATTTATGTGCAGGGGTGGGGAAATTTTCCAAATTCTTACCAGCCAAGGATTTATTTCGCCAGCCCGCAAGATGCAACACACGCAGTTGAAAATAGTTATGACAAAATCGCACGCGATTACAGACAAAATTACTATTACTACAATGCATTTTCATAATTCTTTTTTGTATAATATTAAGAAATATATGTAACAAAGGTAAGATTAATATTAGATAGAACTTAGTACCATACTTACACTGTAATTTGGAAAGTTAAAATATCTAGATTAAAAAAGTGTTTCTGATAATGTGCCTATTGCCTACAGTTTTTCAAAAACTAAAAATGCACTCGCCTTATGAGAAAATCCACTCGCCACTGGCGAGCAAAATGATGTATTTCCCCAACCCTTTTTATGTGTATATAATAGGAGATAAATAGCTTTTGATTCTGTATTTCTATGCTATAAAGCATAGAAATTCTTACCAGCCAAGGATACCATACTTACACTGTAATTTGGAAAGTTAAAATATCTAGATTAAAAAAGTGTTTCTGATAATGTGCCTATTGCCTACAGTTTTTCAAAAACTAAAAATGCACTCGCCTTATGAGAAAATCCACTCGCCACTGGCGAGCAAAATGATGTATTTCCCCAACCCTTTTTATGTGTATATAATAGGAGATAAATAGCTTTTGATTCTGTATTTCTATGCTATAAAGCATTGACGTTTGTGTGTTTTTCGTTAGCATTGGGAGTACCTAGCCGATTTAAAAAATAATGTGGACAAAAAATGTTGGTAACCATCTTTGCTGCAAAATATACTATATTTTGCGTAGGAACAATAATCACCATCAATGCACGAGCAAAAAAAGTTCTAAAATTGAGAAATCTTTGATGTTGATATGACTAAAAATTTAAAATCTCTTTTTTTTTTGGTGGCAACTTTTAAGATATAATATTCTCGTTATGAACGATTTCTAAAACATTCGACAATTTAATTTCACATATTAAAAATTTTTTTCTAGAAAAAGTTTTAAACCCAATTTATTGAGAATATTGCAATTTCTAGGATACTGTTGGGGTCAGAAACTATAACTTTGGCATCACAGTAACTTATAAGATGTAAGTGCTCGTTTAGGACAAATTTTTAAAAAGGGATTCCTTAATTCTTATCGACAACCTCATTGCATCCGTGGAAAACAGATATTCAACATTATAAACTATTCGGACGGATTTCACACCATATAAAATACACTCCATTTCTCTTCAAACATAATAGTTTATGTTATTTATAGTTTCTCAAATCGGTGCGAAGCTTCTGTTTATGCTCATGACATCATTTCAAAGAGCTATATTTCCAATATAGGAAAATTTGGTGTTTTATTTTCTGTTACTTTTAACATTTTGCATATTTCCAATTTTATATCCATGCATGGTTTGCTTTTCTTTTATAAAAATAGTATATGCAACAAGATTTTTTAATTCTACGATTCGATATGCTTATTTTCATCATTATATTTTATCACAATGAATGACCAATTAAATGTAACATCTCATTTTCTTTACTTATCGCAAGTTATTAAATGTGTATTCTCAGCAATATCGCTCAGACTAATCCCTCTGAGGGAAGTCCTAGTTACTATTTACTCCATGTACTGATTCGGTTATCTACGAAAATGTCCAGCCGGTGAAAATCACGCTCACCAAATTTCTGTGACGTATGCACATAAATTGTGCTTTTTTATCAGTTTTTTTAATATAACTTTTAAACTATTTGGAATTAATTTTTAAAAGTAGGTGCATTCACCAGATTACCTTCATAGGTACCTATTGGTACAAACAGAATCAAAATCCGACAAGTACTTTTTGAGATTTGCTTGACGAAAGAATTTTTTTGAATTTTAATATCGTTACGTATCTCTGAGTATAAAGACTTCGCTTCGCTCAGACAATTAAATTTTGGAATAAATTTGTCTTTTTTTTGCTTTTATAAGATTTTAAGTTGTTTATCAAAGCTTAAGCATATTTTTTGCTGAAAAAACATCGTTTTTTCCAGTATAAACTTTTAATTTTGTTGTAAAAATGCAAATGGTTCATTTTCAAGATTTTTATTAAAAATTTATAGTTATGGCAAATGAAAATTGTTGTTAATTTTTAGTGTTCTAAGTTGAAAATGTTTATTAGATCAAAAATTGAAATTTTTTTAACCAAAAAAATGGTATCTTATGTTTTCATTAAGGTAGCGAGTTTTGTATAGAATAAAGTACAGTAAGATTTTGTATATACGAAATGAAATACTACTGTTTTTGGACAAAAAAGTGATACAGATTTTTTTAGACAAGTTATGAATTTGTAATCTAGCTTTTTTGTAAAATTATTGTAAGTTTTATATAAAATCAGTAATATTACACTAGTTTTTGTTGATAAACCAGTTTTTTCATTGATATAAGACATTTTTAAACTGGATTTATCATATTTTCCAGCAAAAACGGTACAAATGCCAAGAATCAGCTGAACAGTGCAAAAAAACTGAAGAATAAAAAAAAAAAATGTTAATACAAATGATGAAAATAGTGGCACTATGGAAAAAAAAATCAGGGAGCAGTAATGTTAGTAATTAATTAAATGCAAAAAAATTGTGTGTGAGAGAATTAAAAGCTGTCTTCTTAAGCATATATGTTCCAGGGGGTGGATTGGGGATGATCTCCAGAATCTAGAAAAAAAAAGAAAAATGCAAAACCATGATTTTATAAGAGAAAAAACAACTAATTGACATTTTTTTGACAAAATGCAAAAAATTGGCATTTTTTGGAGATTTTACACCCCTTTCCCATTTTTAGACCATTTAGCCCCCAGAAAATTTTGTTGTCACACATATGCTTTTAAATTGCTTTTGCATGCTTTTATGCAAACTGTTTTTATAATTTTGTTTCAAGAGAATTTTTTTTTTAAAAATGGAAACATTGTTAAATAATTTTGGGTACAAGATACATACTCGTACATGGTGTAAAGACAATTTTAAAAAGGTAAAGGTTTGTTTTATCTTCAAAAACATAAAAAATGTACTGCAAAATGGATAAGTGCTGGCAAGTGTTTGTAATGTGGACTGATTTTATTTGTAAAACAAAATGTTTATATAACATCATTACTATTTAACATAATGACAGAAACTTACATCATGATTCAAACAATGTTGTACAAAAAATAACAAAATGATAATGTATGCAGCAGACCTTTACATGTATAAAGTGCAATACACAATATTGCACTGTACAAAAAAGTACATACACAAAAAATCGCAGCATGACTGACTTTTTGAACAGAACATTTTGTGTACACACAAACATAACATGAAATTTTTTTGTATACTTTATAGAAAAGAAAGTGCATATGTTTTTTATTTTTATACAGGTTGTTAAAAAAAGATTTTTTGGAACATTGAGGCGCAGTAATCGGATGGCAAAAAAAAAACGTGTACAAATCGAGCATGGTACTGTGTCAGAAATCGAAAAAAGCATGACTGAGCAGTCAAAACAATGTCATGAAAGATTCAGACTGTTTGAAAAAATAGTGAGATTTTTTAACTTGCTTATTTTTTATTATATTTATATTTATTATATATTGCAAATGGCAGTTGGGTAGCAAGTTATTAATAATGATATATTTCACAGTAAAGTCTTTTTTTTTTGGGGGGGGGGGGTAAATGGTTCAAGTCAGGGCTGAGGCCTAGGGCAATCTAAAAAAAATTCAAATTTTTGCATTTTTATTTTTTTTTCTCCAAAAATGGCATCTTTTTTGCAATCTTTTCCTTTCTGGGCGCCCTCCTCCCAATACCTGTTATATGTGTGTTAAAAACATGTTAAATTATTTATTAAGGCATGTTAATTTTAGCATAATACTCTATTTAAATTACCATTTATTCATAAACAATACTGTTTGCTTTACGCATTGTATGCATAAGCCTTATGTTAATATTTTGCTACTGTTCAAACTTTTTAGACTGAAGATGAAATGAATCAAGAAATAGAAGCCAATGAAAATGGTAATGTAGAAAATGAATTAATTGTGAACAAAAATGATCAAATAAATGATGAAATGAATAGCAAAAGAATGAAACAAAGAAGCATTTCTATTAGGAAAGCAAAAGTAAGTGTGCTTTTTTACTAAATATTTTGTTAATTAGTTGGTATTAGTTTATCAGTGTTTTGTTCATAGTTTTTGTCCACCTATAGAATACGCTTTTGGGACAGGATGTTTAGGCGCCACTGATTATGTGCAGGACATTTAGGCGCTGCAAGTTAGGCACCACACGTTTTTGTGCCATTATTTAGGCCCTGCTGTTTAGGCGCAATGACTGAAAAGTGATCACAAAATTTAATATTAGCCTGTCTATATTGCAGTATATTATTAATACTAAGGTACCCTGGGGTAATAACGCCACGTTAAGGTTCTACCAATTTTCACGGCTTAGTTTTAGATTGTATTTTTCAAACAAATATAGGATCTGATACAGCAACTCATTGACTATCCATATAAAATAAAATAATTTAACAGATATGTATTCATAAAATGTAATGGCTTTTTTTCTTGACCCATGCTATTTGGCGTTATTACCCACCTATATGGGTAATAACGCCATGCAAACAAAATTATGAAATAAGATGGAATAATTGCATGTAGATAGCCCAATTCTAAAAGTACAAACTCTACAAACTTAGAAATTGAAAAATTGCATTCTAAGCTATTGAAAATGTTCATTTTTATGTGAAAGTGTAAGAAAAATAAAGGTGTGGAGTGGGAGGGGGGATGAGGCAAAATAATATCAGACCGTGAGCTTCTTTTTGCTTAAAAAGGACCGTTTAAATAGAAATATGAGAAACATTGCACAGTTTTAACTGTGTTTATTTGAATCAGTATTTGGGATGTAGCTCGGCCATTCTAGGGAATCAACCGGGGTATTAATGTCAAGGATTGGCGTTATTACCCCGGTATAGTTATTGCGCAGTACATTTTAAATTACAAATTATCTCGAGAAGATATCCAAAATCTTCAACAACATTTTAAAAGTACATGAAATGCACTACAAATTTATGTAATTAACAAAGTATTTCCGGATAAAAACATAGTCTTCACATCACAAAACGTATCTCGCAAATTTTAGATCAAGCGTTAATTTTAGTTGTTTGTAAAAACAATAAGACCTAAAAATGAAACAAATTAACTTGAAGCTGTTTTTTGCAATTTATATGACTCAAAATCCTTCTGCGCAGAGCACATGGGTGTCATTTACCAGATTATTTCATAATTATGCAAAATATAAGCACTTGGCGTTATTACCCCGCCTGGCGTTATTACCCCAGGGTACCTTATGTTGTGTATATTGTACTTCTAAATACAGTATTGGCAAAAAAATTTTACATTAAATTCTTTATTGTCTGCACAGTTGTATTTGCATATAAAGTGTATTCTGTATGAATGAAGTAAAAAGTTTGAATTTTATTCATGTTAGTTAAAATTGTAGTTACTACAGTAATTAACTTTGACCATAAAGTATGGCCTAAAATAACTTGAAATTTTCACATAACCTGCATTGTAATGGAATTTTGCAAATGATTCAGAGATCCACACAGTAAAAAGTCACATTTGTTTCTTTTGTCTGTATGGTAAAAAAGTACTGCTAGCATACTGTATCATTTTCACAAAATGTCGAAAAAATTCTTTTATATGAGTGGAAGTCACAATGTATGTCAGACTGCTCTGGACCAAAGAGTTGGATAAGAAATTATAAAAAAACTAGCCTTATGATTCTCAAATGTGTTGCTTACAATAAAAAAACTGTAGGTCAGGGAAAGTTAAAATAAGCTTTTTTACAGAACAAGCAGTTATCCATTTCTGTTTAGACAACAAATTCTAAAAAAATTATTGGCTTTTCTTTATGGTGGTCAGTCCGCACGGGCTATGAAGGAGACCTCCATAAGCATGGGGTGTATGCCTACTGTATATTCCAAGTATTAAAAATTATATCATTCAGTCAGACGCCTTAATGTCTCAGCACCTAAATGTCACATTTCCTAAAAGACCTGGTGGCTAAACATACTGGCTCCTAAATGTGCTGGCGCCTAATTGGTCAGTGCCTAAACATCCGAGCACCTAAATGGCAGTGCCTAATTGTCACATACCCATATGCTTTCTGTAAAATATAATTCTAGTACATGTCTTACTGTGTTATATGCTAAAAAATGTCCAGATTTAAGAAAAGCTAATCTTTTATATCATTTTGTGTTTAGGAAAAACGAAAAAAAATTAAAATTGCCAATGCTGAACGAAAGAAAAAAAACCGGCCGAAAGATCGTCAAGGTGAAAATGTTGGTGGTTTTGTTCAGAATAATGCAGTAGAAAAAGACAGAATGAAAACAATTTTTTGGAAGCAGATGGTCATTTGCAAGTTTGTAAGCAAGTACAGGGAAGGTACAAGTAAGGTTACTGGACAGCAGGTAAACAAATTTAGACTAAATGTTAAAGTGTGTTTAGAAAAAATTTTAGCAGCAAAACCATTAATGCTTAGAAAATTATATTCAGCATTGTCCACGCTGAGCAAAAAATACAATGTTGTTGATGAGATTGTAAAAAAATTTGTTGATTGTAATGATTATTGTGTCGCATGTGAACAAGCTTATGCTGGTAAAAGGTATCATGTCGCAAATCATGAAGAGTACGGTTTTGATTCGAGCAACATAGAGTACAGTAAATTAAATGAGATTTTAGAAACATTTGAGCCTGTTGATGAAAAAGTGAATGATTCAGAAGAAAAAGATACAGTTGAAAATGTTGATAATAATGTAGTTGGTAGTGATTCTGATAGTTCTGTAAATGAGTGTGATAATAATGTTGTTAATGATGAAGAGGAAATAAAAAGGAAAAAACGTGCTGCAAAAAGAGGAAAAGCAAGATTTTGTGATGAAAAATGTATTTTGCCAAGCAATTGGGGTACATTTTTACACAAAGGTTTGGAGGTCCTAGCAAATGAGGAGTTGAAAGACACAAAAAAATTAAAACTTCTTCAAAGAGAAATTGTGAAATTTGAAAGTTGTAGTTCGTGTGTAGAAGGAGAATATCCAGAATGCTCACTTGGCTCAGGATGTTTTGACAGAATCAAACTGATGCGAAAATTGACACCTCATTATGCAGGAATTCGTACTTTACTGAATCGATTTTATGCAGTACGTGCAGCAAACAATTTGTTGATTCAAGCTGATAATGCCATTTTCAGTTATAACATAGACAAATTAAAAGTTTTCCTTCAAAGTTTAACACCTAATCAAAGATTAATAACTGATGATGGTGACAAACTAGAAACAATTGGAGATAATTTGGACAAAGAAATATTTGAAAAGTTTGGTGATGTTCGGAACAAATTTGACATAGAATGCAAAGATTACCCTAAAGAAACATGCATTATTTGCAACATGTGGACTGAAAAAAAAAAACTAAGATGTTTTAAAAAATGGGAAACAGTTCCAGGATTTTCAGGACAAGAAACAGAAAAATTGATTGGACATTTACAATCAAAGACTGAAAATAGTTTGCCAGTTAAAATTTGTGTCCGTTGTTTAAAAAGTCTGGGCAGCAAAGAAATTCCTGTATTGTCTGAATTTAACAATATGGGTTTAGATGAAATACCAGAAGAAATCACTTGTTTGAACATTTTTGAGTTGAATTTGATAAAATTAGCAAAAACTTTTCAAACCATCATACGTTTGAAACCACTACGATTTTTGCATGACACTGGTGATTTCACACATGCAGTTAAAGGTCTGGCAGCTCATTTGCCATTGCCATTAAAAGAGACGCATACTTACATACAAGAAACATTACCATCAACTGACAAATTAGAAATCATTGTTGATAGTTTTCCAACTAAGAAAAATGTTGTTTGGCGTTCTTTGGTTGATTTGGAAAAAGTCTACAAAGCACTGGAAAAAATCAAAAAAATTAATGCATGGTACAAAGATGTAAACATAGCTAGGGGTCAATTAGAAGAGCAAGAAAAAGATGTTGAAAATTTACCAGTTAAACTAACAACTACTGGTCAACCAGATGTGTTGTTGCAGAACAAAGATTTAGCAATGCTGGTAAAGAGTGCAGAATGTGATCCATACACACATGTGACAATTCAACCAGTTGAAGTTATTGCACCCGAAGATTTTGAAGACAATCAGGCATACAGAACAAAAAAAGTTTCAGGAAAAGCAATTTATTTGAAAGACAAAAGCTTGGATGTGTTGT
Organism: Maratus speculifer; assembly: GCA_964019185.1. Taxonomy (NCBI): domain Eukaryota; kingdom Metazoa; phylum Arthropoda; class Arachnida; order Araneae; family Salticidae; genus Maratus; species Maratus speculifer. The sequence continues at coordinate 200,039,852 of OZ025290.1, forward strand.
GTTATCCAGAATTGTATCCAACTGGAACAAATGGAATGTACAGTGATCGCCTAGAAAATGTAAAACCAGCATTGTTTTTGAAACATCGATTTCATCATAAAGATTCCCGTTTTAGAAAGAACATACAGTACTTGTTTGCAGAACTTGGCAGATACGATGATCGATCAGTTGAACAAGGCATGTACGCAGTTATGAAAACATCAAATGTCAGTACAACAGCTGCACAATTGATCAAACAAATAAAGGAAAAAAATCAAGAGTTGAACAACAACCTATCTATGTTGTTTGCAAAATGTCGTGGATTTAAAGAATACTGGTCACAAAAAGCCAGTGACTTACGAGCTATGGATGAAAAGTTTGGACCTGCAACATGGTTTTTAACATTAAGTTGTGCTGAATACTCATGGCCAGACATGCGAGAATATTTAGAACTAGTGAAAAATGCTCCAAGGAGCAGTGCAAAAGCAGAATATGATTTTAATTGAGCATTAAAAAGTAATGGACAAGTGCTTCTGTTTATTACTGAGCATGAGGAAGGATAATGGATCCCTTCTTGGCTACAACTCACTTCAATGCCAACTTTGAAAAAATCATATTTGCGCTTTTTCCATATAAAAGAAATTTGCGGTTCTTTAGTAGAATTTTCCACCGTGCTTTAGATGTTAACCAGGGGTGTAGTCATAAAAATAACATAAGATATATGCTCTAAGCAGAGGGATATTCTAGAATGTGTATACTATAAGCTTTCTTGAAAAACAGAGGGTATATGCACTGTTAAAAATCTGCTGCATTTTGCTGCAACGCCCTCCACCACTTGTATATCATATCTCTATTCCAACCAATGAGAGAGCGCCATTTCAGGGCCAAGTAACCGTTTTCTATACAAGCAGGGGAGTGCGTTGCAGCAAAATGCAGCAAATTTTTAACAGTGTGGTGTTCTATTAAAAAGTCCAGAAGGTGTACGGCGTATAGCCTGTACTACATCTCTGATGTTAACTGCACTGTTCACTCTGCACTATACTACAAATCAATTTTCTGTGCAATTATACACTTAGGGTATGCTTGGTGGCAGTGCATGAATGTGATACCTGCAGGAACTAGATATCTGGCATTATGTCGCCTTCCTTTACATTTATGTCTAATTAAGCTGCATCTTTACTGGTTACATCTTTACACTATACATTTTTATAGTAACTGCGACTAATTTGTTTTCACGGAAAAAGCGCAAATATGATTTTTTCAAAGTTGGCATTGAAGTGAGTTGTAGCCAAGAAGGGATCCCTTATCCTTCCTCATGCTCAGTAATAAACAGAAGCACTTGTCCATTACTTTTTAATGCTCAATTAAAATCATATTCTGCTTTTGCACTGCTCCTTGGAGCATTTTTCACTAGTCCTTCTATTTTTCCATATTCCATAGGGATACTGCACAACTTGTTTTGTATTTTATATATGGAAAACAAAATCTTATTTGTATTGAAATTAAAAAATGCTACATACTCTAATACTCTGGTGTTACAAATTAAAAAAAAATTTAAACAGGTTTTTCTATACCAAAATTCTACGGTGGTTTTCAAAAAAAAAAAAAAAAAAAAACAGTTTTTTACTAAAGTGAATAAAATAATAAATATTTTCAAAGAATAGATTTTTCATTCAAATATCCATTATTTTTGCCAAAAACAGGAACTTTTTTTACGCAAGAGTAAAGTTTGATACAAAAACCATGCTTCTTTTTTTTTCTTAATCCGTATTTATTACGGACTTATTAAAAACGTACTCGAGCGCTTTTATAGGAAACGATTGCTTTACTGTGTTATGGAGCATTCTCATTGGCCATAAAGAGACATTCTATAAAAGCTGTGGAGTGACTCTGCAACAAATGGGTCAAATTTTTAACAGTGCACTGTTATAAATCTGCTGCATTTTGCTGCAACGCCCTCCACCACTTGTATATAATATCTCTATTCCAACCAATGAGAAAGCGCCATTTCAAGGCCAAGTAACCGTTTTCTATACAAGCAAGGGAGTGCGTTGCAGCAAAATGCAGCTGATTTTTAACAGTGTGCATGTCCTTGGCGCTATAGTTTACAGGAGTGGTACATTGTTCAAAATTTGAAACTTTTGCTGCATCGCCACTCCATCGCTTTGATAGAATATCTCTATTTTGATCGATGAGAATCCTCGATAATGCATTTAAGTAATCGTTTTCTACTTATCTACTATATCGTTTCCGTATATTTATTTTTTCAATCAGCACCAAGGTGCGCACTTTCTTAGAAGACGCGGTCTATTAGAGGGCGCATTCTATTAGAATAAATACGGTATATACTTATAGTAAATACACTTTGTTAAAGTACAGGGCCCCAATATTTGACAGGTACGCCAGGCATTTTTGCCATTGATGCCATTGTGCTAAAAACAAAATATAAATAAAGGAAAAAAATGGATAAAATATAAATTTGGCATGGTGCAAAAATTGCCTAGTTTAAAATTAAAAATCAAATTTGACAGCCACCAGGGCTAGACACCGTGCATAATTATTCAGTAAATGATTCATTAAAAAATGACAAAAATCAGCATGTCAAATATTTCAAAAAAATTCATAATTCGTTAAAAAATTAAGTTAAAAATAAGAGAAAAAAAAGCATTCTGATTTTTTTTATGCTTAATCGAATGGTGTAACTGGTTTTTCTCTCCGATGATCAGAAGTACCTTAGATTGATGACTGCTATTCTTTTATTTCATCTTGTAAAAAAACTGTTTAACGTAAAGCTATGAATTTTTGCAGGATTAATTAGCATCGCAAAATCTTTAAAATAAACTTTACCGCAACATTCTATCTGCAATAGAACGTTACATATACCCATTTATGACCAAGTTTGGAAAATACGCAATTTCAGAAAAACCGCCCAGCGAACTAACGTTTTCTCGATGACTACCCCGGGATAAAAAGTTTGTCTTTTGTTTAAAAAAAAATAAGTTTTTATCTTTAGTAGTTTTCGAGAAAAGTGCTGTGACACAAAATTTTTGTCCGATTTTCAGAATACTCTACAGTACACCTACAGTATGCCATAAAAAAAATAATTTTTGTGCTATGTTGTGCTTCTTGGTCAGACGAACATTTAAAAAAAATCATCGAAATTGGATAAGTATTTAGTTAGTTATTGCTAAAAGAAAAATTGAAAAATCCGTGTTTTTGCGGTTTCCTATGCTTAAGCATTATCGCTCAATCATATTATTGTTGCGCGCTGCCGCGCGCACAATGATTGGATACTCTTCGTCTGGTATTCTAAAAAGTGTGTTGACTTTGATGCAACGTATATTTGAAATTCCCTCAGATAAGCACTATCAAAGAGACAGTGCAGTAATCAGTCAAAGAAGACTGACAGAAAATTATCATCATTGGGAATTCTGAGACAGCAAAACTGCCCTCAGCTGAGACGAAGATCACTACATTTTTAGGAAAAAATGTAGGTAACTGCACTCAGATCCTTGGTTAGCTCCATTAATGGCAGCTAGGATACCCATAGCCATACCCATGTTACAGTTACACCCCATAATGAGCATGTAAAAGTAGAGTATAAGTACCACTACCAAGGTGATTTCCATCAGTTGCCCTATAATAGCAACACCATCAGGGATCCTTCAGGTGTCTTTTTAGAAGCAACACCATCAGGAATTTAAACCCCCACATGGGGGAAGGAAGCCTCTACATAGAGGCAAAAAGACCTTCACAATGAAGGCCAGTTAGGGCTACTAGATTTACGAGCTGAAGCATCCGCCATTGATATGCCTTTGGGTTTGCCATATGTACCCAGCGCCCATTCGCTTCTATGTAAACAGAGAGCAACGGTGCTGCATTTTGACAGTTATTTTCTATTAAATACACGTTATAATTAAATACGAAATTTATGGTAAGATGTTGCTCTGCTATGAATTGTTCAAACCATTTTAGAAAAGGACACAAGGCGTTCCAATTTCTGGAAGAAAACACAAAACAAACAAAGTAAATAACCAACTGTCGTCGAAATGATTGGCGCGGTTTTCGAAAGCGCCAAATTTAAAAGTCGGTCAAAACTTGTAAAAATAAATGATGATTACAATTCTTTTAGATTTAATTTTTTATATCTGTATTTATATAATTCTCGTATGATAGCGGTTCCCAATCAAGGGTATGCATGCTCTTGGGGATACGTTACGGGTTTTCTGAGGGCATGTCTTAAATAAGTAATGTTTTAAATCAGAAAAATGTTAGAAATGATAATGTAATTTTTATCGATTTATTATATGATTGAGAAAAGATAATAACAAATAAGAAAAATTGCACAATTAATTATTATTATTATAATTTATTTATTATTATTATACAGTATTAGATATTTTTATTAATTATTTTATTATATTAACGTATTATATTTTATAATGTATTATATTATATTATAATTATATAATTTTTTGTAGATATAAATATAATATATAACGTAATAACATATTAATACACAACTTTATAATTAAAAAAATAATAATATATAAATTGTTATATATAATTAAAATTATAAATAATTTTAAAATATAAATATATAAATAATGTAAATATTTATTATATTATATTTATTTATTATATTATAAATTTTATTTATATTATAAATTATTTATATTATAAATTTATTTATATTTATTTATTATATTATAAATATTATTCCAATATATATACATATTATGTTATTTTGTATAATTATATTGCATTATACAATATAATAAATAATAGATTATATGTATATATATATATATATAATAAAATAATATAAAACTATATAAATATAATAAATTATTCATATTTAATTTATTAATTGTAATTTAACAATAACAATAATAATAATAATAGTTTAATAAATGACAAATTTATAATTTAATAATTAATAAAATATATTAACTATAATTATAATAAATGTATTATGTAAACAATATATTTAAATAATATATAAAGTATTATGTATAATTATTATGCATTACATTACTGTATTAATTATTACATTATTTATTTATTTATTTATTTATTTTTTTATTATTTATTATTTGATTACATATTTATCTTTTTGATTTACTATGAGTTGATAGAATATCATTTTTTAAATACATATTTCTTAATGAGTAGATTTTTTAATATTTGATTTTAATTAGTTATACATTTAATTTTTTATTGATTTACTATGAGTTAATAAAATATTATCATTTTTTAAATTAATTCTTGCCAGTGAAATTAATTTTTTAATAGGTAATTTTATTTATTTATACAATTATGTTTATTAATTTACTATCAATTATTACTATCAAATATAATTTTTTTTATGAATTCTTGTTAGTGAAACTAATTTTAATTTAATTTAATTTATTTATACAATTATTTTTATTAATTTGCTATTAGTTAATAAAATATTATCATTTTTAAAATCAATTCTTGTAATTGAAACTAATTTTTAATATTTAATTTTATTTATTTTTACAATTATTTTTATTAATTTACTATCAGTTAATAAAATATATAATAATTTTTAATTTTTTTAATAATTTATTAGAACAGAAAAAATACATTCTTCATTACTATATTTTTAGCACATATTTATTAAGTTTAATATATATCAGTTCCTTGTCACTTTTTTGCTGTTTCACATTTTTTCAGCATTTGTTTTTTCTGTCACTTTCTTCCAGTCACTTTTTTTCTGTTTATCACATAGATGATGCATTACAAAATGATGCATTACTTGTAGTTCAAGTAATATAATTTAACAAATAATAAACAAATTTCTTGAGATCGCCAATAAGGCGCTAAAGTCACCTCTGTGGTCGCCAAGAAGCAGGGATGTACCCACAGTGTACCTAAATATGGCGATGATGCTCCGGCCCATAATTCTAGAGGCTCTAAGGCCAGTAAGAGCGGCTGTGCCTCATGACCGGCACTTACTCTGTGTACTCTTTGGTCCATGAGTGACTCTTGGTACACTCCTTTCAATTATTGTAAACAGCACAGTAAAAATTTTCCAGGGGAATGTCTCAGTAAAAAGTCTATAGATAAGTTTAATTTAGAAAAATTTGAAATCTATCCAAAATAAACAAAAATGTGTATAAAATTTGAAAAGAAAAACATAAAAGTTTGTTCCCAAAACAGTCTAGAACATTTTTGGTGGCAAGGGGTGGTAGAATCTCCATGGTGCAGGGTTTACTTCTAAGACTCCTACGTGCATGTATGCTTGTAATCCAGTCATGCCCATCTTAGAGGCAAATGGGCCTTCTTAATGAAGGCCAGTAAGAGTGGCTGTGCCTAATTGCTGACACCCACCCAATGAACACTTTGGTCTGTGAGTGACTCAAGGTACACTCCTTTAAAATGTTGTCCTTTATTTCTACTGCAGAACTTTATTACCTATAATTTTTGCAGTTAGAGTGCTCTGCTAGATGGAAAAAGAAAAGTACCATATTTTGCTGAAAATTTTTATGTAAAAATCAAAGATATGTACTGTACTGCTCAATTGTTCATTGTTCTTCAATCGATGCTTTTAACTGTCTAAAACCACAAAACATCATTTAAAATTTTTGTAAAAATAACAAATAAACATCTTTTAAGCTAGGTACAAAACGCGTTCTGTACTGAATGTCATCATAATTAAGATCATTAATGTGAATCCATCTATTATCTGAACATCTGACTAAGCATGTATAATGACCACTTTGAGGTGAATTGCCACTGTGTAAAATTGCACCAACACATTTGTAATTTTTACCACCAATAGAAACTTTATTTGCATTAAATCCTGATATAGCACGATTACATTTTCTTTGTACATTATCATCAAACAACTGTAGCATAACAACTAAATAATGCTGATCATTCAACACTAAAATCATAGGTATTCTGCTCAACTACCAGCGATTGTTGTTGACATTCATTACAAAAAGACATACTTATCTGTTCTCTAAATAAGCTACCAAATGTGCAAGGGCCATCAGGAGGCACTAAAATAATTTCCATTCCTGCTGAAAGTGTTTCTCGAATCAAGTGGTTTCGTTCTCTACAAAATACTCTCGTGGACACAACAAATTCAAACAAATTTCTACAGGCAATAACTTCATCCAACTTGTTTATAAATGTACTAAAAAATTCATGAGCATCTTGCTGTGCTCGTTGATTAAATGGATCACCAACCAATGATCGTAAATGAGACAATGTTGTCACTTGGTTCGACTGACTGCTATATAAATTAAATAACTGATGAATTTCATTACAAAAGGCATTGTTGCCAGTGTAATTCATTACTTTATTGTGCAAAGTGGTTATTGGTAATAAAATGTGTAAAACTGAATTTGCATAGCATGATACAAAATCATTGTTTAACAACTTCAAACATTTGAATTCAGTATTAGTACCATCATTGTTATTAACCGAAACAGTACTGGTTTTAGTTTTTGTGTTCATTAATTTTTGTTTCTTTAATGGTGGTTCAATAATATCTATTATCAATGGAGCTTTCACTACAGTTTTTTTCATCTGTGCAAATTCTTCAGGCGGCTGATTAAATACACTATATGGAGGCAAACCAACAGATGCTCGTAATTTATTGTATTCAGCAACAGCTTTTCTTTTACACATAATTGAACAAGGATCCAGTCCAATGAGATGTACATTCGACAACTGTTTTGCACGTGACAAGGCAACATAAATCATTCCATCTTCGAAACAGGCATCACTAGCATCAACTAAGATTTGATCCAAAGTCAATCCTTGTGATTTATGAATTGTAATTGCATATGCTAAACATAATGGAAACTGCGAACGTTCGATTGTTATATCTTTTGATAAAAAAAACTCTGCATTTACTGCTTCAACACTAGTTTCTTCTTCCAAAGCATCAAATTTTACAACAATGGACTTTACTTTTTTGCTATTACATGGTCAAACAATGTTCATGACAGTTCCCAAAGATCCATTCACAAGACCATCAGCAACATTTAAATTTCGACGAAGCATGACTCTAGCATTGATGCCAATTTTTAATGTAGACTCTAAGCCTGCAGTTTCAGAGGTTTTACTGAGTTTCTTTTTTAAAGCAGCAGACATTTTCATCTTTTCAAGATTAACAGCTTTTCTTTTTGTTGCCTCACAGCGTGTATCAACACATGGAACTTCGACAATGTTAATCTTTTCAAATTCCAGCATGAACTTGTTAAATGATTCAACTTTTTCATTAGTTGGCAGTAAACAAATACATTTCTTCCCACCAGAATGCAACATTTTTTCACTAAAAAATTTTGCTGAATATTCCATTGAACAGGTTCCATCTTCTGAAATTAATCGATTTTTCAACATTTTAATGTCATGTTTACTAGGACATCCAATGCGAATGCGACATAGCATTTCAGCATACAACAAATCATCAGCTTGTCGCATATGTTTAAGCAGTTCGCTGTATTCAAAATCATTCCAAAAATTGTATGCACCAACTCCACCAAAAAGTTGAGTAACTTTTGATGCTGGCAAGTCTTCAAAGATAAACTGCGCATTAACTGGAGCTAACTGCAGTAAATCGCCAAATATAATGAGGTTTTTGCTTCCAAATGACCATTTGCGATTTGTACTACATTCATCTAAACGAATACTCATCATGGCCAAAGTCACATTAGACACCATACTGCATTCATCCATGATTATCAAATCCAGCTTTTTCCATTTATTTTTAAACAATTTTACATCATCCGGCTGCAACTTAAAATATTCAGCTTCAGTTGTATGTTGCACCGGCAGTTTAAAAAATTTATGAATTGTCACACCATTAATATTAAAAGCAGCAATACCTGTTGGAGCAATTACAGCTACTGAATTTCTGTCACCAGCATTCATTAGTCTAATTTTGTCAGTTAAACATTCAATCAAAAAACTTTTGCCTGTTCCAGCGACACCACTAGTAAACATGCACAGCGGCTTAATCTTTGCATCCATTTTCCTAGATTCAATGCACTGAATAACATAATCAAACACTTTTCGCTGATCTTCATTCATGCTTTTAATTTTTTTATTTAATTCAACTACATTTACAGTCACAATGTCAGTATCAGCAACATCATTTTCAACAATTTGCCCTGCGTTCAACATGTCAACATTTTCATCATTATTTTCATCATCGCCATCATTCATTTCGACATCTTTATCTTGTTGTAATTTTTCAGCAAATTCAATAGCAGCCTGAATTCTGCGTTTAGTTTCATCGCATTCTTTCATTTTTGGAAATGAAGGTACATGATGTTCGAAAGAAGCTTTGTATGATGGAAATTCACCCAACAATTCTTCTTCATTTCTCCATGGTTTAAACAACATGAGCAATGAATGATAATAAGCTTCAGTTCCATTGTCAGTTTGTAAATTGTGTTTTTGTGTCTTCAAAACAACTGGCTTTGTTCTTTTCCTAAACCAACCAAGTCCATTTTTTATTTCAAACACTTCTTTTGACTTTGGTTCTTGTCTTTCATAGCAGTACCATGAAGCTAATTCGTAAAGGCAAACACTTTCTAATTCATCAGCTCGGTTTGGATAATAGTCATCAATGAGATTTGCATGAAAAATGTTTGTCGATTCACCTTCTTCTTCTGCTAAAATGTTTAACTCATTAAAATTTTTAAGTTTTCTACGTCTGTCTTTTTTCATTGCAGTTGCAATATACTGAACAGCATCTGAGGAATAAAAACACGGACGGCCAAGAATTTTGTCAACAGCTTCATAACTTCCAGTTTCTCGTTGAATCATATTTTGTCTAGCAAATGCACGAAGTCGAGCTCCTAAACATTTATCTTCATTAATTGCCTTCCATATTTCATCGCTTTTATATTTTTCAGCCTTTGTTACATAATTGGTTATGTATCGATTTAAAACTAAGCTTTTTTCGCCAACATACTGAATGTCTGTATTAGCACCCCACATTGTTAAAACAGCCGGATTGTAATCATTTATGTTTGTTTCCTTTTCAGAACGCTGCAAATTGTAAAGTTTTGTACTTGAGCCACCAGACTTGCGTGCTTTTAAACAATCTTCAAGTTTATTTAATGATGTCTTTTTACACACTTTTCTAGGAAATTTGTGTCGGCAAACATGTATAAACTTTTTTGTTTTTCTATCTTTTACTAAACGTTGACAACTCGAACTGCATTTGTGTATTTGAAATCTTGTAACTAAATCATGTAAAATAGGGCTTTCTGTGCTCGATGGTAAAGTGCATTTTATGTGTTGATCAATAAAATAAATGATTTCACTTTCGGGTTTATCTCCGATCATAGGTGCATTTTTTACCCAAATTTTGCAGTGCACATGTGGTGCTCCTCTTGCTTGATATTCAATACGTGCAAAATAGTGTTCAACTTCACCCAATGGTCCAGTTTTGTTCATTATTACGTGTTTCAAAAATGCATCCCATCGTCGTCTAAACTGTAAACTAACCGACAGTGGATCATTTGCGCACAAGTAGCTGATTCTTTTCAAGTTGACAGTTTCATCATCAGAATTCATAAATTCTAAATATTCTCGCATGTCTGGCCATGAGTATTCAGCACAACTTAATGTTAAAAACCATGTTGCAGGTCCAAACTTTTCATCCATAGCTCGTAAGTCACTGGCTTTTTGTGACCAGTATTCTTTAAATCCACGACATTTTGCAAACAACATAGATAGGTTGTTGTTCAACTCTTGATTTTTTTCCTTTATTTGTTTGATCAATTGTGCAGCTGTTGTACTGACATTTGATGTTTTCATAACTGCGTACATGCCTTGTTCAACTGATCGATCATCGTATCTGCCAAGTTCTGCAAACAAGTACTGTATGTTCTTTCTAAAACGGGAATCTTTATGATGAAATCGATGTTTCAAAAACAATGCTGGTTTTACATTTTCTAGGCGATCACTGTACATTCCATTTGTTCCAGTTGGATACAATTCTGGATAACACAACACATCCAAGCTTTTGTCTTTCAAATAAATTGCTTTTCCTGAAACTTTTTTTGTTCTGTATGCCTGATTGTCTTCAAAATCTTCGGGTGCAATAACTTCAACTGGTTGAATTGTCACATGTGTGTATGGATCACATTCTGCACTCTTTACCAGCATTGCTAAATCTTTGTTCTGCAACAACACATCTGGTTGACCAGTAGTTGTTAGTTTAACTGGTAAATTTTCAACATCTTTTTCTTGCTCTTCTAATTGACCCCTAGCTATGTTTACATCTTTGTACCATGCATTAATTTTTTTGATTTTTTCCAGTGCTTTGTAGACTTTTTCCAAATCAACCAAAGAACGCCAAACAACATTTTTCTTAGTTGGAAAACTATCAACAATGATTTCTAATTTGTCAGTTGATGGTAATGTTTCTTGTATGTAAGTATGCGTCTCTTTTAATGGCAATGGCAAATGAGCTGCCAGACCTTTAACTGCATGTGTGAAATCACCAGTGTCATGCAAAAATCGTAGTGGTTTCAAACGTATGATGGTTTGAAAAGTTTTTGCTAATTTTATCAAATTCAACTCAAAAATGTTCAAACAAGTGATTTCTTCTGGTATTTCATCTAAACCCATATTGTTAAATTCAGACAATACAGGAATTTCTTTGCTGCCCAGACTTTTTAAACAACGGACACAAATTTTAACTGGCAAACTATTTTCAGTCTTTGATTGTAAATGTCCAATCAATTTTTCTGTTTCTTGTCCTGAAAATCCTGGAACTGTTTCCCATTTTTTAAAACATCTTAGTTTTTTTTTTTCAGTCCACATGTTGCAAATAATGCATGTTTCTTTAGGGTAATCTTTGCATTCTATGTCAAATTTGTTCCGAACATCACCAAACTTTTCAAATATTTCTTTGTCCAAATTATCTCCAATTGTTTCTAGTTTGTCACCATCATCAGTTATTAATCTTTGATTAGGTGTTAAACTTTGAAGGAAAACTTTTAATTTGTCTATGTTATAACTGAAAATGGCATTATCAGCTTGAATCAACAAATTGTTTGCTGCACGTACTGCATAAAATCGATTCAGTAAAGTACGAATTCCTGCATAATGAGGTGTCAATTTTCGCATCAGTTTGATTCTGTCAAAACATCCTGAGCCAAGTGAGCATTCTGGATATTCTCCTTCTACACACGAACTACAACTTTCAAATTTCACAATTTCTCTTTGAAGAAGTTTAAATTTTTTTGTGTCTTTCAACTCCTCATTTGCTAGGACCTCCAAACCTTTGTGTAAAAATGTACCCCAATTGCTTGGCAAAATACATTTTTCATCACAAAATCTTGCTTTTCCTCTTTTTGCAGCACGTTTTTTCCTTTTTATTTCCTCTTCATCATTAACAACATTATTATCACACTCATTTACAGAACTATCAGAATCACTACCAACTACATTATTATCAACATTTTCAACTGTATCTTTTTCTTCTGAATCATTCACTTTTTCATCAACAGGCTCAAATGTTTCTAAAATCTCATTTAATTTACTGTACTCTATGTTGCTCGAATCAAAACCGTACTCTTCATGGTTTGCGACATGATACCTTTTACCAGCATAAGCTTCATGCGACACAATAATCATTACAATCAACAAATTTTTTTACAATCTCATCAACAACATTGTATTTTTTGCTCAGCGTGGACAATGCTGAATATAATTTTCTAAGCATTAATGGTTTTGCTGCTAAAATTTTTTCTAAACACACTTTAACATTTAGTCTAAATTTGTTTACCTGCTGTCCAGTAACCTTACTTGTACCTTCCCTGTACTTGCTTACAAACTTGCAAATGACCATCTGCTTCCAAAAAATTGTTTTCATTCTGTCTTTTTCTACTGCATTATTCTGAACAAAACCACCAACATTTTCACCTTGACGATCTTTCGGCCGGTTTTTTTTCTTTCGTTCAGCATTGGCAATTTTAATTTTTTTTCGTTTTTCCTAAACACAAAATGATATAAAAGATTAGCTTTTCTTAAATCTGGACATTTTTTAGCATATAACACAGTAAGACATGTACTAGAATTATATTTTACAGAAAGCATATGGGTATGTGACAATTAGGCACTGCCATTTAGGTGCTCGGATGTTTAGGCACTGACCAATTAGGCGCCAGCACATTTAGGAGCCAGTATGTTTAGCCACCAGGTCTTTTAGGAAATGTGACATTTAGGTGCTGAGACATTAAGGCGTCTGACTGAATGATATAATTTTTAATACTTGGAATATACAGTAGGCATACACCCCATGCTTATGGAGGTCTCCTTCATAGCCCGTGCGGACTGACCACCATAAAGAAAAGCCAATAATTTTTTTAGAATTTGTTGTCTAAACAGAAATGGATAACTGCTTGTTCTGTAAAAAAGCTTATTTTAACTTTCCCTGACCTACAGTTTTTTTATTGTAAGCAACACATTTGAGAATCATAAGGCTAGTTTTTTTATAATTTCTTATCCAACTCTTTGGTCCAGAGCAGTCTGACATACATTGTGACTTCCACTCATATAAAAGAATTTTTTCGACATTTTGTGAAAATGATACAGTATGCTAGCAGTACTTTTTTACCATACAGACAAAAGAAACAAATGTGACTTTTTACTGTGTGGATCTCTGAATCATTTGCAAAATTCCATTACAATGCAGGTTATGTGAAAATTTCAAGTTATTTTAGGCCATACTTTATGGTCAAAGTTAATTACTGTAGTAACTACAATTTTAACTAACATGAATAAAATTCAAACTTTTTACTTCATTCATACAGAATACACTTTATATGCAAATACAACTGTGCAGACAATAAAGAATTTAATGTAAAATTTTTTTGCCAATACTGTATTTAGAAGTACAATATACACAACATAAGGTACCCTGGGGTAATAACGCCAGGCGGGGTAATAACGCCAAGTGCTTATATTTTGCATAATTATGAAATAATCTGGTAAATGACACCCATGTGCTCTGCGCAGAAGGATTTTGAGTCATATAAATTGCAAAAAACAGCTTCAAGTTAATTTGTTTCATTTTTAGGTCTTATTGTTTTTACAAACAACTAAAATTAACGCTTGATCTAAAATTTGCGAGATACGTTTTGTGATGTGAAGACTATGTTTTTATCCGGAAATACTTTGTTAATTACATAAATTTGTAGTGCATTTCATGTACTTTTAAAATGTTGTTGAAGATTTTGGATATCTTCTCGAGATAATTTGTAATTTAAAATGTACTGCGCAATAACTATACCGGGGTAATAACGCCAATCCTTGACATTAATACCCCGGTTGATTCCCTAGAGTGACCGAGCTACATCCCAAATACTGATTCAAATAAACACAGTTAAAACTGTGCAATGTTTCTCATATTTCTATTTAAACGGTCCTTTTTAAGCAAAAAGAAGCTCACGGTCTGATATTATTTTGCCTCATCCCCCCTCCCACTCCACACCTTTATTTTTCTTACACTTTCACATAAAAATGAACATTTTCAATAGCTTAGAATGCAATTTTTCAATTTCTAAGTTTGTAGAGTTTGTACTTTTAGAATTGGGCTATCTACATGCAATTATTCCATCTTATTTCATAATTTTGTTTGCATGGCGTTATTACCCATATAGGTGGGTAATAACGCCAAATAGCATGGGTCAAGAAAAAAAGCCATTACATTTTATGAATACATATCTGTTAAATTATTTTATTTTATATGGATAGTCAATGAGTTGCTGTATCAGATCCTATATTTGTTTGAAAAATACAATCTAAAACTAAGCCGTGAAAATTGGTAGAACCTTAACGTGGCGTTATTACCCCAGGGTACCTTAGTATTAATAATATACTGCAATATAGACAGGCTAATATTAAATTTTGTGATCACTTTTCAGTCATTGCGCCTAAACAGCAGGGCCTAAATAATGGCACAAAAACGTGTGGTGCCTAACTTGCAGCGCCTAAATGTCCTGCACATAATCAGTGGCGCCTAAACATCCTGTCCCAAAAGCGTATTCTATAGGTGGACAAAAACTATGAACAAAACACTGATAAACTAATACCAACTAATTAACAAAATATTTAGTAAAAAAGCACACTTACTTTTGCTTTCCTAATAGAAATGCTTCTTTGTTTCATTCTTTTGCTATTCATTTCATCATTTATTTGATCATTTTTGTTCACAATTAATTCATTTTCTACATTACCATTTTCATTGGCTTCTATTTCTTGATTCATTTCATCTTCAGTCTAAAAAGTTTGAACAGTAGCAAAATATTAACATAAGGCTTATGCATACAATGCGTAAAGCAAACAGTATTGTTTATGAATAAATGGTAATTTAAATAGAGTATTATGCTAAAATTAACATGCCTTAATAAATAATTTAACATGTTTTTAACACACATATAACAGGTATTGGGAGGAGGGCGCCCAGAAAGGAAAAGATTGCAAAAAAGATGCCATTTTTGGAGAAAAAAAAATAAAAATGCAAAAATTTGAATTTTTTTTAGATTGCCCTAGGCCTCAGCCCTGACTTGAACCATTTACCCCCCCCCCCCAAAAAAAAAAAGACTTTACTGTGAAATATATCATTATTAATAACTTGCTACCCAACTGCCATTTGCAATATATAATAAATATAAATATAATAAAAAATAAGCAAGTTAAAAAATCTCACTATTTTTTCAAACAGTCTGAATCTTTCATGACATTGTTTTGACTGCTCAGTCATGCTTTTTTCGATTTCTGACACAGTACCATGCTCGATTTGTACACGTTTTTTTTTTTGCCATCCGATTACTGCGCCTCAATGTTCCAAAAAATCTTTTTTTAACAACCTGTATAAAAATAAAAAACATATGCACTTTCTTTTCTATAAAGTATACAAAAAAATTTCATGTTATGTTTGTGTGTACACAAAATGTTCTGTTCAAAAAGTCAGTCATGCTGCGATTTTTTATGTATGTACTTTTTTGTACAGTGCAATACCGTGTATTGCACTTTATACATGTAAAGGTCTGCTGCATACATTATCATTTTGTTATTTTTTGTACAACATTGTTTGAATCATGATGTAAGTTTCTGTCATTATGTTAAATAGTAATGATGTTATATAAACATTTTGTTTTACAAATAAAATCAGTCCACATTACAAACACTTGCCAGCACTTATCCATTTTGCAGTACATTTTTTATGTTTTTGAAGATAAAACAAACCTTTACCTTTTTAAAATTGTCTTTACACCATGTACGAGTATGTATCTTGTACCCAAAATTATTTAACAATGTTTCCATTTTTAAAAAAAAAATTCTCTTGAAACAAAATTATAAAAACAGTTTGCATAAAAGCATGCAAAAGCAATTTAAAAGCATATGTGTGACAACAAAATTTTCTGGGGGCTAAATGGTCTAAAAATGGGAAAGGGGTGTAAAATCTCCAAAAAATGCCAATTTTTTGCATTTTGTCAAAAAAATGTCAATTAGTTGTTTTTTCTCTTATAAAATCATGGTTTTGCATTTTTCTTTTTTTTTCTAGATTCTGGGGATCATCCCCAATCCACCCCCTGGAACATATATGCTTAAGAAGACAGCTTTTAATTCTCTCACACACAATTTTTTTGCATTTAATTAATTACTAACATTACTGCTCCCTGATTTTTTTTTCCATAGTGCCACTATTTTCATCATTTGTATTAACATTTTTTTTTTTATTCTTCAGTTTTTTTGCACTGTTCAGCTGATTCTTGGCATTTGTACCGTTTTTGCTGGAAAATATGATAAATCCAGTTTAAAAATGTCTTATATCAATGAAAAAACTGGTTTATCAACAAAAACTAGTGTAATATTACTGATTTTATATAAAACTTACAATAATTTTACAAAAAAGCTAGATTACAAATTCATAACTTGTCTAAAAAAATCTGTATCACTTTTTTGTCCAAAAACAGTAGTATTTCATTTCGTATATACAAAATCTTACTGTACTTTATTCTATACAAAACTCGCTACCTTAATGAAAACATAAGATACCATTTTTTTGGTTAAAAAAATTTCAATTTTTGATCTAATAAACATTTTCAACTTAGAACACTAAAAATTATCAACAATTTTCATTTGCCATAACTATAAATTTTTAATAAAAATCTTGAAAATGAACCATTTGCATTTTTACAACAAAATTAAAAGTTTATACTGGAAAAAACGATGTTTTTTCAGCAAAAAATATGCTTAAGCTTTGATAAACAACTTAAAATCTTATAAAAGCAAAAAAAAGACAAATTTATTCCAAAATTTAATTGTCTGAGCGAAGCGAAGTCTTTATACTCAGAGATACGTAACGATATTAAAATTCAAAAAAATTCTTTCGTCAAGCAAATCTCAAAAAGTACTTGTCGGATTTTGATTCTGTTTGTACCAATAGGTACCTATGAAGGTAATCTGGTGAATGCACCTACTTTTAAAAATTAATTCCAAATAGTTTAAAAGTTATATTAAAAAAACTGATAAAAAAGCACAATTTATGTGCATACGTCACAGAAATTTGGTGAGCGTGATTTTCACCGGCTGGACATTTTCGTAGATAACCGAATCAGTACATGGAGTAAATAGTAATCATTTTCGCACTCAGAAATATTGAATGCAATAAAACATTTTAAAATTTAATCATGCAGGAAAATAAAACTGTTATTTTTTTAATTAAAAAAAATTGTCATAAAAACTTTGATTTTGAGATTTTGTGATAATCTCTTAACAGCACTTTTTGATCGCTAAAAGAATGTTTTGCATATTTCGCGTGTGAAAATTAGAAACAATTACGTTTTTAAATAAAAAGTTTCTTTTATGACATCATTTTCCCTTTATATTTATTTTCATTGCACGTTTTCTTTTAACTTATATTTTGTTTGTGTGTGGAAGTCAATTCTGGTCACTAATTTTTCGGCACGGATACCACAAGCGCATCAGATTTGGCGCAATTTTTTTCAAAGCCCATTTGGCGAAAACTCCCTTTTCAAATAACGCTTACATACACATTTTTAAATTATTTTCTATTTTCAAAAAGAACTTACAGTAAATAAAATAAAAATAATAATTAATAACTATAAAAAGAAATATTTTATATAATTAAAAGAAGGAATTGAAAGTAAATAAACATTTTATGAGTAAATAAACAAATAATAAATAAGTAAACCCGGGTTACCATCTCAGGTAAAATAATGCCATTTTGACGCCAATTATGTACCCTGGTGCATATGTGACATTTTTCCCCATTTTTCATCCGTTTCCTGTTGGCATACAACTTTGAAATATGGAGTATGTATGCATACCTGGGAGCAATACTGGAATTAGACATTGATTTTTTTTTAATTCGATCCAAAAAGGGGCAACGGGGCTATTTTTTAAAGTTTTATACAATTTATACTGCATAAAGGAGCCACTTACCTATTTCTATATACCATAAGAAGTAAGTGATATGTAAAAACAATTATAGTATACATGAATAAAATACTTGAGATAATATACTAGAGATAAAAGCACCGGGTTTGGCGAGATTTTTTATGCCAATTAGGCGAAAACATCGTTTTGATTACCAGATGCATATAGCATGCTATAACAACATGTTATTTATTTATTTCAAAATGAAAAAAAAAAGGAATAAATGAAACATTTCCTGTTATTAAAAAAGATATAACAATCAATAAATGATAATATTTTTAGAACAAACAATTTATTATAACATTTATATGATAACCAGCATGTTAGGCAACTAAACGCCATTTTGGCACCAATTAGGTACCTCGGTGTATATAGGGCATATATGTGCCATATTTATTTGTAAAACTGAGCATGAAAGTTTACCAGGTGTGTTTTCATAGGCGCTTATATCTTTTTGCAACATAGCGCACCTTTCGAAGCCAAAACTACACAAAAGAAAAAATAATCAATATTTGCAGCATTTTTTTTTTTTAATGTAATGCACATTTTGTAATCAGTAGGCTCGATAATCAGAACTCGTTTTTTTTTTGCTTTAAAAGATAATATTTCATACGACGTCTTTTTGGGATTCGTCGTTTTTCCATATTTGATAGCATGTGTCTGCTCGTTTTGTACCCTTTTTTGTAACTTTCTTCTTTATTAACAGCGACATCTGGATTTCCTATTTAAATAAAAATTCTTCTAAATACAAAGAATTTTGTTAAAATAAATAAATAATACGAAATGCGGACATCTATTGCTCAAAACACAAAATTTTTCCTATTGAGTTAATAAAAATCAGTAAAAACACAATTTTTATGATAATAAAAAGGTGACTTATGTAATAACAGAATCATATATTATGTACGTTATGGATTAAGTATAAATATTTCAATGAAAAGTGATATTTCAAAAGTATTATGAAATTAGCTAAAAACCATTTATTTTAAACTAAATGAATAAAAGATTTATATTTTTAATGAAATAAATGGGATTTGAAAAATTATTGGAAATTTATCACCATAGATGTATCAATATTACAATCAGTACCTTGTATGCAAAATGGAACAATTAGCAATACTTTTTGTACCCGGAAAATGGTCGTTGCTTTTTTTAAGGTTAAAAAGTAGATTACGAAATATTCCTATATAGAGATGTCAAGCCCTCGCTTATTGCATAGCAGAATTTTCTGATAGGAAAAGTTATTTTTTAAATCCGCAGAATGTTCCAATTTAATAAAACATTTTCTGTATTAAAATACCGGTACCCAAAATGCCGGAGACTTGGCAGCTCTGCCTATAACATTTTAATTAATCACGGTACTTTTTTTAATCGGGTTAAAATTTAGTGAAGACAACGTTTTTTGGCCGAAAGCAGCTTTTTTCCACATGTGTAACTACGATACAATTCCTTGATGTTGACTTATGAATGTTTTGACTTATGCTATTATTGCTTCCTCTCATTTATTTATTTGAATTTTAAATAAGATGACTCAAAATCGTGTTTTTTAAATATACGAAAAAAAATGCATTTCGAGAGAGGGCGAAAAGGATAATATTTGGCGATTTTTATTACCTGCGTTTGGCTAAGTGTCTTAGTACCTTGTATTTAATACTCTTCACAATACTTCGCTGTTATATGGACTTAGGCGCTTTTATAAAAAGTTTGACGTAATTCGGGCTTAAGAAAGTGAGTTTTTACTGAATAATACAAATAAATGAAAAATGAATACTAAGAAATACTAATAAAAGAAAAATGAAGCATTATATTGATCTATGTAAATTTAAAAATTCATCTGCTAGCATTAATTAGATAATTTATGTGCAGGGGTGGGGAAATTTTCCAAATTCTTACCAGCCAAGGATTTATTTCGCCAGCCCGCAAGATGCAACACGAACACACGCAGTTAAAAATAGTTATGACAAAATCGCACGCGATTACAGACAAAATTACTATTACTACAATGCATTTTCATAATTCTTTTTTGTATAATATTAAGAAATATATGTAACAAAGGTAAGATTAATATTAGATAGAACTTAGTACCATACTTACACTGTAATTTGGAAAGTTAAAATATCTAGATTAAAAAAGTGTTTCTGATAATGTGCCTATTGCCTACAGTTTTTCAAAAACTAAAAATGCACTCGCCTTATGAGAAAATCCACTCGCCACTGGCGAGCAAAATGATGTATTTCCCCAACCCTTTTTATGTGTATATAATAGGAGATAAATAGCTTTTGATTCTGTATTTCTATGCTATAAAGCATTGACGTTTGTGTGTTTTTCGTTAGCATTGGGAGTACCTAGCCGATTTAAAAAATAATGTGGACAAAAAATGTTGGTAACCATCTTTGCTGCAAAATATACTATATTTTGCTTAGGAACAATAATCACCATCAATGCACGAGCAAAAAAAGTTCTAAAATTGAGAAATCTTTGATGTTGATATGACTAAAAATTTAAAATCTCTTTTTTTTTTTGGTGGCAACTTTTAAGATATAATATTCTCGTTATGAACGATTTCTAAAACATTCGACAATTTAATTTCACATATTAAACATTTTTTTCTAGAAAAAGTTTTAAACCCAATTTATTGAGAATATTGCAATTTCTAGGATACTGTTGGGGTCAGAAACTATAACTTTGGCATCACAGTAACTTATAAGATGTAAGTGCTCGTTTAGGACAAATTTTTAAAAAGGGATTCCTTAATTCTTATCGACAACCTCATTGCATCCGTGGAAAACAGATATTCAACATTATAAACTATTCGGACGGATTTCACACCATATAAAATACACTCCATTTCTCTTCAAACATAATAGTTTATGTTATTTATAGTTTCTCAAATCGGTGCGAAGCTTCTGTTTATGCTCATGACATCATTTCAAAGAGCTATATTTCCAATATAGGAAAATTTGGTGTTTTATTTTCTGTTACTTTTAACATTTTGCATATTTCCAATTTTATATCCATGCATGGTTTGCTTTTCTTTTATAAAAATAGTATATGCAACAAGATTTTTTAATTCTACGATTCGATATGCTTATTTTCATCATTATATTTTATCACAATGAATGACCAATTAAATGTAACATCTCATTTTCTTTACTTATCGCAAGTTATTAAATGTGTATTCTCAGCAATATCGCTCAGACTAATCCCTCTGAGGGAAGTCCTAGTAAATTTTAATGATTTAAAAAAAAACCACCATTTAAAATGCATATTGAGAAAAAATTTAATTCAAAAAATGATTATTAACAAAAAAATAAATATTTTCATATCCCAAAATGATAAAATTAACTTACCATTAACTTTCCAATATCGTTTATAGCATCAGATACGATGTCTGCTTCGTCTCGCGGCATTTTTTTACATTTTTTAGTTGATTTCAAAAGTTTCTGTCTTTGCCGTGATTTTTCAACTTCAGCTGCCCATTTTGACTTCTCTTTTTCCTGTTTGACTTTGTCCATTGCCTAAAAAGATATATAGTGATGATTCTGCATTGTTACCAACATTTTCAGTGTATGTTTTTACCCCTTATCACATGTTTTCACAAAAATTAAGCAAACGATTACAATAAAAGAATTTGCCCTGCTTTTACTTACAATTTGTTCTAAGACGTGCTCTTTTTCGGGTAAAAACGCCGATTTTTCGGTTGAATTCAAACTTTTTCTTTTTAGTCTTCGCCTCTCATTTTCTGCCTTCCGTTTTTTTTCTTGATTCAAACGCTCGGATCTTTTTTTAGCCTATAAAATTCGAATTTAAAAATATAAAAAATTACTAGAAAAATAAATGCCGAAAACACAAATGATTTTAATTATTTATCTACAATTTTAGTTTCTTACGTGAAGTTTTTCTAAGGCCATTTTCAATTTACGTTGTGTTCGCAGTCAATCCTCGTGTTTTTCCGTTTATAATATTTTTCAACTTTCCTCGTTTCATTTTTATTTTCATTGGCGCGTGCACATAAATTGTGTTTTTCTTTTAGGTCATTCATTCGTCCTGTTTGTGATGCCTCGTTTCTTCCATTCAATCTTTTCTTACTAATTAAATTTTCTTCTTTCTCATTTATTTCTTTTCTAATTTTCAAATTTCTCACGTGATTCAAATCAATTTCATTTTCTTCTATGACTCTCGCGAAATTAATCAAGTGATTACCTCCTGCATTATTCTCATTTGCAACTATAATATTTGCATCACGTGAATTATCTAACGTAGACGTTTTCTTCTCATTACTATTTCTGGCAACATGATTCAATTTTATATCAGAGTTCTTTTGAATTTCAGTGTAAGCTACTTGAATATTGTTGCGTTCGCCAACGATCTTAATTCCGTTCTCATCTATCGCCAATTTTAATTTGCTAATCACATCATATCCCAATAAAATATCATATGAAAGAGATTCTAACACATACAAATTTGCTTTGATTAGAAAACCATCAATATTAAATTCATATGAAAAGTATCCTTTAGGATAAACAACTACTCTTTCTATGCCTGACAAATAAAAATTATTTGAACGTAATCTTGGCGATCCAATTTTCGTATAGTATTCATAACTGACCAGACTGATATCACTTCCAGTGTCAAAAAAGATCTGTGTCTTTTCACCGTTAATATCAATATTTATCATGCGATCCGGCTTGGTGCTGTTTGTTTGTTTGATTACTGCAAAATTTATCTCCTTGTGATTGGATAATCGCGGGTTTTGGCTCCCGTTAATATCGGTGTCTAACATGTGATCCGGTTTGGCGCTGTTTGTTTCTTTGATTAATGCACAATTCACTTCTTTGTGATTGGATAATCGCGGGTTTTGGCTCCGATTTTGGCTGTCATAATTTATTTGACTATTATTCCCATTTTTACACTGGGATATTACGTGGCCAAGACGGTTACATTTAAAACATCTAATTTGTGCCCTGTTTCTTTCATTTAAATTAGAAGATTCATTTTTATTAGCTGTATTATCTGCGAATTGTTGTTTTCTTAAAGTATCATAACGTTGAGATGGTAACCACGGTTTTGAATTGTTATTTTCGCGCATTTTTGACTTCCTATCTTCAAAGTGGTGTGAATTTCTATTCATGGTTTTAATATTACGCCTTGCTGTTTCGTAATCATCTAGTTTACAAACTAATGTATCAACACTTTTAATTTTGGGAAGATCAACGATGAAATGTTCCTTCATTTCTATCGGTAATCTTCTTTTGATTTGATCTACCAGTATTAATTCTTTTAAATCTTCAAAATTTGACACATCAAGACCGGTAATCCATTCTTCTAAATAATTCCTTAACTCAAATGCTAGATCGCGCCAAGTGGCTGAGTTTTCTTTCTTATGCGACATTAATTTTTGCCTAAACTCTTCTGGCGTCAATTTGAATCTTTTGAGCAGCAAGTTTTTTACATAATCGTAGTTATTTGTTAATGTTTCTGGTTCTCTATTTATAACATTAGCAATTTCTAGCGGCATTAAACTTAATAAGTGCATGACCCAATTCTCTTTTGTTATATTCATCCTAGAAATCTGTCTCTCGAATAGAGCTAAGTAGATACTAATATCACCCTTCCCATCAAAGTGTGACATTAATTTAGACAAATCTAGTTGCTTACCTGTACCAGTTACAGCCGAACCGTCACTTGTATTTATCATATTTCCTTGAAGTTCAATTTTTCGTAATTCGTACTCCATTTCCATCTTCTTTTCCTCTAATCTTCTTTCTGCTTCTAACCGTAACCGTTTTTCTTCTTTTTCTGCTTCTAGTCTTTTTTCTTCTTTTTCTGCTTCTAGTCTTTTTTCTTCTTTTTCTGCTTCCAGCCTTAATCGTCTTTTTTCTTTTTCTGCCTCTAGTCTTCTTTCTTCTTTTTCTGCTTCTAATCTTCTTTCTTCTTTTTCTGCTTCTAGTCTTTCTTTTTCTATTCTCTCCGCGGCAATGACTTCAAGTCGAACTTTTACAAAATTTTCTTCATAATCCTTCGATTCAGTCACCAACTTTATCAAATCAATGATTCTTGGACTCTGAGGCACAACTATACCTAGGTCATCACACAATGTTAACAAGTCCGCCTTTCTAGCTTTATTCAGAACAGACATTATAATTTTTGTTTACACTTCAACAAAACAATATAGTGCACTATCTTGCAGGCTTGATTACGGATAATTTCTAATCATTACACATATAACAAACAGTTCCTTTTTTACATAATACGTATTAGTTTAAAAACAAAACATTTTTCTTAGACTTAGATCTTCCTAGTGTAAAATAGCTTTCATCGTGAAATTCAAATTCAAATATAAATCAGCGAAATCATTCAAATCCTTCAATTCCGGCAACGAACCCCCAAAACTTGTGGGAATATTGAGTGATTAGCTTATGATTTAAGCAAAAGTAACATTCTTGAAAAAAGAAAAAGGTTTAATAGACATAAAATATGCAAGTAACATTCAATGATAACAGTAGAACTGAATGTTACTTGCATATTTTATGTCTATTAAACCTTTTTCTTTTTTCAAGAATGTTACTTTTGCTTAAATCATAAGCTAATCACTCAATATTCCCACATATATATAGTATATGGCATACGATACTCACACTATGTTTACACAGACGTGTTTTCCTAATCTAAGGCAAGACTAAGCATTTTCTATTCAAGAATGTGGTTTTACTCTCTTGAACAAGTTCGTTTACACTACAACATCTAGAATATACACTGTAAAAAATATGAATATTTTGCTGCATCGTGACTCCCCTGCTTTTATAGAATATCACTCTTTTGGCCAATGAGAATGCTCAATGATAGCCTGAAGTAGTCGTTTTCTATAAAAGCGGTGGAGTGACGATGCAGCAAAATAGTCATATTTTTTACAGTGTATAGTGTACAAATCTGCTACACTATAAAAAAAATTACTCATTTGCTGCATCGTCACTTTTATAGGATACGATTACTTTGCCGCCCCACCAGTGGCCGAGAGGTTCGGACCTCTCAACTGGTAGACGGCAGGTGCTGGGTTCGAACCCAATCGCGGCTGTCGGCCTAACCGTTCGGAGTTTTCCGTGGTTTTCTTCGAACCTTGCGTAAATACGGGTTAGGTTCCCTTAGAAAGACCCCCACGGAGGGCACTCCCCCTGGTCCTATATCCCATTAGCGTAGATAATCGGACGGCAAAAATCAACCAACCAATCAACCAACGATTACTTTGCCGTATTCTGGAGCATTTTCATTGGTCAAAACAGAAATATTCTATAAAAGCGATGGAGTGAGGATGCAGCAAAAGGGTCAAATTTTTTACAGTGTATGCACTGTTAAAAATCTGCTGCATTTTGCTGCAACGCCCTCCACCACTTGTATATAATATCTCTATTCCAACCAATGAAAAAGCGCCATTTCACGGCCAAGTAACCGTTTTCTATACAAGCAGGGGAGTGCGTTGCAGCAAAATGCAGCAGATTTTTAACAGTGTGCAAACAGCAATAAAATTTTTTATCCTTTAACCCTTTGCGCTCTGGTGTAAATTTCTTCAAAATTCCAAATGTGACATTCGCATCAGTAATTCTAAAAGAAAAAAACATGTTAAAGATATACACGAAAAAATGCATTAAACCTTTTTCAAATAAATCTGGTCGAATTTTCTGGTGCCGTTGTGACAATTCGGAATTAACATTATGTAGTAGAAAATTCTACCATCAGAACTCAAAAGGTTAAACGTGCAACGATGGTACTGAAATCTAAAGTATCGATCGCAGCAACATCTGCGGGATTTTCTAACACACTGTTAAAAATCTGCTGCATTTTGCTGCAACGCCCTCCACCACTTGTATATAATATCTCTATTCCAACCAATGAGAAAGCGCCATTTCACGGCCAAGTAACCGTTTTCTATACAAGCAGGGGAGTGCGTTGCAGCAAAATGCAGCAAATTTTTAACAGTGTACATTGTTTAGATTAGCAAAAGTTGCGCAGTTTTAGAAAAAAAACGCAGATGTCACTGTTATCTTTAGATTTCATCAGCATCGTTGCATATTTAAGGAATACAATATTTTAGCGCATTTTTTAAGTATTACTGAAGTACACCGTTAAAATTTGGACCCATTTGCTGCAGCGTCACTCCACAGCTTTTATAGAATACCTCTTTTATGACCAATGAGAATGCTCTATAACACAGTAAAATAACCGTTTTCTATAAAAGCGGTGGAGTGACGATGCAGCAAATGGGTCAAATTTTTAACAGTTGAAGCCAATTTCTACACTATACACTGTTTATAATTTGACCCATTTTCTGTAGCGTCACTCCACAGTTTTTATAGAAACCTCTTTTATGACCAATGAGAATGCTCCATAACACTGTAAAACAACCGTTTTCTATAAAAGCGGTGGAGTGACGATGCAGAAAATTGACAAAATTTTTAACAGTGTAGCCAATTTTTACACTATACACAGTTAAAATAATTGACCGATTTAGTGCAGCGTCACTCCACCGCTTTTATAGGAAACGATTGCTTTACTGTGTTATGGAGCATTCTCATTGGCCATAAAGAGATATTCTATAAAAGCTGTGGAGTGACTCTGCAACAAATGGGTCAAATTTTTAACATTGCACTGTTAAAAATCTGCTGCATTTTGCTGAAACGCCCTCCACCACTTGTATATTATATCTCTATTCCAACCAATGAGAAAGCGCCATTTCACGGCCAAGTAACCGTTTTCTATACAAGCAGGGGAGTGCGTTGCAGCAAAATGCAGCAAATTTTTAACAGTGTGCATATCCTTGGCGCTATAGTTTACAGGAGTGGTACATTGTTCAAAATTTGAAACTTTTGCTGCATCGCCACTCCATCGCTTTAAAAGAATATCTCTATTTTGATCGATGAGAATCCTCGATAATGCATTTAAGTAATCGTTTTCTACTTATCTACTATATCGTTTCCGTATATTTATTTTTTTAATCAGCATATTTATTTTTTCAATCAGCACCAAGGTGCGCACTTTCTTAGAAGACGCGCTCTATTAGAGGGCGCTTTCTATTAGAATAAATACGGTATATACTTATAGTAAATACACTTTGTTAAAGTACAGGGCCCCAATATTTGACAGGTATGCCAGGCATTTTTGCCATTGATGCCATTGTGCTAAAAACAAAATATAAATAAATGAAAAAAATGGATAAAATATAAATTTGGCATGGTGCAAAAAATTGCCTAATTTAAAATTAAAAATCAAATTTGATAGCCACCAGGGCTAGACACCGTGCATAATTATTCAGTAAATGATTCAGTAAATGATTCATTAAAAAATGACAAAAATCAGCATGTCAAAAATTTCAAAAAAATTCATAATTCGTTAAAAAATGAAGTTAAAAATAAGAGAAAAAAAAGCATTCTGTATTTTTTTATGCTTAATCGAATGGTGTAACTGGTTTTTCTCTCCGATGATCACAAGTACCTTAGATTGATGACTGCCATTCTTTTATTTCATCTTGTAAAAAAACTGTTTAACGTAAAGCTATGAATTTTTGCAGGATTAATTAGCATCGCAAAATCTTTAAAATAAACTTTACCGCAACATTCTATCTGCAATAGAACGTTAGATATACCCATTTATGACCAAGTTTGGAAAATACGCAATTTCAGAAAAACCGCCCAGCGAAATAACGTTTTCTCGATGACTACCTCGGGATAAAAAGTTTGTCTTTTGTTTAAAAAAAAAATTAAGTTTTTATCTTTAGTAGTTTTCGAGAAAAGTGCTGGGACACAAAATTTTTGTCATATTTTCAGAATACTCTACAGTACACCTACAGTATGCCATAAAAAAAAATAATTTTTGTGCTATGTTGTGCGTCTTGGTCAGACGAACATTTAAAAAAAAAATCATCAAAATTGGATAAGTATTTAGTTAGTTATTGCAAAAAGAAAAATTGAAAAATCCGTGTGCACCATCGCTCAATCATATTATTGTAGCGCGCTGCCGCGCGTACAATGATAATTCTAAAGTTTTTTACTTATGTTTCTTGCATATTCTTCTAACATTTCCATGCCAGCGGGAATATAAAATCGAAAAATAAAAAAATGACTAAAATGTGAAAATTTGTATAATTTTCGACACATTTCACATATTTAGAACCCAAAGTGGAACCAGAAGATATTTTTTAATTACTCTAATATTTTGTACTTGTGTTCCTTATGTACTCTTTCAGTTTTTCCACACTAGGGCGAAGAAAAAATTGAAAATAAAAAATGTAACTGAAATGTGAAAAATTGCAGCATTTTTGGCTAAAATTGCATATTTCGACCCAAAAGTGGAACCGGAAGATATTTATTGATTGTTTTGAAATTTTGTGAGCATATTACTGATACCACTAGACAACTTTTCCGCGCTAGGGAGAAAAGAATTTTGAAAAAAAGTTTTTTATGCTCCGCCCTAATACACACGCACAGAAGATTTTTATATATAAAGATATGCATTGAAAATTTGAGGTTTTTGCGCCGAAGACATCGCCAAATTAGGAAAATGTGAATTACGTATCTCATGAATTTAAACGAATTTGCTTAGTACCATTCGATTCACAATGAGAGAATGCACTAAAATATGTTATCAGTTGAAAAATAACTATAAAAGCCGATTTTTAAGGAAATTTTTAAAAGTTCATTCTTTTTTCTACTCATCTTAGAGGTGGAATTTTCGAAAATCATTTCTTAGCGGCACTCGATGTTTATAAGAAGTATTTTTACCTAAATTTTCAAGATTTTTGGTTCGGTAGATTTTTTTGTGCTCTGATTAATACGAAATCATGACTTTCTTTTATATATATGGCACTTTTAATTAGCGAAAAATCACTTATTAGTTTTTGCCTAATTACTAAAAAAACTGAACTAATTTCGATGAAATGTGAATCTAAACCATTCTCGAATCTACTGGAACACACACACAAAATTTCATTAAAATCGGTCCAGTCGTTTAGGAGGAGTTCAGTTACATACACACGCACAGAAGATTTTTATATATAAAGATAATCCTGTACATAAAGTTTAGTAGTATAAAACCAATATAAGGCGGTCTGGTGTAATAACGCCAGACGGGGTAATAACGCCAAGTGCTAATATTTTGCCTAATTATGAAATAATCTGGTAAATGACACCCATGTGCTCTGCGCAGAAGGGTTTTGAGTCATATAAAACGCAAAAAACAGCTTCAAGTTAATTTGTTTCATATTTAGGTCTTATTGTTTTTACAAGCAACTAAAATTAACGCTTGATCTAAAATTTGGGAGATACGTTTTGTGATGTGAGGACTATTATTTTATCCGGAAATACTTTGTTAATTACATAAATATGTAGTACATTTCATGGAATTTAAAAATGTTGTTGAAGATTTTGGATATCTTCTCGAGATAATTTGTAATTTAAAATGTACAGCGCAATAACTATAATGGGGTAATAACGCCAATCCTTGGCATTAATACCCCGGTTGATTCTCTACAGTGGCCGAGCTACATCCTAAATACTGATTCATATAAACACAGTTAAAACTGTGCAATGTTTCTAATAATTCTATTTAAGCGGTCCTTTTTAAGCAAAAAGAAGCTCACGGTCTGATATTCTTTTGCCTCACCCCCCCCACACACACACACACACACACACACCACACCTTTATTTTTCTTACACTTTCACAAAAATTTGAACCTTAAATAGCTTAAAATGCAATTTGTCAATTTCTAAGTTCGTCGAGTTTGTATTTTTAGAATTGGGCAATCTACATGCAATTATTCCATCTTATTTCATAGTTTTGTTTGCATGGCATTATTACCCATATAGGTGGGTAATAACGCCAAATAGCATTGGTCAAGAAATCACGTCATTACATTTTATGAATACATATTTGTTAAATTATTTTTTTTATATAGATAGTCAATGAGTTGCTGTATCAAATCATATATTTGTTTGAAAAATACAAACTAAAACTGAGCCGTGAAAATTGGTAGAACTTTAACGTGGCGTTATTACCCCAGGGTACCTTACTATAAGTGAATCAAATCTTCGATTCATACTTCGATCAAGCGGTCTCAGAGACCGCTCACGGTAATTATGCGACAATTTTTTTTATACTAATTAATGGTTAACATATTTAACTGTAACTATTTCAAAGTTACCATCATATTATTTAAAAAATAATGTGCTGCTTAACTAGCAGAAATCATTCTATGTTTCTTTTTTTCTTTTCTTTTTTATTCTTTTTTTCTTTTCCTTTTTACATGATTGTTGAGTTTAAGGGATTTTCCAGATTACAGAATGTATTAATTTCATAAGCGTTACATAATAATAATAACAGTAATAATTAATAACAATAATAATTTAACGAATTACAACTAGTTCGAAAATGATTTTTTCAGACTAAAATTGAAAATTTATAAATAAATTCTATAGTTAAAAAAAAAACAGTTATTTTACATTGGTTTATCAGATTGCTTTTTTTTTTTCGTGATCGTCGTCCATTTCGTAATCGGTGGGCCCGATTATCACACCACGTTTTTTTTTTTTAATTGTTGTTTGTTTGTATGTTTTTCTTTGCTTTGCTTTAAAAGACAGTCTTTCATACGACATTTTTCTTTGGATTCGTTTTTTCCCATACCTGATAATTTGCACCTACCCATATTGTAACTTTTTTACTTGCTTCTTTATTAACAACGACCACTTCTATTTCCTTTTCAAATAAACATTCTTTTAAATTTAAAATGTTTCGTATAATAATAATAATAATAATAATAATAATAATAATAATAATAATAATAATAATAATAATAATAATAATAATAATAAATGCAGACATCTATTGCTCAATGTTTGAATGTTTCCCATTGAATTAATAAAAATCGGTAAAACCATGCATGATTTTTATGATGCTCAAAACGTGGCTTACGCAATAACAGTGTCCTATATTACGTACGCCATGGATTGAACATTAATCTTCCTGGACCAATCATAACAAAAATAAAATGCGGACATCACAAGGTGCATTCTCGACCGAAGACAACAACCATTTTCCAAATGGTTAACAAAAAATTTCTCAAATTAAAAATCACAGCAATGAAATAATTTACCTGAGGGCAGAATATTTCCTCTGGGATGTGCGAGAACATATTATCTGCATAATGCCTCCGAATTCTTTCGGAACCAATACTGCGTGACTGATTCGGTAACTTTCTTGAAGGTGATCTCTTATTGATCTCCGATGTTCCTATACTTTATTTAATAACACTTTCTCGCGAGATTCAAACGGGAAAAACAAGGACACTGAACTGTGCTGGAAGTCTTAATTTTTCTCTTTCTTCCCCTTTTTGTCCCAAATTTTGGGTACTGCATTGAAGTTCTGTTCTCACGCAATGAGACGAAAATATGAAAAATGGAAACATGAAATTAATGCTGTTTGGATGCTAAATTTAGAAATTTTATTTAATTACTTAGCCACTCGACTCGCTCAAAAAGATCTGGAAGATAATGTTAAGTCCACGAGGGCGTTATTTTCATATACCTCGCTCAAGTTTTAATATTTTTACATGATTTTTTTTTTTTTTTTTTTCTTTTGGGCATAAGATAGCTGAGGACGATCCACAAACGGGCTAGGTTTTATACTTTTTCGATTTTATTTTCAGATTTTTCTTTTAATGCTTTAACTTTCAGAACTAGTTGTGAAATTGAAACTACCCTAATGTAAAAAAATATTTAACTAAAATCGAAAAAGTAAAAACTAGCCCCGGCTGTAAATCGTCCTCAGCTATCCTATGCAAAAAAAAAAAAAAAAAAAAAAAAAAAAAAAAAAAAACATAAAAATAATAAAATTTGAGGATACATCTGAAAATAACGCCCCCATAGACTTATCATTATCATCCGGGTCTTTTTCAGTCAGTAATGTGGGTTCGTAACTGATTCTTTTTAGCATTTTCCAACAGTTGAAAAGTGCTTATGCATTCGGTTTGTCTGGCCGTCTGTCCACGTTCTAACTTCCATAAATATACTCGGATTTTCTTGCAACAGATAAAGTTTATTAAGGGTCATCAAAACATGTTTGGTATTGCACATGAAGAATATTATGATTAATGGTTCGTTTACAGGGACACTCAAAAGAATTCAATTACATTAGGATACATTGGAGAAAGATCATTTGGAGAGTATTTTAATGACATGACGCTATTTCATATGTATTGAAACTGTTATAAATGACTGAATTTCACTACGATCACTTTGAAACAGAGCATTCGTAGCATTTTTTATTAATTTACAGGGACACACAAAAGAAATCGGTTACAGTACTGTCTATGCGTAATAATTGCTGGAGAATACTTTTTAAAATTCGATATGCGCTTTTAAATTTATTTAGTTTTTTGCATACTACTCTTTATAGTATATAAATTCTAAACATCATACAGGGATACACAAAAGTTTTCGCATGCCATTCTCCTTATTAGAGGAGACTGCTTTAGGGGAATTTTTAATTGCTTATTATCGCTTAATTGAACTAAATTTTGGAATGCATTTTGTTAATAGCTATAAATTTCTATACAATATACAGGGCTGCTAAACATTCGATTTCAAAAGTAATGATAGCAAATGGATGGTGATAGTTCCTGTTCGAACATGGGCTTATGTCGGCAAATGGGATGGAGAAAGGGGAGAGGGGTAGCAGTAGCGATAATAGATTTTAAAATTGCAATTTTTATGCACATTTAGGGACTGGAAATTGAAATTTGGAATGTCAATTACTTATAAGATAAAAACTATCTCTAAAGTCAATGGTAAAGAAAACTCGAAATTTAAATGAAAATGAACGAAAAGAGTTCTAATGTTCTAAATTATGATTTCGATGCAATTATTAAAGGTATAAACTTGAAGTTTGGCATGGTAGATACTTATCAGATATCAATACTCTCTGAAAACAGTTGAAAGTTTTCGAAATTTAAAAGGACGAAATAAGCAAAATGCGTTATAAAAATATTCTAAATTACAATTTCTATTGAAATGTAAAGTTAGAAACATGAAATTTGACATATTAGACATAAGAGCTGTTGCAAACCGCACATATTCGTTAACATATAAGGGGTATTCTCTAAAATACGAAATACCGAATCATTTCTTTGAAATATCACTCGTTAATAGCTACTGTCAATACGCCACCGAACTAAACGAAACTAACTTCATGAATGAAGCTCGACAGTCGACGCGGTAGCGCGGTAAGAGAATGCGAATTGCATTCTGACTCTGGCATTAAGCGCCAGTTTCAGTTCTTTCGGTATCTGTCTACGCGTATCATTCTGACATCATTGAGCACTGACGACGGTACGCTAAATGCTACCGAAACCGGTCTGCTGTTGATATACAATATTTGGTGCTTTTTAACGTTGCCAGTTTTTGTATTCCATTGTATCAGTTATTCTCAAATCTCAAATGATTTGGATTTCGCAGGGACTTATAGATTTATTTATTTCTTTATTGTGGAAAGAAAAAGAAGTAAATTTTGGACATATTTTTCTGCAGTATCAAGTGATAAAGCAAAATGTGATTAATGTTAAATGAAGTATTCAATTAAAGGGAATTCAACGACAAAAAAAAAAAAAAAAAAAAAAAAAAAAAAAAAAAAGTAAAGCATTGTTTATCACATGATAGTTTGTTTCCATCAAAACCGTTGTTATCGCCATCATTGAACCAGCACCTTAGTAATAATGATGAAAGTATTTTAAAAATTACAGGTTTGATTTAAGTATTTTTTTTTTTCCCTAGAAAAATATCTTTGCACACGTATTTATATTTTATACTAGCTGTTACCCGTAACGTCGTTCACGTAGCATTAAAGAAAAGATAAACGCTTTAATTAAACAAAATGTTCCATTAACAATAATTTAAACGCATATAACTAACGCACATTTTACAGGAGGCAATATAGTAGTTTTTCTTTATAGGGGACTTAAAGAACTCAGACTAATAAAAGGGAAATCTGTTACATAATATGAACAATCGCGAAAATGAAATTGCAACCACTTATACTGCAGAACAACTGTAACGCACCCCAATTCTACAGAAATCATGTTGTAGTGCATTTCAGAATTCCTTATCTAAGAAAAAAAAATCACGTGTTAAACCTAGGTGATAAACATATATCCAACATTTCCATAATACATAACTTTGCCGGTCCATTCTGCAGCTATGTATATGATCTATATGTTTGTAAATATTCTAAATACAATGTTAAAATTTAGCTTAGCTAGAAAAAGTGTAACGAAGATTAAAATTCACCTTTAGCAATTTCTAATAATCGACAGAAACGTATTTGGATTATTTTGTACAATCCTGTATATTACGTGCAGATATTTATACGACCGCATATATTTAGCTTAAATTATTCAAGCAAAAAACCCGATTAAAATTATTGAATTCCTATTTCCGGGAATCGCTATTGCACAGGTGACCATGTATCCATTTTATTGTATAGTCCGATACCTGATTTATTTAAATTCTACAAACATCTCTTATTATACCAAATGTAGCTGAACTTCAAGATGCATTAGTTTTCCTTAAAATACATACCATATTTGAAAAAGCTCTTCAGCAATCTTTTCTAATGAACCATATTTTGGATATAATATCTGAGATCTGGATACAGATCTGAAATCTTTTATGTGTCTCTCTAAATCAACAACAAATGTGATGCAAGTCATACTAATCTGCAAGTACGTATATTGTAGAAAATTTCAATATTTATCATTGTATTGATTATTTCAGTATATCAATTTCATCATGTTTGAAATAGCGCAACGCAATTAAAATACGCTGGGAATATTTTTTCTCCGTAAGACTATTATATTACCGAACATTTTTCTGTGATCCTGTAAATGAATGTTAAATCTTTGCACCCCATTTTCTACAGAAATCCTGTTTTAGTGCATCCCAGAAACTGATATCAATTTCAGTATTTCTGTAACAGAGTAACATTATTAAAATACGCTGCAAATGATTTTTCTTCACAGACTATTATGTATTGAAATATTTTTAGGCTCCCTGTACGCATACTATAAGTACTATACTTAACATATTCGATAGTAACCATGTTCTTGTGCACCTTAAAAATGTATGTAAATTTCATTACATTTAAAATTATGTAACACTATCAAAATACACCTCAAATGATTTTTTCGCTTAGTAGTCTCCTTTTGAGTGCTCCTGTGATTCAGCTATGATTGCTACCTACTTCATTTTCAGGGCCGCATATGCTATGGCAAATCTCAATAACATCTATTATTTTCGTATGAATCCGACTATATTTACTCCAGTTAAAACACGGGCAAACAGACGGCAGACCCCAGGCACTCTACATCCGGCATACAGATAGGTCTAACTAGGGAAGTGCACGAAGTGTGAGTCACCGATTTTGACAAAAGTGGTATCGTTGAAAAGATCTCATCGAGAGTAGCAAAAAACTCAATGGAACTATCCGTCGCAAATGAGTCGTTATCGAGATATCCGACAATATATGTGACGCAACTAGCGCATACTTAATGGGGCACGGTAAAAAATTTTAGTCTCGATTTTAACTAAAGTGGTATCGTTGAAAAAATATCATCGTGAGGATTAAAAAACTCAATGGAATCACCCGTCGGAAATGAATTGTTTTCGAGATATCCGACAATATGTGTCACATTTTTAATACACACTTCCAGGAAACTGCATTAACTAGGGAAGAGCAAAAAGTATAAGTCACCAATTTTGACAAAAGTAATATCGTTGGAAAGATCTCATCGAGAGCAGTAAAAAACTCAATGGAACTACAAGTCGCAAATAAGCCGTTATCGAGATATCCGTCAA
The DNA here is from genome assembly GCA_964019185.1 of Maratus speculifer. Taxonomy (NCBI): domain Eukaryota; kingdom Metazoa; phylum Arthropoda; class Arachnida; order Araneae; family Salticidae; genus Maratus; species Maratus speculifer. Next base: position 200,076,193 of record OZ025290.1, read on the forward strand.
TTTATGTCACTTAACTAGTGTGCACTTAATGGGGGACCGCAAAAAAATGTTTTCTCGATTATAATGAAAATGGTGTCTTTGCAAAGCTATCATTGTGAGAAGTAAAAAACTCAAAGGAACAAACCACCTGAAATGAGCGATTTTCGTGATATCCGACAATTTCTGTCACTTAATGCAGTTTCCTAGAAGTGTGTATTAAAAATGTGACACAAATTGTCGGATATCTCGAAAACAATTCATTTCCGACGAGTGATTCTATTGAGTTTTTAAATCCTCACGATGATATCTTTTCAACGATACTACTTTAGTTATAATCGAGACTAAAATTTTTTACGGTGCCCCATTATGTATGCGCTAGTTGCGTCACATATATTGTCGGATATCTCGATAACGACTCATTTGCGACGGGTAGTTCCATTGAGTTTTTTGCTGCTCTCGATGAGATCTTTCCAACGATACCACTTTTGTCAAAATCGGTGACTAACACTTCGTGCACTTCCCTAGTAAGTCGTAAACACTTTCAGACCATATTAGAAATTGTCAAAAAGGGGGTAGTCATTGTGAAAATCGATGAATTTATTTTCGTAAAACGAAAAAAAAAAAACAGTGTTAAGAAAAATTTACTACAAAACTGTGTTTTAGGTGGTATTTTTGTATAATTTGTACATATATGATTTGCATACTATAAAACTTTACAGAAATTTATTATTGAAAAATATATTTTTAAAAGTGACAACATATTTTTACTTTTTAAGAGCTAAAAGAAATATGGAATTAAAATCCATTTATAAATCTTTTTCTAGTACATTTCGAGCACACTATGCGTAATTGAGATATTGACTGAAGGAAATGATAGTATTTTCACGCAATAACATTGAATCTTGAGATTTTAAGCCCGAAAGTGCATTTTTTAAAGTGATTTTTATTTATATTTCCAGAATTGAACAATTTTAAGAATTAAGACTTGTCAAAAATATCTCCTTTTTTTTCTTAGTTGAGTTTTTTTTTTTACTTTTTAAAAATGATAAAAAAAATTTCATTTATCATTACGTCATTTACGATGTGGATAAATTTTCGTTATAAATTATTAACCTTTTTTAGTTATTTAATATTTAACCTTAAAAAAAGAGAAAAAACATATTTCATTTTAAAATTAAATATTAAATACTTACATTAGCCATGCTCAGATGATAAACTTAATTTTCTTTAAATAATAACTTTTGATATCATAATTCAATCTCATTTTATTGCAACACGAGAGCATATCTATTTTATTTTCCATATGTGACATCACATCCGTTTCTTTTTAGCACGTATTCAAAGCTCATATACCTTGTGTTATTAGAAATGAATATTTAAAAACTTATCCTTTGTTTCAATTGTGACGTTACATTGATATTTTTAAAATTCTTAATGGCAAGTATTCCTGTGACGTCACAATTGGTAAAATATTGAATTTTATAGCCTCGAACCGAAAGAAAGAAAAAGGTTCATTTCTTTTTTCTTTACGGATTAAAATCTGGAAAAAATACTAAACTATTTATATTCTTTTAAGTCAGACGATTCTGCGATTGTTTGGCTGCATTTTGTTTGCGCTCTTCGTAATATTCTATTTATTATTTAAAAATGGAGCTTTGTTAATTTCTCTTGTAATACACGTTTGTTTTGTGATTAACTGTCGTTGTATTTGTCGGTATTTCACCGAATTATTTCCTGTTCTTTTAAGAACAGAGGTTTCTTCGCGTTTTTTATGTGCTGGTTCTATTATGGGTGATACGGAAATGAACTGTTCTCCACTGACTGTCATATTCTCTGACGAATATAAACCCTTGAACGACTGGATTGAGCACTGCTACGATGATTTCTCTTCTTCAGAATGTGGAATATCTATATTGTCTACACTAAAGGACTTTTCTATCATGCTTTCTGGATGTGCTGACATCACGAGGATTACTTTCAATGATCAAATGACAGGTATGTGGGAGCTTTTTACTGCATATGCCGATAGTAGGGAACCTGCTAAATTCGAATGCATTAAGGTTAACTTAAATAATCTCTATGTATACCTTAAAGGTATTGATGCTGCTTCCCCTGCTTTACCTCTCCCCCCTTCTGGCTCTAAACGAAACTTCGAACCTGATGATGGTTTTAAGACACCATCAAAAACGGCTAGAGTTTATAAACCAAATATCTCAAATAACATCCCTATTAGCAATCAGTTTGATAATTTAGCTACTACTCAGGAAGTCACTGTCCGTACTACTGAGACAGCCAATCAAACTGCTAAAGAACCCAGGCCAGAGCCTTTCTATGTTAAAACCACCAACTGGCGTCAGGTTTCTGACGCAATCGATAATATAGCTCAATGTAAAGTTTTTAAGAAAGTTCAAGATAATTTAATCAAATTCTTTCCAAGTTCAGTAGAAATTGATAGGAAAATTCAGAGCTACCTCTCAGAAAATAAAATCGAATTTTTCGGTATGAAGTTGAAAAATGAACGCCCTAGGAAAGTGTTAATTAAGGGTATCCCCTTTGACTTTAATATTGAAGATATTAAGGGTGAATTGAGCACCCAGGGGTATAATGTGCACCGAGTTGTACAACTGAAGAACTTTCGAACTAAACTTTCTATGCCCATTTTCCTGGTCGATGTTTTCGTGAATGACCAATTTAAACATATTTTTGAATTGCGAAATCTCATGGGGTTTTTCGTTAAAGTCGAAGCGTATAAATTTAAGGGGGCAAAACAGTGTTACAATTGCCAGCTGTTTAGCCACTCCAGTGAGTGTTGTTTCCTTAATCCAGTATGCCTTAAGTGCGCCGGGGGCCACAATGTTAAGGACTGTAAAGTTACGGATAGAAGTGGAATAAAATGCGCTAATTGTGGCGCCAACCATACTGCCAATTTTGGCGGACGTCCTAAAAATCCCAGAAACTTAAAAAATGGTAGAGTAACTACCATTAGAAACTCTAATCAATCTTTTAAAGCCAAACCTGTTAGTAATAATACTACTTTTTCTACTGCTTTAACCTTTTGAATCCCGTAATAGCCCAAATCATCCGAGTGCTCAGGATCCCATAATAGCCGTCTGTAGCTGAAAGATTTTCAGTCCCCCTGAAGTGGGAGGTGAGCTGTCAAAGGGGTGGTCCCTCTCATTGATGGATAGGGGTTAGGAAGAATTGGCATTTCCGGGCTGGACAGCAAGAAAAACAAATATTTTTTTCACTTTTTCACTTTCGCGAAAGCTATGATTTTTACGTGTGAATTTTTCGGAATAAAAATATTTTTATTTTGAGAATTTGAAAGTTTTTGTTTTTTCTGAAATGGCTTTCAGAAGAAAGCGTTTAACAGAAAAAGGAAAGACAGGGACTGATTAATGACGAGGCAAACTGCAATCAGTAAATTTGAACAAAAAAAGTATTTTTATTAAATGTCGCATTCAAAAAAAAAAAAAAAAAAAAAAAAATACTGCCATAAATAAGAAAAAAAAAAAGATTTTACTGGTGGTAGCTTAACCCTATGGTAATCAGACTACATACAGGCGTATTATCTAAACAACAAAGTGACAAAGAACTAATAAAAGTTTTTTAATTGTAAGTGTTTTTAACACTTTGCTAGTTTGAAGCGGGAATTGTTTTTGTTTAGTTATTTTATTACGGCCGATTTCCTGCACAAGAGGTATAGGCTGAGGAGATGTGATGTGCGCTTGGGGTATTTCTGAGGGAACCTAAACCGTATTTACACAAGGAAATCCAAGATTAGAAGAAAATCACGAAAATATCCGAACAATTAGGTCGACGGGCGCGACTAAGTTCGAATACAACACCTCCCGTCTACCAATTTTGAGAGCAGAACCTATCAGCCATTGGTGGGGAATTGAAAGACCTGGTGTTTTGAAATCACAAATATATGTAAATTTACGAGCTCTTACATTTTTCCCTTACACAATAGGATATGTGTGTTTTTTTTTCATAATCGCGATGATTTACTGTTAATCTAACACATTTTCTTTTTAATTGAAAACAATAATTCGGCTGTTGAAATCGACTAATAAAAATCTAAAAAAAAAAAAAAAAAAGACTAAAAGGACCGAATGAAAAATAAAATAAAAAAACTATTTCTTAGTTAAGTTCTACGCTGTAAATGTAATGTAATAATCCCAATGTTCGAAAATTTAATACCGCTAATATGATCTAACTAGTAAAATCCTTTAATAACATTTTTTTAATAAGAATTTTTACTTTGTAAATTTCGATTTATTTAATAAATAAATGTCTGCTATTAATTGAAGCAAAAATTTCTATTTTAAATTTTTGACATGAACACAGAAATACAGAATATCTGAACAAAAAGTAGAACCCTCTTCTACCTTCATCACATCGCAATATAAGAAAGGAAATAAAATGAGCAGCAAGAAAAAAAACTATGCTGCTATTCTTTTTCATTATTACCGTAATTTATTTTACATTGAAGAAGAGGCTTCTGATATAAACTTTTGAATCAGTCATATGCAAAAATAATACTAGAAATGTATTGTTTACCTCTTCATTTAATTTTACTAATCATGTTTTAATATCAATACAATGGGTTTTGTATGCATAGCAGTGATTTGTGGTGGAATATATTATCTAATCCTGTCCCTCTATCTAATCCGTACCAGTGTTTTTTAGTAAAATATTTACTCACAATTTTTTTTTTTTTGTATTTTTGCACACGTAAACTTCAAATAATTATTTTTAAATTGTGATCCATCTGGTTTTGTTATTTTTCAAACTTTATTATTTGTATACGATAAATAAAGAGACGGAACAATATCAAAATTCAAATACTTTTTTATGATATTTTAAAAGTTTGATTTAAAAAATAGAATAAACTAATAATAATAAAATAATAACTCAATTAATTTCCAGCCTGTAACGATCGAGAAAAAAAAATAATCCTGGCACATCCAAGGTTCTGATCCAAAAAAAAAAGTAAATATGTTGAATCCTTGCCAAAGGAAAAGAGCTAATAGAAAAAATGAAGAGAAATGAATATAATAAAAAAAAATGACCAATACTTCTGGAGACCTCTAATATAAAAATTTGAATATTTTGGTATTATTAAAAAGACAGATCGTTTGTTACCCATGATTCAAAAATAGTTCGTTATATTTAGAAACATAAAAAAAAAAAAAAAAAAAAAAAAAAAAAATGTATTTTCGATATTTATGAAGATACATTTTTTTCATTGATTTTCGAATAGTTTACGAGTAGTTTTACTGTGTATTATTATTATTATTTTCGCAAGAGAAATTTCAGTTTTTAGCAAGCTATCTTTTCTAAGTAACAGAGCCGTCCCTAGAGAAAGCGAGGCCGGGTGCGAGAATTTTCGCGAGGCCTTTCCCTTCTAGCCCTCTGACAATCTTACAAAAAAGCAAAATTGTAATGTTGTTTTAGCTGCATATTTTTTAAACACTAAAAGAATATTGTACTTTCAACATAATAACATACATATATATATGAATGTAATCATTGATAATATTAATAATTGTTCAAAGTATTAAAAATCCATTAAATTCAAATAATGAAATTTTTTAAATATTACTTAAATTGCAATGAAACCTGGAGCTTAATAAAGATATCAGCACGGGCTTGTCAGTGAGAGGGTTAGAGAGATGCACAGAGAGGAACAAAATTGATGCTATTTTTTTTTCTTTTTTCATGTTGCGTGCCCTGCTTATATCTGGTTGATGCTAAACGTTGGATGTGTATCTTTACTGGTCGGGTTGTGGATAACCGATTTTTCAAAGTTCGGAATATTTTTCAGATATAAACTGTGCACAAAGGATGCCTATCCAGCGACCTAGGATAGGGGGAAATTTTGCAGAAACATATGCAATTGATTTCTATTTTGACAACAAATTCCATAATTCCTAGAACTAGAAAATTTTACTATAAATAAAAAGATTCGTTCGGCGACTATCACAAAATCGATCTCAGAATAATATGTACCGTAAACTGGAGTGATTCTGCTCCGAATTTCTCAAAAATCTAAGGCATTCGGTTCCGAAAATTTAAAATAAACTGTCATCAATCTGAAAATTCGGACATAAAATACCTTACGATTTTGTCCAAGAAAAAACGCGAATTTCGTCACAATATTGCAATATATCTGCAATTTTTGTCAAAAGATCGAAAAAAACCCGCAAATTTCGTCAAAAGATTGCGAAAAAATCGGAAAATGAATGAATTTTTTTTAAAAAGATCACGAAATCAATAGAAATTTTTTAAAAAGATCGTGATATGAAAGCACATTTCGTCGAAAGATTGCAAAATGAACGTGCATTTCGTCAAAAAATCGCGAAATGAAGGCAAATTTCAACAAAAGTTACCAAAACAACTGCGAATTTCATCCAAAAAACCGCGAAACATACGAGAATTTCGTCAAAAGGGGACTAAATAACTAGGATTTTCTTATAATATGGCAAAAGAACTTCGAATTTCTTGAAAGGAACATGAAACGAAAAATTGCAAATTTCATGAAAAAATCGCGAAATGAACGCAAGTTTTCTCGAAAGATGGCGAAATGAACGCAAATTTTGTCTAAAGATCGCAAAAACCCCCGCAAATTTCGTTAAAAGAATGTAAAACAACTGCGCATTTCGTTAAAAGAGGGTTGAAATATCTCACAAATTTCGTTAAAAGATAGCAAAAAACCCGCAAAATTTGTCAAAAGATCACGAAATAACTGCAATTTTTGTTAAACGATCTCATAATTACCACAAATTTAATCAAATAAAGACAAAACAACCGCGAATGTTGATAAAGAAGTGCGAAATAACCGCGATTTCTTTAAAAGGAAGACCAAATAACCGCAAAACTCGTACAAAGATCGAGAGATATCAGCAAAACTCATGAAAAAATTTCTAGATAACCAGAAAATGCGTCAAAAGATCGCGAAATAAAATCAAATTTCGTGAAAAGGCCGCTAATGAACGCAAATTCCGTCAAAAGATCGCAAATTTCGTGAAATAACGGAAAAAAAAATAGGATTTCCCTTTTTTCCCCCATTGTGTCAAAACCTTTTACAAAATTTGTTTCAGAATTGTTTTTTCACTCAGAATCAGGCCTTTCATACATACTCGCGCATAAGTTGAACAATATTGGAAAATCCAAATTTTCTAAAACTACGGTGATACAGCATTTATCTATAACATACCACAAAATTCTGGGTAAATTTTCGTGTAGATTGGGGGAATTGTTGGAAGTACAAACATTTTCTGCACTCCTGCTATATACACAAGGGCATGTGAAGGGAAAACTGTGCCCTGGGCAAAGTTTTAATATGGCTCCCCACCCCCAACTTTTTCTTGCGACAGCCCAAAAATGACGTTAGTAGTATAAGTTTCAAGCGTCTAAAGACAGCACCCTCACAAAATGCACAAGGCACAAGTTTCTGTTTCGATCGCTCCTCTGACCGGTTTTCGTCCGTTTTCGACCACTGGTTTTATTGCGTGTGCGTTTGGACTTTGTCGTTTCCTTAGTGTGTGCATATTCTGTGCAAATAGTTTTACAGTTTATGCTACATCCTTTCTACATAATGTTAAAGTTTTCGTTACTCAAGTATTAATGTGCTATGAAACCCTTTGTTAATATTGTGAAGCTTTAATTTTTATGTTATAAAAGTTTCGAAACCTGTTATCTTTTCGGCATGCTTGTGTTTCGAGCATGAAGCATTTACAGTCAAAATGAGTTTATGAGTTATAAAGATTGTTTAAAAGATTGTTTTTTCTTTATTTCTTTCACTTTCTTTCTCTTTTTTAATAATTTATTTAATTAATTATTTATTATTGTTATTATTATTATTATTTTAAAAAGTTATAGAGCGATAGATTTATTTTTGTTTATTATCTATAACATAATGGTAAAATATAAGTAATTTCAGATCCCGATGGAAATTAATAACTAAACATTTAGATGTATAGTTTTATTCTAAAAATACTTTCTCATTTCTTTCTTTTTTATTTTTTAATTGTTGATAGTTAAAAGAAAATCATGCGATAAATTAAAATGAAATTTCTCATATGATGAAATTATGTGCTTATTCATAATAATTTAATAGAAAATGTAAAATTTGTTTGGTAACAAAACATGTTTGGTAATTCAACTCAAATGTTTTCCATAACTAATGTGATAGTAAAATCAGCTTGCTTTGGAACAATACTCATTTGCATTTTTAACGTGATGTAGTATTGTTCCTCTCACCCTACGTTATCATAAATATATATAACATGGACAGTTTTATAAGTTTTTAAATATTTGATAGTTCAAACTTTAAAAGTAATCTGTATTTATTCCATCCGGCTGTTTTAATTTGTATAAGGACACAATGGAAGTGTGTGTGTATATGGTGGGGGGGTGGAGAGAGAGAGAGAGAGACACACATTGAAATCAACCTCTGCTGAAATCAGTCTATTGCCTGATTTCAGCCGCCCCCCCTTTTTTCATTGCATTCATTAGTTATTTTAATAAGACAAAAATTCATTCCCTGTATAAATGTGATTTTTTTTTCTTATATCTACTTATATCACAACTTATCATTTATTGTAAATTGTAGGAAATATTTTTATCCAGATCTGCAGTACCTTAATTTTATTAGTTTAACTAAGCTTTATGTGAGAAAATTTCATTAAATTCCAATAAATTGCTATAACTATAGATTAATAAGAACTTTCCTAATGCATCAAAATTGAGTTCGTGATATTTCATGATACCATCACCGACATGTGAATATCAAACATTTATGTTAATTATTATCATTAATGTTTTTTATAGAACTGTTTTCCATTCATTTTCCATTTTTTAAGGCTATTTTCGCAAAAATTCGGTTCAAAATGTCCATTTTGACACTTTTCTAAAGGATCTATAGCGCTTGCCTCCTCCCTCTTTCTCTCTCTCTCTCAAAAAAAAAAAAAAAAAAAAAAAAAAAAAAAAAATAGTGCGATTAGATAGTTTTTGAACAACACTTGTTAGTTTCATTCATTTCCGAACAAAAATAAATTAAAACTTATGTGATAAAGTTGCATTTTTCCATTTAGGAGCACTCTTAATTGCAATATGCACAGCTAGTTCCACATTTTCAAAAGATTAGATAACATACATAAACAAATAAATATTCAGATTTAAAATGGAAGAAAGAAAAAAAAATATTATATGCCCCCTCCTATGAAAATGTTTACAGAAAAGTTTATTATTTATTAAATCCATAATCAAAAATTTCTGACCCGTCCTCAAAACTGTTTTCATTAGTAAATGCATGAAAATAGCTAGTATTTTTATTTAATTACTTAGAAATTAAACAGCTTTTCATATTTTACCATAAAAATAAATTTCTTTTACAAAAAAAAAAAAAAAAAAAAAAAAAAAAAAAAAAGGGGAGGGTTTTTTTAATTTTTACATTTAATCTAATGTTCAACACACGAAAGTGACAGGAAAAATAGAATTATAATTCATTATTTATTATAATAATAACAGTAATTATTCATTTTATTTAGAATACTTTTTAACGTAAATTAATATTATGACACGCATGATGTACTACTGATATTATGTTCTTATTATTTTTAGGGGATTCGTATTATCATATTAATCCTGTAAATATCAGGTAATCCCTATAATACATGTCTATTTCCATATTTTGAGAATTACCCTTACTAAGAAATTTAATTTATAAATCAATATTTTTAAAACGGAAAATGATCTAAACTTTTTTCTGTCTCTTATTTTGATAATTTACATATTTTGTACAAATACAAATTTATGATAGTACTAAATTATAGTTTTTTTTTAAGCCTATTAAAAAAGTCCTTGACCACGTTGCAATACAAACTGAACAAATGAAAAAGTAAAGCAATTAAAAATTAATTTTCAAGTAATAATGAAGGCGGGGAAAAATTGCAGAAACTATTAAAGAATTCCTGAAATGTTTTCAAAATCCATATAAATTCTGATAACACTTTATCTATTATTTATTAATCTGTAGTGCTTTTTAACACATTTGAACAGCTTTTAAACGAATGTTTTAAGTATTCGAAACCAACGAAAGGGATTCATCTCGTTCGCATCGCGTAGACTGCAATACCACCGCTGAAGCCAACGCATTCAAAAAAAATCACTTTTCTCCCCCGTGAAAACTGGTTTTCGCTTCTTGAAAGCGAAACTTGTGCGCTGTGCATTCTGTGATAGTGCTGTCCCTAGACGCTTGTGTATAAGTTTGGCACCTCCCAAAATTACCGAGTCGGGGGAGACTGCCCCTTTCACACGACACTGTTTATACATGCATGTCCATAAATAGAGATAATGTATGTTCATTGTTGCACTTAAAAGATCAAATGGATATTACGAATATAACTGGCGAGTACATTTCCATAACTGTATTAAAACGTGGATTTCTTTTTTTTTTTTTTGATTGAAATGTGTCGGGTTCAAGTCGGCCTATTTGTTAACATTTTTTTTTTTTCGGTGTGAGGAGGGGGAGTTGGGTTGAGTGATTTCGAGTTAATTTGAAACAGAACTTTTGAGATGAGGGTCGAATTTTATTCCTTTCCAAATTAGTTAATGTATCGCCTTCCCATAACCTGTGAAACGTACACTTGACTGTGAATCGATTTCCTTTTGAGAAATATTCGTAGAATAAACATTGAAATTAATCAGACAATAAAATATGCAAATAAATGATAAAATCTATCTTATTTTTTATAGAGACTTAAGTATACGTTAATAAAAATATCATGTTATTGCTGTTCATTAGCCCTTTATCTACTGACGGTAATAAGTATCATCAAAATAACTTATTATAAAATTCATTTTATACATCAATTAGTTGTAATTATAGTTTAGAATGAGTTATAGAAAGGGTCCTCGCTAACACTTTTTATTGGTGGGAGAGAGAATCTTAAACTGCCAAGTCAAAATCTAGTTTTTGCCAACATGGTAAAAAGCAAATATAAATAGTTTTGGGCATTTGCCAAATGGTTTTATAATTTTACCAAGATATCACGATTAGAGAATGTAATATAGTTTTTATATTGGTAACTAACATAAAATCTATCAAAAATAGAAACTGTATTATAATTTTTTATTAAAGTTTCGAACTAATTTGTCAATTCAGTTTGTAAATTTGCCAACTTTAACAGCATGTGCAAATGTTTTTTTTGGGGGGAGGCTACCTCCTGCCCCCTTAGCGAGGCCCCTGGTTATAGATACATTACTTTATCTTGACCCAAAAGCATGATTGGTCACACAAAACAAAAATAATTTTAAAAGGATATATATTTTTTTTTTTTTTGGCTTTATAAAAATATAAAAATATAATATTTACCTCTCGCTATTATTTCAAAACAATCAAGGAAACCCAATAAATATTCACACAAGTTTGAGAAGTAACTGAAAAATCTGAGTAAATAAATACATGAGTTCATGAACAAAGAGCAGTCAAAATTATTAAATGTGATTCAAGTGATATATGCTAAAATTAATTTCTTATTGTTGTTTCAGCATTGACTATTTTATTAACGCCAATGTGTCTGCAATAAGAGGAGGAGTTGATGCGGGGAGGGGAAGCACAGACCTTCTATGCAATCAAGACTTGCAGGGTGGCGCCTACAATTTTTTTGTTATGTTTTTCTTTTAAGTAAATTTTATTCAATATATTCTATGACAATGTCGCAACATGTGCGGGGAAACTGGAGTATAACAACTCCTACAGATTGGGTATAGACTAGACGACTACAAGCAATATTTTTTGCTTTAGAATGTCCGCGCCTAACATTTTATTTAAAAAAAAAAAAAACATTTCATAAATAAACATTTTTAAGTACCTAAGTTTTATCGCAAAATAAATATCTTACAGTAAAACAAAAGCTAATTTTTTTCTTTTTTTAAATGAATTAAAAAAAAAAAAAAAAAACCGAGAGCGAGGCCTCCCAAGGCGCGAGGCCCTGTGCGACCGCACCTGTCGCACACCCCTAAGGACGGCTCTGCTAAGTAAACATTTTCAACTTCGTAACTGAATTTATACATAATTTTTTTTATCTTTATTCTAGATTATGTGAAAATTTTAATAATAAGTTACAATAAGTTACATATAAGTTACAATAATTTTCATATACAATATTAAAGTATTTCTAAAACATACTTTTTTAAACTAAAAGATTGTTATTTATGCTTTAATTAAGCTGGTAATAATGATTTAAAATTCAAAACACAGTTGAAAAATACTCTTTTTATACAATGATTAAGTAAATGAAAATTTACATAGAAATGGTGTAATCTGCAAACTTAAAAAATATGTATGTCCGAAATTTCCATGGGGAAAAAAAGAACAAAATACGCCGTAAACAGAAACTAATCTTTGAAAAATTTCCATGTTAATGTTTTTTTTTTCTTAACTTCGTTTTCTGTAAGTAAAGCAGGAAGATAAAAAGAGGGATGTACCACCTGCCAAAATTTTGACGAGAGGAATAAAGCGGTGGTTTGTTTCTTCTATTCCTGCCCTAATAAAGAATGGGGGAAAAAAACCAGGAGAATTTTCGGCTATTTTGTTGGGATTCTGAGGTCATTCAGTTTTTTGGAGCTTGGGATCTAAAGAGTTAAGAGGTATCGATTCTAACTTGATTGACTCTACTACTATTGGGAGTCCTGCTAATTCGCAAAGTTCTACTGTTGTAAATAATTCTAGTGTATCTAATATAAATAATTCTAGTGTATCTAATGTAAATAATCCTAAAGCTTCTAATGCTATTGTCTCAAATATGTATCAAATTTTTCTAGTGCTTCATCATCTTCTCATACCTTTAATAGTAGTGTAAAAAATGCAAAAACTTCTTTTGATACTCATAATCTTTTAAATTTTGTTGTTTCTAATCCAGATAATTTTGATACCATTATTGAGAAGCTAAATAAATTATGTGCTGTCCTTGAAAAAATTGAAAAACTTTTATCTAATAAGAGTGTTTCTGAACTACTAACTATTTTAAGTCCTGATCGCCTTATAAGCTTGCATAGCTCGGAAAAGCGCTAAATTATGGGGGTCTTTAAAATTCTTTTTTGGAATGCTAATGGCCTCAGATCCAAGTTAGATGAGCTCAGAGATTTTATAATTGATAATCCTGTTGATCTTATTCTTGTACAGGAGGTACGATGTACTTCCTTTAGGGATCTCAATATTCAAAATTTTAAAGGTTACTTTACTCCTCTTATACCGATGGTACGGTTATTTCGCCTTACGGCGGGACTGCTATTTTCGTGAGTAGAAGGGTCACGCATGCTCATATTCCTTCTTTGCCTCTCAATTTACTTGAGAATACTAACGTTAAAATTTATTTGGACCAGCAAAATTCTTTTCTTGTTTCCTCCATTTATCTCCGGGTTTCGAACTATTCTGATCTCCCCTCTGATCTTAGTAAGTTATTTAGGCTAGATAATAATGTCATTCTTGCAGGTGACTTCAATTCCCATCATCCCAGTTGGTGTCCCAACAGAAATATGGACTCTTTAGGGGAAACCCTCCACAATTACTGTATCAATAATGGTATTGAAATTGCTGCACCACTCGTTTTGGCCCTTGGGGGAATGGCACGACAATTGATCTGGCACTGCTTAATAACATCCGTTACCCTTATACCATTACCCCTATTTCGGCTCTCGCATCGGATCACCTCCCTATCCAAATTAGCATTGATTGTAACCCTATCCTCCCATCTATTCTAACTCCTTTTGTTTATGACTGGCAATCTTTCACCAATACAATCAATGAGTCTCCCCTACCGTTCGGCGATTTAAACTCTGTCGAGGACATAGACATGGCTGTCACCAATTTATCCAAATTAATTCAAAATTCCCTGGAGGCGTCTAAATGTCACCAGGTTCAGCAAAATTTTCATACCCTTCCTAATGACATTAAATTTAAAATTAGGCAACGTAATAGACTTCGACGGACGTGGCAGGCCATTAGGGATCCTAGCATTCGTTCTGAATTAAACCGACTTAATGCTACCATTAAGCGGGATATAAAAAAATTTAAATCTAACAAATGGTCGGATTTTATTACTTCCCTGAATCCTACGGATAACTCTCTTTGGAATTATCTCAAAAAAGTCAGAAAACCCTTCACCCCTATTTCCCCTCTCCGTACGGATGCTGGAAACAAATGCCTCGACAATGAGAAAGTGGAGGTGCTCGCCGACCAATATGAACGTCAATTTCAGCCTCATGGCGATGTTTTCAATGCTGATACCATTGATATGGTAGAACATGCTGTAAGCAGATTTCTGGCCCGTGTGCCTGTCAGATCAATTGAACCGACCACCCCTGAGGAAGTCATCAGAGTGATCAAAAATCTCCCTAATAGGAAAGCTCCAGGTCATGATGGGATCACTAATTCGGCCCTCAAAAACTTCCCCTTACAGTACGCGAATTATCTAGCCACTCTTATTAATGCTATGTTTAAATTTCACTATTTTCCAAATGATTGGAAAAAAGCTATTATTGTACCTATTAAGAAACCCGGAGAAGACCCTTCGCTAGCTAAGAGTTACAGACCCGTGAGTTTGCTTCCTGTTCTGAGTAAAGTTACTGAGCATATTTTTCTTACGCGCCTCCAAAATTTTCTCCCCGATATTCCTGAACAGTTTGACTTTAGGCCCGAACACTCCACAGCACACCAACTTCTTCGGGTAGTTGAATTCATCCATGATGGATTGGACAGCTCAGAGTTCGTTGGTTCACTTTTCATCGATATCGCGAAGGCTTTTGACACTGTTTGGCTTACTGGCCTTATTTATAAACTTATAAAACTCAAAGTACCTACTGCTTATATTTTCTTCATTTTGAAGTACCTTCGTGACAGAACATTCTGCGTTCGCTATGCCAGCATAATTTCTACTCCTCGCCCAATTAATGCGGGTGTGCCACAAGGCTCTAAGTTGGGTCCCTGGCTCTACAAAGCTTATATTGCTGACATTCCCACTTCTCCACATACCCTGTTGGCTATTTATGCGGACGACACAACCGTGATGGCTCGTGACAAGGACTGCCACGTTATGCACGACCATCTTCAACAACACATTAATGCTCTTGAAATTTATTTCACCAATTGGCGCATCAAAATTAATTCCAATAAATCACAGGCAGTCATCTTCACTCGGAAGTGCACACTTCCACCATGACTCTATCTTGATGGCTCCTTTCTTCGCTTTGAGCGGGAAGTTAAATATCTCGGTGTTTTCTTAGATAGCACTCTCACTTGGCGAAAGCATATCGATTATAGCGTCCAGAAATTTTACAAAGCCAAAAATGATCTCGCCCGCCTCCTGTACAGTAATGGGATGAGTGTGGGAAATAAATTGCTGCTCTACAAAACAGTTTTGCGTCCCATGCTTCTCTACTGTGCTCAGATCTGGGGCTCTGCGGCAAAAACTAACTTACAAAAAATACAAGTTGTACAAAATAAAACTCTTAGGGGAATCATACGGGCTCCTTGGTACCGAAGAAATACAGTCATTCATCATGATTTGGATACTCCTCCTATCCGTTCGGTTATTAAAAAACAGGCGATCAATTTCTTCGATAAAATTCCGAATATTAATAATCCGGCCTTGCAGAATTTTACTCCTTATGACGAGCGTGCCCGATGGCGCAGGCCTAGGGCAACTCTTCATCTACCCGAAAACATCGACCCGGGATAATGCCACTTTCTTCTTACATTGATAGGGTATCACCTTCCTAAGTGTTCATATTTTCTTGTAGTTAATTGTATACATATTTATATTTATTATTTTTTTTTATTTCTATACATTCCTTTAATTATTATTCTATCTTTTAATTTCTTAAATTTAATATCTTCATTGTTTATATTATGTTTCTCTTTTTATTTTTATTGTATGGTGCCTTTAAATAGCTTTTGGTTTTTATTTTACTTCCCCCCCTCTTTTCCGCGTTTCTGGCGTTATGCTAGCCAGACATCGGCTATGTATGTTCATTTCTCCCACAGACCCATTGTACTACTAGAGGTGCGGAGTTCTTCTCCTGGTACTCTGTCAAGACTCTCTTCCAAGTTCCAAGTTATTATTTTAAGTCTAAAAGAAATTTTACATAATCGTCTGCTTGATATTCGCGTTTGAAATGAAATAGACACCCTCTCGCGGACAATGTCTGAAACGAAATAGAACTGATACCGTGAGCATCTTCCGCTGAAATCTGTGTTTAAAAGGCCGATAAATAAATAAACAGTTCTATAATAAATAAATAAATAAACAGTTCTATAACGCATGCAACGTTGGGTTCTTTGTATTAAAATTATCTAAAATCAAAATTTTATACACAAAGTTTAGATCTATAATATAAAAAAGTACATTTGACTTACTCATGGCAAAATACCATGACAGCAACACAATGCTTGCATGATTCGCTTGCTCCAGCTGCATGGAACAAACAGCATTACGTAAACAAACGATTATCAGGTCTATACAACGCCACCTTTCGTTCATTACAAACGCGAATAAGTAAAAAAAAAACAGTATTCCTGTGACGTCACAAATATTAAAATTGCGGTTTTTAACCCCGAACCGAAAAACATAATAGGATCCATTTATCCAGGTCTTTGGTTTTGACACGTGAAAATCTTCAATTGAAAATTAATCCTTCTATAGTAAAAAAAAACTAGCCTTAAAAGGAATGACTCCTGGAATGATGCTGATGTGGAAGATTTCCGGAAATAACGAATCCGGGTTGTCCACTCCTTCCATGAGTCGAATAGACCAATTAGGAAAGGGCTCCGTCTATGCATCGCCGTATGGGTTACCATAAAGAGAGGAAAGGTTACCATCGCCAACAATCGCCAAGTTTGTCGCCAACTTGGCGATATATCGCCAAATTTGGCGACCAAAATTAGTTGTCAAAAGTGACGCCAACTTGGCGATATCTGTAATATTTCACCAAATTTTTAATTTCTTTACAACACCAGTCGTTTGATACATCATTTGAGAGGTTTGCAACTGCTTATTCATATAATGGATGTCTTGTGTGTTATCCCCCATTCTGCTCCCCAGGGGGGACACATTTTTAATTTCTTTACAACACCAGTCGTGTTACACAAGCTTTGAAAGGTCTGCAACTGCTTATTCATATTATGGATGTCCTGTGTGTCACCCCCACACTCTGCTCTCCCCAGCGGGGGGTCACATTTTTAATTTCTTTACAACACCAATTGTGTGACACATCATTTGAAAGGTCTGCAACTGCTTATTCATATTATGGATGTCTTGTGTGTCACCCCCACACTCTGCTCTCCCCAGCGGGGGGGGTGACATTTTTAATTTCTTTACAACATCAGTTGTGTGACACATCATTTGAAAGGTCTGCAACTGCTTATTCATATTATGGATATCTTGTGCGTAACCCCCCCCTCTGCCCTCAGAGGGGGCGCATTTTGTAATTTCTTTCCAACACCAATTGTGTGACACATCATTTGAAAGGTCTGCAACTGGTTATTCATTTTATGGATGTCTTGTGTGTCACTCTGCCTATGTGACTGCAACATGACTTATGTGCCCACTCTGCCCCCCAGGGGGGCACATTTTTAATTTCTTTACAACACCAGTCTTGTGACACATCATTTGAAAGGTCTGCAACTGCTTATTCATACCATGAGGTATTGGCGAGCGCAGCAAGCAGGGGTAGCCAATAATTTGGAACCGCGAAGCGATTACGCGGGGGGTTGGCGAGCATAGCGAGCAGGGGGGCGGGGCCCCCCTAGTTACTGAAAAAAAAATTATTATTATTATTATTATTATTATTATTATTATTATTATTATTATTATTATTATTTTTGCAACAAAAAAAGTAAAATGATTAAATTTGAATAAATATTATGAGGAAATTGTCAATTAACTCTGTAAGAAAAATAATGAAATTTTGAATTATTAAGAAAAATATTTGAATAAAATAAATAAAAATTAGCCTATGTTCATTTCAGGCCAATAATCTATCTATATACAAAGATTCAAAGACATTAATCCATCCGTTTTGAAGCCAATTTCATTCCAACTTTTCGGACACACTTTCACATCTATATTAATAAAAGAACAAAACGCTCTGTCTGTGTGTGTGTGTCTGCGATGGCTAGCAAAATCTACAGCATGTATGAGGCTCAAAATTTTTTTGAGAGTAGCCCCAAATCTCTCCTGATGCACCTGAGTTTCAGAATTTCGAAATTCTATTTATTAACTGAGTAATTAATTAAATTCCAAAGATCACTCTCATAAAAAATCGCCTTTTTTCTCCTTTTTTTCCCCCTTCATTTAATTATGGTTGGTTGGTTGCATAAAATTTTCGCATAAATAATTAAAAAAAGCTGGAACAGACCTTTAAAATTCATAGACTGGCAAACTGTCAGTTTAAATGATGATTTTTTATCACAGCGGTTGTAAACCATGGAGGAAAAAGATAGGTGGTGGTGAAGTAAACCGAAAAAAGGGTTGCAATATTAAACCATTTATCGCTCAAATTTTAATGTCCCAAACAAAAGCATGTGGAAGGGATTTTGTATTAATAAGACGAATTGAAAGAAATGAATTACAGCTGAAGCATATTTTACGAAGAAATAGTAATTTTTTTAAATGGTCTTTTTTCTATTCTATTATTTATTTTAATAAAATGTTTGCTTTTAAAATAATTGAAATTGATAAATTCGAAATAATTAAATGTCAAAATAAAATTAAATAAAATATTGAAAACATTTGATTTGAACTAAAAATTGTATTACTAAAAGTTTTCTTTTTTTTTTCAGAACTTTTTAATACTTTATAACGTAGATGAAAAATGTTTATGATTTAATAACATATTAATAATTCTATGTCAATATATAAAATATATTTATGAAAACACTAGCTGTTACCCGTGACGTCGTTCACGTAGCATTAAAAAAAGATAAACGCTTTAGTTAAACAAAACGTTTCATTAATAATAATTTAAAATATATATAACACATATCTTATAGGAGGCTATGCAGTAGTTTTTTTATGGGGGACTTAAAGAACTCGGTCAAATAAAATGGAAATGTGTTAGATAATATGAGCAATCGCGAAAATGAAATTGCAACCACTTATACTGTAGAACAACAGTAACGCACCCCAATTGTACACAAATCATGTTGTAGTGTATTTCAGAATTCCATATTAAAGAAAGAAAAATCATATGTTAAACCTAGGTAATAAAAAAAAATCCAACATTTCCATAATACATAACTTCGCCGGCCCATTCTTTTCTTCAGCTGTGTATATGATCTATGTGCTTGTAAATATTCTAAATACAATGTTAAAATTTTGCTTAGTTAGAAAAAGAGTAACGAAGATTAAAATTCACCTTTAGCAATTTCTAATAATAGACAGAAACTTACTTGGATTCTTTTTTACAGTCCTGTATACTACGTGCAAATATTTATACGACCGCATATTTAGCTTAAATTATTCAAGCAATAAAATAAACTTTTTCAAAAAAAAAAAAAATATAACCGACTTCAATCAACGCTCTAAAAAGAGTTAAATAATTCTTTAAAATACCCTAATGATGAATTGTTATCTAATAACCACACATCAGATATCATGTACCGACAAAAAAATGGTTATAAGTTTAATACATAGAACTTAATATCCAGCAAACATGGTTTTTCGACAGAATATTTTTTACAAGAAAATAATTTACATATTTTTGATTTAATTTATGAATATATACATATAAAAAGTAATGAATTACTTTTTGAAGTTGGTGCCAAACGATCACAATCAATAATGGTTTTTACCATTTTATTTATGGTATTAGGCATAATATAACCACAATTTTTACTATACTTATAATAGTTTGGCACCAACTTCAAAAAGTAATTCATTACTTTTTATATGTATATATTCATAAATTAAATCAAAAATATGTAAATTAATTTCTTGTAAAAAATATTCTGTCGAAAAACCATATTTGCTGGATATTAAGTTCTATGTATTAAACTTATAACCATTTTTTTGTCGGTACATGATATCTGATGTGTGGTTATTAGATAACAATTCATCATTAGGGTATTTTAAAGAATTATTTAACTCTTTTTAGAGCGTTGATTGAAGTCGGTTATATTTTTTTTTTTGAAAAAGTTTATTTTATTTCTTACTTTTTAGTTATTTATACCGTAATACTTAGTTTAATCGGTTAGATAGATGCGGTGTAATCGGTGAACATATATAAAAAGAAAAGTACATACGCGGTCGAATTGATGATAACCTTCTCTCCTTTTTTAAGTCAGTTAAAGAAATTATAATACGGAAAAATACTGTATGTTAGGAATGGGGTTCGAACCCACGATCTCTTTCGAGAAGTAGAGTTTAAATCGGGCGCCTTAGACCGCTCGGCTATCCTGACTGCAATCTAAATTGTGAACAACGCCATATTACTTTTCGCAAGTCCATTATTTTAGCACACTTTCACTGATAAAGTACTGAGTTGGTAAAAAATCTCTGATACTCTGTGCTAACGGTTAAAAACAAAGTATTCTTAATAGCATAATTAGTATTTAATTTTTAAAAAGAATAATACGGAAAAGGCTTTTGTATATATGCATGTCAGGAGTGGGGTTCGAACCCACGTTCTCTTTCGAGAACCAGAGCTTAAATTAAGCGCATTAGACCGCTCGGCTATCCTGATTGCAATCAACTCAGCGAACTTATTCAAGGTCATGTTATTTTTCGCAAGTCTATTAATTTAGCACTCTTTCACTGATAAAGTACTGAGGAGATAAAAGATCTCTGATTCTCTGCGCTAACGGTTAAATAAAAAATATTCTTAATAACATAATTAGTATTTAATTTGTAAAATATATGTGTAAAAATTATAACGCGGAAAATGGTTATTGTATACATGCATGTCAGGAGTGGGGTTCGAACTCCCACTCTCTTTCGAGAACCAAAGCTTAAATCAGGCGCCTTAGACCGCTCGTCTATCTTGACTACAATCTATTCGGTGAACTTATTCAACGTCATATTACTTTTCGCAAGTCTATATTTTAGCACTCTCTCACTGATAAAGTATTGAGTTGGTAAAATATCTCTGATACTCTGAGCTAACGGTTAAATACAAAATATTCTTAATAGCATAATTAGTATTTAATTTGCAAAATATATTTGTAAAAAATTATAATACGGAATAGGTTGTTGTATACATGTATGTCGGAAGTGGGGTTCGAACCCACACCCTCTTTCGAGAACAAAAACTTAAATCAGGCGCCTTAAACCGCTCGGCCATCCTGACTGCACTCCATGGTAGGAATTAATTCAACAGTTTTAATTAGCAAAAAATCACTAATTTTAATAGTTTTTGCCCGTTTACTAAAAAATTACTGAACCAATTTCTATGAAATGGAAGTGGTACCAATTCGAGAGTAAGTTCTTTAATTTAACACCAAAACCAAATTAATCAGTTGGCTAGTTTCGACGTAATCGGTGAACATACATTAAAAAAATACATACGCGATGAATTGATAACCTCCTCTCCTTCTTGAAGTCGGTTAAAATATTCTTAATAGCATAATTAGTATTTAATTTGTAAAATATATATGTAAAAATTATAATACGGAATAGGTTCGGAAACTTATTCAATGTCATGTTACTTTTTGCAAGTCAATTATTTTAGCACTCTTTCACTGATAAAATATTGAGTTGATAAAAGATCTTTGATACTCTGTGCTAACTGTTAAATACAAAATATTCTTAATAGCATAATTAGTATTTAATTTGTAAAATATATATGTAAAAATTATAGTATGGAAAGTTATTGTACACACGTATGTCAGGAGTGGGGTTCGAACCCATTGTCACTTTCGAGAACCAGGGCTTAAATCAGGCGCTTTAAACCGCTCGGCCATCCTGACTTCACTCAAGTGTAGGAACTAATTCAACAGTTTTAATTAGAGAAAAAACACTAATTTTAATAGTTTTTGCTTAATTACTAAAAAACTACTGAATCAATTTCTATGAAATGGAAGTGGCACCAATCCGAGAGTAAGCTCTTTAATTTAACATCAAAACCAAATTAATCGGCTGCATAGTTTCGGAGTAATCGGTGAACATACATAAAAAAAATACATACGCGTCGAATTGATAACCTCCTCTACTTTTTGAAGTCGGTTAAAAATATTCTTAATAACATAATTAGTATTTAATTTGTAAAATATATATGTAAAAATTATAATACGGAAAGTTATTGTACACACGTATGTCAGGAGTGGGGTTCGAACCCATTGTCACTTTCGAGAACCAGAGCTTAAATCAGGCGCTTTAAACCGCTCGGCCATCCTGACTTCCCTCAATTGTAGGAAATAATTCAACAGTTTTAATTAGCAAAAAAAAACACTAATTTTAATAGTTTTTGCTTAATTACTAAAAAACTACTGAACCAATTTCTATGAAATGGAAGTGGTACCAATCCGAGAGTAAGCTCTTTAATTTAATACCAAAACCAAATTAATCGGCTGCATAGTTTCGGAGTAATCGGTGTACATACATAAAAAAAAAAATACATACGCGTCGAATTGATAACCTCCTCTCCTTTTTGAAGTCGGTTAATAATAAAAAACCCGATTAAAATTATTGAATTCATATTTCCGGGAATCGCTATTGCACAGGTGACCATATATCCAGTTTATTGTATAGTCCGATACATGATTTATTCAAATTCTACAAACATCTCTTATTATACTAAATGTAGCTGAACTTCAGGATGCATTAGTTTTCCTTAACCCCTTCGCGACGGGAGACGTTTAAGAAATTTTTAATGTTTTGTCACCGGTTTTAAAATACAGAAATTTGTTGGTTCTTAAATCGAGGAAATGCTCCGATTGAATAAAACAAATTTTACAGTATAATTTTACCGGTGGGAATAAACAAGGATTCTTAAGCCTTTTTGCGGCACGCATACGTGTCGCTCGTCCCCAAGGGGTTAAAATACATACGATAATTGTAAAAGCTCTTCAGCATTCTTTTCTAATAGACCATACTTCAGATACAATATCTGAGATCTGGACACAGGTCCAAAATCTTTTATGCGTCTGTGTAAATGAACAACAAATGTGATGCAAATCATACTTAACTGCAAGCATATTGTAGTAAATTTCAGTATTTATCATTGTATTGATTAATCTCAGTATATTAATTTCTTCATGTTTGAAATAGTGCAACGCAATTAAAATACGCTGAGAATATTTTTCCCCGTGGACTATTATATTACCGAACATTTTTCTGTGATCTTCTAAATGAATGTTAAATCTTTTCACCCCATTTTCTATAGAAATCCTGTTTTAGTGCATTTCAGAAACTGATATCAATTTCAATATTATTAAAATAACTTTAATAAAATAACATTATTAAAATGCGCTGCAAATGGTTTTTCTTCACAGACCATTATATATTGAAATACTTTTGAGCTCCCTGAACGCACACTATAAGTACTACACTTAACATATTCAATGGTAACCATGTTCTTGTGAACGTTAAAAATGCATGTAAATTTCATTACATTTAAAATTATGTAACATTATCAAAATACACCAGAAATGATTTTTCCTCCTTAAACCATAATGTAAAGTCTCCTTATGAGTGCTCCTGTGATTCAGCTATAATTGCTACCTGGCGCATTTTCAATGCCGCACATGCTATGGCAAAACTGTTGAACTATGAGTTCTCGTGCAACCTGCCGTTCAATATTTATTATGATTTTATTATTTGGCAACTTCTACAAATTCTCTTTTTAAGTAGTTTATATTTTAATGTCTATCATGTAGGTTGTTTATTTAGATCGTACCTTTATTAAATGTATTTTTCCTATTCAAACTGCGTTTATTACTCTGCTACCTTGCTACACATTTAAGTAGTATGCTCTACAATTCAATTATGAACAGGTTATGTTGCCCAGAAGGCTATTTTCTTTTGAATTAGGAAAATTTATTTAACAGTTCAATTTCATTTTTTGTGAAGAAGTGCGATTTAACATATGAAATATGGCTGAACAGCAAGCTAACTTTACAATGTTAAATAACAGTAATTATGATGTTTGGAAATTCAAGATGGAAATGTTTTTAACCGATAAAGGATTATGGGATGTTATTACATCCGAACAACCTACTAAAGCGGGAGCTGATCGAGATGCTTGGATTAAAGCAAACAAGTCTGCTAAAGCAAAAATTGCTTTAAGTGTCGAAGATAATCAGCTAATACATATCAAACATGAGGAAACAGCAAATGGTATGTGGGATTCTTTACGTAAAGTTTATGAACAAAAGCATTTAAATACGAAACTTTTCTTGCAAAGAAAGTTATACAGTATGAAATATGATGAAACCTTAAACATGAAAGATTATATTCAAAGTATATTAGAAGTAGTTGATCAACTAAGAGGTCTTGGTAAAGTCATCCCAGATGATGATATCATTGCAATTTTACTATGCGGTGTTCCAGAGAGTTATGATTCCTTAATTACAAGTTTAGAAGCTCGTTCTTCTGAGGAATTATCATTAGAATACGTAAAAAGTAAACTTATTGCAACGTATGAGCGTCGTTTAGAAACGTTTAAATTGAATGAAGAAACAGCGATGAAAATAGTTAAAGATCCAAAGAAAAAGGGAAATTTTAGGGTTAACTCTGAAAACAAGTCAAAACAGCTTTGCCATTACTGTAAACGGCCAGGACATATTAAGAAATTTTGTTATTTATGGAAAGCTGAGCAGCATAAAACAAGAAGTCACAAAGTTAAAATGATTACAGATAGCGAGGAAATTAAAACGGAAAATGAAATTTTTCACTGTCTTAAAACTTCGAATAAATTCTCTAATGTTAATTGGTATATTGATTCTGCTGCGACAACTCACATGACAAATGATAAAAATAATTATTGCACTGAAATAAAGCCAAAAAGAGGCCAAGTACAAGTTGCTAGTGGTCAATTACTCGATATTAAAGGTATTGGTGATTGTTTAATGAAATACAGAGGACCAGGCAATGAAGTTAGAAATATAAAATTTTGTGATGTCCTATATGTTCCAGATCTTGATAGCAGTTTATTATCAGTGAAGCGACTTGATGAAAACGACTGTTTTGTGCACTTTGGCAACAGGAAATGTACAATAATGAAAAACGACCAAGTCATAATTGAAGGAAAATTAGAAAATGGTCTGTACAAGTTAAACTGCAATGAAATTGCTAATAAAGTTTTTGAAGAATCGCATATCAATTGCATTCATATGTGGCATAGAATATTTGGACATCGTGATCTTCCAGCAATTAAGGAATTACAAGATAATCATTTAGTCCATGGTTTAAAAATGAAGGACTGTAAGCAGAAAATGAAATGTTTATGTTGTACAAAGGTTAAGATAGTTCAGAATGCTTATCCTAAGAGAAGTGAACATCGAGCATCAAAAGTTGCAGATTTATTCCATGCTGATATTTGTGGACCTTTTCCAAATGAGACTCCCACAGGAAAGCGATATTTCTTAACACTTATAGATGACAAGTCAAGATATCTAACTGTTTATTTACTGAAACATAAAAGTGAAGCAGCGACAAAAATTGAAGAATTTTTCCGTTATGTAAAAACTAAATTTGAACGTACGCCAAAGTTTTTAAGATGTGACAGAGGAGGGGAATTTGTGAATGAAAGACTCCGAAATTTCATGATTAAAGAAGGAATTAAATACCAGTTATCAGTACCACATTCTCCTCAACAGAACGGAGTTGCAGAAAGAAGGAATCGTTATTTGACTGAAATGGGAAAATGCATGCTGGAAGATTCAAAGTTGGATAAAAAGTTTTGGGGAGCAGCTATAATGACATCGACCTACCTGCAAAATCGTTTACCCACAAATGCTTGCGAGAAAACACCTTTTGAAATATGGCATGGATATAAACCAACAGTAAAGCACTTGAAGATTTTTGGTTGCAAAGTTGTTTATTATATTGCACCTGTATTAAGAAGAAAATTAGACAACAGAGGTAAAGAAGGAATTTTTCTTGGTTATGCAGAAGAATCTAAAGGTTATATTATTCTTGATAAAGAAACAAACAAAGTAATTATTTCAAGAAATGTAATTTGTCTCAATGATGAAGAAAATGAAATATTAACCAGTTCTCATGAAACAGACGACTGTAATAAACACAAGAAAATTATCTTAAACTTAAATGATGAGCACGAAGCAAAACCTTTAGAGGAAGAGGAAGATTTAGAAGCGAACGAAAATGTAAAAGTAAGACGTTCAGAACGTTCCAACAAAGGTGTACCTCCTGTAAGATATATTACAGCATATAAAACATCTGTTAAAAGTGTTGATGAACCTATGTCATGGGCTGAAATGAAAAAGTTATCTGAAGATGAACAAAATAAATGGATTAAAGCTGCAGACGACGAAATTAAATCAATCGAAGAAAGAAATGTTTGGGAACTTACAGATTTACCTCAAAACCGAAATGCAATTGGTACTAAATGGGTTTTTAAACTTAAACAAGATCAAACCGGAAATGTTTCACGTTATAAGGCTCGACTTGTAGCTAAGGGATTTACTCAAAAGCCAGGAGAAGATTTTAAAGAAACATATGCTCCTGTTGCAAACAATGTAACATTTCGAGTCCTCTTAACAGTGGCATGTGCCAAGAATATGAAAATAAAACATTTAGATGTAAAAACAGCCTTTTTAAATGCTGATATAGATGAAGAATTATATATACGACAACCAGGAGGATACATTATTAAAGGTCAAGAAGATAAAGTTTACAGATTAAAGAAAGGTTTATACGGCTTAAAACAATCGGCAAAAGCTTGGAATGATAAGGTAAATTCAATTTTAACTTTAAATGGTTATGTACGCAGTAAAGTGGATCAGTGTCTCTACATCAGAAAAGAAGAAAATGGTTGGAGTTATATTCTTTTATATGTTGATGACATACTTATTTGTACATTAGATGAAGAAACTGAAATTAATATAATGCAAATATTTCAAGAATCATTTGATATATCTGATTTAGGACAAGTGTCATATTATTTAGGAGTTCAAGTTGAACGACTAGAAGATGGATGTTTTGTAATAAACCAGAAAATAAAAATTGATCAACTTATTAAAAAATATGGATTAAATGAAGCTAAAACTGTAAATATCCCTATGAATCCAGAATTTTTGAAAAATGAAGATTCATCAAAAGAATTAGAAACAAATAACAAGTATAGAGAAGCAGTCGGATCTCTTTTATATATTTCTAATACCTCAAGACCAGATATTTCAATAGCAGTTGGAATCTTATCAAGACGAGTTAGTAAACCAACTGAAAATGACTGGAATGCAGTTAAACAAGTTATGAGATATCTTAAAGGAACATCTGAGTATAAACTTAAATTTGGGAAAGATCTATCATCGGTTGAAGTTTTTGTTGATGCTGATTGGGGTGGAAATATTTCAGATCGGAAGTCTACAACCGGATTCATAATTATGCTAGGAAATTCACCTGTAATATGGTCTAGTAGGAAACAACACTCAGTTTCACTGTCCTCTACTGAAGCTGAATTTATTGCTGTGTCTGAAGCATGTAAAGAGGGTGTGTGGTTAGTACAATTATTGTGTGAAATTGAGGATACTCAGAAAAGGCAATTTACGATTCATGAAGACAACCAAGGATGTATAGCCCTGATTAAAAACGAACGAATTGGTCAAAGATCCAAACACATCGATGTTCGTTACTGTTTTATACGTGAGCTCTATAAAGATGGTGTGTTTAATATAAAGTACTGTGAATCTCATAACATGACTGCAGATATGTTTACAAAGCCATTGAGCAAAATTAAATTTAATAAAATGTGTGATAAAATTATTTTTAATGCGGCAGCTTGAGGAGGGGTGTTGAACTATGAGTTCTCGTGCAACCTGCCGTTCAATATTTATTATGATTTTATTATTTGGCAACTTCTACAAATTCTCTTTTTAAGTAGTTTATATTTTAATGTCTATCATGTAGGTTGTTTATTTAGATCGTACCTTTATTAAATATATTTTTCCTATTCAAACTGCGTTTATTACTCTGCTACCTTGCTACACATTTAAGTAGTATGCTCTACAATTCAATTATGAACAAAAACTCAATAACGTAAGTTATTTTCGTATGAATCCTACTATATTTACTCAAGTTGAAACACGGACAAACAGACGGCAGACCCCAGTCACTCGGCATCCAGTATACAGACAGGCTGAAGTCGTAAACACTTTTAGACCATGTTAGAAAATGTCAAAATGGAGGTAGTTTCCGTAAAACGAAAAAAAAAACAGTGTTAGGAAAAATCTATTTCAAAACTGTGTTTTAGGTGGCATTTTTGTATAATTTGTACATATATGTTTTGCATATCATAAAAATTTATAGAAATTTATTGTAAAAAAATATTCTTAAAAGTGACAACATATTTTTACTTTTTAAGAGCTAAAAAAGAAGTGGAATTAATATCCATTTACAAACCTGTTTCCAGCACACTTCGAGCGCATTATGCGAAATTGAGATATTGACTGAGGGAATGTATTTTCTCACAATTACATTAAATCTTTAGATTTTAAGCCCGATAGTACATTTTTAAAGTGATTTTTATTTATATTTGAAGAATTGAACAATTTTAAGAATTAACACACAAAAATATATTTTTTAGCTCACAGGCTATCATAGCCTGAGAGCTTATGTGCCCGTCCGTTCTGTATGTATGTGCGTATGTGCGTATGTGCGTAACGCGATAACTCATGATAAAAATATCGGATCCACTTGAAATTTTGTATATAGGTATATCCTGATAAGGCGCTTCCCTGATTAGTTTTTGGAGTTCATTCGATATGTATAAGAGGGGGAACGGGGGGCTCATGCCCCCCGTTAGTTGATATAAATGGGATTTTCATGCAGAATTAAGTTTTCAAAATTTAGATTAGGATCATTCTGATGAGGCGATTCCGTGACTGTTATTAGGTGTTCATTGAATAAGTATAAATAGGGGGAACAGGGGTTCTAATCCCCCCCCCGTTAGTTGATATAAATGGGATTTTCATGCAGAATTAAGTTTTCGTTCAAAATTTAGATTAGGATCATTCTGATGAGGCGATTCCGTGGCTGTTATTAGGTGTTCATTGAATAAGTATAAATAGGGGGAACAGGGGTTCTAATGCCCCCCCCCCCCGTTAGTTGATATAAATGGGATTTTCATGCAGAATTAAGTTTTCGTTCAAAATTTAGATTAGGATCATTCTGATGAGGCGATTCCGTGACTGCTATTAGGTGTTCATTGAATAAGTATAAATAGGGGCAACAGGGGTTCTAATGCCTCCCCCCCCTCTTAATTTATATAAATAGGTTTTTCAAGCAGAATTTTCAGATTTCGTTCAAATCTCTGAATCGTTTTGGAAGTTTAATGGTTAAGTATAAAAGAAGGGGATAACTCCTTTTAAATTATATAAATGCTAAATGGGTTTTTATTAAGAATTATCTAATTTGCTCTGAATTTTGGATATAGATTTTTTATATGATAAAGCATGTCTTTGATAGTATAGGAGGTTCAATGATTAAGTATAAAAAAAGAGGAAAGGGGAGAGCTGTTTCCCCTTCTTAATTTTTTTTTCGAACGGAATTAACCTTTGAAAATATAAGGCTTTAATGTACAATTAGTATTTGTAGCCTGTGAGCTCAATGCCATCAGTTTAACTGGGCAGTATTCTTTTTATTTAATTATTAGTTGAGTTTTTCTTACTTTCTAAGAATGGTAAAAAGTATTTTTCATTGATCATTACGTTATTTACGATATGTATAAATTATTAACATTTTCTAATCATTTAATACTTAATCTTTAAAAAACTTATTTCATTTTAAAATTAAATATTTATACTTACCACGCTCAGACGATAAACTTAATTTTCTTTAAATAATAACTTTTGATGTCATAATTCAATCTCATTTCATTACAACATCAGAGCATGTTTATTTTATTTTTAATATGTGACGTCACAGTCGTCTCTTTTTAGCACTTACTCTAAATTACATTGTGTTATTAAAATGCAAACTTGAAAACTTATACTTTGTTTCAGATATGACGTTACATTGATAAGTTTAAAATTCTTAATGGAAAGTAGTCCTGTGACATCACAATTGGTAAAAAATTGAATTGTATAGCCTCGAACCGAAAGAAAGAAAAAGGTTCATTAGGATTACGGATTAATATCTGGAAAAACTACTAAAATATTTATTTTCTTGTAAAGTGTGAAGTTATATTCTTGTGAAGTCTTCTAAGTGTAAAAGAAATTTTACATAATCGTCTGCCTGATATAAGAAGAAAAACAGTATTCCTCTGACGTCACAATTGGTAAAATTGTGGTTTTTAACCTCGAACCGAAAAACAGAATAGGGTCCATTTATTTAATTCATTTTGTTTTATCACGTGAAAATCTTTCAGTTGAAAATTAATTACAGAAGATAAATAATTATTCCGGTTTTTTTATTTTTTGGCAACGAAAAAAGAAAGATGATTAAACACATGGAGGAAGAATATACTGGAGGTGAACTATAATGATTTGGGTGATGCCAAAAATGTAACCCTACATTAAGTCACATTAAGTCCAAACAAAACCACGTGCTTTGATTCGCCTATGAATTCAAACCGGTTAAAACCCGTATATGATTGTTCTTGTTTTTTATCGTCGAATTTTTTATTAGACAGCGCTTCACAGGTAAAAATTTCTTTGATTATTTAATTATATGTGTTTTAAATATCAAAATAGAAAATCTTTTAACATTTTTCTTGAAAAGATAACATTATTTTGCTAATATCTGAAAATCGTTTGCAATCAGAAATCTTTATTTTAGATTAATATTTATTACTTATGTTTTCATACATGATTTTAAAAGAATGTTTTCATTATTATATTTTAAATATTATTTAAATGCAATTATTAATATGTAACAAAACAAATTTCTTTTTATATATTCATCTTGATTTTTTTTTTTTATCCCTGAATTATTTATTTAGAATAAATCTATTTGTAATATCGAAACCCTGTATTTATGCTTCATTTTTCGCATTTAAATGCGATTAATC
The DNA here is from genome assembly GCA_964019185.1 of Maratus speculifer. Taxonomy (NCBI): domain Eukaryota; kingdom Metazoa; phylum Arthropoda; class Arachnida; order Araneae; family Salticidae; genus Maratus; species Maratus speculifer. The sequence goes on from OZ025290.1 coordinate 200,107,366, forward strand.
TTAAAATATGTGTAATTTATTTTCTTATAATTTTAAAAACATGATAAGAATCGAAATTTTTACTGCGTGTAAATCAGCTCATTTATTTTACAGCTCTCAAATTTTATTATGCTTTATATCTGTTGTTTTTAGGTGCTTTCGTAATTATGTAAATACGTAGCACCTATAGTTGTCGTTCAGTCCATCCGTCTGTCTGTCCATTCGCATATAACAACGCAAAAACTACCCAACCGAATCGTTTGAAGTTTAAAATACATAATTAATACATAATTTTGTCAAGTTATTTCAAATTTAAGATAGATCAATTATGCATAGATGAATTACAGGGACAATCAAAAGTATCCGTTACATTACGGTCAAGGGGGATTTCAAATGCATTTTAATCATTTGAAATTTAAAACAAATAATTATTACATAATTTTGTCGTGTCATTTTAAATTTTATAGAAATTGGATGCATAAATCAATTACAGGAACAATAAAAAATATTCCATGACATTACGGTCAATGGGAAAAAAAGTTTCAAATGCATTTTAATGGTGTTAAACTAATTCAAACATAATAAAACTGACATGAACCTATGAAGTATGTATATACTAAAATATATATTCTGTACAATCTGTGATGCAAAGAATATTTGTTTTTAAGTTACAGGAGCACACAAAAGTATTCCATTACATAAAGCTATACGGAGAAATATTGTTTGTGGGGCGTGTTTTAATTACATTAAACTATTTAGCATTTTATGAATATGATATACGTTGCTGAGGTGTAATAAAAATTGCTTCCTGTATATTTACAGGAACACAAAGATTTCTACTACTATAATGTAACCGAACTACTGTCTACTATATCAGCAAGATCTGAATATTTTAAAAACTTCGTTATCGTACGAACGCACCTCATTTGTTACGCTTCACGTGTAATTTCCAACTTGTTTATTGTTTCTCAAAAGTTTTTATTGATATGCTGTTATTTTGAAGAAGTAAAATTTTTATATTTGTCAAAAATTGTTCTTATTAATGTAAAGCATGACTATATGCTAACAATATTTGTTTTAAAACATGTTTTGGAATTTTTTAATAAAGTTGTAAGTATTAAAATTACCTCTGTTTTACGCGGAATACTGTTTATGTGTCGTATTCGAATTCAAATATTAGCGGTTCAGATCGATAAAAAAACATTTGTGTTGGATTCCGATTTGAATAGAATTTTCGTGTTCAGGTAAAATACACAACCCGACCCATTCAAGGATCTAGTCTCGCTGCAAATTTAACATACATTTTTATTTGTGCAGCTTTAAGCATTGAGAAAATAAGCAAAATTATAATATCACTTTTTTTATAATGTTGAAATATTATAATTTTTCAACATTACAGTTTAAGCAACATTATATCATTTTAAACACTCTTACTTTCCTTTGCGTGAAATTTTATATCATCACGAAAAATATTGAAAAAGCCCGGTTTTAAACTATATTGAGCTACACTCTTCACATTTTGAATATGCCTATACAGGGTGTTTCAAAGTTATGCATCAGAAATGTAAATGCAATTAGCGGGAACATTAATGAGCAGATTTGTAAAGAAATGTGGGTGCGGAATTATAGCGTTGAGGAGAATCAGTGAATAATTTATGTCTATTTCACTATAATTTAGTAACATATTTTGGCCGCTAAAAGCTCCCAACCATATATCATTATCCCCATAAACGGAATTCTTTTGTGTGGTTCTTTAAATAAATAATAAATGTTTAACAAACCCCATATTCTACAAAATGCTTGTTATACTGCCGTTTATAAATGCATATCAATTTCTTTATGTTTTAAATGGTCTAACGTCATTGAAATGAACTTGAAAGGATTTTTCCCATTGACCATAATGTAACAGAATACTTTAGACTGTCTATGCAAATGAACTATAAATTCTACACATTTCCTTTTCAATAGCGATCACGGTGTAGTACACGTCAATAACATATAAAAAATACTACGAGCATCAGAGTTTATTTAAAAGAGTTAGAACTCGGCCACACAAACCGGAGTCATAAACATTTTTCATCTACGTTACAAAGTATTAACCAGTAAAAAAAAAAATCCCGCGTTAAGCACAGAATATAAAACACTATCCAAATTTCCTTAATTCTTTAACAAAACTTCGTTATTCAGGGAAATAGGTGTTACTGCCCATAACCAAATATGTATTCCAATACTTCTGAACGGCTCTGTATTTGATTTGTCGGTTGATATATATACTATATCATGGAGAAATTTAGTTTAGCAAAAAAATGCCTAGCTGGATGAAATTTTTCTTTTGGCAGTTTATACGAATAGATGTAAAACATACTTCAATACTTTTGTTCAGCCCTGCAGTTTACCTAGTACCTTTATTACACGAAAGTATTTTGCTAAAATTAATTATATAAAAAAATAAATAAAAAATGTTAATCAAACAACAATACTCTTTAAACTATTTAAATCATATTTCCAGAAATTATCATCCTTAAACAAACCTGTATCCAGTTCTTTGCGTGACCCTGAATATAATTTAATCTATATTCTACAAACATTTCACGGTAAACTAAATGCGAATCGACGTAAAAATGCAAAACTTTTTTAAAAACAAACCTTTAAGTAAATTACACTCACATTCAGAAACTTTTCCGAGTTCTTTTGAGTAACCCTGTATATCTTAATTGTGTAACTATTATAGCATTTATGCACATCATATAATGTGAATACATTTAGTGACACTTAAAAGCGCATATCATAATTAAAAATGCCTTTCATCCATGGAACAGTTACCATGCGTAATATACAGTACTTCGAATAGAATATGCTTTTTGAAGTCTTTTGTGTGTCCCTGCTATGCACTTCGTATTATGCGTGAAATAACTCATATTAAGTCTCAGCGTCGTATATCAATTTGATTACACATGATACCGTTTACCATCGTTAAAATATGTCGCAAACAATTTCCTCCTTTATTATCATGTATTAGAATTATTTTGTGTGGCCCTGTAAATGAATAACTATTCTTTTAGCTGCATATTTTAGTGTGCTTTTCGTAGATGCAAATAAATGTGAATACGTTTGTCCGGCCGCAACATCTTTAAAATTAATTTGAAACGATTTTTCCCCATTGGCCCTAATATAATCGAAAACTTTTGACTGTCCCTGTAAATGAACTAATCGTGGTAGAAACTTCATTTTTAATAGGGTTTGTGCTTGTGTAAACTTCAATAACATGGTAAAATTTCTTTGCATTCCGAGTATATTTACGAGAGTTAGAGCGCGGACAGACGGACAGACAAAACGAATGCATAAACATTTTTAATTTTGTTGAAAAGTGCTAATAAAAATTACTGTAAAAAGAAAACTTTTAATAATACAATTTTTAGGTCGTATCAAATGTTTTCAATTTCTTATTTAATTTTAATTTGAAATTTAATAATAATAATGACATTTAATAATAATAATAATAATAATAATAATAATTTCCCAATTTCAATTATTTTAAAAGTAAACATTTCTTTTAATAAATAATAATAGAACAAAGACCATTTTTAAAATTTCCTATTTCTTCTTAAAAAATGCTCCAGTTGTAATTCATTTCTTTCAATTCGTCTTATTAATACAAAATCCCTTACTTTTTTGGAAGCTTTCCAATTTTCCACGTGCTTTTGTTTGGTACACTAAAATTTGAGCGATAAATGGATTCACATTGCAAACCTTTTTTAAGGCTTAGTTCACCTCCACCTATCTTCTTCCTCCATGGATTAAACATTATGGAAAAATTTTCAATTTATTCTGTATGAAAAATAGTGAAATTTTGAATTATTAAGAAAAATATTTGAATAAAATAAATAAAAATTAGCCTATGTTCATTTCAAGCCAATAATCTATCTATATACAAAAATTCAAAGACATTAATCCATCCGTTTTGAGGCCAAGTTCATTCCAATTTTCGGACACACTTTCACATTTATAATATATATAAGGATTCTTTTAAAATCATGCGCGAAAACTTAAATAACAAATATTAGTCTAAAATCTAGATTTCAGAGTGCAGACGATTTTAAGACATTAACGAAAGAATGTTAATTTTTCAAGCAAAATCTTAAATGATGCTTCTATATTGATATTTCAAAGTCATATGATAAAACTAATCACATAATTCTTTCCTATGATTGATATATTTGTATCTTTTATGCATTCCGATCGTGTATTACAGTCAATAATGGCTCAAAACATTATTTTACGGGTAAATATCAACACTTTAACACGAAACTAACGCAATTGTTGGATACATGTTCCCTCCCGTGTTTCTCATTGCTCATTTTAAGTATTTTTAGAGCTTAATATTAGTTGTTGCTTTTAAAACCGATTTTTCACAAAGTCAGCTACGACATATTTCAGGCAATGCATTTCTGCATGCTTCCAGTTAATGATAAAAGCATACAAATTTCAAGTTCGTTTAATATTGTTAATACGGACCCGGGCAACGCCGGGCGGGTCAGCTAGTTTATAATAAAGATAAGATAAGATTTGAAAACATTTTTATGATAAAGACAAATTTTTAGATTGCTTTTAAAAATGTGTTTATGATAAAGTTTATTTTTCTTTTCTCTTTTTTCGTTGATTTTTAAAATATATTTGCTGTTTGTTTTTAAATTTCATATCCTTCTAAAGTAAAAAAAAAAAAAAAAAAAAAAATATTCTTAAACAAATCTCCAGGAATGACACCTGGAATGATGCTGATGTGTAAGATTTCCGGAAATAACGCGTACGGATGGACCACACCTTCCATGAGTCGAATAGACCAATCAGGAAAAAGGTTACGTCTATGCTTCGACCAATGAGGAGAGGGATGAATTCCAAAATTGAGTGTACACTGTTAAAAATCTGCTGCATTTTGTTGCAACGCACTCCATCGCTTGTATATAATATATCTATTCCAACCAATGAGAAAGCTCCATTTCACGGCCAAGTAACCGTTTTCTATACAAGCAGGGGAGTGCGTTGCAACAAAATGCAGCAGATTTTTAACAGTGTATGGAAAATAAGGTATCGCGAAGCGATTCCAACCGGGATTGCAAAGCAATACCGAACGGAATTGCGAAGCGATTCCATGGGGTATTGGCGAGCGCAGCAAGCAGGGGTAGCCTACAACTTGGAATCGCGAAGCGATTACGCGGGGGGTTGGCGAGCGTAGCGAGCAGTGGGGCAGAGCCCCTCCTAGTCTGAAGAAAAAAAAAGTATTTTAAAATATAAATAAAAATTTTCAGAGATAATAATGGATTGAAGTACAAATGTAGATGTTGTTTGATAGGATGATCATGTAAGAAATAAAATATATTGTTATTGAAGTACAAAACCACACAAAAGTATTAGATAATGGTACCACAAACCATTACATATACCATTACATAATGGTATAGGCAGAACATTTTTTGGTGCGCGTTTTAATTGTATTAAACTATTTAACATTTTGAAAAATTGATATATGTTACTGAGGAGTATTACTAGTTATTTCCTGTATAATAGAAAGCAGATAGTATTTACAGGGACACACAAAAAAATTTAGTTGCTATACTGTATGTGAAATGCTGTTTGCTATTACATCAAGATCTGAATATTTTTAAGTGCGTTCGTAATTATTTAAATATGTAGTGCCTATAATCGTCGTTCAGTCTGACCGTCCGCCAGCCTGTCTGTCACGTCTGTCTGCTCACAGATAACAGAGCAAAAACTAACTAACCAAATTGTTTGAGATTTAAAATATATAACTTTTGCATAATTTTGTCAAGTCATTTAAAATTTTATAAAAATCGGATGTATAATTTCAATAGGTACAATCCAAAGTATTCCATTACATTACTGTCAATAGGAAAAAATAGTTTTAAGCACATTTAAAAGATGTTATACTCTTTCTAATATAAAAGAATTTACGTGAACCTATGATGTTTATACTAAAATATACATTCTGTATAATCTGTGATGCAAAGAACATTTATTATTAATTTACAGCGCCACACAAGTATTCCTTTACATAATGGTATAGGGAAAACATTTTTTGGTGCGCGTTTTAATTGTACTATACTATTCAACATTTTGTGAAATTGATATACGTCGCTAAGTCGTAGTAGTACCAACTACTGCGATTATAGTCCAAGAGCCAACAGCACAAAAACCCAAGGTATCGAGCATAAGAAAAGAAATCCATTTTTTTAATGGAAGAGTAGTAATAGGGGAAGCTAATGATCCATTAGATTAATTTTAAACACGATTTATCAATCAGTAAATTAATTATAAAAAAGATGTGCATTTTCCTTTTTCATTTTTGGGTGAAAAAGTCCGGGCCGTATATTTCAGATGTGTATATTGCTGGGACGATTACTGTTTCTAAACCAATAGGAGAGCGTCATTATCACGGTCAAGTACACGCCCACACAGTTTGATTGACAGGAACTCGTGGACAATTGACGGTGCTAATTATAACGATAATCTGTTGCGGATGAAAGTGAGCTGTCTGGCTGAATGGTTAGAGCGTCGAGCTTGAAACCGGAGGATATGGGTTCGAGTCCATCGCGGGCCGAGAGTCCGTTGGTGATTTTTTTTTTTTTTAAATTATTGGAGGCTGTCTTTTATTAATAAATAAGATATTTTAAAAAAAATATTTCAAACCCTTTTAATATTCTAAATATCGTTCCAAAATGATTTATATATATATTAAACAAATGGGAAAAAAAGTATTCTGCGAAAATATCCGTATAAGCAAAATTCTTACTTTAATTTTTATTTATTTATTTATTTATTTATTTCAGGATCAGAGGAAGTATAATTTCTAATTGAAGTAAATAAAATTCAGTCATTTTGAAAAAAAAAAAAAATTCTTTCGTACCTTTAATTTTTAATTACCGAGTACAAATTCAAACAATCCGAGTACAAATAAATAATAAACACACACGATCAATTGTCCACGAGTTCCTGTCAATCAAACTGTGTGGGCGTGTACTTGACCGTGATAATGACGGTCTCCTATTGGTTTAGAAACAGTAATCGTCCCAGCAATATACACATCTGAAATATGCGCCCCGGGCCAGGATTCGAACCAGGATGTATTGGCTGAAGCTGCCAATGCTCTTCCAATCGAGCCATCCCGGACACGAACATTGGAGGACTATTTCACCCAATTAACCTCAACGATCACATTATCTGGTCTGATACTCTGGATCAGCTCAACAGATTAAATCGGAGGTCAATATATGGAACTGCAGAAAATCTCTGCATACGAACCCTGGTTACGCCAATACATCCCTGGTTCGAATTCTGGCCCAGACTTTTTACACCCCAAAATAAAAAAATTACATCTGTTATAATTAATTTACCGATTGATAAATTGTGTTTAAAATTAATCTAATGTAATTTCGTATGCAGCGATTTTCTGCAGTTCCATATATTCACCTTCGATTTATTCTGTTGAGGTACCAGGGTACCAGACCAGATAATGTGACTGATGAGGTTAATTGGGTGAAATAGTCCTCCAGTGTTCGTGTCCGGGATGGCTCAGTTGGAAGAGCATTGGCGGCTTCAGCCAATACATTCCAAGTTCGAATCCTGGCCCGGACCGGACCCTGGCCGGACAGATGGTTGATTTTCACCCAAAAATGAAAAATGGAAAATTTACATCTGTTCTAATGATCCATGTCTGCCGGAAGGGAAGAAGTACTCTAATACCACTAGTGGTTGACTCGTAGGCTTTCATTGTGCTTGCCATACAGGTACAATCAATGGTATGAAATGATTGTACGGCAAAAACAATGTTAAACGTACTAGTGGCATTAATTTTTGGCTTATTCACCCCTTCACTTTTGGCAGACCTGGATCATTAGATTCCCCTATTACTACTCTTTCATAAGAAAAGTGGATTTTTTTTCTTATGCTCGATACCTTGGGTTTTTGTGCTGTCGGCTCTTGGACTGTTAAGAGGAAGGTGAGTCTGATCAATTAAGCATTGTTCTCAATTGATCACTGCTCCTGTGGCCGTTCAACCGGCACTTGTCTACTACTCACAATATCAGAAGTTCACATGAGACAAAATCTAAATTGACATAAAACAAAAACTACAATTTAACAGTTTTCGATTGTCATTTTCCAAAGATGTTTTATTCTGGGGGGAAACTCTTGATTTTCTCAAATTAATCTTTATTTCTATCATCCATAAAATGGAAGTTTTATTTTTAAGTCATACGAAATAAATTTTCAGTAAGTGTTAGTTCATTTTGTCGCTTTTATTGTATTTTCTGGCGTATTGTCAGAAAAATCGTATATTTCTATTATTCTAAAAATATGAATGATGCTATGTATTTTAAACAATAATGCATGCCGTAAAAGTAGTAAATCACATTTGTTAAAATAAATCTAACGCTTATTCTGATTTCTCATAAGTAAAGATGGAATTTTGTAATCTGACATTTCCTTTTTCTTGTGTGATAAAAATTTAAAAATTAGGTACATAGGTACGTTTCTGATGAGTTAACTATTGCAAATAAAATTCATTAAAATACGAATAAAACAACTAAGCATGCGCACCGATTGCTGAATATTATTAACTCATTACAGTGGCGTAGCTAAGGGGGGGCAAGGGGGGCGCCCGCCCCGGGCGCCGAGGTCGAGGGGCGCCAAACCGGAAGAGTTTTAAACTGAAATTATCTCATATATTTTGACAATAAATAAAAGTTTGTTTTTTTCCGTGTGTATTTGTTTGTGAATGTTTTCTTGAGCAAAATATTTTGTTATACCCAATGAAGAAAGAAAAAGCTTCTGTAAATGTTTCTAAGGATGTTTGAAGACACTTGGTACTTAAGTTAACTATGCGCCTGAATTGAGGCGCACAGTTATTAAATAGGGGGCGCCAAACTGATAGGAGCTTTAAGCCAAAATTATTTCAGATATTTTAACAATAAATAAGAATTTTTGACCTTTTCTTTTATTTGTGTTAATATTTTGATAAAATTCTATGATGATGGGTGAAATGGAGAGTCCATAATTGTCAATCGCTGATAGAGCTTTATAACTGTCTAGCCTCTGTTTACAAATGAAAAGGCCTGTTGGCTACTTGGAATCCATTTCTGGTATCAAAAGAATAGTTTTCATTTTTATACTATCTAATCCGACCATTGATATTTAAAAATGACCCGCGAATGATTAAAATCTCTATTCATATTAAAATTTGATAAATAATCGAATCTCTCAAAATGAAATCTCTGACTGCAGATATTTCCAAATGACCCTCGAATGATTAAATTCTCATTTAATAATAATAATAATAATAAAAATCGAATCTCTCAAAATGAAACTCTACGAATGGTCTATAAAGTAAACAAGTTTGAAATTTTACGTGAAGCGCAGCAAATGAGGTGCGTTCGTACAATATAGAAGTTTTAAAAATATTCAGAACTTGCTGTTATAGTAGATAGTACTTCGGATACAGTATAGTGGTTGAAATCTTTTGTGCGTTCCTGTAAATACTATCTACTTTCTATTATACAAAAAGGAGCTTGTATTAAACTTCAGCCACGTATATCAATTTCATAAAATATGAAATAGTTTAATATAAAGAAAAAACACTCCCAAACAATGTTTCCCATATACCATTTTGTAGTCGGATACATTTGTGTGGCCCAGTAAATTAATAATGAGTATACTATGAATCAGAGATTATTCAAAATGTATATTTTAGTATATACTTCATAGACTCATGTCAACTGTATTATATTCGATCGAGTGTAACTTCATTAAAATGTACTGAACGATTTTTTCCTGTTAATCGTAATGTAATGGAATGCTTTTGGTTATCCCTGTAATAAAATTATACATCCGATTTTCATAAAATGTGAAATGACTCGATAAAATTATCCAAAAATTATATATTTTAAATCTCAAACGATTTGGTTAGTTTTTGCTCTGTTATATGTAGGCAGGCAGACGGACAGACTGAACGACGATTATAGTGCTACGTATTTATATAATTACGAACGCACCTAAAAAACACAGATCTTGGTGAATATACAATATTTCGGATACAATATAGTAGCCGAAATCTTTTGTGTATCCTTGTGATTACTATCTTCTTTCTATTATACAGGAAGTAACTTTTAGTATTCCTCAGCAACGTAGAAATTTCAAAAATGTTAAATAGTTTAATACATTTAAAACGCGCACCAAAAAATGTTCTCCCCATACCATAATGTAAAGGAATACTTTTGTGTGTCCCTGTAAATTAATAATAAATATTCTTTAGACATTGGATCACAAATTATACAGAATGTATATTTTAATATATACACATTAGATTCATGTCAATTTTATTATATTCGAAAGAGTGCAACATCTTTTAAATATACTTTTTTTTCTATTTACCGAAACTATTTTTTCCTATTTACCGTATTTTGGATTGTCCCTGTATTGAAACTATGCATCCAATTTTCATAAAATGTGAAATGACTGACAGAATTATGCAAGAATTATATATTTTAAATTTAAAATGATTTGGGTGGTTAGTTGTTGCTCTGTTATATGTGGGCAGGCAGACAGACGGACAGACTGAACGACGATTACAGGTGCTATGTATTTATATAATTACGAAAGCACCTAAAAATATTCAGATCTTGATGAATAGTATACAGTATTTCATCATTATATATTTTAAATTTCAAACTATTAAAATGCATTTAAAAGTTTTTCCCCCATTGACCATAATGTAACGGAATACTTTTGATTGTTCCTGAATTGATCTATGCATCCAATTTTCATAAAATTTAAATGACTCGACAGAATTATGTAATAATTATATATTTTAAATTTTAAACAATTAAAATGCATCTGAAACTTCCCCCCCCCCCCATTGACCGTATGGAATGGAATACTTTTGACTGCCCCTGTAATTGAACTATGTGTCCTATTTCCCCAAAAATTGAAATAACTCGACAAAATTATGTAATAATTATGTATTTTAAATTTCAAACGTTTCGGTTGGGTAGTTTTTGCGTTGTTAAATGCGAATAGACGGACGGACTGAACGACAACTGTAGGTGCTACGTGTATACATAATTACGAACGCATCTAAAAAGGCTATGAAATTGACATCCTTTTAATTTTATTCAAACAATTCAGCTTTAAAAATCCACGTTTTTCATGCTTCATTTTTCTTTTAAATATGGTGGTTAAACATCGTGCTCTGTATGCAAATAATTTGTTACATTTATGATTGTATTTTCTCTTCTGGAATCTAGAGGTGGCAAAATTGTAATGACCTTACAGAATAAGACGTATATCGCTAAATATAACATAATATAATGTAAAGTGAAGCTGTATTTAAGCTGTTAGAAACACGTATCGTCAAGCTGAGAGATTCGGAGTACAAGAACTAACAAACGAATATGAATCATCCGAAAATATACAATGCTCAATCTATAAAATCATTGTAATGCTCAATATTTTAGTAGTGTGGTGTCTAAAAAATATTTTAATTTCTCTTGTCCTAACTACCTCATTTCCCAACCAAATTCGCTCTATCAATGATCTAATAAAAGAGTTCTGAATGTGCACTTCTGAGTAGCGTGAATGTGGTCCAGCGCATAGGATAATACAACAGTGCAAAGCCATCCACGCAAATTTATGTCCAAATGAGGGCCTTTTGTAATCGGCAGCGCAGACCGGAGATGCTATACACGTATTTTTAACCACTAAAAATCTTCTCTCCAATTTCTCTTTAAAAATTAATCTCCAGCATGGGTTCCCGTGCTGTACGTAGCACACGCTGGGAAATCTTAAAACAATCATAAGATGAGTAGAAAGAAAAAATATCGCAAAAATCAGCCCATGAAACCTCAAATAAAAATATCCCCAGGGAGTAGAAAGTAGAATTAAAAACTGTAAGACAATCGAAAAACCTAGTTGAATGAGCAAAACCCAATTGAAATTGTATCCATAGAATCCGAGATAAGAATGTTCCCTTGCACTAGAAAATGGAGCTAAAACTTCAAGAATATCGTAAGCTAAGTTGAATGAATAAATTCCCAGTGAAATCTGGCCTATAGAATACGACCAATACAAATGGTTATTTTCGTCGTTTTAACCCTTTCAGAAGCAGTGGTATGTTTATAAAACCACTTAAGTTTTTTCTAAATACCACAGTGGCACCATAATTGTGGTAGAATTTTTTGTTCGATTATTTTACATGTGAAATAAGTGACAGCCAACTGTTTCTATGAAGTTATTCTCTGATTTTAATGGTGAACACAATAAATGTTATCTTGGGAAACAAAGTTACAAGTGATAAGACAGATTTTAGAATATAAGATTAAATTAGAAAAAAGAACTTATGGATCTCGAAGAAAATAGGTTGAAACTGGTGTGAAACAATAAAAACTAAAATATCTACTTAAAATACCATTAAAAAAATTAATGATGTTGTTTTAAGAAAATCTTTTAGATCTTAAGGATTTTAATTTAAATTTTTTGAAATTTAATTTTATTCCCCGCCCCAATTTAAGGATTTTAATTTTTATCCTTTTCATCTATATATGGGTATATCCATGGGCAAGGTCACAAACTACGATTTTTGGCTACCAGTATTTTAGAACGGATAAATGTGACTTATTTTATCAAATATATCTCATTAGTTGAAAAAGGCCAAGCAAATCATCCGAAAATAACGGTGGCTAACATTTATAGCTTAGTTATCAGTAATGTAAGTTGCACTACAAAAACTCATAGATCTACCCATATAGTATGCCTCTCTCTCTCTCTCTCTCATATTTATAAAACAATTTGAAAGTGATTGAACGTATGTTTAGGGGAGACATGAGTGGAATTTTTTGAAAAAAAAATGTTTTAATGACTTAAAAAGTTTTTTGAACCTCCCTGAATCCATCGGTATGCCAGTTTTTTTTCTGATCATTAGAAATAATTGTAAAAATTCAAGGGTATACATCGACTGGGACGCCATGCCCATTCACATTGATTTTACGTTAATATTTTATACTTATTTCTAGTTTTAAATTCTACTCGCACCACTATATTTTTAAAATAATTTTTGTAGCCTGCACAAGCACATGTTAGTTTGCCTAAGTCAGGGCTGTCCAACGCGGCGCCCGCGGGCGTCATGGCACCCTTTGAAGATTTTTTGGCGCCCTGTTGAAGGTTTCCTGTTATTTCATTTTTTTTAGAAATTAAATTAAATTATATATATATGTATATAAAGCATTTTCTTTAAAATCATTCTCATTTGTATGAGAGATGTTTCCAAAACCTGCGAAAACACATTAAAAACCAGAAACATACTTTGAAAATTTAATAATGCATATTTTTACGATTTCTAGTAATTGTTTGTAAAGTGTAAAAGACCGGTTAATTTTGGTAATAATTTGAAACATATGTTTTTAATATTTAAGAAAAAACAGAAAAATAAACCCTATTCAATTCCTCCCCGCCCTCATCTTTGAAGACACGTGTTCATATGTATAAAATTTCAGTTTTTAAACTTGCTGTTGTCACACTGGCTTGGCTGTTTTATACGGCGGATAAAGAAGCTTAATTTTTCCTTCTTGATTTTTGAAATTTTAAGCTTTTTCTTTTCAATTTGTTTAGAAAAATTAATAAAATAATGCAAAAGGATTCCCGTCTGTGAAAGCACTTCCAGACTATCTCTCTAGACCCAGCTATATGAATTGGTCACTATTACGCTTGTTTTTCTTTTCGTACTCTTTTTAAAATTGAATTCACGCTTTCAAAATAAGTCAAAATGTATTTTAGCGTCCTTAAAGGAACCTAGTACTAATATCTTTGATCTCCATATTTATTTATTTTTATTTTTTGTCATTATATTTTTTATTGAAGGCATGTTTAAAGTTTTTGGTACCTTATCCAACAAACCTTTTTGAGATAAACCATACGTAGAAAATGTATAATTTTAAATTTATTACATGCAACTTCAGTACCGTAGGGGCCTTTTTTCTACTACCGTAAGATTCATTCCCAAATCGTTAAGATGTGAATATATGCCAATATTATGCAATGCTACTGCCGCTTGTTTTAGTCATTTGAAAAAATGGCGCCCTTCATTGAGTACCAAGAGCTGAGGTGCGCCCTTGCTTACTGAAAGGTTAGCCCTGGCCTAAGTTATGCCTAATTTTTTTTTCTTTCTTGAAAAATCGTAATTTTTAAGTAAAAATCCCATTATCTCATAAAGTACTCGAGCAATTTTGATAATATTTTTTGGTGGTAAAGCATAAATATGAGATCATATACGGCAAACAGTTTATACAAACTTTATTTAGCTTCAGAGAAAAAATTGGCATTGCTCTGAAATGAAAAGTTTTAGTCGCAGCAAAAAATGTCTGCATAAATCTTGAGCGCATTTCAGTGAAAATAATTTCAAATTTCACATAAATCGGTCGGGTTGTTTCCAAGGAAATGAGTTTTAAAACTGTCATATTTTCTATAGGATTGCACTTGTCTTGTCTTCCCTTAACCCCTTCGCGACGGGAGCTTTTTACGAAATTTTAATATTTTATCATCGGTTTTTAAAAATAGAAATTTGTGCCTTATCAAATCGAGAAAAAGCTCCGATTGAATAAGGCAAAATTTTCAGTATAATTTTACTGGTGGAAATGAACAAGTATTCTTAAGCCTTTTTGCGGCACGTATACGTGTCGCTCATCCCCAAAGGGTTAAAGGTTTATTAAAATCACGATCAAATTCGTTGGACATCTTGATCCACCATTCTGTTTCAAAATAACGGTAGCTGTATGATTTCAAACTAAAAAAAACAATAGCAAAAATTATGATGCAAATTTGCTTCTCGTATAATTGTTAGATCTTGATAGAAGGATTTAAGAACATTTTTTGGTTTTCCTTTTGTCTTAAAAAATGGATGAGTATAGCAATTTAAAATTTCAAGGTGGCTGCGTTTTGAAACAGTTTTTCTTTTTCATAATCGGCAATCGTTTTAGCAAAAGAGTTTTTGAAAATTTAATTTTAAAGTTGCTTTTCCCGTACGCTTAAAATAATCATAACGGTTAAGTTTTTGAAACTCCCTGAATTTACTGAATTTGAATAATTCAGCATTGACAAAAACTAGAAATCTTCTAATAATTGTGTTCCATGCATTTTAGTTTCGAGTGTTTGAATAAAATTAGCTAAATCCTTAAAAACAAGGAAGAGTAAAGTTGTCTTTTTTTCCTGGTACACGATTTTTTTTTTTTTTTTTTTTTTAGGTGTAAGGGGAGGGGGGGGGCGCAAAATTTCTTCTCGCCCCGGGCGCTAAAAAACGTAGCTACGCCACTGACTCATTAGCACTACAAAGATAAAAATAGTCACCCACGTCATCGAGGAGAAGAAAAAAAACCTTCATTTTATAGAAGAGTAGTAGAAGGGGAATCTAATGATCCATATGTCTGCCGGAAGTGAAGGGGTGCATAAGCCAAAAATTAATACCACTAGTGGCTCACTCGTAGGTTTAACATTGTGTTTTCCTGCTCCCACTCGAGTGAACCATTAGAGGTATTAATTTTTAGTTATGCACCACTTCACTTCCGGCAGACATGGATCATTAATTCCTCTACTTTTACTCTTCCAAAAAATAAAGGTTTTTTTTTTTTTCTTGTGTGAAAAAATTTCGTTTTAAGCAAGTTTTTGTCTTAACTAGTATAATTTTTATGTTGTATAAAGAAATCTTATACAGTCAAACCCCGTTAATACGCGCCATGCTTAATACGCGAAACCGCTTAATACGCGAAACCGCTTAATACGCGAATTTTCTTTGGTCCCTTGAAATTCTCATATCTTACACATATAAAAAACCCTCTTTAATACGCGAATGGTTAATACGCGAACCTGTTTAATACGCGAAATTTTATCAGTCCCTAGAAAGAAAAACCTGATATACGCGATGAGATCAGTTCTAAACATACGAGTTTTTAGATGAAGTATTTTCCCAAGCATTTTATACAGCAATTATTTAACTTAATTTTTATAAAATAATTATTTAAACCCAATTAAATTCAGCATTTTTCCCCACAAAACCTCACGCTGACTAGATTTGGACCCCGATCCGAGTCTAGCACAAGACTGTCCAATCAAATTTCTCCCAATGAAATTTCTTAAGAGAGACGAGGCTAGCGTTGTGCAAAAGTTAAAAACATTATGTCTGCTTTGAAAAACACCTGTTTTCATTTGGATAGTAAATAAAATCACTTTGTAAAACATTATTGGAAATTCAATTTTTTAAAAATACAGCATTTAGAGGTTTTTAACTTATGATTTGGCCTATCATGAGACGTTAATTAAGAATATGTAAATTAAAAAATAATTGTTGCAAACCGTTTTGAAATGAGTAAAAACCTGAGTGTTATGTCGTGTTTTCGCTCGCTTTCTGTACGCATTGGTCCAAAAAATCAAATTACGCAAAACAGAATGTACCTTTAATTAAATACTTTTCTTGCATTTTTTGTCATTTAAAAATATAAATGTAGACAAAAGGGAATTAAATTTATAAAATCATACAAATTTGAAGTTCATGTAAGGCTCATTCATCGCGGGAGCGGGCTGAGCGAGTCAGATAGGTCTTATAAAAAGCAAAAATGAAAATAATTTTTTTTTTACTGTTAAGAAATGATGTGACCCCTTCCCCTGCTTTAAATTAGAGCGATAGAACCGATAGATGGAGCATGCGCTATAATCGCAAATTAATCATGTGGTCTTTCCAATCGCTGTTTCATCAGTACTGCTATATTTTTAAAAGAAGAGAGTCGCTTGTCGCTCCCAGTATTATCTAGTTTACGATATCTATCTATGCTTTTATAATCTAGTCTTAACTATGGCGGAAATAGCAAAACATATTAAACGAAAGGCTGTCTCTATCCTCGAGAATTTACAAATTATAAATCAATACGATGTCCAAGCTATCTCAAATAAGTCTGCGTTCGCCAAAGAAAAAGGCATACCTGAGTCAAGTTTAAGAACTTTGTTAAAGAATAGGAATGCCATCATTAACCAAGCTGTGGTTGGAGAAACAAAGAACAGGAAAATAAAAACCGCCAGTTTGAGGACATGGAAAAGGGCCTTCACGGGTGGTTTGTTCAAACGCGCTCTACGAATATCTTTATAAGCGGCTTGCTATACAAGAAAAAGCTTCTAAAATCGCAGCAAAAATGGTATTTCTAAATTTCAATGCCTCAAATGGGTTACTGGATCGATTTAAAATTCGATACGGCATAAAAGCAAGTGTGCAGTGAGTCATCTGCAGTCAACATTGAAGATGTTCACTGTTGGAAAATTAATGTGCTTTCACAGCTTGTAAAAAAACTACTCAAATCAGGATGTTTACAACGTGGACGAATTTGGGCTTTTTTACAAACTGACACCCAATAAAACAATGACCATAAAAGAAGAAACATATCATGGAGGCAAACTGAGCAACGAACGGAATAGTTAGCTATTCTGTTCGTTGCCAACTCTGCTGAATCAGATAAATTAAAGCTGCTGGTCCTAGGGAAATCACGCACCCCACTATGTTTTAAAAATATCAAAAATTTCCCCTGCCTGTACTAAAGCAAGCGTAGAGCATGGATGACGGACAACATTTTTACAACATAGCTTCGTAATTTTGATTGGCGTATAAGAAAAGAATCGCGTCATGTGTTATTGGTTGTGGACAACTGCCCTGCGCACCCAGAAGATAATGAAGACCTGAATAATGTCCAAGTACAATTTCTACTAGTGTGACCCAGCCAATAGAACAAGGAATAACTAACAGCGCCAAAGTAAATTTCAAGATTCGCGTCGTCGGCGATACCATCATCAAATGAAACACGGTAACAATCCTTCTTGCTACGAGTGTCGTCCAATTACAGCCCTCGACGTTATACATATGCTTACTGCAGCATGGGAGAGTGTCACACCAACAACAATTACAAATTGCTTTAACAAAGCGGGTTCCGGAAGTAGCGAGGACATCATTTATACAGATCCAACCTCGCACCCTAATATTGAAAAAGCTTGGCTGGCCGCACAAAAAACTATAGGTTAAAATTTTGTCCATTTAGCCATGTTCATTAATATCCACAAAGATCTAGTTACCTCCGAATTTAGAAGCCTTGAGGATATCATTGCCGATGCAACTGCAACTGACAAACCGGATCAGGAGGAAGAAGATGATGAACCTGCACTTCCGGCCACATCCCCATTCTCCAAAGTTACACAGGCATTCAATTTCCTAAGACAATATGCGACGTCACTGGTCGAAGGACCCTCAACAACCGAACTTTACCACTACCTAAATAAGGCGGAAAACATCATGGTGATAGTGCGACCGCATGTCAAACAGGCCAAAATTGGGAGCTACTTTTCCAAAAAGTAACTTTTATGACATTATTGACTTCAATAAGTTTTTTTAATTGACTTTTTATTATTATCAACAGTATTTATTATCGCATCTATCTGTTCTGTATAGCTAACAATGATTTCAATTTGGTTAACATTAGTTTTAGTTAATATGATTAGCAGAAATTTTTGTGTTTGTCTTATTCAATTTTATCCATCATACATAATAAATCTAAATTTGAAAAGACATAGGATTTTTACTTGAGAAAATAACGGTTATTTCAATTTTCAGCTTTCAAATGTTCCTGCTTATTAAGCACATAATGATTAAAATAAATAAATTATCATTTTATGTCTTAAAACGCTAAAAATGGGCAAATAATGTGGTTTTTTTTTCGCATTGATTGTCATTAGATAGACCACTCGACGAAAATTCACGACCATCGGTTAATACGCGAATCCGTTTAATACGCGAATTTTGATCGGACCCCTGATTCGCGTATTAACGAGGTTCGACTGTATATATCAGAAAACACACAAAAAAAGACCACAAAATAACCATTTGAGCCAATTGACTCAAATGGCCTATAGCGGAATAGTTTTCTGATCCCTTTTAAATTCCATCTTAGCAAATTTCATTACATTTTCATAATCTTTCGTAATTAAACTTTATGTTTTCTAAAAATTTCGGAGGGGGCTGCAGTCCCATCAGTTCACCTCCTGAATACTTTACTGATACGCATTTTTTACGTATTGACTGGATCGCAAAAGTAAAATGCTTTAGCGGATGCAAATGTTGTCATTATATATATTTATTTATTTATATAACACACATTTAAATTCTTAAAATTGAAAGATGTTTTATAGAAAATATAAGAAATATTATGTATGAGAACTTTTGAAACATTTCAATAAATTTGCAGGAGTAGACGATTTTTTGAGTTCTTTTTTGTTACCTGTCATTCTACCAGTACAGAAATGTAAAAACTCTTTCTTTTTTGAATAAATATTTTTTATGTAATTCATTTTATACTTTATTTTTAGCATTTTTTTTTTTTTTGAAGTATATTTAAAAAAAAAAAAGTACATTATTCACATAGAAAATTTATAGGAAAAGGAAAAAGAACGATATAAATAACAAAATGATATTTAAAATTTAGTTTGGTATGATATATAAAAATCAAGACGCGTGCATTATTGAATTCAAATACTTTTATCGGGAAGGGATTTCTGAGATTCCGGAGAGTTTTTACCCCTTTTTACCATTGAAAATACAAAAACTGAAATATTCCGGGTGGGACTTCTCTTCTCATTGCTCCGGGAGAGATTGAGAAATCAACATTGGGTGCGTGTGTTAAAGGGAAAATATTTATCTCTTTGCACTTCGAAGTCACACTAGAGAAAATTTCTGCATTTAAATTTATAACGAATTTTAAATTTACGTTGGAGTTAACTTCTTATATATAAAGGTACTTTACATCTACACATTGCAAGTATATTCATACTATAGGAACATTTCTTGTTTAACTCCATGTTTACAACTTAATCGAATTTCGACTTGCGTTTTATAATCGACAATTATTATTTACTTTCTTTTTTATGTTTAATTTGAGCATGATTTCAAAATTCGAAGTTTCAAATTTTATTAAATATTGTGTTTTAGTACAATGTGACTTTGAGATTTTTTTCCTCCCGTATTTTATTTAATTTCCAATGGCTGAGTTTGCTAAATTTTTAGATAGATTTCAAAGTACAGAAAAGTCCTTATGTGACACTGTTTGTGTTTTTATTTTGAGAAAATCTGATAAAAAAATTGGATTGAAAAACGATGACAATATTGGTTGGTGGCTGCCTTTTAAAACAGTTGATCATCAAAAAACCTGGAATTCTGTCCTTAAAGAGATTTTGGAGGTATATTAAATTTTTATGAAGGATTTTAGAGCCTTTACAGTTATATATGTAATTAAATCTTCAGCTCATTGAATAAGCAGGTCTTTTTTGTTATAAAATACGCACAGATGTCATATATGCATCACATTTGCACATGTTTTTTTCCCTCGCCAATTTGGCGAAAATTTTGCTTTTGAATATAAGTTACAAATTGCATGCCACAGCAGCTCTTTTTTTTTTTTTTTTTTTTTTTTTTTTTTTTAATTACAATGTAAAAATAAAATTTACTTTAAAAAAGGAAAAAGATTCTAGTATTTTAAAAAAGGAAATGAAAATAAATAAATGATAGTTTGATATAAATAATTATTGATATAGTATAGAATAAAAATAGTTTAAAGAATTAAAATAAAAAATAACCGTAAATATACATGAATTTCATAAAAAATTCAACATTAAATAAACAGTTATAAATAATAAACTTATTAAGTAATAAAACAGTTAATATAATTTTTGAATAAATCGTAAACATTAATATATAATTATAGCCATTGAGCCATATAATTATAACCATATTGAATGCATGCAGTTGTATTATTTAATCAGTGGAATCTTTAAATTTTCCCATTTTATTTCTCTAACAATTGTTATAAACTTATTAAACGGATCTTCTTCTTGGCACAGATGTTCAATGCCAAATTGGCGGTGGGGGGGGGGGGGAACGTGCAAATGTGGTGTGTATATGACAGCTGTGCCATAAAATATATCAGCTGAATCCTAGAAAAATTATTTTCATACAGGGGGAAGTGGGGTTGTTGTAACAATTCTTATATTTTTTACTATTTGTCAAAATTGTAGGAGCTCTTGAAGCAAAAATTGATTTATATGAATACTTACACTATTTTTGTTCCTTTTTGTAAAACTTTTGAATGCATTTATCAAGGATTTCTAACTTATATCATCATTCTAAAAATGTCTAAATTTGTTAAAATTTGCCCCAGTGGAAGGGTAATTGTAAACATACTGCATAACTAAGACAAAAATATTTTTTTGTGAATAAAAACTGATGACAACCATTTAGATGGCCTCTTTCTAGTTGTGTGAATAAATCAATAAATGTTAACAACATAGATACAATAAATTATTCGTAAAATTAAATATAATAAAATTATATCGTAAAATTAAATTATTTGATCTTTTGACGAAATGTATACTGTTTTTTTTTTTTTTTTTTTTTTTAACAATCTTTTGCCAAATTTTGTTGTTTTTTTTCACAAGTTTAATGAAATATACCTTTTTTTTCATGAACGTTTGACATAAAACATTTTATGAAATTTTTTATTTTATTCGTGATCTTTTGACGAAATTTGCCTTTTTTTCATATTTTTTTTAAAAAAACTTACTTTTTCCCGCGTTCTTTTGATGAAACTTGCTGTCTTTTCACATTCATTTGTCAAAATTTGTTGTTTGTTTTTTTTTCACTTTTTTTACAAAAAATTTGTCAATTTTTTTTCATGATTTTTTTTACAAAATTTACCAGTTTTTTTTTTTTTTTGCAATGTTTGCACAATATTTGCCATTTTTTTGTGTCCTGTTCATGTGCAATTTTTTTTTTCAAACTAGGAAATACTTTTTTTTTCCAAGTTGGAAAACAAATTTATTTGCAAAACCAAATAATGAATTTACGACATGCTTTGCACACTTTCTGCTACTGGGTTATTATGTAACTGCAAATTTATTGCAACACTAATTCAAAATCACTAAATGCATCTAACACTGAAATAAGCAATGTATGTAATTATTCTTTTGAAACAAGAAAGAATTTATTTAATTAAAATTTAATGTCTGCAAATTAAAAATGTGTTACAAACATATCATTTTTACTTAAATTATTATTAAATATAGAAAATTCTATGTTTTAGCCCCTTGGAACTGAATATAAATTGTGTGGGATTCTTCAAGTGTGCAGCATTCAGTATCATCCAAAATTGCCTGTTGTCAAAAGAGTGGTTTTTCGTGTTGATATAGATCATGTTGCTGAAGTATGTATTTTTTATTTGTTTTTGGTCAAATTAATTTTTGCTTAATTTATGATGCTTAATTTAGGTACATTTGGGTTGTAGCAGCAGCCGCCTATAACTATGATTACGCTAAGTTATATCCAGTCAATTTTGTAATAGGTTAAGTAGTTTCGTAATATGTCATCCAACTCATTAATCATGTCAGATCATTAAGTACAACCTGACGGAATGGCTGTGGTGAATTGCCTCCAAAAGATTTATAATTCAGTATTATAGATGAAAACTGGGAAATTGAGTTAGTAGCCAGTGGCATGTAGAATTATTATTAGTTTTATTACTAGCCACTTTTTAAAATTAGTGGCCACTATAATATTTCAAACTTTCTTAACATCTAAATAAACTATAACTGTTGTATATATAAATAAATATATATATGCATTATGTATATGTATTATTAATACAGTAAACACATAAAGGGAAATCTAAGCTGATGAATGTATTTCACAGAATTAAACAGTATTTCTTGAATATTGCTGAGAATGTGGCAGGATATATTGCTATTGAATATTGCTGAGAATGTGGCAGGAATCAAAATAATGAAGATACTGCAATATCTTTAAAGTCTGATGGCATACAGGTGGGAAAAAAGTAATAAATTACTTGAAATGAACGTGGAATCCTGATGAATATATTTTGCAAAATAAAACTGTATTTAAAAAAAAAAAAAAAAAAAAACAATAATCAAGTGAAATGCCAAAATATTGAAAATACAGCTAAGTTGTTGAAATCTGTTTGCATTCAGTAAGAAAAAGAATTAATCAGTTTTCCATATCTGATTAGTTTCCATTATAAAAAGGGTATTTCCATCCTAGTGATTTTGTTTACATTTATTATAAGCTTTGGTACTTCTTGGTTATCCCATCGACCAATTTCACCAAATCATACAAATCGCCAAATTATACATGTTCACATAATTTTTTATTTTAAATAACTATAAAACAAATAATTAGTTGAATATTAAAAAAATACCAATAAAAAGTCAAAACCAAAATCACTTAATGACTTTTAAGTACATGTATCGTATTTAATGTCATTGAATGTGACATTCACGATCATCCATTATTGGCATTTATTCTTATAGTTTGGCAATAGTTTTTTGATTGAAGGGATAACCAAGTAGTACCAAAACTTTTTTATCCCTTCGTGATTCAGTCTTTATCCTTATTATAATTTGTAATACAGGTATGCTTACATAAATAAAATGTACAAAAATGCATTCATGAAGATGGTATCTTTTATCATATGTTACTTGACAGTAAATATTTCATGTATCTTTTCTTTAGAATTTTGGGAATATTACTTGGTTTTCTTACGCTGACATGCAGAAGATTGCTAAAGCCGAGTTAAGAGGACTACATCCAATGAAATTTTATCAAACATTCATTCAGTCATCATCATCATTTGCAGAGTATGTTGAGTTCAATATGGAAAATGGGATAGTGAGTACTTTGTTAGAAATTGACAATGTTCCAAAGTCAACTTTTGATTTGCTTTTAGAGTCAGCTGGATTCTCAGTTGATGGTTTGTATTTTTCTAATTTTATATTACATTACTAAATATTATAACTATAAAGTCACTTCAAATTGCTTCCAGATATTTTGGTGAAAATTCCTAACTTTTACGAGAATTTTTTATTTTCCCTAAAAATATTTTAATCTTTTATTTCATCACAGGGTTGGCATTTTTGCCGGCAAAAAGGTATTTTTGCCGAGACAGTGGAAAAAACTGGAAAAAACCAGGGAAAAAATGGAAAAAACCGGCAAAAATGGAAAAAACCTGTCTTTAATGTGTAATAAAATCTGCACGCTAATAAGGATAGTAATGGTATAAACAATTAAATTTAACAGTGTATTATTTAATATTTTAATTTCATTTGCTAATTAATTAATATTAAATATTTTAAATCTTTATAAAATAGGTGGGATTCAGTCTTACTTAGGAATTTAAGAACAAAATAAAAAATTACATATCTAATTTTTTTTACTTTAAGTCAGGGATATGTTTAGGAAAATTTTAGGTCCTTTAAAGGACCCTTCACAAAATTCTTTAACCTCAAACAGGATTCTTCACAAAATTATTTGTCTCTCAAATCGACATTTCACCTTTAAACTGAACTTTTCACAAATTTAATCATTTTAAAATAAAATCTGGCCTGTTAATAAACATTTGAACTCACCAAAAAATATATTACTTAGCTTCTCTATATGTGAAGGGTAGAACCTGAAAACCTGATAATTTAAAATTCACAAAACCGTCTAGAATTTTCACAAAGGCGAGAAAAGTCTAGACAGACTCCTGTAAGTAAAGTATTTTATCAGTCATTAACATACATATTTTTTTAATTATCAAAAGATTTTCACTTTCAAATATGTCCAGCAAGCAGTGCTGCTATTAAAAGATTTTTTTCAAATTTTTCATTTGTGCAAACTGATATTCGAAATACTTCAACAGATACTCTTTCAAAACTTGTTTACTGTTATGCCATGCTAAAGCAGCAAAATTTAGGTTGCGTGGAAGATATTGCTGAAATATTTGAAATTTAATCGTTTTCTGCTTTAAATATAATTTTATATTAAATTAAATTTAGGTTACTATAACTGTTTCTTCGAATTTCTAACATATATAAACTATAAATATAAATGCTTTACTCAGTCTCAACAGTTCTATTATCTGAATTAATAATTGTATAAACATGAATAAATGAAGTTTCTATTTATTTATATTAAAATTGGTATTTTTTTTCATTTATAATCTTGTTATAAAAGTTAGTATTCTTTCATAAAGTGCATAATTATACTTATTTAACTTAAAAGTTAAAATAAATTTAGAATAATATTGATTTTTTAATTAAGTATGCAGTTTATTTTTTCTTTTGTGAAATATTTTTCTCTTTCTGGGGAAAAAATTTAAATGGACAGCCTATTTTTGCCACTTCTTTGGCAAAAACCTATTTTTGCCACTTCTTTGGCAAAAACCTATTTTTGCCGGGCCGGTTTTTACCAGGTTTTTTCCGCGGTTTTTTCCACCTTCGGCAAAAACTCGCCAACCCTGTTTCATCAAACTGTCTGATTAAGAAATCATATGTGTTGAAAATTTTCAAACTAAACGAATAAGTGCCCAATATGGGAGTTTAAGCTGAGACCTTTCATGTAACTTGGGAGCATTTCTGCTCACTGACAGGGAAGATCTCCATACAGGCATACTCTGAAAATTGTGAAAAAAGATTACAGAATGTTCTTCTGATGTAGATAGATATGTTTATTAAAAGAAAAAAATATATATATGGCAGGATCCTGATAGAATGTCCATTAATAAAAATTAACATTTCCTTTATTTAACAATTTATCCTGATAGGTGACAAAATAAATTTCAAAATGTTTTTTTTATGTCAAATACTTTTTAAGATAAAAATATTTCATGTTGAACTTGTTAAAAAAGTTTTTATTTAAATAACTTTAGTTTTGCCAGTTTTAGTTTGTTTGCCATATATATATTTATAATGAAAGTTAACTATGAAATTTAATGAATTAAAACAAAATATTTATTAATTAAATCTGTTTCATTCTCAAACAAGGCCACCTTATCATAACAACAACCCCGCAATGAGGAGAAAGTCTAGGGGTAGAAATATCCTGATAGTTACCAACTTATTATATGACTTTGTCCCATAAGTAACACCACCTGGTGCACACTAGTAATAATATTCCATATGCAAATTCATAGGTAAAAATGAAAAATATTTCAGTTTCTCACATTAGATGGTGCTAACAGCAGGAAAATCATGTGGTTTCTGACCATGTGTACTGCAGACAAAGAAAACTCAGCAATTGTGAAGCCTGTTTCCATCTGGTTTTTATTTTGGAATATACTTAAATATATGAAAATATATTTTTCAATATAAAATTATTTTTAAAGTGATAAAATTAAATATTAATTGCAGCAACAAGTAACATAAATATGTAATACAAAAAATGGTACTACTTTATTATCCCGTCGACCAATTTCGCCAAATTATGTGAGTTTTCAAACTAATGGCTAATTATACATATTAGCATTTTTTTTTAATAACAAAAGAACAAATAAAAGGCTAAAACATTAATAAAAATACTTATAAAAAGTGGAAATAAAATCATTTGATGATATCTCTAAATATGTATACGCATTTAATCTTATAGTTTGGAGATAGTTTTTTGATCAATAGGATAACCAAGTAGTACCCAAAAAAGTATATACAAATGTATTAAACCATCTCATTCTTTAAGTTTAAATTTATTTACATGCATTCTAAAAATCTATTAAGAAAAAATTTTCAGTTACATTAAAATAGTTTGCTTTTGTGAGGAAAAGTGTTGCTCGTCAAATTGTGTGACCCCTTTATCTTTTCGTGCCAAATACTTGAAAGTATTTTATTTTTTTTACAGACTTTATACTGTAATTCTGCTGTTAAATTTGACTGATCCTTTATTACATATGTAAGTAATTTAATTACTATTTTTTTCAAAATATTCTGCATGTGTCCCAGTATGGAGACCTTCTTTGTGAGATAGGTTTGCTGACTAGCTTGCCAGAGATTTATTTAAAAATACTTAAATATGTCAAAATAATTGATTGTTTTTTTTTCCCCTTTGTATCTCGATATTTGCTTAGAGAAAAAATTTCTTCAGATGGTAGTTGAAAAAATCAGTTGTAGGTTCTGCATTCAAGAATTTTCCTGTTTGTCTTCTTAACTTTTAACCAAACAAAATTACTGGAATCAGTATGATATAATATGTACATTATTAATATTTAATTATTTTATTAAATTCTTTTGGGATTATTCAAAAGATTGCAAATAACATATTATATATTTTTTATTATTGCTTCAACATCACAACTTTTCATTTACATGCATATTTGAAGGCTTGATTATAGATTGCCTATTTGTACTTTATTCATTGTCTCCTTTTTTTTTATAAATTTTATTGGTCTTATATTTATTTATCTTATTGCAAATGTTACTTTCTATTTTTCATATAATAAAAATGCTTATTGTATATTAATTGCATTCGTATAACTAATTATTTGTTCAATTATTAGGAAATTAGCTTTTCTGAGTGATGTAACTTAGGACACCAGAATATTTATTTTTTTTTATGAATATGAAACATTGCAGTTAAAAAATTAATTTGGTACTTTTCAGTTACTGGGTGCCAGTGTTATATATACATATATATATGCATATGTACTTATCTATATACACACATATATGTACACGATATATACGTGTATATATATATTTGTTATATATATATATATATGATATTTGTATACATATAAATATGCATATGTGTATGTATAATAATACTGGTGCCTGGCTAACATAAAAGTACCATTAATTTTTAAAAATTGTTTATTTTTTAATGTATGTTTAATCGGACAATGAAGTATATGCATCCCTGTGGCAGAAAGGGAGCAGCCATTGCAGAAAATTTTTATCCCTGGCCTGTTAAATGTAGCTAATAGAAATATTATTTTTAAGATTTTTATTTTCATTTAAAATAAAAAATATGGAAATAAGTAAAGTTTCATTAATTAAGAATTTTCTAGAAAATAAAACTAAATATATTTTTATTTAATTATGTAATTATGTCTTGAAAACATAACATATGTTTTTGATAAAAGTAATGGTAGAATTTACTTATTGTAAATTACTTTAAGAATGCTGAATATAATTCCTCTAATGGGGCATTCCATGTCAAATCAACTGAAAAAAATACATTTTCCGACCTGACCCCCATAGATTTCTATGAAAATTGGTCCACTATTAGAACATATAAGAAATGTGGTAAATTATTTTTTTTTAGATTTTTTGGACCTCCGGTCTTTGATTTATAGAGCATCAAAAATTTTAAAAAATGTAAAAAATTTGAAAATTTAAATTTTTTGAGTTTTTTTTTTAACTCAGCTCCTAATTAAGGTACAGCCTTAAATTTAGTGTCATGTGAAAGCTTTTGAATTGCACTTTAATATGACATATAACTTGATACGGTAAAATAAAATTTCTAATAATTAAAAAAAATTTTAAATTTTAAAAAGTAGTGTTTTTAAAAATCTGAAAAAAATATATTTGTTGCAAAATGTGATAATCTACAAATTCTGAAATTTTCATAGTGGGCCTAAAATGGGTTCATAGGGAAAAATTATTTTAAGTGAACTGAGAACAAGAAAATAATGCATATACTCACTGGTTATATATTCAGTGTATTCTTGAAATCTATTAAAATTTTTCTACAAATTTTTTATTTACAATTTCATTTTCTTCTTTAGTTAAAGTATATACCCTTCCAGTGATAGTTATGGGATCAACTTTTGTTAAAACATCATTTTTGCATACATGCAAAATGTCAAATGCAGATGGATATTTGTAGGAAGCTGATGGTCCATGAGGATATAAAAAACTGACTTTAATCTCTTGTGTGTCTTCAAAAGAATTTAAAACACATGCCAGCCACCAATGGTCATCATATCTACCTACATGTCACAAAGCCTACCATATTTGAAAATTCAATGTCATTATTATTACATGTAGTTTTTTCCACTGTGAATTTATCAGAAAATGAGTATGCCTTTACTTTGATAGTTGACTTATTCAGAGGGATAAAAGCATGGAGTTTCTGTGTTCCTGGGATAGTTCTGGCAGATTCAATTTTGTTTTCATGAATTCTTCTTCTTTTTTCTATTGTTAGGATGAACTATAAACAAAATGCATGTTTTCAATGTTACCATTAGCCCAATCATACAGCTGCTGTGGTGTCATGATTTGCTCATTATAAATCATGCGTAGACTTGCCCTTGCTGCAAGTCTCTTTACAGTGCCACCACAAGTACTTTTTCTATGAGAGGTGGCAAAAAGTGCCATTCTGCTTTGATGTTGAAATTGTCCTTGTGACAGCAGAGGTTTAGAAAGTTAAGCTTATTTTTGTACTGTGATAAAGCACCATCCGAGAAATAATACATCAGGGCTTGAATTTCAGGGCGGGATGGCGGGATTCGCGCCCAAAATTTTGAAATCCCGCCCAAAAGAATAACTTGGACGGGAGGCTCCCGCCGAAACAATTTTGCATTTTGAAACTATGATCAACTCCCACGACCGTTTTGCGAATTTTATGATATTTTCGTGCGAGTAATCGACACTTTTTGCGAGTTTTTTTACAGCGAAAAATCATTGAAAATCACGATTTTTCCCGCGACTGATTGACAAATTTCGCAATTTTTTTCTTGCAATTGATTGACGAGTTTCGTTCTATTTTCCGCGGCGAAATAGAGGTAATTCTGTTCGGAATTTCCTCTTCCCCACCCCCCACACAAAAAAATAACGCATTCAATTCCAAAAATTATGAAACTGTGACGCCGCGGACGCGCTATTGAGCGTAAATTACGCAAAAGATCGGAGATGACACACAAAAGAAACAGCTATTACACGTTTCACAAGACGCGTGATTTCGTAAAAGTTTGCTAAAAAAGGCAAATATTATTAAAAGATCGCGTAAAGACGACTAATTTCCGGCAAGTTTCGTCAAAAGATTCTCGAAAGAATGCCTAATTTCGTAACAGAATTCTGTAAAACGGCAGTTTTCGTCAAAAAGGTCGCGAAAAAACATCAGATTTCATCAAAAGATCGCGAAAAAAACGGCAAATTTCCTCAGAAAATTCACAAAAAAACGTCAAATTTCGTCCAAAAATCGCGAAAAACGACAAATTTCGACAAAAGATTCACTATAAACAACAAATTTCCCGAAAATATTGCGAAAAACGGCAATTTTCGTTAAAAAAAATCGCGATAAAACATCAGATTTCATCAAAAGATCGCGAAAAAACGGCAAATTTCCTCATAAAATTCACGAAAAAACGGCAAATTTCATCAAAAAATCCCGAAAAAACGGCAGATTTCGTGAAAAGATCGTAATATAAGACAAATTTCATCAAAAGATAGCAAAAAAATGCAACTTTTGTCAAAGGGAACCTCTCTTCCCTTCCTCCCCCAAAAATAATATTACGGAGAGTTCATTTTTCTGTTCAACAAACTAATTTTCCTGCTTCAATATTTTTTTTTCTTTGCTGCTCTTAAATCAGTTTCTGACAGCTCCAAATCTTTCTGAGTGAGTGCAATTCCTGAAAGCAGCCATTCGTTAAACAAAAAGTATCCCTTTACTCAACAAAGTATTCATTTTTTAAGAAAGTCTCTTTCAATGAATTTGACTTGCCCATTTTTTAAAGAAATGCAAACAATAGTGATACTTCTTATTTTCTACACTCGAATAAGTATTATTTTATGATTAACTTTGTATCTTACACATTTAATGTACAGAAAAATAATATTGGTTATAATAATTAATTATAAATATAAATTTATTAAATTAATTAGAAATTTTATTAATTATTATTAAAACAATAATTAGACCTGTGAGAAAAATAATTACACTGGGAGGGAATTTACCACCAGTAAAAATTAGACAATATAAAAGTTTTTTTTACACATTTCGCATAATTATTCTGAATTGTTGATAAAAATTGCTTCAGTGATATTTTTTTGTGTCTGTATTCTGGTAATTCTTTAAATAGCACATAAAATAATGGCTGGTTTTAAACATTTTTTCTCCCTCCCAAACAGCCAAATTCCCCTCCATTTATAAATGTTGGTAGGGAGACTCCCCTCCTTCGAAAAATTGAATTTCAAGCCCTGTACATTAATGAAGGTTTTTTTACTAAACTGTGACTCTAAAAGTTTAATCAAACTTGCGGCAAGGGCAAGTCTATGTATGGTTTATAATGAGCAAATCGTGACACCATGGCAGCTGTATGATTGGACTAATGGCAATATTGAAAACATGCATTTTGCTTATAGTTCATCCCAACAATAGAAAAAAGAAGAAGAATTCATGAAAAACAGAATTGAATCTGCCAGAACTATCCCGGGAACATAGAAACTCCATGCTTTTTATCCCTCTGAATAAGCCAACTGTCAAAGTAAAGACATACTCATTTTCTGATAAATTCACAGTGGAAAAAACTACATGTAATAATAATGACATTGAATTTTCAGATATGGTAGGCGTTGTGACATGTAGATATGATGACCATTTGTGGCTGGCATATGTTTTAAATTCTTTTGTAGACACACAAGAGATTAAAGTCAGTTTTTTACATCCTCATGGACCATTGGCTTCCAACAAATATCCATCTGCACCTGACATTTTGCATGTATGCAAAAATGATGTTTTAACAAAAGTTGATCCCATAACTATCTCTGGAAGAGTGTATACTTTAACTAAAGAAGAAACTGAAACTGTAAATAAAAAATGTGTACAAAAATTTTAAACGATTTCAAGAATACACTGAATATATAACCAGTGAGTACGGTCAAAGTTCTATAATCCGCACACCCATAATCCACTGTTTTCTATAATTCACGTTATTTTACAAATGTAAGCAATGAAATAAACAGTTAAAAAATTTACAAATTAGTGATTCAAAAATGATTTTTTTTAAACAAATTTTTAAAAAAATGAGAAAACAGTGGATTATGGGTGTGCGGATTATAGAAAGTTGACTGTATATGCATTATTTTCTTGTTATCAGTTCACTTAAAATAATTTTTCCCAATGAACCCATTTTAGGCCCACTATGAAAATTTCAGAATTTGTAAATTATCACATTTCACAACAAATATATTTTTTTTAGATTTTTAAAAATACTACTTTTTAAAATTTAAAAATTTTAAATTTCAAATTTTTTTTTAAATATTTAAAAATTTATTTTACTGTATTAAGTTATATGTCATATTAAAGTGCAATTCAAAAGCTTTCAAATGACACTAAAATTAAGGCTGTACCTTAATTAGGAGCAAAGTTAAAAAAATTCAAAAAATTTAAATTTTCAAATTTTTGGCATTTTTTGAAATTTTTGATGAGCTATAAATCAAAGACCAGAGGGCCAAAAAATCTAAAAAAAATTACTTAATATATTTCTTAGAGCCGTACCGAGTACTCGGTAAATACTCAATATTCGGCCTACTCGGCCAATTTGCCGAGTACTCGGTATTCGGCCAAATTTTGGCCGAGTACTCGGCCAATACTGAGTAGTTGTAAGAATTTCATTTTTTAAGCATATGAATTTATAACTGATCTGTAAAAAGTTATTCGAATATCAATGTATAATATATGTAGTAATTCATAAAACTATTTACTCTGTATTTAACAATATGTCTGCAAAATATAAAAAAAGTTAAGAACAAAATCTCTAAAAAAATTTCTCTTTTATAATATAAAAATGAAATAAAAATACTTTTTTATAAAACAGAAAAGACTTATTTTGGATAAAGAAACTGAAAATACAATAAATGCAATAAAAAATTAATAATGAAATTTATTATACAGTCGAAACCCGTTATAACAAACTTCAAGGGATCGAAGTTTTTGTTCGCTATATCCGAACCATTAAAAAATGTTAGTTTAGAAGATATGAATATTATTATCTGATACCTATATATTCAGTAATGATATATTAAGTAAAAAAAGTAAAGATATGATCATTAATGAATTAAATTGACTAAAATTGATAAAAGTATAAGCTGACAGACTACTAAATGAATTAACTAGAAATGAAGACAAATAGAAATATGATACAGTGCCTACTATCCAAACAAGTAGAGACTGATCCTAATTCGGATAAATGAGTAGACATTTAAGGAATGTTCCTGACTATACTAAAATCTTAATTGACAGGTGGGTGTGATCACACCTGCAGAAAATCTACCATAAAAGAGAAAGAATGCAGGTCTTACTACTCTTTAATAAAAAGACTTACCTTTAATTTGCACCATGTTTCACCAACCGGCATGCATTTTTTTATAACATTACAATCGAAAACCTGTTTTCACCACAGCAGAAAAGTAAAAAGAGAAAAAAATCATGGTCGACTGGAAAATATATTCGTTATAATCGATTCTTAAGATTTTGGAGGTTCGCTATAAAAGGATAAAATAGCATTAAATACAATAAGAAAATGATGGGACCAAACTTTTGTTCCTTATACCCGGGAGTTCGTTATAAACCGGGTTCGCTATAACGGGGTTTGACTGTATTTCAAATTATGGTGCAAAAACACCAAACGTTCTACATTAACAGTTCTGGACAGCATTTCTTTTACTACTATAAATTTGGCTGGTCTCTATTATGTTCAGAATAAACAGTTGTTGAAGGTGCATATAAGAATTTTTTGCAAGGTTGCACATAATCAGAATTTTTTTTTTTTTTCCCTCACCATGCAAAATGGAGTGTCAGTTTTACATGTCTTCTGTTAAGAAAGCCTGTATATCTTTGTGTACCAATTCTTCATGCGATGATTTTAAACTAGTACTAGGTTCACAATCTTTTTGTTCATTCACAATTTCCTCAAAACATTGCCAGAAAAAAAAAATGAACTTTTTGTTAGCATTTTCTCTTTTGGTTCGTCGACATTAGCATTATCATATTTATTTCTTGTTTCTTTGGTGGATTTTCAAGTTTTAGATCAACTAAACTCATCAATTTTAGAGCTGCTTTTTAAGGCAATCTTAATTTACACATTTATAATTTTCATTGAAAAAGGTTAGTTTTTTATGGAGATATTTAAAATTAATAAATTTAAAATAACATAATATAATCTGTACACAGGAAAAATGAAAAGAAACTGCAAAGCCGATAAATTTTTTTTAATCAAAAGAAAATAAGGTACAGACAGTTACAAAATAAATATGAAATGTTCGCATTATTCAATGAATTGTTACAGTAACCAATAAACATTGTTATTTTTTATAGACAGATTTCAATGGTTGGAATAAATTGGAGGGTTAAAGAATGTTTAAATTTTATATTAGTTAATAACTGTAGTTGTCATGTATCAATTCTCCTTTTTTATCAGTTTTGAACTGTCAAAAATTGTCTTTAAAAAGTGCACAAATAAACTTCAAATTTAATGATTTAATTTATTTATACTATATATGTATATTATATGTACACACGGGTATAGATATGTGTACTCAGGTATATTTATATATATGTACACTTAAGCTCACATTATGTGCACATCAGTGTTTTATTTTCTTACTATACAACTACTCGGCATTCGGTACTCGGTACTCAGCCGAGTAGTCAGTGGCTTGGTACTTGGCTACTCGGCCAAAGTACTACTCGGTACACCACTAATATTTCTTATATGTTCTATTAGTGCACCAATTTTCATGAATATCAGTGAGGATCAGGTTGTAAGCTTGATTGATTTGATATGGAATGACCCTAATGCTGATTCATTAACTCATTTAAGGCCAAAGGGAAATTAAACAAAACAAACATGTAATTTTTTTTATTATGGTATTAAAGATAAGGCAAACAATGATAGAAACACAGAAAAAAAAAAAGAAAAAAAATTCAGTAAGTTTTTTAAGCAAGATAAAACTAAGTATCAAATCTTAGTACTCAATATTTTCTGCATAAATTTTAACTCATATGATCTATTATAATATGCTTAACTGGGGGAAAAAAAAAAAAAAAAAAAAAAAAAAAAAGAGTAGTTTAGACCACTACTTTCTCAAATAGATTTTAAAAAATGATAATAATGCACTTACTTTCACAATCTATTGATAAATAGTTTGCAACTGAGATTAAATTAAAAAAAAAAAAAAAAAAAACTGACTACCCACTTATTTTTTTTTATTTAAATCATCATCATCCCTCATCAAAAATTAAAAAATCTTAGAAACTTTTTCGAATTATTTTTATAGGGTGTATAAAAAAAATTACTTTACTCAAATGAGTATGGTGGCCTTAACCCCTTCACAACGGGAGACTTTTATGAAATTTTTAATTTTAAACTTTTATTTTAAATCTGGCTCCATTTAAATCTGGCCAATTTAACAGTGTAATTTTACTGGTGGGGATAAACAAAGATTCTTAAGCCTTTTTGTGGCACGTATATGTGTCATTCGCATCCAAGGGGTTAAATTTAATTTTTAGGTCTTTTTTTACCCACAGTTTAAAAACAGAAAAGACTGCCACCAGTGCTGCCAAGTCTTCGGCTTTATTAAATACTGTTATTATTTTAATACAGGAAATTGTGTTTTATTTAATTAAAACTTTCTACTGAGTTAAAAAAAAAAAAAAATCAACGACAATACTAGAGTGCAAAATGTCAGAGACTTAGCAACTCTGGATTACATACAAAAACATCTAATGTGTATCATAAATCAGGTATTATTTCTACAGTGTTTTCATTCTAATCGTATTATAAATTAATTTGTCATTCATTTCTGTTGTTTAAAAATATCAGAAAAAAAAAAAAAAAACTTGTTGCAGAGAGCTTTAAAAGAAAAGAAAAAAAATCCTGCCACAGAGTTTTTAATTTTTTTTGTTTTATTAACTAATATATTTTTTAACTTTATCAAGTTTAGCATTCATCATCAAATGTCTAAATCTGATTTATTAAGCGAATGAAGCAAAATTGGTATGAATGATGCCGCACAAGATAAATATGTGTTGCCAATTACAGTTATTAATTCATTGCTAATCGGTAGTAAAATAACACCAGTTGCTAAATTGAGTTTGCTGAGATAAATAACATTATTATGTGGTGATAAAAATTTATTGCATAATGATCAGCTTTTAGTTTATTATGAGAAAATTATCTGTGTTGCATTCTAATGATTTAAAATTCTTTAAGGACTGTTTTTGTGCAAGTTTAATTTTGGATTACATTATTTACAATTCTATTGTGATTTAACTATAATCTTACATTATATATGAATTATTATTGTATTTGATATTTAAAATCATGGGTACTTTTATAACAAAGTGCTAAATATGGTTAATTGCTTATTATTATTGCATTTTGCCTTTTTTGAAATTTCCTCCATGGATTGTTTATGGAATGACACCATTTATATGTATAAATTTTCGATAACATACTTTTTGGAATAAAATTAAAAATGTATGAAAAAATCATTTTCAAATGCTTGAACGTTCTTGAAAATTTGAAAAACTTATAATTATCCTTGAGTTTTTAAATTAAATTTGAAAGTAATCAATCAAATTTCATTTGATGACCTCATCAATATTTTTTGCTATAAAGTAAACAGCATTATTCGACTTACCCTTTCTTTATAGCATTATTTGAAGCTGTTTCTAGACAAAGTTGATTCTTATAAATGGTAAGTGGCAGTATCATTTAATTAGGAGAAGCTTGCTTTTATATTTTTGAGTAATCTTCTTTACAAACAAATCTTTAAATACTTACAAAAAATGCAATAATATCATAAAAATAATCTCTTGTAGTAATCTCACATCTTTTAATTCTTCTTATAATTATAATTATTATTTTTTAAGTAATAAGATCAAGTTGTGTTACTTTAACTTTTTATGATGTGTGAAATTTCTTTTTCTGTTACAATACAGTACTTATTTATCTAAAAATTTTTTAAATCTTTTTTTTTAATAGGTCAAGCTTTAATATACTATGATTTCATGTCTTATGTCTATCCCTGTGAAACAATGAATATCCATTCTTTTGAAAAATACATCAAATCATTTAAATGGCTTGAAGGAGAAGAACCATCACATTTTTTAAGCAAAACAAAACAGCTCTTCAGGTTAATACTTTTTATAAGAATGACTTTCTCTTACAATGTAATTGCTTTATGCTTACACAATTGAATATATAGCATCAAAATAAAGGCAGTATTGAAATCACTCATTTTACCCTGGGAATGATTTTTGCTATTTCAGTTGGGATATTATAGTATTATTGGGAGAAATTTTTATTCCTAAATTTTTAATAAACAGAAAACTAAAAATTTTTGTGATAAGGTGCATTTTGGCATGCTAGGAAAGATAATTTTCCTCACTGTCTCCTAAATTCATCAATTTATAAATGGCATGCTATCCATTATTCATATTTTTACTAGTATTAAAAAATGCTCTGACGAGCACCAAAAAAGGTTAATATGTTTTAAAGTATGAAAAAATGTTTGACAAGAGCTTCTAATTAATGAGAAAGGACATGGGGTCCCTTCTTGGCTGCAATTCACTGTCAATGCCAAATTTGAAAAAATCATATTTGCGCTTTTTCCATATAAAAGAAATTTGCGTAAAACTTTCTATCTTTACTTTTTAGTAAAACTTTCAATTGTGCTTTACATGTTAACTGCATTGTTGACTCTGCACTGCAACTGCACTACAAATCAGTTTTCTGTGCTGTTTTACACTGCGACAGTTTATGGTGGGACTGCGTGAATGTGATACACTGCAGGCACTGTTGAATGCAGGAGGTGGGCCGGGGGGACATTCTCTACCGAATGCCCCCCCCCCCCAATAAAATTTGAGATTTTGTGTTTTTAATGGTAAAAAAGAATAATCCCCTTAGAACTCTATTGTGTCCCCCCCCCCGAAGCCACAGAAGACCCTCCCAGAGAAAAGTGTCTGAATTCAACACTGGCTGCGGGAACTATGGTTTTTGGCCCTATTCTGCTTTACATTCATGTTTAATCACGCGGTGTCTTTTCTAATTATGCCTTTACACTACACAATTTTATCGTAACAGTGACTGATTTCTTTTATATGGAAAAAGTGCAAATATGATTTTTTCAAATTTGGCATTGACAGTGAATTGCAGCCAAGAAGGGACCCCTTGTCCTTTCTCATTCTCAATTAGAAACTCTTGTCAAACACTTTTTCATACTTTAAAACATATTAACCTTTTTTGGTGCTCTTCAGAGCATTTTTTAATACTAGTCATTTAAATTTTTTTATAAATATATGTTGAATATAAGAAAACCTCAGTTGCTTTTAAATATTCCCAGTACTTTTTCTTATTTCGCTCAATGTTGAACTATTTAATCAATGAACAAAAAATGTGAAAAAACGAAATTAATTTTAATTTGTTCGTACAGAAATTGACAGATTCAATTAATTTTAGATAATACATATTTTGTAGAAAAATAATGCGAATAGATATTTTTATCTTTTCGCATAGGATTCGTGGCATTCTTATCTACTTGTTTTAAAAATCAAATGTTATAAATATCAAATATTTCCGCCATTAGCACGATTTTTGTGATCAAGGCACCCAAAGGTCGCTAAACATAATTTTATAGTCAATGCACATAAAAACGAATTTTCCCATTTAAATTTAAAAAAAAAAGTAAAATGTTTTTATTTCTCCTTCCTGATATCTATTGGAATAGCTTATTCCAATTATTGAATGATATTTTAGGACATTTTCAGGAAAATTATTCGTTAAATTATCTTCCTTGGAGAAAGTTGCTCGAAATACAGCCTTAATAGATTTACATCAACCCAAGGATGAAAATATACTGAAAATTCATTTCTAGTATTATTTGTAAAATTGACATTGAAATCACCAGCTGTAATTAAATTTTTATGTAATATACAGTGGAACCTCAGTTCACGATCATAATCTATTCTTGTATGTGACTTTCTGTATGTGATATAAATTTTTTGGGCGCTCTATCTCAAGAAATAATGCATGGGATTAAAAAAAATTATATTCAGGTAATCCCTGATATAAATTGATGCTGTTTACATTTTGATTTAAATCGTTCAACAAATGGCTTAACCGTGTTGCATTTTTCATTATTTTCACAATAGTTCTATCTCGAGAATTAACGCACAGATTTTCATCAAACCTCAAATTCAGTTAATCTTTATATGAATTGGCTTTGTTTACGCTTTGGTTTCAATAACCCAACACATGGCGCTGCTATGCTGAATTGTTCCGATTACCACAATATCTCTATCGTAGGAATTAATGCACAAATTTTCACCAAACTTGAGATTTAGACACACTTTGATTTATATTATTGCTCATTGCGTGATTTGGGTAAATCTCCCAACAAGTGTCGCATATATGCTGTATTTTTCCCGATATCCGCAACAGTCCTATTTCAAAAACTAATGTTCGGAATTTCATGCCTTTAGAATCCTCACGGTGAGCATATGATTGTCATTTGATTTTGACACTATAATAATGAATTTTGACTCATTAAATGCATGAGATAGAAAATAGTTTTGGAGTTGCCACATCCGGCTAGTTCTTTATAATCTGAGTAATTGACGGTTCATCTACACCGTATTGTTTAGCTATTTTGATTACACTATCATCGTTCTTAAGTTACTTCTTTTCATAATTGATCAGTAATTCGATTAAGCTTCTTACTACTGCTATCACTAAACGCTTTTTCATTCTTACAAGTCATAATAAAGGCTAAAATTTTCGCAAAACTGATTAAAATTAAAACAATAAATTAACTTTTTTACTGTACTGAAGGTCACAAAGCACATCTGATACGCGCACTTTACTCCAAACTTGACTTATAACAAGAGTTATGTGAGGGTTGCCAACTGAACTATTCGACAGCTTTGGTCGCAAATCGAGTTATCTTATGCCGAAAGAGTAAAATTTTGATCACTGAAGTTGGTTATAAACCGAACTTGTCAAAAACAGAGGCGGCCGTTAACCCTTTGAGCTCTGGTGGGTAAATTTCTTCAAAATGTCACATTAGCACCAGTATTTTGCAAAGAAAATAAACTGTTAACGATTTACACGAAAAAATGCATGCAACTTTTTTCAAATAAATTTGGTCGAATTTTCTGGTGTCGTTGTGACATTTCGAAATTAAAATTATGTGGTAGTAATTTCTACCATCAGAGCTCAAAGCGTTAACCAAGGTTCCACCGTTTTTGGATCAATAAGTTTGCAAATATGGCATTATTTATATATTCAGTGGCGATGATCATTATGCAACTTGGCGATTTAGCCGATTAAATTTGTGATTTTAAAGTAGAGTTTGTCAATAACGGAAAACTGAGAATTTCTATTAGAAAAATGAGGATAATTACTATAATTTTTATGCACGGTTTTAAGTAAACTCAGATTTTTTTCCATAATTTTAAATTTAGTACATTTGGAAATGGAAGGGAGAGGGAAAGTATATCTTTGCAATGCTTTTTCGACAATATCTCAAGCAAAAATACTTTTAAATGCCAATAATTGCTGATCGTACATGTTATATTTACTTCACACCACCACAAAAGTTTTTTGCATCACCATATGTTTTTTCATTTGATGCTTTCCTGGCACAGATGCCATATATGCACGACATTGTGCGATATTCTTCTGATGCCAATTTTGCAAAAGCTTAGTTTTTAAACTTCAATTACATACATATATATCAAGGTACTACTTAGTTATCCCGTCGACCAATTTCGCCAAACTATACAAATTACCAAACTCATAGCGAAATTATACATATAGACATAATTTTCACTTTAAATAACATAAAAAAATAATTTGTGGAATCTTAATAAAAAATACAAATAAAAAGTCGAAATAAAAATCCCTTAATGGCGTTTTAGACACATGCATCGTATTTAATGTCATTGGATGCGACATTCACGATCATCCATTATTGGCATATAATATTATAGTTTGGCGATAGTTCTTTGGTCGACGGAATAACCAAGTAGTACCGCTATTAACTATTTTCTATCATTTTCA
Source organism: Maratus speculifer (assembly GCA_964019185.1). Taxonomy (NCBI): domain Eukaryota; kingdom Metazoa; phylum Arthropoda; class Arachnida; order Araneae; family Salticidae; genus Maratus; species Maratus speculifer. Next base: position 200,148,306 of record OZ025290.1, read on the forward strand.
AAAGAAAATAATAATGAATAAAATCCGGTGATAACTGATTATCCCTTCGACTAAAAAATTATCGCCAAATTATAAAATTAAATATCAATAACAGATTATCATAAATGTTACATTCAGTTTACATTAAATAGGTTACCCATGTTTGTTATGCCATAATGTGATTTTGAATTCAACTTTTTATTTGTACTTTTATTGATGTTTTACTAATTTATTCCTTCTTTCGTTATTTAAAATAAAAATTATGCCAATATGAATTACATGGTGAATAAATTGATGATTTGTACAATTTGGCAAAATTCGCCGGCGGGATAATCATGTAGTATTGAAAAGTTTAATTAATAACTACAGAATGAAATGATTTATAAAATTTAACAAAATTAAATAAAGGTAAATATATATATATATATTTTTAATAAACATTAGCCCGGTTATCATATCAGACAAAATAACAAAATTTTCGTGCCAATTAGGTACCCTAATGCGTATTTGACATCACATCCCCATTTAAAATCAATTGAATGCTATTTAAGATATGGACAGAATGTGAAGTTTTTGTTTTACTCTATATTTTTTCCTTATGTAAATTAGGACGTCATATGATCATAATTAAAATCTTACATTTAGTTCCTGAAGAGAAATTTTGATTTTCCCAGATACTTTTTTCCAATGTACTTGTTTTTTTTCCTCCATTTTTTCTCCTACTAAAATTCAATGTTAGGGCACTCGAGAAAATCATCCCATGTCATGTAAAATTCATGTTATTTGAAAAATTAACCATGGATTTGAACAAAAAAAATAACACTGCTTTCACAACTTTATTATTTAAAGAACTGAAGCTAAAAGCTTCACAATAAAAACAAATAACCATGTTTTTCATGTGATTTGTTTAATTTGAATGAATTATGATACATACATGACAATTTTTATATTAAATTTGGTGGCAACGAATAAAAAAAACTACAATCGCAACAGTAAAAGACAATATTCAACTGGGGGTTTAAGACATAAATTCGATTTTATCAGAAACCGTCAAACATTCAAAGATGAAAAAAAAACTGTTCTAAGTTTTATCAAGACAATAAAAATAAACCAAAAATGAAGTTAATCCATCCATAATAACGTTAGCTATTGCTTGTTGAATTTTTTGTCTTCATTTTTTCGTTAAAATTAAATAAAAAACTACAGTAAGCTGTGATAATTTTGTGAATGCTATCATTTTATTCGTCTCGTCAAGTTCTATCTCTTGAAAACAAAATCACTGACGTACGTTAACTGGTTCTCCAGAAATTTCAAAAAGACGTTCGCATTTTCTATTTCTTAAACATATTATACCAAACGCTACAGCATTTGCTATGATATTGATGTATATATGTCAACCTCTAATTTATCTCAAAATGTGTAATTTATTATCATCATTAGGAATCAATGTTCCCCCCCCTTCTTTAACCTTTCTTGTGTTTAAATTTATGGTTGATTTAATTGCTCAATTAAATGTATCTTTACACATCCATGCAATTCATATGACAATGCTGTGGTAAAATTTATACTTTGCCATTTTATAATTTCTGTTAAACCCAAGCGTTGAAAAAATTCTGTCATCATTGTGCGCGCGGCAGCGCGCTACAATAATATGATTGAGCGATGGTGCACACGGATTTTTCAATTTTTCTTTTTGCAATAACTAACTAAATACTTATCCAATTTTGATGATTTTTTTTTTTTAATGTTCGTCTGACCAAGACGCACAACATAGCACAAAAATTATTTTTTTTTTATGGCATACTGTAGGTGTACTGTAGAGTATTCTGAAAATATGACAAAAATTTTGTGTCCCAGCACTTTTCTCAAAAACTACTAAAGATAAAAACTTAATTTTTTTTTTAAACAAAAGACAAACTTTTTATCCCGAGGTAGTCATCGAGAAAACGTTATTTCGCTGGGCGGTTTTTCTGAAATTGCGTATTTTCCAAACTTGGTCATAAATGGGTATATCTAACGTTCTATTGCAGATAGAATGTTGCGGTAAAGTTTATTTTAAAGATTTTGCGATGCTAATTAATCCTGCAAAAATTCATAGCTTTACGTTAAACAGTTTTTTTACAAGATGAAATAAAAGAATGGCAGTCATCAATCTAAGGTACTTGTGATCATCGGAGAGAAAAACCAGTTACACCATTCGATTAAGCATAAAAAAATACAGAATGCTTTTTTTTCTCTTATTTTTAACTTAATTTTTTAACGAATTATGAATTTTTTTGAAATTTTCGACATGCTGATTTTTGTCATTTTTTAACACTAGAACGCTCGGATGGAGTCGATTCGACTCCAATCATGTAACTAAATTTCAATTCGAACCAGAAAAATTTTCTTGAAATAATTTAAATCTGATCCACGCAAATTTACGTTAAATATATCAATTAAATAATTTTGAATAAAAATTCTGGTGAGAAATATTATTTTCAAACTTGAGTATAATTTCCGGACGTTCTAGTGTTAATGAATCATTTACTGAATAATTATGCACGGTGTCTAGCCCTGGTGGCTGTCAAATTTGATTTTAAATTTTAAATTAGGCAATTTTTTGCACCATGCCAAATTTATATTTTATCCATTTTTTTCATTTATTTATATTTTGTTTTTAGCACAATGGCATCAATGGCAAAAATGCCTGGCATACCTGTCAAATATTGGGGCCCTGTACTTTAAAAAAGTGTATTTATTATAAGTATATACCGTATTTATTCTAATAGAATGCACCCTCTAATAGAGCGCGTCTTCTAATAAAGTGCGCACCTTGGTGCTGATTGAAAAAATAAATATACGGAAACGATATAGTAGATAAGTAGAAAACGATTACTTAAATGCATTAGCGAGGATTCTCATCGATCAAAATAGAGATATTCTATCAAAGCGATGGAGTGGCGATGCAGCAAAAGTTTCAAATTTTGAACAATGTAACCACTCCTGTAAACTATAGCGCCAAGGATATGCACACTGTTAAAAATCTGCTGCATTTTGCTGCAACGCACTCCCCTGCTTGTATAGAAAACGGTTACTTGGCCGTGAAATGGCGCTTTTTCATTGGTTGGAATAGAGATATTATATACAAGTGGTGGAGGGCGTTGCAGCAAAATGCAGCAGATTTTTAACAGTGCACTGTTAAAAATTTTACCCATTTGTTGCAGAGTCATTCCACAGCTTTTATAGAATGTCTCTTTATGGCCAATGAGAATGCTCCATAACACAGTAAAGCAATAGTTTCCTATAAAAGTGGTGGAGTACGTTTTTAATAAGTCCGTAATAAATACGGATTAAGAAAAAAAAGAAGCATGGTTTTTGTATCAAACTTTACTCTTGCATAAAAAAAGTTCCTGTTTTTGGCAAAAATAATGGATATTTGAATGAAAAATCTATTCTTTGAAAGGATTTATTATTTTATTCACTTTAATAAAAAACTGATTTTTTTTTTTTTTTTTTTTTTTGAAAACCACCGTAGAATTTTGGTATAGAAAAACCTGTTTAAAAATTTTTTTTAATTTGTAATACCAGAGTATTAGAGTATGTAGCATTTTTTAATTTCAATACAAATAAGATTTTGTTTTCCATATATAAAATACAAAACAAGTTGTGCAGTATCCCTATGGAATATGGAAAAATAGAAGGACTAGTGAAAAATGCTCCAAGGAGCAGTGCAAAAGCAGAATATGATTTTAATTGAGCATTAAAAAGTAATGGACAAGTGCTTCTGTTAATTACTGAGCATGAGGAAGGATAAGGGATCCCTTCTTGGCTACAACTCACTTCAATGCCAACTTTGAAAAAATCATATTTGCGCTTTTTCCGTGAAAACAAATCAGTCGCAGTTACTATAAAAATGTATAGTGTAAAGACGTAACCAGTAAAGATGCAGCTTAATTAGACAAAAATGTAAAGGAAGGCGACATAATGCCAGATACCTAGTTCCTGCAGGTATCACATTCATGCACTGCCACCAAGCATACCCTAAGTGTATAATTGCACAGAAAATTGATTTGTAGTATAGTGCAGAGTGAACAGTGCAGTAAACATCAGAGATGTAGTACAGGCTATACGCCGTACACCTTCTGGACTTTTTAATAGAACACCATATACCCTCTGTTTTTCAAGAAAGCTTATAGTATACACATTCTAGAATATCCCTCTGCTTAGAGCATATATCTTATGTTATTTTTATGACTACACCCCTGGTTAACATCTAAAGCACGGTGGAAAATTCTACTAAAGAACCGCAAATTTCTTTTGTATGGAAAAAGCGCAAATATGATTTTTTCAAAGTTGGCATTGAAGTGAGTTGTAGCCAAGAAGGGATCCCTTATCCTTCCTCATGCTCAGTAATTAACAGAAGCACTTGTCCATTACTTTTTAATGCTCAATTAAAATCATATTCTGCTTTTGCACTGCTCCTTGGAGCATTTTTCACTAGTCATAGAATGTATGATCATGTGAAGTTGTGAATTTAATAGAAGTGATAACCCATACTAACACACAAATTACACTAGTTTACAAAATTAAACTTTTTGTCTGTTGCCGCGAATTCTGTGGTTGATAATGTTCACTTATGACTTGTTTTTGTCAAATCTAACCGAAAAATCTTTTGAGCAGCTCGAGTTACTTTGTTTTTTATTTTTATCATTTAAGCATATATATTAATCGATAACAGGCCTATTTTACTATTTTAAGATTAGTTTCTCAAGTTTTTGCGTCATGAGTAGTTCAAGGATACGTTGTTTAAACAATCCAGATCATTTTTGCTATATATGCGGCGAATATGTCTTTAACAATTGTAGAAAAGTTATGTCAGAGTTGGTGAAAAATACCTATTTTGAGTATTTTGGGATGCTCTTGGATAAAAGTGCGAAGTCTTGGGCTCCCAATTGTGTTTGTAAATCGTGTGTGGAATTTTTAAGATACTTGCCTTTAAATTTGGAACACCGACATATTTGGCGAGAACCACGAAATCATCTCGAAGACGGTTATTTTTGTAGTGTGAACATAAACGGTTTAAACACTAAAAATCGTGCTAAATGGTAATACCCAAGTACTAGTTGTATTCAACGTTCAGTGCAGCGTTTACCTGACTCTTCCGAGTCTAAAAATATATCTGAACCATTAGAACAAGATATTGAGGGAGCAAGCTCATCACAAAATTTTGCGGATTTTGAAGGTATGTCAAATGAGCCAAAAATGCTTTTCCCAAAATGAATTAAATGATCTTGTAAGAGATTTAAATCTTTCTAAACAAGCTTCAGAATTGTTAGCATCAAGACTAAAAGAAAAAAAATTGCTTTTCTCAGATACTAAAATAAGGTTTTCGGAAATAAAAAATCTGAAAATTATATTGAACTTGTAGAAGACTTCCTGCTACAATTAAAAATCATGGTGTGCAATATGAGCATAAAACTCCACTTCCTCAGTAGACACCTGGATAGATTTCCGGAAAATTTAGAAGATATGAGCGAAAAGCAGGGAGAGCGTATGCATCAGGACTTACGCGTCATGGAAGAGTTCTATCAGGGTTTCTGGGATATACGAATATGATGTCTGACTATTGTTGGTCGTTGATACATCATTTTCTAAAGTCTACGCATTGGAGAAGAGCTTTAAAACGAAGTTTTTTAGAACTCTTTGATTAATTATTTTTTTAGTAAAGTTTTTCTTAGTAAATACATGTTTTTTCTGTTTGTTACCTACATAGCTAAAACTCAGAAACTAGAGCTCATTAAAATATTCTAATTATATTTTTGAAAATAGCATATCATATGTAGTCAGCAACAGCTAAAATTTTTTTGGCAACAGATGTACTGTAAACTAGTGTTATTTGAAGTCTTTGAAAAAATATGTAATTGAAAATTCTTATTAGAGTTTTAGAACACAGAAAAATAAAAACTGTTTTGCTAACAGGAAAAAAAAAATCTGTTTTAGTTTTATTCTGAAATTAAAAGTGAATCTTCTTAGCCATAAAAAAGAAAGAAAAGAAAAAAGAAAAAAAATGCAAGATGAATGAAAAAATAATTCTATTGAATTAATATGTAAGAAACTTCAGTGAATACCATCATTGAAATAATAATAAAAACAGCATTTTTACATCTAACAAAGCATTCATTTCCTCTCCAGAATTTTATAAAAGTCAAACTGATTGAAACTGAGCCTTCACATCTTAAATGTAATTAAATGGAACTATCAAAAATAAAAAGTAGATGAAATTTAAAATTATTTCCTAAAAATCAACAGCTAAGATTTCAAAATGAATGATAAAATCACTCAGAAAAATTAAACCTCACCCTGTTGTACAGCCAGCCAAGCCCTTCCAGTACATATCATGCATGTTTGTTATAATTTAACCATCTCCATTTAGAATAACATTAAATGTTATGCAGTTTTTTATATACATATATATCGCATAATTTCAGTACGGGACTAAGACAGCTTCAAGCTCTGAAAAGTGGGCCTGAACTCATTTCTAATAAATATCTTATTTAATTTAATTAATATCTGTGTTTCATAATTTTATTGTTGCTTCATTAATAATAATTGTAAAAAAATCAAAATAGCTTTCAAAAATAACCTGTATATGTATTTTATATAAAATTAGTGCAATACATCAATTTGTTTGTCTGATATTTTCTATTTTTAGAGCATTTGATGTTAATGGAGTTGGACATTTATCGCATAAACATATCATTACTGGTTTAGCTGCAATGAATATTTGCACTCAACATGGCGGACCACCTGGTGAAGTTCGTTGTCGTTATATCTTTCGTTTTTATGATAGCAATGATGATGGAGTTTTGGAAATGTGCGAGTTCAGGTATCTTTTGCTTATTATTTCCTTATTATCTTTCACTTTTTGTAAATAATATAAATTTTACTACCAAGTAGAGATGGGAATGCTCGGAAAAAAACTGGAAAAATTGGGGGAAAAAACGGTTTTTTTCATCTTTTTTCCGAGGGCTTATTTTTCAATTTTTCCGAACTGGAAAAATTGAAATTTCATGTATGAAATAATATATTGAAAATTTTGTAATAGCTACATTCTCATACTTTTAATTTTATTTATTTTTATGTTGAGTGTCCCACATGAAAACTTTAATGTGCATAATCTAATCTCTGAGCAGAAATCTGTTTGAGAAGACTTGAAAGGATCCTTCACATTTTTTTCTTGTTTGAAACACAAGACCCTTCGCGAAATCTCTCTTGAAAATAGACATAATCTGCAAATTGAATCTTTTGCAAATGCAGTGATTGAAGAAAAAAAATCTCATGCTATATAGCAGCTGAATCTTATCAAGTTGTATAATTGTATATACAAATGTTGTATATATGTGTATACCTTATTAAAAATGTCTAAATAGGAACTTAAATATAGTAGTAATTTCTTATTCACAAATTCTGATTATATTTTGCTCAAGTATATACAAGAAGTTCACAATTTCACAAAAACAGGATAACATGAAAAAAAAATCTAGATATATAATTAAATGCAAATTCTCTTTTTAAAAATTAATTCATGTGCAAAATTATTTCAATAATATGCCGATTAATGGAAATGGTAAAATTAAAAATTTAACATAAAATTTGAAGCATGCATTTATTATTTTTTTCTATTTTTTCAAGAAGTAAGTATTGAATTCGTGAAAAATTTGACTTCCAGTTTATGGTGTATTTGAATGTTTTAGAAGGTCCTGAATTTGATTTGGTGGTTTTTGTAAAATACCTGTCACTCTGTGAGTCTGTATGTTACAAAAATTTCATGGGCACTCTATCTCAAAAACTGATGCGCATAAGTTCACAAAACTTTAGATAAGATCCACCTTTATATAAACTCGAGGTGTTTAGTTATTAGTGTATATCGCCCAAATGATGATGCTGCTATGCTATATTATTCATAATTTCGACAGTAGTTCTATCTCAAGAACTAATGTATGTATTTTCATAAAACTTCAGATTAAATTAATCTTTGACATAACTTCGTGCCCATTACTTTTTGGTGTAAATCGCTCAACAGATGCTGCTGCTATGCTGCATTATTCATGATTATCGCACTAGCTCTATCTCAAGAACTAAAGGACGATTTTTTATTAAACTACAACTTCAGACAGTACCTGATATATATTAATGTTGTTTAGTTTTTGGTGTAAATTGTCCTATAGGTGACACTACTATGCTGCATTTTTCAAGATTTCGTTATAGCTTATTAATTGAATGTTTTTTCAAGGTGTTGAATCTAAAATTGACCTCCATTATGTACAGTAATGTTGCAAAAACATGGGCAGTTTGCATTAGAAAAGTACAAATGAGTGAAAACCTAATAGTCAATAAATATAAATCCTATGTTACTTTTTAGTTGCAGACCTGAGTAAGCCAAACTAAAACTTAGTTTTGTTTGAATTTAAATTATAAAACTAAATCAAAACTTTTTTGGGTTGAGATTGGAAAGTTATACCAAAACTAAACATATTTTTTAAAGGAAATAAAATTATAATAGTAAGAAAAAATGTAATGATGTAAAAATATACATTTTTTAAACAAACAATGGAATTTTTTATCACTGATATTCAAAATAATGACAAAACTGTAGTAATTTCTTTAAACTAGTATTATTTACTTGAAAACTATACTTATGTAAATGGATTGCATAATTCATTTCCTTCTAAACTGCAGACATATTGGCTCAGGTTTTTACATTAGGTCAATAGGTAGTTAAACATGTAACTGAAAAATCATTTCAACAGAGATATGACGTAACAAACAATAGCGTTTAATAAAAATTCTTTGACTGTGAAGAAAAAAAAAAAAAACTATTAATAGCTGGCTTTGGCTACTTTCTTTTTATTTTGTAATATAAAGTGAAAATAAATTTCTTTTAATACAAATAAATGGAAAAAAATGTTTATTATTTAATATTCTCTAAGAAAATATAATTTATTTGAGAGAAACAATCATAAAAAATCAAATTTTCCAATTTTTCTGTTTTTTTCCGAAAAAAACCGGTAAAAAACCAGTTTTTTTCCGCCACTTATACTTTTCCGGAAAATTTACATCTCTACTACCAAGAATTTTAAAAATCATTTTCCTTTCTTCTAAAAGATAAATTTTTGGCTGTAATGCAAGACATAAAAAATCTTTGGCTATGTCTGTACTCAGAAAAAAAAAAAATTGTGCCTTGTCTTGGATGAACTCTTTGTACCCATGATTATTGTTATTCTTGATTTTACTTGCCGAAGTTAATGATTCATTCTTTAAAATATGTATCTTATATTGTAATGTTTGTGTATGTATTATTCTTAAAATCTGTTTTTAGTTTAATTTTTTTAGGCAATTTCTACCATTTATTTAATTTTTATTATTTTGTTATCTTAGATTTTCACAATATATGTATCTTGATGTTTAAATTTTAAAAATATACTTTGAATTCAAATATTTTAGCATGGCAGTTCTTCATAGCTAAAGCTAAAGAGCTCTGTCATTTGTCTCTCTAAGAAAATGGGGGGGGGGGGAATTACAATAAATGTGTTTGGTGATTATAATAATAACATTAATAATATTATTAATAATCACCCCAATTAAATATTATTTGTTATAAATTAAATATTTGTAAATCTGAATAAAGTGACATTTATTCATTTATAAAACAATATTTTTTCAAGTACACATGAACTATGCAAAGTGACAGAAATTAAACACTTATTTATTAATATATATATATATATATACAGGGGTGGGGAATTTTTCCAAATTCTTACCAGCCAAGTATTTATTTTACCAGCCTGCAAGATTCAACACACAGGCAGTTGAAAATAGTTATGATAAAATCGCACGCAATTACAAACAAAATTACTATTACTACAATGCATTTTCATAATTCTTTTTTCTATAATATTAAGAAATATATATAACAGAGGTAAGAATAATATTAGATAAGTACCATATTTACGCTAAAAATTTGGAAAGTTAAAATATCCAGATTAAATAAAGATAATTTTCGGATTTAGAACTAAATAAAGAATACTGCCCAGTTAAACTGATGGCATTGAGCTCACAGGCTACAAATACTAATTGTACATTAAAGCCTTATATTTTCAAGGGTTAATTCCGTTCGAAAAAAAAATTAAGAAGGGGAAACAGCTCTCCCCTTTCCTCTTTTTTTTATACTTAATCATTGAACCTCCTACACTATCAAAGACATGCTTTATCATATAAAAAAATCTATATCCAAAATTCAGAGCAAATGAGATAATTCTTAATAAAAACCCATTTAGCATTTATATAATTTAAAAGGAGTTATCCCCCTCTTTTATATTTAACCATTAAATTTCGAAAACTATTTAGAGATTTGAACGAAATCTGAAAATTCTGCTTGAAAAACCCATTTATATAAATTTAAGGGGGGGGGCATTAGAACCCCTGTTTCCCCTATTTATACTTATTCAATGAACACCTAATAACAGTCACGGAATCGCTCATCAGAATGATCCTAATCTAAATTTTGAGCGAAAACTTAATTCTGCATGAAAATCCCATTTATATCAACTAAGGGGAGGGGCATGAGCCCCCCGTTCCCCCTCTTATACATATCGAATGAACTCCAAAAACTAATCAGGGAAGCGCCTTGTCAAGATATACCTACATACAAAATTTCAAGTGGATCGGATATTTTTATCATGAGTTATCGCGTTACGCACGAACGTACATACAGAATGGACGGGTACATAAGCTCTCAGGCTATGATAGCCTGTGAAACAAAAGAAATAAATTCTTAAAAAAAAAACTTTGATAACGATATTTTTACCATCGAAGGATGATAACGTATGAATCGGAAGGGGGGGGGGGGAGGGGGTTCAAATATTTCAAAAAGTTGATAACATTATATTTGCACAGCCCCAAAAACGAAGCAATCGCAGACTAGTGCAACTGATGCCTTCTAGATGTAGTCATTTTCTGATAGGAATAAACGAATTTTCTATAAATCTATATATAGTACCTACTTTTGAATAAAATTATATGTGTGTCACTTACATAACTTCGATAAAGAGGTTAGCAATTAAAATTCAATATTAGGCGAAGGAAAGTGAATTAATGAGTGTTCACAGTATGACATTTTGCAGGTTTAGTAATTCATAATCAGCAACTGTTCTTATTTTCAAACTTTCGTCCGCTATATCTCATATGGATATCTCATGAAATTTTCTTCATGAATTCATTTATATAAGTTACTTTGATTTTAATAACGGTGTTTTCATAAAAATTCTTCGGATAAAATCAAATAAATTAACCAGCATTTGAATTTTATCTTTTATACGATCTTATTAGTTTGTATTCCAAAATTTATTTATTGAAGCTTCAAAACTAATAAATTAGCTATAAAAAATATTTGGAAACTTTTGGGAGGTTTTTCTTGTCTAAACAAATTTTAAGATAAAAAGATCCTCTAACATAGATTTTTTTTTTCTAGAAACAGCAAAAAAAAAATCTTGACATTTGCAATTTCAGACGTTTTGTTAAATATCTAAAAATATACATAAAGAATGACTCTGAAACACCATATGTATAAACAAAATAGTACAGGTCATATGTTTTCGAAAAGATTTTTTTTCCGAAATCCAATAGGGGACCGTAAATAAATTGAAAAAGAACGAATATCTTTGGAATGACCCTGTCAAAACTGATGTAGCAAAAACGTTTAAACTGCATATTATGATTAAGTGTCTTATGGTAATAAACTGTGTTAATTTTTATGCGGATAGCATGTATACTCTTAGAGAAATTAATGTTTTTATAAAAACGGTCCCAAATTTTGCCAAGTTTTTTGCTTATAATTTGCAGATTTCGTAATAAAAAACAATGTTATTTTCAGAAAATATGAAAAACAACATTGTACATAATACCCTGTAATCAAAATTTAAAAATATTAATAATTGTATGAAAAATGAGCAGGTTTATTAAATAAATTTTCACTGCGCATGCGTCAACTCTCTCTCTCTATATATATAAAAATCATTTGCATTTGTGTTAGCTAAGTGTATAGACCAACTTTTGTTAAAGTTTCAAAATCATAGATTGAAAATTCTGAAAATTATCGTCGAAAGAATAATTTTAAAATCCGATATTCCCAAACTGAAACAAAAAAATGAGGGTCTGTATCCATATTCCATTGATTAGTGTCTACATAATACTGCGCGTACTACTATATTTGGATACAGCTCCTCATCATCATTTTCGTAATTCTTCAATTTTTCATGACCTCTATTTCATTCAAATTTCAATTCAAAGATATATTTTAATTAAAAACGAGACGCTTAATCTAACGCAGTAAACTGTTAGTTAATAAAATTATTATTTTTGGAGCTATAAGGAGGCCTCTTTTATATAATTCAGTATTACTTTATTATCCCGTCGATCGCAAAACTCTCGCCAAACTTTAAAATTAAATGCCAATAATGGCTTATCATAAATTTCACATTCATATGACATTAACACACGTTACATGTGTTACGCATCAAGTCATTTTTAATTTGATATTTAATTTGTAGTATTATTAATCTTTATAGTAATTTTTTTGTCATTTCGTTATTTAAAATAAAAATTATGCCAATTTGTGTAATTTAATAATAATTTGGCAATTTATATTGTATGTCAAAATTGCTTGACGTTATAATGAAGTACTGCAATCTATACTATTAACCGCAGTAAACGTCTGTCTGTCTGTCTGTACCGCTAAAAACTTTTCTCAACGGCCGAGTGGAGTGGCGCTCTGGGTGTCTATCGACTCGGGACGATTCGGCCTTTTGTGATAATGAATTTCAAGAAAATCGCCCGGTAATTACCCGAGATATTAATTAAAAACTACCCGGGAAACGTGTGTAATTATGTTATGGTGTAAAAGAATCTGAAGTTTGATGAAATTCTGTGCATTAGTTCTTGAGATATAGCTAGTTTTTTAAAAAAACCGTGTAAAATATAGCACAGCAGCACCATCAGTTGAAGGATTTACAACAAAATGCAATCATCGTGTAATTATGTTATATGTCATTTTGTAACAAAATCTGAAGTTTGATGAAATTCTGTGCGTTGGTTGTTGAGATATAGCTATCGGAAAAATCGTGCAAAATGCAGCATAGCTGCACCACCTGTTGCAAGGTTAATAACAAAATGTAATCAGCGTCTAATTATGTTATATATTCTAGTGTAAAATAAACTAAAATTTGATGAAGTTCTCTGCATTAGTTCTTGAGATATAGCTACCGCAAAAATCGTGCAAAATGTAGCATATCAGCGCCACCTATAAGTCAGTTCACACCAAAACCTTATCAGTGGCTATGTATCTCAAGGTATCGCCGAATCTGAAGTTTGGTGAAATTCTGTGCATTAGTTCTTGAGATATAGCTATCATGAAAATCATGAAAAACGTGGCATAGCAGCGCCACCTGCAGGCCAATTTTCACCGAAAACCAATAGGCACTAATTCTTATTAAGGTCTAACTGAATATAAAATTTCATTAAATTTCGAGCATTAGTTCTTGAGATAGAGCGCCCACAAATTTTTTGTCACATACAGACAGACAGACTCACAGACAGACGGACAGACTCACAGACAGACATTTTCTAAAAATAGTCAAAACGTGTTCAGGACCTTCTAAAACGTATAAATCCGTCGAAAACCGGAAGTCGAAAATTTTCATGAATCCAATACTTTCTTCTTGTAAAGATAGAAGAAAGTAAAAATGCTTTAATTATAAATCCTACATTCAATAATTTTATGAATAAATTTAAATCATTATATAGAAATTAGAGATAAGTTCTAATGGTCTTTAAATTTTTATGAGACATTAAAAAAAAAAATCGTTAAACAATACTTATTTAAGTAATTCTGTAGAATAATAGATCATTTCCTCAAACACATCAAGATTTAACCCCTTACCTGTATATTACATTTATTTGCTAAATGACCTAGCCCCAAAGTGTGTTTGGTAACATATTCAAATGCATAAATATTATTATAATGCCTTTCTCACGTATGATAAGCTTACAGTATGTGACACACGACGAACAAAGAAGAAAAAAGAAAAGAAAAGAAAAAAAATCTTGCAGCAATGTTTGGTTACTATACGTATATCTTCTACAAAGAATATGCGGGCATAATTACATTACAATGTAAACGCTATTTTTGAAATACAAAAACAAAAATCCAACATAACTAAGTTTATTTTTCCGTTAAAATGGTATGAGCTTAAAATCTTATTATGTAACTCTAATAATATCAGGTGTTTCAGACTTTTATTATTTTTTCTGTTACAAATGAAAGCTACAATGACAGAGGCACAAGAAAATTTCACGTCTTTGGAGTTATGAGGCGTCATGAAGGTTTTGTTCCTACAGGAAAAGTCATCAAAGCAAGATATTTTTGGCTAAGTTAGTGATTGAGGAAGAAACTTGGCTTTACATCTATGGTCCGGAAAACAAGGAACAACCAAAAGAATGGTATAACAAGTCGGTCTCCGCGGCAGAAGAAATTTTCCAAAAGGAATCGGAGGAAATGGTCATTGTGACAGTTTTCTAAGACATATTCTGTAGGTAACTACCTATCTCAGGAATGTAGAATAACTAGGCAATATTATGCTACCTATTAGTGCATTTGAAGGAGTTTATTAAAAATAAACGCCAAGGAAAGTTGACCAAAAGGATATTTCTGTTGCATGACAATGCATTCCCACACACGTCCATTTTTGAGGCTGCAAATTGAAGGCCGTGGGCTTCTATTTGGTCAATAAACCTTTCCACTCACCAGACCTAACTCCCTGAAACTATTTTCTGTCTCCAAGCTTGAAGAAACACGCTAAATATAATCATTTCGAGGACATTGAAGATGTTAAAGAGGCAGCTGAGAGGTGGTTTCGGGACCAAGCAAAGAATATTTATTTGACTGGACTAGAAAAGCTGCAACAACGATGAAACAAGGGCATCAGTCTCAATGGATAACGTGCCGAAAAAAATAATTTAATTTCTTAACTCTAGATATTTTTGTTTCTAGTTCTTTTCAGCGCCCCTCCCCCTCCTCCTCCCTAGTTGTATTCGTTTGACGTTAAATCGATTCTCCGATTGTTTATAGATAAGTCAGTACATTATTGTGCTATCGAAAAGAAAGTTATGCATAGAATATAACCAAATTTTTTGTGTATGTTTTTCGTTATGGCCAGCAGTTCCTCCTTGAATTTGGAAACATTGTGTCTGAAAGGGATATTTTGATAAAAATTTTTGTATAATTTTCTCTATTTTTTTTTTTTTTTTTTTTTTTTTTTTTTATTAGTTCTATTTCCATCGAAGGCTCGTGCAGCGACTGGAACTCGCGACCTATTAAACCGGCTATTTACAAACAGCTGAGATACCGCAGAATAACAAAAGAAAAAAAAAACATTGATTTTAATAATTATCTTGATCGAGATTAACCTGTTTTTACTTCAATTAATTGACTAAAACAGATATTTAAGAAGAAAATCACAGTTGGAATATTAAGATGAGAAATATTTTTGAAATATTAAGCTGTATGAGACAGAAGAAAGTTTTGGGATTGAAACATGCAACTAGTTCTTCCATAAAATTGAAATCTAATGGGCTTGATGCTCCACATCGACGATGCTCTGCGGTTGGATGAATAATATGTTGACAGTAGCATCTTCCTAATCTATATATTTAAAAGACCTGGCTGTTTTTTTAGTCACCAGCCCTGAATTTTCTACTCAACCGATTTTGATAATTATTTTTTTAAATGAAAGCTATTTATTTGTAGTTGTGCCCATTTCAGCTATTTTTTAATTTATTTCAATTTTTATATTTTATCTTTAATTTTAAATGCTTTTTACGATATTTCTTCAAAATGGTGGCAACTCAGTTTAGCTTTTCTCTCGATAATAAAAATTTATTTTCCATTATCACTTTCCACCAGTCAGAAGCTTGATTTCATCAGTGAACATGTCCTCGCTTTTAAAAGAAAAGAGTTAATTGTTTTCGTAAAATTTAACCACAATAAAATGCGTATAATTATGCACTAATTGAGGTAAAAAAATATTTACTGAGAAATAATATTAATAATGTAAATAAAATAACAGAAAATAATTTATGATAAAAATTAATGTCTAAAGCAAAATAAGAAAAATTTCAAATGACGAAAAGGATGTCATTCAGCAACCAGATAAATGGGAATTACAATATTATTACGGATGCCTTTTTCATATTACTAATAACAGTAACTTTTAAAAAACATTTGAAGAGAAAATGACGTCACTATTTAAAACACCGCATTTTTACTCATAACGGTATTACATTTCAATATTTCTTTTCATTATGGACACTGAGATTGAGATTTTACTTTCAGATGACTTCAGTTAGTAAAAATAAAATCACAGTAAAAATAAAATTAGTTTTTTTTTTTTTTTTTTTTTTTTTTTTTTTTTTTTTAATAAAACTATTTTTCTGTGAGTGCATATAAAATAAAATTTCTGGATTTCGCCGGCACTCAGATTAAAATTTTAGCTAAAGATGTGCGAATATTTGCATGCAAAATTGTAACCGGCAAACTTGACATTAAGTTTGGAAATATATTTATTATATATTGATTCAATAGTGTAATTACTTTTGCTTTTTTTTAAACCAAATCGATCGGGTCTTTTAAACATTTCATTCATCGAATTCGACGGGAATTCACTCGTATTATTTAAAACGTAAACAAAGTGTTTGACGTACGAGTTATAAATAATAAAGATTGGTATAAAAGTCCACGGAATAAATGTAATCAATTCATTACAGATGATAAAAAGTGAGAAATATTTTAAGATTGATTTTTTAAATTACACATTCATAAAAGATTAAAAAAAATTCGTAATCGCCATGTTTTAATCAGAATTAACTGTGAATTCAGAGTTTCAGAAAATGTGAAGTCACAATACGTGTGGGGGTTAATTGTATGCAATAATAAAAATAAAGATATGTTTAAAAAAAAAAAAAAAAAAAAAAAAAAAAAACTACGAAATTTTTATGATGTAATTAATATAATAGATGATCCTAACTGGAACGCTCCAATATATTTATTTGTAGGCAAATCCAATTAAAAATTCATTTTGGTGGCTGAACCAGAAAGAAACTTTTCGAATCATTTCGAAAAATCTTTTTGTTATTCGCATACACGAATAAAACAGTAATACTACTCATAATGTACACATTTAAAATTTACGCAGAAAAAATCTTAAACCTTATTTAATTGTTTCTTTTTAATTGTTCACTGTAATTGTGCTTAAAACTGAAAGAAAAAAAATCTGTAATTCTACAAATGTAAAGATGCAGAAATATGTACGGTTGCTAAAATTTTATCTGTAGACTACAAAAAAAAAAAAAAAAGTTGTATATCTACAAAACAATTTTTTTTAAAGCTACAGAAATCAGTGGTTTTACAAACAAATCTAAATTTTTTGCAATCTTACTAAAATTTTATCTATAACCGTAATGCAAACGTGCATCTTAATTATTCAATTAAGATGCATGATGCATGTTTATTAACGATGCTCTTAATTGTTACTGTTACATAAAAAGCTCTAGGAATCCCATTTTCCCAAAAAACTTTTAGTATCCTTGCAATTTTTTCCCCTTTTATTTACTATAAGGTAAATCTTGCAATCGTTTTGAAAATCGAAAAAACATTTTTTTTGACAGATTTACACGTTTTAGATATTGGAGATTCCGAAAAACATATTTTTAGAAAAAAAAAATTTTTGCTGTCGGTCCGTGTATGTGTTGTCTGTCTGTTTCTAAACGCTCTATCTTCCGAACAAATTGATACAGACACCTTAAATTTCTTATGTATTTATATATAAGAATGGGACAAAGCCTATTTAATATCAGTAACCTCGATTATTCGGAACTATTTTTTTCGGACTCTCGAAAAATTCGTTCTCAAGAAAGGTATATAAAAAGTTGTGATTTTTTTATTTTAATGAGTGGACGTAAAATGCAATAAAATAACACAAATTTTGCATAAAGAACAAAGTCGATCGGATTCTTAGTTGCCGAGATATTTGTAATCCTTTTTTCCACAGACTTCGATTTTTCATGACCTATACAGCACGATGGTGCTGTATAGTAGAGCTGAGCCGCATCTCTAATGTTAAAGTCCAAAGTTTGCCTCTAAATAACTTTGGACCCAATCGTCGAATTGCGACGAAATTGAAAAGGTAAAGTGTCCTACTCTAGACCTCAAAATTTACAAAAAATCATCTAAATCCACCATTTAGTTATGGAGATCCAGAACCCCTGTTTTGCCACTTTTTCTTGTGAAAGAAAAAAAAAAAAAACACAAACAACTCAATTAAAACCCGAAACAGTAAACATTCAGCGACGTGTAATAGCTTGTTCAAAAGCTTTTAAATTAGGTAAGTTCCTTTCGAAAATCCTGTCAAAAAACATCCAATATTAAGGAAATAACACCCATTTAAAATTTATATAACGCTATACCTTCCATAATTTAACATTATAGAAATCTCTCCTTTTTAATTGCTAATCCAATTACTTCTTTCGAGTTGCAACCAACTAAAAAACAGTTCAATAATTTAAAAAAGAAATGATAATACGTGTTAATTTTTTTTTTATTTTACTAGGGGGGCTCCGCCCCCCTGCTCGCTACGCTCGCCAACCCCCCTCTTAATCGGTTCGCGATTCCAAGTTGTAGGCTACCCCTGCTTCCTGCGCCCGCCAATACCCCATGGTATGAATAAGCAGTTGCAGACCTTTCAAATGATGTGTCACACAACTGGTGTTGTAAAGAAATTAAAAATGTGCCACTCCTGGGGGAGCAGAGTGTGAGGGTGACACAGAAGACATCCATAATATGAATAAGCAGTTGCAGACCTTTCAAATCATGTGTCACACGACTGGTGTTGTAAAGAAATTAAAAATGTGCACCCCCTGGGGGGGCACAGTGAGGGGTTACACACAAGACATCCATAATATGAATAAGCAGTTGAAGACCTCTCAAATGATGTGTCACACGACTGGTGTTGTAAAGAAATTAAAAATTTGGCGGAAAATTACAGTTATCGCCAAGTTGGCGTCACTTTTGACGACTAATTTTGGTCGCCAAATTTGGCGATATATCGCCAAGTTGGCGACAAACTTGGCGATGGTAACCTTTCCCTCTTTATGGTAACCCATACGGCGATGCATAGACGGAGCCCTTTCCTGATTGGTCTATTCGACTCATGGAAGGAGTGGTCCGCCCGGATTCGTTATTTCCGGAAATCTTACACATCAGCATCATTCTAGGAGTCATTCCTTTTAAGGCTAGTTTTTTTTTTACTATAGAAGGATAGATCAATAAAAGTTCTGATTCTCCTGATAGATTTTTGAATTTCTGAAATTGACATCATTCGAAACAGGAAATACATATTTTTCATAAATATATATATAAACTGTAACTAAGTAAGTGTTAAAACAACATCGCACCTTTATTGAGTGTTTTTGACGTCAAAACAGTTACTTCAATACAGATATTTCAATTAAAAAGGGATAATTTGGAAAAAAAAAAACTTTTTTATTTATAAAAATAACGATTTGAAAATGAAGTTATGAAAATCTGTGTAGATACCGAAAAACTGCAGTGGGACTACGATCTAAAAGGAGCGGTTCTGCCGCCAAATGTCGCCAAGTTTTTCGCCAACTTGGCGATACATCGCCAAATCTGGCGCTTAAAATTCCTCGCCGAAAATGAAGCCAACTTGGCGTTATTTTCGGTATTTAGCAGAACTAATATGCCTATTAATAACTTTAAACTAATACTAATAATAATTTATTTTGTTAGTTGAAAGTGATTGATAAAGTTCCTGAAAGGATCTGAAAAACTATGAAATCATATAAATAAAGAATGCTGCCCAGTTAAACTGAAGGCATTGAGCTCACAGGCTACAAATACTAATTGCACATTAAAGCTTTATATTTTCAAGGGTTAATTCCGTTCGAAAAAAAAAATTAAGAAGGGGAAACAGCTCTCCCCTTTTCTCTTTTTTTATACTTAATCATTGAACCTCCTATACTATCAAAGACATGCGTTATCATATAAGAAATCTATATCCAAAATTCAGAGCAAATTAGATAATTCTTAATAAAAACCCATTTAGCATTTATATAATTTAAAAAGAGTTATCCCCCTCTTTTATACTTAACCATTAAACTTCCAAAACTATTCAGAGATTTGAACGAAATCTGAAAATTCTGCTTGAAAAACCCATTTTTATAAATTAAGGGGGGGGGGGACATTAGAACCCCTGTTCCCCTTATTTATACTTATTCAATGAACACCTAATAACAGTCACGGAATCGCCTCATCAGAATGATCCTAATCTAAATTTTGAACGAAAATTAATTCTGCATGAAAATCCCATTTATATCAACTAACGGGGGGGGGGGGGGGGCATTAGAGCCCCTGTTCCCCCTATTTATACTTATTCAATGAACACCTAATAACAGTCACGGAATCGCCTCATCAGAATGATCCTAATCTAAATTTTGAACGAAAACTTAATTCTGCATGAAAATCCCATTTATATCAACTAACGGGGGGGGGGGGGCATTAGAACCCCTGTTCCCCCTATTTATACTTATTCAATGAACACCTAATAACAGTCACGGAATCGCCTCATCAGAATGATCCTAATCTAAATTTTGAACGAAAACTTAATTCTGCATTAAAATCCCATTTATATCAACTAAGGGGGGGGGGCATTAGAACCCCTGTTCCCCCTATTTATACTTATTCAATGAACAACTAATAACAGTCACTGAATCGCCTCATCAGAATGATCCTAATCTAAATTTTGAACGAAAACTTAATTCTGCATTAAAATCCCATTTATATCAACTAACGGGGGGGGGGGGCATTAGAACCCCTGTTCCCCCTATTTATACTTATTCAATGAACACCTAATAACAGTCACGGAATCGCCTCATCAGAATGATCCTAATCTAAATTTTGAAAACTTAATTCTGCATGAAAATCCCATCTATATCAACTAACGGGGGGCATGAGTCCCCCGTTCCCCCTCTTATACATATCGAATGAACTCCAAAAACTAATCAGGGAAGCGCCTTGTCAGGATATACCTACATACAAAATTTCAAGTGGATCGGATATTTTTATCATGAGTTATCGCGTTACGTACATACATACAGAACGGACGGGCACATAAGCTCTCAGGCTATGATAGCCTGTGAGCTAAAAAGTGTTTCTGATAATGTGTCTATTGCCTACAGTTTTTCAAAAACTAAAAATTCACTCGTCTTGTGAGAAAATCCACTCGCCACTGGCGAGCAAAATGATGTATTTCCCCACCCCTGTAATAAATAATAAAAATTATATATATATATATTAAGAATATAATTCCTTTTCAGCAACAACAATTAGTTTTCCTTACTTCCCTGGTTGATTATGACCTTTTTCATACAAAACCAAAGTATTAAAAGAAAAAAAATCAATTTTCTTTATTTTGCTTTTTTAAATCATCCGCCATTTGTTTATATGAATTTTTTCAGAGGCCATCTTGTCACTCTTCTTCTTTACTTAAAAGAACAACTTCAGAGCCTCATTGCATTGTTTTGAAAGCAATCTGGAACTGCATTAATTGACCCATGCCAAGAGTATGTTTACAAATAAAACCCTTAACATTCTTTTTAAGTTTCAAATGTTGCCACTCATCATAAAATACCCAGCTCTAAAACCACTTTGTTAGAGTTAAATGCAGAAGCATAAATCATAATGCAGTTCATAATGCAGAGGGGTGCAGCACTCCCTCTCCCCCTCGAGAAAATCAGTCGGAAAATTTCATGTTTATCGGTAATGTAATACACTTAGTTGTCAAAAGTTTTCAAAGTTTTATCTATAAAAACTTGTAAATTGGAAAAGCGAAAAAAATCAGTTGGGAAAATGTCCATTTAGTCGGAAAAATGTTATTTACTATAAAGATTTAGAAATTGGAAAAACAAAAAAATCAGTCGGAAAAATTCTCGTTCGATAGGGAAAATGTACGTTTAGTCTTAAAAATGGTATTTACCTATAAGAACTTACAAATTGGAAAAATGTTCATTTAGTTGGAAAAAAGTTATTTACTATAATGACTTAGAAATTGGAAAAATGAAAAAATCAGTTGATAAAATTCCTGTTCGATAGAAAAAATGTATGTTTAGTCGGGAAAATGGTATTTATCCATAAGGACTTACAAATTGGAAAAATGAAAAAGTCAGTCGGAAAATTTCCCATTTGATTTGGAAAATGTATGTTTAGTTGAAAACAATATATATATAGATAGATATATATATATATATATTAGGGATGCACCGAATAGTGATTTTGGCCGAATACCGAATGCCGAATATTCGGCTGACAGCTGAACCGAATAACGAATATTCGGCAAGCCGAATAGTAATTGCTTGGCCGAATACCGAATATTCGGCCAGCCGAATTGTAACTATTCGGCCGAATACCGAATATTCGGCTTTCCAAATACTTTTTATATTTCATAGTTTAAAGGTATTAAAATGTTACTTTTTAAAACAATTTTACATAATATTTAATAGGAGAAACTTATATTTTGATAAACAAGAGCTTTTTATAAGAACATTTAGTATTACAAAAATACTGCCTTTATTTATTTAAGAAGCACAATTATGAGACTTCAGCGAATTGAAACAAACATTTTAAAATCAAAGAGAAATAAAGAAAAAACGGTTGAGGAAAATTATGTTTACATGAACAAAAGTTGTCTGCCTTGATAGCTATTACTAATCTCAAAAGTTTCTTTCTTGTTTAAGGACTTATTTGGGAAAAGCAAGAAATAGATTATTTACGGTACTACTTCGTTATTCAGTTGACCAATTTCACCAAATTATACAAATCGCCAAACAAATAGCCAAATTATACATGTTGATATACCTTTTTTAAATAACGAAAAAACAATTGGCACTTAATCTTATAGTTTGGCAATAGTTTTTTGGTCGACGGGATAACAAAGTAGTACCTTATTTACTAAATAGAATTTAAGAACTTGCATCTGCACTCATTTATTCCTAAGGAAAATCCTAATAAATCACCATTTTAATCCTTCTCATGGTTAATTTTCTTAAGTTATACTTTACAAACAGCAAATAAATAATGTAAAAACATTCTGTTTTATTTAAATATGATTTTCTTTCTAATTATTTTAAATATATTTATAAATTGACAGTTAAAAATAGAAACTGCGAAAAGTTTTTAAAAATGTGTTTTAAAAGGCTATATTAAGTATTGAATTCGGCCGAATACTTTGATATTTGGCAAGCCGAATAGTTTCATATTCGGCCAAGCCGAATATTCGGCTTAACCGAATATTCGGTAACATGGCCGAATAGGCCGAATACCGAATAGATACCGAATATTCGGTGCATCCCTAATATATATACAGGGTGTCCGAAAAGTCTGGAAACGGTCGAATAACTCGAGAAATACATATGAGATTGAAAAACGAAAATATACATGTCAAATATTTTTAAATAAGCTACTCAGTGATGCCAAATTTGACCTTCGCAACAGACCCCCTGGGGGTCAGAGGGGGTCCAACTTTGAAATCTTAAATTATAACCCCCATTTTTTATTGCAGATTCGGATTCTACGGACAAAAATACGTAACTTTTGTATTTGATGTTTATTTCGAATCCTCGTTTATCATGGTGTAATTGAGCATATTAAATTGATACATATTTCGGTTTTCCCAACCAAGTTTTGCCTGATTGGCCAGAATTTTTCACGTCAAATTCCTTGTTTTTTGCAGGAATAGTGTTTTTTGAAAATCGCACGTGGCGATTATTTCGAAAATGCTACTCTGTTAAAAATTTGATCCATTTGCTGTAGCGTCATTCCACAGCTTTTATAGAATATCTCTTTTATGACCAATGAGAATGCTCCATAACACAGTAAAGTAACCGTTTTCTATAAAAGTGGTGGAGAGACGCTGCAGCAAATAATTAAAAAAAACACGCACCCACATCAGCCGTATTTAGAGACTATTCGTTATTTAGAAACCATTTAATGGATAAAATACAAATCTAAATAGAAAATTAAATCTATCTATTTCAATGCATTTTTTGTGAAGACAAACATTAAAAAAACCCTATACTGTAAAAATTTAACTCACTTGCTACAGCGTCACTCCACCGCTTTTATAGAAAACGGTTACTTTACTGTGTTATGGAGCATTCTCATTGATCATAAAAGAGATATTCTATAAAAGATGTGGAGTGACGCTACAGCAAATAGGTCAAATTTTTAACAGTGTAGCATTATCGAAGTAATCGCCATGGGTGATTTTTAAGAAACCACTATTCCTGCAAAACACGAGGAATTTGATGTTGAAAATCTGACCAATCAGGAAAAACCTGGTTGGAAAAACTGAAATATGTATCGATTTAATATGCTCAATTACACCATGATAAACGAGGTTTCGAAATAAACATCAAATACAAAAGTTACGTATTTTTGTCCGTAGAATCTGAATCTGCAATAAAAAATGGGGGTTATTATTTAAGATTTCGAAGTTGGACCTCCTCTGACCCCCCAGGGGGTTGGTTGCGAAGGTCAAATTTGGTACCACTAATAGCTTATTAAAAAATATTTAACACATATATTTTCGTTTTTCAATTTCTTATGTATTTCTCGAGTTATTTGACCATTTCCAGACTTTTCGGACACCCTGTATATATATATATATATCTTTTTAAATAGGTTAATTTATGCCAAAATAGTAGGGATGCAATGGATATCCGGCCAATATCCGATATCCGGCTGATTTTTTAATATCCGAAATATCATCGGATATCCGAATCACAATCACCGGATATCCGATTTCTCTATCGGATATCTGGCAGAATGCAGCAAAACAAATATAGATGAATAACAGTAATTGTTTGATCCCAAACAATGCCTAAACTTTTGTTTACAATGCAAAAGATGAAACCTTATAATAAGTTTCCTATCAGTAAAAGGTAATTCTCAAAAGTTTAAACAATTGCCAGATTTCCTACTATTTATATTTAAATGCTGTAATAAATTCAAGAATTTATGTTTATATCTTTTAGAAAATTGTATCTTTTCTTTCAGATTGTAAAATAAAATTTGAAGTCAAAATAGTAAATAAAGCCTTTTTGCAAAAATGTATAAAGATGGAAAACCAACATTTAGAAGTGCACAAATAATGCATGAAAAGGTAGCAAACAGCTGTTTTGAATCTGCTATCTAGATTCTTCATCAGGACAAAACTCACCGTGCTAGAAAAAACTAAGTTGAGCAAAGCGATAGAGAAGCGCTGGCTTATTATGTACCAGTTACGGGAGAGAATGATAAAAACAGACCTGTTTTTACTTTCTTCTATCCTTGATAGAAGAAAGTAATGTTATCAATTTTTTCAATGAATTTACATCTTTTAGGGATCCAATATCCCCAAAACATGTTTATTCAAAATATCTGTCTGTCCCAGTGTTGCCATCATACGATTATACCATCAAAATGTGTATGAAGTTATACATAGAATGAACCAAATATTCTGTGCAGTGTTGGGCACGTTCACAAAATAAACGAACTAACTCAAACTCACATTCAATTTCAGAAAAGTAATTTAAGTTCACATTCAAACTCAAAAATTTTCAAATGAACTCATTCAAATAAAACTTATTTGTAAAAGTGAACGAAGTTCACTAAAAAGTTCACTTTTTTTTTTCCATGTTCGGATATTATTGTACAAATTTACAAACTTTTGTGAATTAATCATTTGATTATTCTATATTTAAGATAAAGGTATGCACGGACGGAAATTTCCAGATCAGATCCATAGAAAAAAAAATGTCCGGCCCGATATTAAATTAAAAATTTCAGCCCGAGCCCAGCCCGGCTCATAGAGAAAATTTAGCGGCCCGATATAATAGCTAAAATCAAAGCTCGACCCAGCCCAATATAATAGCTAAAAACAAGGCCCGACCCGGCCTGATATAATAGCTAAAAACAAGGCCCGAACTTGACCCGGCCTGAACTATTCTTTAAAGAAAATGAACTATTGATATGAACTATTCTTTAAAGAAAAGTTTAATTGTTGAATCATGGTAATTTAAAATTAGAATAAATTATGGCTATAGCGGAATTGATCAGTATCTTGAAAAATTTCCGTAGAAGACAATATTTCGTCTTAGACAAATTCTACGGCTAATTCTGCCGGCAGATTCGCAGGAACTTGAAAATCTTTCCGATTTACACATATTTCCGCCTTACACAGTCCACCTTGTTCAGAGAGTTTACTGGATATATCTATTTTCGGCGAAATTGTATACAGCCCAGATCCGGTTCGGCGCGACCCGAGTCTGCAGAAGAAGTAAGACTAGGATACTAGTCTGATTCTGATGAAGTGCCTCTGTGATTAGTATTAGGTACTCATTTGATAAGTATAAAGAAGTGAAACAGGGGGCTAATTCCCCACCCCTTATTTCGATAAATGGGTTTTTTATGCAGGTTTATCACATTTCATTCAAATTTTAGACATAGGATTTTTCTGATGAGGGCACCACCATGATTAATTTTGGGAGTTCATTGGATAAGTATAAAGAGGGGGAACGGGGGACTAATCCCCCACCTTTAATTTAGATAAATGGGGTTTTTCATGCAAAATTCTCATATTTCATTCAAATTTTAGACATAGGATCATTCTGATGGAGACATTTCCATGATCAGTTTTGCGAGTTCATTGGATAAGTCTAAGAGGGGGGAAATGGGAGGTAACTCCCCCCACCTTAATTTAGTTTAATGAGTTTTTCATGCAGAATTTACTGATTTTCTTCAAAATTTGGATATAAATTCATTGTGATAAGGCACTTCCCTGATTTTTTTCGGATTTCATGGATATGTATAAAATGGTGGGACTACACCTCTTAATTTAGGTAAATGATTTTTCTTGCAGAATTAACAGATTTGCTTTAATAGTTGGATACAGGTTCATAGTGATAAGATGCTTCCCTAATTTAATTAGAGTTATGGAACATGAAAAAAAAAATCATCAATTAAACCTATGTTTGGAGATAACTCTTCAACCATTGGTATATTAGTGAGACATTTTATGTTTGCATTATAAAAAGGTGCTATGTATTACTTTATGAAAATACTTTACAATTATAGACATATTAATAAATGTGTAAAATTTGTTCTAAAATCAGCATTTTACTGTATAGATTATTAGCAATTATCTTGACAAATAGTCAGAAGATTTAAATGTTTGAATTGCATTTTTTATTCAATATTATTAACATATACATACAAGGTTTGAATTTTGGGACGGAATGGCAGGATTCATGACCTAAAAAATCTCGTGGGCAAGACATTCCTGTTTCCAAAAAAAAAAAAAAAATAAATAAATAAATAAATAAAATTTTTTTTTGATTTTTTTTTTCTTTGTGAAGTGGCGATTAAGTCTCAGGATTGACTGACTATTTTCGTGATATTTTCCACTATCGATTGACTAATCTCACAGTTTGCTCTTACGGCAATTATACAAAATTCTTTTTTCTGCATCAGACTGAAAAGTTGTAATTTTTCTCACAAAATTCTCTTGCTTGCTCGACACACAAAATTTTGCAATTTTTTTTCTTTTCTAGAGACCAACTGGCAAATTTCACAATTTATTTCTCTCAACTGATTGACAGATATAGCTATTTATTCTGCGACTGACTGGCAAATTTCCTTTTTTATTTTTGTGACACTCTGATGAAATTAACAATTATTTTCCTGTGTTCAGCTGAAAAAATTTTTTTGTCTTTGTTATTGGCTGACGAATTTCATGATATTTCCTTGCGACAGATTAGCAAATTTCACCATATTTTACTGTAATTGATTGACGAATTCCGCTATATTTTCCACTGGTGAAGTTCCCTCAAAGTTCAAATTTTTTCAGACAGGTCAACAGTTTCTAAAAATTTATTTTTTCCATGGTGGACAAAATGAACGATATTTTTTCTATGACCGATTTATATATTTTGCAAATTTTTTTCCTGCACCGAAGCAAGAAATAATTAAAAGGGCAGTAATGGTCACTATAGTCTGAGCTTCTGGCATTAGCATTAAACAAAATGAGATTAAATCTTGTGCTGCTGATTGGAAAAAAAAGAAAACATGTTTTTTTTTTACAATCAGTGGTTCAACATTAGATGTTTCATTTTCAAAATCATCGCACATTTCCTCATCAGTGGACTCAATAATCATACCTCTTTTTTTATTTAAAAGACAATCTTTCATACGATGTTTCTGTATTCATTTTTTTCCGTATCTTATAATTTGAACCTGCACAATTTGTAACTTTGCTACTCTCTTCTTTATTAACAATGACATTTTGATTTCCTATTCAAATAAAATTTCTTCTAAATTTAAAGAATTCCGTAAAACAAATAAATAAAATATGGACATCCATTGCCCAAAGCAAGATGTTTAAATGTTCCCCATTGAGTTATTGAAAATCATTAAAAGCATCATTTTTATGATGATTAAAACATGATTTATGTAATAAGAGTCATATATTACATATGTCATGGATTAAACATTAATATCCGTGGACGAATCATAAACAAAATAAAATGTGGACACCACAAGGTCCATTCTCGACTGATAACAACAACCGTTTTCCAAATGATTAAAAAAAATGATGAACTTCAAGGAAATCATTTAAATAGTTGATGTGCATAGTTCAGAGAAATTAGGACATGACTTTTTTAAATAAACCATTTCTCATGTAATAGAAGAAATCTATTGACTATGTCATTTTCAGGTATTTCATATGGGTTTAAAATTCCAGTGTGTAGTTGAACATAATTCAATTAGCTAAAATGCCAGGGATTACGGAATTGACGATAATTCCACTAACTGATATACAATCACAGAAGGATATTGACGATACAATCACCTACATGCATTATTTGTGCAAGCAAATTTAAAATGAATGCACATCAGATCTTACAAAATTAAGAAAAAAATCTAGTTGATGTGTCAATCCCGAAACTTTCTTCTATCTCATAAGTACATTTTAATATTTTTAAAAAAACGTAATGACCCCAAAGTTACCCACTATCGAATTTCCTCGAACATTTGACCTAGCCTAATGAGATTCTGGTATCCAAAAAGCCTAAAACGCAAAATTTAATTAATATTCTGAGAAAATGAGCTTAGTAGTGCCTCATGTTGAGTAATTTATACTAAAACCTAATAAGCATCTATTGATGTCAAGACCTAACAGAATCTGAAATTTGATGGAATTTCGTCCATTATTTCTTGAGATATAACAAAAAATTTGCAAAACATAGCACAGCAACACCATATCTTGGACAATTTATGCCAAAATGTAAAAAAGCATCTAATTATGTTATGATGAAAAAAGAATCTGAAGTTTGATGAAATTCTGTGCATTAGTTCTTGAGATACAGCTAGTTTTAAAAAAACCGTGTAAAATATAGCACAGCAGCACCATCAGTTGAAGGATTTATAACAAAACGTAATCATCATGTAATTATGTTATATGTCATTTTATAACAAAATCTGAAGTTTGATGAAATTCTGCACGTTGGTTGTTGAGGTATAGCTATCGGAAAAATCATGCAAAATGCAGCATAGTTGTAAGGCTTGCTTTTTGCAAGGTTAATACCAAAATGTAATCAGCATCTAATTATGTTATATATTCTAGTGTAACAGAATCTAAAATTTGATGAAGTTCTCTGCATTAGTTCTTGAGATACAGCTATCGCAAAAATCGTGCAAAATGTAGCATAGCAGCGCCACCTATAGGGCAGTTCACACCAAAACCTTATCAGCAGCTATGTATCTCAAGGTATCGCAGAATCTGAAGTTTGGTGAAATTCTGTGTATTAGTTCTTGAGATATAGCTATCATGAAAATCGTGAAAAACGTGGCATAGCAGCGCCACCTGCTGGCCAATTTACACCAAAACTTAATCAGCGTCTATGTATATCAAGGGGTCACAGAATCTGAAGTTTGGTGAAATTCTGTGCATTAGTTCTTGAGATATAGCAATCTTGAAAATCATGAAAAACATAGTATAGCAGCGCCACCTGCAGGCCAATTTTCACCAAAAACCAATAGGCACTAATTCATATCAAGGTCTAACTGAATATAAAATTTTATTAAATTTCGAGCATTAGTTCTTGCGATAGAGCACCCACAAATTTTTTGTCACATACAGACAGACTCACAGACAGACATTTTCTAAAAATAGTCAAAACGTATTCAGGACCTTCTAAAACATATAAATCCGTCGAAAACCGGAAGTCGAAAGTTTTCATGAATCCAATACTTTCTTCTTGTAAAGATAGAAAAAAGTAAAAAAGCAAAACCAATTATTTCCGATAATTTAATGTGTTTGAAAAGTTGCTCTGTTCTGTTTGTCAAAAGTGTAACCTATAAAAGATTCCAAACCACACAAAATCAAACAAAATCTAAATTAAAAAATTCATTTAGCAACTCAGTTATTAATTGACCGTAACACTGAGTGAAAATTATTTTTATTTATAAAAATAATATAATATAATTTAAAATTATTATTATTTTCCTTTGTTTTAGTTAAAATAAACATTTTGGATAATTATCTTGTTGTTGTTGATTTAAATTATTTCAATGGAAATTTGTCATGTTGGTATAAATTGTAAATACAGTGGCTCACAAAAGTGTTCGTACACTTAGGAATTTCAACGAAATAGTGCTCTATCCATTAATTAAAATTAATATTTTAGAATGAGTATTTAAGAGTAAGATCTATGACTCATTTATAACAAAACTACATAAAATATTTTAAAAACATAGTAAAATTTTATTTTGAAAAAATCATTAATCAAAAAACAACAAAAAATTTACCTCACAAAAGTCTTCGTACACTTTAAAAAAATCGCTGTATATTTGTAAATATTGTAATATTTCGCTAAAGTTGTACTTAATAGGATATTATTTAACACCCACAAAAGTTTTTTAAACATCTGGGAATAGATTTAATTAGTGTTTTTTGTAATTTCTGAATGAAAGTTGATGCCTTCATCGAACATTGCTGTTTTTATTTCGCTTTTTGTTTCAATGCTGTGTTTTCGTGTTCTAACTTCCAGTTATCTCCAAATATGTTTTACTGGGTTTAAATTCAGCAATTGAGGTGATGTTTTTAGAACTTGTGAACAATTGTAAAGACGCTAGAGGCGAACGTTGAGAGCCATGTGCTTGTATCATTATCCTGATCAAAAACAAAGTTGTATCTGTTACCCATATATTGGCCTGATAATTTTAAATTGCCTTTTAAAATATTTGAACAAAAATTGTGATTTATTATGCTATCAATATATACAAAATTATCTAATCCTGATGTTGCTATGCACCCTCATACAAGGACAACTCCACTGCCATGCTTTAACTGTTCCAACTAAGTTCTTTGAATTAAATTCTTAATTCTTTTTCTCCATACTGTTATGCCCTCATTGGAGCCACGAATAGCATATTAGATTTAATCTGTAAATAAAACATTATTTTAATATGATTCGGGTTTATTTATAATTGATTTTACTAAAGAAAGCCTAAGCTTTTCTGTTTTCGCCCTGACAAAGAATTTTCTACGGTCAGAATACCTATATAATGCAGCTGGGCTTACCACTCGTCGAACAGTTTCAGGTGAAAATGAAGTAAAAACTGTTTCATTAAATTCTGTAGCAACTTTTATAGCACTTAAACGCAGATTTTTTACGACTTTTCTAATTGATCTCATTGTGTTAACTTAGATTGATGACCTTTTCATACCTAGTTTTCAATCCATTTTTTTTTTCTATAAAGCCTTTTATTGCATACCTATTTCTATAAAGCCTTTTATCGACGTAGAATGGAATAAATTAACTAATTTTGCAATATTTCAAATTAATTTACTACTATTAGGAAGAAAAATAACTAATTTCGAACGCTATTAGTCGTGACATTACGATTACAAACCATTTTTAATTAATAAATAGAATATTACTGACCAATTCTGCAAAATATAAAGCCAACCGATTTTTCAAATGTCAATACAATGCATTAATAAAAATAAAGTGACAAGCAATATTTTTAATAATGAATTTATCCGAAAATGTTTCTGTGTACGAAGACTTTTGTGGCGTGTATTTTCTGTGGCATCTTCAGTTTACATTTTTAGATTTAAAAAAAAATCCATTAATTTTAAACAAAAAGGTTGTGTGTTATTTAGAATAACTTGGAGATAATATAAAAAATTTCTTGACTTCATATACGAATTTAATTACAGGGAAATTTCTTTTTAGTACAAATTTTTAAAGTGTACAAACACTTTTGTGAGCCACTGTATTTAAGTGGCAAGTAAAAAATAATAGGGTTAAAAAAAATATTTTTCTTCCTCTCATATAGTTTAATTACCCTGCATTTACAAATGTTATGAGGGAAACACTCTCCTCCTAAGAAAACCTGAATTTCAAGCCCTCATAGTCAAAGATATTAAAGATGTGAAAAATGTATTTCAATATATTTAAAATGTTATAATTGTGTGTGAAACATGTTTGCAATTTATTATTTGAGTTGGCATTTGATAAAGAAAAAAACAAACATTCACCATAACTAAAAACATACCGGTACAACAATTTAGTACCGGATATCCGAATCCAGCAGGCAAATCGGATACCGGATATCCGGTATCCGATATCTGGCAAAATCAGTATCCGGTGCATCCCTACAAAATAGGCCTATATATATATATATATATATATATATATATATATATATATATATACAGTAGACTCCCTCAAATCCGCACAGCTTGGGACCAGAGGTTTTGCAGATTTTAGAATTTTGCGGATTTCTGGTCATTGCTTTGTTTACATTTCTTTTAAAAGTAATTTGAATGTAATTAATAATGTGTTCAAAAGTGAAATGAATGCTTACAATATGCTAAAATATTAAAATAAGTAATAAACTAAAATTATAAAAAATTAGATAGTTTTTAAAATGAAAAAAATTCAAAAGCAATGGTCAAATTAATAATCAATAATGTACAATTAAATATTCATTATACAGATGAAATGTGTTTTTCCTAAATTATTCAATGAAACTTGCCTTATAAAGATGCATTACTAATTCACATCAAGATCATAAAATAATGAAGCTTTATTTCAGGTTTAGCCAGACTTAATAACTAAAAAACTAGATTATTACATAAATATATTTTGTAAGATTGTGATTACCAATGATATCAGCAATATCTTTATTTTTTCAGAAATAAATTATTCTTTCTTCATAAAAAACATGAATTCAATAATCTTAACAAAAATTACAAATTAAAAAATATATGGAATTGACATAAAACTAAAAATGTCAAATTTTGCACCTACATCTGAACTGAATGTTTTGTTATTTACATCCGTAAAATATGTGTGGATTTTAGGAGTGCGAATTTGAAGGAGTCTACTGTATATATATATATATATATATATATATATATATATATAACAAAACCAAAAGAAATTCCATATCCCCAAATTTGTTATATACATTTTTTACATTTCTTTTTGTAGCATTTTGCGCATTGGTCTGTAAAAAACTGTTTATTTGTTTCTTCATTTTTTAAAAATTAATTGAATGGTTTAAATAAAATTGTGTATATATATATATATATATATATATAAATTGTAAAAATTTATGAATTGGAGAATTTTTTTGTTGTAGTTTTTAATTAGAAAAAAGAAAAAAATCAATTTTGAATAAAGAAAACTTATATAAATATGTTCTTAGTCGGAAATATTTCAAATTTTCCTTTTTTTTTTTTTTTTTTTTTTTTTTTTTTTTTTTTTTTTTTGACAAAACTATACAGATAAACTTTTATTTGTGGAATATTGTGAACTCAAAAACCTCATTATGATGATAAAATACTTAGATATATATCTTCTTAGTGTTTAACTCTGTTCTGCCTAAACCATTAGTATTCTAGCTTATGATCATATAGCATGAAATCGTTAAGGCCGTTAATCGTTATATGTTGCTACTGCTGAGAATACTTATGTATATATTTAATAATTCAATAATTTTTGTATCAATTATGCCACCTCCTAAATGAAAAGAACAAAAAATGAAATGCAAGTTGTGTTATTCGGTTTTTTTGAGACACTGTTTTATAGATCAACTAGTCATATTTCTATAGTCGTTTTAGGTAGGAACGTGAAATTCAAGCAAGTAAATCTGCTAAACAAATAATTAATAGCACTTTTTAGTATATTAGAAATTCTTTCCCTATAAAGGTAAAGGTTGAAAATTTTTGAATATTTGGTATATCTCACAGCTATATTTCTATAGTTGTTTTGTAGATCAACTAGTCATATTTCTATAGTTGTTTTAGGTAGGAACGTGAAATTCAAGCAAGTAAATCTGCTAAACAAATAATTAATAGCACATTTTAGTATATTAGAAATTCTTCTCCTATAAAGTTAAAGAAGGTCGAAAATTTTTGACTATTTGGTATATCTTATCAGCTGTTTTAGGCAGAAGTGTCGAATTTATTAAAATAAAACCACTAAAAAATAAGCACATATTTCAGGGCTTCAGAAATCGCCCTCTAAGTGAGTTAAAGGGAGTCAAAAATTCTAAAACATTTGGCCATATCCTGGCAGCAATTTTAGGTCGGGACATGAAATTCAAGAACAGGCTAATTTAAAAGAAATTTAATATGCATTTCAGAGATTTTAGAAATTCTCCTGCCTTTAAGAGGATTAAAGGCGGGGGGGGGGGGGGGGGATATTGAAATTCTTTGATCATTTCGCAGTATTTCTGTTATTTATTAATGGTGAGATTCAGAATAACTAATCTACTAAAACACACTTAAACATATATTTATATTGATTTTGGAAATTCTCAAGTAATGATGTTTAATTTGATGATGGTAAGTTTTAGGTCTTTTCCACAGATCTAAGTACAAATTTTAGGTAGGAGCAAGAAATTCCGTGTAACAAACCTACCAAAAAATTGGTAATTACAGTACTTCAGTCATTTTAGAGCTATTTTGTTTATTATATTGCCAACATCGACTTTGAAGAGAATAATTTAAAATTATACGAATAAGACAACAATAATGGATAATTTATTATGTGTTAAGAAAATGTTGTTTTATTTTAATTTTATCTGTGTTATTTCATTTCATTCAGTAATCTTTTAGGAAAACCAACTAGTGTAGTGGGCAAAGGTTGCCAGTATATATATGTGTGTGTGCGTGTGTTACATTTCATTTTGCAATATTCATCAAAATTTTTCTACATTTCTGGCATATTATTTATTTCTCCATTTCTTAATAATACCTAATATTTGTTTCGATTGAGTTTTCCTTTAATTTTAAAACATGTACTGGGTGATTAAAAAAACGTGGACAAACTGATATGACGAATCAGGCATACGACAAGGATAAACTAGTTGGATGTGTCAATCCCAAAACTTTCTTCTGTCTTCATAAGTACATTTTAATATTTAAAAAAAAAAAAAAGAAACGTGGTGATCCCAAAGTTACCCACTATCGAATTTCCTCGAACATTTGACCTAGCCTATTGAGATTCTGGTATCCGAAAAGCCTAAAACGCAAAATTTAATTAATATTTTGAGAAAATGAGCTTAGTAGTGCCTCATGTTGGGTAATTTATACTGAAACCTAATAAGCATCTATTTATGTCAAGACCTAACAGAATCTGAAATTTGATGGAATTTCGTCCATTAGTTCTTGAGATATAGTTATAACAAAAAATTTGCAAAACGTAGCGCAGCAATACCATATCTTGGACAATTTATGCCAAAACGTAAAAAAGCATCTAATTATGTTATGGTGTAAAAGAATCTGAAGTTTGATGAAATTCTGTGCATTAGTTCTTGAGATATAGCTAGTTTAAAAAAAGCCGTGTAAAATATAGTACAGCAGCACCATCAGTTGAAGGATTTATAACAAAACGTAATCATCATGTAATTATGTTATATGTCATTTTGTAATAAAATCTGAAGTTTGATGAAATTTTGTGCATTGGTTGTTGAGATATAGCTATCGGAAAAATCGTGCAAAATACAGCATAGCTGCATTACCTGTTGCAAAGTTAATACCAAAATGTAATCAGCGTCTAATTATGTTATATATTCTAGTGTAACAGAATCTAAAATTTGATGAAGTTCCCTGCATTAGTTCTTGAGATAGAGCTATCGCAAAAATCGTGCAAAATGTAGCATAGCAGCGCCACCTATAGGGCAGTTCACACCAAAACCTTATCAGCGGCTATGTATCTCAAGGTATCGCGGAATCTGAAGTTTGGTGACATTCTGTGCATTAGTTCTTGAGATATAGCTATCATGAAAATCATGAAAAACGTGGCATAGCAGCGCCACCTGCTGGCCAATTTACACCAAAACTTAATCAGAGTCTATGTATATCAAGGGGTCACAGAATCTGAAGTTTCGTGAAATTCTGCGCATTAGTTCTTGAGATGTAGCAATCTTGAAAATCATGAAAAATGTAGTATAGCAGCGCCACCTGCTGGCCAAATTTCACCAAAAACCAATAGGCACTAATTCATATCAAGGTCTAACTGAATATAAAATTTTATTAAATTTCGAGCATTAGTTCTTGAGATAGAGCGCCCACAAATTTTTTGTCACATACAGACAGACAGACGGACAGACTCACAGACAGACATTTTCTAAAAATAGTCAAAACGTGTTCAGGACCATCTAAAATGTATAAATCCGTCGAAAACCGGAAGTCGAAAATTTTCATGAATCCAATACTTTCTTCTTGTAAAGATAGAAGAAAGTAAAAATCACATAGAAATATGTGGCCGCAAACCACTTATTGAGTCACAAATACAGGGTGTTTCATCCTAACTCAATTTGGGTTGACGTTAATAACTTTCAGAAAACTGAAGTTCGAAATTATTACTTTCAAACTGGGTGTAGTTAGAATGAAACACCCTGTATTTGTGACTTAATAAGTAGTTTGCGACCCTATGTTCCTATGTAATTTTTTATTCTTGTTATATGCTTGATTTATCATATCATTCTGTCCACGTTTTTTTTAATCATTCTGTATATTAATAAATATCTTATTTAAAATCTTAATCTAAAGTTTTTAGTCATTCATAAATTTTATTAATTGTCCAATCTATAATATTCTGAGATAAGCTAGTTTTTATTTTCGAGTGTTTGAAAAGCCATTTTGTTATTTTTATTTCTAATCTTAATTCCAGGAATCTGTGCTCCCACATCTTTTCGATGCTGGGCCTTGTTACTTCGAAAACACCACGCTACAAGGTATGGGCGCATTAAGCCGCTCCATCTCTCGAGTCATTAGCTTAGCTGCCCATCTCTAAAAGTATTCCTTTAACTGACTAGCTCGTTTCTTTACTATGTCAATATCTGTCGTCATCTGCAAATCTAACAAAAAGCAGATGCAGTGACTTTGAAGCTTAGATTTCGTCTTGTTTCAATTAGTTCGACATATATTATCTCCTGTCTATGACTCTTGTATTTTTCTAAATTTTCTTTTGAAAATCATATAGTATGACATAAAGATTAATCCCAAAGAATGAACACTTAATGATTTTTTTTCATATGTAAGACTCATTTTAATTTTTTATTTGCTGAATAAACGACTCAGAACAACAAACTGGTTCCATTTCTGATGGAGAAATCACCGGATTATCGAATCCACTGTCTTGCTATACTTACGGTCTGACCGTATAGATTAGTAGTAAGACTGCAAAACAACCACCTTGTGTTCTCAATTTAAATTCTCTGATATCAGCTATTATCAAGAATTTCACGCAAGTTGACTGGATTTGACAACTATAAAATAACACAATGTTTCATAAACCTCCAAGATTCCAAGAATTTAATACATGATATTAAATTCGTGGATTTCTAAGAAAAAATGTTGAATTTTGGTGCATAAAAGCTGGGAACTAATCAATTCCAGTTTGCTTGCTTGTTTGCCAAGATAGAGGCATATGTGGAGAGCTCAAAGCAATTGAATACTTATATGCCAATTTTCTTGTTTCCACAACTGTAAAACCATAATTCCTATTAGATGTTTGGAGCAAAAAGAAGCTAACTCTTTTTCTTGAGCTTCATTAAAATGTTTTCTACTATCAATTAATGGGAGGATATTGAAATTCATTTGCTTGTGCTTTCTTGAATTTTAGAAAAATTCTTGCCTCAACAAGAATTTTTCTAAAATTTAATGGACTTTGCAATACCATATGATTAGACTATTGTTCTTGCTGACAATCCTTTAACACTATCTCAGTTATGGCAGCCATCATTTCTTCATCACAAGTTTGTTTCTTCTTACTTTTCCTTTTGCATTTAAAAATATATTCTTAATTTAGCTCCAACGGATGATTTTTGAGTTTTATCTGTGTACCAACTGACAGTTATTTGCAATTTCTAATAATTAGATAGTCACCAGCAAGTAACTTTTCCCACTACTATCATCCAGTATCCAATTTATTATTAAAATCTGTTAAATCTACATTATGATTGCCAGGGTTATTTGGTTTAAACCAAGTTGGTTTAAACCAATGGTTTAAAAAAAAAAAAAAAAAATGCTGGTTTTTTTCAATCTTGTTTTTTTAATTCTTTTTCCCTAATGTTTTATTTTACACATTATTGAAAAATGCAAAATCCAAGTTGTGCAGAAGCTAGAAGCAAAGCTGTAGAAAAATGATGAATTAATAAATTTCTAAAATGACAAACATTTTTAATCAACCCAACTTTTCGTATAAGTTATAAATCTATGTGGCTACATACTGCTAATTTTTCTATAATTAGTTGGTCGGAGAAAAACTAGTTAGTTTTTTAGTTAGAAAAAACTAGTTAGTTTTTCTTTTTAGTTAGCCTTTTTTTTAAAGGCTTATATAAAGTCATTAATTATTATATAGATATATAGCCAGAAGTGCAGATTTGAGCTAAAAGTGTACTTTTACTATTTAAATTTCTTGACTAGTTGAGATTTACTAAGGATTTCATCATTCCTCAAGGCATCAAATATAACATATTCTTAAGTAATTTTCTCCATTGATTTCTTTTTTTATTATGTATGCTAATGAATAATTGGCAATGAGTTTTTTTGCTCTGTGTTTATTGGATTTAATAAGCTTTTCTTTTTTTCGCATTCCCAAATTAGGATTAGGGATTTTGCATTATGATTTTATTCTGTTACCAGCTGGGTTGGCACAGTTTAAAGCAATTGGTGTTTTAGAACAAATCTAATATATTTTCTCATTTTTGTCATTTAAGTGTTTCAAATTATTGGATGTAAGTAATTTCTATTTTTAAGTCTTGTCTCAACAGTCACCATGAGACACTGTGAGTCTAGTCTAGGTCAAGTTAATATACATGTAGAATGCAAATTTTATGCATTGATGAACATATCTAAGAAGACACTTAAATTGTGTAAATTTAGCAAAGATAAAATAGATTAAAAATAGCAATATTTAGAAAAAAAAAAAAATGTTTTTTCCTTTGAGAAATGCAGATGTACAGTACAAAATGACTTTTATGATTTCAGTCAAGCTCTAAAAAATTGATGGAGGGGGGAGGGGGGGTTATCTTAAGAATAAAAAAAGAAAACTGGATATAAAGTTGAATAGGAAGACATTGAAAAATTGGGTGCTAGTGAAGCACCTGTTTGCATTTAACTAAATTATGCAATAAATTATATTTAAATCTTCAATTGCATAACCAAACTCATTACTTCAATTAGCCAAGAAAATTAGGAAGGGGGGGGAGGGGACAAGACAAGGTTTGCTTGAGACATAACAGAAAAAAAGTCTCATAAAATGCCTAAAAAGATGTAATTTTTAGTTTAGATATTTAAAAATACTAAGCGTTGTAATATAGCATGTAGTCTGATGCTTGTTTAAATGCTTTAGTGAATGACAGTTTTTATAAAACTACTTTGTATTTTAAGATCAATGTTTTTTCAACAGTCTAAAAAGCTGTTAAATAGGTATTTTTGTTTATTTTACTGTTGCCTTTTCTATTTTTTTTCTTTTAACCTGGTAGTTTCATAGAGAAGTGTCAAATGGCAACAGTACACAATACTTCTTCAAATGTATAAAGATTCTACTGCTAAATTCAAATCATTCCAAAAATTCTTTATAAAAAGCATTACTTTCAATAAAAGATAATGCATAGAGCCATCTAACAGAACAACCAGACATCTCAAAATTATTTCAAAGAAATTATTTTGAACAGCCATGTGAAAATAATATATATAAAATTTTATATATGAAAATACATTGCATATATATTATAGTGCTAGTAATCAAAAGATTGCTTATCAAGATTTTCAAGGTATCAATGTTTTATCATGCAGAACACTTTATTTATGAAGTATAAGACATAGCTTTTTCTAAAAAGTTTAAAACTTGAAAATATTTCAATTTTCTACATAATATTAAATAATTCATTGATTAGAATTACTTTTAAATTAAGTTATTATTCATGTATTCAAAAATATTCATTTTTATTGATAGATATGCATGTACATGTAATAGGAAAACATGTTAAAACCCGGTTTAAACCAAAAAAACCTGGTTTAAACCAAAAAAACCCATGGTTTTTGGCTTAAAAAAAAAAAAAAAAAAACCCGGTTTTCTACCAGCCTTGATGATTGCCAAGTTTATTCTTTTAATAATTCCATTCTAGCCTTCAGTCTGTGATTAAAGTTTATTCAATTTACGACTAACTTCCTTCAGTATGTAATTTCCATGCTAGTGTTTTGCTTGTGATTAAAATTTATTCAATGTACAATTAAACTTTCTGCTATATACTTTATTTTAAAAAGACAGTTTTATAATGAACTTGGCTGCTTCTATATTATATTTTATAATTCAACAACAGATTATTTACATTTATTGTAAATTTTTCTTTTTAACATTTGTGGGAATCCCTTTACGAAAGTACAAAATTTAATTGATTATTCATAAAGGGAAGAGTGTGCATAAATAAATTAGTTTAAAAGAAAATAGTATAGCTAATGTTCTAATAAATGAAAATCAATGAAGTATAGATAATTTGTAATATTTAAATTAAGTAAATAAATATTTTGCTTTTGAGTTTTGCATTTACAGAGTAAAAGAAAGAATTTTTGGCTCATGATCAAATAAGTTATACTGAAATTTACAGACACAAACTTAAGTATTAAAAAATATTTAAATGGTGTATTGTAAGCCAATAATAATAAACTACTTATCTAATGTAGAGATTGCAGTATCACTGTGTCAATCATATCACAAATTATATATGCCATCTTAAAATTCATTTTATTGTATTAGTAATTTGTTTATTTGTAAATGAATTGATCTGAGTTTGATGTTTATTTTCATTTTTTGCACATTTTTAAATATTCATTGACTTCAAAATTTAATCAGTATCATAAAAATCTATTTATTAAACATGATTTCATTTAACATGCACATTAAAAAATATATCTATGTATTATAAATATACATTATGTAAAATGAAGTAAGTAAAAAGACACAATTGTTTTTATTAAGATTATAAAAACAATAGAATAAAATTAGAAAAAATCTGATCACAGCCCCTCACAACTTATGTACAAAGATACATTATAAAATAATAAAGTTATAATTATATTGTAAATAAGTAAATTAATATCATTCTTGCAATGGATGATTTTATTACACACATCATTCTTACTTTTGCTTATCCTTATATTTATAGCCTAAATCAGTTTGTTTTTCATATGCTAGGTGACCATTCTTAATTAAAATTATTTTTTTAAATAAAACTGTACAACAGTTACATTTTTAGAAAGATTATTAACAAATAATAATGAATGCTCGAGTTGATGAGCTATGTTCACATATTCCAAACTTCAGTTAGAATTAGGTTAACAGTCCAGTATGTCAATCCATCATAGCAAACGCGGTAGCGTTTGGTATAATATGTTTAAGAAATGAAAATGCAAATGTCTTTTTGAAATTTCTGGCAAACCAGTTGACGTACAAAAATGTTTTTTTTTTAAGATAGAACTTGACAAGACGAATAAAATGATGACATTAAAAAAAATTATCATAGTTTACTGTAGTTTTTTATTTAACTTTTAATGAAAAAATGAAGACGTAAAATTCAACAAGCAATAGCTAACGATCCTGTGGATGGAATAACTCTATTTTTGGTTTATTTTAATCCTTTTGGTAACACTTAAAATAGATTTGTTTTCTCATCTTTGTCTGTTTGATAATCACTGAGAAAATCGAATTTGTGTCTTAAAGTTCCAGTTGAACATTGTTTCTTCTTGTTGCTGTTGTAATTTTTTTTTTATCCATTGCCACCAAGTTTAAATAAATATAAATTTTTTTATGTATGTAACATAATTTATTCAAATTAAATAAATCATGTGATAGACATGATTATTTGTTTTTATTGTGAAACATTTTGTTTCAGTTCTTT
Source organism: Maratus speculifer (assembly GCA_964019185.1). Taxonomy (NCBI): domain Eukaryota; kingdom Metazoa; phylum Arthropoda; class Arachnida; order Araneae; family Salticidae; genus Maratus; species Maratus speculifer. The sequence continues at coordinate 200,190,916 of OZ025290.1, forward strand.
GAATAAAGTTGTGAGTGCACCGTAAATTTTTTCGTTCAACTCCTTGGTTTATTTTTCAGACATCATCCATTTTATATGGCAATGCAATAACTTTCTTAATTATTCTAATACAAGAATAAAATTTTGACAGCATCAAATATTTTGCTTTTCAAAATAAAAAAAAATCTTCAGTTTTTATCAAAAAAAAAAAAAAAAAATTAAATGGCAAGTATTAAAATATGCTCTGGTGAGTAACAAAAATGGTTAATATGTTTTTAAGTATGAAAAAGTGTTTGACAGGTGCTTCTAATTGAGCATGAGAAAGGACAAATGGTCTTTTCTTGGTTGTCAATGTCAATTTTGAAAAAAATCATATTTGTGCTTTTTCCATATAAAAGAAATTTGCGTAAAACTTCCCCTCTTTCTTTTTAGTAAAATTTTCAATCCTGCTTTACGTGTGAACTGCACTGCAACTGCACTACAAATCAGTTTTCTGTGCAGTTCTTCGCTGGGGGCTTGCTTGGTGGCACTGCAATGAGTATGGTATGCTGCAGAAACCAAGGTTTCTGGTACTATTTCGCGTTACATTCATGTTTAATTATGCTGCATTTTTTCTGGCTATGTCTTTGCACTAAACATTTTTATTGTAATTGTGACTAATTTCTTTTATATGGGAAAAGCACATGTAGGATTTTTTCAAATTTGGCATTGACAGTGAGCTGCAGCCAAGAAGGGACCATTTGCCCTTTCTCATGCTCAATTAAAAATACTTGTCAAACACTTTTTCATACTTAAAAACATATTAACCTTTTTTGTTTCTAACCAGAGCATTTTTTAATACTGGTTAAAGTAATGAACTAACAAAAGAGATATGTTTGTTGTGAGCAATAAATAATAAACGATGGATGTAATCATTCACAAAACCAATACTCCAACAATGAAGTCTGATATAACAAATAATAAATTGCAGCTATTAGACAGTCGAAGTTTAGCATAGCTCTGTTAGGTGGAATTGCTATACAACTCAATTTTCTTCAGGATCTTTTCCTGAAAAACTAAAATAAATGTAAACAAACTATTTAATGACTTGTTATTATGTTCATTAATATTGCATTACTTTATAAGTGCTTTGTTTCATGTTTAGATCTATGATATCAGATATTAATAAGATAAAGGGCATTGAATTGGATGACGAATCCCTTGATAGTGCTGTCATTGCACATTCAAAGTAAGATAATATACAATTCTTATGAGTTATTTGTTTAATTACTTTTCCAATAAAATTAATTCTGCAGATGACTGGAGATTTCAATTTTACTCTTAACTTCATATTAATTTATTGTTCTGAAGTAGTTTGATTGTTAAAGTTTTTATTTTTTATTGCAGAACATTCCAACTTGAAGGCAATGCAAAACTTACCCTTCCAAATTTCTTACAGACTGTTGGTCAGTTAAAATTTCGTGGAACATCTTGTCTCTTCAGGTCACCTGAACACATTATTTTATCAGTATTACAGAAAAGGTATTAATAAATTTTTATGCATTTTTTTGCCCAATAAAAATTCTAGAACTCATATACTTATTCAGCTTTCCCTGAATATATTTTTTGTGGCTTTTTAATTAATATTTTGAAAGTCTATTGATTTATATTATTATTTTTTCCCAAGTTGTTTTCTTGATTTGTTTATTTAAATATCTGCCATGCCCTGATTTTTATACCCCTGAAAACTCTGAAAATATAAAATATTTGTTTCCCTTTGCTTTGTAATTACAGGTTTCCAGTAATGTAAATAATTAGAGAAATGAAAAAAGAAAATATTGATATCCCCCCTTTTTTTTTGTTGACAAATTCATTCTTATTTAACTAAGTATGTCTTTTACATTTTTAAATTGCTTCTGCCTTTATGAATGCATATAGTATGTGACCAGAAAGATTTCATAGTTTTAAATTGTGGTAAACAGCTTTTTTGAACGTCATCAAAAGTTCCTGTTGTCTCTATCAATAACTTGCTATTCCTATCTATAATTATGATAAACCTTTAACAAAATTATGTTTGTCACCAAGTGGCATTCAGATAAATGAAAGGAAAAGTACTTACTTTGTAATACATAGTTAATTATAAGCACTTCACAAAAATTTGTTTTAGACTAGTTGAAACACAAATTTCTCCTAACTTTGAATCAGAATAAGAAATTGTTAGGTATGAAAAAGAGGCTAGTGACACTTATCTGTAGAAGTCACTTTTTAGTTAATGAGCAGCTGATAGTGTCCTATTCATATCCACTATCCCTTAGTCAAATACTTTTGTGTGTTCCTGTAATCTGTAATAATAAGGATAAAAGTTTATTGCGTATTTTATTCTGAAAAGATGGCTGTGCACAGAGCCAACAAGATTTGGCAGGCCTATATGCCTGAAGCTATACATACATCTCATAGCCAATCTTTAGATTTAAAAAAAATATTTAGCTTAGATATTAATTAAAAACCCTCTTTAACATTACAAAATCACAAGTCTCTCTTTTAGAAATTCTAAAAAAAGGGAATCCCAAAATATTTATTTACATTCGTAGTTTGGAAAGGATGGCTTGCATATAAAAGGAATGTGGGGAAAAAAATCCTCCCTTAAAAATGCATGTTAAGAGAAAATTTTGGATGATAGTTGAAAGTGAAAAAAACTGCAGAATAAACCAACTTTGCTTAACTGAGAGTTTTGGTTTATCTAGGTTCGGATAATCGAGATTGTACTGCATATCCACTTATTCAACATACTTTTCTGTTTGTAACAATATCGCTAGTTAGAAAAATATTAGTATTTACAATTTAAAAAGAATTATTTCTTAGAAATAATTTAGGAATTCACCAGAGGTTTTTTCATTAATGTTATTTTTTTTATTAGCCAGATGAACGAAAGTCATAATTATACTTTTCAATCTTGTTAGAAAATGCTCAACATGAACAGTATTCAACATGAAAGTGATTTATTTTCTAAATCTACTTTATTTTTTGCCAAAAATCACATTGGAATAAATTAATGTTTTTGTATATTTCTCTTCATCCAGCTTTTGTTTCTAGTAAAAAGCATGAAAAACTTAATATAATTTAAATAATGAACCTTTTTTAATGTACAAATTGTTCACTTTAGACATGCTTGTTTAAAATGTGCTTGTCTGTATTTTTTCTTTGTATAAAATTTTATAAACCTATTCAACCGAATATTTACTTAATTTTTTATAGATATGATTGTGATAAATATTGGCATTATTATGAATGCAAGCTAAAAATAAGAATAAATTGAAATACTTTTTTTAATATTCTTTAGGCATCACAGCTGTGCATAACAATGCTTAATAAAAATAACAGTATAATAATCTTAAAATTTTATTTGTAATTATATTTTTTCAGGGGTTTAATAGCTCCTCAGAAACTGATATCTCCTAATAACAAACGACCTAGAAGAAATTCAGGTCAGTGAAAGTATTACTAATATAATAAACATTATTACATTAATTCTAATAATTAATAACCATGTGTATTTGTGCTGTCTAATCACTCACAGGTAAAAGCTAATATGCAATTAATAATAAGTTAAAATATATATTAATCAGCTTTGTGGAAGAGTATTTGTCTTTCTATATAGAATTTAATGAATTTTTAAAAGTTTATTAATAAAATTAACAATCTTAGTATTTAAAAAAATATTTTAATAGTAATAATAATAATTTTTATTATTTGAGCAGCAAAAATTTTCGTTGCATTTTTTGTTTCTAAAAGTAAAGTTTAATGTTTAAAATGAGTTATTCTTAAAATTCATTCTTGTATAACATAAATTCAAATTTGGGAAAAAAAATATATATATATCAGGGAAAATGTAAAATTTATCTAAGTAAATTCTAGTACTTTATAAGGATCAATTATATTTATTATATTATTAAATTTGTATTTAGCCTTTTAAATTATGTAGTATTCAAATTACACAGTTTTGGTTCATTAAACATGAGAAAATATGAAGATTTTTTTTTGTTTTTTCGCATGACACTTACATTTCAGCCCAGCAAGGCCAGGCAATCATCAAAGTTGTCTTGCAGCATTGCTAGAACAGCAATAATATACACTATATTGCCATTGATTATTGGACACTTGCGATTTTAGACATTTTACTAAATATCTAGAAAAATACATGAGGAATCATCTCGAAACTCTTAGTGTATAAATATAATAGTATACGTCACACATCTCCGTGAAGATTTTTTACCGAAACTCCATAGGGGACCGTCAACAAATTAAAAAATAATGAATATCTTTTGAATAACCCTATCAAAACTAATGTAGCAAAAGCGCTCAAACTCTAGATTATGATTGAATGCCTTATTGTAATATACTGTGTTCATTTTTATGCAAATAGCATGCATGCTCGCAGAGTAATTAAGGTTTTTATAAAAATGGCCCCAAATTTTCCTAAGTTTTTCCCTTATAATTTTCAGAGTTCTTAATATAAAATAATATTTTTTTCAGAAAATATAACAAACAACATTGCACACAGTACCCTGTAATCAGAATTAAAAAATAATAAAAATTGTATGAAAAATGAGTAGGTATACTAAATAATTTTTTACTGTGCATGCGTCAAAGATATCAAAATTTCATTTGCATAGTATGTTAGCTAAATGTATAGAGCAACTTTTGTAAAAGTCTCAAAATTATAGCTTGAAAATTCTGAAAGTAATCATCTATAGAAAAAGGACAAAATCCGTTGTTTCCAAAATGAAGCAAAAAAATGAGGGATTTTATCCAAAAGTAGTCGTAACATCCTGTATTGTGTATTCTATATTGACACTAATAATGAATATATGGATACAACCCCTCTTGTTTTTGCTTCATTTTGAGAATAACGGATTTTCAACTTATTCAATTGACGATTATTTTCAGAATTTTCAAGTTATGATTTTGTGACTTTCACAAAAGTTGCTCTGTACATTTAGCTATCATAATATGCAAATGAAATTTTGATATCGTTGACGCATGCACAGTAAAAAATTATTTAGTAAACCAACTCATTTTGTATACAATTTTCATTATTTTTTAATTCTGATTACAGGGTACTGTGTGCAATGATGTTTGTCATATTTTCTGAAAAAAAAATATTATTTTATATTAAGAACTCTGAAAATTATAAGGAAAAAACTTGGAAAAATTTGGGACCATTTTTATAAAAACCTTAATTACTCTGCAAGTATGCATGCTATTTGCATAAAAATGAACACAGTGTGTATTACAATAAGGCATTCAATTGTAATCTAGAGTTTGAGCGCTTTTTTTACATTAGTTTTGACAGGGTTATTCAAAAGATATTCATTCTTTTTTAATTTGTTGACGGTCCCCTATGGAGTTTCGGTAAAAAATCTTCACGGTGATATATGACGTATACTATTATATTTATGCACTAAGAGTTTCGAGATGATTCCTCATGTATTTTTTTAGATATTTAGTAAAATGTCTAAAATCGCAAGTGTCCAATAATCAATGGCAATATAGTGTATTTGTTAGCACAAACTTATGTTTATTTTTATTTTTTAAGACTTTTCCTTTACTGTATGATTACGACTGCCATAAATGTGCAGAAAGTGTGATGGGTATATTTCAGGGTTGGGTTTCTTCTGGAAGAAACCTATTTCTACCAGGACAGTGGAAGAAACTGGAAAAAACCAGAAGAAACTGGAAGAAATGGAAGAAACCACAAGAAACCAAAACAAATGTTCAAAGTTAAAGTATATTAACTATATAAAATAATTAAAGTATAATTACATGAAATCTAAATTGGAAAATTTAATTATTATTAAAAATATTATTTTTGCAAAGATAAGTTATTTTTTAATTACAAACTTCAAGTTCAGTAGACATTTTCAGTTGATGGATTTTTACTACTGTAGATGTTGGGATTTTTTTTTATTATTATGGAATGGGTTTTTTTATTAATTGCTCTATTTATAAAAAAAGAAAAAGAAACTACCTATAAATTGTTTATTTTTCACATAAAAATACATTATTTTCATATAAATGTGCATTATTTTAAACTGTGCAACACATTAAATAAATAAATTTGTAATTTTTGTATTTTTCATCTAGCATGAATTTTCAATGCTGATTTTAAAAGATTAGTATTCTAAAAACATCTATGGATATGTCAAAATGCTTTTAAACTATCCTAAAGTGTAGGATTTGAAAAAAAAAAAAAAAAAATCTTCATTTTTTGCTTTCATCCAATTTAAGTTGAGAAATTGATTGCAGCAGCTTACTGCTAAAAACTTTTTTGCTATACTATGTTGCACTACACTAAGAAAAATAAAGATTTTAATGACTTTTTCTAATATTGAGGATAGATCGAAACAGGTTTTTAAAGCCAAAACTGAATTTAGGTGATCTTTCTACTTTTTGGCCGAAAATAATAATATCCAAAAAAAAAAAAAAAAAAAAAAAAAAAAAAAAAAAAAAAAAAAAATTTAAGTAATTAAATTGTATGTTTTAAAGTAATTAATACATACATAAATATACATAAATGTAAATTAATTATATGTATAGTATTTATTAATTATGTAAAACTGTTAATAATCCAAAAACTTTATTTTCATGTACAATAATACGTAATTATTTCATCCATGACACAGAAAGATTTTCTAATTATACGAATTTCATTTAATTAAAAAATATTTTAGTTTTAGGTGTATACATCTTGATTTTTCTTCTATAATGATTTTTGTAAATGATCATTTGTTATTCTAGAACTTTCTCAAAGAATATTTGAAATCTAATGCAGTTTAAATTAAAAATTTTCTATGAGATGATTGATAAATCATGATTCATAATTATAAACAATGAAGTTTATTGCAATACAGTTGAACCCTGTTATAGTGAACCCAGTTTATAACGAATTCCCAGATATAATGAACGAAAATTTTGTTCCCGCCGTTTTCCTATTGTATTTAATGCTATTTTATTCTTTCATAGCAAACCTCTGTGCTATAGGTGTATTTGGGGATTCGCTATCCCAGCAATATTTTAGCAGCCAAAACTTGTGGGAATGAACAAGTCGGCCCAAAAATAATATCACTGGAAAGCAAACTCCTCAAATACAACCAGCAGCGCGTGAATGATAGTGAAACATTGCGTATCTAAACATTCATTTAGGAAAAGTGAACGGAAAAAAATCTTATCATAAAAATTTACTTTAAATTAAGAGAAATTTGAAAATACATCTTCTCCTAAAAAAGAATAAAAATGAAAAAACTCACCCATGGATGAAACACACAGTGCTTTAACATGCGTAGAATTCAACTTTATTTTTGAGAATTATTAACATACTTGATTAGGTGGCCACCTTCATAAGCAGAATAATGAAATTATCAAAACAGATGAAATTATCACACTACAGAAATAAAAGTTCACAGTCTCTAATTTTTTTTTTATGATATATCTCGCAAAGTTCACAAACGGAAGAAGTTCAGATCTGTAGAATTTTAAAATTGCTGGGTATGTTGGCGGAACCTCGTCAAGCTGGGAATCTTGGTCTCCACAACATCATGGAAAGTACGAATCCAAGGAGTTCCTGAGATTTGTTGGTGAAACCTCGTTAAGCTGGGGACCTTGGAATCCACAAAATCACAGATGGGACTAATTTACGGCCGCAGACAGAATTCAGGATAGGTGAATAGTTGCTCAGGCTGCTCCAAAGATGAAATGTTGTGTCGATGAGTACAAGGATGAAGTTTATCGCTGATGATCCGAAACAAGGAATGTTTTCCTTTGTTGCGATGTTACGGTACCTTCCAATGAGGTAGTCATGCCACAGCTCTTTGACGAGGGAAGCAAAATTAGATAAATTGTTTATGAGTGGAGATGCATTAGAGAGGCTGATCGAACTTTAAAAAAAAAGATATATCTAAAAATATATCTCAGCAAAGCGGCAGTTAAAAAAAAAAAATTTCCTCTAGCTTCATCTGAAAAAGTACTTCACTCTCCCGACGCTAAACCCCCGAGAGGGCCGCGCCGGGCTACGCACGTCTATCTCATACACTGGTCTCTCTAAAAGTGTCAAAGAAATCAGAATAACGCCGTCCTCCTCTGTACAGCGTTCGCACGCCCAGCCAATCAGAATCTAGCATCACTCGACGCTAGGAATGATCGAGAAAAAACATGCATCATCAAGGGATGGACGCGGGGATTTCGGCGGGAAATTCGTACCGACGAAGCTTCTAGAACATGGCCGAACATTCCCAACTCCCGATGACTCATTGATCTGGGCTGCAAGAGGGACTAAGACAAGATGGCGATGCATGAATTTGAGAAAAACCGTGATCTTCATAAAAAAATACAGAGATTAAGCTTAATTTTTGAAATAGCATAAATTGCGAATTATATGCTTAAAAGAACAGGCGATTACATGAAAATGATTTTTATTTAAAATTACGACTGATTAATATAATTTTAAGAATGAATAATTAATAATAAAATAATTTAGAAAAATATTATTTTGTATATTGTCAATTTTGTATATTGTATCTTAATCTATTATGTCAAATAGGGAAGCTGCGATGCATAAAATGAAAATACTGGATTTATAGGATATATTAGTAAAATTATGGAAAATTAAAATTATTATTATTATTTTTTTTGAAATGACTAATAATTAATAAATTTTTCCTAAAATAATGATCTGATTTTTTTTAGAATAAAAATATAATCTGAAAATCATCCGCACATCCTAGCACTCTGGAATCTTAAGAATAGGTTATAACAAACTTTTTTTCTAGTTGACCATGATTTTGTTTACTTTTTTTACTTTTCCGCTGATGTGAAAAAAGGTTTTCAACTCCACTTTTATAAGAAAATGCATGCCGGTGAGTAAAACATGGTGCAAATTAACAATAAGTGTTTTGATTAAAGAGTAGTAAGACCTGCATTCTTTCTCTTTTATGGTAGCCATTCTGCAGGTGCGATCACGTCCACCCGTCAGTTATTTTCCATTACTCCTGTCATAGCAATTCAGTAACGCATTTAAGCTAATTTATTTATTAACTAATGTATTTAAGAATAATTCGAGATATGGCGGTATTGAAAAGAATGTCTTCTTTGAAGCAAGCAATAATCAAAAGACTTTTTTCCTTAAACTATACTCCTGGAGTTCACAAGATGAGGAAAAAAAAAAATTTTGAAAATTCAAATGATAAAAAAGTAAACAAACAAAATAAAAATAAAACTATTTTTAACGAGCCAATAATTAGTGTTAGTCATCCTAAGCTTGGATAAAGTATAAAGATTTTAGTATAGTCAGGATCATTCCTTAAATTGTTTGCTCATTTATCCTAACATTTATCCGTACTAGGGTTGTTCTCGAATGTTTAGGTAATCTGTGTTTTACTGTATTTCTATTTGTCTTGCTTCTTAGTTAATTTATTTAGCATTCTGCCAGTTTAATGTAATCAATTTTAGTCAATTTAATTCATTAATGATCATATCTAATAGAATTTATGTTTTTTTTTTCTTAAAAATCATTATTGAAGATATAGGTATTAGGTAATTATATACATATTTTGTAAACTTATTTTTCGTAACGTGTTGTAACTTATTTTTTGTAAACTCATATTTTGTAACAGATCGGATATAGCGAACCACCAGATATAGCAAACAAAAACTTCGGTCCCTTGAAGTTCGTTATAACGGGGCTCAACTGTACATTCATTTGAGCCGATACAGTTCAAATCAATAACTAAAATTGAAAATTTCCGAAGGAAGAAACAAGATTTTTGGAATACTAAGTGTTTCGATCTAGCCAAATTTTCACCCTCATTTTTGGCAAAACTCAGATTTAAGGCAAAAAACAAAACTGTATTTTTGATTGATCTCTATTTAATATAGTAATTATTAAACATTATTTACATTAATAAAATTGATGTAAAATAAAAGCTTTTATTTAAATGGGTTTCATTCTACCATTAGTAATGAATCTCTACTATTTACTACTAGTTTCAGAAACTTAAATAAAAAAAAATGTATGTTGGTTAAATTGAAATGGATAACATTCAACTGATTTTGTATATTTTAGATAAAATTTCTTTTCATTTAGGCAATGTTTGAAGATCTCTAGATAAGTGTTGTATGTGATCTTGGCTAAAAAACTGATGCAATGATTAATTTAGCCTATATGCTTAGTTAAATTTGTTTTGGTCCAGTGAAATTAATTTATATTAGATTATAGGAATAAGATATTTATTATATCTTACAAAATTGAAAATATATGGTAAATTCTTAAAGAAAAACAGTTTCTTCCATTTCTTCCAGAAGGTTTTTTCCATGGTTTTTTTTAAGCGGTTTTTTCCACTGTGGAAAAAAACTTGCCAACCTTGGTATATTTATTTATAATAATAATAATTATTATTATTATTAATAGTAGTAGTAGCAGTAGGAATTTTGTATGTTTATGTATTACATATAGTATTTGAACGATTTCTCTTTTAAAGTGCCTGTGTATCCTAAATTTTCCTTGATCAGTTTTATATAACATGGGTACTTTATCATTTATCTCTTACAGTGTTACATATAGATTTGAGTTGCACAATTTAAGTTAAACATTATTATTTTCAAATAGTAATTTCTTGTAGAAATTGAAATTCAGGTATTTTTAAGAGATTAATTACATGCAGTACCTTTTTTAAAAAAATTAATGGCTCAATATAAATTAATTTAAAAATACTTTTTTTTTCCCCTTAAGGGCTGTTCTGAAATTTTGCTCAATAAGATCCCAGGAATGCTATTTTTCAAGCCCTACATTCAGGGCTCCCAATTGGTCCCCATTTTCCCCCAAAAGGTCCCCTTTATTCCCCTTTTATGCAATTTGGTCCCCTTAGTCCCTTTTCAATGACTGAATCAAAAAAAAGAAAAATGTCTAAAAATTACTAAAAGCTCAAAAATTGTAGGAAATTTTTTAATGCGGTGAACTTAGCATTGTATCTCTAATCTTTCATGAACTTTAAAAAATCACCATAGAATACTGGCAAATTTTAAGAAACTTATAAGAAAAATTTCTTTACAATTCCTAAAAAATTGAAATTTTAAATCAAGGGGGGGAAAATCCTTTGAGTTTTGAAGAGACAGAAAAAAAAAAAAAAAAAAAAGCTAATAAGTTAAAACGGGGAGGTGTATTCTCTCGCTGATGTAGCATTTCAGAAATTTTTTAAAATTCAGAATCACCTATTTTTGTAACTAAATGTAAAAAAATTATCACAATGTGCAAAGAAAAAAAAAAAAAAAAAACTTTAAACTGCATAAAAGTTTTTTAAAATGCTGCACCAATTTCAAATAAAAATAAAATTTAAAAGATGACGAAATTTATTGCACTCAGCTAAAATATTGGAACTAGATTCCTTTTAAGAATTGAAAAATCACAGCAAAATTAGAAAAAACTCTAAAAATCGCATAAAAATTCAAAAATTGATCTACAAATACTTAAGAAACCTTAGTAAAAGAAGGTCAGCATTTACTATTTTTTGCTATAACACTGAAAATGCATTCCTTTTACTAATGTAGAAAAAAAATCACTGCGGAACACGTATATATACATAAAATAAGAGGCTAGATTTTTTTTTTTTAATTCAGATCCAATATTGCAGTCATATTAGGACAAAATGTATTACATTAGAGTTAAAAGTTTGGAACTGAATTCCTTTTATGAATGTCACAAATTGTTGTAGAATGAAAAAAAAAAGTGATAAAAATAATAAATAAATAAATGAAAGTAAAAAAAAGATTCTCTTGTTAAAAATTTGTGAAAGATTTTGAAAATACTTTACAAATTCCATAAAAAAAATTATGTTAGGCTAAAAAAAAAATAAAATCATAAAAAAATAAATTAAAAAATCTTTCCTTTTACTAATGGGGGGGGGGGGGGAATCATTGCGGAACATGTATATATACATAAAATAAGAGGCTAGATTTTTTTTTAAAATTCAGATCCGATATTGCAGTCATATTAGGACAAAATGTATTACATTAGAGCTAAAAGTTTAAAACTGAATTCCTTTTATGAATGTCAAAAAATTGTAGAATGAAAAAAAAAAAGTGATAAAAATAATAAATAAATAAATGAAAGTAAAAAAAGATTAAACTCTTGTTAAAAATTTGTGAAAGATTTCGAAAATACTTTACGAATTCCATAAAAAAAATTATAACATTAAACTAAAGAAAAAAAAAAAAAAAATTAAAATAAAAAAATCTAATAAAATTTTCCATAAACCAACTTAGACTTACAGGTATCTTCCCGACAAAATTTGTTGCTCTATATGCAATAATCTTTTTAGTATACAGACAAAAATTTACCTTTTTTTTTATATATATATATATAATTTTGTTTTCAATTTTGATGGAGAAGTATATTCAATCTATTAAGGAAATCTTAATTACAATGTCTATTTTTTTTTTTTTTTTTTTTTTTTTCGTATGTTCTGCAATATATATTTCCATATTCTAAAAAGAGTAACTAATTCTGTCATCGCCACTGCAATTAATAAATTTTTTTGTAACTAAAGGTTTTTCTTCACTAATATTAAGAAAACTATTGCATACAAAAGTATCAACATTGATAGAACTCAGAATATACAGAAGTATTGTATAGAAATGGATGATAAACACGCTGATGCAGGCAATTTTTAAATTGAGGCATTTTTTAAAAGAGATATTCAGTGTTAAAGTTGGTCAAAATCATTCCATTAAAGTTTTATAGCTGAGCAAAAACTATGCATAGTAACTTAATCCTTTTTTTTTCTAAGAGTATACATTACAAGTTTGTGGTGTGCAAATTGCATTTTTTTATTTTACTATTTTTTTCAACTAAATTTTTATTATATAAATAGATATTTTTATTCACATTTAGAAAAAGTCTTTATATTAAAATGTTTTAAATCAATTAGATTTTAAATCACAAGATTTAAAAGAACATAATCTTTTCATAAACATCCCCCCCCCCCCCAAAAAAAAAAAAAAAAAAAAAAAAAAATTAAAAAAATTTGACTTAAGAAAAATATTACATAATACATTAAAAACAAACCGTTTTTGATATGTTTTGGTTCCAGTCAAGATAAGAAACATAATCATAACAAAAAAATTGTCGAAGAAGTAATTTTAAAAAGTCAATATTTTAAATTATTGCCAATTGTAAAAGCAGTGCAAAAAATGTCTTTTCCTTTTAATTAAGAATGTATTTGCATGTGAATATTAAAAAGAGAAATAAAATTTTAAAATAAGAATTCAATGATCACAATTTAAAAGCAGGAAAATATTTATCATTTCATCATAAATGTTGTATTTACATGTGAATATTAAACAAGTTGGAAATTGCACGTGAAGCATAGCAAATGAAGTGCATTCGTATAATAATGAAGTTTTAAAAATATTCAAATCTTGCTGTTATAGTAGACAGTACTTCGAATACAGTACAGTGGTCAAAAACTTTTTTGTGTTTCTGTAAATATACAGGAAGTAACTTTTATTACACCTCAGCAATGTATATCATATTCATAAAATGTGAAATAGTTTAATATAATTAAAATTTGCCCCAAACAATGTTTCTCCCTATAGCAAACAATGTTTTCCCATATTATGTAGTGGAATACTTTTGTGTGGCTCTGTAATTTAATAATAAATATTTTTTGCATCACCAATTGCACAGAATGTATATTTTAGTATACATGTACTTCATAGTATCATGTCAATTCTTTTATATTCGAAAAAGTTTAACATCATTAAAATGTACTTGAAATTTTTTTTCTCCTGTTGATCGTAATGTAATGGAATAATTCTGATTGTCCCTCTATTTAAACTATACATTGATTTTCACAAAATTTAGAATGATTAGATAAAATTACGCTAAAATTATATATTTAAAATATTGTGTGATTTAGTTGGGCAGTTTTTGCTTTGTTAAATGTGGGCTGACAGATGGACTGACAGACTGAACGACAAATATTGGTGCTAGCTCTTTATATAATTTCGGTCCCACCGAAAATTTTATTCAGATCTTGATGTACACAGTATTTCAGATACGGTATAGTAGCCAAAATCTTTTGCGTGTCCCTGTAAATACTATCTACTTTCTTTTATACAGGAAATAATTTGTGGTATTCCTCAGCAATGTATATCAATCTCATAAAATGTTAAATAACGAATTACAATTAAAATGTGCACCAAACAATGTTCTCCCTATATCATTATGTAATGAAATACTTTTGCGTGGCCTTGTAAATTAATAAGACATGTTCTTTGCATCTCAGATTGTGCAAAATGTATATTATAATACATACTTCTTAGATGCATATCAATTTTATTATGTTTAAATGAATGTAACACCATTAAAATGCCTTTGAAAAAATTTTCACCATTAACGATAATGTAATGGAATACTTTTAATTGTCTCTGTAATTGATCTATGCATCCGATTTTCAAAAAATTTGAAATGACTTGGCAAAATTATGTAATAATTCTATATTTTAAATTTCAAACGATTAAAATGCATTTGAAACTTTTTCCCCCATTGACCATAATACAGTAGACTCCCTCATATCCGCAAACCAGAAATCCGCAACTCTCTAAAATCCGCACATACTTTATGGATGTAAACAATGAAACTTTCAATTTGGATATTGGGAATTTGATTTTTTTAGTTATGTATCAATTCTATATGTTTTTTTATTTTGTAATTTTTGTTAATATGACTGATTTAATGTTTTTTCATGAAGGAAGAATACATTTATTACTGAAAAAGTTCAAGATAGTGCTGATATTACTGGTAATCACAATCTTCTTACCAAATATATTTATGCATTAATCAAGATTTTTTTTTTGTTATTAAACCTGGCTAAACTAGGAAGGAAAAAAAAAAAAAAAAACTTATTTTATGATTTTTATGTGAATGAGTAATGTACCTTTATGAGGCAAGTTTTGTTGAAAAATTTTGGAAAAATACATTTAATCTTTAATAATGAATATTTAATCATACTCTATTGATTATTAACTTGACCTTTCCTATTAGAACTTTAATCAGTTTATAAATTATCTAAATTTTTACTATTTTAGTTTATTACTTATTTTAATATTTTATTACATTGTAAGCATTCGTTATAGTTCCAATTGCACTATTAATTGCACTCAAATTACTGTTTAAAAAATGTAAACAAAGCGATGACCAGAAATCTGCACAACCTCTGGTCCCAAGCTGTGCGGATTTGAGGGAGTCTACTGTATAACGAAATACTTTTGATTGTCCCTGTAATTGATCTATGCATCCAATTTTCATAAAAATTGAAATGACTCAACAAAATTATGCAATAATTATACATTTTAAATTTCAAACAATTCGGTTGGATAGTTTTCGCGTTGTTATAAGCGGATGGACTGAATGACAACTATAGATGCTACGAATTTACATAATTACAAACTTCACAAGATTTTATGAAAAAAAAGAAAAATTTTGAAATTACCATGTATACATACACATGTATAACTCGAAGAATTTTAGGTGAAATTTGATAGTTAAAAATGGGAGGAGGGGGTCATCTTATACATAAGATAGTAGAAAATAAAATTGGAAATAATCGACAAATCTTGCAAATCTTTTAAGTTATCATTTATGAGTCTAGGTGGGAGAGAGAGACAAAAGTCGACAATAGCCATTTTCCTGTAATTGACAAATAAAGCTCAACAATAATGACCCTATAATTGTTCTGCAAACATTTTTTCTTATGATAGCATTCCCTTCTATACAAGGGCATTCCTTTCAACATTTTAATCCTCTTAAAAAAAATAATAATAATAATTAATTAAAATAACTTGAGAATGCTTCTCGATATCTCTCCTGAAAGTCCTACAAGACAAAGAAGCACTATGATTATATTTTAGCAATCTTTCTTTAAGAATCATTGAATTGGAAATAGGTTGCAAAATAGTTTAAACTTCTTCGGTTTTACATAATTATACTGTTTAAAATGTTGAATTAAAGATATTGTCTGATTAGAAATATTAAAAAAAAAAAAAAAAAAAAAAAAAAAAAAAAAATGCACAGATGTCGTATAATGCACCACATTAAGGCTTTTTTTTTTTTTTTTCTGACACAAGTTTGGCGAAAGCATTGTTTTCAAATATCAGTTACATATATATTTTTTAGTTTATTATTTTAAAAGGGAATGACAATAAATAAAAAATGTTTTTGTAGAACAAAAAATTTATACCATTTTAAAAAAGAAAATAAAAGTAAATAAATAGTTTATTTATAAATAAAGAACAATTGCCTTGTTATCATGTAAGGCATAAAATTACCATTTTGTTACAATCCCAACAATGTGGTGTGTATATGACATTTGTGCCAAATAAATAAAGTTTACCAATTTGAATAAAATTTATTACATTTTTTAACTTTGATTACAAATTATTTCTCAACATACTACTAGAAATAAGTTCCCTTTATGGTTTAAAATTCAATCTTTTTCTTGTTTTTAACAGGATTTAGCGAGTATAGCTCGTAAGGCGCAGAGCCCTCTAAATTATCAGAAAAATGCATTGAAATCCTTGAAAATTATTTCAATTTTTTGATGGATTGATTTATTGGTCTTGATCATTCCTCAGAGAGCTTTGCCATATTATGCTTTTTCCGATGAACATTAGAGCTTATCCTAGCTCCTATTGTGTAGAAAGAAACTAAATTTTATGGTTAGGGTTAATAATTAGCATTATATTAATCTAATTTCAATTTTTAATGTACATCAGGAGTCGCTATTATGGTGTGCTTTTATAATTCTGTGATCACTGTTATTCTTTGCCTTTAATGAAAATTACTAATGTGAATGCCGATATTGAATACTTTCTATACACCTGCAGTAGAATATTTAAATGCATTTAAACAAAACTGTTTACATTGTTTATTGACATCTTATAAAGATAGCCATCTTGCACATTTTTTGAGATAATTTTAAAAGTTTACTTGCGTATTTATGAAAATTGGTGCAATGTTTTTGCAATTTAAATCCTATTGTAGTCTGTCTTTTTAATAAAAATGGTCTCCCAAAGTCTCTTTTTAATATAAAAATGGTCCCTCAAAGTCCCTTTTTTAAATAAAAATGGTCTCCTTTCCCCCTTTTATGAGAGCTAAAGTGTGTTGGGATCCCTGTGCATTGTAAAAAAAAAAAAAAAAAAAAAAAAAAAAAAACCTGTAATGATTTTCAAAAAATTGTATCCAGGTTTCTTTTGAAATGTGTAAAAAATATTAAGAATATCTGTGTAATTTAATAGATTTTTAGAAAACATTGCAAAGAATGTTTTGAAATATAAAACTTGTTTTGTGGATTCATTATGAAAATTTATTGCAATTTTACAATTCTGCTCTGTTTTTTACTGCTTCTTTTAAAAACTAGTATGACTTTAGTAAGGCACTAGTGCAAAGTAGTTTTATAAACCACATTATTTAAATTCAAATATAGTTTGTCAAAAATGTACCATTTTAAACTGAAAGGGGAAAAAATACAAAGAACAATCAAATAAACATTGCTTTCCACATTTCATAGTTAATTTCAACAATAAAATTATCAATCAACAATTTTGCATCATGCTCAGTGATAAAATCAGTGTAATAACTGCTTTCTGTTTCTTTAATTAAATAAATAGCTACACATGAATCTCATTAAGTGTGTTCTTTAGAATGCTGAAAATAATAAGCATCAGATTTAAAGTAAGAAAGAACCTGAATTATGGTTCATTAGTGGATCAAAAAAGGCAGTTGCAGTTTGTGAGAAATGAAAGATGTCTTTCCCGGGGAATATCAATTAGGAACATCCATTCTCTTTGGCAAAGTTTGCTATGTACTCCTGATTAATATGATCACAAAAATGTTTTATTTGTTGTGTTGTTCAAAACTCTGACCTAAAACACAATTCTGCTAGAAGTCTGCACAGGCCGAAATTTTCAAGCTTCGAACCCGGCCTGACTCATAGAATTAAAATATCACCCCGGCCCAATACAAAAATTAAAAGTTCGGCCCAAGCAGTACAAAAAATATTGGCCCATCCCAGCCCGATAAAAAAGTTAAAAGTTCAACTCGAGCCCGATCTGAATGATTTTCTACAAAATATTGATTTTTACATCCATTTGATTCAAAATTTACCCTGTATGAAGAGTTCTGACTAAAAATATTTTTCTTAACCTTTTTTTTCATATTTATAATCTTCATTTTTATAGATGTGTTGCAGGCTGCAATATTTTTAAATAAAATTATATTTATATTTTTTGCATGCAAATTTTTCAGTTATTATTAATATTGTTAATCCATATTCCATGTATTGAAGTGTCAAAAATCTGAAAAATGGTATACAATAAAATTCTCTAACATGGAATTGCACAGAAAAGAAAAAAAAGTGTTATCGACATGTTTCCTTTTTAGCAAGTGTACAAATATTACATATCTTTTCTTGAGTATTAGTATATTAATGATCAACACGTTTTTTGCTTAAAACAGGATTCATAGGTAGGCTGTTTTTCACTCTTTTTACATTATTTTAACTTAGCTATGTTTTAGTAAGCGTAGAAATCTACAATTATTTAAAAAGGAAAAAAGTTTTTTGGACCATACCTTATTTTATTGACCCTTAAACGGACCAGGGCACGCAGAGAGAATGATTTTCATATGGGCTGTGTCAAAAAAAGAAACGAATATTTTGGACTGTGAAGACTACGAATGAAACAAGTCCCTGCTCTGTACGGAAAAAAAGTTAGGCCCAACCCAGCCTGAGCCTTCAGAAAAAAGTTTGGCCTGAACACGACCTGGCCCCCGAAAAGTTGAGACCAGGCCCGGCCTGACCGAGAATCTTCATCAAAAATAGGCTCGAAACATGCAGATCTCTACTGTCTGCTACTATTACTGCTTAAAGTAGATATTTTTTGGTTTTCTTCTTAAGTAGTAAAACCTCTTTAAAATAATCAAACTTCATTGGTAAGGCTTTTAACCATGATTTAATTATTATTTCAGGATTTCTTTCTTTTCTTTTTTCCTGCCATTTTTTAAAAATGCTTATATAACAATTGATACAAAGTAAGCATGATGCTTAAAGTTGAAAATTTTTTTTAATGATAATTTATGAAATTCAATTCATTTTTTATAAACACATTAAAGATAATAGCTTTAAAGCACTATATTGTTCTGATGTCAAATGTTGAAAAAAAAATATATATTATCAAATTATCAAAAAATGTAAAGAAGAATTTCTATTTTTTTACTAAGCCTAAAAGTTCAACTATTTTGCCTTATGTGTTTTTTTTTTTTTTTTTCTCTTTAAAAATTTTACTTTATTTTGTAATAAACAAAATGCAGAAAGTTAATCCTGAATAAATTTTTCAGGCTACATAATAGATAAATAAGTTTTTTATTTATTTTAAGTCAAAACTTTCTCTTATTACATTCAAATCATATGATTCAAAAATTTTAAATGGCTGCTAAGTTTAATAATTTTGCAACATATATTTTGTTATTCATTGAAAAATGATAACTGATGTGCAACACACTCATTTTTCAAAACAATAATAATAAAAAAAAAATTACTTTGCATTTTTTATAAATTTATTTTTGAACCTACCTTTCTATCCTGTCTGCCTCTAAAGCTTTTCCTATGTTTTAGATATTTTAAGGGATGGAAAAGATTAGGGATGGGACGAATAGTGATTTGGCCGAATAGCCGAATACCGAATATTCGGCCAAACTTTAGGCCGAATACCGAATATTCGGCCGGCCGAATAGTAAAAATTTTTTTCCAATAAAGAAAATAAATTTTGATTATATATAATTTAAAAAATAGGAGCTCGTTCATAATTATTACTCTTAAATGTATTTTTAAATTTGAAAAACTTATTTTAAATACAAAAAAATTATGAAATTGCATTATATCTTTTATTCTAATGTATATCAAATTAATTTTCAGTATGTCAAGATGGAAAAATATTTCCCTTAAAATATGAAGAATGAACTTCACTTTTACTATCAATTGATACTTCTTGCATCCAAAATCAATAATATTCTTAATCTGTCTCTCCAGTGGCGTAGCCAAGGGGGGCGTCCGCCCCGGGCGCCGAGGCCTAGGGGCGCCAAATTGAGAGAAATTGTTATATATCTATATTGGGGTGGGGGCCCAAAATTTCTTGCTGGCCCCGGGTGCCAAAAAACATAGCTACGCTACTGTGTCTCTCTCTCAGAACTCACAAGGACATATTTTCTGAAATAACCTTTAATGAAGTAAATTTGATCATTTAGAGTTTGTGTCCCTAGTGATAAGCAAATTTATAAGAATAAGACTGTTCTAAAATCGGATGCCAAGCTTTAAATTGCAAATTACGTTAAAGCAAAATGTTGTGCTTAAAGTAGAATGCATATATTAACAAAATCTTTGACATTTGAATCGGCACATACAATATTCAACTTCAATATTCCAGTTATTCAACAAGCATTAAAAGGATAAACAGAAATTGATAACAACATGAAGGAAGGAAGATTAAATTAAAAATATATACATAATAATGTTACATATTTAAGTCAGTAATTATGCAAATAATTATTTAAAAGTGAAAATTATAGAATGAAAAAATTCTTTTGTTGAGTATTTAGAATTCATATTAAAATATTTATAAAACCATCTTCATAAAGCAAGTTGTGTCATCTAATGTGTATCGAGTTTGACACCAGTTCTGCTTTCAGATGTACCGTTGTATTTATTTGGAATGGTGATATATATTTTATTTAATTTTGAAAATGAATCTTTGTTAACACTCCTAGTGAATAAATTTTTTCATTTCTTACTTTAAAGAAAATAAGTTATGAATTTCATAAGAGCCTTTTTCATATGTGCATGGAATTTGCAGACATTAATAAATATTTGAGCATTTTAGAATAAGGCAGTGTTTTTATATCTTTAATTGTAATATATCATTCTCTAATGATGACATTTCCCGTACAATTAAATCTCCAACTTGGGCAGCATTTTTTAGAATATCACTAACTTTTATAGGAAATACAGAAAGGCTGTATATTTTTTAATATCTGAATAACTCTATATTTTGTAAGTAAGAGTGAGAATGAATTCATAAATGAAGTAGCCAATTTGGATTAGAAAAAAAAAAATTTCAAGAATGAAATTCTTTAAATCCGAAATTTATTTGGCAATATAACTTTCACTATTCGGCGAGATTTTAGCAATATTCGGCTACAGGTATTCGGCCGAAGTATTCGGTCAACAAGCCTTCAATATTCGGCCAACCGAATATTCGGCAAAAGGGCCGAATACCGAATAGTGGCCGAATATTCGTCCCATCCCTAGAAAAGATTGAGAAACTATTTTTAGTCTGTGTAAGATTGTTATCATTGAAAATAAACATGAAGTTGGAATTCACTATAATTTTCAAAGCTTATGTCTTTTTCAAGATTCACTTAATGCTATATCATAGCTTGTACTTTCTAGTTTTTTTTCTCCCTTTATGTCAAACAAACCTATTTTGAACTAGAAATTTCATTTTATTTGATAAATGAAACCAAATATGCAGCGCATAGAAAAAGGCACAGACTAAATAAATTTTCTGGTTTATAATATTTTATTTGATTTTCAAAAAATGGGAAAAGCTAGGCAATCATGCTATACTTACTATAAATTTTTTCTACAAATTTACAGGATGATTTAAACTGTACTCTTTCAGTCTATTACTATTAACTTCTGTACATAATTTAAAATTAATGATTTTTTCTGTTTTCCTTAAAAATTTTAAATAAAAATTGTGCATATAACTTTCAGATTATTCTTATAACCAATCTAATTGTTCAGGTGTAGAAAGGAAATATGATTTAGCTACTCATTCTGTGAAAGTCAAGCGCTCTGGTACTTTAATTGATGTTAACTCACTTTGGGATATGGAAGGTTTGTATTTTCACAATATAAATAATTATGGATAATATTTTATACTAAAAATTATCTATATGATTCAGTATATTGTTATTTTATTTTTTCTTAGGAACTGTAGCCATAGGTAAAAGTGTCAAATTTCCTGCTAAGATGAGAATTGAGCGAGTTTCATCTGTTGATTCTTTCAATTTGGTAAGATGACTGTGTATACTTCTAATTTTTCAGTTTACTTAATTATAATAAATGAACTTAGCTTGGATTTCATAGTGAGTTAATAGTCCTAACTTTTAAATAAGAAATTTTTTGCAGAATTCATGTTTCCTGCACTTTTATACTTTTCCATACCGTTGATTTTCAACACCTTTTTAAAAGGTTTTTCTTATTTCTCAATCTTTTTTTTTTAACCACTTATCTTTAATTCCTCTTTTTAAGAATGCCCTGTAATTTTTCGTTTTTAGAGTTTCATCCTCTGATGAAACCCTATTCGTCTCTGTCCTCTGTCTTTCCCTCTATCACAGAGTCTGTATACAAAAACTGTATAAGTCAAAGACTTCAAATCGTGTGTACTTACAGCTGAATATCTCATATCACACGATAAATCATAAAATTTTGAAAAAGTCTGTTATTTTAATTAAATTAATTTTATCAGTGTCATCCATTTATTTTTGCAATTCACATTTTAAAAGAGAACCTTAATTTGAACATTTTGAGTGTAGATATCACAGCTTAGAGGTAAAGCATCTCGCTAGTGAACAGGAGATTGTTAGTTTGATTCATTGCACTGCAAATTAAAATTTAATTAAAAGAAATCTTGTATTTTTTGTCAATTTGAAGGATCTATATTATTAAGGTTTCGTTCATCTGACATTCATAATATTTTTAATTTAATTTTCTTTCTATTTTAAAAACTATTGTGATTTATTAATAATTCAGCATTTTAAATTTCTTTAAACAATTTTTTTTCATTTTTAGAAATTAAAAATTTTATTTATATCTGCTAAATTTTGATTCGACAATTAACTGAATAATCTAACAATTTTGTATTAATTGTTATTATAACCTGATATGCTGAAATTAAGAACCTTTTGAAAATGATTAAATATGTTCATGCATGTTTAGATGTTGGAGGAGATAATTTGAACATTTATTGTAGTTTTGAAGAAATAAATATTTTTTTGAAATTTTTTTGTGCTTTTTTTAAAATTTTTCACTAGCATTTTCAGGGCATATCTTCTATTTAATTCTTTCTGCTGATTTTTGCTTCTAATTGTTTAATTCTCTTTTTTAATAAGCTTTGTGTATAGGTACTACTTTTTATTTTCTTCCAGGAATCTAAAGCTAATGAAATGCTTCAAGGATTGTCATATTTTGAGCATTCTATAAAGCGAGATTCTGGTTCCAACCGCACCCCAAAAGAAGCATTTAGTTGGGGAGGAACAAACAGAGAAGCTTTAGCTAGTTGCCTCTTAAGTATCTGCCATACAGCTTATGACATAATTAACAAGGAACCAAGAATTATCCATGTTAGTGCCCCAGCTTATGTGCTAGGTATGTTGCTTGGCTATATATTTTTTAAATGTTCTTTTCAGACTTTTGTTATTTCATAAGTTGTATTTTATATAAGTTTGCAAGCTAATCTTTTTTTTCCTTTCTTTCTCTCCTAAAATTCAAGATCGTTTAATAGAAATTTTTAAGTTTTAAAGCTCTTCATAATTTATTTTAAAGAAGATCCCCTCCCCCATTTTTATGGGGGGGGGGAGGATACCTGTTTTTATGCAGCTGATAAAAGGAAAAAAAAAAAAAAAAAAAGCTGAAACTTTTTAAAGAATAACCTGTGATATTAAAACTGAATCTGTCACTTATAAAAATAAAAAAAAATGCCTTGAATAGTTAGCAATAGTATTTCTTTTGCTGAAATTTACTGGTTGTAAAATGTTATTATTAACAAATTATTATTTCTTTAATTATTTCTACTTTGCCAAAATTTTCCAGCTCTATGTAACTCTAATATTTTTGAGCCTAGGGGGGAAAAAAAAAAAAGAATGTAATTAGTTTCAAACTGTATCTCATACTAATTAAACAGTTTTTTTCCTTCGTTAAACTAAAATGCATTAGTACTAAGTTATCGCTAATAAGTATAGGATAAGTATAAGAGGGGTTTTGGGGGGCTTATTCCCCATCTTAATTTAGATAAATGTGTTTTTCATGCTGAATTATTAGATTTCATTCAAATTTAAGATACAGGATCATTCTGATGAAGTGCTTCCATAATTAGTTTTAGGTGTTCATTGGTTAAATATAAAAGGGGGATAGGGGGTAAACTCTCCTACCCCTTAATTTAGATAAATGCTTTTTTAATGCAGAATTTACCGATTTGCTTCAAATTTTGGATATAGCTTCATTCTGATAAGGCACTTCCCTAATTTGTTTTGGGGATTCATTGATTAAGTATGAAGGGGGGAATCTAGGGGCCATCTCTTTTAATTTAGGTAAATGAATTTTTCATACAGAATTAATTATCGATTTTGGATATAGGTTCATACTGATAAGAAGCTTTGTCTTGATTAGATTTGGAATTCTTTTGTTATACATAAAGGGAAGAACAAAAATTAGATAAATGGACCCCCTTAAATTAGATAAATGGACTCTATGCTGAATTATTCGATTTGCTTTAAATTTTTTCTAAGGCAAATCCCTGAGTAGTTTTGGGGGTTTAATGGTTCTGTATAAAGAATGGAATGTGCAGGAATCCCTCTTAAATTAAACAAATCCATTTTTATGCAGAATTATCTGATTTGCTTTGAGTTTTGGATGTAGGCTCATTATGATAAGGCATATCCCTGATTAATTTTGGGATCGAAGGGCATAATTCCTTGAAAAAGTAAGGCTGTAATATGCAATTTGTGTGACTAGCTTGCAGGGCTCCCAAATGGTCCCCTTTTTCCCACAAAAGTCCCCTTTTTAGAAAAAGGTCCCCTTTAGTCCCCTTTTTCATATTTTGGTCCCCCAAGTCCCCTTTTCTGTGTCTGAAAAAAATCGCCGCAAAATAAAAATAAAAAAATTCTGAAAATCACTAAAAGCTTAAAAATCCAAGAGGACAAAATTTATTAAAGTGGGCATAAAAAAAAATTATAATGGGTATAAAAAAGCTTTGTAACTAAAATTCTTTCATGAGTCTAAATGTTAAAAAATCACCCCAGAATACAGGCAAAATTTAAAAATCTCATTAAAATTCTTAAAAATCAAAAAAATTGCAGAACACGAAGTTACTATATTAAGCTACTGCTTGACCAGTCTTCAATAATGGGCCTTGGCATGCTTCAGCTCCCCCACCCCTAAAAAAATGAAGCTTTTTTGAATGGGAAAAAATCATTGAAATGTGGGGAACAGATGATTAAAACTAAGAAAAATTAATTTAAAGTTCACAACTCTCAATCATATTAAAGAAAATGATTAGAGTAAAATGCCTTTTCAAATACTTTTACTTTTTTCTAGCTTTACAAAAAGAAAATATTGAATTCATCAAATGATCTCGACTTCCAGTTTTCAATGGATTTATGCATTTTAGAAGGTCCTGAATATGATTTGGTGGTTTTTAGAAAATGTCTGTATGTGGCAAAAATTCTGTGGGTGCTGTATCTCAAGAACTAATGCACAAAACTTTAGATTCACTAAGACTTTGATATAAACTAGAGCTGATTAGTGCTTAGTGTCTATCACTCAACAAGTGTCACTGTTATGCTGCATTATTTACAATTTCATTAATAGGTCTATCTCAAGAACTACATGGATTTTCATAAAACTTCAGATTCTGTTAGTCTTTAATATAATTTGTTTTTGATTATCCTTTGATGTAAATTGCTTAACAGGTGGCACTGTCATGCTGCATTATGAGTATTGCAATAGGTTTATCTCAAAAGCTAATACTTAAAATTTCATCAAACTTCCGATTTCGTTACTCCCTGATATAGATTAGTGTCTCGTAGTTTTTTGTATAAATCGCCCAACAGGTGGCACTGCTATGTAACATTTTTCACAATATCGTAATAGTTGTATCTCCAAAACAAATATATGAATTTTCATCAAACATCAGATTCAGTTATTACCTGATTAAAATTGATCCTGACTAGTGTTTGGTGTACATCACCCATCAATCTGCTTTTATGCAGAATTTTTTAATATTTTGCAATAGCTGTGCCTCAGAAACTAATGCCAGATTCTCATCAAATTTCAGATTCTGGTAGAAATTGACATAAATTGTTGCTGACTAGATTTTGGTGTAAACCATCTAATCAGTGGTAATGCTAACTTCATTTTTCAGGAATTACTAAAATGTATGAGAGGTAAAAGTTTTAGAATTGTCACATCTGACTAGTTAATTATTAGGAAGGTATATGCTACAGAAAACTTACTGTTGAATCCAGAATTAGAAATATATTTTCCGTTCTCATTATTTATTTTTTATACTATTTTAAAATTGTTTAATGTCAATTTATAAATAAAATAATGCTGTATTACATATTTAAACATCCAAATCATTGTAACACGTTTCTTTAGCTTAAACATATTCTTTTCATTGAAAAAGCTAAAATTTTTATGTACTGTTATGCAAGGCCAGTGCAACAATCTGGCTAAAAAAAAAAAAAAAGCTGTCCAATTTC
This sequence comes from Maratus speculifer, assembly GCA_964019185.1. Classification (NCBI taxonomy): domain Eukaryota; kingdom Metazoa; phylum Arthropoda; class Arachnida; order Araneae; family Salticidae; genus Maratus; species Maratus speculifer. Next base: position 200,217,521 of record OZ025290.1, read on the forward strand.
ATTTCCTGTCTGCAAAAACGTTAAAAGCGAGACATCTTTCCTTCTATCTTTACAAGAAAAAAGTATTAAATTCATGAAATTTTTTAATTCAGGTTTTCAACAGACTTGCATGTTTTAGGAATAGGAGATCATGAAAAATATGTTTTTACAAAATGTCTGTATGTGAAACAAATTTTGTGGTCATTTTATCTCAATAACTGTTGCATGGTGTTTAATAAAAATTTATATTCATTTAATATTTGATATACAATGGCAGTCAAAGTTTCCGGCCAATTGGTTTTTTTTTTATTATTTTCCAGAACATTTCAGTGTAGAAGCAGCATAATTCCCCTTAAAAGTCTGGAATACAGTGAAACTCGTTTAAGATACGAATCAAGGGACCGAGAGCATTTCGTATCTTAAGCGGGATCGTATATTATCCGGATTTTATAAATTCTCGAATAATAATGCATATTAAAGACAGTGCACATTGTTATTAATGTATTTTACCCATTTATAACTCTTATTTTAGCCATTTCTAACAACTTTTTGATATTCTAGAAAATTTGAATTTAAGATATTGAAATAAAAAATTTTATTTTTCTCCCAAATTTTATTGAATATCTGTTTGTACAGTAAAAAATTAGGTACTTCTAAGTTATCCCGTCGACCAAAAAATTATCGCCTAACTATAAGATTAAATGCCAATAATGGATGATCGTGAATGTCACATTCAATGACATTAAATGCGATTCATGTATTTAAAATGTCATTAAGTGAGTTTTATTTCGACTTTTTATTAATATTCTACTAATTATTTGTTTTTTCGTTATTTAAAATAAAAATTATGTCAACATGTATAATTTGGCTATTAGTTTGGCGATTTGTATAATTTGGCGAAATTGGCCGACGGGATAACCTAAAAGTACCAAAAATTAAAAACCCTTTATCAGTACTCTCTGCCAAATATTAAAAAAAAAAAAAAAAAAAGAAAAACGAAAGTTTTGTTAATTTTTTGAAAACAGTAAATAAAATACATTACATACTTAAAGGGGAAGAATAATAAATTTTCATTATAATTTTTTGAAAGACAAACTAAATGTATGCAAGGAACAATAATTATTCGATAGTGTATAAAAATCGTGATGTAGTTTTAGTTACTTGAGAAAAAGTTGTTTACCTTGATTTGGTACAATGTAGGGCGAGATTTTATTATGAAGTTTTCTGCCACGTTGATGTGGTAGTAAAATTTTCAACGGAGGGACCAGCATCCATCGAAGAGGTATACAGTCGAAGTAAGCTGAAGGAGCTCATTATAGTTGCGAATGACGGTATGGTTAGTACATCTGTTTTTTCATCCGCGTCGTCTTGTACTCTTTCTGAAGACGACCTAGGTTCATCGGAATTTTTGATGTCCGCGATTATATCCACAATAGAACGAACTTTACTTGTCACAACCTGATCGTTAATTTTGACAAATAAGTTCCAATCTTTGCATTCTTCTTGATACCGCTCTTATTCTATTATGTTAATTTTTTGTAAAGTGCCCCAAAAAAGCAAGGGACAAAAATAAATTCATAAAAAAGGCACTCCTGAGGACGATTTATAGTAATAAAAATAATATAATAATAAAAAAGCAGCTTGAGAAGCAATACAAAAAATAGAAAGCATAAAAATACAGACGGATTTCATCAACAACTTTCTAATCCAGTCAAGAGAGGGAGCAACCAATGAAATTTCAGATCCATCCACAGCCCAAGTGTAATTGTAAAAGAAATAAAAGCGATGGTTGTTTTTGTATTTAGTTGAAAAAGGAGCAAATCAGAATTCAGCGTGCAAAATCAATAGGCAAGAACATATTTTCGAGAGAAAAAAGGTAAAAAGAAAGTATCTTATGAAAAATAACTAAGATTTTACACATTCTGTCCTAAAGACACGTGATAAACGGATTTCATAAGCTTCATTTCGTATATTAAGCGGGTTTTTTGACATCAAGGAACCAATTTTCTTCGTATATTAAGCGGGATCGTATCTTATGCGTACGTATATTAGGCGGGTAATTTTACACGGGTTTAATAGGCAGTTTTCAAGGGACCAAAGATAATTCGTATATTAAGCGGGATCGCATTTTAAACGGGCGTATCTTAAACGAGTTTCACTGTATACAAAAGACCTCTAACCACGTGATCATTTTGATACAGTATTGAAGACACTTAGTGCAAAGGGGAGGTATACGAAATTTTGTATGTGCAAAAGTTTCAGGCCTTTGTCATTTTTTTATTTTTGCTGTTGGGAAAATGCTTTTTTGCCATGTTTGTTAATTAATCAACAAAAATAATGCAATCTAAATTTAAAAATAAAAGTTCAACAATTATTGTTTGTAAAGAGTGAGTTTTTGTTGCTAAAGGACCAATTCTCTCAGGAGATTGCGGCAAAGTTATCAATCGGCAAACTTACTGTGAATGATATATATTTTTTAAGATACAGATGGCATGGCCCCCAGGACTTGCCACGGTCTGGAGACCTGGAAAACAACTATTCATGAGCACAGAATTGTTACAAGAAAAGCAGTTGATGACTTGCATAAAAATGCTGCTGCAATCATCCAGCAGTAGACAGAGTGAAAAAAACTTGAAATAATTCTATCTACCATGTCAAAACTCATGTGTGATGAAGGACTTTATGGAAGAATCTGTTAAAAAAAAACTTTCATAAGTAAAAAAAAAAAAAATCAGAGTCCGATGGGTGTTTGCCAAAGAACCCATATAGTGGTCTCGCAAAACTGGAATAAAGTAGAATTTTCCGATGAATCGAAATTCAATCTTTTTAAGAGTGATGGCAGACAGTGTGCCCAATGACTTAACAACAAAAGACATGATTCCAGATGTGTTATTATTATAACTAAGCATGGTGAAAGATAAGTTACATTATGAGGAGCATTTTATGGAAAAGATGCCAGTCCGTCTGTTAAAATCTGTGGCAAGATGAATAATGCAATATATAAAGGATATTTAAGCAAGATAATTTTCTGCCTTATTGGAGGCAAAATTTTGGTCACAACTATTAATTTCAGTGTAATAAGAAACCAAAAAATACATGAAAGCTTGTCAAGCAATGGCTTTTGCATAAAAATATCTAGTTTTTGAAATGGCCAGCTCAAGCATCCAATCTGAATGCTATAAAAATCTTTGGAATGAACTTTAGAAACATGTTTGAAGTAAATAAAACTCCAATTCAGCATTGCCAGAATTTTCCCATAAATTTCAAAATGAGTGGAAAAACGTACCACAGACGATTTTCAACTGTTCATTGAATTGATACCAAGTCGCTGCACCTCGGTACATTTTGCTAAAGGTATGAAAACAACATACTAAACGTAAATCTAGTTGATCACAGGGATTTTCTATTATAGCACAATTTTTTTTCCAAAGTTTCCAAGATGGCCGATAACTTTTGAAAGCATGCATTTTTCTTTGCAGTTAATTTTGTCAGTTGTGTTTATTGATATTCATTTGTTATTCTATAAATAAGTTCATAACTATTAAGTCAATAAAATATATGAATATCACTTTGAGATTCCTTTTTATATGGCTATAATTTCAAAATAACGAAAAATTTTATACTGGCCGGAAACTTTTGACCGCCGCTATAAATTGGCGTTGCTTAGTTTTTGGTGTAAATCGCTTGACATGTGGCGCTTCTATGCAGCATTTTTCACGATTTTTCCAATCACTTTATCTCCAGAACCAATGCATAGATTTATATCAAACTTCAGATTCAGTTGCTCTTTAAGATGAATTGACATTTTTTATATTTTGGTATAAATCGCTCAACAAGTGGCACTGTTAATCTGCATTTGTTGCGATTTCCGCAATAGTTCTATATTCATAATTAATGCACAGAATTCCATCAAACGTTAGTTTCAGTTGTAGTCCTTAAGATGAAGTGACATTTTTTTACATTTTGATGTAAATTCATTAACAGGTAGCGCTGCTATGATGCTTTTTTTTTTCAGTAGATTTATCTGATTTAATACATGAATTATTTATCTAACTTAGGATTCAGTTAGACATTGACACAAGTTGTTACTGATTAGGTTTTGATGTTAATCTTTCAATAGATGGTGCTCCTAAGCTGCATTTTGTGGGATTTGCACAAATTTAGCGATAGTTATATATGAAGAACTAATGCACAAAATTTCATATCTTTAGAATTTTCATAATGGGCATAAGTTGCAATTTAATTTTGGGACTGTGATAGCGAATATTGAAGTGTTAAATGTATGAGTTAGAAGAAAGTTTCAGGATTGCCACATCCAATTAGTTTGACAAAGATTGTTCTTGGGGAGTATATAATATTTACATGTACTGCATTTATAGATTTAAAACTTGTGCATATATGCCTATTTTTTTACTCTAATTCTAAATGTGTAATTTTCATAAAAATTAAGATTTTATTTTATTCAAATATCACTTTTAAAAAGAAATGCTTTTGTATGACATGTTATTTAAATCTAAGCGTTTCTCCACTAATTATCATTATTTTATGTCTTATTTGTTTTTATAGGCTATATAAAATATGAGTTTATTATGGCCCCTTTTATTTATGAGTGGTAGTAGTTAGCACTAATCCAAATATTAATTTTAGCAAGAAAAAAAAATATGAAAAGTAATTAAGTTATCAATTTTAAAATCTCGGATATTTTTTATAACATACAAAAAATTTTAAGAAGTGTGTGTGGGAGCTGTGGGATTAAATTTCTAAGTTTCTTTATTACTTCTCCAAGCTTTAACTTAAGTATTTTAAACAATTTTATAACTCAACCCCTAATTAAACTACAGCGAGATTCAATCTCATTTGAAGGGTTGACGGAAGGAGGTATCTCATCGAGCCCAACATCTTGCTAGAGTCTATTTTGACCCCAGACATGTGTGTGTGGGTTGAGGAATCAGAAAATTGATTTTTTTTCACACATTCTTTTAAAATTCTAGGCCTAAGCATCCATTTCCCACCATCTTAACTCATTTTTTCACCTTTAGCTGTTTAATTGCGTTCATTACCACTCCATAAATTTTCTAAAAAATTTAAAAAAAGAAAAAAACCTGATCAACATATTTTAACAGTTAACATCTTTTCTCCTTCTGTCGCAAGGGGACGCTATTGGAATAAATTCTCAAAAGATTTAATCTACAATATGTCATGTAATATCTTAAGTGAAAGGCCTGGTTATAAATAATGTTATTCTTCAATCTCTCTCTGCCTCCATTCTCACTACCTTATATCATCCCCATCTATATAAGGATTTCATCATTATAAACAGTTATTAATTTTTAACAAATTTAATTATTAACAATTTTGGTTTATTAATTAAAGGTTAGAATGATTTGAAAGGAATATTGAATAAAACCCTCAGAGTGATCTGTACTTACCCACTAACTTGTTTTTATTAACTGATCACTATTATTTTTTACCTGTAACGAGAATTATCAAGATGAATGCCGAAATATTGAATGCTTTATATACTTTTTCAGTTGGATATTTAGATGTACTTAAATGAAATTGTGTACATTGTTTAATGAAAGCTTATAAAGATAACCATCTAACATATTTTCTGGGATAATTTTAAAAATTTACTTTCTTATTTAGGAAAATTTGTGCTATATTTTTACCAGGGTTGGAAAAAAAACCAGGTTTTTTTTTAAAAAAAACGGTTCTTTTGGTTTAAACCAGGTTTTTTTGGTTTAAACCGGGTTTTTTTTTAAAACATCCTTTTTTATTACAGATACATGCATATTTATTGATAAAAATAGACATTGTTGAATTATAAGTAGTATAAAATCATTTGAAAATAATTTAAATTAAATAATTATAGTTAATTATGTAGAAAATTTTAAAAAATCATTTTTTAATTTAAATAGATATTAGTAAAGTTATATGTTCAAACAATAAGCTACTCTGCACAGTGAAACATTGATGCTTTGAAAATGTTTATATATAATCTTTTTATTACTTATAATAAACATTTGATGTAGTTTGATGAATATAATTCTTTTCTACAATAAAAAAAAAAAAATATAACAAAATAAATTTGAGAATGTTCTTGGGGGTTTTGTGTTTTGAGAGGCAATTTGAAATCAACATTTATGGTCATTGGATTTAGCATTATAACTGATGGGAAAAATAATTTGTTATTATTAAAATACTATAACTAGCCCCCAGTTTTTGAATACTCATTCAACTTCATATTTTGGTTTTAATTCTTAAAAATAATCTCCTCGATAGAAAAAAAAAATTTTTTTTCTTTTATATTTTCACCAAAATTTTAAAGATTATCCAGTTATGTAGCCCGATATTCAAAAGCATTGTGCATGTTATGATAGATTGCTTTAAATAATCTGCATTTTTTAATGAAAATATTTTATATTAAATATGGAATATTTTTAATCCATTTTATCTTTGATCAGTTCACATATTCTAAGATTTTTCTTTAGAGCAATGGAATATGTTCACCAATGCATACTGAATTTCATCCTATACATAAAAAATAACCTAGAATCACTATATTTAATACTTTTTGCTGAAATAAAGTGTTAAACGTAGAAAATATTTATATCCAATAATTTATAAGTCTTAAATTGCGAAGAAAAACGAGAAAATATCATTAGATTTTATTGAAAAAAACCAATTGGTTTTTTTGAGAAAAAAACCAATTGGTTTAAACCAGGGTTAAAACCAATTGGTTTAAACCGTGCCAACCCTGATTTTTACACACATGATCCTTTTTATTGGTTTCTATTTTTAATGAAATTGGTCCCCCAAAGTCCCCTTTTTAAGCAAAAAATGGTCCCCCAAAGTCCCCTTTTTAAATAAAAATGGTCCCCTTTCCCCCTTTTTGAGGACTAAAATTTGTTGGGAGCCCTGAGCTTGTGAACTCAATGTTATCAGTTTAACTAGGCAATTTTTTTAAAGCTGTTTATAGATACAAATATAGCATGATAAATGATAAATAACAGTATTGTTTTATAAAGAGAATCTTATTTTTAATTAATTCTTGATAACTTTTAATTTTGAAGCAAAATTTCAAATATTGGTTAAAAGGCAATATCATAAAAAGAAACTTCTCTTGAGACTTATTTCCACTCTTGTAGCGATGTCATTTTCCTTTTCAGGGTTTTGTTCATCTGACAAAACCCTATTCAACTCTGTCCTCTGTCTGTCTGTCACAGAGTCCGTACACAAAAACTATATAAGGCAATTTTGTGTACTTATAGCTAAATACCTCTTGTCACACAACAAATCATAAAATTTAGAAAAAGACTATTATTTAAATTAAAATAATTTTAATATCATCAGTTCTTTTTTTTTTTTTTTTTTTTTTTTTTTTTTTTTCTAATTACTCTATTTTTTTTTACTTTTATAAGAGATGGAGTACTTCTGTTGCCACAATTACAAAATGTGTATTAAAAACTACAAAAAAATTAATATCTCCAAAAATAAACTGAGATAAAGCTTTCAAACAAACTGTATTTAAAAGTACATTTTTTTTCCCCTATACGATGGTGTAAAATTGAAAATGTGTGATATTTATATGTTTAAAAGTTTGCAGAAGTGTAAATTTCAAAATTGAAATTTCATTTTTTTTTTTGTTGAAATTTCATTTTTTTCATGTTATGTATATGTAAGCAACATAAATTAATGGATTAAATAAATCACATGAAAAACGTGCTTATTATTTGTTTTTATTTCATCCTATTTATGATCTATTTTGACACACGAAGTGAAATATTTTATTGATTTATTAAATTCTTATTCATTTTAATTACTAGCCACCTCTGATGACCAGTTTTGTCTCCCTTAAATTTATGCTAAGCTTTGCAATATTTTACTTTTATTAATAATTTTATTTACTTGTGTTACAGGGTTGGGTTTCTGATGCCAGAAACTGGTTTTTAACATGACAAATGTCGAAAACTGGTTTAAACCATCAAAAACTGGTTTAAACCGTCAAAAACTGGTTTAAACTGTCAAAAACTGGCTTAAACTGTCAAAAATGTGTAATGCACTTTAAACATTTTAAAAACAAGACAGAAACATTGAATAAGTCTTAATGATTTAAATAATTTTTTATTTAAAATAATTATACTGTAATTTAATAATTACAAAAAAACTACTTTAATTGCAATAAAACATTGTTTTTTTAGAATGTTCAAACAAAAGAAAATGATTTTCTACAGTTAATAATCTGGATTAATTTTACCCCCACAGTATCCTATAGCACATAATCAATTTAGCACATTTATTTACATCCAAATGGTTTCTGAGTTTAGAGTGTATGAAGCTAAAGTTACAAAATACTCTCTCAATTGTTGCTGTGTTAGCAGGGCTTGATAGCAGATGCATTGTTAGTTGAACAAGTTTGGAGGCAGGCTAAATTTTTAGATTTATAAGAGATTTTTTTTTCTTTTTTTTCTGGAAATGATAATATACAATACAGTAAAAGTGAATTTTTAATGTTACATCTAATGTTGTATATGTGTGACAGATGTTTAATGTGAAATTTTACAGATCAGTGTAGTATTTGAGGTTTCTGACAAGGTTTTTGACAAGAGATTTTAGCCATGACGGTTTAAACGACAGTTTTAACTGGATAAAACTACACACTGTCAAAAACTTGCCAACCCTGCTTGTGTAGCTTCATTGAATCTGCAGATTCTAATAGAGAAATCAAGAAATCAAGGCAGCATTTAGAGGGAAAATGATATATTCTGTTCTGGTTAGCGGAATTGGCAAAGAAATTCCAAAATAGCACCGAAAAACTGTTTATCGTTTGTTAATTTAATGATAAAGTGTTTTGAAGGAGGTATTAAACGAAACCCTCTGTGCGATCTGCAGTCACACTTACCCACTTGTTTTGATTTTTAAGAAAAAGTTCAACTCCAGATTTGTTTTCTTAACTTTTTGTGATCTATCATTTTCTTTTTTTTTTTTTCATTATGTAGATGTGTCTTACTAAGTTAAAGTATCTTATTCTTTTAAAAATTCTGTCTCTAAAATATTGATTTAAAATTTTTCAAGGATCTGATTAAAAAAAATGTACAGTCAATGTGGTGATTTTTTCACTTGTGTATTATATTTAATCTAGAATCATTTTAATTCAAGTAATGTTGCAGATATCTAAACAGTCCTTGAAAATTCTTGAATTTTATTTATTCTGAAGTGTATGAACTATTTATAGTTGGCTTAACAGATGTTTTTCTACAGAAAATTTATTGTTTGTTACTGGAAACATTTCTTCTTTTGATTTTGTTCAATAATCCTGTAAAAGTGTTCTTCAATGTCTCATCAAATGTAAGAGACTTTCTTTTAACATGGATCAGTAATGTCACCCAAGAAATGTACAGGAATCATAGCCATTCCATTTCTGACCTATAAAATTAATTATTTTTCTACATTAAGTATGCTTGCAGCACATACCTGCAATATCACCTTTTTTAGTTCTCAGGCTATCAAAACCCATGAGCTTAAGTGCCCGCCCATTATGTATGTATGCAAGTCATGCTAAAAATATCCAATTTGCTTCAAATTTTGGATATAGATTTATTGTAATAAAGCATAATGAATCTCCCTAGATAGTTTTGGGAGTTCATTGGGTTAGTATAAGAGGAGGGGACGGGGTTTAAAGCTTCCCTCTTAACTTAGATAAATGGGTTTTTCATGCTGAATTATCAGATTTCATTCAAATTTTAAGATATAGAATCAGTCTGATGAGGTGCTTCCATGATTAGTTTATTTTAGATATAGGATTATTCTGATGAAGCACCTCCATGATTAGTTTTGGATATTCATTGGTTAAGTATAAAGGAGGGTGGATAGGTGTAACCCTCCTTAATGTTAGTAAATCAGTTTTTATACAGAATTTATCAATATGCTTCAAATTTTTGATTAAGTTCATTCTGATAAGGCACTTATCTGATTTGTTTTGGGGATTCATAGTAGGGATGTACTGAATATTCGGTATCTATTTGGTATTCGGCCATGTTACTGAATATTCGGTTAGGCCGAATATCAAACTATTCGGTTAAGTCGAATATTCGGCCTGGCCGAATATCAAAATATTCGGCCGAATCCAATATTTAATAAAGCCTTGTAAAACACATTTTAAAAAACTTTTCACAATTTCTACTTTTAGCTGTCAATTTATTAATATATTTAAAATAATTAGAAATAAAATCATATTTAAATAATATAGAAGGTTTTTACATTATTTATTTGCTGTTTGTAAAGTTTAACTTAAGAAAATTAACCATGAGAAGGATTAAAATTATGATTTATTGGGATTCTCTTTAGGAATAAACGATGCGAGTGCAGATGCAAGTTCCTAAATTCTATTTAGTAAATAATCTGCTTCTTGCTTTTCCTAAAAGTCCTTAAACAAGAAAGGAAAACTTTTAAGATTAGTAATAGCTATCAAAGCAGACAATTTTTTATTTATGAAACCATAATCAACTTATTGAATCATAAACGCATTGTATTTCTTCTCACTCTAAGTCAAACTTGTGTTTTCATTTGTTGCATTAACAATAAATAAGATACCATAACTATATTTTCAACTCCCGTGCTTTGATTTCTGTGAAATATGATATGATGGGAAGGATGGAAAATGCCTTTATTCATAAGAAAAGAACTATGAGCTAGACATTCCTTTATTCAGAATTAAGTTGAAAGTATTTATACTTTATATTGAAAAAAATCTGCCTTGAGTTATTTAAAAAGAACAAATATGAGACACTACAGTTTTTCTACAGCTATTTTTTCATTATTTCTCTTTGATTTCAAAATCTTTGTTTCAATTTGTAGAAGAAATGAAATTTAAAATTTTACTAATTGAAAAAGCCTCATATTATGCTTTTTCAGTAAAAAAAGGCAGATTTTTTTCAATACTGAATGTTCTTATAAAAAGCTCTTGTTTATCAAAATATAAGTTTCTCTTATGAAATATTATGTAAAATTGTTTTAAAAAGTAACATTTTAATACCTTTAAACTTTGAAATATAAAAAGTATTTGGAAAGCCGAATATTCGGTATTCGGCCGAATAGTTACTATTCGGCTGGCTGAATATTTGGTATTCGGCCCAACAATTACTATTCAGCTAGCCGAATATTCGGTATTCAGTTTAGCTGTCAGCCGAATATTCGGTATTCGGCCAAAATCAGTATTCAGTGCATCCCAAATCAAAGGTTAAATATAAATTGAGGATCTGGGGCTACCCCCTCTTAATTTACGTAAATGGATTTTCCATGCAGAATTAACTGATTTGCTACAATTTTTGGATATACGTTTATACTGATAAGATGCTTCTCTAATTAGTTTTGGGGTTCTTTATTACATATAAAGGGGGAATAGGTGATTATCCCTAACATTAGATAAATGGGTTTTTATACAGAATTATCCAATTTACTTTAAATTTTAGATATAGGTTCTTTATGATAAGACACATCTCTGCATAGTTTTTGTTTTGTAGTGAATGGTTAAGGATAAAGGGGAGAATGGGAAATAGCCTCTCTTAAATGGGGTTTTATGCAGAATTATCCGATTTGCTTCGAATTTTCGATATTGGTTCAATTTGATAAAGTTGATTAGTTTTAGAGACTCAATTATTAAGCTAATCCCCCCCCCCTTTTTTTTGAGGTGCATTGTTCCTTGAAAAAATAAGGCTGTAATATACAATTAGTCTAAATAGCCTGTGAGCTCAATGTCATCAGTTTAACTGGGCAATATTCTTGTTATTAGTTATTTCTCATATTTCCTTTTCATGATGGCACAATTACCTTTCTGAGCCCTGTCGCACACAACTGTAATGGGTTTAAGTCAGGGTTGGGTTTCTGACATCTGAAACTGGTTTTTGACATGACAAGCATCAATAAAGAATGCTGCCCAGTTAAACTGATGGCATTGAGCTCACAGGCTACAAATACTAATTGTACATTAAAGCCTTGTATTTTCAAGGGTTAATTCCGTTCGAAAAAAATTAAGAAGGGGAAAGAAGCTCTTTCCTTTCCTCTTTTTTTATACTTAATCATTGAACCTCCTATACTATCAAAGACATGCTTTATCATATAAAAAATCTATATACAAAATTCAGAGCAAATGAGATAATTCTTAATAAAAACCCATTTAGCATTTATATAATTTAAAAGGAGTTATACCCCTCTTTTATACTTAACCATTAAACTTCCAAAACTATTCAGAGATTTGAACGAAATCTGAAAATTCTGCTTGAAAAACCCATTTATATAAATTAAGGGGGCGGGCATTAGAACCCCTGTTCCCCCTATTTATACTTATTCAATGAACACCTAATAACAGTCACGGAATCGCCTCATCAGAATGATCCTAATCTAAATTTTGAAAGAAAACTTAATTCTGCATAAAAATCCCATTTACATCAACTAAGGGGAGGGGCATGAGCCCCCCGTTCCCCCTCTTATACATATCGAATGAACTCCAAAAAATTATCAGGGAAGCACCTTGTCAGGATATACCTACATACAAAATTTCAAGTGGATCGGATATTTTTATCATGAGTTATCGCGTTACGCACGTACGAACGTACATACAGAACGGACAGGCACATAAGCTCTCAGGCTATGATAGCCTGTGAGCTAAAAAGAAAAAAAAAAAGAATACTGCCCAGTTAAACTGATGGCATTGAGCTCACAGGCTACAAATACTAATTGTACATTAAAGCCTTATATTTTCAAGGGTTAATTCCGTTAAAAAATTAAGAAAGGGAAACAGCTCTCTTCTTTCCTCTTTTTTTATACTTAATCATTGAACCTCCTATACTATCAAAGACATGCTTTATCATATAAAAAATCTATATCCAAAATTCAGAGCAAATTAGATAATTCTTAATAAAAACCCATTTAGCATTTATATAATTTAAAAGGAGTTATCCCCCTCTTTTATACTTAACCATTAAACTTCCAAAACTATTCAGAGATTTGAACGAAATCTGAAAATTCTGCTTGAAAAACCCATTTATATAAATTAAGGGGGGGGGGCATTAGAACCCCTGTTCCCCCTATTTATACTTATACAATGAACACCTAATAACAGTCACTGAATCGCCTCATCTGAATGATCCTAATCTAAATTTTGAACGAAAACTTAATTCTGCATGAAAATCCCATTTATATCAACTAACGGGGGGGGGGGATTAGAACCCCTGTTCCCCCTATTTATACTTATTCAATGAACACCTAATAACAGTCACGGAATCGCCTTATCAGAATTATCCTAATCTAAATTTTGAACGAAAACTTAATTCTGCATGAAAATCCCATTTATATCAACTAACGGGGGGGGGGGGGGGGGGGGGATTAGAGCCCCTGTTCCCCCTATTTATACTTATTCAATAAACACCTAATAACAGTCACGGAATCGCCTTATCAGAATGATCCTAATCTAAATTTTGAACGAAAACTTAATTCTGCATGAAAATCCCATTTATATCAACTAACGGGGGGGGGGGGGGATTAGAACCCCTGTTCCCCCTATTTATACTTATTCAATGAACACCTAATAACAGTCACGGAATCGTCTCATCAGAATGATCCTAATCTAAATTTTGAACGAAAACTTAATTCTGCATGAAAATCCCATTTATATCAACTAACGGGGGGGGGGGGGCATTAGAGCCCCTGTTCCCCCTATTTATACTTATTCAATGAACACCTAATAACAGTCACGGAATCGCCTTATCAGAATTATCCTAATCTAAATTTTAAACGAAAACTTAATTCTGCATGAAAATCCCATTTATATCAACTAACGGGGGGGGGGGGGGGGGGGGGCATTAGAACCCCTGTTCCCCCTATTTATACTTATTCAATGAACACCTAATAACGGTCACGGAATCGCCTCATCAGAATGATCCTAATCTAAATTTTGAACGAAAACTTAATTCTGCATGAAAATCCCATTTCTATAAATTAAGGGGGGGGGGGGGGCATTAGAACCCCTGTCCCCCTATTTATACTTATTCAATGAACACCTAATAACAGTCACGGAATCGCCTCATCAGAATGATCCTAATCTAAATTTTGAACGAAAACTTAATTCTGCATGAAAATCCCATTTATATCAACTAACGGGGGGCATGAGCCCCCCGTTCCCCCTCTTATACATATCGAATGAACTCCAAAAACTAATCAGGGAAGCGCCTTGTCAGGATATACCTACATACAAAATTTCAAGTGGATCCGATATTTTTATCATGAGTTATCACGTTACGCACATACGCACATACATACAGAACGGACGGGCACATAAGCTCTCAGGCTATGATAGCCTGTGAGCTAAAAACTGGTTTAAACTGTCAAAAACCGGCTTAAACCATCAAAAACATGTAATGTGCTTTAAAAAAATTTAATTACAAGAGGGAAACATTGAATAAGTCTTAATGATTTAAGTAATTTTTTATTTAACATTAATTACTGTAATTTAATAATTAGAAAAAAATTAAATTTTTTTAATTGCAATAAAACATTTTTTGTGTTTTAGAATGATTAAACAAAAAAAAATTATTTTATACAGTTAATAATCTGGATTAATTTTACCTCGCAGCATTCCCATAGCACATAATCAATTTAACACATTTATTTACATCCAAACAATTTCTGAGTTTAGAGTGTATGAAGCCAAAGTTAGAAAATACTCTCTCAATTGATGCTGTGCTAGCAGGGCTTGATAGTAGAAGCATTGCTAGTTGAGCAAGTTTGGAGGCAAGCCAAATTTTCTGATTTATTAGAGATTTTTTTTTTTTTTTTTTTTTCAAAAATGATATTTTACAATAGAGTGATTGTGAATTTTTAATATTACATCTAATGTTGTATATGTGTGACAGATATTTAATGTGAAATTTTACAGATCAGTGTAGTATTCAAGGTTTCTGACGAGGTTTTTGACAACAGGTTTTTGACATGACGGTTTAAACCGGATAAAACTGCACACTGTCAAAAACTTGCTAACCCTTTTTGGTTTAAGTCTTAGGGAAAATATTTTTTAACTGAAAGTTTATAACTTTATAATATTCTTATTGTTTGTTTATAGTTGTAATTTTGGCTTAGAACAAGTATGATTTCATTAATTGGGTACTACTGTATTAATAATTTGTGCCTGAGGTATTTGTTTGTTGTTTATTAAAATAAAATAAAAATATTTTAAAAGAAAATTTTCTTAGGTATATTTTTACGAATCTTCAAAACACCGAAAAATAAAATTCATTAATGGCATCAAAATATTTTCTCTTTCCTCTTAAGAAGTTTGATTGAAATGATATGTGTTGGATGAACATCATGTTTTAAGAGCTTAATTATGTTCTTGAAATTCTTTTTTACTTTATATGTATTTTAGTTTTTTAAGTTTGATGATTAATTTTTCAATAAGAAATTTGTAATTGTAAAAACATAACTAAAAATATGTCCTTGCTATTCTTACTTATTTCTATTGTGTAATTTTATACTTAGGAGATATACATGGGAATTTTTCGGATCTTGTATGTTTTGAGAAAACATTATGGCGCATGGGTCCACTATTGACTCCTGCTAATTTTCTTTTTCTTGGTGATTATGTGGATCGAGGACAGCATGGAATTGAAGTAAATTTTCTAAATACTCATCATTTTAATGTTAATCAATATTTTTTTCACTCCTTTTTTAACAGCTAATTTAGAGGTTAAATTTAGAGACTTGCATTGGATTGGACTCAATTAATTCTCTTTCATTGTATTTAAAATGAATTTGGCTCAAATTAGTTTTTTTTTTTCTTTATATGCCCAGATCAGAACTGGGCTTAATTGTTTCCAGACCATATTGGCCTTTCATACATTTTTCCCCTATAAAAATAATAATAGTAATATGTAAAGCGTAATAAAATAGTAACATGAAACAGTAATATGTAATATAATGTATGTGCACAATGTATGCATCTAATTTATATATAATGTATATACACAATCAGTGTTCTCGCTGACATTTGTCCAACGTTAATAATTTGGCTAATTAAAAATAAAAAACATTCGCCAAAAGAAAAAAGCATTAGCAAAATAAATTCGCCGCATATCAAAAAAAAAAAAAAAAAAAAAAAAAAAAAAAAAAATCATCAATTCTTTAATGTACTTCCTTTTTTTTCAATATGTTCTAAAATAACCTAAGTTTTTATAACTGCGACACCGATTCATATTAATCTAATTTCAACTATCCACTACAAATATATTAAAAATATGTATGTATGCATATGTATGAAAAACGAAAAAGAAAAGAAAGAAAAAGCAAAAACTGAGCACTAGAAATTTGGCGAATCTAATCGCTTGTTTACTCGCCAAATGAAGAATTTAGTCGCAATTTGGCACAATGGCGAGCGACAGCGAGAACCCTGTACACAATTATACATACAATGTGCAATTGTAATATGTATAATTATATGCATTTATGTAATATACAATTATAGATACACATATAATATAACATAATGTAATATGTATAATAATCATGTAAATTGTAATAAAAATATTAATATAGACCCTGGTTCGATTCCCGGCTTGGAGACTTTTTTCACTGTGTTGGCTGTGCTCCTTTTAAGTAACTAAAAACTTTAAGTATTATGGAATCCAAGGCATGAGAAATTTTCTTCAGAAATTTTTTAAAGAATTATATAGATTTATTCAGAACATTTGTTTAAATATGCTGAAAGCCAGATTTCTTTCTTTTTTTAAATCTATTTTATTTTTTTAATATAAAAAAAGCCTCTTAATACTGACCTTAAAATGTATTGGGACAAAAGAGCAAAAACATAACATAGTTATGAATATTTGAACAAAATCATGTAACATATAGCAGAAGAAAAAAAAAAAAAAAAAAAAAAAAAAAAACACTGCTCTTTTTTTAAGATGACCAAGTATATCCCAGAATAAGGATAGCGAATCTTTTCATCTACATGCCAAATTTTTTGAAAAATATGTTTGATGCGAGCATGACGTGCCAACAATAAAAACATTAATAAATAAAAAAATTAATCAAAATTACTTAAAATTTTGATTTTTGCATTAAAAAATATGCATAATATTTGATGTTAAACTTTAGAAATTTAGTTTTAAAATATTATTTCTGTTATCTCATCTTAGATGCCAAATAATTTATATCAGTTTTGTACTTACATTTTTTCAAAAATGCAAATTGAATTGGATTCATTTGACAGTATGTTTTTACTTGAATTTTTCATATTATTTATTTCTGAAAAGAATGATTCACAGAAAAAAAAAAAAAATTGTCAAAATGGGCAATTTTTTCTACAGATTTTATTGTCTGTAATTGGAATCCATATTGTTATGATTTTACCATTGGTGTTTTTGCTTATAATGCCTTTTTAATATTTCTTTTGTGATAATCTCTTAATTCTCTCTTATTCTGAAAATTTTGTGATCCAATAAAATATTGTCCTAAATTGAAATGCATTAAGTTATATTTCAGTTTCTTTAATCTGTATGACAATGATGGCAACTAAGCGAACTAATTAAATTCAGATAAACAAAAACAACATCTAGATTATGCATTTTGTGAAATTCTACTATATTTTGATGTAGAAACTGAGGCATGTATGCTATTGGTTCTCCATCACTGTCTTATAATTTATTAAGATATTTACAAAGATACTTTGTAGGATGTAGAATTTTGTAGTACAAGTTAGGAATTTTTAGGATTATTTTAAAGTTTGGTCTTTATTTACGTTTTAAAGCTAAATTAAGAGTAGTTTTATGTTCGGCATATGTGCTTTCAATAAATAGCATTAAATTTAATTTCTTTACATATTTTGTGATTCTCTTCATATGTTTATATTTCTATTTTTTTTTC
This sequence comes from Maratus speculifer, assembly GCA_964019185.1. NCBI lineage: Eukaryota > Metazoa > Arthropoda > Arachnida > Araneae > Salticidae > Maratus > Maratus speculifer. The sequence goes on from OZ025290.1 coordinate 200,235,413, forward strand.
TTCAGCATTTTCTCTTATTTTTTCTGTTTTTTAATTATTTTTTTATTTTGAGGTGGAAGGGGGGGGGGGGGCTTTGGCATTTGGACTAACTTCTTTATGCTTCTTTATTTTTTTCAAGAATTAATTTTTATTTTTAACTATTAATTTGCATAATATATTAGTTGATATATTATGCAAATAAATAGATAGTTTAAACTTCCACTTAAACAAAGTATTTTGAAGGTGCTTACAAATGGGAGTACAAATGATTTAATTAAAAGGGCTAGTGGAAAGTTGAATTTTTCATTTTCTGTAATTTTTATATTTGTTATAAAATGCAATCCAACATTTGTATCTGAGTGTTATATATAAAAGTACATTAAAAGAATGAGGATGCTCAATACTTTTAATCAAGACTGTCTAGATACCATATTATTTATGCAACAAAAGAAAGATGGACATTTTCTTTAATTAGTGTATAAATCAGTTTTATGTATATATTTTTTAATTCAATGCCTTTTTAAAATTTGTTTTTGATCAAGTACATATAAATCCTTAGTTTAATCTTTTTTTTTATATAAAGTATTATTATAATTGTTTCAAAACCAATTATTAAGAAACTTATTTATTTATTTTAATTTATCATAGGTTGTGGCATACCTTTTTTGTCAGAAAATTTTAGCACCTGAAAAGTTTTATCTTCTAAGAGGAAATCATGAAGTTCGTCATATTCAGCAGATGTTCACATTTTATCAGTAAATATTTATTTATTCTATTTAAATGTATTACTTATTTATTTATTTATAATGCATGTCTCAGTCTTAAAAACGTATAACCATACAATAAAATGTTAAATGACCATTTTTTCCTGTTTATAAAACTCATCACAGAATTGATTTTTTTTTTTTTTTTTTTTTTTTTTTTTGTAATAGAAAAATTTGATAAAATAAAGAACACATGCACACAAAAATATCATTTTATTGCCGAAACGTCAGTGAAGGCTTACTTTGGAGACACGAAATTTTTTGGTTTCTGTCAGTCTGTCTGTCTGTTCCGCGATAACTAATGCAAAAAGAATCCAATTGACTTGAAATTAAGTGGGTATGCTAGTGAGGCACTGGGATTAAACTGTATAGTTTTTTGTTAGATTTAATTCATTCGTTCGGAAAATATAGAATATTTTATTTTGTGCAATAATGCTTTTCTGTGGCAAATCCAATGATTTTCAGTTTTTTTTTCTTGAGAGAAAATGACATATTTCATTAATGGAATTCACCGATAAATGGATACTAAAATTTACCAGTTAAATTATTCGTATTGTTTTGAAATTTTGTCTACACATTTGTCAGATTTTTAAAATTATTACTGTAAATTTTGAAATTTTTTTTATAAATGTGTTCCAATAATATAAACTAATTTGTTTTAGAGATTTACTTATTTCAAATGTATTTATTTCACTTTCTTTATTTTCTCTTAATGGTTGCTAAGCAACCATTCATCCTAATCCTTATTTTATAATGTTATAATTTTGAATGCGTGTACAAAAATTTAAATAAAGTCAACATCAAAACTGATGAATTAATTAATGTCTTTGTATATTTGCATATATATTTAACATAGCCCAGAAAAGAACATAGGGTATGTTTTATTAATTTTATTCAAATATTTTCCTTAATAATTCAAATTTTCCTTCTTTTTCATACAGAATCAATAGCGATTTTTTAGATAAAATTTAACCAATTTCCTTTATCTTTGCCAAAAAAAATCTAAATCTGGAATAGTTTTTCAATGGCAATAAGTTTCAATTAAGCAATTTCCATTCGAAAAATTTTACTAAGAAAAAATAAAAATGACGTCAGAATTCAAATAAAAATAAATATAGTACTTTGTTAAATATTAAACACAGAAATTTGTTTCGTTAATAAGAATTTTTCTGACAAAAATGGGGGCATAATTAGAAGTAAAAGAAATAAAAAAGAATTATATTTTTAACAAATTTTTCACTTGGTAAAATTTGACGTCATAATTGAAATAAAACAGGTATTTTATAGTAGTCGTTAAAAGTACAAGAAACCAGATAGCAATAACTCATGAATAATGACATCATTGCCGAAACTTCAGTGAAGGCTTATTTTGGCGACACAAAATTTATTGTTTTCCGTCTGTCAGTCCCCGATAACTGCCACAAAATGCAATCAAAACTTTTTTTTTTGTCGGAAACAAAATTGTAAACCCCTAGATTACTGAGTTTACACTTTCAAAAGTTCCTGATACATTAGATTTAGGTGTTTGTGGTGGGCAGGTATGTAGAAGTATGAAGATAATGAAAAATGCTTTTAAAAACTGTTATTTATCCTTATAAATCAAAATGTATAAAGAAATACAAGATATACGATAACCATTAGCAGATTGATAGAAAGTTACAAATTTAAATTTAATGAGACTACAGGGGGTTCAGGGGGCTCTGCCCCCCCTGAAGAAATTTACTGTGGAAGAAATTTGGAAGAATTTACTATGGAAGAAATTTACTATTATAAAAATAAAAAAAAATAATAGATCATGAAAATTTCAGAACATCCTAACATAACTAAATCTTTAACGCATTTGATGGCTGAAAATTTCTTATTCGTATTTTATTTTTATAAATAATAACGTAATTCGAAAATTTTAAATTACAGTTTCCAGGAAGTTGAATATTACCCTAAGTGTGCTTTAAAAAAAATTATGTGCAAAGCTGACGTTGAGGCTCCTGATCAGCAGATTTACTAGTTAATATAGATTATATATATATTTACTCCCTGATCGCCAAGTAAAGGAACAAAAATGTAAAGTTATTTTTTCTGTAACTTTTCAACAATAAGAAAAAAGGATGATTTAACCAACATCATATAAAAAAATTAATTACATAATAGAAATATAATCCTTGACAGTGTTAACATAACCTAATGTTTTAAAAATTGCATTAATATGTGTTTTGTAACCAATATTTTGTTATGACTTTTTATGCTATGAATTTTAAACTCATAAAATATTTCCCATAAAAAATTGCAAATAATACTTAAAATTTTACACTAAATATACTAATAGTATTTTTTAAGTATCTTTTTATTGTGTTATTTTATTAATGTATTGCAAGTTGTTTAAAAAATAGTTTAATCAATCTTTAAATGTAATCTTAATTTTTAAATGTTCCAGTAATTGATTTATAAAGTAAACCAATTCTGATTCTACTTTCCTAGGGAATGTTTGAATAAATTTGGTGATAAGATCGGATTAGATGTGTGGAATGCAGTGAATGATTGCTTTGACGTGATGCCATTAGCTGCTGTTGTTGACAGAAAGGTGTGATTAAATTAGCTTTCTAAAATTAGAATACAGTTTGAATTTATATGTTTTTATTTCCTTCTCAGTTATTGTCAAGGTCCGACAAACCCAAGGCACCAGGTCACCCGGGTGACTAAAAACTTCCTCTTGGCGATTAACTTTTTACCAACTTATTAATTTAATCTTTTTTTTCTTTAACCAAAAGAAAAATTCCATGTGGGAAAATCTTCTTAATAGCATGATTATTTGCAATGGAAGAAAATACACCATACCAATACTAACAGAAAAGAATAATTTACTTGATCCTGAAAAATCTATTGACAATGGTATTTGTAATAAAATTTCTTGTTGGGAATTAAAGGTATGGATATTAATTTAACTGTTTTCATGTTTAATTTCATAGTTTCTTTCTATTAATTTTTTATACAGTGTAAAAGTGGTATTATCTTAAAATTTTTGCTCAGTTTGATTTTTTTATTGATTAGTTAACTTGTTCACTGCAAAATGATACATATCACTCAGAAACAGACGAATACGATTATGAGTAGCCAATGTTCCATTTCGCAGTGAATGCGTTAATGTAAAAGAAATGATTCTTCAAGTTGGTTGCTAAGAATTTTTCTAGGCACCTAAGAATTTTCAACTTTTGTCAGTCCAGGGTTACCTCCAATTCAAACTTATTGTTACTTTTTGAGAAAAAAAAGAAAGATCAAGAGATATTCTAATTGCTTAATTTACTTGCAAAATTAAGTACTCTTGGAAAGTAAACTTAAATTAATTTACTACAGTAAACATTCTCTAATCGAGCATTGGCGGGACCTGACTGATGTCAGATTATGAAATTTTCTAGATTGCAGGAGGAATGTCAGGGAAAATGTTTAGAAGTTAGAAATAAACAAAAAATTACAGTAAAGCAAGTTTTTTATTCTTTAAACAGCTTGACTATAGTAAAAAAAAAAAATTACTCAATAATGTAAAGTACAACATACAAGGATGTATGTTTCAAAACATGCCTTATCCAGAAAATCAAGTTTTGGGAAATCACCAAAAGCCTCTAACTGAGAGCATAGGTTTTCATTATAAACCAAAATTTTACAGTGGCAGAAACAGGGAATAAAACTACTTTTGTAATGGACTGTTGCATAGTTTTTCATTTTTAAGTTCCATCAGATTGTTATAGACATTAGATGTGATTAAACAATTTTTTTCCCCAAAAGTCATGCCGAATTAGAAGAAGTTTTCTGTACTAATAATAATTTTCAGATATGACATTAGTTTTTTCATGATTATTTCTGTCATTGATATGAATTTGGTTTGTCTAGCATAGTATGTAGTATACATACACATCTATAAATCATATATAGGGCTGAAAAAAAAAATCTTAACTATCAATAATTAATTGCAGGAAATGCGTTTCTAAATAAGTTATGGATTTTCTAAATTGTTTATTTAGACATCATCTTTTGCCTTAATAAACTAGGAAGATTTTTTTACAGTATTTCTGAATGTGCTGGAAAGTGTTTCCTAATTTTAGTTGGATAAATGATTTTTTGTTCTTGAAATTTATGAAATGAAAATATAAACTTATTCCTGAATTCCCGTAACTGCATCCTCTCCAAACTTTTGTCACCATTATTTCTAACAAACAATCCTCCATTTATTTAATCACAGAACTATACAATTAAATAAAACTATTAAAAAAAAGTTGTGACAAAAATTCGCAGAAGTTGTCAGTTATGAAACTTAAGCTACTACATGTGTCAAATGACCCATCACAATAAATAGATGAAGTTGCATAATATTTATTGGTAAAAAAATAAACAAGCTAAAGAAAACCATTTTGCATAAATTAGCACTGTAAGTAATTTTATCCTATTTGTTACTGCTGTCATTGTTGAAATACAAGCTAGAGATTTGCACGGGTCAATTTCCATTAACAGCATTTCGGCCAGCCCGGGCTCGGTTCGGGCCTGAATTTTTTTCCTAGAGTCTTGGGCCAGGTTTGCAATAACTTACTTTTTCTTTATGAAGCAAAGACTGATTTCATTCTTCCCAATCTTCACGGACCAAAATAATCAATTCCTATTGAATCATCCTGTAGGAAAATCCTTTTCTCGATATGGCCAAGTCTGTTTAAAAATCAGTAAAATTTGGCTTGGTTCAAATTTTTTGCAAAAAAGGCATATACTTTTAAGTCATCATTATTCTACAATTAAACATTTGAATTTATTCTTTTTAAAGAATCATAGATTACTAGACTTATTACAATAGAGTTAAACAGGGAAAAAAAAAAAAAACCCTGATTATGTCGGAATTTTCTTTTAAACTGAAAACTACAAATTTCATTTAAACTGTTCATTCATGCAAAATGAATACAATAATATGCGAGAAAAAAATATATTAAACATTTACACCTGCTAAGAAGGGAACATATTTTTTTCTTTCCAATACAATTCCGTCTTAGAAGATTTTACTTTTATCATATACCATTTTTTAAATTTTCATTTCTCCATTACATGGAATATGGATTAATAATAATAATGATAACTGAAACATTTACATACAACAAAGGTGCAATAAAAGCATAAATATCGCAGCCTACGACACTTCTGCATAAATGGAGATTATAAACATGAAAAAAAAAAAAAAAAAAAAGACTAAGATAAGTTTTATGGTTTGAACTCGTCTGTGAGATTAAAAATCAATGTTCTGTAGAAATTCATTCTGGCAGAGTCAGGCTGATAAATTTTCTCTACGGGCGGGCCATGTCATGTCGCGCTCGGGCCAAAATTTTAACTTTAATAATGGGCAAGGGCAAATTTATTTGCATATGGATCAGGCTGGGCTCGAGCCTGGAAATATTGGCCCGTGCAGACCTCCAATACAAGCAAGACCCATGAAAGATTAAAAATTTAGCAACCATGATTTACAAGATATTAACAGAACATATACTAAATAAAAGTGTGACAGAAAAGACCAGACACATGACTTTTTTATCTGTGGATATAGGGAAGGGAATACTGGTTTAAATGAAGATTTTGTCGCTTGTTTCCTTAGACTGCAGCTTGTCTTATTTGGGTGAATGTTTAACATGTTTCATTTTTATACAGTAATATAAATTCTAAAATATTTCTGTAAAAAGAATGAAGCTGGTAACCATTGTTTTTAAAACAAAATGTTTACCAGTTGATAAGTTTATGTATTGTACTTTTTTTTTTTAACTGTATTGTTTTAAACATCTGTTGTTAAATGTATTTGTACTGGCTTTACTTTGAATAGATATTTTGTGTTCATGGAGGCATCCCACCACCTTGGTACTTGACTAGTGGTCACTTAAATGAAATCAATACCATACCCAAACCACTTTCTGATCCTGAAAAAGAGAGTGCTTTGGCTTGGGAACTTATGTGGAATGATCCTATTAAGTAAGGCATTATTTTAAACACTTTACTTCACTTTTTCACTTGTTTTAATAGATGTAAACTATGGTGGTATTTTAAGACCCATGATAAAATAAACCTAAATAAACAGATATCACCTTGCAATGTATGATCATAATTCAAGAGATGAATCACTAAAGGGTGTTTTTTTTATTTTGACAAAACATGTGTTTATTTGATAATTTTTATCAAATAATTAATGTAATCCTGGCTTAGTTAATCCCTAACTTCAACATTTTTCTCACTGTGGTGCTATGCTTAGCTAGCAATGTGATAATTCATTTATTAAATGTTCAATAATTTCAAGCTTAATTTCACTGCTGAAATTAATTGAAAAATTAATTAAAAAATTATGTATGTTTAATGCAATTTTATAAATACAATGAGACTATTCGCCTTCAACTTTGTGCCGAAATGAGTTTTATTGTACCTTTCAGACTTCCTTCAATGTTAAAGAAAAGTGTTATAGGGTCTGCATTTTTATCTTCACAAAATATCTTGAAGCGAGACGTACATTTAGCATTGAAATTAATAATATTTACATTTTTTGTAATCCATTTTTTTATGTTGGCACTAAATTTTCTTTCTATGCATAACACAATACACAAGAAGCATTTCAAGTTTCTCATCTTTAATTTTCAGTAGACATTATTTTCTGTCACAACACAACACATTTTCTCTGTTTCCCAATATCGTTAATTAAGGTATTGAGGTATGAATAACAAAATACATTGCATTGAAGCCTATTTTGCAATGATTATAGATGATTGAATGCTAAAATTAAAAAATTAAGCCTTAATAAATAGGAAACTACTAAACCAAATGATACCCCACTGTAAAATTTATCAAAAAAAAAAAAAAAATAAATAAATAAATAAATAAAAATCAAATAAGTTTGCATTTAAATTTTCAATATGAAAAGGATTCCTTAAGCAGCTTATATTTTTAGAACATAAACTGACTTAAAGTCCACACATTCATTTTCTCATTGTAACATTTGTAGTGAAAAGTTTATGAATTGAAAATATTCCATCTATTTATATTAATTTTATTATCTGAATGTATCGCAAATGATGTATATATTATTTTAGCATTGCTTTGTTTAGTTGCAAAATTATTTAAAATATTTTTATTATTTTTTTTTTAATAGGTGTGTAAAAACCCGGAATATTGATAAATATGAAATTTCTACAAAAAGCATGTGTTACAAATGCATAAATAAATAAAAACAATGTTCTTGTGTTCATGTTTTTAAAAAAAAAATGCCAAATATATATTTTAGCAGACAAAATATAAAAAGTTAATTACTATTATTCACAAGAGAAAATTTTGAATGTTTAATTTATTTTGGGGAAAAATATTTTTGAACCATTTTATATTTCATTTATTTTAATATATCCTGTAATCTTTTGCAATTTTTTTTTTCTTTTTTGTGTGTTAAATTGAAAGTATGTCCATTAAAGAGATAGTAAACTTATCTTATTACTAGCTTTGAATCATAGAATAATTTAATTTTTCTTTTTAACAGTCCAGATACTATTGATGCAAAGATAATGGAACAACTTAAAGAGAGTAAAGGATTTCTTCCAAACACTAGAAGGGGAACAGCTCATATATTTTCAACAGAGGCTTTGGAAAATTTCTTGACATCTCATGGTTTATCTCATGTAATACGAGCTCATGAAGTTCAGCAAGCTGGTTTTAAAGTAATTCCTTTTGCCTTCTACAGTTTAATTCATGTATCATTAACTCTTTTTTTTTTAGTTTATGAAATGAAAGAAAGAAATTTATATCAAGAACTGTAGATAACTACATTTATAATTATAATGCCTACATTTACCTTTTTCTTTATTAAAATACCAATTTTAGGCATTAGTTTTAAATCTTTAAAAAATAAAAAGATAATTTTATTTATCACAAAATATATCATCATTATCATATTAAAAGATGCAGTAATAAAAAAGTCTATTCACTATAAATGACACTTAAAAATTAAATCTAAGAATGTTTTTGTTCATTCTTGAATATCATCAATTAGCACAATCGAAAGAATATTCCTTCTTGAGCTTTTATTTCATTTGATGATTCAGCAAATCCCTCATTTTTCTCATATTTTTTCCTTCTTTCTTCAAGCATTTTCAAATATCTGGGGTCAATGACCTTTTTTAGGTCTTTTATTATAATAATTTTATTTATCACAAAATATATCGCCATCATCTTTTTATTTTTTAAAAGTCTAAAACTAATGCCTAAAATTGGTATTTTAATAAATAAAAAATAAAAATAAAAAAGATCTTAGGTTTATTTTTTATTTTATGCAGTGCTTGGTTCAAGCCAAAATCGAATTTTTCATAACAGAAAAATTTCAGGGCTCCCAAATGGTCCCCTTTAGTCCCCTTTTTTTTATTTTGGTCCCCCAAGTCCCCTTTTCTGTGTCTAAAAAAAATCACCACAAAATTAAAAAAAAAACTCTGAAAATCACTAAAAGCTTAAAAATCCAAGAAGACAAAAATTTTTTTAAGTGGGCATAAAAAAAGCATTATAATGGGTATAAAAAAGCATTGTAATTGAAGTTCTTTCATGAATCTAAATGTTAAAAAATCACAACAGAATACAGGCAAATTTTAAGAATCTCATTAAAATTCTTAAAAATTAAAAAATTGCAAAACACAAAAGTTACTATGTTAAACTACTGCTTGACCAGTCTTCAATAATGGGCCTTGGCATGCTTTAACCCCCCCCCCCCTCACCTAAAAAAAAGTGAAGCTTTTTTGAATGGAAAGAATCATTGAATTGTGTGGAAACAGACGATTAAAACTAAGAAAAAATAATTTAAAGTCCACAACTCTGAATCATATTAAAGAAAATGGTTGGAGTAAAATGCTTTTTCACATTTTTTTACTTCTTTTTTTATCTTTATAAAAAGAAATATTGAATACATGAAATAATTTCGACTTCCAGTTTTGATGGATTTATACATTTTAGAAGGTCCTGAACACAATTTTAGTGGTTTTTAGAAAATGTCTGTTAGAAAGTGCTGTATCTCAAGAACTAATGAACAGATAATGCACAAAACTTTAGACTCACTTAGACCTTGATACAAACTAGAGCTGATTAGTTTTTAGTGTATATCGCTCAACAAGTGACACTGTTATGCTGCATTATTCACAATTTCATTAATAGCTCTATCTCAAGAACTAATGCACTGATTTTCATAAAACTTCAGCAGTTTTCAAACTCAACCCCTAATTAAACTACAGCAAGATTCAATCTCATTTGAAGGGTTGACTGAAGAAGGTATCTCATCGAGCCCAACATTTTGCTAGGGTCTCATTTTGACCCCAGACAATTAGGGTATTTCTTCATGTGTATGTGGGGTGGGGAATCAAAAAATTGATTTTTTTTCACACATCCTTTTAAAATTCTTGGCCTAAGCAGCCATTTCCCGCCGTCTTAACTCATTTTTTCACCATTAGTAGATGGTTTAATTTTAATTGTGTTCCTTACTTCATAAATTTTCTAAAAAATTAAGAAAAAAAATCTGCTTAACATATCTCAACGGTTAGCATCTTTTCATCCCTTTCTGACACCAGAGGATGCTATTGAAATAAATTTTCAAAAATATAATCTACAATATGGCATGTAATATCTTAAATGAAAAGCCAGGTTATGAATAATGTTATTCTTTACTCTATCTCTACCTCCATTCTCACTGTTTTATACAATATCCATCTATATAAGGATTTAATCATTATAAACAATTATTAATTTTTAACAAATTTCATTATTAACAATTTTGGTTTATTAATTAAAGTTTAGAATGTCGTTTTGAAAGGAATATTAAATAAAACTCTGAGTGATCTGGGATCACACTTACCCACTTGTTTTTATTAACTGATCACTATTATTACTTTCTTCTATCTTCAATAAAATAAATATTGTAATCAAAATTATTTCGACTTCCTATTTTCGACGAATTTACACGTTTTAGGGGGTCAGATATTCCAAAAAAACATGTTTTTACAAAATGTCTGTCTGTTCGTGTATGTGTGTATGTGTCCGTATGTCGCCATTCTACCTTCAAAAAGTGTATGAAGTTATACATAGAATTGAACTAAATTTTTTGTGAATGTTTTTGGCTGTGGCAAGTAGACCCTGCTTCAGTTTTGAAATATTCTGCCGGAAAGGGGTGCTGCAATCGCGATGTTTGTGCCATTTTCAATATTGTACCGACCAAAAGTATATGAAGTTATGCATCGAATTGAACCAAATTTTTTCTGTAAGTGTATGACTATAGCTAGTTGGTCCTCCCTGAATTTGAGAAAAATCCACCGGAAGGGGGTGCTGCAATCACTATTTTTGTGCTATTTTCAATATTGTACCGACCAAAAGTATATGAAGTTATGCATCGAATTGAACCAAATTTTTTCTGTAAGTGTATGACTATAGCTAGTTGGTCCTCCCTGAATTTGAGAAAAATCCACCGGAAGGGGGTGCTGCAATCACTATTTTTGTGCTATTTTCAATATTGTACCGACCAAAAGTATATGAAGTTATGCATCGAATTGAACCAAATATTTTGTGTAACTGTATGGCTATGGCTATTTTGTTCTCCCCGAATTTGAAAAAAAGTCTGCCGAAAGGCGGTGCTGCAATAGCGAATTTGATGCCATTTACAATATTGCACCACCAAAAAGTCTATGAAGTTAGTTCTGGAACTGAACTAAATTTTTTGTATATGATTTTTTTTTTGGTAAGGCAAGTAGGTTCTCCCTGAATTTGAAAAAAAAATCTGCCTATCATTCTATTCTCCATCGGCTCGTGCAGAGATGGAAATTTGTTTTTACTCCAATTAATTGACTGAAGCAGAAATTTAAGATGAAAATCAAAGTTGGTATGGTATTAATTTAAAATGAGTAACTATTTTTTTTTTAATTATAAAATGTACATATGAGATAGAAGAAGGTTTTGGGATTGGCACATCCAACTAGTTTTTTACCTGTAACGAGAATTTTCAAGGTGAATTCCAAAATATTGAATGCTTTATATGCTTTTTCATTAGCATATTTAAATGTGTTTAAATAAAATTGTGTACATTGTTTAATGAAATCTTATAAAGATAACCATCTTACATATTTTCTGGGGTAATTTTAAAAATTTACTTTCTTATTTAGGAAAATTTGTGCTATATTTTTACACACATATGATCCTTATTTGGTTTCCGTTTTTAATAAAATTGGTCCCCAAAGTCCCCTTTTTAAACAAAAATTGTGCCCCAAAGTCCCCTTTTTAAATGAAAATGGTCCCCTTTCCCCGTTTTTGAGGGCTAAAATCTGTTGGGAGCCCTGAAATTTTAAATTCTTGCACTTATGTACAAGAGCTTACAGGAGAAGAAGAAGAAGAAGAAGAAAATCTCCTGTCTTTCACACCATTTTTATTTGTATTTCTTTTTCATTTACTGGTAGATTTTTTTTTTAATAACATGTCTAGTAAAATTTTGCAAAAGATGTTTTTAGTGAATTTTGATATGTTTTGTTATATTTTTCATCCAAGGATATAAGTTTTAATTATGTTATATGCATAAATAATTAAACATGCAATAAGTTTATTTTGAACTAGGTTAATTTTTGCGTACAGGGAATTTTTTTTATCCATCATACTTTGGGTAGAATTTACATTTTGAACCTCCAGAAAATTCTTTCAATTAATAGCTTCAAGAACTATACTTTCTAGAATTTGCAGTATAGACTTCTAGTTAAAAGACTATAAATATGTGCTAAAATAATGAATTTCAAATGATTTATATTTCATTTTTAAATTATATGATTTACAATTAACATATATAAATGTGTTGTAAAATCAGAAAACTTTTGAGCAGATTCCATAAATAAATTTTGAAATATTGTCAGATGTGATATAAATTGACTACCTTTTATTTTGCTGAATTATTCGTAAAAATCACTGCACTAACTATATGTTTAGTGCCCTGAAATATTTATGCCCTAAAAAATAATTTTTCCATAATGATTAATAGTAGTTTTACAGCCAAAAACTTTAAATCATTACTTTTTTATGTAAAAATATAAAATTCATTTAATTATTATAAGCCAAGTGAAAATTGTCATAATCCTTTGGATGATGTCCACTTTTTCTAAAATACTCTCCATTCCGAAAATACTTCATCCTTCTCTAATGTTATTAAATGCTTACATCTGTGTGTGGAATTCATAAAATAAAATAAAGGTTATATATGGCAGCTTTCTTTAAGTTTTTTTTTCCCCCATTGTTCGCAAGAACAATAATTGAAATTTATTTGATGAATATCTGTAATTTTTAATTTAGGTTATGTGATGTGATATCTGAACCTATGTTATTATTTTCAAATGCAATTTTTTTTATGAGTGTTGCTACTTCTTTTCAAATATTTGATTTTTTTCTTCCTTTTTTAATATAATTTTAAAATTTATTTTAAAACTTGCACATCATTGAAATATGTGTCAGTTTCAAGTGATAAACTAGAAAAAATTCTTTTTTTTTTTTTTTTTTTTTTTTTTTTTTTGTCCATAATAAATTGATGTTCTGATTTGCCATTGCTTTGCTATGTTTTTTGATTGGTTTATCTTTGTACCTATGTAACTTATTGACAAAAGAAAAAATGTCAACGTTACTTCAATATTCAATGATGATAGTTTTTCAGTTTAAAACTACTTGTATAAAATTTTAAATTATGTAAGTTTTTATTTTTTATTAAAAAATATTTTATTTTTATAGAAACAATTATAAATACTCTTTTTTTTTTTTTTTTTTTTTTGTTCAGATTAGATTAACATTTTGATGTCTTTTTTAGAAATTATTTCATTAATTTAGAATTAATACAGATGCATATATTACAGGTTCAGTTGAATGGAAAACTGCTTACTGTATTTTCATCCTCTAAATATTGTGGAGGTTCGAATGAAGCGGCTTGTGTTTTAGCTGATCAATTGAAGTTGAGAACTATTCGACTTGACACTTCCTAAAATTGTAAAATGCTGAGGGACAGCCATTGTTTATGGTTATTGAGCACTGTAAAATGCTTGCATTAGAGCTTATTTTTGTAAATTTATATTTCTACATTTTATGAAAACTTAAATATAAAAAAAGTTGTTGTTAGATGTTTGAATATTTGTTTATTTATTATTTAAAGGTTTAAATTATGTATTGAGCATGTTCATTATGTAGATAGATGTTTGTGAAATGTCTAATCATCAAAATAGTATTATTTATATATATAAATGGGTGCTTGTATATATTTATAACTATTTGAACACTCATTCCATAATATATGAATGTTTACATTTGAATTCTCAATCTATTGAACATACATGTTTATTATCCTTTCATGTTAAAATGTATTGTTAAATGTTTGTTAAATTATCAGAAAATATCTCATGAATTTTGATACTTGTCATTATGTTTTATTTATGATTGTCTTTTATAAAAAAACTGATTTTTTATGACCATATACTACACTATCAACTTAAAATGTTTATAAAATATGGGACTCTCTTATGTTCTCATAACATTGTTATGTTATGTTTTTAATGATGATCTATTATTTGCTCACTTTATTAGTATTTTGTTCAATTCACTTTTAAATGAAATGAGTTATAGTTTTAGAGAATAAGTCAAATAATGTGTTTTATCTCTGTTATGTTTATGCTCAACTTTGTTAGCATTATACATTTGAGTCCTAAAATTAAAAATCTAGAGTAAAGTTGGTGCTTTTAAAAAATATGGGTTGCAAAATTTATATGGTGCTTTCAAATATTTTTTTAGAAAGAAGAAGACTGTGAAAAATCTGCATACTAATTTGCAAAAATTGACTTAGCAGGTTAGAGAGCTAATAAAAACAGAACATAGTTTATTGGCTTATTTTATTATTCAATAGCTACAATAGGTTTAAGCATTACAACACAGGCTGTAATAAATGATATACTGTGATATACATCATAAACTTACTAGGTTTTTAAAGAAACTCTGTAAATCTTCTATTTTAAAATAAAGCTATAGCATATACTTTTTGTTTTTTGTGATTGTATCACTGGTCATTTATATGTACTTAAGGTGCTGTTTACTGCCATTTATTTAAAAAGTGAATGTTTGATCTATATTGATAAGTCTTTAAATTTATCTAATATCTTTATTATGATTATGATAGTTATCCTATAAAATTGTTGACATTTGCAGAATGCCATATTCAAGCAGTTGCTAATCTGTAACTAATGGCTAATATTTAAGGTTGTTGCAGATGAAACACTGAATTTAAAAATTGCATAATTAGAGGTTGTCCACTTTTAACCCCTTGGCGATGAGAAACATGTATATATACCTCAAAAAGACTTAAGAATACTTTTTTATTCTCACCAGTAAAATTTTGCTGTAAAATTTTCCTTATTTAATCAGAGCATTTTCTCGATTTAATGAAACACAAATTTCTGTTTTTAAAAACTGGTGACAAAACATTAAAAATTCCGCAAAAGTTTTAATGAGACCACCATACTCAGGGAGTAAATCAAGGTCAGTAAATAACAAAATTTTATTTCTTCTGGCAGATCTTTTTGAGTGGATTTTATGTTGGACAATCTATTCCACCCAATAGACTGTGTCAAGCATAGCAAAGATCAAATTTCATATAACTCTTTTTTCAGTTATACAAATTTTGTGCAAGATTTTGTGATCCTTAGTTCCAGTAGAAGTAATTTAAAGTTAAGAGATCTAGTTCCAGATTTTATATAATCCGAGTCTATTATGATTCAAATTTAGGGTTTGATCATCCTTTAAATGACATGGGAATAAGTTAACTTATGTAGGCTATAGTCAAATTATGCTTTTATGCATTTTTAAGTTTAGAAAGTATTGATTTATGTAGATTCTAAAATGGACAGTTTCTTCAACTGCTTTGAATAATGAATTAAGCCTTTAAGTGTCCTGCATGTTTTTTTTTTTTTTTCTTTTCTGTTTAATGATTCATAAAATAATAGCTGTGAAAAATTATTTGTATGGAGATTTGGTATGATTACCTTACATTTGTACACTATCTACCAAAAAGAGCTTTTATTCATATTCAGGGCCAAAACTAAGAGGGGGGGGGGGAGAAGAAGGGCATATGCCCCAGGCGGCAGGGCGAAAGGGTGCCGAATGTAGATTTTGTTTGGAGGTTTTTTTCCATATCTATGATTAGCATAATATTGTTAAAATCATCCTATCTGGGATATGCCTAAACATAGCGTAATGATGATTGAATAAAAATCTTGCATAAAGCATTTTTTTTCCATTCTGTTTCACGATTTTAAGGTATCAATTTTTAACAAAGCAGATTTATGTTGTTCAGTATTATATATTTTAAGTTTTAAATTAAGTCAGCTATTAATAAATTAGAGAAATTATCTTTGAAAATATACTTTGAGAAGGAGAAAAGGCGGGTTCGCCAAAATCCACATTTGCATCGAAAAAGAAAAGAAAGTATAATGACACACTTTCACCCTGGCACCTGGCCACTCTGTATATCATGCTCTTCTCCTTTCTCCCCCCCCCCCCCTCTCTCTCTTAGTTTTGGCCCTGAATGTGAATAAAAGCTCTTTTTCTTTTCTATCACAGGTGTCAAGATACTTATTAGCAGATATATTGTATTCATTAAATACTTATTTTTTCCTAAAAGTCAGTTAATAAAAAATGTCAATTTGTGGAGAATCCCTTTTCATTCAGCTGTTTTTAAAGAACAAAGCAAAAACAGCTTACTATAATAATATCTTTTTGAATTTTCATGATATTTGATTGGATTTTTTGTATGAGTTACTCCACAGAGTTGACTATTGAATGATGTAAAAAAATCATTTTTATTATTTGCACATGCGCAGAAAAAAATTTATTCATACAACTACTCATATTTCATAAAATATTTAATATATCTATATTCCAATTATATATATTTTTTGTACAACATTTTGCTAATTTTTCTGAAATTCACGTTAAATTTGATCAAAAACCCTGCATGATATAAACAAAACACATACCAGAATTTTTTTGAATTTTTTAAAAAAATTGCTCTTTCTCCATGAATATACATGCTATTCTTACAAAAGTCAGTGTACATGCTATACAGTATCCAGTGTTCTCGCTGTCGCTCGCCAATGCGCCAAATTGCGACTAAATTCTTCATTTGGCGAGTAAAAAAGCGATTAGATTCGCCAAATTGCTAGTGCTCAATTTTTGCTTTCTATTTGTTTACTTTTTTTTTCGTTTTTCATACGTATGCATATTTAATATATACACAGTTTTAATACATTTGTAGTGAATAGTTGAAATTAGATTATTAATAATCGCTGTCACAATTATAAAAACTTAGTTTATTTTAGAATATATTGAAAAAAAAGGGAGTACATTAAAGGATTAAAGGTATATATATATATATTTGTGCTACTCCGGGAATCTATTTGTCTAATACTTTTTTCATTTGGCGAATGTTTTTTATTTTTAATTAGCCAAATTACTAACGTTTTTCAAATGTCAGCGAGAACACTGACAGTATCCACATATTTGTATTCTGTAGTGATAAATTATTTCATGCATTTTCATGTTCAGGGGGATCCCAAATATTTCTTTTATTCTTTGATTTTTTGTTGGCCCCATAATTGCCTTGCTTATCAAATGGGTGTTGATAAATATGAGGTCAAACATAATCTTTATAATCCTGAATTTCCAGAAGAATCTGACAAGTATATTTTTAAATATTTGACAAAATGCCAAAAATTGAGTCTCCAAATACTCATTGGTAGATAATGTATTTATCTTATGCACTGAAGAAAAACAGCATTGCTATCAGTTTTGTGTTAAACCAGTCCTTTAATTCAGAGATTACATTAAGGAAAACCCCAATTTGGATGCTTAAAGGTTTAAGATTCCTAAGTGCTATAGGACAAAGATTAAGATTTATTTGTAGGCTAATAATGTAGTTGACATACATTTCTGGTTCAGAAAACTTGTCAAAGTCAGAGTTGAGCAGTATCGAAAATACTTATATTTGAAATACATTTGTATTTTGTATTTTAATCCTATGAAACGAAAGTATTTCAATAATGTATTTTGTAAAGCTTTTTCCAAGTATTTTGTATTTTGAAAATACATTTTGAGTCAAAATACATTTTTATAGATTTCAAACTTTGTGGTCTTGTAAACCGCAAATCAAAGATATGGAACAAGGAAATTATCATTTTGTTTATTCGTTGAATTCGTTTCTAGGCATTAATGTAAACATATTTTTCAAACTGGTACGATAAAGATTGTTAATGAACAGGATGTATAGCTTCTCCAGAAGCATTTATGCTGAATGGTTACAAAAATAATGTTATAAATCTTACATTTGCTGCGAGAATTACACAACAAAGTATTCTGTGATAGACAGGAAGGACCCATACAGAGTTTTACTTCTTATTGCTTTTATTTATTTATTTTCAAGTACCTTAGAAATGCAGTGCTATTATCTATTATAGGCTCGTGTAAAGCTGAATAATACTTTTGGTGTTATCAATGAAAATATCTACAAAGAGAATATTTTTATTGTGATAATAAATGGTGTTCAATAGAGATCTGCACGGCCCAGGTTTGGGCCCAGAGCTTGAATCCGACCCGCGGGCAGAGCCGAGCCAGGCCGATTTTCATTCTCGGCACTCGGGTCGAACCGGGCCCGAGCTTTACTTTTTTTTTTTTTTTTTTTTTTTAAAGCTGGATTGGGCCAAGCCTAGTCACTACTCTTTCTGAGCCAAGCTCGAGCCTTACTGTTTTTTTTTTTTTTTTAAGGATAGGGCCGGGCTGGAACGGGCTTAACCTTTTTTCCCATTTTATTCCGGGATTGATTTCATTCTTCCTCGTAATCACGGACCATAATATTCAATTTGAGCCATCCCGTATGAAAACATTTTTTTCGGCGTGGTCAGGTCTGTTCAAAAATCAGTAAAATTTGGTTTGGCTTAATTTTTTTTGCAAAAAATGCATACATTTTTAAATCGCCGTTGTGCTTCAATTGTGAAAAAAAATCTGATATATATTTTTTTTACTCTTAATACTAATAGTATAAATTGGGTTTTCAAATGCGTTGCGCTTTTTCAATTTTTTTATTTAAACATCGTCGTTCTCTTTAACCCTCTCAGGGGCGCTGTTTGCAGTCTGCAAACGGTTAATTTTAATACCCGAACTGCGAACTGATACTAATATATTTTTAGTACAGTTTTGATCACATATTATATCTAAAAAAGAGCTTTTGATTATTTTCAAATAAATTTGTTCGTAAATTGTGATATGAATCAATCATTTGAACATTTTTGGTGCAGAAATACTTTGCCCCTGAAAGGGTTAATAAACTGTAAAGATTTGTTAAAGTTTGCTGAATGCGTTGGAAAAAGTTTCCTGTTTTGAAAAAGCACTTTTTATTTATACAGTGTAATACCCAGCGATTTTCAAAATTTGGAAATTATTTTGTATTTTGAATGTATTTTGAAAATACATGTATTTTGTATTTTGAATTTTTTCATTTGAAAAGTATTTTGTATTTTGTATTTTTTGGGTCTAAAGCTAAAGTATTTTGTATTTTGTATCGAAAATGATTTTTCGATGTATTTTGCCCAACTCTGGTCAAAGTACACTATTAAATTCCACGTATGCATTTTATGATTGTGTATTTAGAATGTGTACTCCAGTAGCGCAGTCTGTTTTCACACTCATAAAGTTAGGTTGGCTTTAGAATTTTTCACATCTTAACTAACTTTTTCACAATAGTTCATCTTTCAATATCTTCGAATTAGTAAAACATAGTTTTTTGTTTGCATTAATCATCTATTTGGCGGTTTCGAAACCTGGGGTATGTGGCAGGAATACATGAAAATATTATCGGTAATGATGGAAATCACAAAAATGTTTAAAATAAAAACACATAAGGAAAATTGATGGATTACAAAATTAGTCTCATGTGCAAATCCAATACATGACACCCATAATAAGGGAAAAGGCCTGTTATACTTAATAATTTATTGATAATGCAATGGCAGTAGCTCTGTCCACTGGTAAGAATATTGCATGAATACTTATTTTTTTTTTTTCCGTCTCATCTTCCCGGAGCTTTCATTTAGTCATTTTTTTTAAATTCTTTTCTGTTTTATATTAAATGCAGATCATCTAAATCACATTAAATCTTCTGATTTTAATGTGCTTTATTAAAAGAAAAAAAAAAAACCATGATATGATCAAAATTTATTTTAATACTACATTGATTTTTCTTAATGTTTGGCTAATATTATAAAAAAGCAATATTAACTTTGAAATTCAAATGTAATTTGAATTATTATGTGGGAAGGGGGGGGGGGCATGTTGAATTGAGAGGAAAAAAGTTGTGTTTATGAGAAATGGTGGTATTTCAAATTAGAAACCTAAAAAAGGAGTACTTGAAAAAACTAGTTGTTGGGGGCCACTTTAATACTTACTCATCCTGGATATACATAATATAATATGTGAAAATAAAACATGTGTAAACTATTTATAAATGTGTTGCAATTCCAAAATAAAATTTAGACACATATTTAAATAGTTTTAACACATAGTAAATTGCTGATGAACTAATTTCGATAAATTATATAAAATGTCAAATGACTCAAATAGAAGAAACATCCTTATAACTCCAAAAATAATAATCATATTAACTAACAGTTTACAGTGTTAAATTAAATGTCTCATTTCCAATTAAAATATATCTTTGTAATTTGAATGAAATACAAAATCACGAAAAATCAAAAAATGTAGAAAATACGATTAGAAATATCTCAGCAACTAATAATCTGATTGACTTCATTTTTTATGCAAAATTTTTGTTATTTTATTGCCCTTTACATTTACTCCTTAAAATAAAAAATTTGAAAATTTTTATGTATCTTTCATCAGAACAAATTTTTCAAGAGTTCGAAAAAAAAATAGTTCTGGATAGTAGAGATTATTGATATTAAATAGGCTTCATCCCATTCTTACATGCTAAGTACTTACAAAATTTCAAGTCTCTTATCTCAATTTGTTCAGAAGATAGAGCGTTTACAGACACACAGACGGATGGATGGCAAATTTTTTTTCTTAAAAAATATATTATTATTATTATTAAATATATTTCTCAGAATCTTCAGTATCTGAAAAGTGTAAATTCATAAAAAAAAATTTTTAGATTTTCAAAACCATTGCAAGGTTTACCCTGTACTAGGTATGATGGGTAAGTAAAAAAGGTTGGGAAGCATTGATTTATATGTATAAAAGTTTCATTAAAAATTTCATTATGTTGCAGTTATTCAAGATTTCAAAAAATAAATTGAATTGTAATTAAAAATTGTTAAAAGTATGTAAAAACTGAGAAAACAAAAAGTTTTTCTTAGCATGCAAAATAAACTTTTACTATCATTTAAAAAAATTTAACACATAGACAATGCAAAACATTCTGAAGCATAGCTGAAACCTTGTTAAATATTTGATTTTTTTTAAAATTCTTCTTTCTTTCCTTTTTTATACTATTTATGCTAAAAATATCATTTTGAATTTAATCTTGAATGCCAGCATTAGATATAAAGTATTGAGACAGCTATCTAAGAATAGCAGTTAACTCCTGTAATAAAATACTCTAGTAAAATATGGCAAAGCACTACTTACCTCACTTGTGAAAAATGCATAGCATTGATCCTGTTTTAATATATATGCCTTAGTTTATTTATTTATTTATTTATTTTTTTTCATTGTCATAAATGGCAGAACTTATCTTTTCTTACAGTCAGTATTGCCAATTCACTAAAATAGAAACTAATTAAAAAGGCTTAATTTTTATGGAAGGAAAAGTGATAATAAAAAGAGCTAAACATTTGTGAAAAACACTAAAAAGGTATTAATGAAACTTACTATACTTTTAAAAGTGTCATTAACATAAAATTTTCTAGACAACTTTTTTTAATGCATTCCTTCTCAAATATATTGCTTAAATAATACACTATAGTGCATAGCTGCCTTCCTTTTCCTACAAATATTTTGAAGTAATTACATATTAAAGCTATTGCCTATAACATTTAAGTGCACTGTACCAAACAGTTATCTGATTTGAGGGGTAAATATAAAATGCTTGATATATGTAAAAGTAAGAGCAAAAGAGACCCTAGCATTTTCATTTATTTTTTGTAATTGAAGTGTCATTCATTCCATATTAGAGATCTGCACAGGCTGGACTTCGGCCGATGTCCATTAACGGCAATCAGCCCAGGCCCGGGCTTTACGTTTTACTAAAGACTCGGGTTGAGCTTCACTTCTTCCTTGAAGGATCAAACTGGGCCTAGTTTATTTTCTCTGTATGAAGCCGAGATTGATTTTATTCTTCCTAATCTTCATGACCTAAATATTCAGTCCTGGTTAAATCAACCCGTATGAAAATCCTTTTCTTGGCTTGGTCCATAAGTTTTTGCAAAAAAGGATTATACTTTTAAATCATCATTATTCTACAATTAAACATTAAAATTTATTCTTCTTAAAGAATCATAGATTATTAAGGCTTAATTATTTAGTTAATTAAGGTTTATTAAAATAGAGTAAGATGCATGAAAAAAGAACCTACCTGTGACAAAATCTTCTTTTAAAATAAAAACTGCAAATTTCTTTTAAACTGTTCATCCATGCAAAATGAATACAATAAATGTGAAAAAAAAAATTAAACATCTACACCTGCTAAGAAGGGAACATATTTTTTTCTTTCCAATGCAATTCCATCTTAGAAGATTTTACTTTTAGCATATACCATTTTTTAAATTTTCATGTTTCCATTACATGGAATATAAATATTAATAATAATTAAAACATTTGCATACAACAAATAGAGGCTCATTAAAAACATAAATATCGCAGCCTACGGTTCTGCATAAATAAAAATTAAACAAGGGGGGGAAAAACACACTAAGATAAGCTTTTTTGGATTGAACTCTTCCGTAAGAGTAAAAATCAGTGTTTTCTAGAAACTCACTTGGGCTGGGCTGGGTTTGGATTGAAATTTTAACTTTTTTCAGATCAGGTTAGATGTTTTTAGCAATTGTATCAGGTCAGGCTCGAGCCAAAATTTTAACTTTTTTAACCAGGTTTATATTATAATGTTGTATTGGCCAGGTCAGGCCAATTTTTTTTTTTTTTTTTTTCTTTCGGGCTGGGGCGAATCTTCTTCTTCTTCTTTTTTTTTTAATGGATTGAGTCGAGTTTGGGCCTAGAAATTCAGCCTGTGCAGACCTTTATTCCATATTGCATCAGGATATGTAATGTTAGGTAATATTCCTGCTGATGTACCCAATGTTCTGCAGTTTTGTTTAAAAAATATATATATATATATACTACTACCTGCAAAAAAATTAGATTTACACTGTATTTCTAGCATTGTAAAATCTTGGTTTATAATAAAAATCAACAGATGCAGGTCAGAGGTTTTTTTGCAATTTTTCAAAATTTGATTTTCTAGATAAGGCAAGTTTTAGAACTCATGTTCTCGTTTATATTATTTAATGCTAAAATTGGTTGCAAAATACAGACTATTACAGAAAGTTTTACTAAAAGATATTTTTGATGTCTGAAATACTTTAATTTATTAAAATGATAAAAATTAAAGAATATGTATTTGGGATGGATTATAACTTTTAAAAAAGTGCCTAAAAAATTCAGTTGGAGAAGTTCAAATATTTTTAAAAGAAAAACTTTAAAAAAAATAAGCTCTAGGGTAAATGAAAACTTTTTATAGCTAAATTTAGCTCATTTCAAGCTAAACCTTCAATACTGACTACAGTATTTTTACTGCTTCACGCTTTATTGGCAAAAAAATGTGATTAGTTTGCTTGCTATAGCTATATTTTTTATAAAATCATTTATAATCTCAAAAGATATATATTTTTCTACTAATATGTCTTTTGCAGTCACAGAATTAAACTACTTGAGCACTAAAACAAAACTAATGTTTAATGGTGGCAAGTGTAGAATTTAATTTTAGAAAGATTTAAGATTCAGTGCTTAATATAGGTTTGCTGCTACCTTGGATCATTTAATACATAACTAAAAAGTTATCAAAGCTATTTAGAATTGAAATTAAAATGGTACCGTTAAATAATATAATTAAGTCAAAATTTAAAATGTTAAATATGATTGTTGTTTATGTGCATTTTTACAATGTGTTTACATTTAAACAATAAAACCAAATGTACCACTTCACTTTTTTTTTTTTTTTTTTTTTTTTTAAATATTGTTTTTAGAATGTCTCTAAGAGGCTACAATAATTGACTTTTTTAGTTAAATCAATTTGTATTTTATAAAATGTTTAAAATATTCATGTGTTCCAAATAAACAGAGATTTGTTTGAAATATATCTCTCTTACTTCTATGGTATATTATTATAATACATTACAGTGTTTATTAGTATTGAATTTTAAATAATCGGTAAGTAGCATTTTCTTTTTTTTTTTTTTTTTAAATTAGAAATACCTTATATATTTTCTACATGTAACTTGATCATATTTTTCATGAAATAATGAATGTATTATGTGAAAAGCAATTAATTATTACATTGCTAGTTTGTTTATAACATAAATTATAATTGTAAAAATCTGTTTATAAGGGCGAATCAAATATAAGTGATACAACAAATTTATATAGCGTCATAACTTCCATAATTTAATAATATAAAAATCTCTCCTTTTTAATTGCTAATTAAGTAATTTTTTTGAGTTGCCACCAACTAAAAAAACTACATAATTTAAAAAAGAAATGATAACACATGTATTTTTTTTTTTATAAATATATAGGCCAATAAAAATGCAGATTCTCCCGATAGATTTTTGCATGTTTGAAAATGACGTCATTCAAAACAGAAAATGTATATTTTTCCTAAACATATATGTAACGTCTTCAGGGGTGTCATAAGTCGTGGCATAAGAAGATGACTCAGGAGCCTCTTATTGGACAAAACGCCTTTTATTAGGCTGCTCATCTTACAGATTGATTCGCGAGTCTGGTCGGAGGTCGCCCAAGCCGTTGACGTGGATTATGGGGGGTTACATGGCTGTAGTTTCTACAGGCGTCTCAAAACTGCAAAGTCTCTCGTTTTTCGCATGTGTTCTCAATAATATGTCAGCAATTGTCATATTTTCCAGCAGAGGGCACAGTTGTGAATTTGGGAGGAACATTTAATTTAATTGGTTCAATAGATATTGATTGATATGTGGTCAAAGCCCACACAATTCCCTGTTCAATGATGTATGAGGCCCTAACCACAAATGGATGCAAAAAGCCCTTAGCTAAACAATTTTAATCTTAAAGAGCATCCAAAAATGATATCTGAAAGTAATAAATGTTAGGTTGGGAAAGAAAGTTATCAAAAGCAAAATAGCTTTAAGCTTCAGAATTAAAAATTAAAAAATATTAATTCGGACTTTAAATTTTTGAATTTTAATTTTAAGTTTAAATTTTAAAAAGTGCTTATTTTTTATCCTTTCATATATATAAACTGCAACTAAATATGTGTTGAAACAACATTGCACCCTTCTTTGAATGTTCTCAAAGTCAAAACAATTTACTATAATACAGATATTTCAATTACAAAGAGGTTTAGAAAAAAAAGGATTTGGAAATGGAACAATGAAAATCTGTGTAGATAGCAATGGGCACATCAAAATCTGTGTACATATTGTGAAACTGTAAAGAGACTACCATCGACAGTGGGCTGTCGCCAGCTTGGTGATATATCGCCAAATATGGTGAACAAAATTATTTGCCAAAAGCGATGTCAACTTTGTGCTATTTCTGGGATTTCACCACACTAATATGTCTACTAATAGCTTTTAACTATTAGTTTACATTTGTTAGCTGATTTGATTGATCGAGTTTCTGAAAAGATCTGAAAAAGTTGTGAAATCATATAAAAAACTGGTGGAACGAGAGAGAAAAATAGAGCACAATCTAAAAAATGTTACAGTAAAAATTGGCAAATATTTTCAATATAAGAAAGTGCATAGAAAAGATATGGAATCAGATTATCTGTAAAGCTCATGAAATTACCCAAGTTTTTGTTTTGAAAGTTTGAATTGTTTGAATTTTTACTTTTTTATATGAAACAGCCAAATAAATGATAAAAGTGCAAAAACTGAAGCTCTTTGGCTTAAAATGGTACCCTTATGTTTACTCCATGTTTTATTTGATATTGAATGAAATTAATTCAGCTTTTGTAAATAACTTCATTAACTAATGAAATCTTTAAAATAAATTTAATCATTAATGCATTCATATTCAAAATCAATTTTATTTATTAAAAAGAAAAATTAACAAGGTATTAATGTACATTATATAAATAAAACATACTTGTGACTGTGATAACTGCCAACTGTAGAAATTACGTACATTTCTTGAAATTTTAAAATACAATGTATTTCATAATTTTGAATGGTGCCTTTTATGATTTCAAAGGTATTTTGCAATGTTGATTCTAACTTCTTAATGTGTAAAATTTTAGACAAATTAGAAACCTAAACAGTTCATTTTGTTTTAGTGAGGAACGTCATCTGACTATGAAAAGCTAATCATTTAAACCCTATATTTGTATAGT
Organism: Maratus speculifer; assembly: GCA_964019185.1. Taxonomy (NCBI): domain Eukaryota; kingdom Metazoa; phylum Arthropoda; class Arachnida; order Araneae; family Salticidae; genus Maratus; species Maratus speculifer. The sequence continues at coordinate 200,261,828 of OZ025290.1, forward strand.
AACACACATACATGATTTTTTTGAAATTTCAGACTATTTGTATTTATTTTGTGCTATCTTTTTTATATTTTGATGTCATTAAGTTTTGCTAAAATTACTTTAAAATTAATTTTAAAAAATGTTAGTTGTTTTTGTAAATTTGCTTGTCATAATTAACAGTATTGTATATTCTTTTTAAATTTTGCTGTTTGAAGAACATTCAGAATGTATTATCATATGTTTTATACTAGATTTTAAAAAATTAAATGTAAATTTCCATCCCACTTTATGATAGGTAGGAATTAATTTACTTTGGACTGCATACTTTTGTGATTTTTATTTTATTTAATAAAAGCCTACATGTTATTCAAATCGGTATTATGCATAAAAGTTTTAAATACATTTTTCTAATCATCCTTGAATTTTAATAAAATACAAAATATTTTATTCCATTTTCATGATTATGTTGTGTTTTAATTATCAAATTTACTGTGTGTCGTAAATTTTTTAAGCATATTATGTACACATATTTTTGAAAAATGGAAAAAAAAAAAAAAAAAAAAAAAAAAAAGAATTTCCATGCATTTTACCCTGATTCCATTTATTTATTACTCTTTATGGAAATAAAATATTTATTGCAATGTTAAAAGAGAAATAAATATATATAAAAAAATCAGTATTATTTTTCTTCTAACCACTTATCTCCTCTTTGGAAATATATTCTAATCATAAAAACATTTTAACTACAAATTTCAAAAATTTCATAAAAAAAAAAAAATAATAATAATAATGATAATACAAATTACAAAAACTTTTTGGAAAATGGTTCTTTCAAGACTAAAATTAAAGACTTATAGGTAAATTCCATATTTTTTTTAAGGTCTTTTACAATTAATCAGTTTAACATTAGATTGTTTCCTTTTCCATAATTGTCCCCTATTTCATAATTGGTGGACTTGATAATCAAACCTTGTTTTATTTTGCTTTAAAAGATAATCTTTCATATAGTGTCCTTTTTTTTTTTTTTTTTTTTTTTTTTTTTTTGATTCGGCTTTTTCTATATCAGATAATTTTGTGTCTATCCATTTTGTATTTTTACTTTCTTCTATCTTCAATAGAAGAAAGTATTGTAATCGAAATTTTTTTCGACTTCCGGTTTTCGACGGATTTACACGTTTTAGGGGTCAGAGATTCCAAAAAACATGTTTTTAGAAAATGTCTGTCTGTCCGTGTGTCTGTGTGTGTGTCTGTGTGTATGTCGCCATTCTACCATCAAAAAGTGTATGAAGTTATGCATAGAATTGAACCAAATTTTCTGTGAATGATTTTGGCTGTGGCAAGCATGTCCTCCTTCAGTCTTGAAATATTCCGCCAGAAGGGGGCGCTGCAATCGCGATTTTTGTGCCATTTTCAATATTGTACCGACCAAAAATATATGAAGTTATGCATCGAATTGAACCAAATTTTTTGTGTAAGTGTATGGCTATGGCTAGTTGGTTCTCCCTGAATTTGAAAAAAATCCGCCGGAAGGGGGCGCTGCAATCGTGATTTTTGCGCCATTTTCAATTTTGTACCGACCAAAAGTACATGAAGTTATGCATCGAATTGAACCAAATTTTTTGTGTAAGTGTATGGCTATGGCTAGTTGGTTCTCCCTGAATTTGAAAAAAATCCGCCGGAAGGGGGCGCTGCAATCGTGATTTTTGCGCCATTTTCAATTTTGTACCGACCAAAAGTACATGAAGTTATGCATCGAATTGAACGAATTTTTTTTGTAAGTGTATGGCTATGGCTATTTGGATCGCCCTGAATTTGAAAAAAATCCGCCGGAAGGGGGCGCTGCAATAGCGAATTTTATGCCATTTTCAATATTGCACTTCATAAAAGTGTATGAAGTTAGTTCTAGAACTGAACTAAATTTTTTGTTTATGATTATTTTTTGGTAAGACAAGTAGGTCCTCCCTGAATTTGAAAAGAAAATCTGCCTATCCTTCTATTGTCCATCGGCTCGTGCAGAGACGGAAATTCGTTTTTACTCCGATTAATGGATTGAAGCAGAAATTTAAGATGAAAATCAAAGTTGGTCTGGCATTGAATTAAAATTATTAAAGCCAGGCATGAGATTCTTCCGCGGATCCGCGGTTTTCCGCTTTTTTGTCATTTTCCGCGTTTCCGATTTTTTTTATCGGCAAAGGATCGCGGAAAAACACAAATTTCATCAAAAGATCGCGTGAAAAAAGTACGATTTTCGTTAAAAAAGACGCGAAAACAAATACTATTTGTGTCTCAAAAAATCGCGAAAAATACTAATTTCACCAAAAGATCGTGAAAAAACACTATTTTCGTCAACGGATCGTGAAAAAAAAACTCGATTTTCGTCAAAAGATCCCAAGAATAACGGAATTTTCATTGAAAATTCGCAAGAAATATATGATTTTCCTCCAAAGATCGAGAGAAAAACGCGTTGTTCGTCCGAAGATCGAGAGAAAAACGCGTTTTTCATCCAAAGATCGCGAAAGAACGCGTTTTTCGCCCAAAGATCGCGGAAAAAAACGCGTTTTTCGTCCAAAGATCGCGGAAAAAACGCGTTTTTCGTCCAAAGATCGCGAAAAAAACGCATTTTTCGACCAAAGATCGTGAAAAAAACGCGTTTTTCGTGAAAGAAACGCAGAAAAAAAAACCATTCTGTCAAAAGATTGCAGAAAAATGCAAATTTCATTAAAGAATTGCAAAAAATTAGCGGCAATTTTAATGTTTTTTTTTTTTTTTTTTTTTTTTTTTTTTTTAAGATGATTTGCAAATTTAACTTCCCATGTTTAAATGATATTTTAAGTAAAAATATGTTAAAATTGGAATTGGATGACTAGCTAAGATTGCTGTGCAAAACATTGCATTAGAAGTACAAACTTTTTTTGCAGTTGAGTGGCAAATTAAACAGCTTACTATGTTTGTTCAATGATTTTTTCAGTGAAAATAGAAACTTTTATTTCAGAATTACTTAGAGTAGTATTTGTACAAATTAATTCACTCTGACCCCCCCCCCTCTTTTTTTTTATTATGGCAAATAAAATAATTTCTTAATTGCCTTTAACGCGCGCTATTTTAAAATAATTTCTCATTTTCCAGCTCACGCGCTTTTCCTCTTTTTTTAACTTTTTGCAATCTCATGCCTGTAAAGCATTAAAATGAGTAACTATTTTTTGTTTAATATTAAAACGTGCGTATAAGATAGAAGAAAGTTTTGGGATTGGCACATCCAACTAGTTTTCCTTTTTCTTTATTAACAATGACATTTCAATTTTCTATTCAAATAAAAATTCTCCTAAATGTAAAGAATTTTATATAAAAAAAAAAATGGACATCTATTCCCTAAAGCAAAATCTTTGAATGTTTCTCATTGAGTTAGTAAAAATAAGTAAAAGCATAATTTTTATGATGATCAAAATAATAACAGAGTCATCTATTATGTATGTCATGGATTAAACATTAATATTCCTGGACCAATCATGAAAAATAAAGAAATAAAATAAAATAAATGTGGACATCACAAAGTCCATTCTTGACTGAAAACTTGATTATCCTGTCGACCAAAAATCAACTGCCAAACGATGAGATTAAATGCCAAAAATGGATGATCGTAAATGTCACATTCACTTGGCATTAAACACAATATGCCTGTTTATTACGTCATCAATTGATTTGTATTTCTACTTTTATTAATGTACCATTAATTTATTTGTTTTTTCATTATTTAAACAAAACATTATGTTAATTTGTATAATTTGGCCAACAGTTTGGCGATTTGTATAATTTGGTGAAATTGGTCAACGGGATAACCAAGTAGTACCAAAACAACAACCATTTTCCAAATGGTTAAAAAAAAAGGCAATTAAAATTGTAACATTGGGTGAATTCATGTGAGGTTTATTTGCTGATACTTTTTCTCTTTAATTTCTAATTAACTTCAAATTTCTATCAAACAATGTATTTTAAACAAAATGTGAGTAGGGGAAGATGGGGATACTTGAGCCATTTTTTGAATTTTAATTTTTTTTAATTTTTTATATTTTTTTAGAATAAAATAAAACATTTAAAATGAAAATTTGATATTTTTCCTTCAACTAAAAACCACTTTCAATAAATTTTGAACTATTTTTCTATGTATAATAAATGTTTATTTTTTGTTTTACATCATGGCTCAAGTATCCCCATGGCGGGGATACTTGAGCCATAGCGAAGGGATACTTGAGCCACTAAGGAAAAATACCTACAAAAGTAATTTTTTTCGCTTTATTTTTGCACAAACCTTTTACAGAATGATAAGTTATGAAACGTAAAGTCTTTCAAAACCAATTGAGAAAACAAAGCTAGTAATACGATCATTTTTTGTCGTTAAAACTGGTTGTCGAAGGATAATTTGAACTTGAGTTATAACGACGGTAGAAACATCCTCAGTTCAGAGCCATTTAAATTTGGAATCTGCAATTCTTCAGGCAAATTTCATTTTCAAAATATTAAGCACTTATCCAACAAATATTTTTACAGTTTTCTTTCTGGCATATTTTATTAGTAACCAACCATCAATAGAAGGTTTTCTTTCACATCATCACCATCATTGACAGAATTTTTCTCTAATGATATTGTCGGACTCATGCTTTTAGTTTAATAGCTGTCGGAATTTAAGCCAGATGTATCATTCTATTATTTCAAACACTTTTTTGATTTCACAGGAAAAGATTTTGTCTTCCTCTTTGGCTCCATGTAGGTAAGTTTGAACTGGGATTTTTGTTGCTTTTCTTGTTTTTGTGCGCTCTTTTTACCAATTTTTCTTCAATTTTCTTAGTTTAAAAAAAAGTTACAGCAACAGAGGTTACGATTTCAATATAAAATACTAATCTTAATATGTTATATTAAAAAATAAATATTTTAATATGCTGGACCTAACTAATTAAAGTATTAGAGATTATAGCCTGTAAAACCGTTTTAAAAAGTTATTTTCATTTAATGAAAGTTAAATTGAAAACTATGTTTACATTTATCTAGACAGGCTATTTTGTTAGTCAACTCGAAATATAAAATAGACATTTTCATTTAAAAAATATACATTTTTAAACATTTTTAGGTCGTTATTTTTTTAAGAAAAAAAAAAATAAAATGAAAAATTATTCTCCCTTTTCTCCCGAAAAATATCTATTAGTGAATATAAGGATGGAATTTTATTTTTTGTTTGTTTCACCCATGTTTAATTTCTAGTGGGGATGGTTAAGACATGGCTCAAGTATCCCCACTATCACTATTTTTGTTTCGCAGAGTTTTACTAAATAAAGCATGCAGCAATTAGAACTATTTTAGACTCAAAATACAATTGAAATTATGCTTATTGAATGTATGTAAATAGTTGCAACTTTAAACAAAACTTTGAATACAAAAAAACAAAAAAATCATGCACCCAAATATTTACTTCAGATAGGGAAAAGGCAACTATTAATCACTATACTTTCAAAATGGTACCAAGATGTGTGATTTCTTTTTTACATGTTCAGAACTATAAATATGTTATCATATTGGCAGTTTTAGAAAGAAAAATTAACCAACTGTAGAGATAATAGGGGTGGCTCAAGTATCCCCTATGCTCAAGTATCCCCACTCTCCCCTATACTATGTCAGTAGCTTGTTCAAAAACTTTTCATATCATGCCTCAGTCATCATCGTGTGTTTTGTATGCACACAGTAAAAAGATATTGACATTACAGATAATTTTAACATTACACAAGCCCTAGATGGTTGTGTTTAATTTCTAATGAATGATTTGTAAGTATATTTTTTAGTGCAGAATCTGAAAAATACCATTATTTTTAAGCACCATGTCAAGATTCTTTGCAAAATCGTAAATTTCAAAGAAAAATATCAAAATAATAGCGAAAAATAGAGGAGATCATTTGCTTTATGTTTCTGAGGTTTTGGGGAGAGAAAAATGATTATTTGAACCTGATAATGCTTCGATAAATACCTCAAACTTAACTTCATCGTGGCTTAAGTCGAAAAAAGTGTCTGTTTTGAAATGGCCGGAAAAATTTAAAATTAGTCCTGATTTAAACCCTATAGAAAATAGGTGGGATATTCTCACTCATGCAGTTTATTCAAATGGAAAGCAGTATTCTTCAGTTAAAAATGCCATTGAACGTTTGATTTAAAATTGAACCAGAAACAATACAGAACCTCATTTTATTGATGGAAGAACGTATATTTAAAGTAATTTTGCAGAAAGGAGCAATAATAAATTTTTCTTTAATTCTTGTTCTGCGAAAGACTAAAATACTTCTGTGCTTAAATTTTTGACACACTCATTTTTATTGTTTTGATAAATTTTGTTATTTAAGATAGATTTTATAGCATAAATCTGTTAATTATCTTTTTAAAGTTACAATTCGTAGCTTCTGTGAAAAGGAAAGTAACTTTCACTCATTGATAAAATTTTATTTTGAAATTGTCTGTTAAGCTTAAACTTTTGACACGCACTGTAAAAGCGAAAAATAGAGGAGATGGTTGTGTTTTTTAACATTTGATAATTGATTTTGAGTATTTTTTTTTGTACTGAATCCGAAAATGATTTTCATTTCTAATCATCATGTCGGGAATTTTTGAAAAATCCTAAATTTCAAAAGTTAAACTAGTCGGATGTGGCAATCCTAAATCCATCTTATGCATGTTAATGCTTCCTGAAAAATGTAGCATAGCACAGCCAACTATTAGGTGGTTTAAACCAAAATCTAGTCAGCAACAACTTATGTTTACTTATAACAAAATCTGAAGTTTGATGAAAATGTGTGCATTAGTTTTTGAGGTAGAGCTATTGTAAACTCTTTTTTAAAAAATCTGCATAACTGCGCCACGTGTTTGGGGATGTACACCAAAATCTAATCAGGATCAATTTTTTATCAGGTACTAATTGAATCTGAAGTTTGATGAAAATTCATGCATTAGTTCTTGAGATACATTTATTGCAAAATCGGTAAAACATGCAGCAAAGCAGCGCCATCTGTAGATGAATTACACCAGAAACTAAACAATACTAATCTATATCACAGACTAACTGAATTGGCAGTTTTAAACAATTTCATGCATTTGTTCTTGAGATAGAGCTATTGTGGTAATCATGAATTAATGCACCATGCCAGCACCACCTGTTGAGCAATTTGCAATCTGCACCGTGTTATATCAAGTACTAAATAAATCTAAAGTTTTATGAAAATCCATGGACTAGTTCTTGAGATATGGCTTGTGGAAATTGTAAATAATGCAACATAGCAATGCCACTTGTTGAGTGATATATACTAAGAACTAATAAAATCTTGTTTATATCAAGGTCTCACAGAATCTAAAGTTTTGTGAAATTCTGTGCATTATTTCTTGATACAGTGAATCCACAAAATTTTTGCCACATACAGACAGACTCGCAGAGAGACATTTTGTAAAAACACGTTTTTTGAGTTCTCTGTATCCTAAAATGTGCAAATCCGTTGAAAGTAAGATTTTGAAATTTTTCACGAATCCAGTACTTTTTTTCTTGTAGAGATAGAAGAAAGTAAGAATAACAGCAATCTGAACTATAAAATGGAGGAGATGGCTATTGATTTTCATTTTTCAGACATGAAAGAGTTCCTCCTAAAGGAGGAATTCAAGCTTTTTTCAAGTAATTTTGGGCATTCTCTGGATTAATTAAATACATATTTTTAACAAACTATAAACTGTCTTCAATTTTCTCTTTTGATTTAAAATATCTATACATTTATTATTAGTCAAAAATGCTTTCTAAGTTTCAAATATAAAATAACAGTCACATGTACAGTTATATTTAATTTTACTGCTTTGAAAAACTGTTAAAATGTGTCAAAATTGTATGAGTTTGGCCATATTGAGTGCCATTGGCCACTTTCATGTCTAATTTTTAATCATCACAACAGAATGATATACAAATCTAAGGGGGAAAAACGCGAATTTCATCGAACACCTTTTCCCTAAATAATAATAAATTTTGTTAAAAAAAATTGCGAAAACAATTCGTTTTTCCTAAGGAATTGCGGGAAATTGCTAATTTTGCCAATCGTTCCAAAAACATCGTCAACTTCGTCAAAGGATCGGCAAAGAAAAAAATCCTCAAAGAATCCTGAAAAGACTGGCAGATTTCGTCAAAGGATTACAAAAAAAAAAAATAATAATAATAAATAAAAAGCTTAATTCATCAAAGGATCGCAGAAAAAAATGCCAATTTTGTCAAAGGATCACGGGAAAAAAAAAAAAAAAAAAAAATCATCAAAGGATCGCAGAAAAAATGCTAATTTTGTCAAAGTATCTGAGAAACAACATAAATTTCGCAAAACGATTACGGAAGAAACATGAATTTTATCAAAAAATCACAAAAGCCTGCATATTTCATCAAAGAATCGTGAAGAAAGCATGACTTCCATCAAAGTATCGCAAAAAGAAGCCGAATTTCGTAAAAAAGATCTCTATATAAATGCATACAGGTCGAATTCATAACCTCCTCCTTTGAAGTTGGTTAAAAAAGTTCTAATGACCAGAATTTGATGAAATTAACATGGGACCAAACAAGCATCTTACGCTTTCAAACAAAAAAAGAATTATCAAAATCGGCTCATATCAATTTATGAGTTAACAAGAAATACATCGAATTCATAACCTCCTCCTTTGAAGTCGGTTAAAAACTGACTTTCGCTAAGAATCGCAGAAACACACGATTTCCGTTAAAGGATTGCGAGAAAAAAGCGCGAAATTCGACAAAGGATGGCAACTTAGAAGCCGAAAATTAACCTTCAAATCAAAAAACTTAGTCGCCACATGGAAACTGACGACAATTAATCTGCACCTATAGTATAGAGACGATACACGGTATTAAACTTTTCGTAAATATACGTATATTATTATAGGTTTCACAGAAATGACATTTTTATGCCGTCTTTGTTTTTAAAGGGAAGTTCAACTTAAAAAAGAAAACATTTTCGAGAAGAATAAATTTTAGCATAAAATGAACAAAATGCTTATTTCATTTGAAAATATGATAACTATTTTTTTTTTTTTTTTTTTTTTTTTTTTTCCTGGTCATGTATAAAGTTTTAAATGCAGCAACTTTTGCTCTGTTGAATTTCTTTTTTTATCGTAAATTATTTCCTCAGTGTTTGGAGTGCTTTTAAAATGTAAAATCGTGTTTTATTCTTACATACTTTCTTAATAAACATAAATGTTAGCAGTTTCTGAATATAAAGTTTTACTTAATAACATTCTTTTAAATAGGGCGAGAGGAGCTATTACATTCTTGCATTTTCTAGTGTATGTACTAAGTGATCAATTTTAATACACTTATTCTAATTAGTTAATAAATCACATGAGTTGTAATTTTCCAAGTGAGTTAAAAAATGTCCAGGCCAGAATTCAAATCAGGCACCATTTGGCTTAAGCTGCCAATGCTCTGCGAACTGAGCTATTTTGGATAAATCTGGCAGACACAATTTATCCATCTGACATTATTCTATGACCTGAAATAGCTCAAAAGTGCATAAAAATCAATTATCAGTTATATCAATTATATTAAACTCAACAATCTCTCCTATTTTTATAGTTATCAGGTTTTTACTATTTTTTGGCTTTTTACCTTCGAAATTCACAATTTGAGAAAAATCCTGACTTGATGGTAAAAAATTAAAATCATTTTCGGATTCAACTCTAAAAAATACAGTAAAAAAAAAATCAATTAATAAAAGTTAAACAAGTCGGAAATTACACGTCAAGTGTAGCAAATAAGATGCCTTCATACTAAAACGAAGTTTTGAAAATATCTAAATTTTAGTGTAATAGTATTCAGTACTTCGGACACAATATAGTAGCCGAAATCTTATGTGCGTCCTTGTGTAACTTGTAATAAACCTCAGCAAAACAACGTATATCAATTTCGTAAAATGTGAAATAGTTTAATATAATTAAAACGCACCCTAAGCAATGTTTACCCTTATACAATAATGCAATGGAATACTTTTGTGTGACTCTGTAAATGAATAGCAAATATTCTTTGTAACACACATTGTACAGAATGTGTATTTTAATATATACTTTATAGATGCTTATCAATTTTATTGTGTTCGAAAAGGCGTAACATCATTAAAAAGCACTTGAAATTATTTTTTCCCATTGGCCGTCATGTAAACAGAATATTTTTAATTGTCCTTGTAACTAAAATAAGCGTCCGATTTTCATAAAATTTGAAATAACTCGACAAAATTAGGCACCAATTATATATTTAAAATTTCTAACTATTCGTTAGGATAGTATTTGCTCTCTTATATGCGGACAACTATATTTGCTACATATTTACATAATTACGAACGCATCTAAAACAAACCATCGCATGCTTGTGTTATTGAGGTGGTATTGATTTTCAATTTGGGGCAGAAAGGGTTAAAGTACTTGTACTGAAATGCGCTGTAGAAAACACGTTACACAACCACGCATGTGCAGTTAAAAACAGAATATTGTGATACGAATAAGAGCAAATAATTCAACTAATTTTTGCATTTCCTGGAGACAATTTACAACTTGATCCTATTAGTCGATATCCCTCATGAAATATATTCCAGCTTGTCAGGATTGAGCGCAACATTTAGTGCTGTGGGTTTTATATCCTTTTCTTCCCTCTAACGATAATGAAGTGACTAAGATGCTACTTCAAGGCTAGTTTTGGATTTTGCAAATCTCTATGAAATCTTTCTCTTTATATATATATATATATATATATATATATATATATATATATATATATATATATATATATATATATATATATATATATATATACAATACATTATAAATCTGATAAAAAGGATTAAATTCTGTTTGCGAGATTTGTCACAAACATAAATAAGTTTTTTTTTATCATGCGATTAATTGCTGACGACACGTCTACTAACTAAAATCCAATTACTTGATCATTACTTACAAAATCTTCCTTTTTTTTTCTTCCCCCCACCGACTCTATTTTTCCTAAAAAGAAACAAATATTTATCAGTTAAAAACTTGATTAAGGACATTTCACAAGCTGTCTTCATCCAGTTTAATGCTTTAAAACGATTAAGTCAGTATAAAAGAATTTATGAAACCTAATCATGACAAATAACATGCTATATTCTTTTCGCCTACTTTTTTATTCGGTAGAGTTTTGATCCATTACATTGGTTGCAGAACTAGGTTAACCCTTTTGGGTCTCGTGTATTATTAATAGTACATGTCTTTTCCACGAGTATTATTTTGTCTTAACAGCTATTTTGTTACTTTCTGCAGATAGAAATGATAGTACAGTCGATTCCCGTTAATTCGAACACATCGGGACCACAAGAAATGTTCGAATTATCAAGAGTTCGAATTATGGAATGTATGAAAGGATAACATGTTTAAAGTGGTACCATTACAAATGAATTAGTGTTATAGTAAGTTTTATTTATTTCGGCTGTTGTCATATGTTAGAAATGATAGTGAAGTTGACTCTCGTTAATTCGAACTCGTCGGGACCCCAAGAAACGTTCGAATTATGGAATGTATGAGAGGATAATACTTTTAAAGGGGTACCATTATAAATGAATTCATGTTATTGTCTGAGCGTAGTGAAGTCTTATACTCAGAGTACGTAACGATATTAAAAGTCAAAAAAATTCTTTCGTCAAGCAAATCTCAAAAAGTACTTGTCGGATTTCGATTCTGTTTGTACCAGAAGGTACCTATGAAGGTAATCTGGTGAATGCACCTACTTTTAAAAAATAATTCCAAATAGTTTAAAAGTTATATTAAAAAAACTGATAAAAAAGCACAATTTATTTGACTACGTCACAGAAATTTGGTGCGCGTGATTTTCACTGGCTATATATTTTCGTAGATAACCGAATCAGTACATGGAGTAAATAGTAATCATTTACGCACTCAGAAATATTGAATGAAATAAAACATTTTAAAATTTAATCATGCAGGAAAATAAAACTGCTACTTTTTATATTAAAAAAATGTCATAAAAACTTTGATTTTGAGATTTTGTGATAATCCCTTAATAGCATTTTTTGATCGCTAAAAGAATGTTTTATATATTTCGCATGTGAAAATTAGAAAAATTATGTTTTTAAATAAAAAGTTTCTTTTATGACATCATTTTCCCTTTATATTTATTTTTATTGCATGTTTTCTTTTAACTTATATTTTGTTTGTGTATGGAAGTCAATTCTGGTCACTAATTTTTTGGCACGGATACCACAAGCGCATCAGATTTGGCGCAATTTTTTTCAAAGCCTATTTGGCGAAAACTCCGTTTTCAAATAATGCTTACATACACATTTTTAAATTATTTTCTATTTTCAAAAAGGATTTACAGTAAATAAAATAATAATAATAATTAATAACTATAAAAAGAAATATTTTATAGAATTAAAAAAAAAGGAAATGAAAGTAAATAAACATTTTATGAGTAAATAAACAAATAATAAATAAATAAAGCCGGGTTACCATCTCAGATAAAATGATGCCATTTTTGACGCCAATTATGCACCCTGGTGCATATGTGATATCTTTTCCAATTTTTCATCCATTTCCTGTTGGCATACAACTTTGAAATATGTATGCATACCTGGGAGCAATACTGGAATTAGACATTGATTTTTTTTTTCTTTAATTCGATCCAAAAAGAGGCAACGGGGACTATTTTTTAAAGATTTATACACTTTATACTGCATAAAGGAGCCACTTACCTATTTTTATATACAAGAAGAAGTAAGTGGTATGTAAAAACAATTATAGTATACATAAATAAAATACTTGAGATAATATACTAGAGATATAAGCACCGGGTTTGGCGAGATTTTTTTATGCCAATTAGGCGAAAACATCGTTTTGATTACCAGATACATATAGCATGCTATAATAACACGTTACTTATTTATTTCAAAATGAAAAAAAGGAATAAACGAAACATTTTCTGTTATTAAAAAAAGGAAATAACAATCAATAAATGATAATATTTTTAGAACAAACAATTTATTATAACATTTATATGATAACCAGCATGTTAGGCAACTGAACGCCATCTTGGCACCAATAAGGTACCTCGGTGTGTATAGGGCATATATGTGCCATATTTATTTGTAAAACTGAGCATGAACGTTTACCAAGTGTATTTTCATAGTCGCTTATATCTTTTTGCAACATAGCGCACCTTTCGAAGCCAAAACTACACCAAAAAATAGCAATATTTGCATTTTTTTTTTTTTTTTTTTTTTTTTTTTTTTTAAATAATGTAATGCACATTTTGTAATCAGTAGGCTCGATAATCAGACTTCGTTTTTTTGCTTTAAAAGATGATATTTCATACGACGTCTTTTTTGGATTCGTCGTTTTTCCATATTTGATAGTATGCGTCTACTCGTTTTGTAACTCTTTTTTGTAACTTTCTTCTTTATTAACAGCGACATTTGGATTTCCTATTTAAATAAAAATTCTTCTAAATACAAAGAATTTTGTTAAAATAAATAAATAAATGAAATGCGGACATCTATTGCTCAAAGCACAAAAATTTTCCTATTGAGTTAATAAAAATCAGTAAAAACAAAATTTTTATGATAATAAAAAGGTGACTTATGTAATAACAGAGTCATATGTTATGTACGTTATGGATTAAGTATGAATATTTCTCCACCATTTATAAATAATAATAATAAAATAAAATGCGGACAGACCAAAGTCTATATTTGACTGAAAACAACAACCATTTTCTAAATGCTTTAAAAAAATGGCCAATGAAAAGTGATATTTCAAAAGTATTATGAAATTAGTTAAAAACCATTTATTTTAAACTAAATGAATAAAAGATTTATATTTTTAATGAAATAAATGGGATTTGAAAAATTATTGGAAATTTATCACCATAGATGTATCAATATTACAATCAGTACTTTGTATGCAAAATGGAACAATTAGCAATACTTTTTGTACCCGAAAAATGGTCGTTGCTTTCTTTAAGGTTAAAAAGTAGATTACGAAATATTCCTATACAGAGATGCCAAGCCCCCGCTTATTGCATAGCAGAATTTTCTTATAGGAAAAGTTATTTTTTAAATCCGCATAATGTTCCAATTTAATAAAACATTTTCTGTATTAAAATACCGGTATCCAAAATGCCGGAGACTTGGCAGCTCTGCCTATAACATTTTAATTAATCACGGTACTTTTTTTAATCGGATTCAAATTTAGTGAAGACTACGTTTTTTGGCCAAAAGCAGCTTTTTTCCACAAGTGTAACTACGATACAATTCCTTGATGCTGAAATAAAATGTTTTGACTTATGCTATTATTGCTTCCTCTTATTTATTTATTTGAATTTTAAATAAGATGATTCAAAATCGTGTTTTTTAAATGTACAGAAAAAATGCATTTCGAGAGAGGGCGAAAAGAACAATATTTGGCGATTTATTACATGCGTTTGGCTAAGTGTCTTACTACCTTTTATTTAATACTCTTCACAATAATTCGCTGTTATATGGACTTGGGCGCTTTTATAAGAAGGTTGACGTAATTCGGGCTTAAGAAAGTGAGTTTTTTACTGAATAATACAAATAAATGAAAAATGAATACTAAGAAATACTAATAAAAAAATGAAGCATTATATTGATCTATGTATATTTAAAAATGCATCTGCTAGCACTAATTCCATAATTTATGTGTATATAATAGGAGATAAATAGCTTTTGATTTTGTATTTCTATGCTATAAGCATTAACGTTTGTGTGTTTTTCGTTATCGATGGGAGCACCTAGCCGATTTAAAAAATAATGTGGGCAAAAAATGTTGGTAACCATCTTTGCTGCAAAATATACTATATTTTGCGTAGGAACAATAATCACCATCAATGCACGAGCTAAAAAAGTTCTAAATTGAGAATTCTTTGATGTTAATATAACTAAAAATTTAAAATCTTTTTTTTTTCTTTTTTTTTTGGTGGCAACTTTTAAGATATAATATTCTCGTTATGAACGATTTTTAAAACATTCGACAGTTTAATTTCGCAAATTAAACATTGTTTTTTTCTAGAAAAAGTTTTAAACCCAATTTATTGAGAATATTGCAATTTCTAGGATACTGTTGGGGTCAGAAACTATAACTTTGGTATCGCAGTAACTTATAAGATGTAAGTGCTCGTTTAGGACAAATTTTTAAAAAAGGATTCCTTAACTCTTATCTCATTGCATCCGTGGAAAACAATATTCAGCATTATAAACTATTTGGACGGATTTCACTTCATATAAAATACACTCCAATCTCTTCAAACATAATAGTTTATGTTATTTATAGTTTCTCAAATCGGTGCGAAGCTTCTGTTTATGCTCATGACATCATTTCAAAGAGTTATATTTCCAATATAGGAAAATTTGGGGTTTTATTTTCTGTATTACTTTTAACATTTTGCATATTTCCAATTTTATATCCATGCATGATTTGCTTTTATTTTATAAAAATAGTATATGCAACTTTATGTATAAGATTTTGTAATGCTATGATTCAATATGCTTATTTTCATCATATTTTATCACAATGAATGACCAATTAAAGGTAACATCTCATTTTCTTTACTTATCACAAGTTATTAAATGTGCATTCTCAGCAATATCGCTCAGACTAATCCCTCTGAGGGAAGTCCTAGTAGTAATTTTTAATTTATTTCGGCTGTTATCTTATGACTTAATGATGAATGTGGCTTAATATTAAATTAAAAGATATAAATACATCAACTAATTAAGGGGTTAGGAACAAGCATAATGGAGGAAGAGATGGAGGTGTCACTGCTGGGTACCAAGAAAGTGGATATCAAATGCATGGGATTATATCGTTCAGAACAACTTTCACAAAAATGAAAGAAATAAAGTTATCTCAAAGATCTGAAATCCGTAAGAAAGTAAGGCAGAATAAAAAGTTGAATTTGCGTTATTTCAAATTAAACGAAGTCAAGAGAAAACGGGTTTGAATAAATGAAAGTTATTAATGTTATTCTGCCATTGAAAATTTTGGGGACTTCATGTTTAGTTCGCATGAAGCGAAGATTCGATTTATCCGATTTCGAATTAATGAGAACCGACTGTATATGTCTATGCCTTTCTTATTATGACTTCATATATATTTTGACATTTAGTAATGACAATGATAGTAAAAATTTACTTAATTCTCTTTGCGCCGTTGGCGATTCCTTTATTTTGATGCATACATTTCACTCTTTAAAATGTGGACTACTTTTCTAAACGAATAATATGTGATGAAAAGTAAAAAAAAAAAAAAAAAAAAACGTTAGATAGTTTTAATATTGGTTACACCTTGTTGCGATAGCGTTACTTTAATATTGAACTCGCACCAGAATTCTAGAAAAAATATTGTTTAAAAATAACGAAAGGCATTTTTACAGTTATTTTTCCATCAAAGATATAAAATTAAAAATTCTTTAAATATTTCTCGTAAAAGTCTTGATTAAAATTAGGTGGGATATAATAATTTGAAAATATCTCTGATGCAAATATTAATGATTTTAAAGAAATCATTCTTTATAATTGAATTTTACTTCTAAAAAGTCTAATAACAGGAAACCTTAAAAGGGCGCCACGTTGGGCCGCCCTGCATAACAGTTTTTGGCCGGTAATCCCTGAAAATGGTTTGATATGTGTTTCCTAAGTTGTGTGTTTAAAAATCGCCTTTCATCGTATTAAAAAAAAATTAAATTTCATAATATTATTTTGGTAGTGCTGAAAAGTGTTTCATTTATTTTTCTTGTATAATATTTCCTGGAAATCTACAACATATTCACCAGTTTAAGCAATAGCATAATTGGAGAGAGGAGGGGCGGGTGGATTCTGGCGTTTAAGTTTATTTTATGGAAACTATTTCGATAATTTCTAATACATAAAAAGTTCTTGATCAAATAGCTTTTCAATGCACAAATGTTTGACAAGAGTTTTCGTTGAATTTATATTGCTTTCTGCTTGGTAGAAGAAACCAGGACTGATGATTTGCATCTCGGATTTCGAAATTGCAAGAGTGCATATTTGAAAAACAAACAGGAAAATAATTTCAAAAACTGTTGCCAGCAAATGTAAAACGACTTTTTGAGTACGTGGTTGTCATGTTTAATGTAATGCGCATTACTTAGTTACAGATGAGTTGAAGAAAAATATGCAATTTATAACGCATGAATTTAGGAATGGGAAAAGCAGTTTTTACTGGTTACAAAATGAAGCAACCGCAAATACGCACTCGATTTTTAATAATATTGTGCATTTTTTTTTTTTTTTTTTTTTTTTGTAAATTTTATCTCTTTGCTGCATCAGAATAATATTTAAAAAGAAACTATGTTTATCTGCGTGTAATGATTTATATAAAAGTGTCATCGTCTCCCTTTATAATACTGGGACGTTTTGCCTCCTACGAGCGACGCTCGTCACACCCGTTCAGATGCAGCATATTCTAAAAACATGTTAATTTGATCTTCTTTAAAAAGATTACAAAAGATTGAATAATAATAATAATAACATTGACGAACTTCATGTAAACGGATTTCCATTCAGTCCCCTTTGATTGGAGATTTTAAGGACGAATCAGTTTCTCTTTAAGAAATCCAATGGCTGTTTTCGTCTTTGATTAAATAACATCAGTAAAATATTTGTAAGTAAGCTAATATACAATGAATTAAATAAACAGAATCTTTCAATCCCGGTGTTTTTCAACAACGCTATAAAAAGCTGCTTTAAATAAGACTTTTTAAACGTATCGTTTTAATGACGCAATTAGTCCCTAAGTTTTCTTTCTTTTTTCAATATTCATATAAAAAAGCTTTTCTTGTTAGAAAGGAAATATTATTTGCCCTGTCTTAGAACATAACAGAAATTCAGGGTTGGTCTACTAGAAACTTTAAGATAATTTATAACACATGATATAAATTTATTTAAAAAAAAAACAATATTCCACGTTAAATGCCACTATTTATGAATAGTAATTTGCAAAAATCTTAAATTCTTGCTTTAAAGCCCCCCCCCCCCCCCCTCACAGTAACATATAGGTTTGCGTTTCGTTCAAAAAAAAAAAAAAAAAAAAAAAAGGGCACATTCGCCAGTGAGTGTGCAGTACGCCTGCTATATACGCTGCAGTAGGCAGCGGTTACACTGTTCGAGTTTCGAGCATCTGCTATACGCTGCCGTAGGCAGCGGGGACACGATTCAAACTTCGTTCGAAAATACGCTGCCAATAGGCAGCCGCACACGGTTCGAGCCTCGTTCGCTTCGACAATCGTCCGTTTCGAGGAGCCCGCTAGTGGGCGAAGCCAGCTACAGTTCCATTCTAATTTGAAGATTTTTCTGTTTATAGCTCACGTGTAATTTTTTTTTTTTTTTTTTTGAAAGAAATATTATTTTGTGAGCTGTTTTTACAAATTGGCTACAACTTAAAATAACAATCTTTTCTAAAATATGTGTAAAAAATCTCTGGAAATGCTGAAAATTTGAATTTAGATTGGAAATAAAACGTCAAAGAATAAGTCAAATTAAAAAAAAAAAAAAAAAAAAAAAAAAAAAAAAAAAAGAAGAAGAAGAAGAAAGAAAAAAGGAAGAACAATAATTGCAGTCTGAACACCGCGGGAACTTCCGATGCATAAAATGATCCAAAAATGATTAAATTCCTATGTATAGTTTTTGCATCCTATGAAACTTTTTTAATGGGCCGATTTTGACCATCTTTAACATTAAATATCTTTTGAAATAATTAATCGATTTAATAACTGTGCATTGGCATGTTTATCAAACATTTCTCTACAATATTGTTTATTTTCATGTTTTTGTGTGCTTTAGTTTTCTTAATATGAACGAAGAAAGGCCTCCCGATCACAAAAAATCCAATGTCAGCAGCGGTGACAATGTTAGTTCCTTTTTTTTTTTTTTTTTTTTTTTTTTTTTTAGAATAGAAAGATTTTAAATGTAACTTTTGAAACAGGAATCTTATACACGTTAAAAATTGCGCCAACTTTTATTTTTCAAAAACTCACTCCGACCTTTGATGTTGTCAAAATAGGCCAGTCAAATTATCAGAAAAAAGGGTCGATAGATACAAAATTTCTGCTAGAAGATTTTATGTTTTTAAAATGTTTATGGGGATGCTAGTAACAAGAATTAATGGTTTTCCAACAAAATATCTCGAGGCTAAACTTTGTGGAGCCAAAAAACCACAAAATTTTCGGACTTTTTTTAGTTTATTGCCTATAACTTTAATCCTCTTTAATGTAACTTATTTAATTTTATAGGTACAGGGGTGCCCAGAGAGGGGTTTGGTGACGCAAGATGCGTCATATAATTTAGTTTTGGGGGGGAAATTGAGAAAAAGCACATTTTGGGGGGATTTTTAAATTCTTAATTTTCCCTTTTTTTCTGTTAAAAAAAATTCTTGAATTTTTTATATCACTTTTAAATTTTTTCAACATTTAAAATCCAGAAATGTTCCTGTGTTTTCTTTCTTTAAATTCTAGATAATGGCAATAAGACCTCGTTCTACTATGCTTTTTCGCTATCTTTTGAAGGTGCAGTAAATTATAAGTAGCATATTTTTTACAATTGATATTCTGTTTAGGGGGGGGGGGGGTCAATGCTAAAGTTTGAATTTTTTGGGGAGGAGGGGGGAAGAATTTGCGTCATTGGATTTGGGGGGGGGGGGTCACCACTGTATAGGTATTTGCATGATAACAATCATGATGAATTACAACGGTAACATTGTAAAAGAATTAAGAACATTGTAACTTTTTTTTATATTTAAAGCTTTAGTGGAGAATATTAATATTAGTTATTTAACTGAATGTAAGTAAAAAATGTTTTCAGTATTTTGTCTGTAACTCGAAAATTATAAACTTTTTACGTAACATACTTAATTAGAAAAAAAAAGAGCTTTAAATTCTCTATAAATTTTGTTACAAAAACGTTTTTCTAAATCCATTACTAAGCGTGCTATGGTTTTTTGAAAATGTCACTTTTTTTTTTTAATATTACAGAAAGTGACTCATTTTTGGTCACTATTCACAGGACTATCCAAAAAAAAAAAAAAAAAACATTTTTTCATCACTAACAATGAAAATTAAATAGACCTATTAATTTATAAAAAATGAAAGTTTTAAGAAAGGCGGGCAGAATATGCACAAATTCTAGAAACCCTTTAAGAAAAACAATTACAGGGCCGGGGATAAAAAAGGGAATGCAGATGAAATATTGTGGTCAGCGACGTTCCCGAGCCGCTTTCGTTCAGATGCAAGTGTTCTTTTTTAAAGGCATATTCCTCTAATATGCTGCTATTAAGTTTATTGCATCTCTTCTCGTGCAGTAATGAAAAATGAGCGAGCTCGACCCAAAATTGTGTTTCATTTGCCAAACGGTTTCAAATAGTGATACTCGCGTTGTGAGCCAGAAAGGACTTGCCAAGCTCTTTGAACATAGCGTTTAGCGTCAAAGTAATATTCATCAAAAGTAATATACATCAGTTTTTTTAAAAGTAGCAAGGAAGTTAGAATACAGGATGATTGCTGAAAAACATGTGAATGAGAGAATGATAGCAGCATATGTTCGTCGGGTTGAAGATTCTACACAGACTAATAGTTTGTCCCTCAGATCAAACACTTCTTTCAAACTTCAAGATAATTGCTTCTTATATGACGAAGGTAATCCCGGTGACTTCAACGAAAAACAACAACAACAACAAAAGCCCTACACAAAGAGAAATTTGATTCACAATGTAATGAAATTAGAAGCGAAAATTATATTTTTGAAAGCTGCTGAAAAACGTGGGGGTGAAGGGTCCCAGAAAGTAATTGAGCGTATTCAGCACGAACCTGATTTGTAGATGCATGGTATTATAGTTTTTGTCGCGTAAAACTAGATCAATCTGTATAACAAGTGGAGAGAAAAGAGGGCGTCGGCCCGCATCATCCGTTGACGAAGCCAATGACAGAAAGAAGAGCCGCTTCATTTCATTGCTTAAAACAAGTTAAAAATTTCAAAACAAGAATTTCAAAATAACGGAATTCAAGTTGAGCAGGCAAAAGAAGAAGCTGATGTCATGATAGTTACCAGAGCCATTTCAAGAACCAGGGTCGGACTGGACCAGGGTAAAGGGCGCAGACCTTAGATTTTCAGAGGGCGCAAAAAGAACCCGCGTCAATTTTAATTGCTTGTGTTGTACCTATAGCTTAATAAGATTTAACACACTGGCGTAGCCACTTCAATCAAATAAAAAAACCCATTCGCTAGTGCTAATCATACGGAAAAAATTTATAAAGATATCTCGATTGCATTTCAATATTTTTTTTTTTTTATTTTTTTTTTTTACTGGATAGTTGATATTGATTTAATTTTACTTTTTTGAGTTTGTTAACAGATATTTTAATGTGTACACTATTATTTTGAGAACCGATTTGGAAAGTAAAAGCATCCTCATAGAAAATATCTGTGATCAAAATTGAAGAAGTAAAAAAAAAAAAAAAAAAAAAAATGGCCTGCATACAGATTGATCTCTGCGATCTAATGCAAAAGAAAATCATTTAAAAATATTGAAATGCAACCGAAATGTCTTTATAAATTTCTTCCATGAGATTAGTATTATCGAACCGATCATTTCTTTTAACTGAAGTAGCCTCTTAAATATGAAGTTGGCTTAATTTCTGAATCTAAATAGTAGTCTTCTATTTCTCCGTGCCTGTTTAAAGTTCCATAAAAGCTACAGAACTTTATGCAGTGTTCTGAAACTAAACGTTTAACATCTAACAGTTTCAGCAAATTGAATACAGATTTGCTTGTAGGTTAGAGGTTTTTGGTTTTATTATTTTCCCAAAAGGTCATAAGACGAAAAAAAGTGATCCCTCCCCCCCCCCCCCCCCCCGCTCTGAATAATTCTCTTGGAAATGACTGTATGAAAAAGACATAGGTAAAAACTGATTGAAAATATCGACTATTAAATATTATTTATACATTTTACTTTTGAACTCCTTGTCTTCACCAGTGGTTGAGAGGTTCCGCGCTCGAAACTGGTTGACGGGAGGTGCTAGGTTCGAGCCCAGTCACGCCCATCGGTTTAATTGTTCGGAGTTTCCTGTGGTTTATTCAAACGTTGGATTTCCTTGCGTAAATAAGGATTAGGTTCCCTTCGAAAAACCACCGCGGAGGGCATCCCCACTCTTAAGACCTATACAAAACCAACTTTGGAGATTGTCTACACATTAAAAAGTGCCATGAACATTGACATTTAAAATTGTATCACATATATTTGACGCCGTATTAGAGTCTCTTACCGTCCTAAAAACATACATAGTAGTATAAGTAATTTTCTTAAATCTTAATAAAATTATAAAAAAAAAAAGTGTTCCATAAACTTCGGAAAAGAAAATGAAGATCTTACAAGAAAAAGCATCGAAAACACTCAATTAGTCACCAGTAAAATTATACAGAAAATTTAAATTTATAATAATATTAATAATAATAAAAAATGGTCCCTCTTAAATTAATGAAGGCAAAAATTTTCTCTATCTCGAAAACTAATTATTCGAATGAACTGTAAACTTCTGAATGAACTGTTTTCAGATCGGTGTTCTTGACAGTTATGGTTCGTTGTATTAAAAAATTAATGTATGTCATAATCCAGAATTTTATTTTTTTAATATTAATTAATTTTAAAAAAGTATTTGAACAGAGAAATTAGTCTGTAATATGTGTAGATATGTTCGGTGTATCTGTTTATTAAGTTAATATAAAATTGAATCAGATGATTTTTATAAACATATAAATTAATGTTTCTGAAATGGGTTTACTTTAGCGTTCTTAAATTTACACTTTAGTAATTCTATGAAGATTTTTTAAAATGTGGATAACTTTTTCTGGCTGGACCAATAAACTCAAATAAGATGACAAAACTGGGCGTTTCTGTTTGAAAATTCAAAGTTGGTACAACTTTTAAATGTAGTTAAATTTATAAACATAATTTATACTTAACAATAATTAGCAGAGAATATTCAAAGTTTATATTTACTTAGATTTTTTATGATTATTTTTAGCAGAAAAAGTAAGGGCCAATCACTTTCATTCCAATTATCATAGTCCAGGAGCCGACCACATAAAAACAAAATATCGAGCTCAAAGGGGAAAAGAAAAAAAAAAAAAAAAAAAAAAAAACTTTATTTTATGGAAGAGAAGTAATAGGGGAATCTAATGATCCATGTCTACAGGAAGTGAAATGGTGCGTAACCCAAAAATTTATACTACGAGTGGTTTATTAGTAAGTTTAGCATTGTGTTTGCCGTACAATCATTTCATACCTTTGATTGTTAGCCTACGTGTAAATCACTAGTGGTATTTGTAATTTTTGGCTTATGAAGCACTTCGCTTCCGGCAAACATGGATCATTAGATTCCCCTATTCTCTTTCATAAAAAAAAAAAGTTTTTTTTCTTCTTGTGTTCGATGCCTTAAGTTTTTGTGCTGTCGGCTCTTGGATTATCATCAATGTCGCACAGAAAATTAGTAGAAAATTAACAAGATTTTTTGCACGTGGCGCCAAATAATGTTGCAGTTAAGGACTTCAACTTTGTTTTTATCTCTTTAATGTAATAAGAATTGGTCATCAATCAGTTAAAAATGAAATAAATTTTATTTGTTACAATCTGAACAGCAATTTCTTTTGCAAATCCGATACCTTGTGGGAAAAGAAATTTTCTACCCTTAAAAAAATTTTATGCATCCATAAAATAATTTATATTAGATCTCTATAAATCTAGTATACAAAAAATCAGCCATATTTATTTTAAATCATTAAAATCATTTTTCTGATTTACTCTTCTGTGCACGCTGTTCGCAATATTCGTAAAATTTTTATTATAATTAGAGATCAAGGGAAATATATAAGTTTCGAAAATGGAGAGAAATGCCCCAAAGATTGCATTCCTGAAACATGCAAAATCCTGTGACCATTTTTTTTAAAATTACAATAATTTCTTATTATGTCCATCACTTTATTTAATGGTAGATTTTTCCGTGATTAAATTGAACTTTTTTAAAAATTTAAATTACATACAAGAAACTCCTAAAAGTTATTTACCATGGGAAGTGTATCATTAAATTAAACGAAGATTACTAATATGATATTATGGTATAGATTTTGGGAATAAAAATATGCTAGCCGCGTTGGATTCCAAAATTTGCAAGATTGTAATCTAGAAGTGTCATCAAGTTTCTATTCCTCGAAGAGTAAGATATTGTTTTCCAATCAACAACAAAATCCACACTTTTTTTTTGCCTTCTGATACTTATTCCTTTCTTTTCTTAAGTTTTTTCAAAAAAGAACTGTTTTAATTATAGGTGCATTAAAGACTGGATTTAAAAAGATGGACAAGGTAAAGGACAGAAAAAGTGCAAAATATTTGGTTAAAATCTAAGAGATATCATTCATTAAAACGATAAAAAAAAATCCAACTGAGGGTGTCATAACTAGATTTCCTTGGGCTCATGTTTCCTCCTCAATTGCATGCAAAGATGCCTACGTTGGTTTCCGACCCTGAAATTATTTCGGTATATATTTAATTTATTTGTTATGACAAAAAAAAAAAAAAAAAAAAAAAAAAAACCCTTTCTTGTGTGTGTGTTGAATGATTATTATTCTCTAACGAATTCTCGAAATTTAGTACACTAGTCAGAATTCATGTGTACAACGAACGAAAAAAATATTGGTGAGACTAAGACACTCAGGGGGCGCAAAGTTTTCTCTGGAGGAGGGCGCACCGGCCCTCGGGCCGATGGGCCGGCGGGCCAGTCCGAGCCTGTCAAGAGCCGAATCTTTTGAAAGTATCGTAATTATCGTAGAAGACATCGACCTTCTCGTGATTATGACGAGCTTAGGCTATCAGCACAAAAATTTATTTTTCTAAAAGCCAGGGAGAAGTAACATCGAAACCAAGTGGTTTTCATCCATGTCGTTCAAATACAATTAGAACAATGTTCTTTTCACTCATGCAATCAGCGGATGCGATACAACATCCGCTCTTTTTGGGCAAAGAAAGTCAAAGTTTTGTAACACTTTGAAAAAACATGATTAGCTTGGAGAAATAGCCAGCATATTCAATAAAATACGTTCTACCCGCCATGAAATCATCAAGGTTGGACAAAAAATTCCATATTGAACTATACAGTGGATGCACAGCTACCACACAGAATTTGAACATCTTAAGGTTCCAATTATTTGCTAAACTACCACAAAAAGCAAAGTTCACTTTGCAAGACTACCACCAACACAAGAGGCTGCGCAGCATCATTTTCTCCGATGTTATCATCAGGTACAAACTAGAATAGGAAACAACATGCTTCCAGAAGGATGGGGTGGGCTCACAGGATCTCTTTCAGCCAGTTCAAATGTGCAAAGACCCGGCACTTGAATCCTTAAGGACCGGGCACATAGCACTAACTTCTTGTGGTCAGGCTTCGCTATTTTTGATCTTTAGTGTCGGCGCTTTGATGTAAAATTGCTTTTTCAGTGCACTGAATGTGAACTTCAAGAGAGAAATCGAACTCGAAATCAGTTGACAGCTTTACGACTGAAGATGGGGGAGATAAACTTTCCCTTCCTTTGTCAATTCGATACGATTCTTACCCCAAAAATCATTTAAAGAGGTTCCAAAACTAGCAACCTTTGTTCCGTTCAGAAAAAGTTTGAATAATTTAAATAAATAAAAAAAAAAAATTTGAACAAAATTAATTGAATAAAAATATAATAATTTATGAGTTGTTTTCCTTATTTTTTGTTATTTTCTGAAGTTTGTGTATCTTTATCATGAAAAGTTATGTTATCCCTATTTTAAGAGGTGTCAATTGTTTATTTCTCTCAGCATCTTATTGTGTATATATCATATCTAATATATATACAGGGTGTCCGAAAAGTCTGGAAACGGTTGAATAACTCGAGAAATACATATGAGATTGAAAAACGTAAATATACGTGTTAAATATTTTTAAATAAGCTACTCAGTGATACCAAATTTGACCTTCGTAACCGACCCCCTGGGGGTCAGAGGGGGTCCAACTTTGAAATCTTAAATTATAACCCCCATTTTTTATTGCAGATTCGGATTCTACGGACAAAAATACGTAACTTTTGTATTTGATGTTTATTTCAAATCTTCGTTTATCACAGTGTAATCGAGCATATTAAATCGATACATATTCCCGCTTTTCCAACGGGATTTTCCCTAATCGAAACTGATTGGGCAGAATTTTTGACGTCAAATTCCCCTTCTTTTGCAGAAATAGCGTTTCCTGAAAATCACCCGTGGCGATTATTTCAATAGTGCTACACTGTTAAAAATCTGACCCATTTGCTGCAGCGTCACTCCACAGCTATTATAGAATATCTCTTTTGTGACCAATGAGAGTGCTCCATAACTCAGTAAAGTAATCTCGTTTTCTATAAAAGTGGTGGAGTGACGATGCAGCAAAAGTGTCAATTTTTTTCAGTGTACTTTACTGTGTTATGGAACATTCTCATTGGTCATGAAACAGATATTCTATAAAAGCTGTGGAGTGACGCTACAGCAAATGGGTCAAATTTTTAACTGCGTGTAGTACTATCGAAATAATCGGCATGAGTGATTTTCAGGAAACGCTATTCTTGCAAAAGACGAGGAATTTGATGTCATAAATTCTCCCCAATTAGTTTCGATTAGGGAAAATCCCGTTGGGAAAGCCGAAAAATGTATCGATTTAATATGCTCGAATACACCGTGATAAACGAGGATTCGAAATAAACATCAAATACAAAAGTTGCGTATTTTTGTCCGTAGAATCCGAATCTGCAATAAAAAATGGGGGTTATAATTTAAGATTTCAAAGTTGGACCCCCTCTGACCCCCAGGGGGTCGGTTACGAAGGTCAAATTTGGTATCACTGAGTAGCTTATTTAAAAATATTTAACACGTATATTTACGTTTTTCAATCTCATACGTATTTCTCGAGTTATTCGACCGTTTCCAGACTTTTCGGACACCCTGTACACACAATAACTGATATATATATACACACAATAACTGATATATATTATATCTAATATATATTCTTTTCCGTCGAATTTCGACGGGTTCAGCTAGTAATGATAAAAACTATAAAAGCAAAGTTCTAACCTGGATTTGCAGATGTCACGTATATCTTTTGGAAACAGTTGATTGGTAAGTGCGTTACAGACGGACGAAAATCCCACCGACCAGATTTTTATACAAACGGTCACGGTGGGAATTCTCGACCGGATGCAGCGCAGATCAGGACGGGTCCGACCTCTCTCCACCATCGACGAAAGAAGATGCATGTACGTTCATAACCCTTCCAATGGTATAAAAATCTGAAAAATAAAAATCGAAAATTACTTAAAATTTCAATAAATAAATAAATATACTTGAGAATAATGCTATTACTGCACAGAGTGATCACTGGATAAGGAGAAAAGTAATAGGGGAAAACTCTCCTTCTCCTACAATTGATGAATTTCTTTAAACTTGGCAAAAATTTAAGTAAAGTTCAACCTCTTCTCTCAAAACCATCTCAGAATGTATTATCAACAACCGACATGTAAATTAATAAAAAACGAAAAAGAAATAGACTTTCGAAAATATTTCAGAAATACTATTTTAATACTGTTCCTATTACTTCTAATCAATTAAGCTTCCAACATTTGTTATGTGTTTTCTAATGGTTTATCTAAATGATTGAAATGCTAGGTATCTTTTTTAAACGGCAAAGTTTGTGAAAGTGTGCTGAAAGTGAAGGAAAGTGTTTCATAATCTATGTTTGGCGCATGACATTTCTTTCTTGTTTATATCTTTATCATCCTTATAGACAGATTTCACTGTAATTTTAAGAAGCACAGGTATAAAATTGAAGGGGAAAGTAAGAATAGTCTACTCGACCTTAAGCAAGCGAAATACATATTTTTTAGATTTATTGATCGGCCACTGCAAAGTTTCAAAGAATTGTCTTTGCTTGTTTTTTTCTTTTCCCCCTTTTTTTTTTAACTGTTTGTAATAAATTTTGATCGATAAAGATAAGTATCCTAAAGATTACGGAGAAAAACAATGTAGCTCATCAGTGTTACGCGAATATAATAGAGTCATTTTCTTAGAAACATACAAAAGTACGTTAACGAATATTTGATTAATTAATTTCAATTGAAAATATCTTATAATTGAAATGTGACATGATATAACAAATAATACAAACAAATAATTAAGTAATGAAACAAATATTATTTTTTATATATAAAAAATTTGTTAACAGTCTAAAAAATCATATTCGTGGCTTAGACATCTGCAAGGACCGAAATTTCCAGGCTCGGGCCGGCCAAAACGAAAGTAATCTTGGCCCGGCCCGATAAAAAATATAAAAGTTTATTTTGGGCCCAGAACGTTTCAATTTTCTTTGTTCACGGCCCGTCCCGTCCCTTGCTACATTCAGAAAAAAAAAAAAAAAAAAAAAAAAAAAAAAAAAAAAAATTGCGCGGCCCAGCTGCGTATTTTACATTTGGACAGTTACGTAGCGCACGGGCATAATTTTTTTTTCCCAACTAGGTTTTGCCATCCAAACTGTGTCTCGCAATCTGATTGGCCAGAGCTTTCGGCATGAATTCGACACTTCTTGGCGGGAATCGTGCTTGGCGAAAAACATTTCTTTGTTTTAATTTTCTATTTCTTATAGTGTAAGATTTTTTTTCACAAATTCTATGTCTTATGAAATTAAAGAGGAATGACCCTTATCAAAGACAATTTCCTAAAATTTTCAGATTTTTTTTCTTTCTTTCTTTTTTTTTTTTTTTCAATATTTTTTTTTAGAATGAATCTCGGTAAGTTATGTTTATTTTTACTTTGTTGTATCTTTAATAGAAGAAAGTATTGTGATCGAAATTTTATTCGAATTCCAGTTTTTGACCGATTTGCACGTTTTAGAGATCCAAAAAACATGTTTTTAGAAAATCTATGTCAATCCGTGTGTGTGTGTGTGTGTGTCAAGTGGCGTATTCAGGGAGTGGGCTGATGGGACTGCAACCCCTTGAAAAACTTTGAAAAAAAAAAAAAAAAAACAAAAAAAAAAAAAACATGAAATATAATTACAAAAGTTTATAAAGATGTAATGATATCTGCGAAGATAGACTTTTTAAGGAGCAGAATAACTTTTCGTTTGAGGCAGGTTTTTATTAAAAAAGTATTATTTCGCAAAGATCACAAGAAAACTGTTTCAGCCAAATTTCCGTTATACGCAGGCTATCTTTACAGGTCATAAAAACTTTACTAATTAAGACTAAAGCTTTTTTAAAACAAAATATTTGCAGTCCCATGCAATTCAATCTTAGCAGGATCGGTATAATTTATGCATTACCTGTTATGAAAAAATCTGTTTAACGCGGAAAAATTATCTTTCATATGATTCCCTCTTAGAAACTTTTACTATAACTCAGCACTCTCCGAAATGAAAAGTCTAAATACGCCACTATCTGTGTCCGTATGTCCTCATTGTACCATCGAAAAGTGTATGAAAATATGCATAGAATTGAACCAAATTTTTTGTGTATGATAATTTTTGGGTATGGCAGGCAGGCCAAACCTGAATTTGAAAAAAAAATCTATCGGAAGAAGGGCGCTGTAAAAATGATTTCCATGCTATTTTCATTATTGTACCATCGAAAAGTATTTGAAGTTATGTACAGAATTGAACTAAATATTTTGTGTACGTTTCTATGGCCAGCAGATCTTCTATGAATTTGGAAATATTCCAAGGGAAAGGATCACTGTGATAATGCTTTTTGTATAATTTTCTCTGTTTTCCGTATTTCTATTGTCCATCGGCTCGTGCTGAGACAATTGTTCTTATTAATAAACTATGTAATTGAATGGTGTTTTCAATTTTTTTGGTAAAAGCAGAAGATATTTTAGAAAATACTGTCAAAGTTGGTGTTAGAAAAAAATAAAATAAGATATCGAAGCTTATTTTTGAAATATTTCTTTGACAATCGCAATAATTGTAAATGTTATATAACATTGCATAAAGATATTATAATATAAATATTATAACATACAATTTAAAAACAATCTGAGAATTACGAGTTTTACTCGCATAGATGAGATTCCGTACTACAAAGTACAACCGTGTACAAAGTTTAAACATGGTATTTTACGAAGCGTGCTTCGAAAGCAGGTCGAAATGTTACAATACCGCATTGGACCACATTGGCGATGTTTTCTAGATAGGTTTCTAATTGATAACATAGCTAATTGACTATATTTAACAATGACTATTTTTATAATAGTGAGTTTTATTTCGTAATTTCAGATTAATTAGAGTTGTTTTTTTTTCTTTTTGAGTAAAGTAATTACATTGAGAGTGGTAATTTAAGTTTGGTAAACAAAGTTATTTTTAGAACTCTGTAATGCAAGAATTTACAGTCATTCACGCATATGTTTCAAAGTTGAAACAGATTCTAATGGAATGAAGATACTAAGCTAAGGGATAAAAACTTACCATCATTAAAGTAATTTTTTAATATCCAACAAATATAACAGTTTTAAACAATTATATAACTGGATCTTCAACTTTTTTCAGTGAAAGAAAATGATAGGGGTTTCTAGAAGATGTTCCTTTTTTAATTGGATAAATACTGTGGTATATTTCAACAACATATTCGAATTTTGTAAGATGCTTTGTTTAGAAGAGGTCTATTTTTAAATGGCTAAATACTTGTTATATTTTACAATATATTCGAGTTTTGTAAGCATTAGGTTATTTTTCTTTAAATAACATCATTATCAATTTTATTAACATCAATTTTATTTCCTTCTCTCCAACCAAATAATCCTTAGAGCATACAGAGTTTCGTAATTATAAGAATTATTAAAAAATCATTAAGAAAGGTAAAATTTATAATTTATTTAAGTAATTACAAATTCATTTAAATAAATTTATAATTAAACAAAATTATAAATTTATAGAAAATTTAAAATAAAAAAAATATAATATAAATTTAAGGAATATGTTAAATTCAAAAAATTACAAATTTATTATTTATACATTATTAATTACTAGCATACGCAGCCCGCTTCGCCGGGCTTAATTTGAAAGTTTATTTAATAATTTATGTGTATGGTACGCTTCTCTCTCAGCTGGCGACGGATCCCCCGGTGACTCTACGCTTCTCTCTCAGCTGGCGACGGATCCCCCGGTGACTCTCCCCGGACCATCGGCACTCCACGTGCGTCGGGTGAGCGTCAGAACAAACTTTCAGCATATACATATGGGTGGTTGTACTTGAATGCACAGACCTGCGCGTTTTTTTCTATCTTGCTTTTATACCTCTGGACCGAGTTGGCGCATTGCCAAGATTTGCTTCCTCTGGACCGAGTTGGCGCATTGCCAAGATTTGCTTCCTCTGGACCGAGTTGGCGCATTGCCAAGATTTGCTTTCCCCTGTGCCTCAATTAATTAATTAATTAATTATCCTCGGAATTCCTTTTATTTATAGAGATTAATTATTTACAAATGTTTTAGTATATTCCAAGCATTCATTATATTTTGATTAAAATTTTTTGGAAATTTTTTTTCTTAAACTTTTTATAATATTGCTAATTCGTGGTTGCATTAAATAATCTTATATAAATCTCCTATCTTCAGAAATTTTCACTTTGTCATCTTTTAATCTACATAGCCTTCAATTCTTTAAAAAGTAGCAGAATGCTGTCGAAACACAGATGATCCTCCCCCCCCCCCCCCCCCCCGCTTTTTCATAAGTTAATGGAAATAATTTTCTTTCTGTAAAAATCATTTTTCCATTGATTCCTATTTTAAACAAAAACTCTATTGAAATTTCAAAAAATTATTCCTTTTCTCCGCCCATCCTATCTAAATTCTCTACTCTTAGGATTTTCGCCAAGCACAATACCTTCCCGCCAACAAAAGTCTCTTTGACGCAGCCATCTCTGACCAATTAGATTACAAGATAGCAAAACCCGGTTGGGAAAAAAAAAATACGCAGCGACCGGCGGCAATACTGCTTTCTGATTGGTTGAACGAATTTCGTCACAACAGGTGATATGAGTGTTTGTTTTGTATAGGTTTGTGCTAAAGCAGAAATGTGATTTAACCCCTTGAGGGGCGGTGGTTTCATAGATATACCACTTAATTCACAAACGCACATTCGCACCGGAATTTTGTTAAAGAAAATTACGGTTTATTGAATGAGTGAAGTATAGCGTTCTCTTATTTACAAATAAAGTTGTTTTCAAATTCCGGTGTCAGTCATTAATTTCATACCTAAGCAATGAATTTACCCTGCCCCGCAAAGGGTTAAGAAATCTCCGCGGTTCTTAAATAGATCTTTTGCTATCTGATTCGCATTTGTTAGTTATTGAGAGGAAAAATTGCCTTCTTCATTATTATAGTGTTCTAATATTTCATATCTTGGTTTGACTATACTGATAAATGTATATACGAAAATATTTGTAAGGGAATTGGTGTTCAAATCCCCTTTTCCTTGGCCGTGTCGTTAAGTAGGTTTTTTAAGAATAAGAGAACCAGCAAATACTCCACAATCTCCTTTTTTTTTGGTGTGTGTGTGTGTCAGTAAGAGTTAAATTCTATGGGTCCATCACAGGGGCGGCGCCAGAACTTGCCCGACGGGGGGGGGCATGATATCCCCGACAGGGGGGCCGAATCAAAATCCTGTGCTACCCAACCCGAAACCGAAAATTACATTTGAAGTCAACCCGCAACCCGATCCGAACCCGCCAAAATAATTTTTGGTGCCACACAATCCAACCTGAACCAGATATATTTCTATCCGAACCCGAAATGAAAGAAAAATACATAAGGCTTTAATGTAATTATTAAACAATAAAATTATCTACAATTAAGTTATCTACAATTATATATCTAATATCAACTCCAATATCAATTTTATATTTTATAGAGAAACTGGACAAATCTGTATCATTTAATATTCGAAACTTGTAAAATCTCTGAATAGCAGACATCTTGTTAAACAAAGTCATGCATCGAGTAGGATTGTCTTTAATATTGGAATTTCTTTTTTCGGGTTATTATGACTGCAATTTCCATTGTGCTAGTCGGGTTCAACCTCCAATTTTTATTGCTGGTCACATTTAAGTGCTTTGCATGTCAAGTTGTTGAGATTTCAAAAAAAGATTTGAGAACTGTGTTGAAATGAAAATAAATGTATTTGAATATGAATGAATATGTATTCAATTTACTGCATGAGATATAAGATGTTTAAGAAATGCGGTCGTAGATTACGTTTTCTGTGGAACCATTTTTTTTTTTTTTTTCGTTTCTTAGAATATGAAAATTGTTACCGTGTTTGTAATAGTTTATGCACACACATACATGTTACATGTGAGGAGGTGCCCGCTATACGAAGATGTAAGCTCATAAATATAGGAATTTAAGAAGTGTTCACTAAATAGATGTGTCCGCTTTTTGGGGGCGTTCATTGTGGAAATTTTATTGTATACTGATTTTTAACCTGAAAAATATCTTGCAGATTATTTTTAAAATTCGGGCTAATTCGAACCTGAAACAAAGAAAGTCAACCCGGCTCGAAACCGAGTTGCAGCAAAAAAGTAGATGCCAATCCAAACCGAACCCGATCCGTAATGAAAAAATATAGCGGCAACTCGACCCGAATCGCGGATCTGCTCAGATGTGTAAAACGGCACCATGCAGAACTTTAGGCCGAATTCGTAATATATATTAGGAACGACCGCGAGTATGGTCCTGTCTCTAAGACAGAGTTTGGTGAAATTTTTGTTTATTAAGTTAGGTAGGGGCTTAATTTTTATCTGAAGACTCGAGTCTCTAAATTTTATTTTTTGAAACGCGTTTAATGTCAAATAAATATGACATTTACGATAAGCTATTATTGGCATTTAATGATATAGCTTTGCGTTAGTTCTTTGGTCGATGGGTTAATCACATAGTACCAAACTGCATGAAAAAACATCCTTATAACTCCAAAACTAATAATCATATTAACTAACAGTTTACTACATCGAATAAAGCGTCTCATATTCAATTAAAATATATCTTTGACTTGAAATTTGAATGAAATAAAAAATCATGAAAAATCGAAAAGTGTGGAAAATAGGTTTACAAATATCTCGGCAACTCATTATCCGATCGACTTCGTTCTTTATGCAAAATTTATGGTTTTTTTATTGTCATTTACATTCACTGCTTAAAATAAAAAAAATCGAAATTTTTTACATAGGGGAGAGGGGGGGGGACGTTTGAACTGGGGGCACCTTTGAACACTCTAAATATTTTCCTTAAATTGAATTATTTTTTAAAAACTGCATATGGCTGTACATTACTATTGCTTCAATGCAATAAATATACAAAGTTGCACCATTTTGCATGAACAATATTGTCTAGGCAAGATATATATTTTTCTCCCCCTTGAATCTAAACTTAAGAAAATAAAGTTGTAAGATTTTTGTGGACAATTTTGTATCCCTAAAATTTTAATTTTTTTTTTTTCACTACTTAAACAAAGATGTTAGCTTTAGTTTATAAGCTTTGTTTTATTCAAATTCCTCAGTCGAATTGAATAAATAGTTGTAATGTCGAATTCCATGTTGCGGTACCACTGAACAGAAAAGTTGGGGTACCATTGAACATTTAAATCTACTAAGTAAAGAGTTGTAGATGCATCTAAATATTATTATTTTCGGAATTTTTTAATGTGAAATGAGGTTAATTAAGAATCTCGAAGAAAACAGACTTATAATTGTTAACAATCCCCCCCTTTTTGCACATATAGATTACAACGTCTGGATGTATCAGTGATGGGAAATTTCAAATACATTCCAAATTTCAAGTTTCTATTTCAATTTGTTCGGGAGATAGAGCGCTTACAGACACATAGACAGACAGACGGACGGCAATTTTTTTTTTTCAAAAAATATATTTTTTGGAATTTCCAGCGTCTGAAACGTGTAAATCCGTCAATTTTTCTCCACGATTTTTAAAACGATTGCAAGACTTACCCTATACTAACAAGGAAGGTCTCCTTTGGGGGCATACTCAGAATTTTTTGAAAAAAATACGAATTAAACTATTCATGTAGGTACTAAAGGATCAGTGAAAATTAGCGGCGGAATTACATTATTAGATATGTAAAAAAAAAAATAGTTTGGAATAATTGGCGTGAAAAGCTGAAAGCGACGCGGGATTTGGCGAGCAGTGCATTTTCTCGCCAAAAGAAGACGATTTTAACGAATCTGAAAATTGAATTTAATTGACTTCACTGTTAAAAATCTGCAGCATTTATTGCAACGTCACTCCACTACTTTTATAGAATATCTCTCTTCTGACCAATGAAAATGCTCCATAGCACAGTGAATTGACCGTGTCATACACTGATAAAAATCTGCTGCATTTTGTTGCAACGCACTCCACCGCTTGTATATAATATCTTTAGTCCAACCAATGAGAAAGCTCCATTTCACGGCCAAATAACCGTTTTCTATACAAGCAAGGGAGTGCGTTGCAACAAAATGCAGCAGATTTTTAACAGTGTATTTTTCAATTTGGAACAATTTTAATCAATTTAAATTGTGTTTTAAATGATAAAATATATTAATTTCATTTTGTTATAAGTACATATAAACGTATATGACAAAATTACACTTAAAGTAAAGTAAAAATGCAAAACTAAAATTACTTAAACTAAACTTATTTAAATGAATTGAATATAGAAAGTTTTTTCTTTAAAAAGTATTCGAAGCGTAAAAGTGTATTTTTCAAAATTTCGTTTTTTCGCCAACCGGAAATAAATCGCCAAATAAACGAAATTTTTATTATTTTTTTACAGACGTTATAAGGAGGTTCCGCCGAAATTTTTTTTATAAACATATATAACTATATGAGAAGAACATTCTGTAATTTTTTCAGATTTTTCTGAGTATGCCCGTATGGAGACCTTCCTTGTAAGTATGATGGATAAGTAAAAATATAATGAAAATTTTGTAGGCGTGTATTTCCAAAAGCACACAAAAAGGATGGACACTCACATTACACATGCGCGTGCACACACACAGACAGAGAACACATGCATAGGAAAAACTAAAACATATACGATTGTCTTTAGAGCAATTGCACACAAATGTAACTTTGATTATTTTTAGTACAAATAAAATTCAAAAATTGCTCATACATTCAGTTTATCTGTCCGTCTGTCCACCCTCTTACTCCTGTAATACTCGAATTTTTATCCAATCGATAAAGCTTATTTAGGGCCACCAAAGCATATTTGGTAAGGCATATGTACGAATAATCCTTCATTTACAGGGGCACTCAAAAGAATTCGATTACATTATATAGTATAGAGGGATAAATCATTTGAAGAGTATTTTAATGACATTACGTTATTTCAAATGTAATGAAACACATATAAATCACTGAATTTCATTATGATCACCAAATAACAGAGCATTCTGAGCATTTTTTACTTACGTACAGGGACACACCAAAGAAATCGATTACAGTACCGTCTTTGCGTGATAATTGCTGGAGAGTACGTTTTAAAATTCGATATGCGCTTTTAAATTTAATTAGTTTTTTGCATATTACTCTATATCTATTAATTCTATGCCTCATTAACAGGGCTGCACCAAAGTATTCACATACCATTGTCCTTATTAGAGGATATTGCCGAAGAAGAATTTTCAACTGAAATATATGTATCTCTTAAATAAATTAAATTTTGGAATGCATGTTAATAGACACAAATCCCTATATCCTATACAGGGCTGCTAAAAAATTCGGATAATTTTTCGATTGTAGATGGGAACAGCTGAAATTCGATTTTGAAATGTGTTGTACATTTCTATAGGGTGAAATGAGACGTAATATTTTAATTTTTTAAACGGTGCAGTTTTGTTACATTATTCGGAATGTGTTGGAAAGTGCTTCATAATCTATGCTTGACACATGATTTTTTTTCTTTATATATAAATATATATTTGTTATAAATTAAGTTAAAAAATATATTGAAATATATTCAAAGTAGCCAAATTAATGCTTTAGATTCAAAACTTTTATTTTATTTGCAACTGGCAACAGTCCAAATAGACAACATGGCTGAAAAGTAAAATACTTATAGTTGTGTACAAATAGTATTCTTGAAGAACACTAGAAAAAAGGAGACAAATGTGCCTTATTTTGCATTTTTTAAATAAATAAATGCATGTAGTATAATACCTAATGGTTTGTAATAGCCTTAAAGCCATAATCTTGATCATAATGCATACAAAATAAAGTCTTGTTGCATTCAGCCGACATTTCAAATAGTAAGGTAATTGTGCTCGATATGTTTTTGAAAAAACTATCTAATGTAAAAAAATATGCAATGCAGTTTTTTACGATCATTCAGGATAACAAAACAATTATGATATTTATAAGTTTAGCCATTAAAAAAAAAAAAAAAAAAAAAAATGTTTAAGAAGCTTTTAGTCATTCCGTCACATCAAATAATAGTTGATAACTTCAACCTAGTACAGATAGGTTGCTCTAAATTATAATTTTGTACTGCTTATAGATCACATTTAAGATATGTAATTAGTTTAAAAACAGGCTGGTTTTCTAATTCGTAAAAGTTTCCAGTTATAAGTAGCAGGTTAGAATCAAGTTTACAAAAATGTCATTTCGACAATCAATAATAATTTACTCAAAAATAAAAGAATAAGATATATAATATTATATTAAAAAAATAAAATAATAATAAATATCAACAATAAACATCATTTTTATGATGATAAAAACGCAGCTTACTTAATAACAGAGTCATACATTACGTACGCTGTGTATTAAGCATTTATATTCCTGGACCCAACATAAACAAATTTTAAATGAAATTTCAATTTTACAATTTTCGGTACTGCAAATTTATAAACTTCTAAGTACTGCACATTTTAAATTCTTTCACCGTCATATAGTGAAAAAAAAAAAAAAAATGTACTTTTAAATGTAATTCGTATGAAAGCTCAAATGTATCGTATGTCTTCGCATGTATCTCAATTTGTTTTTGAGTTATTAATTTTCTTGTAGTTTATTATACTTTTTTTGCCATAGTGGCAACAAAAGTATTCCATTTCTGGACATTAAACATGTACATCACTTCAGATATGCTTCAAATATCTCTATTCCTGGCTGAAAGAAACAATCATCCCCCCCCCCCAAAAAAAAAAAATGTATATATATATAATAAAAAAATTATAATTTAACAAATTACACGTCTATTTGGAAAATAATATTTTCAATGACTAAAATTTTAGACATAAATAAATTCTATATTTAAATAATTGTCTGAGCGTAGCGAAGTCCTATACTCAGAGTACGTAACGATATTAAAAATCAAAAAAATTCTTTCGTCAAGCAAATCTCAAAAAGTACTTGTCGGATTTCGATTCTGTTTGTACCAGGAGGTACCTATGAAGGTAATCTGGTGAATGCACCTACTTTTAAAAATTAATTCCAAATAGTTTAAAAGTTATATTAAAAAACTGATAAAAAAACACAATTTATTTGCATACGTCACAGAAATTTGGTGTGCGTGATTTTCACCGGCTGGATATTTTCGTAGATAACCGAATCAGTACATGGAGTAAATAGTAATCATTTACACACTCAGAAATATTGAATGCAATAAAACATTTTAAAATTTAATCATGCAGGAAAATAAAACTGTTATTTTTTTATATTAAAAAAAGTCATAAAAACTTTGATTTTGAGATTTTGTGATTATCTCTTAATAGCATTTTTTGATCGCTAAAAGAATGTTTTACATATATTTCGCGTGTGAAAATTAGAAAGAATTACGTTTTTAAATAAAAAGTTTCTTTTATGACATCATTTTCCCTTTATATTTATTTTTATTGCATGTTTTCTTTTAACTTATATTTTGTTTGTGTGTGGAAGTCAATTCTGGTCACTCATTTTTCGGCACGGATACCACAAGCGCATCAGATTTGGAGCAATTTTTTTCAAAGCCCATTTGGCGAAAACTCCGTTTTCAAATAACGCGTACATGATTAAATAAACACATACACATTTTTAAATTATTTTCTATTTTCAAAAAGAACTTACAGTAAATAAAATAATAATAATAATAACTATAAAAAGAAATATTAAAAAAGGAAATTAAAGTAAATAAACATTTTATGAGTAATTAAACAAATAATTAGGATGAGCGAAGCGAATCCTCTACTAGCCCACTCAAATTATATTTTGTCGTACGCTTTGCAAAAAAACTATTCAATATTTTGATTTGAAATTAAATACAAATATAAATTATGATCTGTAGATTTGCACAATATAATTTTTTTTACAGAATAACTTTTAAAAAAAATTATTATTTTAATTAATTTATTTTACATGTTTTTCCATTACGGACGCATTTTTAGAAATAAGAAATAAAGCATGCATATTTTCAGAAGAATGAATAATTCATGGAGTTAACAATTGTAGATAGAACAAAGCTATTGAATACTATATATTCAATGGCTGTGAGATAGAATCATGATTAATTAAATAAATAAAATGTATTTTCTTTATTCCAACAAAATCATTTACGCTGATGTCACTTAAGCATATTAAAAGAATTATATTGTGTTTTATTTATTTATTTATTTTTCGTAAAGTGACAACAAAAAAATGGTAAACAAATAAAATTAATTGTTAAATTCATTATGTTAAGAGTTATTTGAATTCGAATATTGAAAATTAAACCAAATGAAATATATATATTATTATTTTGGTATATGTAGTACTATTTTTAAATAATTTGCCGTTTAAAAACAATTTATAGAATGTATTAGTTCAATTATAAAAAATGGCAAGGAAAAGGCCAAATGCCAATGCCTTTCTGGATGCAAAAGAATGCGAATACGATATAGCTTTAAGGCAAGAGGTTAGATACCAGCGTAAAAAACGACGACATTGATGTCATATACACACCATATCGGCGCGATTTTTCCGACTTCAATTTGGCAAAAACCTGGTTTTCGAATACCAGTTACCATATGTATATTTTAAAAAGGGAATAACAACAAACTTTAAAAAGTTTAATTAATACCTGTGGAACAAAACTATTTATATAATTAAAAAAAAGAAAATAAAAGTAAATAAACAATTTATTAATAAATAAACAATATCCGGGTTACCATGTCAAGCAAAATAACTATACTTTGTCGCAAATTAAGTACTCCGGTGCATATATGACATTGGAGTCTGAAAAAAAAATAGCGCCAATGTGGTTAGTATACGACATCTGTGACAAAAAGGACGACATGACTAATCTCTTCTGATAGAGAATGCATGTACTCGGAAAAATGCTTTAAATTTCGAAAATGCACAAAAAAATTTGGTACTTCTGCGTTATCCCGTCGACCAATTTAGCCAAATTATACAAATCGCCAAACTAATAGCCAAATTATACATGTTGACATAATTTTTATTTTAAACAACGAAAAAACAAATAATTAGTAGAATATTAATAAAAATAGAAATAAAAAGTGTAAATAAAAAACACTTAATGACGTTTTAAACACGTAAACCGCATTTAATGTCATTGAATATATTCGTACTTTATTACCTCATTCCATAGATACTATAACACAATATATTTTTGGGTACTACTTGATTATCCCGTCGACCAAAAATATAATGCCAAATTTCAGGATTAAATGCCAATAATGGATTATCATAAATGTCACATTCCATGACATTAAACATAATACACGTGATTGTTAATACATCAAGTGATTTTTAATTCGGGTACTATTTGGTTATCCCGTCGACCAATTTCGTCAAATAATACAAATAGCCAAACTATTAGCACAATTTCACAAATTGATGCTTTTTTTAAATAACGAAAAATCAAATAAATTAGTAAAACATTAATAAAAATTCGAATAAAAGTCGAATTAAGATACTACTTTATTATCCCGCCAATCAATTTCGCCAAATTATACAAATCGCCAAACAATTGACCAAATTAAACAAATTGGCATAATTTTTATTTTAAATAATGAAAGAACAAATAAATTAATGAAACATTAGTAAGAATACAAATAAAACTTCATAATAAAAATAACTTGATGGCATAACGAACATATGATACGAGTTTAATGTTATGTGAATGTGATATTTTTTACCATCATCATTAGCATTTAATCTTTTAGTTTGGCGGTACCTATTTGGTCGACAGGATAATCAAGTAGTACCAAATAATATAAAAAAAAGGTTACTTTCCAATAAATAACTAATGAAATAATGCTTCGCGAATCCAAACAAAGCATGGCTTTTGCTAGTAAATAAATAAAGCCGGGTTACCATCTCAGGTAAAATAATGCCATTTTGACGCCAATTATGTACCCTGGTGCATATGTGACATCTTTTCCCATTCCTGTTAGCATACAACTTTGAAATTTGGAATATATATGCATACCTGGGAGCAATACTGGAATTAGACATTGATTTTTTTTTTTTACTTCGATCCAAAAAGGGGCAACGGTGGCTATTTTTTAAAGATTTATACAATTTATGCTGCATACAGGAGCCACTTACTTATTTTTATATACAAGAAGAAGTAAGTGGTATCCAAAAACAATATAGTATACATAAATAAAATACTTGAGATAATATACTAGAGATATAAGCACCGGGTTTGGCGAGATTTTTTATGCCAAGTAGGCGAAAACAACGTTTTGATTACCAGATACATATAGCATGCTATAATAACACGTTATTTATTTATTTCAAAATGAAAAAAAAGGAATAAACGAAACATTTTCTGTTATATATATATATATAAAAAAAAAAAAAGACAAGTTGAATGTAGATTCTGCCATTTCAGAATTCAGTTTCGCCTCCGATTAGGAAAAAAAAAATCGATAGAGATTTTTTTAGAAGGGCAACCCCGTTTAGATTGCAATGAACTAACTTCATTTTTCTTGTGTTTATCAATATAATAGCAAATAGAACGGCGTGAAATACCCAATTGATTAGCAATTTCTCTCTAAGACATTGGAATTGCGGAATAATAAAGAAATACAATTTGACGTGCAACTTCTTTATTGACTAGATTCATCAAAAACAGATTTTTTCCTTAGTTTAAACGCTTTTCTATGGACTCTGAGTAAAAGGAAATGCAATTTAACAATAAAACGAGTGGAATCTCACGTGGCAATATTATCGCATAGTGTTAATATACACGGATGTCTTCACATAATGCAAAAAAGTGGAATATTTTTGGTCACGTGAATATTGGCGCCCTTCATTTATTGCCAAGAGCCAAGATGCGCCCCTGGTTACTGAAAGGTTGGACAGGCCTGCTCTAGGGTATACCCTCTGTTTTGAGCGTAGACCCTCTGCTTAAAATGTATACCCTCTGATTTTTTACGACTACACCACATACCCTACCCAGAGCCTCGATTGGCGGTTTGATTGTTTTTCACTGTTAAAATTCTGTCGAAGTTAAATTCCAATTTTGGGCAGAATTTCAGTTCAAACATTAATTAATTTATCAAGAATTTTCTAACTGAAGAAATACAGAAAATAAATAAATATGACGTCATATATAAAGTAAAAAAAAAAAAAAAATACATTTTATTGATACTATATATTGAGGTATTATTGAAGGTATATTATATTGTCTAGAGGCGAATGTCTAGATCTGTACTTCTACGCAATGTATCAATACTGATTGTTAAGTATAAATATCAGTTATATACAGACAGTGATGTAGTCTTAAAAAATACAGCTGCTCAGAACGGAGCCTTCTGAGCAGAGGGTATACCCCAAGGCAGAGGGTATACCTTAGAGTGCAGATACTATTAGTTTTCTTGAGAAACAGAGGGTATACTATGTTCTTTAAAAAAATCCAGAATGCATACGGCGGGCGGATACCCCCGTATACCCTCCACTACATCCCAGTATACAGAATAGATTTTTTTGTCGAATATGACCTCATAATTCACAAGAAAAGAATTCACCGAGGAGAAAAGTGACATCTGATTTTTTACATCGCAAAAAGTGAAACTGATTTTAAGAATTAAAAGGCGCACATTTATGACGTCATATTGGAAATGAAACAGAGAGATTTTTAAATATTTGGTAGCAAGACAGGAAGCATGTAAAGATTTCAGTTCCATAAGTAAAAAAAAACTAACGATTTGGAAATGAGGCATAGAATTTGGTACGGCCCTGGGTAAATTACATCAGTAATTCTGGTGATACGATAACGCATAAAAGAATTCCTGATGATGGTACTATCAGTTAATTTTGAAATTAGTTCATCTGAATGCAGTAGTTATTAAAAAACTTGAGATATTAAACAAAAACATAATTTGCTGAAAAAAAAAAAAAAATTATTTCCTACACGATTTAAGCCCAAGAAGGGACAGATATTAAGATAATTGATTTAGTTATTTCTACATTTAATATTGATTTTTTGAAAAAAAAAAAAGTTAAACCCAGTGAAAATTAAAAATTAAAAATTCAATTCAAACAATATGATACTTAAATACCCTAGATCTTAGATTCCGCTCAAATGATATCGAAATAAATTAAGACTTTTTGCCAAACTCTACTTGCAAATATTTGTATTGCAGCTTTTGTATTAAGTTTATGACAAGTGTAAACAAAATGAATAGACAATCTAAACAGCAAATGTTCAAGAAAAGGCTTAGATTTATTTCAATATCATTTGATCGGAATCTAAGATCTAGGGTATTTAAGTATCATTTGTTTGAATTTAATTTTTATTTTTTTATTTTCACTGGGTTTAACATATTTTTTTCAAAAAATTAATATTAAATGCAGAAATAACTAAATCAATTATCTTAATATCTGTCCCTTCTTGGGCTTAAATCGTGTAGGAATTTTTTTTTTTTTTAATTTGTTCAGCAAATTATGTTTTTGTTTAATTCATTGATTAGTGTCAATATAAAATACATAATATGACACGTACTACTGTATTCAGTATACGTGCACGTATTATATTGCCTCTCATTTTTTTTGCTTCCTTTTGTTGTTGTTGTATGTATGTCGGCCAATTATCTACACTATGGGATATGGGCCCTAAGGGGTGGGATGCCCTCCGTGGGGGTCTTTCTAAGGGAACCTAACCCGTATTTACGCAAGGTTCGAAGAAAACCACGGAAAACTCCGAACGGTTATGCCGACGGTCGCGATTGGGTTCGAACCCAGCACCTACCGTCTACCAGTTTGGGGTCAGAACCTCTCG
This sequence comes from Maratus speculifer, assembly GCA_964019185.1. Taxonomy (NCBI): domain Eukaryota; kingdom Metazoa; phylum Arthropoda; class Arachnida; order Araneae; family Salticidae; genus Maratus; species Maratus speculifer. The sequence goes on from OZ025290.1 coordinate 200,306,245, forward strand.
GCCACTGGTGGGGTCTTTGCTTCCTTTTGAGAATAGTGGATTTTGAGCTGATTCTTTCGATAATAATTTTTAGAATTTTCAAGCTATGTTTTTGAGATTTTCACAAAATTTGCTCTATACATTTAGCTAATACAATATGTAATTGAAATTTCGATAGCATTCACGCATACGGCAGTAAAAAAATATTTAGTAAACCTACTCATTTTTTATACAAAATTTTATTATTTTTTAATTCTGATTACAGGGTATTGTGTACAATGTTGTTTGTCATGTTTTCTGAAAAGAACATTTTTTTTTTTTAAATTAAAAACTCGAATGCTTAAAATTAAGCAAATAACTTGGCAATTTTTTTGTCTGTTTTTTATAAAAATCTTGGTTTCTCTACGAGTATACATGATGTACACATAAAAATGAACACAGTTGATTACAATAAGCCACTTAATCATAATCTACAGTTTGAACGAGTTTGCTACATTAGTTTTGACATGGTTATCCAAAAGATATTCGTTTTTTTTTTTTTTCAATTTGTCGACGGTCTCTATGGGGTTTCAGGAAAAAAATCTTCATGGTAATATAGGACCTGTACTATTATCTTTACACACCTGGAGTTTCAGGATAATTTTTCATGTGTTTTTCTAGATATTTAACAAAATGTCTAAAATTGCAAGTTTCTGGTCACCTTTGGCCATAAAGTGTATTAGGATGAATATCATTTACATAAAGAAAAGAATTTTCTATCAAACATGATGTCATGATTATTAGGAAAAGTAAATGAACCTATTTAACCCCTTGAGGAGAATTTTAATCAGGATTTCTACCAGAAATTTTTAATTAAATTTTATTTTGATAATTTTTTTTTAATTAGAATTCAACAGAGATTCAATTCGGTGAGAATTCAACATTACAGAAACACAATTACTTGCCTCTGAAAAGGCTAAACAAGAAATTTCGCCTTTTTCCGTTTTAAAAATTATGTTTTAGAGAAATAATTATTAGATGGAGGTAATAATAATAATAATTAATATTTAAGACAAAATAATAGTCAATACAACGCTAGGCCTCGAATGAATTAAATAACATTTCGATGCTTCTATGAGATAGCGACCATCTTTACAAATGCTTCCGAATATTCAAAAATGCACATCAGAAAAATATCCAATAAAGAAGAAATATCCAATTTGAACAACGTAAGCATTGTGAATATACATGCGGCACTATTCTTGATCTTAAAAAGTAAGCTCACAACGTTGCAATTAATTTTTCATTACGAAATAAACGTTATCACTTAACCCTTTCAGGGGCAAGGTACATGTCTTCACAAAATGTTGAAGTAATTCATTGACACCAGTATTCACAAGAAAATTTATTTGTAAACTAGTAAAAGTGTATTTTCGCTCATTTAATAAAGATGAAATTCTCTTTAAAAAATTCGGGATTGTGACCAATTCGGGATTGGGGCCAATGTGATATTCAGGAATTAAAATTAGGTGACGCTGTGGCGGTATCACCGCCCTTCAAGGGGTTAAGTACATGTAGTATATATACACTATATGGCCATTAATGACCGCACATTTACAATTTTAGACATTTTGTGAGATATTTAAAAATATACTTGTCAAATTCTTCTGGAACTTCAGGATTATTAAGATTGTGTGTGACCTCATATTTATCAGCGTCCATTTGATAAAGAGGATAGTTAGGGGGCGACAAAAGATGAAATAATAATAATAATATTTTAAATCACCCTGTACATTAAAATGCACAAAATGATCTGTCGCGACAGAATACAAATATATGGATACTGTACAACACATCCACTGTTTTTGTAAGAATAACTCGTATATTCATGGAGATATAGCAATTTATTTGAAAATTTAAACAAAAAATCTTGTATGTTTTTCGTTTATATCATGTAGGGTTTTCAACGAAATTTAACGCTCGTTTCAGAAAAAATGTCAAAATGTAGTAGAAATAATATACTGCAATTGCAATATAAATAAATATTTTATTAAATATGAGTCGCTGGATGAAATAATTTTTATATGCGCTTGCACAAACAATAACAATGATCTTTTTACATACACTGCTCGATATTGAAAATGCAACACCAAGAAGGAGTGGTCAGAAATTTATGCAAATTTCAGAGTATGTCACTGAGTTATGCAAATGATGTGAAATGCGTAGGTCTCCGACGCACGTGATCTAAGATATAAGGGAAGGAACTTTTAGAATGGGCAATATTCGTGTCGCTGTTTCTGTCAGACCAGAGTTGGGCAAAATACATCAAAAAATCATTTTCGATACAAAATACAAAATACATTAGTTTTAGGACCTAAAATACAAAATACAAAATACTTTCCTATTCAAAAAAATTCAAAATACAAAATACATGTATTTTGAAAATACATTTAAAATACAAAATACATTTGAAATTTTTAAAAATTTGTGTATAATATTGAGGGTTTTCACAGACCGTGTCCGGCACGGTCTGTGAAGTCCGGTTTCGGATATTTTTTTAAATCCTCAACACTTTGGCCGGGCCGGCTCGGACTTGCTCTCCAGTCATTCCGGGCTGGTCCGGGCCAGATATCCGGTTTATATTTTCCTGAAGAATAGTCTCAAATGGACCTGTTCATCACTCTTTCGGGTCCCGGGCTTTACTTTTTTTTCTCTGCAAATTCGGGCCGGGCCTGATTTATTCTGTCCAGACCGGACCGAGACTGGACTTCATCCTTCCTAGAGGTCTGAATTAGTCAAAAATTGTAGTATTTTTCCGAATCCAGCCCGTAAGTTGGTTATCACGTCCCGGCCTGATCAATTCAAAAATCAGTACAATCTGGCGCGACCTAACAGTTTTTTCCAAATAATGTATGTATTTTTAAATTGCTATAATTTTACAGTTAAAAGTTTTAATTTTATCATTTTTAAAGAATGGTAACTATATTTCTGAACAATAAAATTAAAGCACAATAAAAGCAACTCTGAAAATGAATCTGTCAAGGAAGCCTGTCGTAAGGCTGTTCTTAAATCCAAATGGTTAACTTTATGAAATAAGTTTTGATTTATTTTTTGCTCGAAATGGATAAAAGTAGCAAGTGTTGTTATTCAAAAGTAATGGAATCGCGCTCATTTTCCCGTGTCTTTACAAACACAATAAGTATTTCAGAAAATAGTGTCAAAGTGGGCGCTTTGAACTGCAATTGTGCGCGTAAGAAGATTAACTACTCAAATAGGAACAAGAAGCGCGTTTGTCGCATGAAAAATATCGCTTATGTATCAATAAGTAATTCATTGATCAAAAAATCGAAAACACAGTTCGATTCCAAATCGCTTCCATAGTCGGGTCTTTCAATGTATATCTTTCCGTTAAAAGTGAGTTTTTAAATGTGTCAAAATGTTTTGCACTTGTTAAACAGAGTAGATGAGAACAGTCTTAAATGGCAAATGTGTTATTTCATGCAAAATGGATTTAATAACAAGCAAAAAGAATATAATAAATTTAGAAAAAACTGTGTATCAGCTGAAAGGAAATCTGTTAAAGGATTTTTTTTCTGTTTAGATTTTTAGAGCCAGGGGCGTGCGAAAAAAACTGTGCCCGGGGCAACGTTTCAATTTGGCGCCTTCCTCCCAACTTTTTCTTGTGACAGGCTAAACTAAAAAATGACGTTGGTAGTATAGATTTGGCGCCCCTTAAATTTCCTTCGCCCCCCCCCCTTTTTTATTTTTTTATTTTATTTTTTTTGCACGGCGCTGGATAGAGCACCCACAAAATTTTTGTCACTTACAAACAAACTCACAAGATGGACACTTTCTAAAAACAATCAAATGATATTCAGGATCTTCTAAAACATATAAATCTATCAAAAACCTGAAGTAGATTTTTTCGCGAATCCAATACTTTCTTAATGAAAAGATAGAGGGAAGTAAAAAGAGCCAGAGATTGAAAATCCAAGTGTCAGTTCAGTAGTTATTCTTACACGTATACATAAACACACATATATAAAAGAATTGTTTAATCTCTTTCGTTGGAAGTTTTTTAAAAAGTATATATAATTCGATAGAGCTTCGATCACTACGACGCAGATATAAGTATATTTCCCTTAAATAATAAATAAGATAAAATTTTATAAGAAATATTAAATAAACAACATGTTAAACATTTTCATTTAAATCCTGGAAATATCATAACATAGAACAATACGATGTTCAGAATATCAAGGCACCAAATAATTTTTTGTTGTTTTTTAAGTGATGGTTTTTAGTGTTTAATTGATAATTAGTGTATTCCATTTGTACATCGCTCTTCTTCATGGTCTGTTTCAACACTTTGAGGGTCAAGCAATTGTGTCTCTGTAATGTTAAATTCACACCGGAATAATCGAAAAATTTTTGGTTTAAAAATTTTAAAAAAAGCAATTTTGAAACGTTTTTGAACCAAAGTATATAAAATTTAGTTAAAGGTTTATTATGCGAATCTTGATTAAAATTCAGTGGGATACAATCAGTGTTGAATCCAAACACTTTTCTCTGGGAGGGAATTCAGTGGCTCTGGAGAGGGACATTATAGAGTTCCGGGGGGATTGTACTTTTTGACTATTGAAAACGCAAAATTTAAATTTTTTCGGGAGGGGAGGGGACATTTCATTGCTCCGGGATGATGTCCCCCCCGGGCCACCCCCTGAATTCAACAATGGATAAAATACATTTTACTGCCCCTCAAGAAGTTAAAGATCCTACAATCTTGAATTGGTCATAGCATTAAAACTACTTTAAATACTCATAACGTTTTTTCAATGATTCATATTGTAAGACTGCATTTAAAACTCATGCATACTATATTTGTTATAATGATTGCAAATTAAAAATTGCTATTTATTTTCTTTAAGCATGAATATACTACTATTCTCTTAAAGAATCTTTAATTGATGTTTGTTTTTGATTAATTTGCAAACCAAATGTTAAACATTTTGGAACTCTGTGCAATGAACATGAATCTCGCTTGATATAAAATAATCTCAGAATACACGTGATACATAAATAATTGCACAATTAATAATGCATACATTTCTAAGCTTATAAATCGGTACAAAATAATATTTTATTATTATTTTTTTTATTCTTAAAAAAAAAAAAAAAAAAAAAAAAAAAAAAAAACACATACCTAGAGCCGTGCAAAAGGGAGGGCGAAGGGGGTGGTTGCCTTGGATGCGGAAATTTAGGGGGCGTCAGATTTATACTACCAATGTCATTTTTAGCTTGTCACAAGAAAAAATTGGCGCGGGGTGGCGCGAAATCGAGTCTTTGCCGCGGACGCGGTTTTCTCTTCACATGCCCCTACACATATCCGCACATTTAAAACCTTAAATATATATCAAATTCATAAATATATAATAAATATGCTGTAGAGAAATAATTTTGTAATTTACTTAATTAATATTTTTATCAATAGTAAAATTTTCATCTAAGAAATTTTCGTTTGAAAATTTCGTTTCGAGGTTTTAGTACTTATAAATTCAAAGAGGAATAAAACTTCGGTTTCGGACAGCAACTTTCGTTTCGGTCTGACGCCTTTTTATATTTTATATTTTCACTAAAAAAGCACTATAAAATAAAACATAAAATGGGTAAAAAAAAAAGAGAATTCACGCTACATAAACATGTATCTCCATTAACGACAGGTCTATACCCAAAACTCCGGTATTTAACATACTCAATCGTAAATACAATTATTGAAAATCTGATCTCTATATGAATAAATAGAACTACTTATATAATAAAATTATCTCCCAATTAAATGAATATCAGGGGTGGGTTAAAGTATGCCCGAACTTTGATTTTGATACAAAGAAACTAGATAAAATGTTGCAATCAAGGTATAACAGTATAAAACTAAAAATTTTACCTTTAAATGTTTTTTAAAATTCGTTGTTGCGTCGAAGGTTCCACTTATAACGGTAGACTTTGTTGTACAAATTTGGCATGCTGCTTTAACTTTGCCGTTACTATCAACGGAAATTATTTAAAAAAAATCTTAATATAGCCCAACGTGCACTATCGCAATTCATTGATATATTGTTATCCGCAGCTGTTGCAATATCAATCATTCTTTCACGAGATTTAAACATACATTGCATTTCTTTCTGCTACTACATTATCTTTCTTTCTATGGTTATTAAAAAGTACTATACACAGCAAAACTCTGAATGATTCTTCCTGTTTATGACACAATATAGTTTTTGCCGTTCTCACAGCAACGTTATAATTATAAAAACTAGAACGTTAGAATTGTACATGTATAGTTCAGTAGAAATGCGTAAGTAAAACAGAAGCATTCATTCTAATCCTTATCATAGCAATAGTTGAAAAAGTATGTTTACATTAACTTCTAGAAAGGAATCCTATCAGACAAAACAAAACAGAGAGGCACCTGTTTTGCTTTTGTAAATCTTACATCTGCGGTGGTTTAAACAAAGCAACTTGAACTCTACAGAAATGTATTTTGAGTAAGAAATGTATTTTCAAAATACAAAATACTTGGAAAAAGTATTTCAAAATACATTACTAAAATACTTTCGTTTCATAGGGATAAAATACAAAATACAAATGTATTTTGAAAATGTATTTCAAATACATGTATTTTCGATACTGCCCATCTCTGTGCCAGACGAATTATCGAAGAAATTTTGTTTTTGTCTCGGAGGATACGTGTATAGAAGAGAATGCCAGGCCGCCGTCAACGAAGGCACTTCCAGCAGATAGACTATTGTACGAGAGGTATGGCGATGGGACTGAGAAGGGGGGGGGGGGTTGGTCTTTACGTCAAATCGCAGCTGATACCCACATGGATGCGAGCACGGTGCATCGGCTATGGCGAACATGGTTGGAACAAGGAAATGTGGCAAGATTGAGGGGTGCAGGTGCAGCCAGAGTGACGGCAGCACGCGTGGATCGAAGCATCCACCGACAAGCTGTGGCGGGCCCGCAAGTCACTTGTACCACGATTCTGCAGCATGTACAAGATACCCTGGATGTTTCCGTGTTGACCAGAACCATTTCCCGTCGATTGGTTGAACATGGCCTGCATCATGGTGTCTGTTAAGAAGACTGCCATTGACTCGACAGCATAGACGCCAACGTTTGGAATGGTGCCGGACTAGAGCGACTTGGATGACAGAATTTCGAACCGTCGCGTTCTCAGATGAGTAACGCTTCTGTTTATCCAGTGACAGTCGCCGCATACGTGTGTGGCATCTACGTGGAGACAGATCAAATCCAGCAATAACTGTGGAACGCCCCACCGCGCGACAACGTGGCATAATGATTTGGGGCGCTATTGCGTATAATTGCATGTCACCTCTAGTTCGTATTTAGGGCACTATGACGGCCCAACGACTCTGCCAGTGGCAGTACCCTACCTTCAGGGGCAGCCTAATGCAATTTTTCAGCAGGATAACGCCCGAACACACAGTGCTCGCATGTGCCAACATGCTCTGCAAGGTATACAGATGCTTCCCTGGCCACCGTACTCTCCTGATCTGTCACCAATCGAACATGTGTGGGATGTGATTGGACGCCGTTTTGCGGACTTTGCCTCTGCCTCGTTCAGAAGATGAACTGTGGCAAATGGTTGAAAGGGAATGGAAAGCGATCCCTCAGGACACCATCCACGCTCTTATTGACTCTATGCCTAGACGTGTTTCTTCGTTCATCGCAGTTCGCGGTGGTCCTACATCCTACTGAGCCGACGCCGTTCTCGTTCTGTATTCTGACTATCATTTTGAAATAAAGATCACTTAATGCTCCTTGCTGTCTCTGTCTTTCCCCCAAATTTCATCACTTTCTGACCACTCCATCTTGGTGTTGCATTTTCAATGTCGAGCAGTGTATATTTGAATAGCCAACCAAGTGGAGCGACTCGGGAAAAAAAAAAAAAAAAAAAAAAAAAAAATCATTCAAATATCTTGAAAATTCAGATTCACTCTTTGGTCGATAGAGTAAGCTTTTTTTTTTTTTTAGTTGCTTTCTAAAAGCAGCAGAATGATAAGGGATTTTCCACAAACTGTCATTTTTTATTAATTGGGTTTTGGGAAAAAGTTAGTATTTAATGAATATCAATCAGAAATTTGAACAAATGCTTCGAGTGTGATACTTATTTTTATCATACAGCACGATAGTGCTGTATAGTAGAGTTGATGCATCTCTAATGTTAAAGTCCAAAGTTTGCCCCTTAATAACTTTGAACCCAATCGATCGCAACGAAATTGAAAAGGCGAAGTGTCCTACTAATAGACATCAAATTTCATCCAGATCTACCGATTAGTTATGGAGATCCATAACACCTATTTTGTCACTTTTTTCTTCATGAAACAAGATAAAAGGACAACAACTCAATTATAATCCGAACCAGGAAACATTCAGAAACTTGTAATACCTTGAACGAAAGCTTTAGGTATGTGTCTTTCTAAGGTCCTGTCAAAAAATATCCAGTATTAAGGAAATGACATCCATTTAAAATTTATATAACGCTATACCTTCCATAATTTAACATTATAGAAATCTTTTTTTTAAATTGCTAATTCAGTCATTTTTTTCGAGTTGCCACCAACTAAAAAACAGCACAGTAATTTTAAAAAGAAATGATAACACGCGTTTTTATTTTTTTATATCGGTCAATAAAAATTCAGATTCTTCCAATAGATTTTTGCATTTTTGAAATTGACGTCATTCGAAATAGAAAATACTTATTTTTCATAAACATATACATACATAAACTGTAACTAAATACGTGGGGAAACAACATCGCGCATTTACTTAAATTTTTTCGAAGTTTAAACAATTACTATAATACAGATATTTCAATTACAAAGGGATAATTTAGAAAAAAAAAACCCTTCCATATGAAAAAAAAAAAAAAAAAAAAAAAACAATCTGGAAAAGGAACAATGAAAATGCGCGTAGATACCCCAAAACTATACGGGGAATACCATCAGGGAGGGGGGGGGGGGCAATGCTGTCGCCAAGTTTGTCGTCAGCGTGTCAAAATATTGCCAAATCTGACGAGTTAATTACTCGCCAAAAGTGACGTCAATTTGGTGCTATATCCAGCATTTCGCCAAACTAGTACGTCTACTAATAGCTTTAAACGAATACTAATTTAGATTTGTTAGTTGAAGTTGGTTGATCAAGCTTCTGAAAGGATCTGAAAAAGTTGTGAAATCAAATGAAAAACTGGTGGAATCTGACAGAAAAGTAGAGCTCGATCTGAAAAATGTTGCAGTAAAAATGGCAAATATTTTCATTTTAAAAAAGTGCATAGAAAAGTAATGGAATTAGATTATCTGTAAAGCTCATTAAATTACCCAAATTTTTGTTAGCTGAAAATATAGACTGAGCTTTTACTGGTGTCTTATATTCTGAATTATACTATTTATTATCCATTCAAAATGATAACTGGACAAAGTAGTTAATAGAATATATTATGTTACCTCAGCGCCACAACGCTAAACGAATATAAACCATGAAGTAATAATTAAAGTATAACATTAATATAGTCAGGCTGACGAGGAATTGATACAAATAAGGATTTCTGATTATAAAAATTTAGTATATGGTGAATTATATATATTTAAAGTTTTGGGTTTACTTGGAGCTTTGATTTGGACTTATAAAAAACTCCTGAAATGGAATTTTGTCAACACATTGTACTGAAAGGGTTCTCGTTCTTTATTACACCAGCTAGCAACCTATAGTTATGAACCCAAAATTTTAAACTGGTTATAAATGATTGAGATATGGAGTGTGTTAAAAATGCGACTTTTTCCCTTATTGTTTTTAAGGCACCAGTAACGCTCAGTCCATAAGTGCAGCTATCAACAAAAAATTGTATAATTTCATGAGCTTTACAGATAATCTGATTCTATTTGTTTTCTACGCACTTTTTTAGAGTGAAAATATTTGCCAATTTGTTACTGCATCATTTTTTTTAGATCTAGCTCTTCTTTTCTCTCTGGTTCCACCAGTTTTTCATATGTTTGTAAAATAGGTTCCTACTGGTAGTTATCCAAGTAGAATAAAAGTATCAACAAAATAAAAAAAAAATTAAAATTGACAAATTATGGAAAATCTCTTATCATTCAACTACTTTAAGAGAGAAATTAAAATTAGGCCACTCCTATTGCCGACATGTTTCTGATTTTCACAATATTTGACTGGTAATTTTTTAAGAGCTGCTCCATTAAGTTGACTATTAAATTATATAAAGAAAAAAAATCGTTCGCGCATGCGTACATAAAAATTATTTCGTACAACAGCTCATATTTCATAAAGTATTTAATACATTTACAATCTAATTGAACTATATTATTTCCACTATAATTTTTTGATTTGTCTGAAAGTGGTGTTAAATGTGGTAAAACCCTGCATGATATAAGCTTAAAGCGTGCAATAATTTTTTAAACATTCTATAAAAATCAATGTCCATGGATATACGTGCTATTCTTACGAAATCAGTGGACATGTTGCACAGGATCCACAAATGCGCATTCTGCAGCGATGGATCATTTCATGCATTTTCATTTACAGGGTGATACGATCCCAAATATATTTTTGTTGGCACAATAAAATTATCAAACGGCCCTTGAAAAATTGGAGGTCAAACAATCTTTATAATTCTGAAATCCCAGAAGAATCCGACAAATACATATTTAAATATTCGACAAATTGCCTAAAATTGAAAGTGTCCGGTCATTAATGGCCACATGAGTGTTTTAACACAAAGCGCCGGAAATTTCACCCAAATTTTATTTTTAAAAATTTAACCCGAAATTTTTGTTAATAATTTTTTTTTTTTTTTTTTTTTTTACTTTTATATATTTAGTTTATTTTTGCGTGATACATGTATTTAACTCTTTTTCAAAGATATTCATGGTTAATCCCTTTCTGCCGCAGATAAATATTTTTTTTTTTTTTTTTTTTTTTTTTGTAAAATGATGAAATCATGGATTGGAGCCAGAATTTACAAAAGAAATTTTTAGAAATTAAAAACATGCTAATATCCCTGTACCAATGGCGGATCTAAGGGGGGGGCGATGGGGCGATCGCCCCCCCCTTGAGCCCAATAAAGGGTCTGCAAAATGACATTAGATGCACGCACGGAAAAGTGGTTAGATCTAAATTCTAGATGGGCGCGACCCGACCCGGGTCGCGCCCATCTGGACTGGGTCAGGTCTTTGCACTTTTAGAACCGGGGCGGATCGGGTCTTATTTTTTTCTGGAGGCGATGTAGGGGGCGATCGCCCCCCCCCCCCCTTGGGACCATAAAGGTTTTCACAAATCAACATGAGAGATCTTCATGGAATAGGACTTAGGCTGAATCTCAAGGTCGAATACATTTTTAAAAAATTACTTTAGTTCGTATTGTAGAGCTTTACTACTATGATTTATATTATAAGTAGAAGTTAACCCCGCAGAAAAAAAAAGGTCAACCAGACCCAAACACAACCCACAGTAAAAAAGTATAAGTTAACCCGATCAGCAGAAAAAACCAGAAGTTAATCCGATTAGCAGCAAAATATAGTAATCAACCGGTCTCAAATCCAACAATTAGCAAAAAAGTAGAAGTTAACCTGACCCACTGCAAAAAGTAGAAGTCAAATGGACATAAATGCAAACCACAGAAAAAGTATTAGTTACAGCGCGGTGCAAAAGGAAGGGGTCGGTCGCCTCGGGTCCGGAAATTTAAAGGACATCAAATTTACACTACCAACGTCATTTTTGGCCTGTCACAAGAAAAGTCGTTTTTGTGGGGGGGGGGGGGGGAGGGGGGGGGTAAACTGAAACGTTGCCCATGCACAGTTTTCTATTCGCACGCAGGAGCCTCACTAAGGGGGGGGGAGCCTCCCCCCCCAAACATTCCCAAAAGTTGTTACGTTTGGCAAATTTCATTAAAATTTTAGTAAAAACTGTAATATATTTCCTATTTTTGATAGAAATTGCAAAAGTTACAACTCTAATTGTGAATATTATTGAACTTTTTACAAATAAGAACTGTATTACATTTTCTAATTGTGGTAATTTGGCAAAATTATAAAATAAGTTGGCAAATATGAAAATTTGACTTGGCAATTTAAGGTCTTCTCCCCCACCAATAAAAAGTCTTAGCGATGGCCCTGTTCGCACGTCCCTGATTAATCAACACGATCAGCAGCTAAAAATAGAAATCAACTGGACCCAAACCCGACCCGCAGAAAATATAGAAGTTAACCGGACCCAAACCCGACCCGCAGAAAATATAGAAGTTAACCGGACCCAAACCCGACCCGCAGTGAAAATATTAGCCCCGACTTATGCATAAAATTCGAGTCTCCCAATTTTTAAAATCGCCCCCCCCCCCTTGAGGACTCTCCAGATCCGCCCTTGCCCTGTATTACGTAAAAAGGGAATTTTTAATTGAATATTATTGGTGCCAATACTCTTAAAATTAGATGTCCCTTTTTATTGGCACAGTCTTTTAATAGGTTTAAATCGAACTATATATATTTAGTAGCAGTCATCTTGACTGCACTTCTAGTGTCAGAGTAAAAAAAGATGCAAAAATATTTTAATCATTTGTAATGAAAAATTATTAAATAAGATTACTTTCCTTAAAAAAATCTTTAAAAAAAAATTATTGTTATTATGTTTCAAATTTTGACACAATTTTTTTTCATATTAATAAATAGAATAGACATGTAGAATTAAATGAGTAATAAACAATGGGAAACACCCTTTTTTATAATTAAAAAATAATAAACGTATATTACCCCATATTCCATAAATCACCAATGACAAAGAACTACTTATTAAATGAACCACTCATACTTTCAAGAAATATCTATTCTTACCAATATCAGAGAGAAAGTTTTAACACCTTATTATGATAAATTATGGCTCCATTACTTCATAATTACTGATCAGTAATTAAGAGTTCAACAAGTACACACAAACGTATTAATGAAGTTAAACTTACAAAGAAACAAAGAATAGCCGCGCTGTTGATACTTCGCAATTCATTGAGCAAAGTTGTCCTCTGCGTCGCAGCTGACTAAGAAGTGATCGGTTGTAAACAGAGAGATCGTTGCGTCATCTGGTGGATTGGCCGCCAAACCGGAGGAAAGAACTGTAAACAGAAGAAGAAAAAAGAATAATCATTTCTATTCTCTACTGCACACAAAGTTCGAAGAAAATCTAAAGAGAGTTAGTTGATTTTAACTAAAATAATCAACAATGCAAGTCATTAAATTTAAGTTATGTGAAACTTTTCAAATAGGGCCCGACTAAGGCGATGGGGGGACCCGGGATTGACTTGATACTTGCGATTTTAGATGTTTTGTTAAATATCTGTAAATATATATAAGAACTCATTCTGAAAGTCCATGTATGAAAACAAAATAGTACAGGTTATATATTTTCGTGAAGATTTCGTGAAGAAATCCCATAGGTACCGTCACCAAATTGAAAAAGTACGAAGATCTTTTGAATAACCCTTCAAAACATGATATAGCAAAAGCATTCAAACTGCAGATTATGATTAAGTGGCTTATTGTAATCAACTGTGTTCATTTTTATGAATATAGCATATATACTCGTAAAGAAATTAAATTTTTTATAAAAACAGTCCCAAATTTTGCCAAGTTTTTTGCTTATAATTTGCAAAGTTCTTAATAAAAAACAATGTTTGAATCAGAAAATATGACAAACGACTTTGTACATTATACTCTGTAATAAAATCAAAAAATATTAATAATTGTATGAAAAATGAACAGGTTTACTAAACAAGGTTTCAGTTGGGCATACGTGACATCAATCAAAATATAATTTACATAATGTGTTAAATAATTGTATAGAGAAATTTTCGTAAAAGTCTTAAAACACAGCTTGAAAATTCGGAAAAGTATCGTCGATAGAATAAGATCAAAATCCGTTATTCCCAAAATGAAGCAAAAAGATGAAGGGCTATATCCATATTCCATTATTAGTGTCTACACAATTCTGCACGTACTACTATATTTGAATACAGCTCCTCATCTTTTAAACCCTGGCGTAAATTTTAGACTATCATTTCTACATGAAGAAATTAAATAATAATTGTTCAGACAAAATAATACTTGATGGAAAGGTACGTACTATAGTACGCCAGACTATACTGTATACAAGGTAATAAATATGACATGATCAACTATGGTAATAGTACGCCAGACCCGAAAGGGTTATGGAGCATGGAAATATTTTTATTGGATGAAAAAATAAATTTCTCTCAAAAACACTAGCGTCTCTACCACTAACAGTATTGGCAGTAACGCAAACCTTTAAAAAAAAAATTGAGTTGCTAAAAAAATTGAGTAAAATGACGCATTCAATTTTTTCCCAGTGCGCGCGTATAAGAAAAATCTTAGTTATAAATTTGTTAGAAACATACTTGGAAGTGCGTTTTTTAACACTTTCCAAGAAAGTTGAAAAGTTCGGTTTGTCTGTCCGTATGGCCGTCTGTCCGCGCTCTAACTCTCGTAAATATACTCGGATTGTCCTGAAATTTTTGTATGTTAATGACGTTTACCCGAACACAAACCCTATTAAAAGTGAAGGTTCTGCCATAATTAGTTTATTTACAGGGACAGTCAAAAATATCCATTACATTACGGTCTATGGGGAAAAATCGTTTTAAAGATGTTACACCCTGTCAAACCTCTTTAAATTTACATGCATTTACAAAATGCACTAAAATATGCGTTTTATCTATATATTAACCGACAAATCAAATACAAGGCTTTTCAAAAGTATTGGAATATATTTTTGGATGTGAGCAATAATATGTTATTTCCCTTGCTAACGAAGTTTTGTTAAAAATTTCAAGAAAGTGCTTCATAATCTATGCTTAATGCATGATTTTTCTTACTTCTCTTGCAATTGTTGTAGGAATCTACCACGAATTTTTTTCTTAAAAAAACTGCTTTTCAAATAAAAGACAAGACGATAATTCCAAGTCAAATTATGGTTTTTCTGAGTAAAATCTAAAATTATTATAACTTATTAAATTATTTTCTTACAAGTTCTAACACACGAATGCATTAAAATTTATTATAATTTGACGAACATTTAAAAAAAAAAGTTGTAATTAAACAAATTACAACGACTATTTGGAAAATGATATTTTCAAAGACTAAAATTTTAAAAACTTATAAGTAAATTCTATATTTAAATTAATAATAATAATAAACATCATTTTTAGGATGATAATAACGAGTCATGTATTTACGCAAACCGTGCATTAAACATTAATATTCCCTAACCAATGATAAATAAAACAGTAGCTTATAGATATATAAGTTTAACTGTTTAAAGTGTGCATTTTTATTGGATGCAGTTAAACTGGCTGACTTCTGAACGTCTCCTATTACGTACGATTAAACATTCATATTATTGGATCCATCCTAAGCAAATTTTAAAATGAAAATTCAATTTCACAATTTTCGGAATTGCCAATTTTTAAACTTCTAAACATCCCGCATTTTAAATTTTTACACCGCTGCGTAGAGGAAAAAAAAAATTCACTTTTTAATGAAATTTGTTTGAAATTTCTGTCACAGTTTGTTTTTAAATTATTATTATTTTTTAGGTTTTTATTACTCTTTTTGTCATTGTGGCAGCAGAAGTATTTCAGTTTTTGGACATTAAATTTGAATCAATCATAAAACGAATAAAGTAAAAGACAGAAGTATTCCATTTTTGGACATTAAACTTGGACCAATCAGGCAACGAATAAAATGAAATAAGTTGCGGAATTCAACCAATAAAAATATTCAGATATACTTCAGATTTCCCAATTTTCTACCGAGAACAACAACTATTTTCCAAATAGTTAAGAAAAATTAATAAAGAATGGATGATGTGGATCGAGTTGCGTGGGTAGATGCCCTAGGATGGGCGTCGTGTGTTTCCAATCAGGAAGGATCAGATAGATCACCAGAGTCATTTGCAGTAAAATTCGGTTAAGGATTTCGAAGGTAGATAATATTGTCATAAACTTTAACCATTTATAAAAAAAAGTTGAAAATATGCATTTCAAATCCAATGTCTAAGCCGTTTTTCAAATATTGAATTTCAAAAATTACGTAAAAAGGTAATGAATGATAACGGCAATATGTTCTGACATGTATTCTGGCTATACCACGAGTCAAAAATTACAGTAGCCTTATTATTCTGTTAAAATATAAATGTGAATTATGATGCCACAACTGCATAATTTTTATTTAATTTTCGACAAATACTAAGATGAGCCATTTCTTTTTAGTTTAAAAAAAAAAAAAAAAAAAAAAAAAAATATATGCTTTTTAAATGAAATAGGTTAAAAGTTAAAATTTTAAATGAAATCAAGGCAATATGAATGATGAGAAAAATATTTGACGATTTATCATATTGTCAAGCTAACAGAAAAATATAGGTTGTCTCAAAAACTTTTTCCGTTTTTTTAGCAAAAAGTAAACCATGTAAATATCGATAAAGGCAATGTTTTATTGAAGAACGCTTGCGCCAATTTGTTGAAAAAACCTTCATCTATCTTTCCGGTAAGCTAATAACACATTCCTACCAAAACTTTTTTGATTTGGGGACAAAAAACTTAACAAGGTGATTTTTTATCTCATTCAAAACGTTCATTTTTTAAATAGAATTTTTGAGAGAAAGAAACAAATAGTAGTCGGTCGGAGTAATATTTGGAGAATAAGGAGGATGAATTAGAATGCCTCAATGGAATGCAAGGAGTTTGTTTCTGACAGTCAAAGATATATGTGGAATGGGGTCGTCATAATGGAAGGTAATAGTCGTCATATGGAAGGTTATTTGCTATTTCGGGATGTTTCATGGATGGCTATTGCTACCTTCAGTTCAACTTGTTGCCAGTAGTAATTTTCAGAATTGATGGTCTGGTTAGGTGGAAGTCGATCCAATTTTCCCAGAGACCAAAATTTCCTTCTGTAAGAGTCCGGCTTTAGCGACAGGAACGGGACCTTTATCGCGACTGGATCAGGACTGTTTGCGTTCCTAATTGTTATAAAGCATTAATTTTCGTCCACGGAGATCTATCTTTTCAAAAAAGAATCTTTTTGCTGTTGAAAATGCGATTTACAAAGCTACTCGCCAACAGATCAAGGGCAGATTGGCCATTACAGCTATTAGGTAGCTTTCATTACAAAAAGTAAAAAGCTACCTATTGCAGCCGTCCGGAGGAAAGCACTTCCGGAAAATTTTGGTATATTTTCACCGATCATGACCCCCAGACCCCAAAACCACCCTCCGTTCAAATGTTGACATATATATATATATATATATATCTGATTTTTGTCATGCGATAACTAACGTATTTATGAACCGATTTGAATAAAACTTGGTATGTACATAGTACATACAAATGTCTCGACCGAGTTCGTTGGTCAGCATCATCCGCCATTTTGTTTCAAAATGGCAACCATTTTAAATTTTTAAAAAAATTTAAAATTTAAAATTAAATGCGAAAAAATTAAAAGTTGAAAAATATTTTTCCTTTACGTGTTAGAACTTAAAACAAAGATTCCAGAACACTTTTTATTTTGTATATATCTTAAAAAATGATTGAGTTATAGCACTTTGAATTTTTCTTATGGCTGACATTTTAAAACGATCTGATTTTTGTCACGTGATAACACGCGTATTTATGAACCGATTTCAATGAAACTTGGTATGTACATAGTACATACAAATATCTCGACCGAGTTCGTTGGCCAGCATCATCCACCATTTTGTTTCAAAATGGTGGCCATTTTAAATTAAAAAAAAATTAAATTTTAAATTAAATGCGAAAAAATAAAAAGTTGAAAAATATTTTTCTTTTACGTGTTAAAACTTAAAACAACGATTCCAGAACACTTTTTATTTTGTCTATATCTTAAAAAATGATTGAGTTATAGCACTTTTAATTTTGCTTATGGCTGACATTTTGAAATTGTCTGATCTGAACAATCCACCATGTTGCTTTAAAATGGCATACACTTCATGATATCGTGGAATTTGGTGACTCTCTAAATCGCTTAAAATAAAACCAGGTTGAATAAAAGATGACTAATTTCTAAAAATTCCTATTAATATTCAGTCACGACAAAAACTAGTATTCAATCTTATAAAATCACTAATTTTATAAGATTATTTCCACTAATTTGAGTTTAGTATTTTTGAACAATGTAACTTACTTTAAAATAAATAAATAAATTTATAAGTATATGGAAGCTACCTCTTCCTCCCGGCATTGCCGGAAAGACTTTTTTGATATTCCATTTGCACCAATATTTAAAAAAAAAACACGTTTTGTAGTATTTTTCTTTTGCAAATGTTAAAAGATTTTTATTTTCAGAAAGTGGTGTCAGTTGAATTAAAAAATAGCACATGAATCATAAAAGAAACTTTGGGACAATTTTTGACTGGGAAAAAAAATTCTCTGCGTTCGATTCAGATGCTCTGACGCACCCTTCCTCCTCTTCGGACATTGCTGTATCCGGCATTTTTCTCTCTCAAAATTCTCTTCATTAAAAAAAATAGGTGTTTGAATAACATAAAAAAATTCCTCGGTAAGTATATTGGAACCAAATCAAAACATTTTTGGAAAGAAGGCATTATAAGACTCCTGGAAATGTAGAAGGCGGCTCGGAGAGCATAATACAGTAGAACCCCGATTATCCGAAAATCGGCTTAACCGCAAGACCTTAAAATTGATTAAAACCCCTTTTTAAATGTGAAAAATTTTATTGTCAACACTATTTTTACCGATGTCAAATTACATTTTCAACATAGTGGATTTATGATTACTGTTTTAATTGTAAGTTTTAGATCAAAACAATTTCGAATCATTTTTAATACTTTGAATCGTTGATATTTAATAGTCATTAGCTTTAAAAAGTAGAAGGAAAATAAGTTAAAATCAAAACTTTAAAAGGTTATTATTGCACACTGGTAGAAATAATGTTTAAAAAAGGAAGTTCTTTATGAAATAAAGAGAGTCAACTTGTTTGTTTTTTATGCCCTTCAGGATTGGTATTATTACATTTCAATTTGCAATGTGTAATTAATTATTTTTTCTTTTTTATTGGTGCATGTATTTTTTCATTTAATACTTATAAAATTTACCATTTGTATTTGCTTTCTGCGGCTCTGTGTTGCGTGCACATGTTTCTAAAGGCGCAGAAAATCCTCTCTTTGGCATGTTTAAAAAACGAACTGATACTACGTCACTATTGGCGCTAACCTTTGATTTTAAACAATAAGTTATCACCTTGCTGTTGGAGCAATTTGTAATTTTGGCTTGTTATTTTCAAGGTGCTTTGAATACGGTACCACAACAATTTTTTTACAACGTTATTCTAAAATCTAAATTACGGTCACACCTTTTCATAAAACAAGTTTTCGCCATAAATTTCCCGGTTATTCGAAAATTCTTACGGAACCCCAGTTATGCGAAAATTCCTATGGAACCCCGGTTAACCGAAAATGTTTTGGTCCACATAATCGGGGTTTTACTGTAGCACAGATATTCTTCTATAAAATACCGCTGTTTTCGAAATTTGCTTCGGTTATTTTTGGTCAAAAAACGAAAGAAAATTTTTGGGGCAACCTAATACTCTAATTTCTGAGTATTAATATAATAATAGTAATCTTTAGTTTGTTTGTTTCGGGTTTGTATTTTAAATTATTTTGGAAAAATTGATTTCATGTTTATTAATCCTTTTCTCTTTCCTCCCCCCCTTATTTTTTAATCTAAATCTCAACATCACATAAAAATTTTACACCGTTGAATAAGGAAGGTATATTTTTAAATGTAAAGTGTTTGAAAATTGTATTTCAATTTACTGACTTTTTATGATTTTAAAACCAAATAGCTCGATTACGGAATAATAGTATATGAATATTTATATATATATATATATATATATATATATATATATATATATATATATATTTTTAATAAAAATAGATTAAAGTGATCCAAACACCAATAATTGTATGTGTATTTGAGTTATTCTCTGTAAAGAAACAAATTTGAAACACATTGAAGTGAAAATATGAGCTATTTACTTTTTATAAAATTATTGCATAAATTTTTGTTCTAAAGTTAAATCAATATAGAAAATTCTTCAGCAGCGAATGTTTTGAAATGTTTACAAAGTTATGAGATTCAATGTATGGGGACAAAGAATGTGGATCTTTCAATCAACTAATGAGTATTCTTGAAGGCTATTTTATTCATACAGTTTTGATATTAAGAAATTCATGTTTGTATGTATCTTAAAACAACAGCATTTCTATTTTCTATTTTGGGTCTTTACACCCGAAATAATAAATATGGTCAAACTTGAGAAAAACAAGTCTTTTACAAAGATTACCTTAATAGGTTGAAATCAAGAATGAAATTTTGTACTAAAATGCATAAACTTAGTTGGTTAATGCTTTGAAACACTAAAGTTAAAATTTTAAAGTTATTTTGACAAATTCTATTAATCTCTCATATGTATAATCATTTCCCCCATTTCAGTCTCTCATATGTATAATCATTTCCCCCATTTCAGCAAATGTGAGGGATTAAATTTAACATGGATGCCTTTTTTAATTTACACAAAATGGTTGCAAATGATTTATGAATAACTGCTTAAAAGTATCAGTTATATTGCACTACAAGAAAATTTTTTTTGATTTATCTTGAAATGGATATACTGAGAGGTAATGATAATAAAAAAAAATCCATGCACAAATGCTCATTTCTTTGCTTTATTCTGCATCATAAAATGTCCATCTCAAACTAAAGATGCCCAAACAGAAAGGTGTCAATGCAACAAACAAAATGGCAACCGGTTAGGCAAAATAGTGGGAACAATGCTGCTTACACGTGGCTAAAATTTAGAGTTTTTTCAAAGTGTGAGAGAATAATTTTAAATTGCGAAAAAATAGTAAATGTTAATTAAAACAACTTTTTAATTAAGTAAAAAGTCAATAACTAGTGTTTATGATTAATATAATTAGTTAACTTTGCTAAAATACTTTCATAATAATTAAATTTTATAATAATTTCATATATATTTTATAATAATTTCATATGTATTTCATAATCATTAAATTTGAAAAAAAAAAAAATAGGTTTAAAATTACATAGAAGGAGTAGGGAACTAGTGAGGGAATGACTATCTTATATTAAATTATTTTTAAAAAATGATAATTAATAAATCTTTTTGATGAATTATTTTAAAAAGTGGCAATACATAGATACAAAAGGACAACCGTTTTTGATAATATTTTTCATGTTAGAGATGAAGGAATGCAATATTGCTTCCTTACGAAAAATCACTCACATACTTAAATAATTTCTAGATTAAATATGTCCAAGACAGTAATATTTGGATATATCCTTAAATAGATTCACTTGCCAAAGTTACAGCTGCAAAAGTTACATACAGAAGACAGAATAGATGATCATTCTATAAATATTCAAGAATTTAAAAAATTACATTAATAACTGATTTTTTTTTCTTTTTAAGAGGCGTCATTTCTTATAAAACTTCTTATATAATTATTCTGGTCGTAATTTCATTTTAAACTTCTGATTCAAAACTTTTTTAAATTCAGCACCAAAAAACTTTTTATAATTTTATTTTTATATTCTTTTCTTTTAAAGAAACAAATTGCCCTCCCTTCGGTGGTGCGCATGCTTTACGTTGGGAACCAATGGTCTAAATTAGCGGTTCCCAACTTTTACAGATACGCGATCCACCTTTAAGGGAAAAAAATTTTCGCAACCCACTTAATATAAAAGTGTATATCAGAATGG
Organism: Maratus speculifer; assembly: GCA_964019185.1. Lineage (NCBI taxonomy): Eukaryota > Metazoa > Arthropoda > Arachnida > Araneae > Salticidae > Maratus > Maratus speculifer. The sequence goes on from OZ025290.1 coordinate 200,328,122, forward strand.
AAATCGTGGTATGGCCTCTATAAGCTATCGGGTATCCTATCTTACGAAAAAAGGCAATTTTTCGAATGAAAGATACACTAATCAAATGTTTGCAAAAAGAATAACAATTAAAACAACCCACTAACTACAAAAATAATTAAATACACGAATAATTATTATCAAAACATAACTTTATAATCAGAGAAATATTTAGCACTAATGTTCACCGATGAGGGTACATATATCAGGGTTGAAAGTGGTTAAATTTAACCTTAAGTCACTTTCCACACGTAGTTTGTTTCTGCACTGTTATTTAAAACAGCAAAGTAGAAAAAGGATGTTCACACAAGTATATCGTGTTGAACCCCATCAAGGACTTCCCAGATGATTTAGGTATTTCTAGATTATTCTGTTCGCGTATTCATTTGAGGATTTTTTTTTTTCTAGAAATATTATTTACTGTTGAAATTGTCACTTTTTTTTAAATAGATGAAATAAAGATATATTTTTGTGAGTAATCTCAATAGTTCCTAGGCCACTATAACACCCGCTGCGACCCACAATTTGGGAACCGCTGGTCTAAACAAACAAACAAACAAACAAACAAAAAAAAAAAAAGCTTTTTAACACTTTTTAGCAAAGTTGAAAAGTTCGATTTGTCTGGCCGTCCACATTCTAACTCCGGTAAATACATTCGAATTATCATGCAATTGGTAAAGTTTTTTTTAGAATCACCAAAGCATGTTATTATTGCATATGAAGTATGTACGATTAATGTTCATTTGTAGGGATACTCAAAAGAATTCGATTACACTATGGTCTATGGGGGGGGGGGGGGGGGATTATTTGCAGAGTATTTTAGTGAGATTACGCTATGGCAAATGTGTTGAAACTGATATAAATCACTGAATTTCACTACGATTACGTTAGAACAAGACATTCATAGTATTTTTCTTTCATTTACAGGGACACACAAAAGAAAACGATTACAGCACTAGCTCTGCGTAATAATTGCTAGAGTTTTAAAATTCGGTATGCATCTTTAAATTTAACTATTTTTTTGCATTTTACTCGTTATATATAAATTTTATAGCTCATATACAGGGCTGCACATAAATATTCACCTACATTTATCCTTATTTGCGGAAATGATGATAGAGAATTTGAATTGATGTATACGCATTTCCTAACTGAGCTAAATTTTTGCATGAATGTAGTTAATCGATACAAATCTATATATATATTATATACAATGCTACTCAAAGAATTCGGATAATTTTCTGATTGTAGATGAAGACCGTTGAAATTGGGTTTTCAAATGATTGAATTGGATATGATATTTTAATTTTTTACACGGTGAAATTTTGTTACATTAGTCTGGCTGAATGTGTCGGAAAATATTTCATAATCTATGCTTGACACATGATTTTTGTTCTTTCTTGTTTCCCAAATGTCTTCATCACCGCGAAGCAACAGAGTTAATTAAATACATATTACTCGTGGGCTCATAACGATCGGGATCACGTGAAGAGACGGCGAGACTCCGTTGATCATCATTACTCTCTTAACTGGGTAAAATGTACATGTGAAAAAAAAAAAAGAAAAAGCTACAGAAAATCCACACAATCTCCGAATTACGCGTACAAAAATTTTATATGTCTTTGCCAAAATTGAACACTCGTCGTATAAACAGGATTGCGGAGTCAGTGAGTAAAATGGGCGACTCCGACTCCGGATATTTTAACGACTACAACTCCGAAGTGGCTAATGTACTAGTGTTGCTGTTAGTTAAAATTATGAGGAAACGCAAGATTAAAAAAAAAAAAAAGTTGAAAATTGCACGTCAAACGTAGCAAATGAGGTGCTTTCGTTACTATATAGAAGTTTTAAAAATATAGCATGAGGTACTTCGGATGCCGTATAGTATCCGAAATCTTTTGCGTGTCTCTGTAAATACTATCTGCTTTCTATTATACAGGAAGAAACTTGCATTAAAATTTAATAACGTATATCAATTTCATAAAATCTTAAATAGGTTAATACAATTAAGAAGTGCCCCAAACAATGTTTTTTCTATACGATTATGTAATGAAATATTTTTGTGTGGTCCGGTAAATTAATAAAAATATTCTTTGCACCAGAGATTGTACAAAATGTATATTTTAGTATATACTTCATCGATTCATGTCAATTCTATTATATTCGAAAGAGTGTAACATCAGTAAAATCAGTAAAATTGTCTCTGTAATTAAACTATACATCCGATTTTCATAAAATTTAAATGGACTCGTCAAAATTATGTAACAATTATATATTTTAAATCTCAAACGATTTGGTTGGGTAGTTTTGGCTCTGTTATATGCGGATGGACAGACGGACGGACTGAATGATGACTATAGGTGCTACGTATTTATATAATTACAAACGCGCATAAATATATTCAGATCTTGGTGTAATAGTATACAGTATTTCAGATACAGTATAGGAAAGAAATCTTTTTGTGCGTCTCTGTAAATACTGTCGGATTTCTATTATACAGGAAAACACTTGTAGCAACCCTCAGCAACGTATATCAATATTTAAAAATGTTAATTAGTTTAATACAATTAAAAAACACCCCAAATAATATTTTCCTACATACCATTATGCAATGTAATACTTTTGTATGGTTCTGTAAATGAGTAGCAAACATTCTTTGCATCACAGATTGTACAGAATGTATATTATGATACATATTGCATAGATTCATGTTAATTTTATTATGTTCGGAAAAGTGTGACATCATTAAAATGCACTTGAAACTCATTTTTCCTATTGACCGTAATGTAACAGAATTCTTTTGATTGTCTCTGTAATTGATCTATGCATCCGATTTTCATAAAATTTATAATGACTCGACAAAATTATGCAAAATTATATATTTTAAATTTCAAGCGATTCTGTTGCTCAGTTTTTGCTCTGTTATATGCGAACAGACTGACGGACGGACTGAAAGATAACTAGTCACAGACTCACAGACAGACATTTTGTAAAAACATGTTTTTTGGAATCTCTGACCCCTAAAACGTGTACATCCATCGAAAAAATGAAATTCCAAATTTTCACGAAACCAAACTTTTTTCTCGTAAAGATAGAATAAAGTAGAAGGTTCTTTCGGCAGTACCGAAAGGAATAAATAAGGTAGCTTTCATATATCTTATTTATTTATATGTTTAGCTTAAATTAAGTTATGTTATTCAAACATACGAAGCTCAAATCAGTGGAGTCCGATTATGTAAGATTGAATACCAGTTTTTATCAATACTGAATATTAATAGGAATTTTTAGAAATTAGTCATCTTTTATTTAAGCTGGTTTTATTTTAAGCGATTTATAAGGTCGCCAAATTCAACGATATCATGAAGTGTACACCATTTTAAAACAACATGATAGATAAAACAAACCAATGAGCTTGGTCGAAATCTTAATTCATGTGCACATGCACACTCACATCGAAATCGATTAATACAGGGTGATTATTAAAAAAAAACTATCCCGACATTTGGGCCCCTAACTATTACACCATTCACAGAAACTGACTGAAATTTTGACAAAAGGTATTTTTAGGTATGCGCTCAAGAATGATATGGAAAACATCAGTGTCACTCAAACAGTTACGGTTACAGTGAGAAAATTTTGAAAAAATCAAATGGCAACACCCATTTTTTTTGTATTGGAATGTGATCTCCATTGTGAAAAAACCTAAATAGTGTTGGAATGACAACTGTAGCATGAAAATCACCGGAACTAGGCAAGGGAAAAGTAAAAAGGACTTTGCCGTGCATTAGAACGTTAATGTTCGTTTCATTTACGTCACACGTCACACCGTTTTTTCGGCTGTTATCCCAGCCTGATTTGTTTTCCACAAAACGAGAAGAAGAAACCAAGAAACGCAAATTTCAAGTTTACGTAAGACACAGTCATGATTGACGTCGTTACGCTAGGTGAAAGAAAAGGCACTGTGAAATGCGAACCGCGTATGTTGCCTTCTGATGTTCAAACAAGATGCCGCTTTCAGGGAAAGAACGTGTGGAAATCGTAAAGATTTATTACCTGAATGGACAAAATGTCGCAAAGACATTGTGTGTTTACCGCCGCAACCATGGATTACGGCGAGACCCGAGGACTGTCAAAGCTGTACGGGACTTGATTCATAAATTTGAAGAAACTGGTTGCACATGCGATCGACCTCGGTCTGGACGACCTTCCGTTCCTATGGAAGCTGTTGCAGAAGTTCATTAAACGATAAACACAGTTCGTCCTACAAATGCACGCGGTGTTTCGCGTGTTCTGAATATGCCAAATTCAACTGTCCGCAAGATTCTGCGCTCTGTTCGAAGCATGTTTCCGTATCGATTCCAGCGTGTCCAGATGTTGGAAGCAGGAGATTATCAATTACGGCTGGATTTTGCAAATCAATTCTTTATCCGGTACGATGAAGATAGCAGCTGCACTTTACGCATTCTGTGGACAGATGAGGCGCATTTTTCGTTAACTGGTAACGTGAATTCAAAAAATTGTGTGCATTGGGCAGAGAATAATCCATATGATGTGCTTGCCCGTCCATTACACGAGGAAAAAGTGACAGTGTGGTGTGGTATAACGAGTACGTTCATCCTTGATCCTTTCTTTTTTGAAGAAGTTATTGCCGATAATCTGCAAACATGTACAGTAACGAGTGATCACTATCTGGACATGTTAACTCGTTACGCGATTCTCGCATTGCAACGGCAAAATGCTATATCTGAAGTTGTGTGGATGCAAGATAGTGCTCCTCCACATGTCGAATCTTCTATCAAACGTGTCTTATGTCAACAGTTTGGTGACACAGTTATCTACCGTCATTTCCCGTTTCCGTGGCCACCAAGGTCTCCTGATCTGATACCAATGAATATCTGGCTGTGGAGATATCTGAAATCCAAAGTGTATCATTTTCGTCCTCAAACTGCATCTGATTTTAAAGATGCCATCAGCACTGCGATTCAAAAGATTCCTATTGCTATGGTACCTACTGTAGTGCTTTCCGCCATCTGCCACATGCAAAGTCTCATCGTGTGTGAAGGAGGTCATGTGCAAAATTTGTGAAACACAATAAAATGCTCTATTTTATGCTGCTTCTCTGTCCTTATCGGTGTCCTCACATTTAGCCTATCTACCGCCGCTGATTTTCATGCTGCAGTTGCCGTTTCAACGCTATATGGGGTTTTTCACAATGAAGATCACATTCCAATACAAAAAACTGGGTGTTGCCATTTGATTTTTTTCTAAATTTTCTCATTGAAACCGTAATTGTTTGAGTGACACTGTTGTTTTCCATATCATTCTTGAGCGCATACCTCAAAATATCTTTTCCCAAAATTTCATTCAGTTTCTGTGAATGGTATGATAGTTAGGAGTCCAAATGTCGGGATAGTTTTTTAGCTCACAGGCTATCATAGCCTGAGAGCTTATGTGCCCGTCCGTTCTGTATGTACGTTCGTATGTTCGTGCGTAACGCGATAACTCATGATAAAAATATCGGATCTACTTGAAATTTTGTATATAGGTATATCCTGATAAGGCGCTTCCCTGATTAGTTTTTGGAGTTCATTCGATATGTATAAGAGGGGGAACGGGGGCTGATGCCCCTCCCCTTAATTGATATAAACGAGATTTTCATGCAGAATTAACAGTTTTCGTTCAAAATTTAGATAGAGGATAATTCTGATGAGGCGATTCCGGGACTGTCATTAGGTGTTCATTGAATAACTATAAACAGAGGGAACGGGGGGGGGGGCTCCGCCCCGCCCTTAATTGTTATAAACGGGATTTTCTAGCAGAATTAACAGTTTTCGTTCAGAATTTAGATATAGGATCATTCTGATGAGGCGATTTCGTGACTGTCATTAGGTGTTCATTGAATAAGTATAAACAGGGGGAACGGGGGGCTCCGCCCCCCCTTAATTGTTATAATCGGGATTTTCATGCAGAATTAACAGTTTTCGTTCAAAATTTAGATATAGGATCATTCTGATGAGGCGATTCCGTGACTGTTATTAGGTGTTCATTGAATAAGTATAAACAGGGGGAACGGGGGGCTCATGCCCCTCCCCTTAATTGATATAAACGGGATTTTCATGCAGAATTAACAGTTTTCGTTCAAAATTTCGATGTAGGATCATTCTGATGAGGCGATACCGTGGCTGTTATTAGGTGTTCATAGAATAAGTATAAACAGGGGGAACGGAGGGCTCATGTCCCGCCCTTAATTGATATAAACGGGATTTTCATGCAGAATTAACAGTTTTCGTTCAAAATTTAGATATAGGATCATTCTGATGAGGCGAGTTCGTGGCTGTTATTAGGTGTTCATTGAATAAGTATAAACAGGGGGAACGGGGGTTCTAATGCCCCTCCCCTTAACTTGTATAAATGGATTTTTCAATCAGAATTGTCAGATTTCGTTCAAATCTCTGAATAGTTTTGGAAGTTTAATGGTTAAGTATAAAAGAAGAGACTAACTCCTCTTAAATTATATAAATGCTAAATGGGTTTTTATTAAGAATTATCCGATTTGCTCTGAATTTTGGATATAGGCTTTTTAATATGATAAAGCATGTACTTGATAGTTTAGGAGGTTCAATGATTAAGTATAAAAAAGGAGAAAGGGGAGAGCTGATTCCCCTTCTTAATTTTTTTTTCGAACGAAATTAATGAAAATACAAGGCTGTAATGTACAATTAGTATGCGTAGCCTGTGAGCTGAATGCCATCAGTTTAACTGGGCAATACTCTTTTTTATTTTATAATCACCCTATATATAAGAGTGCTGTCGCGTGCAAATAGAGTTAGAAATTTAAAGATTAGACACATTAGAAATTTAAACTGCTATATCTCAGACGTTTTTTAAGGTAAAATACTCTGGAATTCATGTATTAACATCAAACATTTCAGAAAGAACTTTATTTCAATTTCTAATTTTTTGTTTGTACATCATTATACATTTAAAATAAAATTTGACAAACATAATGGCCATCATTTCAAAATAAGTGGCGGATGAAGTGAGGCAGTGAACTCGGTCAAGACATTGGTATGTACTATGTACACACGGAGTTATATCCAAATCAGCTTAAATATGCGTGACAAATTTCAGACAGTTTCAAATTGTCAACCACACTGGAAGTTGAAAGTGCTATAACTCATCCATTTTTTAAGATACAGACGAAACAAAAAATGCTCTGGAATCTTTGTATCGAGGTCAAATACATAAAAGAAAAATCTTTTTCAATTTCTTAAATTTTTGTATCTAATTTTAAATTTTAAAGTAAAAAAAATTTAAATGGCTGCCATTTCGAAACAAGTTGGCGGATGGAGCTGGCTAACGTACTCGGTCTAGGCCTCCGTATGTACTATGTATACACCAAGTTACATCTAAATTGGTTGATAAATACGCCTGTTATCGCGTGACAAAAATCAGATCGTTTCAAAATGTCAGTCACACAAAAAATTCAAAGTGCTATAACTCAGTCATTTTTTAAGATATAGATGAAATAAAAAGTGTTCTGGAATCTTTGTGTTAAGTTCTAATACATAAAGGAAAAATGTCTTTCAACTTTTACATTTTTCGCATTTAATTTTAAATTTTAAAATTAAAAAAAATTAAATGGCCGCCATTTTTAAACAAGTTAGCGGGTGATACTGGCCAACGAACTCGGTTGAGAAATTTGTATGTACTATGTGCATACCAAGTTTCATTCAAATCGGTTCATAAATACGATAGTTACAGCATGACAAAAATCATATATATATATATATATATATATATATATATATATATATATATATATATATATATATAGATAGATAGATAGATAGATAGATAGATAAATACCCTTCTTTAAGAATTTCCATTTGATTGCTACTTGTTTTTCATCACTCTGATTTAATTTGTCATTAACGAGTTATTCCACATATTGATGTTGATTTGTAGTATTATCTAATGGTTCTATATATATGGTTATATATACAGGGTGTCCAGCAAATAACACCCTGATTTGAAAATTAAATTTCTCAAAAACAAAGATCAATAGAATTATGCAGTAAACGGTTTGTTTATCAGGTAAGCTGTAAAAATCTTATACAAAAGTTTCGAACGGTAAATATTTTGAAAAGATTGTGTTCTGATTGCAAAGAATGCTTTGATTTGACATTTTTCTTGCTTTAGATTGCTGCCAGAGAATGTGTTTTTAGGCTTAAAGTGCCACATTTCATAGTTTTTTGAAATTAAATTTTTGAAATTTCGAAATTCTAAAAATTTACTTCGAAAAATCTTTAAAATATTGCACTGCAAGCTGAAAAATTATTTCTCTGCAGGCAATCTAAAACAAGAAAAATGTCAAATCAAAGTATTCTATGCAATCATAAAGCAATTTTTTCAAAATATTCACTGTTTGAAATTTCTGTATAAGATTTTTACAGCTTACCTAATGATAAAACCGTTTACCGCATATTACTATCGATCTTTGTTTTTGAGAAATTTAATTTTGAAATCAGGGTGTTATTTGCTGGACACCCTGTATATGTCAACATTTGAACGGAGAGTGGTTTTGGGGCCTGGGGGTCATGATCGGTGAAAATATACCAAAATTTCACGGAAGTGCTTTCCTCCGAACGGCTGCAATAGGCAGCTTTTTACTTTTTGTAATAAAAGCTACATAAAATGGGAGAAAAAAAAGAAAAGCCTTTAGTTTATTAACACGAGAAATGCAAATGAAATCCTGAAAAGAAAGAAGTGCCGCAGAAAAGCCCACGTCCGTGCCCAGATTTCACCTTAACTCCATTTAGATTTGTCTGCCAAAATACAATACACATAATCCTCCCATCCTATCCTGATTTCCCCTTTCCGATTTCTTAATAATAGGCGTCTGGTAAAAAATATCATTTTTCTGACAATTCTCAATTATGGACACAAAAATGACGCGTAGTTTTATTATTGAATAATACAAACTACATGTTTCACAAGAGTTTTTCGAATGCAATAGTCTAATGCAGTCAGTGGCGCCGACTTCCGGGTCTGCGGGTCTGCCAGACCCTGAAAAAAAATCTGCAGACCTTGCAGTATCTCGGCAGACCCTGCAAAATGCAGGCATGAGAGTCGCGATTTTCCGTTTTTTTTTTTTTTTTTTTTCACTTACCGATTTTTTGCTGTTTCGCACGGGAGTGATTAGTTCCAGAATTTTAAAAAATCGGTCATGAATCCGAAAATTTGTTCATAATATCGCGAAAAATCTCAAATTTTGTCAAAAGATCGCGTAATAAACAGGAATCGAAGAATAGCGGGCGGGGGGATGTCAATTTCGTCAAAAGATCGTGAGAAAACGCCGTTTTCATCAAATAATCGCGAATAAACGTCAATTTTTTAAAAGGATAGTGGAAAAAAACATGAAAATCGTTAAAAGATCACGGAAAATTTCGTCGAAAAATAGCATGAAAAACGCGCATTCTGTCAAAGAATCACAGAAAAAAATGCAAATGTTGTTGAAAAAAATGCAAAAGCGGAGAAACGTGAATTTCGGTAAAAAATTGCGATGAAAAATGCAAATTTCGGCAAAAATCACGAAAAAAACGCAAATTTTGTCAAAAAATCACGGAAAATACGCAAACTTTTGCAAAAAAAAAAATCGCGAATTTTGGGAAAAAACGCGAATTTTGCTAAAAAATTGCGGGCAAAACGCACATCAGCGGAAAATTCGAATTCTGTTCAAAAACAGCAGAGAAAACGCAATTTTCTGTCAAAGAATCGAGAAATCGAAATTTAAGTAAAAAATCGGCGGAAAATGCAAATTTCAGAAAAAGATCGTGATAAAAACGCAAAGTTCGCGAGAAAAAGTAAATTTCGGCGAAAGATAGTGGAAAAATTCGAATTTTGGCAAAAGAACATCTGTAACGGAGAGAGATTCGAATTTCATCAAAAAATAGCAGGAAAACGCAAAGAATCGCGGGAAAAAATTGCGTTCAAAGATAGTAGGGAAAAAAACAAATTCATACCTGCTAACATGTCAATTTTGAAATAATTACAATTTTCACGATGCATTCTTACATACTTAAAAATGCATAACATATGCATATGCAATAGTAACAACTTAATTCTTAACAAAATTTTCAATGCTACTTTTATGTTTATTTTTCTATTTATATTTTGAAAAATAAAAACATGAGGTTGCACAAGAAAATGTTTATCAAATTTCATACTTTGGGAACGTATTTCCAAAAAATTGTCCCGCATGATCTGTAATAGATAAAGGCAGATTAAATTCACAGCAAATTTCCTGAAAGGTTACAGCAGTTGAGGGTGTGCCAGGGAGAATATATCTACCGGCATTAATTATCTTATACTATAATGCGAGCAAAAATTGTGTGTGTGTGTGTGTGTGTGTGTGTGTGTGGGTAAATTTTATCTCAAAAACGGCTCTAACGATTTTCGCAAAAATTTGGATTTTACCATTTTCGGGCACGAGAAGACCATTGGGCTAGGTCACATGTTCGAGAAAATTCGATTATTGGGTCATTTTGGGTCATAATGGGTCAGGATCAAGTTATTTATATCTAGAGAACGGCTGGATTGATTTTAAGGAAATTTTGTATCCAATCGTTTTTTGGCACGAGAAAACTATTCGGCTGGGTCACATGTTCGAAAAATTTCGATTAGTGGGTCATTTTTGGGTCATTATGGGTCAAGCCATTTTTATCTAAAAAACGGCTCTAACGATTTTGACCAAATTTTATATTTTATCGTTTTGGATTACAAGAAGACCATTGGGTTAGGTAACATGTTCGAGAAAATTCGGTTAGTGGGTCATTTTGGGGGTCATTGTGGGTCATGCTATTTTTATTTAGAGATTTTCTCACGCAATTTTGACTAAAAAATGCATTATATGGTTTTCAGGCACGAGAAAAACATTGGGCTAGGTTACATGTTCGAGAAAAAAAATTTAATGGGTCATATTGGGTCATTAAGGGTCTGGGTCAAGCTATTTATATTTAAAGAACGGTAGAATCAATTTCATCCAAATTTTGCCTGTAACAGTTTTTTGATACGAGAAAGCTAATGGGCTAAGTCACACGATCAAGAGATTTCGATTATAAGAGCCAGTTGTGGGTCATGATGGGTCATAATGGGTCATGGTCAAGCTATACCTAAAGAACAGGTGGATCGATTTTAACGAAATTTTGTATACAACATTTTTTTGGCACGAGAAAATCATTGGGCTAGCTCTCAGTTCGAGAAATTTCGATTACTGGGTCATTTTGGGTCATAAAAGGTCTGGGTCAAGCTATTTATATCTTAAGTACGACAGTATCAAATTTAATGAAATTTTGTATGTAAGTTTTTTGACACGAGAAAATTAATGGGCTATCTCACATGTTTGAGAGATTTCGATTATAAGAGTCATTTATGGGTCATGATGGGTCATAACGGGTTATGTCAAGCTATATCTAAAAAACATGTGGATCAGTTTTAACGAAATTTTGTATACAACATTTCTTGGCATGAGAAAATCATTGGGCTAGGTCACATGATCGAGAAATTTCGATTAATGGGTCATTTTGGGTCATAAATGGTCTGGGTCAAGTTATTTATATTTAAAGATCGGCAGGATCGAGTTTAACGAAATTTTGAGTGTAACACTATTTATACACGAGAAAACTAATGGGCTAGGTAATATGTTCGAGAAATTTCGATCAGTGGGTCACTTTTGGGTTATTCTAATTTTATCTAGACAATGTCTCGCGCAAATTTGACTAAATTTTTTATTCTATTGTTTTCGGACACAAGAAAATCATTGGGTTAGGTCAGATGTTTGAGAAAACTCGATTAATGAGTCATTTTGGGTTATAATGGGTCCAGGTCAAACTATTTATACCTAAAAATTGGCTCAATCGATTTTATCTAAATTTTGTATTTAACGTTTTTCGGCACGCAAAAATTAATGAGCTAAGTCATATTTTCAAGAGATTTCGATATAAGGGTCATTTGTGGGTCATGCTAATTTTATCAAGAAAATTGTTCTCACCATTTTGAGTATATTTTCTATTATATCGTTTTCGGCAAAAGAAAACCATTGAGATAGGACACATTCACGTAACTATTCAATTAGAGGTTCGTTTTAGGTCTTAATGGGTTCGGGTCATTCTAATTATATATAACAACGACTCAGTCAATTTTACCTAAATTTTGCAACGGAAAGTCTTTTCTCACGAGAAGACTATTGAGCTGAGTTGCATATTAAACAAAATTATATTAGTGGGTCATATCGCTTCATTGCTGAATGCTGTAAAGCTAATTTTACTTAAGAAATGGCTTAAATGATTTTGATCCATTTTATACTCTACTGTTTTTGATTACCTGAAGACCATTGAGCTAAGTCACATGTTTGATCACATGTGATTAGTGGATCATTTGGGTAATAATGGTCAGGATCACGAGACTATGGCAAAAGCCAATAAGTTGGCGATATTTGACAAAATGCTGGCGAAATTTGGCCGAAAAATCGACTATTAAGATTACGAAACCAAAACACATATTTGGCGCCAAATGAAAGAATGTGTCCAAATTTGGATATATGTGGCAAAAAATATTGTCTTTCATAATGTGAAGAAATTTCTTATACATTCTTAATAGTCTTCGAGATGCATAGTTAAACTAATCAGAGTCGAGCAAAAAAAAGTGATTTGGATTGATGCCCTTTCGTTGTAAATTTTAAAATAAAATAAAATTTATGAACATGTGCATACCTTATTGATTGTTTTTGTAAATAAGACTATTATTAATAACATGTTTTACAGTAATAATACTATATCGAGTTGAACACAAAGTTAATTTTGACCGAGTTGAGCTCGGTCACCCCTGCTAGTGCATTATTACTAGGTATCTTTGATGAAATGCACATTATTTTCAGCGATCTTTTGACAAAATCTGTATTTTTCCCGCACTTCTTTGACAAAATTCACTGTTTTCCGCGACCCTTTCATGAAATTTGCGCAATTTTTTCACGAAATCGGCTTTTTATACGCGATCTTCAGACAAAATCGGTGTTTTCCCGAGATTTTTAGACGAAATCGGCGATTTATTGCGATCTTTTGACGAAATCTGCGGTTATTCCGCGATATTTTGGCGACATCGGCTTATTCTTGTGATTTTGTGATGAAATCGGTGTTTTTTCCACGATCTTTTGACCAATTTTGCATTTTTACGCGATCTTTTCCCAAAAACGGCGTTTTATCCCGGCTATCTTTTGACGAAATCGGCATTTTTTCCGTGATTTTTTTTTATGAGATCGATATTTTTTTCAATGATCCTTTGACAAAATATTTTTAAGCGATCTTTTGACGAAATCGGCGTTATATTTCGCAATCTTTAGACGAAATCGGCGTTTTCCCGCGGTCTTTAGACGAAATCAGCGTTTTATCTGCGATATTTTGGGGAAAGAACCGTTTTTTCTGCGATCCGCACAGAAAATTCGCGTTTTTAGCGATCTTTTGACAAAGTATGTTGACCAAAAACATTGAAGAAATCGTCGTTTTTCCGCGCAATATTGACGAAATGTGCGCTTTTTCAGCGATCTTTTCACGAAATTTGCATTTCTCCGTGATTGTTTTTCCGTGCGCAAAGCCGTACAATCGTACTGTCAAACAACCCGAACAAAATCCGTACATTGTACGGCCAAATTGTACAAGTTGGCAACTATGCAAATTCAATCAAAGAATCGTTTGGTAAACGCTTTTTTGAGGTACACATCGAGGGAAAAACTTTAATTTCGGCACAAGATCGCGGGAAAACGCTAATTTTGGCAAAAGATCGCGGGGGAAAACGCAAATTTTGGTAAAAGATTTCGGAAAAACGCTAATTTCTGCAAAAGATCGCGGAAAAGTACTAATTTCGGCAAAAGATCGTGGGGAAAAAAACGCAAATTTCGGCAAAAGATCGTAAAAGATGTGATTTTTGGCGAAAGATTGCGAAAAAAGGCATATTTTGGAAAAAAAAATCGCAAGTAAAATGCAAATTAGTGCAAAAGATCGCGAGAAAAATACGTGATTATCTTGCCATATTTATTAAATGATGTTTTGAGAACAGTATATGTGAATTGGACAACTAGCAAAAATTGCTATGTCAAAAACATTGAATCAGAATTAGGGACTTAAAATAGAAATTTTCAGTTTAAAATTACTTATAGTATTCGGATAAATTGATTCCCCGTTCTACCCCTTGAAAGAAAGCAGCATTTTATTATTATTATTTTTTTAAATAAAATAATCTTATTTAATGTAGCACATGTCTAAACACAAGCTATTTTAAATAATTTATCACCTTCCCGTTTCACGCGCTTTACCTCTTTTTAGGTGCGTTCGTAATTATGTAAATACGTAGCACCTATTGTTGTCGCCCAGTCCGTCCGTCTGTCCGTCTGTCTGTCTGTCCGTCTGTCCGTCCGCATATAACAACGCAAAAACTACCCAACTGAATCGTTTGAAATTTAAAATACATAATTATAACATAATTTTGTCGAGTCATTTCAAATTTTATGAAAATCGGATGGATAGATCAATTACAGGGACAATCAAAAGGATTCCGTTACATTACGGTCAATGGTGAAAAAAGTTTTAAATGCATTTTAATAGTTTGAAATTTAAAACATGTAATTATTACGTAATTTTATGGAGTCATTTCAAATGTTATGAAAGTCGGATGCATAGATCATTTATAGGGACAAACAAAGGCATTCCATTACATCGCATCAATGGGAAAAAAGTTTCAAATGCATTTTTATGGTGTTACACTCATTCGAACATAATAGAATTGGCATGAATGTATGAAATATATACTAAAATATGCATTCTGTACAATCTGTGATGCAAAGAATTTTTATTATTAAATTAGAGGGCCACACAAAAGTATTCCACTACATAATGCTATACGGGGAAACATTGTTTGGGGCGTGTTTTAATTATATTCAACTATTTCACATTTTATGAATAAGATATACGTTTCTGAGGTGTAATAAAAATTACTTTCTGCATATTTACAGAAACACAAACATTTCGACTACTATACTGTATCCGAAGTACGCTCTACTATATCAGCAAGATCTGAATATTTTTAAAACTTCGTTATCGTACGAACGCACCTCATTTGCTACGTTCACGTGCAATTTCCAACTTGTTTTTTATCTTTTTGCAATCGGATGCCTGAAAATGTGTTTAAAATATCACTTAAAATCCAAGCCATCGTGCTTTTTTTTTTAATTATTCGCGACATTCGAATCAGTTGACCATCACATATATATGTATTGTGATCATGGGTGCAAGTTTTCGGTCCACAGGACGGTATTCTGATTTTTGAAAATTCCCGAGGATGGAAAGAAAATTAGACCCCCCCCCCATTGAACAACTATCCTTGTGGCAGACCCCGCTTTGGGACCAAAGTTGGCTCCTATGAATGCAGTGTTTTACAATGTGTTGGCAGTTGGCACACAAAAGTTAAGATTCTGTGGCACAGTTTTTACACCCAACCCCAAAACTTTAGACAATCAATAAAATTTGCATTAATATAAAAAGTAATAAGGTACAATTAAAATTCGTGAGATGGGTAATAAATAATAGCAGTTTTGCTGATATCTATACATATAATAAAACAGTAGGACCCGGTGTGTCTGTACATTGAAGATAATTGACAAAAATGGAGTCAGGGCGATAAAAGAAAACCAATGAAACACAAAAAAAAATTTTTTGAATTTTTTGTCTGTCTGTCTGTCTGTCTGTCTGTTTGTTCGAGGTTATCTTCGTAACTACTGAATGGATTTTTATGCGGTTTTCACTAATGAAGAATGCACACTCCCGGGCAGTGTATAGGCTTTGTTTCATCAAAATCGGACAACAGACAAAAAAGTAACAAAAAGAAACAAAAGAAACTATTAGGTGCGCTGCTCACGTTTTTTAGTACATAACGTTTTTTAGTACATATAAAATCCAATAGATGTCACTGTGCGATTTTAAAACGCGCTATCGTTATGTTTTCGCCAGTCTACTTAAGTATGAGAAAGTTTCAAGCTGGCTGTCGTTCCATGTGGTTTAGTCGGTAGAACGTCAGTGCGCCATACTGATGGCCCGGGTTCGATTCCCAGCATGGAATTTTTTTTCACTATGTTGGCATTAACGCCTATAAGCAATTAAAAGAATTTGAAATATTGTATTCAAGGCGAATTTTCTCTCTGGGAAAATTTCCTTGCATTAATATGTCAGTGTAATTTTTTTTTCGATTTAATTTTTTTTTTCGAAACTTTGTTTTTCTTAAAAAATTACAGTAAATATTTGATATTTCCCAACGTTTTTTGAATGATCGACTTGCTTTTTTTTTTTTTTTTAATGTATGTCTGAACCTTATCTAACTACTTCTTCAAGATTTCTTTAGATAAACCGACCAGCGTAGCGGGCGAAGGCCGCTAGTACACATATAAATTATGATCAAAGGTTTCAAATTATAAAATAACTAAAACATACATTCTGTTGTGCAAAGATAATTTTTTATTTATTTACACGGCCACATAAAAGTATTTCAGTAAATAATAGTATAGGGGGAAGCATTATTTGGGGTGCTTTTTAATTATATTAAACTATTTCACATTTTAAGAAATTCATATACGTTGCTGAGGTTTACTACAAGTTACTTCCTGTATAATATAAAGCATAAAATATTTATATTTACAGGGATATACAAAAGATTTGGGAGACAATACTGCATTCGAAATACTGTATACTATTACACCAAGATCTGAGTATTTTAAGAACTTCGTTATAGTACGAACGCATTTCATTTACTACGTTTGAAGTGCAGTAACCGACTTGTTCATTTTTGTATTAAAACGAACAATAAAGTGGAACTAAGATTTAACGAAGTCCCTATTTAATGAAGTTTAATACTTAACGAGATTTTTGCCTGAACCTTTACTTTGAACGCCATTAACCTGTAAATTAATCTCTGTATTACGAAATCTGTATTGCATATAACGAAGTTTATTCCACTTTCGTGTATATACAACTTTCAAACGGAGATGTTGCTGTTGCGATGAATAAAATGGATTCATTTCAGCTGATTGTATGAAAATGAAATTATTTATGTATTTAATAATTTCCAAAAGAAGAAATGCTAAAAGCTTTCGATACAATAAGAAGGGGAGGGGATTTCAGCTTCACGAATTTCAACATACTACCAGAAATGTGGTTCAACTTATACACGAAATTCAATTTTTTTTCAAAAATTTGCTTGAGGGGGGGGGAGATGTTTCCAGGGCCGTAGCTAGAAGTGAACAATAGGGGGGAGGGCTCAAGAGAATGTAGGGGGGGGGGGGCTCCTAATTTTTTTCTCTCTCTTCCTGAGGCATCTTGTTTAACTGTTGTAATAACTTCATTTTATGCTAAGAAAAGTATATGATGATGAAAATTTTGTTGAGAATATAATCGCACATTAACTGTATTTTATAACCTTATTGTAAATTATGCTATTGTAAGTGGCAACAGTATTATTGCTATTAGTTTGATGTGGTGTCTACATAAGATGTGCACCAGGAACAGAAACCCACCTTTCCAGCGAGTGCGTAACAAAGCAAAAAAGATTTTTTTTTTTCTTCATATAGGCTCCCAGGACCGTAACTAGAAATGAACAATAGAAGGAAGGGGGCCGAAGAGAATGTAGGGGGAATTCAATTTTTTTTTTTCTCTCTCTGACGCAGAAAGATGAATAAATGCATATTCACATTGTAGGTACTATGTTTCTTATTAAACTGTTGTAATAACTCCATTTTATGCTAAGAAAAAATATATCATAATAAAAATTTTGAGTGTATAACTTGTGCAAAATTAAATATCATGTTAGTTTTATATGCAAAAATAGGATGAGAAGAAATAGGGAGTGGTGAAACACTTATTTTAGATACAATTTAATAATTCTACAAAACTGTGAAAGGATCTCAAAACTAAATTAGGTTTTTTAACAGATTTTCTTTTGAATTTTCGGAACATAAATTCATTTAGTGACCTTGAAATCTTTTCCAGGGGGGGGGGGGGCTAAAAATATTCTAGGGGAGGTGGCTGAACTGCCCATAACGCTACGGCCCTGGGTGTTGGTTACCTTATACACGAGTTGTACCGTATACACGAGTATATACGGTTATCTAGACAGATTAATTTAATCTAAATTAAGGTCCTTGCTTTTTTTTCGAAGTCAGGTAAATAACAGCTGGAGATGAACGGATATTTATATGCTTAAAGTTTATAAAATCAGAACAAATGGTGGAGGTAATCCCTTCTTAAGTTAGGAGTTAATATTTCGAAACGATTTCGTTACATAAACATAAGCAAGTAATTCCAAAATAAATATGGACTTGTTTGTTTGTTTGTTGGAAATGTTGCCTCGGTACACGTTGTATTATTTCCTTCTTTCACGTCTAATTGAACACTTTGTGACTGTTTCTTTCTTATAACATCGAAGCCTTCCCCATTCGGAGTTTTGTATTGTAGTTATGCAATTTTGAAAATGAGGATGAAAATAAGAATCGCTGTAATCGGAATGTTTCAGTTAATCGCATTAAAATATTAGGAAAATGTAAGTGTCGATAATATGCACATGTGGTTATTTACTTTTTTTTTTTTGGCATTAGAAAAAAATATGGAATTATAAAAATTTTTGATTTCCGTGTTTTAACTTTTTCCAACATAGTTGAAAAGTGTTTATGTATTCGGTTTGTATGTCGGTCTGTTTGTCCGTGTTGCAAGTCGCTTAAATATAGTACGATAATTATGAAATTAACATATGTTATTCAGTATCACTGTGGAATGTTCGATATTGAAAATGAATTGCGTAGCATTTATGGTTCATTTACAGGGCCACTCTAAAGAATTCCGTTACATTACTGTCTATGCGGGAAAAATCATTGCGATATACTTTAATGATATGATGTTACACATTTTAAACATAAGGGAAATTTGTTTTATTACTGAAATGTACCACAAAGCTCTTACTATAGAGCATAGACTTTATCGTTTATTTAAAGGGACACCTCAAAAATTCAACTACAATAGAAAATTAATAATAATTGAACTATTGAAAGCCACGAACAATAATTGCTGGAAGTGGGTTTCAATTTGTGCAACGCATTTGTAAATTTAATTATTTTTTAATGTTGTTGTATGTGTATAAATTCTTTAGATCCTATAAAAGAATGCACAAAAGATTTCAACAACATCCGTTTACAGGCGAAAATTGCTGAATGGAAATTTTCAACTTTGCTATGCGTTTAATTGAACTACCTTTTAGCATACTATGTAATATCAATCGATCCTATACAGTGCTGCACAAAATATTGTATATTTTCCCGACTACTCATGGTAAAAGCAGAAAATTGAGTTTTCAAATGCATTATGCTTTTTGAAAATTGTTTACTTAGACATTATTGGTCCGGGAGGAGGCAGCACTGACAGTCACTTCATCGAGAGTACGGATAAAAATCTAGGATTAATTACATGTTGGTCCACATATTAAAACGCAATCGGTCTGCAAAGTCATATCTTGGTGGAAAACACCTGAAAACCCGATTTTAAAGCTTGATTCGTAGGTTAACCACTGGGCTTTCCTGCAGCCAAAAGATGAAAATATGGAGGATTGCGAGCAGGAAAACATAATAGTAAAATGAGACGTAATATTTTAATTTTTTAAACTGTGCAGTTTTGTTACATTATTCTGACAGTGTTGGAAAGTGCTTCATAATCTTATGCTTGACGCATTCTTTTTTCCTTTCTTTTTCTTCTTTTTTAACAGAAGGTATAATAATTTTTTATGTATTTGAAATATGAGTTACAATTATGCTTTTGCGTACGGGTGTTCATTTATTTTCACGTGTGGTATAGCTTCGGGTTTTTATTTTAAGAAACAGTCATGCTTGTTTAAACTATTTAAAGACCATTTTAACATTTTATTCCACATTTTGAAAAAAGCTCTTCTTCTGTTTTTGTGACAGTGGTTCATGCAGGTGTGTTTTTAAAAAAAACACGAGACGTAATAAAAATCGGTGCCAATCTTCTAAGACGCTTTTTGGATTATGCGAAGTAGATTTGTCAATAAGGCTGACCTTAATGATTCGATGTAAATCTAATCCATTTTCCAGTAATTAGAGCAAAAAAACAGTTTTCAAATATATCTATCCTATATATATATAGATAGATAGATAAAAAATGAGTGGTAAAAAATATATAGTAAAGATACTAAGAATTGCATTAAAAGAGTAAAAAAAAAAAACCTAAATCACCTGTTAAAGTCGTACTATTTCTTAAACCTTCCGGGTCCTTTTCTTTTTCTTTCTTTTTTTTTTTTTTTTTTTTTTTATTTTTAGAAAAAATTACTTTTACGTTAATGACATTAACAATAGCTATCCAATTACATTAATTAGTGTGAATATTTCCGTATCTAAAAGATTACGAATGTTGTTATTTTACGAACTATTCAATTTGTATTAATATGACAATAGGCTAAGGAAGAACTTTTGGAGATGTTTAGAAAATATCTTATTACAATAATTATCTTATCTTTCAACTTTTTAATATTTTTCGCGCTTTGTTCACATGTCTTTTTTTAAAAAGTATCTTTTACCTTTAAAGAGAGAAATGTAATTTTTAAAAGAAATGAATCGCAAAGGACTCGAAGAGAATTAAGCAAATACAGTAAAACCTCCATAACGGACACTCCCGAATAGCGGACACCTCTATTTAACGGACAGTTTTCCAATCCCCACTCCCAAAACCTTAACCTCTGTTTAACCTCTGAATAACGGACATTCCGAATAGCGGACACTAATTTGACGATGAAGGCTGAGAATTTTATTTTTAAGGTGAAAAAAAAAAGTGAATAAAAAAGAAAAAAATCTCTAAATTTATTGGGACAATGTGTCATATTTTTTCTGACCACTGAAAAATTTAGGGTTAGGCTGGGGAAAATCTCCTTCCTGTGCCCTGTATTGAATTCAGGGAATGAGTAGGGAGAAAATGTACCCTCCAGAGCAATGGTATGGCTCCTCCCTCGTCGAGAATTTGAGATTTTATGCTTTTAAGAAGCGGCAAAATATAGTGAGCAGTTATACAATTTTTTATAAGAAAAAAAAAAGATGATTTAAAAATATTAAAACTACCACCTTGACTAGAACTTGACACTGAAAAGCAAATTACATGTAATCGCAAGCAAAAGCAAAAGGTGTTCAAAATTTCGTTTCAGTTTTATTGCTTAAAAAAATTTAATTTCTGATTATTTATATAATAGACGGTAGTATATTTTTACGGTCATATATTTAGAAGGTACATACTTATTACCGCTACCGCAGCAGAAGTTGTGCTAATGCGCTTATAAAGAGCAATCTTGTTGTTAGCACACTCAAGCAGATATATTTCGGATTCCTCTCTGTTTGCTCATTTTCGACACCATTTTTAGTACTTCTTTTAGTGTTTTTTGTTTAAAAAAAGCACCAAGCTTTTTTTTTTCGCTCATTTATTGATTTTGAAGATTTTTTGTTTATTGGCGGATAAGCACAACTTCTGATGCGGTGGCGTTAATACGTAAGTACCATTTAGGACATATATGAGTCAAATAAGGAAACATACTCATTTCTTATCAATTTTTGAATCGCCGAGGTTTTCCCAATAGCGGACACCTCCGAATAGCGGACATTTTCAGCGCTCCCGAGCTGTCCGTTATTTGGAGGTTTTACTGTAATACGAAAAATTGCTATTACTAAATGCCTAAACATAAATGAAGTCATGCATTATATGCATAGGCATACATTAACATTACTAAATGTAAACAGTAGCAAAATTATTCCTTAAAACAAAAAAATACTCCTTCAAAAGACATGTACTATTAGTAGTACACCAGACCCGAAAGGGTTAGAGATAACTAAATATGACAATAAATAAATAAACAAATAACAAAATAGTAATTTAACAAATTACAACGAGTAATCTGGAAAAAGATATTTTTAATGAGACTAAAATTTTAATGATAACAAGTCATATATTACGTACGCCATGCATTAAACATTTTAATATTCCTAAACAATGATTAAAAAAAAAAAAAAAAAAAAAAAAACAAACAAACAACAACAAAAAAAAAAAACAGTAGTTTATAGCTATACAACTTTAACTTTTTAAAATGCGCATTTTTATTTGATGTAGTTAATCAGACTGATTTCTGAACGCCTCCTATTACGTAAGACATGGATTAAACATTAATATTCCTGGACCCATCAAAAAACAAATTTTAAATAAAATTTCAGTTTTGCAATTTTCGGAACGGCAAATATTTAAACTTCTAAGCATCGCACATTTTAAATTTTTACACCGTTGCGTAGAGGGAAAAAAATGCACTTTTAAATGAAATTTGTTTTAAATCTTTATCTCAATTTGTTTTCAAATTATTATAATTTTTTAAAGTTTTTATTACTGTTTTTGCCATTGTGGCAACAGAACTATGCTATTTTTGGAGATTAAACATGGACCAATCAGAAAACGAATAAAATGAAATAAGTTGCGGGATTCGATCAATAAAAAGATTCAGATATCCTTCAGATTTCCAATTTCTCTACCAAAGACAACTATTTTTCAAAAATAAATAAATAAATAAAAATAAATAAAATAAGATAAAAAAGAAAGAAAAAAATTGTGCGCCATGTTTAGATTATAAAACTCCAATATTTCCAGAATACCATACCTAAGTCGTCAAGTCTTAAGTAAAATTAAATAATAATAATAATAATTTTCTTTTTGTGCATATGTCGAACTACATTTCTTGTAATATGTTGAAATATGGTTTGTAATAGAGGATAAAAAAATATTAATATACTTTCATTAAATTAGAAATATTTTTTCAACGTTTCTATTATAATAAGAGCTTTTTAATTCAAAGTTTTAAAAAAGTACAATTTTGTGAAATTGCAGAAGTTTAAACTCTTTTTTCAACCTATTCACAATAATTTGACGCTTAAAAAAGAAAAATAAATTCCTTCAAAAATCTATTCAAGCTTTATTTACAAAGATTAAAAATTTCTTAGACTACCAAAATATAAACTTCTTTGTATTATAAGACATTTAAAAGAGTTTTAAAAAGGGAATTGCAATATTAAAAGGAATGCCCCTGTATTGAAGAAAATGAGTCCAGAAAATAACAGGGCACAGGGAAATGACCGTTGCCCGCTTTTATCTCTTTCTTCAACCTACACTCATATGTGATTACTTACTAAACACTCATATGTGATTACTTCGCTAAATATCTGCGATTTTTTTTTACAAGCTTGAGTATAAGTCGACCCCCTATTTTCATCTCCCAAATTTTGTCTAAAATAGCTCGATTTATATACGAGTATATGTGCGGTACTTTAATAAATATCATTTTTTCTTACCCATCATACGTAGTATAGGGCAAGTCTTGCAATCGTTTTGAAAATCGATTTTTTTTTTTATGGATTTACACGTTTTAGATACTGGAGGACTGATAGGTATACCACTATGTTTACCTGCTCTCAGTCCATCATACTTTTATAGCTTTGGGTGCAGGAAAGCACAATGGTAAACCTACGAGTAAATAGATAAAATCGGATTTTCAGATGTTTTCCGGGAGGAGGGAAACATACTGGTATACCTATCAGTCACCCGTTAAAATCGATTTCTGGGGGGTTTCGCACCAAGATAGGACTCGGCAGACCGATTGCGTTTTAATATGCGAATCGAGATTTAACTAATCCTAGATTTTCATCCGTGAACCCGATGAGGTGATTGGCTGTGCTTCCGCGTGCCGGTCTATTTTGCCACGCTATACAAATGTTAAAATGTCTTCTAAATCGACAATACATGCAATTAATAGCTCGTGAATTAATTAGGCCATACCATGCGTATTAGGCTATACTGTATACGCATGGTAGGGCCTAATTAATTCACGAGCTATTAATTGCATGTATTGTCGATTTAGAAGACATTTTAACATTTGTATAGCGTGGCAAAATAGACCGGCACGCGGAAGCACAGCCAATCACCTCATCGGGTTCACGGATGAAAATCTAGGATTAGTTAAATCTCGATTCGCATATTAAAACGCAATCGGTCTGCCGAGTCCTATCTTGGTGCGAAACCCCCCAGAAATCGATTTTAACGGGTGACTGATAGGTATACCAGTATGTTTCTCTCCTCCCGGAAAACATCTGAAAATCCGATTTTATCTATTTACTCGTAGGTTTACCATTGTGCTTTCCTGCACCCAAAGCTATAAAAGTATGATGGACTGAGAGCAGGTAAACATAGTGGTATACCTATCAGTCCTCCAGTATCTAAAACGTGTAAATCCATAAAAAAAAATCGATTTTCAAAACGATTGCAAGACTTGCCCTATACTACGTATGATGGGTAAGAAAAAATGATATTTATTAAAGTACCGCACATATACTCGTATATAAATCGAGCTATTTTAGACAAAATTTGGGAGATGAAAATAGGGGGTAAATTTGTAACAGTTAAAATGTTCTTTAAATCGGCAATAGATGTAATTAAATACACTAAAAAAAAGAAAAAAAAAGATGATTTTATGGAAATTGTATTCGTAATCGGGACGCCAGTAAAATTTACTGTTTTTTAAAGGAAAAAATTCCGTAAATTTCTGAAAATTTTCCGTTTTTTGTGGGTTTTTTCTGGAGTTTATGAAATTTCTTTCTTTAAAAAACAGTAAATTTAACTGGCATCCCGATTACGAATACAATTTCCATAAACAAAAATCGCCCGTTTTTTTTTCTTTTTTTACAGTGAATAGAGAATGAACTTCAGCGGTTCTTCTTCTCGACTTTGTTTTGTGAAATGTTCGTTGCCCGATCATAAAATTCTCTCTCAAAAGTGTTCATTAACCGAACAGCTCGTTAACCCATCACCCACTGTAAATGCTTTTTGCACTCCGCAGTCTACAAAAAACATGTTTTCATGCGAAATTCATATCAGTATCATCTTGTTTGTAATAATGTGATATCATTAAAATACACCGCAAACGATTTTTCTTTCGAGACCGTAATGTAACGGTTTCTTTTGAGTGTCCCTGTAAACGAACTACACTTCATTTTCATTTACGAACACGGTAAACATGAATATAATATAAATAATTTAATGGCAATGCGAGTATGTTTATGAAAGTTAGAGCACGGTCAAGCAGATGTACAGACGAACCTAATTCATTAACTCCTTTCAACTTATCACAAAATTGAAAAATATTAAAATTGAATGTTAAAAAAAAAAAAAAAATCGTATTATGGGGTATTTATGAATAGAAATGTTCATTTTCCTAGTCTGATTATTCCACCTTCCCCAGTTTTTTCTATTACATGCATAAAATAACAATAATAATAATTTTAAGATTTATAATTAAATGTTATTCAATAAGAAAGTACATAATATCCCCATTTCTTGTAAACAATACTTTTTTTTCGGTTAAATAAAGGTGAAACATCTGGGAGAGATTTATTTATACAGTCATTTTCCTCCTCGAGGATTTGTTATTTTTTTTAACCCCTTGGGGACGAGCGACACGTATACGTGCCGCAAATAGACTTAAGCATCCTTGTTTATCCCCACCAGTAAAATTATACTGCAAAATTCGCCTTATTTTATCCGAGCATTTTCTCGATTTAATAAGGCACAAGTTTCTGTCTTTTAAAACCGGCGACAAATCCTTAAAAAATTCGTAAAAGATTCCCGTCCCGAAGGGGTTAAAACAGAATTAAGAGATCGTCACCTGAGAATAATAAGGTTCCATCTGTGTTTTTGAAAAAAATGACTTATCGATATAGAAAGGCTCTATTTGCATTTATGAAGGTATTTTTGCATGAAAATGATGTTATATATAATTTACATATGGTATTACGATTATGCTACGACATTATTTTAATCCAGAAATGCCTTCATAAATGAGCATTATATCTACCCTATCTATCTATAAAGAACAAACATATCTGTGCGTAACGCTGACGTTCTTCTGCGAATGGCAACATTTTCAAATTTTCATATTTTACACTTTCAGTTTTACAATTTTCGGTACTGGCAACAGGGGTGTGCGAAGAGAAAACTGCACCCGGGGAAAGTTTCATTTTGGCGCCCTCTCCCCCAACTTTTTCTTGTAACAGCCCAAAAATTACATTGGCGGTATAAGTTTGGCACCCATTAAATTTCCGCGCCCGGGGCGACCGCCCCCTTTCCGCACGGAGCTGACTGTCAATTTTTAAACTTCTAAACATCACACATCTTCAATTTTTACACCGTCGTATAGCGAAAAAAATGTACTTTTAAGTGCAATTTTTTTGGAAGCTTTATCTCAATTTGTTTTTGAGTTATTAATATTTTAGTAGTTTTTAATATTTTTATTTTTGTCATCGTGGCAATAAAATAATTCAAAAAATGCGGACACCACAATGATTCAAACATATTTCAGGTATATCTGTTCTCGATCCAGAACAACAACAATTTTCCAAATGGTTAATAGTAATAATAAATTCCGCGTGTTAAAAAATGGGTATTTTGCACATCCATTCATGGATACCTCATAATACAAAATTGAAAGGAAAGAACTACAACAAAAATTGACATATTTGCGCATTTTATCACATAGAAATGTTAGGCTTCACCGCAGCAATATAACTGGATGTGGAATAATGAAAAACTTTTTAATGGTTATATCTGTCAAACTGAGAGATTTATAGATCAGTTTTGTTCAATATTATTCGAATTATTTTACCGAGTTAGACAGAGATATAAGTCAGACTTAATTTTCTGTGGGATTTTGAGGACACTAATTTATTTCCCGGACTCATTAAATAGCAAACGGAAGAGCAGTAAATTCTTAACTTTCTTCTTCTTTTTTTACGTTTTCATTTTTAAAGCATATTTATAAAACAATTTCTATGCGCAAGCGCGTTAAAATTTCTCTCCATGAAAACTTTCTCTTCTTTTTAATTTTTTTCAATATTTTCTGCTCTCTGTTAAGTCGTAGTGCGATTGGCTTCCCGACCCAGTGACGTCATGCGGCGCTCGTCGGGCGCCAAGCGTACAGGCTTCGTCTGCGCCCAGGGCGTAGACCTCGCCGGTCACGTGACGCCTGCACAGCATCTGATGTTATACTTTATACGGCATTAAAGGCCTCTCCGAATTATATAAAATTAACTTATTCGACTGATAGTATTTTTTTTATTGATTTTTTTCTCATCTTTTAAGAGTATCCACTTCCATACTGACGTTTAACACAAAAGATGAAAATAAAAACTGCATCGGAGAATGTCCGTGTTGGCACAAATTATTTTTCGTCGGTTGTCTTCTTCCTTTTTATCTGAGAGCAGACGATGTTGCCAATTTAGCTTCGTTCATTCTTCTCAATCAAACAAAAGATTTCTGGAAGACAGTCGATCTCATCATCAGCCATTTAACACGCAAATGCAAAATTACATTATTCTTTTCACTTTCTGTACCCAAAAACATGAATGAATGATTTTTTTTTCTTTTTTGCCGCAAGATTTTACTCTATAGCTAAATTGCACGTCATATATTATTTATTTGATTGATGCTTACAATTCCACAAGAGTTATTTTCCCAGTAATAAATGGAAAAGTTATTGGCAATTAAATTACTAGATTATATTAAGGTATTGCTGTTTTGCGGACAGGGTTTGATTTTTGATTAGGTCTACAAGGGCCGGTGTCTTATGCCCCTATCCTACTCAAAAAAATTTTTTCAATTTTTGGATTTTATTTAAATTACTATACTTAAAAAATAAATTTTCTAGCATAATGTTTCCCAAAAGAAATGGTGCCAGTTGAATAAAGTTTGTGTAACAAATGCAGGTCTCAAAAAAGTGACTTAGAACCAATAAGGCTTAATTCTTTTTTTCTTTTCTTTTTTTAATTTAAAAGAAAAAAGTTCTTAAAAATAATATTTATATCAGATACGTTTAGCAGTTCGAGGATAAAAATTTTCTGCAAGAAGTCGTTCCTTTTCTGCGACAATGTCGCCGTGTCGTCTCGTTTGTGCCGCGGGGCTACGTAGCCAGTGGCGCTAATTTTGAAAAATAATGGGTTGGCTCAAAAATATTGGGTGGGCTGAAAAAAATATATATTTTTTAAAACTGTGCGATAGTTTATTTTTCTTTGAAAGTTTGATAGATGTAAAAGATGAGAATTTTAAGTCAAGCTATCATGTTTTAATAAAGTTGCAATTTCCTTAAATTATATTCTCATGAGGTTTTTTATTATAAAGACACTCATATTTATTTGTAATGTCATAATATCATGAACATGATTACAAATTGAATTAGAAGAAAATTAAACATGGAAGCAAAATATTTCAGAAATTTGGGATTTAGGAGTGTTAGCCGGAGAATTAAAAGACATGGTCATTGGCAAAATAAATTTTATTCTAAGGAGAAAAATTAATCATGAAATAAATAACTAGAACAATGAAAATTGGGTACGCTACGATTCAAAATTTTTGGTTGGGCTTGAGTCCCACGGGCCCATATAAGTTGGCGCCACTGTACGTAGCGTATATACAAACCACATATACAGGGCTTCAAGAAAAAAAAAAAAAAAAAAAAAAAAAAAGAAAAAAAAAAAAAAAAAAAAGAATATGAATACTTTACAGATCATAGATGTTGATTTGGGTTTTCTAATGTATTACGCATTTTTAAACTGTTTGCTTAAACATCAACTTTTACATTATTCAAACGGTGACGTTTTGTTAAAATATTCTGAATGTGCTGGAAAGGATTCCGCAAAGCAAGATAAACGCATTAATTTTTTTTTCTTGCTATACTATCAACTAATCTCATCGCTTCTTCAGACAAATGCTGTATTACATATCTTATCTGTCTCATGAAGTCGCTCGCATCTATTCAATGGCGTAGCTAAGATGGGTGACACCCGAGACGGAAATAAATGGTGTCCATCCCCTCCCCCCCCCCACACACACACACTTCCGATCCGTCATATTTTTTCAGTCGCAATTCTACGTTATTATAACAAATGATCATAACATTCCTTATTTGCATTTTGTCTCCAGCATAGAAAATAAAATAACAAATTAATAATAATAATAATAATAATAATCTCTATAAATAAAAGGAATTCTGAGGATAATTAATTAATTAATTGAGGCACAGGTGAAAGCAAATCTTGGCAATGCGCCAACTCGGTCCAGAGGAAGCAAATCTTGGCAATGCGCCAACTCGGTCCAGAGGTATAAAAGCAAGATAGAAAAAAACGCGCAGGTCTGTGCATTCAAGTACAACCACCCATATGTATATGCTGAAAGTTTGTTCTGACGCTCACCCGACGCACGTGGAGTGCCGATGGTCCGGGGAGAGTCACCGGGGGATCCGTCGCCAGCTGAGAGAGAAGCGTACCATACACATAAATTATTAAATAAACCTTCAAATTAAGCCCGGCGAAGCGGGCTGGGTATGCTAGTAATAATAATAATAATAATAATAATAATAATAATAATAATAATAATAATAAAAAGATTGACTTATCACTCAACCATAGTCCGCATAAGTCAGATGTGGTGCCTATATGTCAAAGAAAATCCTTTCTTTTAAAATTTTCTTTTGCTACCCACTCAATGGATAGGTAGGTTTTTGTTTCCTGCTACATGTCTTATTTTGATACACCATTCTGTATAAAATTTCACATTCTCAACCAAAAGAAAAATAATTCTATTGCGCCGTGCGCTAAAAATTTCATTTTATTTCAGAATTCCTTCTCAAAATCTTATAAGATTATATATATATATATATATATATATATATATATATATATATATATATATATATATATATATATATATATATATTTGCAAATAAAGATTGGGTGTCACCCCTTAGAGGGTAACACCCGGGGCGGACCGCCCCCTCCGTCCCCCGCTTGCTAGCCACTGCATCTACTCATAAGTGCAAATGCAAATTGCACTTATGCCTTGCACTTATGAGGTAAATTTCCAAGCCATTGGAGAATGAATGCCTTTAAAATTTTTTACACATGGGGATGGGAGGGGGCTGTAACACAGTGTTGCCAGATTGGGGATTTTGTCCCCATTTCGGGGAATTTTGAATATCAAGGGGATTTTTGGGGGGACACGTAGTTCATGTGAAAAATGTCTGGGGACTATCAACATTTTGGGAGGAAAACTTGGGAATTTTTTTTTTTTTTTTTTTCACTATTTCAGGTTAAATTTACTTTCAGTCATCTGACACTACTGGATCAGTCTGTAACTCTATTTTGATTTGGAAAATAAAAATACGAAAACAGAATTAGGCGATATCAATCATTATTCTCGTGCACGAACTGGTTCTTTATAAAATTTCAGTTTATACGCATCACAGGGGCATCACGAGCTGCCTTGGATTATCTTAATTCGAATTTCCAGATCACTACATGCGGTAGATATTCCTAGTCATCACGGATAGACACACAAATACATATATACATTTCTTTTATTAGTGTACTATGGATTTATAAAACAGAAATAAATCTACAAGGCATGCAATATACTGTACAACTACAACCACCTTGCTACATTTATTAGACTCCGATGCTATTTCTTTCAGACAAGCTAAAAAAGTGTCGTGTCAAAAATTGTGGCTCACTTTTTCATAATCTGACCATTAAAACGTGACATTCATACAATCTATATATTTAAAAGACCTGGCTGTTTTTTTTTTTTTAATCATCAGCCCTGAATTTTCTACTCAACCGATTTTTATAATTATTTTTTTTAATGAAAGCTATTTATTTGTAGTTGTGCCTATTTTAGCTATTTTTTAAATTATTTCCATTTTTATATTTCATTTTTAATTTTAAATGCTTTTTACGATATTTCTTCAAAATGGTGGCAACTCAGTTTAGCTTTTCCCTCGATAATAAAAATTTATTTTCCATTATCACTTTCCACCAGTCAGAAGCTTTATTTCATCAGTGAACATGTCCTCGCATTTAAAAGAAAAAAGTTAATTTTTTTCGTAAAATTTAACCACAATAAAATGATTGTGTATAATTATGCACTAATTGAGGCAAAAAAATATATTTACTGAGAAATAATATTAATAATGTAAATAAAATAACAGAAAATAATTTATGATAAAAATTAATGTCTAAAGCAAAATAAGAAAATTTTCAAATGAGGAAAATAATGTCATTCAGCAACCAGATAAATGGGAATTACAATATTATTACGGATGCCTTTTTCATATTACTAATAACAGTAATTTTTAAAAAACATTAGAAGAGAAAATGACGTCACTATTTAAAAGATCGCATTTTTACTCATAACGATATTACTTTTCAATATTTTTTTTCATTATGGACACTGAGATTGAGATTTTACTTTCAGATGACTTCAGTTAATGAAAATAATGTCATAGTAAAAATGAAATTAGTTTAACAAAATTATTTTTCTGTGAGTGCATATAAAATAAAATTTCTGGATTTCGCCGGCACTCAGATTGCAATTTTAACTGAAGATGTGCGAATATTTGCATGCAAAATTGTAACTGGCAAACTTAACATTTAGTTTGGAAATATATTTATTATATATTGATTCAATAATGTAATTACTTTTGCTTTTTTTTTTTAAATCCAAATCGATCGGGTCTTTTAAACATTTCATTCATCGAATTCGACGGGATTCCCCTCGTTTTATTGTTAAAATGCATTTCCTTTTTCTCGGAGTCTATAAAAAAGCGTTTAAACTAAAGAAAAAAATCCGTTTTTGATTAATCTAGTCAATGAAGAAGTAGCACGTCAAATTGTATCTCTTTATTACTCAGCAATTCCAATGTCTCAGCGAGAAATTGCTAATCAATTGGGTATTTCACGCCGTTCTGTTTGCTATTATATTGATAAACACAAGAAAAATGAAGTTAGTTCATTGCATTCTAAACGGGCTCGCCCTTCTAAAAGACTTCTATCGATTTTTTTTCTTTTTTTTTTCTAATCGGAGGCGAAACTGAATTCTGCGATGGCAGAATCTACATTCAACTTGTAATTGAATATTCTGCCGCGATTAAAATTTAATTCTTCGCAAATGGGAAACTTTTTCAAAAAATACTGAATTTTGGGGTAAAAACTGAGTTTTAATTAGCTTAAAAAACTTGGCTGAGAAAAATTGAAAATTGAAAAATTATTTTTTTGAGTAAAAATTGTGTTGTGGACTTTTTTGGGGAAAAAATGCTGAATTGGGAAAATTTTCAGAAATTTGGAAGAGACTTTCGATTATCTGGCAACACTGATGTAACAGCTCTCGAAAAGTCTCTATCAAAGAACATGTTTCACTTTTAAATTCTGGAAGTATGAGCAGTGAACTGAAATAAGCAGGTCGCCAAAAGTACTGGGGGTGGGGGGGGGGGGGGTGCTGCTTTTCTGGTTAAAATAAATAAATTATAGTTTACAGGCTAAATCCTGAGAGCCAAGGTGTCCGCAAGTTTTGTAGGTAAGTACGAATGCATCAAACGCGATAACTCTTAGCAAAAATATTCTATTTGCTCCAAATTTTGGATATAGATTTATTCTGATCAATAAAGTAATGTGAAAAATAAATGTCACCAGTTTTGTATATCACTTCGAACAAATGGCATAAAATCTAAAAATCAAAAAATATTTGACACTTTGATAAGGATATCATTATAAATGGGAGGGGGGGGGGGGGGTTCTAGCGATGATAACGCATGATTCCGAAAGGGGAGGAAGGAGGTCCAAAATTAACAAAAAGTTGATAACGTTATATTTGCACAGCCCCTTATATTTAATTAACAGCGATATCTCATGACAAACCATGATTCTGGGTTGCCATAGTGATGATGTCCTAATCAAACTGGAGTCATATAATATTTCCGTATTACTGAATTTAATATGTATAATCGTAATAAATTTCTTATTCATACATTTTTGCAGAAGACTGCAACAGCTATCGTACCAAGATCTGAATATTTATAAAATGAGCTAGAGTACGAACACTCTTCGTTTGCCACATTTGAGGTAAATTTCCGAGTTGTTTGTCTTGTGATACTGCGCGTCTGACCGTAACGTTATTACAAAACCAGGGCTGCGGAGTCGGAGTCGGGTCCATTTTGGAGCAAAAGAATCGGATTCTTAGTCGCTAAAAAAGGCCGAACCCCCGACCCCGGTTTATTTGGATAGACAGTTTGAAATGAAATTAAGCCAATTACAGTCGAAACCCGTAGTATTGAACCCGGTATTTGGCGAACTTACCGGGGATGTAGTGGAGGGTATACGGTGTATACCTTCTGAATTTTTTAAAGGAACACCGTATATCCTCTGTTTCTCAAGAAAGCTATAGAAAACATATGCTAAGGTATACCCTCAGCCTTGAGCGTATAACTTTCTGCTTAGAGTCTTCCTCTGTTATATATCCTCTGTTATCTTTACGACTACACCCCCTGGAATTTACGGATATAAAGAACGAAAATTCTGGTCCCATCGTTTTCATAATGTATTTATTGCTGATTTATCCTTTTATAGCGAACTTTCGAAATCTTGAGAATCGGCTATAAGGAACATATATATAAATATTTTTCATTGGTCACTGTTTTTAATTTTTTTGTTCTTGTGATAATAGGACGTAGACTGTAATTTCATGAGAAAATGTATCAGTGTTTAATTCAGACACTTTTCTCCGGGAGGGGCACAATAGAGTTCCGGAGGGGGGGGGGAGAATCGGAGAATTACACTTTTTACCATTGAAAACACAAAATCTCAAAATTTCTGGGGGGGGGGACACATTTGATAGTTCCTGGGGGGAGGGAATGTCCCCCCGGGCCACCCCCCCCTAAATTCAACACTGAAATGTATGCCGGACAGTGAAAATTAATTTAAAATGAAACTAAAATGAATCATTCGGAAAGAAAGTATTCTGCATCTAATACTAGGAGCACATTAATGACGAAATTTCCAGCATCTCAGATTCTATAGCAGCTATTCGTGTAATAAATTAAGTTTTGTCTGCGTAAATAGTGGAAGAAAGAGTGTTGAAGTCATTTAATGTATTGGACAAATAAATTCTTTATAATATGTTTTTGAAATCGGCATCACGTCAACTGAAGATTACTATAGTAAAACCTTTAAATAACGGACGCCTTGGAAGCGCAGAAATTGTCCGCTATTGGTAAAACCACAGAGAAAAGAAAAAATTCGTAATGAATGCTTAATGTTTCATTATGATTTTAATATGTCTCGATTTAGATTAACATTCTCGATTTTAATATGTCTTAAAACCTCTATTAAAAGATTAACCAGAAATTAAAATAATTTTTAAAGCAATAAAACTGAAAAAAATTGTGCGTACCTTTATGCATTGTTTATTACATTCTTACAAAATTTTTTTTTACAAAAGTTTGTTTTTACTTGCGATTACATGTAATTTGTTTTTCAGTGTGAAGTTTCAACTCTCTCAGTAGTTTTAATCTTTTTGAATCATCTTTTTCTAAAAAAAAAAAAAAAAAAAAAAAAATGTATAAATGTTTACTGTATTTTTCTTCTTCCTAAAAGCATACAATCTCAAATCATCCGAGGGAGGGGGGGGGGGGGTTGTGATCACAAATAAATGTAAGGTGAGAGGGGATTTTCTCCAGCTCATCCCCAGTTTATCTGTGATTACAAAATTTGTGACATATTGCCCTGATAAATTTAGAGTATTTTTTAATTTTTTTCCTCGTTAAAAAATAACTTTTCATTCTTTTTTGCCAAAATTACTGTCCGTTATTCAGAGGTTAAACATACAGAAATTTTGGGAGTGGGGATTTGAAGACTGTCCGTTAAATAGAGGTCTCCGCTATTCGGGAATGTCAGTTATGGAGGTTTTACTGTATTTATTTCTGTATGAAAAAAGTAAGAAACAATTAGAAATAAAATCAATTTATTTCCATTTATCTTCAGTTTTAGTAAATTTAATTCGTATTGTGTCAGTTTAATGTAATCGTTTTTGGTCAATTCATTAATGACTTTGTTAATACCACATTAACGGCAATTCACTAATGATCATTTTTAATAGACTTTATTGAATACATATAGCAACTAATGAGGTATACATTTTATGCATTCTAATATTTCTCTTAACGGTTCGGATATAGCGAACAAAACCTTTGAAACCTTGGTCCTTTGAAGTTTGTTACATTGGGGTTCGACTGTATGTGTAATTTTAGATCCATTAAAGGAATTATTATTGTTATTTTTGAATTATATCGATCTATCCAAGTTAAAGATTCCCAATATACTGCTCGGCGTGCAGATTAGATGGAAACCGCTTTTAATTAAGAACTCTAGCAGATTCCGAATTATTCCCGAAATAGTAAAATTTTCATCTTTATTTTATTTTATTTATTTATTATTAAGCTATCATACGTAATAAAGGATAAATCTTGCAATCGTTTTGAAAAAAAAAAAAAAAAAAAAAAAAAAAAGACGGATTTACGCGTTTCAGACATTGGAGATTCCGAAAAACATATTTTTAGGGGGGGGGGGGGAGGAACTGCAGTAACCTCGATTATCCGGAACTATTTTTTTGGACTCCTGAAATATTCCTTCTGACGAAAGGTAAATAAAATTTTTCGAAATTCTTTATTTTAAGCAGTGGATGTAAAAGACAATAAAATAAGATAAATTTTGCATGAAGAATGAAGTCGATCGGATAATGAGTTGCTGAGATATTTGTAAACCTCTATTCCACACTCTTCGATTTTTCATGACCCTGTATTTCATCCAATTTTCAATTCAAAGATATATTTTAATTAGATATCAGACTCCTAATCCGACGCAGTAAAGTGTTAGTTAATATTATTATATTTAAAGCTATAAGGATGTTTCTTTTACGCAATTCGGTACCGCTTGAGTAGTTTGGCGTTTTATATAATTTCCGAAATTGGTTCATCAGCAATTTAGTAATAAAGTAATACTAATATGCGTTAAAAACATTGAAATACGCGTTTAAATTTTGTTTTGGAATTGCGATGCATTTTATAAATAGTTTACACATGTTTTATTATCATACTTTATATTATGCATATCCATGATGGGTAAATATTACGGTGACCCCCAACAACTAGCTAAAGGAAAAAAAAAAGCACGTACTTACCCAATACAGTTTTTTATATATATAAGACGAAAACGTTGATCTGCATTTTCTTCTCCGGAGCAAAGCAGTATTGCGTTTTTTTAAAAAATTTAATCCACTTAATTCCAACATTTATTTGTAGAAGGTCAAACAACCTAGAAATAAATAAATAAAAAGAATGAGTAAATACATGACAGATAAAACTTGCATTTCAGTAATTTTAAAATAGCAAAGTAGAATCCCGGAAAAAAAAAATAAAAAGAATATTGCCCAGTTAAACTGATGTCGTTGAGCTCACAGGCTACGCATACTAATTGTACATTACTGCTTTGTATTTTCAAGGGTTAATTCCGTTCGAGAAACAAATTAAGGATGGGAAACAGCTCCCCCCATTTCCCTTTTTTATAATTAATCATTGAACCCCCAAAACTAATCATGGACATGCTTTATCATATAAAAAATCTATATCCAAAATTCAGAGCAAATTAAAAAATTCTTAATAAAAACCCATTTATATAATTTAAGAGGAGTTATCCCCCTCTTTTATACTTAACCATTAAACTTCCAAAACTATTCGGAGATTTGAACGAAATCTGATAATTATGCATGGAAAATCCATTTATATAAATTAAGGGAAGGGGCATTAGAACACCCGTTCCCTCTGTTTATACTTATCCAATGAACACCTAATACCAATCACGGAGGCGTCGCACCAGAATGTTCCTATATCTAAATTTTGAAAAAAAAACTGATAATTCTGCGTGAAAAACTCATTTATATCAATTAAGGAGAGGGGCTTGAGCCCCCCGTTCTCGCTCTTATGCATATCAAATGAACTCCAAAAACTAATCAGGGAAACGTCTTATCAGAACATACCTACATACGAAATTTCAAATGAATCGGTTATTTTTATCATGCGTTATCACGTTACGCACGAACGTACATGCATACAAAACGGGCGGGAACATAAGCTCTCAGGCTTTGATAGCCTGTGAGCTAAAAAAGAAAACACTCCCTATTAACTCCTACACAAATCGTAGAAGAAAGTTACTGATACCGGACGATTGGAAATAAAGCCTATTTTTAAATAAGATAATAATAATAATAATAATAATAATAATAATAATAATAATAATAATAATAATAATAACAATAAAAATAAAATCGTGAATCATGATGTAAAAAAAAATCATGATAAAGTTTCAGAAAAATTAGCAAAATGTAACAGAAGCAATGTAATGCAATTGGAATATAAATATACTAAATAATTTATGAAATACGGGCAATAATTTTAATAATAAATTAATTGATAATGGGTAATATGAAATAATTTTTAGCTGCGCATGCGCGAATGACAACAATGATCTTTTTACGTAATTTAATAGTGAACTCTATTGAGCAACCCCTAAAAAAATATCTAGTCAAATTTCGCGAAAATTCTCATAGATAGCAGCGACAGAGTGAACTCAATTTTAGTTGCTCTCTAAAAGCAGCTGAATGCTACGGAATTTTCCGAAAATTGTCAATTTTAATTTAAATGTTTACTTTCTTCTATCTTTACAAGACGAAAGTATTGGATTCGTGAAAATTTTCGAATTCCAGTTATCGACGGATTTACATGTTTTACAGGGAAGAGATTCCTTTTCCAAAAAACATGTTTTTGCAAAATATCTGTCTGTAACATAAATTTTGAGGGCGCTCTATCTCAAGAACTATTGCACGGAATTTCAGAAAACTTTAGATGCAGTTAGATCTCGATATAAACTTGATGTGATTAGTTATTGGCGTATATCGTCCAACAGGTGGCGCTTCTGTGCTGCCTTCTTCACGATTTCCACAATAGTTGTATCTCAAGAAATAATGGACAGATTTTTTATAAAACTTCAGATTCTGTTAGTCCTTGATATAATATGGTTCTAATCAAGTTTTGGTGTAAATCGCACAACAGGTGACGCTGCTATGCGGTATTATTCCTGATTATTGCATCGCGAAAATTAATCATATTTTTAATTTCTAATACTACTTTTGATACATGTAGATCAATACGGATAATTGGTGCTAAGTTCACCACCGAATAGTCCATATTTTAGGAGAAACGGGTGTAAAACATCATCAGTCGTTTTATAAAATTGTTTCATAAAATCGTTTCAGAAGGATTATACATATACAGGATAGATATAAAATACCTCTAAATCAAAATTTATCTTTTCCATGGCCAAAAATTTAAATTCTGAATGTATTTTTAATAATAAGGAAAAATATGTATGTTATCTTAACTTTAGTCGTCTACTTATTTATTTTATTCGGCTTATTTAACCTACAAAAGAATGCAAAGATTTTCATAACTATCATCTTAATAAATCATGTATAATCTTTCAAAGCATTTGTTTAAATTAATGTCAGTATTTAATTTTCATTATTTTTCTTTTTATTTATTTATTTTTATTGTCAAAATTTTCGGAAAACTCGTAAACCAATTTGAGAGTTCGAGTATCTCTCCAATTCTAACGAAAACAATACGAACAATAACATCGCATTATAGGGTATTAAGATTATAAAATCAAAACAAAAGAACGATCACAAGCACTTTTAGGTCATCAGTAAAAAAAAACTTTCGTAAATCTTGTCTCACTGCAATGGGGTATCTAACGTCCCCACCCCTCAAGCCGGAGTATCTTTACTTTTGGCCGCGTTTCAAGTCTGTGGACACAGAGCTTTCCCTTGAGTGGAGTATAATTGCAGGAAAAACCGTTTGACAGGCTACGGCAAAACATTTATTTTATTTTATTTTATTTATTTTTATTATTTTATTATTTATTTATTTATTTTTTACGAAGAAATGCTACTTTTATTAGAAATGGATAAGATCACAGAAAATCTGTTTCGTAAGGCTATGATGCATAATTCATGTAACAATTTCATTTTTTTTTTTTAAAGTTTTGTACTTTTTTTTAATATTTATTCGTAAATATTTTTATTTAATTTCCCATTTTTTCTGGTTTTAACAGATGATGATAATTTAATTTTTATTTAAAAATTTTTGCTGCTTTTAATAATTTTCCTTTTGAATTTTAACTTGAAACAGACGACAATAAGGAATTCTAAGAATTCCATTTTACTTATTCTCAACAAAAATTGAATTTTACGTCAATGAAATTTATGTCAAAGTCTTTTGCTATACTATGTTGCATTATACTTAGAAAAATAAAGATCTCAATGACTTTTTTCAATACTGAGGATAGATCAAAACAGGTTTTTAAAGCCAAAACTGAATTTAGGTTACCTTCCTACTTTTTGGCCAAAATGATAACATCCAAAAGAAAAATTTTAAGTGATTAAATTGTATGTTTTAAAGTAATTAATAATACATACATAAATATACATAATTGAAATTAATTATATGTATAGTATTTATTAATTATGTAAAATTGTTACGAATCCAAAAACTTTATTTTCATATACAATAATAGTAATTAATTCATCCATGACACAGAAAGATTTTCTAATTATACGAATTTCATTTAATTAAAAAATATTTTAGTTTTAGGTACATACATCTTGATTTTTCTTCTATAATGATTTTTGTAAATGGCCATTTGTTATTCTAGAACTTTCTCAAAGAATACTTGAAATTTAATGCAATTTAAACTAAAAAATTTCTATGACATGATTGATAAATCATGACTGATAATTATAAACAATGAAGTTCATTGCAATACATTCATTTGAGCTGATACAATTCAAATCAATAACTAAAATTGAAAATTTTCGAAGGAAGAAACAAGATTTTTGGAATACTAAGTGTTTCAATCTGGCTGAATTTTCGCCATTGTTTTTGGCAAAACTCAGATTTTGGGCCAAAAACAAACCGTATTATTGATTGATCTCTATTTAATACAGTAATTATTATACATTATTTACATTAATAAAAATGATGTAAATTAAAAGCTTTTATTTAAATGGATTTCATTCCTACCATTAGTAAAGAATCTACTATTTACTACTAGTCTCAGAAATTTAAGTAATAAAAAAATATGTTTGTTAAATTGAAATGGATAACATTTAACTGATTTTGTGTATTTCGGGTAAAATTTATTTTCATTTAGCCAATGGTTGAAGATCTCTAGATAAGTGTTGTGTATGATCTTGGTTAAAAAAACCTGATGCCATTGTTAATTTAGCATATATGCCAAATTAAATTTGTTTTGGTCCAGTGAAATTAATTCATACTAGATTATAGGAAGAAGATATTTATTATATCTTACAAAATTGAAAATATATGGTAAAGTCTAAAGAAAAACAGTTTCTTCCATTTCTTCCACTTGGAAGAATCCTATTTCTTCCGGCCGGTTTTTTCCATGGTTTTTTCCGCGTTTTTTTCCACTGCGGAAGAAACTTGCCAACCCTGATATAGAGTAGATATAAAAGATTCAAAGTTCATCCTTTGGCCAAAAAAAAAAAAATAAATAAATAAATAAATAAATAAATAAATAAATTTTAATGTATTTTTAATAAAAAGGTCTGTACGTCATAATCTTTTTTTTTATTTATTTACACAATAATACAAAGGTTTTGAAAGTTATTATCTTAATAAATCTTGTATAATCTTTCAAAGCATTTGTTTAAATATAATCGATACTCAATTTTTATTAATTACTTTTTATTTATTTATTTTTATTTTTAAATTTTACGGAAGCATCGTAACCAGTCCGAAAGTTTGAACTCCCCCACCCCCCGCCCTCCTTTTTAATGAAAACATGAAAGTATCGAATACAACATCGCATTATAGGGTATTCAGGTTATAAAATAAAAACAAATGAATGATCCCATTCACTTTTAGGTCATCAATGAAAAACAACTTTCGTAAATCTTGTCTCACTACAATAGGATTTAGCGCCCCCACCCCTCAAGTCGGAGTCTCTTTGTTTTTGGCCGCTTTTCAAGTCTGCGGACACAGAGCTTTCCCTTGAACGAAGTGTAATTGCTGGAAAAATCGTTTGACAGGCTACGGCAAAACATTTAAGTTTTTTTTCTTATTAGGGAAATGTTAGTTTCATTACAAATGAATAAGATCACAGAAAAGCTGTTTCGTAACGCTGTGATGCACAATTTATGAGTGTTATTGAAGGAATGACAATAGTTTTAAAAAACGTTGTTGATTACAGATTTTTTTTCTTCACTTTATGAAAACTTGGAATCTCTCTCTCTCTCTTTGTATACACACACACACAACCACACACACACACATATATATATATATATATATATATATATATATATATATATATATATATATATATATATATATTATAAAGACCAAACATGTATATATGTAACGTATACGTCATTTTGCGAATGGCATCACTTTGAAATTTGAGGTGAAATTTTTGTCACTGTAAATTTTATAAATTACTTAACATCGCACATTTTCAATTTTGCACCATCGTATAGGAAGGAAATGTCACATTTAAATACAATTTATTTAAAAATTGTATCTTAATTTATATTATTATTATTATTATTATTATTATTATTATTATTATTTTATTACTACTTGGTAGTTTTAAATACTTTTTTTCTAATCGTGGCAACAAAAGTACTCCATTTATATTAAAAGGAAAAGGAAAAAGGAAAAAAAATGATTACTGTACCTTTATGTTGCCATTTTCTCACTCAAGGTGAAAAAAAAAAATTAAATACGTGTTGTGTCAAGAATATCGTCTGTTATAAAACTCGGTGAATTTTGGTTTCATTTACAAAATTTCATTAACACTTAAGAGAATATAAGTAATTTAGTATCTGTATATTAACATTTTGATATGGTGAAAATAATGCCAGATTTAGATTTCACAGGGGAAAAAATTCTATGATTGAGTCGAAGTGGAATAAATTTTACTTTTTTTTCATTTTGAAATACTAGCATAAGAGCCTTAATTGATATATTTATCATGATAACACATATTTATAAAAATGCAAAAAAATTAAAAATATTAAATTTTCAACAAATAAATAAATAAATAAATAACAATGCAAAAATTTTCATAGCTATCATCTTAATAAATCCTATGGGATCTTTCAAAGCATTTGTTTAAATTAATATCAATATTGATACTCAATTTTTATTATTTTTATTTATTTATTTTTATTTTCAAATTTTACGGAAAATTCGCAATATGTCCGAGAGTTCCAACATCCCTCCCTTTCTAATGAAAACATTAAAGTATCAAATACAAGATTGCATTATAGGGTATTAAGGTTATAAAATCAAAACAAATGAACGATTCACATGCACTTTTAGGTCATCAGTAAAAAAGAACTTTCGTAAATCTTGTCTCACTACAATAGGATCTAACGTCCCCACCCCTCAAGTCGAAGTCTCTACTTTTGGCCGAGTTTCAAATCTGCGGACACAAGAGTTTTTCCTCTAGTAGAGTATAATTGCGGGAAAAGTCATTTGAAAGACTACGGCAAAACATTTTTTTTTTCTTACGGAGAAATGCTACTTTCATTACAAATAGATAAGATAACAGAAAAAAGTTTCATAAGGCTATAATGCAGAACTTATATAACAATTTCACTCGTATTTTTTAAATATTTATCTGTAAATGTTTTTACGTAATTTTCTCTTTTTTATGGTTTTAACACGTGATGATAATTTTATTGTTATTATAAAAAAAAAAAAAAAAAAAAAAAAAAAAAAAAAACCTTGCTGCTTTTAATAATTTCCCTTTTTAATTGTAATTTGAAACAGAAGACAATAAGGAATTCTAATCATTCCTTTTTACTTCTTCTCAACAAAGATTGATTTTTACGTCTATGAAATTTATATCAAAGTTTCAAATGACAGAATATTATTGGTTTCTAAAATGAACTGATTCCTAATGATCGAAATTTGAAAAAAAGTTTTTGTTTTTTCAAATTTTCACACAATTTAATCACAATATTGTCTTCACTATCGATTAAAATTAAAGATAATTTCAATTTAAATTTGAAAATGATTAAAAAGAAAAATTCTAGTAAACCCTGCCATCATAGCAGAAATGTCATAGTTTGAAGAAATCAATATCACGAAAACTAATTCAAATTTTTAATTTCTA
Source organism: Maratus speculifer (assembly GCA_964019185.1). Taxonomy (NCBI): domain Eukaryota; kingdom Metazoa; phylum Arthropoda; class Arachnida; order Araneae; family Salticidae; genus Maratus; species Maratus speculifer. The sequence goes on from OZ025290.1 coordinate 200,371,443, forward strand.
ATACCACATTTGGTACCCGTGTATCAATAAGGATAATATGTGCTAAGTTCATCGCCAAATATTCCATATTTTAGGAGAAATAAATGTTAAACATAATCAGTCGTTTTTTAAAGTTGTTTCATAAGTTCGTTTAATAAGGATTATAGAATAGATATAAAATAATCAAAATTTAACTTTTCCATGGCCAGAAAAATAAATTTCAATATATTTTTAATAATAATAAGAAAGTCTGTATGTTATCTTAATTCTAAAGACTACAAAGGTTTTTATAGCTATTATATTAAATAAGTCCTGTATAATTTTTCAAAGTATTTGCTTAATTATTAAAATCTATATTTTATATTTTATATTATTTTTTTTAATTATTTATTTTATTTTCAAATTTTACGGAAGTGTCGTAACCAATTCTTTCCAATGAAAACATTAAAGTATCAAATACGATATCGCATTATATGATATTAAGGTTTTAAAAACAAACTGATCCACATGCACTTTTAGGTCATCAGTGAAAAAGAATTTTCGTAAATCTTGTCTCACTACAATGGGATATCTAACGTCCCCATCCCTCAAGTCGAAATATCTTTACTTTTGGCCGCGTTTCAAGTCTGTGGACACAGAGCTTTCCCTTGAGTGGAGTATAATTGCGGTAAAAACCGTTTGACAGGCTACGACAAAAACATTTATTATTTTTCTTTCTTTCTTTCTTACGGGGAAATGCTACTTTCATTACAAGCGGATAAAATTACAGAAAAGCTGTTTCATAAGCCTATAATACAAAATTTATGAGGGCTCTTGAAGGAAGAAAAATCGTTTTGAAAAAGGTTACTGATTACTGTTTCTTACTTTTTTTTCCCATTTTATGAGAGTTTGGAATATCTATATATCTATCTATATTATAATAGCCAAACATATCTGTGCGCAATTCATATGTCATTTTTTGAATGGTAACACTTAGAAACTTGAAATGCAATTTTGGTTTTGCAGTTTTTTCTAATGCAAATTAAACTTCTAAACATCGCACATTTTCAATTTTTACACAAAATGTACGTTCAAATGCAATTTATTTCAAAACTGTACCTTAATTTATTCTTAAAATATTAATTTTTTGTAGTTTTTAATACCGTTTTTCTAATCGTGTCAAAAGTAGTACTTCAATTCTTTTTAAAGTACAGGAGAAAAACAAAATGATTACTGAATCTTTATGTTGCCATTTTTTCATTAAAAGTGAAAAAATTGAAATTTAAATACGTGCTGTGCTGAGAATATCGTCTGCTATAAAACTAGGTAAATTTCGGCTTCATTTACAAAATTCCATTAACACTTAAAAGAATATAAGGTATTTCTCTATTATCCCGTCGACCAATTTCGCCAAATTATACATATCGCCAAACTAATAGCCAAATTATACATATTGACATAATTTTTATTTTAAATAACGTAAAAACAAATAATTAGTGGAACATTAATAAAAATTCAAATAAAAAAAACGAAATTAAAATCACTTAATGACATTTTAAACACCTGAATTTTATTTAATGTCATTGAATGTGACATTCACGATCATCCGTTATTGACATTTAATCTTATAGTTTGGCGATAATTTTTTGGTCGACGGGATAACCTAGAAGTACCGAATATAAATAGTTTAGTATGTGTTTCATCTAATAGCATCGAGACTTGAATCAAAATGATCAAATTAAAATATCATTAAAAAAAGGAATATTGATATGAAAGCTGCATATGTAAAATTTTGATACGATGACTATTATAACAAGTTTAGATTTCACAGGGATAAAATTCTATGATTGAGTCGAAGTGGAATAAATTTTGCTTTTTTTCATTTTGGAATGCTAGCATAAAAGCCTTAATTGATAACTTTATCATAATAACAGATATCTTAATTATTTTTTATTGTTTACATGTACGATTAATTTCTATAAATGAGTTTTATAGAAGTAGTATTTTGTTAACTTTAGATTAAATAACATTTGTTTAAGAGTTAGACTTATCAATATAAAGAGCATTTTTTTTTTATTGTAACTAATTTTGTAGGTTTATTATAAATCAATGAAACAGTTCCTTCTTAAACACGTTTTGTCGTCGAAATTCGACGGGTCCTTGTCCAGAATAAAGTGCGAAAACGATTTTTTTTTTTTTTTTAGATCAAATTATTACTATGGTCACAGTGACAAGTATGATGTTGTCACTAACTGTTACTTAACCATTTGTGTGCGGTGTCCGTAAAAGAGGACACCTAATTTTTATTTTACTGGTACCCAGAATATTTAACTAAAATTTTCCTTTTATAAAATACCTGAAAATAAGCAAGTTCGTATTTTCTAATAAATTCGTTTATAAATTCTGGTGTAACTTAATTATTTTAAGCAGATTTATTCCGCGTCGAACAGATTAAAACATTTTTTAACTATTTGGAAAATAGTTGTTGTCCTCGGTAAAAAAATTGGGAAATCTGAAACATATCTAAACATTTTTATTGGTTGAATTCCGCACCTTTTTTTTTTCATTTTATTCGTTTTCTTATTGGTCCATGCTTAATGTCCAAAAATGGAATACTTCTGTTACCACGATGAAAAAAACAGTTATAGAAACTGCAAAAAAATTAATAACTCAAAAACAAATTGAGATACAGGTTTCAAACAAGTTGCATTTAAAAGTAATTGTTTTTCTTTATACGACGGTGTAAAAATTGAAAATGCGTGATGCTCAGAAGTTTAAAAATTTACATTACCGAAAATTTTTAAACTGAAATTTCTTTTAATACAGTCGACTCTCGTTAATTCGAAATCTGATAATTCGAATCTTTGCTTAATTCGAACTAAATATGAAGTCCCGAAATTTTCAATGGCAGAATAACGTTAAAAATTTTCATTAATTCGAACTCACTTTCTCTTGACTTCGTTTAATTCGAACTACCGAGAATTCCGATTTTTCATTTTTCTCTTCTTTCTCATGGATTTCAGAGCATTTGAATAACTTTCTTTCAATGATTTTTGTGAAAATTGTTTCAAACAGGTATACATATAATCCAATGCATTTGGTATCCACTTTCTTAGTGCCCCGTCTGTCCATCAGTGACGCATTAAATTTTTCTTCCATTGTGCTTGTTTCTAATCTTTTAATTAGTTTATGTATTTATACATTCTAATTTAATATTAAGTCATGTTCTAATGATAATAGACGAAATAATTTTAAAAAACACTACAACATTAATTCCTTTGTAATAGTACCATATTAAGTATGCTTTCATTTCATATTTTCTATAATTCGAACTTCGGATAATTCGAACATTTCTTGTGGTCCCGACGAGTTCGAATTAACGAGAGCCGACTGTATTTGTTTATGATTGGTCTAGGAATATTAACGTGACTCTAAATCTCAGGTATATTAATATGACTGTTATTACGTAAGCTACGTTTTGATCACCATATAATTTTTTTTAATATAGAAATTATTTATAAGATTAAAAATTATAGTCTTTGAAAATATTATTTTCCAAATAGTCATTGTAATTTCTTAAATTACAATTTTTAAAAACTTGCTTTCATTAAAATTAACAAAAACGTAGAAAATATAATTTGTTTTTATTATTTATCTTTTACCTGGATTTATCCTAAATCGCTTGTCGGTTTTCCTTTATGTTTCAATGCAAACATTCAGAAATGGAATTTATATTACGCTGCGTAGGATTTATTATTATTATTATTTTCATTTTTCAATTTTTATAAGCATTTTAGAATTTTTTTTTCATGAGCCCTTTTCTCTCTATTCTCTCTCCCTCTCTCTTAATGCTGCCTCTTTCACAAATGTTTAAAATCTGAAAAAAATCTATGCTAAGGAATAGCCAATGCGATAAATATCAATTGCATTTAGATACTTTTTAACACTTCCCAATACAGATGAAAATTGTTTAGGAATTCGGCATGTCTGTTCGTCTTTCCGAGATCTAACTCGCATAAATATACTGAAACTTCGATTAAGTTATTGACATTATTGGGGTCACAATAACACTATCTCTATTGAAAATGGAGGTATATAGTTTGTATAGTTAGTTCATATATAGGGACAGTCCAAAGTATTCCTTTACATTACGACCCATGGCAAAAAATCGTTTCAAGCGCATTTTGCGTAGATTTCGTATAAAATACTACCTATTGTAGTCGCTACTATTGTGTAGAATTATATTTTAACGGCAAAAGGGCGATAAAAGTTTGACGATGGCTGTACAAGTGGTAACCCTCCTGGGCTCACGATTCGTTTTGTTTATGTTTCGGAGAGAATAAGATACATGTATTGACAGAAGGAATGTTCTGAGAATATGTCGAATCTTTAATGTAAATAATGTACAATATTTGTATATAAGATGTATACATAAGCTTCCAATTAAAGTCAAATAAGAAGAGAAAATGCCCGTTTCTACATTATTGAGAAAATGTTAATCACTTTAAATTGAATCTATGCTAGTCATAGAATAATTCCACTGGACCGAATATGTTGCATTATTATAAACTAGCTGACCCGCCCGGCGTTGCCCGGGTCCGTATTAACAATATTAAACGAACTTGAAATTTGTATGATTTTATCATTAACTGGAAGCATGCAGAAATGCATTGTCTGAAATACGTCGCAGCTGACTTTGTGAAAAATCGGTTTTAAAAACAACAACTAATATTAAGATCTAAAAATACTTAAAATGAGCAAGGAGAAACACGGGAGGGAACATGTATCCAACGATTGCGTTAGTTTCGTGTTAAAGTGTTGATATTTACCCGTAAAAATCACTGTTAAAACACGTAACTAATTATTTTTTTCGCATAGAAATCCCAAGTGAAATATTTTGAATTTCAAACTAATTATATTACTCTTAAATCCGACTATACCGTGAATGAAATCGATACGCGATGATAAAAGATTGGTATATAGTATTATAATTTCAGAGCCATTTAACAAAAGTGTATATTTTTATCAAAGCATGCGTAATGTTGACTCTGTGGACAAATTCCTAACCGTAAATTTTTGTACCATAACCATAATCTGTCTGCGACTTAACATTACCCTACCGTAACTTAAATATAACATAAATGTAACCTAGCCGTCACTTTGAAATATCAATATAGAAGCATCATTTAAGATTTTGCTTGAAAAGTTAACATTCTTTCGTTAATGTCTTAAAATCGTCTGCACTCTGAAATCTAGATTTTAGACTAATATTTGTTATTTAAGTTTTCGCGCATGATTTTAAAAGAATGTTTTCATAATTATATTTTATATATTGACATAGAGTTATTAATATATTGTTAAATTAAAAACATTTTTTCATCTACGTTATAAAGTATTAAAAAGTTCTGAAAAAAAAAAAAAGAAAACTTTTAGTAATACAATTTTTAGTTCAAATCAAATGTTTTCAATATTTTATTTAATTTTATTTTTACATTTAATTTTTTCGAATATATCAATTCCAATTATTTTAAAAGCAAACATTTTTTAAAAATAAATGATATAATAGAAAAAAGACCATTTTAAAAAATTACTATTACTTCGTAAAATACGCTTCAGCTGTAATTCATTCCTTTCAATTCGTCTTAATACAAAATCCCTTCCACATGCTTTTGTTTGGGACATTAAAATTTGAGCGATAAATGGTTTAATATTGCGACCCTTTTTCGGTTTACTTCACCACCACCTATCTTTTTCCTCCATGGTTTACAACCGCTGTGATAAAAAATCATCATTTAAACTGACAGTTTGCCAGTCTATGAATTTTAAAGGTCTGTTCCAGCTTTTTTAATTATTTATGCGAAAATTTTATGCAACCAACCAACCATAACTAAATGAAGGGAAAAAAAGAAGAAAAAAAGCGATTTTTTATAAGAGTGATCTTTGGAATTTAATTAATTACTCAGTTAATAAATAGAATTTCGAAATTCTAAAGCTCAGGTGCATCAGGAGAGATATTGGGCTACTCTCATAAAAATTTTGAGCTTCGTACGTCCCATAGATTTTGCTAGCCATCGCAGACACACACACACACACACACACACACACACACACACGCAGACAGAGCGATTTTTTATTTTATTAGTATAGATAACCAAACAATGTCCCATTAAAGTCACATGGTGACTTTCTGCCACAAGACTTTGTCAAATGGTAACAGAGACCCTACTGTGAAGTAACCACTGTGAAAAGTGGTGAAAACTCACCTTGTGACTTTAATGGGACATTGTTTGGTGATTTATCATAATACAACATTCACAATGACTTTGAAATTGAGCCTCCAAATGACAGTCACACGAGAGTCTCAATAAAACGACACTTTAAAGTCACCTGGTGACTCGTCACAAAGCAGCAGTCGCAGTGACCTGACAGTGGAGTCACATATAGTAGTCATTTGAGACTCATAAAAGAGCCGTATGAAATTTCCTATTTTTGCGTTTCACCGTAGTGACTGTGACTCTTGTGACCATGTGTGACCTGAATGAGAGGTTATATAGACTAGCTGTTATGCAGGGATAGCAGTTATTCAAATTATATTACTTCCTTTTGAATATTCGCCTGAAAATTATCGCTTGAAAATCCCTTGAAAATTGGCATTTTGGGACTACGTCCTTAAATTTTGCACACCAGTGTATATCACTTTTTATGGACAAGATAATTTATATAATTCTGCTGAAATCTCTTTCAAATTTATACATAAAATCAAGAGGCATAACATCTCAGTCAAGTTCGTTAACGGGCAAAATCGGACCAAGGGGCGGAAATAAAGAGGGCTTTTGTGAATACCGAAAAAATAAATATCGAATCAGTTTATAGTTTATATTTCTTTTAAAAAATGGGCCAAAAGTTTAAGCATGACAGATTTTTAATAAAGTTAAATGGGCTCAAAAAGCGAAATAAATTTGATTTTTTGGGGGCAAAAATTCATAACTTTGCCATTTCTCAAGATATTAAATCAAAGAAAAAAAAATGAAAACAAACAGGGGGTTGGAAGTTGGAAGACAAAAAAAAAAAAAAAAAATCACAACTTCGTCAATTCTTAAGTTATCAAATCCGATTGAAATTTATTAGACATTTTCTCAGTAATACCTTTAACTTTTATTCTGAGAAGTGTTTGATAGGACCAATAGTTCTAGCAAAAACAAATTAAACAAAAATAGAAGTTGAAGGCAAAACCATATTAAGGATGTACTCAAATCCAAACTGCTTATATTCTCACTTTTTTTTAAAATCATTTTGCTCTTAAATACATCCAATTAGCAGGTTCTCTTATTAAAGAATTGTATAATGTGATGCATTAACCAGTTTTTTTCTATAAAAGCAGAATAAAAAATGTTTTCAAAGTGGGCATTTTGAACATAATTCAGCGAAGCGATCGTGATTGAAAAATTGAGGAAGTATTCAAATAACAAATTGCTTATTTTCTGATTCATTTGTCCATTTTTGCTCTCAAACGCATCCAGTTGAGAAGTTCTCGTATTTAAAAACCGTAGAATGTGCCTTATTGCTCAGTGTTTTGATAAAGATAAAATATATTTTTAAAAATATTGTTAAAGTGGGTAATTTTGAACAGAATTTCCCGAAGCGATCGTGATTTAAAAAATTAGTAAGTGTTCAAATAAAAAAATTGTTTATACAAGAGACTCTTTTGTTGTCACAAAAGAGTTCTGATACATAATTAAATACGGGAAAAGTTTTTTGCAGTATATTAATGTTGTTACACTATTTCAAACATAATAACACATTTCAACACATTTTGAAAAAAAAATCAAGATTTTTTTTTTTTTACTTCCTATTTTTAACGATCGTCACCGTAATCATTTTCTGCTAAACGAAATTTAATAAACTGCCAAAATATCCTAAGTGCTACAAAATTCTGGGGAATTGTGTCTCATTTTACGCAATGACCTTATAAGTGTAATAATGAAAAACTATAAATCTCATCAAAATATTTGATACTTCAAATGGGGGGATTTTTACGCCCCCGCCCCTCAAATTCCAATCATCGAAAGCATCTTCCTTTTTGGCGGCATTTCAAGAGAACTTTCCCTTCAGCGGAGTATAATTGCGGGAAAAACCGTTTGACAGGCTACGGCAAAAACATTTATTTTCTTCGTATTGGGGAATAAGGCTTTCTTAGCAAACGAATAAAATGGCAGAAAAGCTGTTTCAGAACGGTACGATGCAGAATTTATAAGTTCTATTTCACATCGGAATAGATGATTTAAAAGATATATCTACAAATTACGAGTTAAATTTAGCATGCAGGCGGTATCTAGGTTCAAGAAATTAAAACGTTATGAATTAGAAAAAAAAAAAAAAAAAAAAAAAAAAAAAAAAAAAAAAAGCGAAGAAAAGAAAAGAAAAAAATAAAACTGCATTGTAGCACCACATGTTGGGTGATGCACACCAAAAACTAATCAGGATCAATTTTTTTTCAAGTACTAACTGAAGTTTGATGAAGTTTGATCTAAAGTTTGATGAAAAACCATGCATTAGTTCTTGAGATACAACTACAGTCGAGCCTCTATATAACGAAATCCATCGTTCCAGTAAAAAATTCGTTATATAGAGAAATTCGATGTATAGAGTATGATGTTAAAAATAGTATTTAATGTGTAAATTTTGAACAAATATTATTTTTGATCTTTTTAATTAAGAATTTGAAATGTTTAAAAGTATATATTAACCTAACATTTTATTTATTACTTTTTTAAGCAGTTTCAAAAAAGAGAAAAGACATTTATTTAAAAGCTTAATGAAAATCAAATGAGGAAGACTTACATAAATTTCAGAGGAAGAAATCAGTAATTTTTTGTTGTTTTGATTTTAAAATTACAATTGTTACGCTCTCAAAAAAAATTCTCAAATTTTAGCAAGGAATGAAAAATTGTAGTTGATATTTTCCTCCATTTGAAGGTCTCTCTTATGTGCTCTCATTGATTCCTCTCTTATATGTGTAACAATTCAATTGACTGTGTTTTGAGAAGGATGTTGAAAGGTGTGTGGGAGGTGGGATGAACTTGTTAGATTTAAAGAATAAGGAGAGAAGTAATATTTATTTAAAAAAAAAAAAAAACCTCTCCACTGAACGATAAATCAAAAATAAGCGATGGAAAATTGATTCCATATGATTTCGAAGCTTTTTTAAAACTGAATAAATTAAGATCAATTTATGAAAAAATTCGTTACATGGAGATAGATATTTCGCTATATAGAGTCTGTTTTTAATGTAATCATGCGAAAAGGGGACCGTTCTTACTAAAAATTCGTTATATGGAGAAATTCGATGTATGGAGTTTCGTTATATAGAGGTTCGACTGTATTGCGAAATCATAAATAATGCAGCATAGCAGCGCCATCTGTCGGATGATTTACACCAAAAACTAAACAACACTAATCTATATCAGGGACTAAACCTACTCCTACTGAATCTGGAGTTTTAGAAAATTTCGTCCATTATTTCATGAGATAGAGCTATTGCGATAATCAGAAATAGTGCACCATGGCAACGCCACCTGTTGAGCGAATTGCACCAAAACGTAATCGGCAGCATGTTATATCGAGTACTAACTAAATCTACAGTTTTATGAAAATCCTTGCACTAGTTCTTGAGATATGGCTATTGTGGAAATTGTGAATAATGCAGCATAGAAGCGCCACCTTTGGAGCGATTTACACCAAAAATTAATCAACTGTAATTTATATCGAGGTCTAACAGAATCTAAAGTTTTGCGAAATTCAGTGCATTAGTTTTTGAGATAGAGCGCCCACAAAATTTGTGTCACTTATATACACAGACAGACTCGCAAATTCACAGCCAGACATTTTGTAAAAACATGTATTTTCTGAAATCTCTGACCCCTTAAAACGTGTCAATCCGTCGAAAACTAGATTTCCAAAATTTTCACGAACCTATACTTTCTTCTTGTTAAGACAGAAGAAAGTGAAAATTACAAATCTTATTTGAATACTTGATACTGTAAAGGGGTTCAAACGTCCCTCCTCTCAAATTCCAATCATCGAAAGCATCCTTCCTTTTCGGCGGCGTTTCAAGAGAACTTCCCTTCAGCGGAGTATGATTGCGGGAAAAAAACGTTTGACAGGCTACGGCCTAAACATTTATTTTCTTCATACTGAGGAATCTTTTCTTCACAGACGAATAAAATGACAGAAAAACTGTTTCAGAACAGTACGATGCAGAATTTATAAGTTCTATTTCACATCGGAATACATGATTTAAAAGATATACCTACAAATTACGAGTTAAATTTAACATGCAGGCGGCATCTAGATTTAAAAAAATAATTTCTATCTTGATTTACATTTTTAACCCCTAACTACCGAGCAAAAGTGCAAAAATTTAATTTTCTTTCTCTGTAATTTATTTAAAATGGTAAAAAATTATATTTTTCCCTACATGATATACCTTTTTAACACTTTCCAATAAACTTGAAAAGTGTTTATGATTTCAATTTGCCTGGTTTTCTGTCCGCACTCTTAATTCTTATAGATATATTCAAATTAGCCTGAAATTTTCGATAGTTATTGGCGTTTACCCTAGCACGAACCCTATTTCAAATGACGTTTCTAGCATAACCAATTTACTTACAGGGACAATCAAAAGTTTTCCCGTCCGGAACTGAAAGATTTTTTGTCACCAGAGCTCGAGCCCGTACCAAAAATATACAAAACAAAAAGTGTATGATATGCAAAAAATGCCTCAAAAGTAATGTGTCATTTTAAAAAATTTCTTACACATATGAAATCGCTAAATGAAAACTTAAAAACAATCTTATCACAATCCGTATCAAATAAAAATATACTTGAAACTTAAAATTACTTTGAAAATTTCCCCTAATTTAAAAAATAAAATTGCTGGACACGTTTGTGCTTAATGAATAAATGCATGAAATTTGCAGAAACTACTATTTGTTATATGTCGAATCGAACAACGTTTTTCATTTTTCTGCAAAAAAATGTACATTTTTAATTATAATCGATTCCTTTCTCATAACAGTCTTCCGTGATTGAGAGATACTTGAAAATCAACGTAAATTAAAAAAAAAAATGACGTTGATATCTTAAAGGTCCGATGATTTTATAGGAAAAGAGGAAACACTGATCAATTGCTTTCTATCGGAATAAGATGGTAATTATATTTACTTACGGAGAAAAGCGACATAGAAAATGTACAGCGTCCTCAGTATGAGCAGAGCTCAAGTTGACAAATAGATAGAACAATCACTAAATTTATTTCCATATGAACAAGTTAGAAAAATCATGCGTTAAGCATAAATTATGAAACACTTCCCAACACTTCCTGAAATTTTTAACAATACTTCGTTATCCAGGGAAAGAAGGTGATACTGTCCAAAGCCAAATAATTATTAAAATACTTTTGAACAGCCCTGTATTTGATCTGCCACTTGATATACATATACTATATTATGGGAAAATTTTGTTTAGCAAGAAAAAGCCTAACTGGTTGAATTTTTTCCTTCAGCTATTTATACTAATAGATGGAAACATACTTGAATACTTTTGTTCAGCCCCGTAGTTTACTCAGTACATTTATTGCACGAAAGTATTTTGCTATAATTTAGTTCAAACAAAAATACACTTTAAGCTACTTAAATCACATTTCCAGACATTGTCATTCATAGGCGACCCTGTATCCAGTTCTTTGCGTGACCCTGTATATCATTACAAGTATTAAAAAATACTCTGATGAGCAACAAAAAAGGTTAATATGTTTTTAAGTATGAAAAAGTGTTTGACGTAAGTGTTTTTTATTGAGCATGAGAGAGGACAAGGGGTCCCTTCTAGGCTGAAGCTGACTGTCAATGCCAAATTTGAAAAAGTCATATTTGTGCTTTTTCCATATAAAAGAAATCAGTCACAATTATGAAAAAAATGTGTAGCGCAAAGACATAGCCAGAAAAAACGCAGTGTAATTAAACATGAATATAAGGCGAAATAACAGAAACCTTAGTTCCTGTAGCATTTCATTCTCATGCAGTGCCACCAAGCATGCCCACATCATAGAACTGCGCAGAAAACTAATTTGTAATGCAGTTGCAATGCAGAGTCAAAAGTGTAGTTTGCAGTGCAGAATCAAAAACGCACTTTACATGTAAAGCATGATTGAAAATTTTATTAAAAAGCAATACGGAAAGTTTCACGCAAATTTCTTTTATATGGAAAAATAGCAAATATGACTTTTTCAAATTTGGCATTGACAGTGAGCTGCAGCCAAGAAGGGACCCCTTGTCCTCTCTCATGCTCAATTAAAAGCACTTGTCAAACACGTTTTCATACTTAAAAACATATTAACCTTTTTTGTTGCTCATCAGAGTATTTTTTAATACTGGTCATTTAATTTTTTTGATAAAAACTGAAATTTTTTTTATATCTTGAAAAACAAAATATTTGCTGCCAAAATATTATTGTTGTATTAGAATAATTAAGAAAATTATTGCATTGACATATAAAATGCATGATGCCTGAAAAATAAACCAAGGAGTCATCAGGGTTCGGTGATATATATCAATGGATATATATCATGATATATATCCGATATTTATTTTCAAAATATCAAGCTTTTTGATATTTTCGATATTTTCATATTTGATATTTATTTTCAAAATATCATGATTCTTGATATTTTCATATATTTAATTTTTATTTTCAAAATATTTTTAGTCAACAAAAGTCTAAATGAGCTCTTCAATTGTTATTAAAAATTAACCCATCTGTAAATAACTAAAATATTAAAAACATGCTTACAAAATATCCCCCACCTCCAAAAACTATTTTTAGATTGCACCTGCTAGAATTGGAAAAAGGGGTGATGATTGGCTAATCTGAATTGCTCAATAGTCAATCAGGCAGTGTAATGTGTAGGCATAGAATAGACATGTTTTAAGAACAAAATTTTACATATGTTGCAAGTCTTTGCTGTGCTGTCATTATTTTGTTCTTGTTGATATTATATTTAAATGATATAAAGCTTAAAAATTTTATTAAAGTTTTTATTGCAATCACTATGCCAAGAATAAAAGATCCTATATGGAATCATTTCACATGTAAAATTAAAGAAGGAAATAGTGGCAAATGGGCCATATGTAAGATGTGTGATAAAGAAATGCAAGGAATTCCAAAAAGGATGGAGAAGCATTATGAATTGTGTTCTTCCGCTCAGATTGATAATACAAGTAATTACACATTTTTCTGTTTTATATTTTAATATTTTCTTTAAAATATGGTTATTCAATCTTTAAGGCTGCCAACAGTTACACATTTTAGAGTTAACTTTACATCTCTACATTAAAAATACGGATAAGATTTTATTACACATTACTCTCATTACCAATTTTAGATTATATTTTTGAATTCTTATATCACAATTTAAATGCTCTAAAAGTTAAGACTTTTTTTTTTTTTTTAAATACATAAGATTTCTATTAAGTTTTATTATGACTTAAAATGGTTTAGTATCATGAAATATTAAAAAAAATATATACAGTAGACTCCCTCAAATCCGCACAGCTTGGGACCAGAGGTTTTGCGGATTTTAGAATTTTGCGGATTTCTGGTCATTGCTTTGTTTACATTTTTACTTTCTTCTATCTTCAATAGAAGAAAGTATTGTAATCGAAATTTTTTTCGACTTCCAGTTTTCGACTGATTTACACGTTTTAGGGGTCAAAGATTCCAAAAAACATGTTTTTACAAAATGTCTGTCTGTCCGTGTGTCTGTGTGTGTGTGTGTGTGTATGTCTGTGTGTATGTCGCCATTCTACCATCAAAAAGTGTATGAAGTTATGGATAGAATTGAACCAAATTTTTTGTAAATGTTTTTGGCTGTGGCAAGCAGGTCCTCCTTCACTTTTGAAATATTTCGCCGGAAGGGGGCGCTGCAATCACGATTTTTGTGCCATTTTCAATATTGTACCGAGCAAAAGTATATGAAGTTATGCATCGAATTGAACGAGATTTTTTGTGTATGTGTATAACTATGGCTAGTTGGTCTCCCCTGAATTTGAAAATAATCCGGAAAGAAGGAGGCGCTGCAATCGCGAATTTTGTGCCATTTTCAATATTGTACCGATCAAAAGTATATGAAGTTATGCACCGAATTTAACCAACTTTTTTGTGTAAGTGTATGACTATGGCTAGTTGGTCCTCCCTGAATTTGAAAAAAATCCGTCGGAAGGGGGCGCTACAATCGCGTTTTTTGTGCCATTTTCAATATTGTACCGACCAAAAGTACATGAAGTTATGCATCGAATTGAACGAAATTTTTTGTGTAAGTGTATGTTTAGGGCTAGTTGGATCGCCCTGAATCTGAAAAAAATCCGCCGGAAGGAGGCGCTGCAATAGCGAATTTTATGCCATTTTCAATATTGCACCACATAAAAGTGTATGAAATTAGTTCTAGAACTGAAGTAAATTTTTTGTATATAATTATTTCTTGGTAAGGCAAATAGGTCCTCCCTGAATTTGAAAAAAAAAATCTGCCTATCATTCTATTGTCCATCGGCTCGTGCAGACGTAAATTCGTTTTTACTCCGATTAATTGATTGAAGCAGAAATTTAAGATGAAAATCAAAGTTGGTATGGTATTGAATTAAAATTATTAAAGCATTAAAATGAGTAATTATTTTTTTTAATATTAAAATGTACGTATGAGATAGAAGAAAGTTTTGGGATTGGCACATCCAACTAGTTTAAAAAGTAATTTGAATGTAATTAATAATGAAATCAAAAGTATAATGAATGCTTACTATATGCTAAAATACTAAAATAAGTAATAAACTAAAATAATAAAAATTTAGATAGTTTTTGAAATGATAAAAGTACTAAAAGTAAAGGTCAAATTAATGATGAGTAATGTACAATTAAATATTCATTATAAAGATGAAACGTGTTTTTCCTAAATTATTCAATAAAAACTTGCCTCATAAATGTACATTACTAATTTACATCAAGATCATAAAATAATGAAGTTTTATTTCAGGTTTAGCCAGACTTAACAACTAAAAAAGCTTGATTAATACATAAATATATTTGGTAATATTGTGATTAGAAATGATATCAGCAATATATTTATTTTTTCAGAAATAAATTATTCTTTCTTTATGAAAAAACATGAATTCAATAACCTTAAAAAAAATTACAAATTAAAAAATATATAGAATTGATAAAAATCTAAAAAAGTCAAATTTTGCACCTACATCTGAATTGAATGTTTCATTGTTTACATCCGTAAAATATGTGCGGATTTTAGAGAGTTGCGGATTTTAGGAGTGTGGATTTAAGGGAGTCTACTGTATATCTAATTGATATTTTGACCAAACTTTTATCTTGTAATGTGATAATGTTGAATAAAAAATGCACACAATTCTTCAATTCAATTTTAAACTTCAAATGCTTTTTCATAAACAAGATAATATTAAAATAACTAAATATATTTTTATTTGTAAAATTTCTTTTTGTGCTTAGTAAAATTTTAATATTTATTCTATTTTTAAAAAGACTTTGCTGCGTTAAAAAGTTTTAATATTAACAAGAGATTTATTAATTTGTTTAGAATGTTTTCATATGTTTTTAGTAATTACACTTACATATGCTACTTTGAAATTATAGATTAGAACTTATTGGCAGTTCTGAATTTTATATTTCTTAAATATTAAATATTTCATTCCACAGTTCATTCTGATGCATTTTTTTTCTTATTACAGATGATGATGATCCTAAAAGAAGTGTTGATTTAGACAATTGTATCTTATCAGAACAACCATGCAAGAAACAGAAAAAAGCTTCTGCAGCAACAAGATACAAAACAACAACAGTTTCATTGTCTAAAGATTCTGATGTGGTTTGCACTTCAACAGTATATGCTCAAGCTATTGATGAACAAATTGCGCGTTACTTTTTTGCTACAAATACACCATTTAATCATGTTATTCATCCTGAATTTATAAAACTTTGTAGTTTGCTTCGACCTGGCTATACGCCTCCTTCGGAAAGAAGATGAGCAGGGGAACTTTTGGATGATTTACACAAAAAAGTAGTTGAAGAATCAAAGGAAATTCTCTCTGGAGAAACTGTAACTATGAGTCTTGATGGCTGGAGTAATATCCACAACGAGTCACTTATTTGCACCTCAGTGATCACAACATCTGGTGATACTTTCCTAACTTCGACTATAGATTCATCAGAACATTCACATACTGCAGAATATTTATGTGATGTGGCAAAACAATCTATCTTGGATTGTAAAGAAAAATTTGCTGTAGATGTTCGCAGTTTTGTTACAGATAATACTGGAAATGTTAAAAAAATGAGAGAAGAGCTTGCTAAGTCTGAAGATTTTGATATTATTTACTATGGTTGTTCTGCTCACATATTAAATCTTCTTGCCAAAGACATAGAATTTCCAAATATAAGTAAAAATGTCATCAAGATAATTAAATATTTTAAATATACTCATTTGCCAACTGCTTGGTATAAGAAAAATGGTGGAAAACTGCTAGTAATACCTCAAGCTGTAAGGTGGAACACAATGTTCGATACACTGAAGTCTTTTTTAGATAACAGAGGAAAACTGGTGCAAGTCTGTCAGGATCACAAACTTGAAATTGATAAAGAAATTTTCAATTTAGTGAATGATGTCAACTTAATGGTTAATTGCACAGATTACATAAATATTTTAACACCTATTGCAGATGCATTAGATGAAATGCAAAAAGATGACACTAAGATTGCACAATGTGTAGAAATTTGGTGCAAATTAAAGGAACAATTGGAAACATCTGGAAAGGATATCAAGAAAAAATTATTAGCAAGAGAAGAAATGGCATTGTCACCAGCACATTTAGCTGCTAATATGTTGGACCACAGATACTGTGGGAAAAAATTAACTGAAGATCAAAAGCATAGTGCTTTTAATTTCTTGCGTTCAGTAGACAAAGAACTTTTGCCCCTGGCAATGACATTTTAAGCAAAGAAATCTCCTTTTCCAAGTTTTATGTTTGAAACTGAATATATAAAGGTTGAACCAATAATTTGGTGGGACAATATTAAATTGGAGCAGCCCATAAAAGAAAAAATGTCCAACTTAACTAATCAGTTGTTTACAGCTTCTCCTTCAACAGCTGGATTAGAAAGAATCTTTTCCAGTTTCGGTTTAGTTCAGTCTAAACTCCGGAATAGGTTAAAGAATGAAAAAGCTGACAAGCTTACATTCATGTTTAAATTCTTCAATAGAAAAAAATAATTTATTTTTTATTTATTATTATTATTATTATTATTATTATTATTATTATTATTATTTTGTATCTTGAAACTTGTTCTTTAAAAATAAATTTTTTTAAAACTTGAAACTGAATTCTGTATTTTGTGTTTTGATGAGTGAAAAGGTAATTTGTTGAACATCACAAAAAATTGTTTGTCTTCATTTATTTAATCATCAAATTTACAAAGGAAAAAAAAAAAGATTTAGAATATTGGTTTATGTTTTCATGTTAACTGTAATATGATTAAAATTTTAATTTATATTAAATCAAAAAATATTTGTAATCAATAAGCTGAAAATTTTGAAAATATCGGATATATATCGAAAATATCAGATATATATCAAAATATCGGATATTTTCGATATTTTCGAAAATATCATGGTATTTACGAACCCTGGGAGTCATGCATGATGCCTGAAAAATAAACCAAGGAGTCGAACGAAAATAATTACAGTGCGCTCCCAACTTTATTCAAAGAAATGAAACTAAATACTTCGCAATAAAAAAATTATGTTTTTCACGTTATTTATTTAATTTGAATGAATTACGGGTACTACTCTATTATCCTGTCGACCAATATCGCCAAATTATACAAATCGCCAAACTAATAGCCAAATTATACATATTGACATCATTTTTATTTTAAATAACGAAAAAACTAATTAGTAGAATATTAATGAAAATATTAATAAAAAGTCGAAATAAAAATCACTTAATGGGATTTTAAACACGTGAATCGTATTTAATGTCATTGAATGTGGCATTCAAGATCATTCATTATTGGCATTTAATCTTATAGTTTGGCGATAATTTTTTGGTCGACGGGATAACCTAGTAGTACCGAATTATGTTGCATACATAAAAAAATGATTCTTATTTAAATTTGGTGGCATCGAATATAAAACAAACTACAACAGAAACAACAAGAAACAATGTTCAACTGGAGCTTTAAGACACAAATTCGATTTTCTCAGCGATCGTCAAACATACAAAGATGGGAAAAAAATCTATTTTAAGTTTTATACCAAAAGGATTAAAATAAACCAAAAATGAAGTTAATCCATCCATGGGATCGTTAGCTATTGCTTGTTGAATTTTAGATCTTCATTTTTTCATTAAAAATTAAATAAAAAACTATAGTAAACTACGATTATTTTTTAATGCTATCATTTTATTCGTCTTGTCGAGTTCTATCTTATGGAAAAAAATCACTGTCGTACGTCAACTGGTTAGCCAGAAATTTGAGAAAGACGTTTGCATTTTCCATTTCTTAAACATATTATACCAAACACTACCGCGTTTGCTATGATATCTATATTCTACAAACATTTCATAGTAAACTGAAAGACGTTCAACGTAAAAATGCAGAATTTATTTTACAACCACTTTTAAGTAAATTATGCTCATATTCAGTAACATTTCTGTGTAACCTTGTATATTTAAATTATTTAACTATTACAATTTATACACGCCTCATAATGTACCTACATTTAGTGAAACTTAAAATCGTATATCATAATTAAAAATGCAATGCAAATCATCCATCCAACAACCATCATTCATAATATACAGTACTTCGGATAGAGTATACTATTTGAAATCCTTTGTGTGTCCCTGTAAGTGCACGCACTGCACTTCTATTAAGCGTGAAATAACTCATATTATATGCCTCAGCGACGTATATCAGTTTGATTATGCATGAAATCGTTTACCATAATAAAATAAGTCGCAAACAATTCCCCCATTTATTATTATGTAATGGAATTATTTTATGTGGCCCAGTAAATTAATAATAACTTTTCTTTTAATTGCATATTTTACAGAATGCCTATTTTAGTGCACTTCGTAGATGCATATAAATTTGAATGTGTTTGACAGGGTGTAACATCTTTAAAGTTCATTTGAAACGATTTTTCCCCATAGGCCATAATGTAACGGTGAACTTTTGACTGTCCCTGTAAATAAACTAATCATGGTAGAAACTTCATTTTAAATAGGGTTCGTGCTCGGGTAAACGTCAATAACTTGCAAAAATTCCATGGCATTCCGAGTATATTTACGACAGTTAGAACGTGGACAGATAAACCGAATGCATAAACACTTTTCAACATTGTTGGAAAATGTTAAAATTGAATATGATTTGTGCACTATAGAAGATTAAATAATTTGCAAACCTCCAGCTTATTCTGTCTACTAATAACAGAAAATGATATTCCCTTCGCGTTACATAACTAAATAATAAATAAATAAATAAATAAACGATCCCATTAAAAAAAATCTTCTGCTAACAGAAAGCCAACTAAAAGCAAATTTATTGCTGTGTTTATTTTGATTGACGTCATTCAATAGACCTTCGCCGGAAATTCCGTGGACATACACTACTGTGCGAATTAATTGGGACAAACATGTTTTTTTAAGAAAATTGTTCCTTTCTCGGGGATTTTCTGCCTCAAACCGGTTTCAACTGTATTTTCTTACAACGCGCCACCGCGCTTGACTAGTCTAAACCGTTTTGATCACGTGATCATGACATGTCGAAAATATTTCCCTTCAGTTGCTCTAAGGAGTGGTCGATTGTGTGAATTGTTTGCTTCGGATGCGCATTTAAAAAATGGATACCACTCCCAGAAAAAGGATAAGAATTGTTACCCTTAGACAGCATACTTTTATGACTGTGAGGGATATTGCTGCAGCAGTTGGAGTTGGCAAATCCAGTGTTTCTAGGATTATTAATCAGCAAAAGAATGTTGGGACATTGTCTCCAAAACGAAAGAGTAAATGTGGACGCAAACGCAAGACCACACCTCGAACAGACAAAATTCTTGTACGAAATAGTAAAATGCATCCTCGCAAAACAAGTACAGATCTTCAGAGAGAATTATTGGCTACTGGTGTGAGAGTGGATTCATCGACAGTTCGACGAAGGTTTATTGAAGCTGGGCGATTTGCAAGAAAACCAATCAAAAAAACAGTTATTAACCCGTGTAATGAAGAAAAAACGTTTGGATTGGGCCAGGAAATATCAATCCTGGACTGCACAAGACTGGAAAAATGTTGTATTCAGCGACGAAACGCATTTTTTTTGTACAAGGGTTTCAACCAAGATTTGTCTCAATAATTTTTTGCGACAAATGGAGAACCCATCAGGGAACAACATCTTACACAAACAGTTAAGCACCCCCAGAAACAGATGTTTTGGGGTTATTTTACTTCTGGAGGACCTGGCAGCTTAGAACAAGCTGAAGGAATCATGAACTCTAAAAAATACATCTCTGTAATAGAAAGAAAAATTGTGCCTATGATGCAAACGTTCGCTGGTGGTGTCGGTATCTTTCAACAAGATCTTGCTCCATGCCATACTTCAAAGCTAACAAACAAATTTTTTCAAGAACAGAAATTAACGATTTTGGATTGGCCTGGTAATTCTCCGGATTTAAATCCCATCGAAAATTTTTGGAGCATTGTAAAGAGACGTGTGAGTAAAATGGACTGCTCAACAAAGAAAAGAATGATTGAGAATTTTATAAAAGTTTGGTTTCGTGATGACGAGATCAAAAATATATGTTCTAATTTAGTGGAATCCATGCCAAAACGTGGACAGGATCTCATTCAAGCTAGAGGAGGACATATTTCGTATTAGATTGCTATACAAAGCATGTAAGTTAACCTATATTAATTAAACAACATTTATAAAAAATTTTATGTTTGTCCCAATTAATTCGCACAGTAGTGTAGATCTGTAATTATCACAAATTTACATTTGGAACAGCAATGAAAAACTAAAATAAATAAACACTATTTCAGTTCCCCGTAATTTTGATCAAAATAGCTTTAGAATGGTTTGATAAGAAATAAGCTCGCCATTTTAAATGGAAAAAAGTTTTTTCAATCTTTTCTACACATGAATAAATAAAATTTTCCAGTTAAAAAAAAAAAAAAATTAGCCCGAGCCCGTCCGAGCACGAAGACTAGACTAAAAATAGAGCACGAGCCCGTGTTGGGATCGGGATCAGGCTCGTCTTTCAGTCTCGGCCTCAGCCCGTCTCGTCTCTAGAGTGTATTATCTCTGCTTAGAGTAATACCCCCTGTTTCTTTTACGTTTTAACTACTGGATGAAAGGTAATGTAGAAGGACATTACATACCAAACATAAGTCTAACCTCTAAAAAAAGCGGGTGATAAAACGAAATGGTAAGGTGTCCCTTTCTTCCTTTATGTGTCGTAAAATACAATCAATATTTCAATAAATTTAGAAATACTTACGATCCTGACGTTGACAGGAAACCTTACAAGACGCGGAAATCGTTCGGCATCAAAGGGTTATGGGTAACGGAAGTAACTCATCAATGGGGATGACACTTATCCGAAATTCTGATTCTATTGAATTTATATCGAATCACACACACTTTCCTCATTGACACAAAACTCTGAAAAGAAAAGAATGAGATAAAAAAATAGCGAAAATTAAAACTTTTATTGATAATTAAAGGAAAGATATTGAACAGAAAAAAATGATAAATTAAACACACACCTATAATCCAAACAATAACATCTAAACGTTAAAATAGTAAATGAAATAATATATTCTTCTGTTCACTTCATGAAAAAAATTGTTTTGGTGAAACTACCAAATTTTGGTTGATATAGCCCCAACCAGGGATGTAGTGGAGGGTATACGGTACGGGGGTATACGCCGTATACCCTCTGTATTTTTTAAAGAAACATCGTATAACCTCTGTTTCTCAAGAAAGCTATAGTATACACACTCTAGGATATACTGTCTGCCTTGAGCGTATACCCTCTGCTTATATCATATATTCTCTGTTATTTTTACCACTACACCTTTGACCCCAACCAAATATTTTGGTATGAATGACCAAATTATGGCTAGACTAACCAAATGATTTTGTTAATTCAACAAAATTTTTGTTAAAATTTAGTCATTCCAACCAAAATTTTTGGTTGGAGCTATGTCAACCAAAATTTGGTAGTTTCAACAAAACGATTTTTTCCGTTTTCAGCTTTTATTTACAGGAATGTTTTTCAAAATAAAGAAGAAAGAAAAAAATCATGCGTTAAGCATGAATTATGAAACACTTTCCAATACTTCCAGGAATCTTTAACAAAACTTCGCTATTTAGGATATAAGTTAAAGTTTCAGTAAGCATTTTCGATAACAGATAAAGCATTTTAAAATCTGATTTCAGCGAATATGTATTTCAATTCTTTTGAACAGCAACTGCATTTGATCTGTATGTTGATATACATTTACTATATAATGAGAAAATTTCGTTTAGCAAGAAAACGCATAACAGATTGATATTTCTCTTTCAATATTTTATATCAATAGATGGAAACATACTTAAATACGTTTGTTTAGCTCTGCAGTACCTTTATTTAGCTAAAGCCAGTATTTAGCTAAAATTTAATTCAAGATTTAAAAAAAAAAAAAAAAAAAAAAAAATGTTTAAAACTATTGAAATCACATTTACAGAATCTTCCATAGACAGCCTTGCATCCAATTGTTTGCCAGGCCCTGTATATCATTTTACCTACCTATATTCAACAAACATTTCTTTGCAAACTAAATGTCGTTCAGCATAAAAATGCATAATACATTTAAAATCCACCTTCAAGTCATTTACGCTCATATTTTTACAAATTCTTTTGTATAGCCCTGTACATCAACTACAACATTGATACACACCATATAGGGCAATTCCATGGTGTCGGACGTAAAAATCAGACACAAATTTATCACAAAAATTTGGTTTTCGGTACATAAATTTCTACTAAATAATCAGATTTCTATACAAGGTACTTACCACATCACACTTTATCAAAAAGCATACAAACAAACATTTCTGAGTATTTAAAATTCTGGGAAAAATATTTAAATAACCAGTGTCGGACGTAAATCACACAAACCGAAAAACTGTGACATGTCAAATTAATTCTCAAAATTCTGTGAATTGGCTGATTTTATAATTTTTAAACCAACTATAATCAAAAGTACACATATGAAAGTTATATGCTTGACCCTTTTCAATTTATTTAGTTTAATATTAAAGTACGTTTTAAAATTTTTTATTGTGGTGTCGGACGTAAATTTTCGGTGTCGGACGTAAACTGTATGGAAATACGGGTGTCGGACGTAAATAAGTTGATCTTAAAAATGATAAAATCAAAGTTTTAAGTAATTTTATTGTGAAAAATTGTGTTTGTATAAAAATTGCCGAATTTTAATATATTCTCTGAACCAAAATTGTCGTCTGTTACCTGGAGGAATGGGAAATTGGATTTTTTTCACTACATTGTCTACATCATAGTAAATTTTGTCCTTGTGATCAAGCCAAATAAAATTGGATTCAATTGAAGATTGGTGCATCACACTAACATTTATTTCATTAATATTTATTTCAGTTATATATCCAGGGAAGTATTTGACATCATATTTAACAACCCAGTCATTAACATTTAAAGTTGTTCAAATATTTTTTTCTATTGAACTATTTCCTTCAGAGATATCATTATGACTTACTTCTATAGGCACAGATTATGCGTAAATGTTCTTACAAGCTGTTTCATTTGATATGTTGGCAGTTAGTACATAGTTACTTCCTAAGGGTTTAACGCAATGCATACAATATATGTTAAGGATTGGCAGGACTACGCAACTATACTTCCCAGTGACTATGTAAAAATTCTAATTTTTCTGCAATATCATCTGATAATATGCAATATACATGCACCTTAAGATTCAAGCATTCAGCAGCCATGGCAAACTGTTGTGTTGTGGAAACAAACTCCTTTCCTATTTTGGCACGACACCAAACCATTCATTTCACTGTGCCATTCCATTATTTTAAATAATAACTATGCCCAGTGAAATGTCTTTATTAATCCATGCATATACAGTAGACAGTTGCCTGGGAATGTATACAATGAGCAGACTGGATTTCATCTTGGTGAAACATAGTAGCATTTTCAGAAAAAGTAACTGATCAACTATGTGTTTTCTTCATCCACACTTGATTTTATACTTCCAAACATCTTTGATCCTTCTTTACAAATGTATGTACCAGAAAGCACTTTAATTGTTTCACTAATTCTTCAAATGCTTATTTTTCACCTTGTCTAACTTTTCTGTTTCCTGCTACTCCATATATCTAATAGGATCGTTCTCAATGTTAGTCTTAGGTTTAAATATAAGTATCTTATTTCTGCGACAATCGCATTGCTGTGACATGCAAATATTTTATGTCGCTGTACATATACAATTTGATCAATGAAATGTAGAATTCTGTACTAAGATTTGTAGTAAAGTTTAGAGCCAATGGTAAAAGATTCATGTTTTCATTTTAAGAACAAATACAAACACGATCGAGAATGTTATCAAACAATTTGATATACTGAAACCATAACTCACAAAACTTTGATATTCAAAATTTTATTCAAGGGTTACTCTTGTGAAACTGTTCATATGCTTTATGCAAGTACATCAATATATAACATATCTGAATAACTTTTTATTAATTAATTTATTACTAGAAAATTTCTTTTTAATGTGGTGTCGGACGTAAAAAAAAAATCTTTGGTGTCGGACGTAAAGATTTTTTTTACGTCCGACACCAATTTTTTTTATATAAATAATTTTTTTAAAATTTATTTGAATAGGTAATATGATAGAGGTATATAATCATGCTTTAAATTAAAAATTTCATTTTAAATGGTTTTGACTAGATGACTCAGATTAAGTTTTAATATTTTTTGGTGTCGGACGTAAA
The DNA here is from genome assembly GCA_964019185.1 of Maratus speculifer. Lineage (NCBI taxonomy): Eukaryota > Metazoa > Arthropoda > Arachnida > Araneae > Salticidae > Maratus > Maratus speculifer. Next base: position 200,396,547 of record OZ025290.1, read on the forward strand.
TCAGCTAAAGTGCCTTTTGGAAATTCTTTAATATTTCATAAAATATAATATGTTAGTACAAAGTTTTGTGCTGATTACATTTGTATATGATGTATAATAAAATATTTGTAACATTTAATACATAATAATATTTTTTCAAATGAAAATCTAGGCTCAATTTCAAAGCATATGAAATGGCTTTCAAATACACATTCATGGTTATGCTTACTAAAGAGCCTATATTTCGCTTAAAAATAAATTTATACTTATTCCATTATAAAATTAAGATTCTACAGTGTTTTAGCTTTAAAATGATACCTTAATTGTTAAAAAAAATTAATTTTGAAAAATTGATTATCTGGTTGACCTTTCCGTGGAATTGCCCTATAGTATGCATAAATGTAACATAACTTAAAAGCACATATCATAATTAAGGATGAATTTTCTGCCATCATCGCTATCATACAGTTTTTTGGATAAAATATAGTATCTGAAATCTTTTGCGTGACCCCATAAATGCCATGCACTTCTTATTATACACAAAATAACTTATAGTAAGCCTCATGGACGTATGAAAATTTCATTATATGTTGAAATAGTTTAACAGAATTAAAAAAAACCGCAAACTATTTCCTCTTATACCATTAAGTAATGGAATTACTTTGTGTCGCCCTGTAAATGAATAGTAATTATTCTTTGTACCGCATATTCTTCAGAATGCATATTTTAGTGTACTTCTTAAATGCACATCATTTTTTTTTTCTTTTTGTTTAAAAGACTGTAACATCTTTAAAATTCATTTGGAACGATTTTTTCTCATTGGTCGTAATGCAAAGGAAAACTTTTGACGGCCTCTTAAGATAAACTAAGCATGCTACAAGCTTCATTTTAAATATGGTTCGTGCCAGGATAAGCGCCAACAACATCCAAAAATTTCATTGCAATCCGAATATATTTACGAGAATTAGAACGCGGACAGACGGGCAGACAAAATGAGACCATAAACACTTTTAAACTTTGTTGGAAAATGCTAAAAAAATCTCTTAAATGCTATTCATTTGAAAACTTTATTAACTTTATAAAACCTTGCATTTTGCTATTTGTTTTAAATGGATTATTTATCATAATTTTAACTATTCATAAATTGGGGGGGGGGGAGGGAATGGGGAAGGGGATTATTGTTTGATAAACAAGACTGTAGTGTTAAATAAAAATGTTTTACAATTCTTCTAACACTTTATGTTCCAATTTATGAATTCATAAAAATTTCATCTTCTGAAGCCTTTTTTGTGAATTTTTGAAACTATATTAGAAGTTTTACGCAATCATTTAGCAAATTTTAAAGGGATTTTGCTAATTTAAATTAACTAATTAAATTCATATTCATGGGAAATTTTTGTAATATTTATAACTCTACTCAAATCTCTTATATAAAAAACTTTTTAATGTTTCATAGAATTAGGAAATGTATAAATAGAATACTCTTATTAGAGGTCTGCACGGGCCGGGCCTCAGCCCGAAGCCCGAGCTCGGCCCGGCCCGCGGGCCGTGCTCAGGCCGATTTTCAATAATGGCATTCTGGCCGGGCCGGGCTCGGGCCTTACTTCTGAAGACTCGGTCCGGGCCGGTCCGGGCTTAGTCACTAATCTTTTCGGGCCGGGCTGGGCTCGGGCCTTAATTTTTTTGCTGGAGTATCGGGCCGGGCCTAACTTTTTTTTCCGTGCGAAGCCGAGACTGATTCCATTCTTCCTAGTTTTCATGGACCAAAATAATCAGTTTCTATTGAATCTTCCTATATGAAAATCTTTTTCTCGACTTTTTATAAATCAGTAATATTTGGCTTTGTCTAAAAATTTGTGCAAAAAAAGCATATACTTTTAAGCCGTCATTATTCTACAATTAAACATTAGAATTTATTCCTTTTAAAGAATCGTAGATTACTAGGCGTTTTAAAATAGAATTAAACACACACACACACACACACACAAAAGATTATGACGGAATTTTTTTTAAAACTGAAAACTGAAAGTTTCTTTTAAAATGTTCATCCATGCAAAATGAATAGAACAATACGGGGGAAAAAATACATTAAACATTTACATCTGTTAAGAAGGAAATGCATTTTTTTTTTTTTCGTTCCAAAGCGATTTCGTCTTTGGAAATTTTACCATATACCGCTTTTTCGATTTTTTGTCTCTATTACAGGGAATATGGATTAATAATACTAGTGATAACTGAAACATTTACATACAACAAACAAAGATTCATTTAAAAGCATAAATATCGCAGCCTACGGCACTTCTGCATAAATGGAGATTATAAACATGGAAAAAAGACTAATATATTTTTTTTTGGTCAGAACTCTTCCATAAGATTAAAGATCAATGTTTTGTAGAAATTCACTCGAGCCGAGCCGGGTTTGGGCCGAATTTTGAACTTTTTTCTGGACCGGACCGAGCTCGGGCCGAAATTTTAACTTTCGGGCCGGGTCGGGCCATAATTTTTTTCGTTCGGGCCGGACCGGGTCAGGCCAATATTTCTTTCGTTCGGGCCGGGCCCGGGCCTGGAAATTTCGGCCCGTGCAGACCTCTAACTCTTACTATAGAAATATAGAAATATATCTTAACTGAAAATTTTGCCCCACAATCTTTTCCGCTCCAGAAAACTGAAAAGGGTATAGATGAAATAGAAATTATATTTTTAACTTATTATTACAATGATTATTATTATTATTTTTTTTTTTTTTTTTGGTTCAACCAATAATGCTTTTCGAGGAAAATAAAGTTAAAGTACATATTATTCATTTTACTAGTAACTCATGTATTAAATAGATTTTGTAACAAGTTATTTCTGATAAGTACGGTCGGGGCATAAACAGTGGCGCAGCCAGAATTCGGTTCTGGGGGGGAGGGGGGGTGAGTTTCTGATAAAGGTGATTGCCAGTTATTTGAATCGCCGGCTAATAGAATCAGTACTTATTAGAATATTCACTGTATAATATTTAAACTCAAAGCGCATTTGTATGGTAGGAAATCATCATTTTTTTAGCATAATGCATCTCAGAAAAGTGATTTAGTTCAAATAACCAATTTTTACTTAACTAATCCATGTAATATGCACTTTCACAATTTTAAATAGAATTTTCGCCATTAAATTGAATCACTTTATTAAGTGAAATCTGATTTAAAAAAGCGACGGATTACGAAATGCGCCAAAACATTTTAAATATTAAGTTTGGTTTTGATTCATATAAGCGGCAATTATAGCGATCTTTCTTAGCTCTGGAGGGCTTTTAACCCCAAAACCATTTCCTTGGCTGCGCCACTGGGCATAAAGGGTTAAAATAAAATTGAAAAAGAATTAAATTGTAATGCATGAGATATAAACAGAAGTATTTTATCCGATTCTAAAACTTTTACTCGGTCAGTATTATTAACATAAAGAAGCCGTGGGATATCTCTTTCCATTTGCGCTTTCTGTTTGAAATCCTTTTCCATCATGACAAAAGAAACTCATTCTGCCATGCAGTTAGGCAATGGCATTTCCAGAGATGAAAATTCTCTGCCCCAAATCGTTGGTTGTCACCACTAAATTTTAATAGTACCCATTGCTTTATTAGATTTCAGAAATACTGCCATTAAATAAGGCGAGAGATTACCATTAAAATTTATTGGTAGCGAGTAGTCATTTAGGTAGAGGATTCTCATCCCCGTATTTTAGAAATATAAGAATTATGACTTTTTCAGTTTTCTGTCAGTAGTTGGTTATAAACAGATTTTTAGAGTACATTATAAGCAGGAAACGTTGTCATGAGGTTAGTATCAAGATTCAATACTTATTTCTCAGGTAAAAAGAGATTTTCTAAATGAGAAAATTAATCTTTAAACAATTTCAAAATCCCATTGCAATATTTTACTTCGTATTCTCGATATCGGGTACAGGTTCTGTTGGTACGAGATTTTTCGGATTCGAGCTCCGAACTGTTGTTGGCAGGATCAATGCCGCAAAAAACGGGCAAGGCAGATAAAGAAAGCGAGACAACGAAATTGAAATTGGAGCATAAAAATGCAGCAAACCTACGGAAAAACACGAGCAAATCACAAACACAAATAAGGTCTCCATATGGGCATACTCAGAAAAATCTGAAAACATTACACAATGTTCTTCTCATATGGATATATATGTTTATAAAAAATCGGCGGAAATTCGATAGAGCGTTCATAAAAAAAATAATAAAATTTTCATTAATTTGGCGATTTATTGCCTGTTAGCAATAAAATAAAATTTCAAAAAATCCGATTTTAAGCCGAATACTGTTTATAGATTTTTTTAAATGTTGAATTTATATAAATAAGTTGACTTAAATTTCTTTAGTTTTGTTATTTTTAGTTTGTTTTAATTATAGTTTCGTCATGTATATTTATAATAAGCTTTACTTTTATTTATCTTATTATTTAAATTATTTTTATTTTTCCAGTAATAAAATTAAATAACTAAAGTAACAAGCAACATGTATTTGTAATTACATATGCATCATAAACTCTTTCATTGATTAAGTTTCAATTTATTAAATACCTCGGATTCTATAAAGCAACAAGCAATTTTCAGATGCTTTAAAATCAGTTGCTTTTGGCAAGGAAAAATCATACTCTTCAATTCGCCTGTTGCTTTCGTATTTTCGCGCCAACTGCTCGAAAGTATTTTATTTTTCTACAGACTTTACTGGAATTCCGTCGCTAAATTTAACTAATCCCTTATTACATGCATGAGTAGTCACACATTTTTTTTTCAACATATTCTGAGTATGCCCAGTACGAATACCTTCCTTGTTAGAGGATTAAAAGAATTTGTTCATTATCAGAAATCGGAATTTTTTGCGTCTGGTGCAGTCATCCCTAGTAACCACTAGAAAGCGAACGTGTGCCTGTAAAACAGGTTTTTCCTTCGCGAAAGATTTCATGCTGGAAATTCAACCTCTTTCGCTCTAGCCCAATCGGCTCTAGTGTACTATTAATAGAGTTAAGCATCTTTTTTATTTTATTCGTTTTCTGATTGGTCCATTTTTAATGTTCAAACATAAAATATTTCTGTTTTTTTTTTTTTTTCATTTTATTCGTTTTCTGATTGGTCCAAATTTAATGTCCAAATACTTCTGTTGCCACAATGACAAAGAGAGTAATAAAAACTTTCAAAAAAATTAATAATTTGAAAACAAATTGTGATAGAGATTTCATTAAAAAGTGCATTTTTTTCTCTACGCAATGGTGTTAAAATTTAAAATGTGCTATGTTTAGAAATTTAAAAGTTTGCAGTTCCAAAAATTTTAAAACTGAAATTTTATTTAAAATTTGTTTGTGATGGACCCAGGAATATTAATGTACTTATGGTATCCATGTCTTACGGTAGTATGAGACATTCAGAAGTCAGTCTGATTAACTCCATCCAATAAAAAAGGACATCTTAAACAGTTAAAGTTCTATGTCTGTAAACTACTGTTATTTTATCATTGGGTTTAGGAATATTGATGTTTAATGCATGGCGTACGTAATAAATGACTCGTTATGATCATTAAAATTTTAGTCTTTGAAAATATCATTTTCCAGATAGTCGTTGTAATTTGTTAAATTACCATTTTGTTATTTATTTATTTATTTATTTATTTATTGTCGGATTTTAGTTATCTTTAACCCTTTCGGGTCTGGTGTACTACTAATAGTACATGTCCTTAAATGGAGTATTATTTTTTTAACAAATACTTTTGTTACTCTTTGCATGTAGTAACGATAGTACATCTCTAAGCATTCATAATAAGACTTCATTTATGATAATGCATTTAGTAACAATAATAATAATAAATATTTGCTTAATTCTCGCACCGTTTGCGATTCTTTTGTTCTAAACATATATTTCACTCTTTAAATTTTATATAAAGTTTACTTTACAGAAATAATCGTGTGCAATTAAGCGCAAAAAAGTATTAGAAAGTTGTAATAGAAGTTAAATCTTACTGAAATACAATATTTTCTAAACACTATCAAAAACTCTTATTGTCATATGAATATGAATTGAACAATACGCAAAACAACACAATTCGTTATGTTTCAAACAATGAAATATTCGTTAAATTCGAATTAATCTATTTCGATAGCTAGTGTTAATGTTATTAACGCAAAAGTACTCTTTTCTAAAAATTTGAAAAAAAAAAAAAAAAAAAAAAGAGAGAGAGAGACCAGAAAGGGCTACAGTCGAAGATTTCAATACGGATATTTAATGCAAACCAATTTGAATTATCCTTTTCACACTATCTTCTACAAAATTAGTACTTTTTCTTTCTTTCTAACCGATCTGGTTTTTATTAACTCAATTGGGAACATTCAAACATTTTGCTTTGGGCAATAATGTTCAAATTTTATTTATTTATTTATTCATTTTACGAAATTCTTTACATTTATTTAAAAAGATTATTAAGAAAGTAATAAAGTTACAAAAAGGGTAAACGCAAATTATCAAATATGGAAAAAATCGAATCCAAAGAAAGATGTATAAAAAATCGTCTTTAAAAGAAAAAAGACGTCGGACTTCTTGTAAGTATTGAAATCTGCTTTTAAAATCTGCTAAATATTTTCTAAAATATTTATTTAAGCATTTCTTTACTTCATTAGAGGCGACGCAGAGTGTAAGATTTTGCGAATCTAGCGGGGCAAAATTCAGTTTATGAAAATTACCAATATTAAAGTAATAAAATTTATCTTACTAGAGATAAAATGGTTTTGTATATGAAAAAAATATATCTTTACACATTTTATTATACAATTTATGTCATTGTCATTCCATCATCATAGTCACAATAAAAAGATTTTTTGTCATTTTCATACAATGACATTTACGCCGTATTAGCATTCAAAACATATTTTTAAAAATATAGTATATATTTATTTTCAACTATAAGAATTTTTTTGTATTAAAAAAATATAATTAATTAATTACACACTGATACAGATACCAGATACTGATATATGATACCAGTGTTATCATAAAGTGAATCGCTGTCATTTACTGTCGTTTTACTATTATTTTATTATTTGTAAGAAAGTATGAATGTTAAAACTTCAGGGTGAATTTCAGCCACTCTGTAGTTTTACCCAGATTTTAATGTAATGATTTATAATGCTTAAAACCAGATACATTTATCTTATAGCCACATATAATGCAAAATTACATAAAATCCGTACCTGAAAAAAAATTACTTATATTCAAGAGTAGCAAAAAGTTGCAGCTAATTTTTTTTCTTTTTATCTATATGAGTACATAATTTCAAAAAAATATATATATATATATATTACAATGACCGGCGTGCACAGAATTTTTGGCAAATTTTTAAAATTTATCATATGTTATTAAATTTTCTAATAATTTTTATACTGTCATTGCAACCATAAAAGACAAAGTATCTACATTGTTGTAAAGATTCCATGCCGACACAAAAAAAAAAAATATTTACAAAATAAGTGTGTTTTCAGCCAAAAATATCGATGGCAATTATAACTACATCGATCGCCATACTGAAAACGTTAAAAGAAAATTTGGTTGTTGAGCTAATTTTTGTCAGTGTTGTTGTTGAGTTAAGTTGCTATCACTTTACCTTTTTTCCCTTTAATGCGTTAGGTGTTATTAGAAATGTTAAATTACTGCAAGTCGCTTTTTGGACTTTTTTCCCGCTAGATTTACAAAATCGCACACTGTGCGGCGCGGCGTTTAGTTGAAGTATTCCGGAAATGTTGGAAAGTGCTTCATAATCTATGCTTGACGCATGATTTTCTTTCTTGCTTACTAAACCGATAGGAAGGAGACAAGAAATTGCCTGTATTCCTCACTTTTATTTTGATATTCACAATTTTCTAGAATCCTATACCTCAAATTTCCTACCTAAAATAATTAAGCACTAACAATTAAATTAAATAATTAACTGGTCTCATAAATATTTTATTAACTATTTATAACCCCAGCCGTTTTAATTAGCTATCTAGTTTATTTGAAAATTAACACTTGACCCTCTTTCACAATTTTGTAATTGCTACGCCACTGATCATGAAATACGATAAAATAAAATTTATCAAATGCTTTTCTTACCTAATTTAAATTGATTAAAAAAAAAAAAAAACATTCCTAAGGTTGACAGAAAACGACAGCGTTTTATCTCATCTTATAAGGAATAAAAGTCATGAAGAAATATGACTTTAAATTAAATAAATTTTTAACAATCGGCGGCGAAAAGTTCTGAAATAGTTTTTCGAAATTTCTTTCTGGCAACCTTGTTTCGGTCAGTGGCCTCCTCGAGGCGCCAATCGTCTGCTGAAAATGGCCAGACAAACTTTCTTAAACGAACACCCCCGTCCCCCTCTGTCTGTGTTCGATCTGCAGACGACTGACTGTTATACTTTGTAACAAATACTGCATAAGTACATTTCCGGAAGAGCCGAGACGCAGTTAGCTTCCTATACATTCTGAACCAGTGGCATAGCAGTTCAGAAATTAGCAGAAGGGGGCTCAAGTAGTAAATTACAAATAAAAAAATAAAATAACAAAATTGTAATTTAACAAATTACAACGATTATTTGGAAAATGATATTTTCAAAGATATTCCATATTTAAATTAATAATAATAATAAACATAGTTTTTAGGATGATTATAACGAGTCATATATTACGTAAGCCATGCATTAAATATTAATATTCCTAGGCTAATGATTAAAAAAACCCAGTAATTTATAAATAGACAACTTTAACTGTTTAAAATGTGCATTCTTATTTGATTTGATAGAGTTAATCAGACTGACTTCTGAAGCCTCATATTACGTACGTCGTGGATTAAACATTAATATTCTTGGACCCATCACAAACAAATTTTAAATTAAATTTCAGTTTTACAATATTCGGAACTGCAAATTTTTAAACTTCTTAACATCGCACATTTAAAATTTTTACACCGTTGCGTAGAGAAAAAAAAAAAAAAAAAAAAAAAAAAAAAAAAAAAAAAAAAAATGCACTTTTTAATGAAATTTTTTTGAAATCTCTATCACAATTTGTGTTTAAATTATTAATTTTTTTAAAGTTTTTATTAATCTTTTTGTCATTGTGGCAACAGAAGTATTCCGTTTTTGGACATTAAACTTGGACCAATCAGAAAACGAATAAAATAAAACACAGAAGTATTCCATTTTTGGACATTAAACTTGGACCAGGACCAATCAGAAAACGAATAAAATAAAACACAGAAGTATTCCATTTTTGGACATTAAACTTGGACCAATCAGGAAACGAATAAAATGAAATAAGTAGAGGAATTTAACCAATTAAAAGATTAAGATATACTTCAGATTTCCCAATTCTCTACCAAGAACAACAACTTTTTCGAAATCTCTATAAATAAAAGGAATTCCGAGGATAATTAATTAATTAATTGAGGCACAGGGGAAAGCAAATCTTGGCAATGCGCCAACTCGGTCCAGAGGAAGCAAATCTTGGCAATGCGCCAACTCGGTCCAGAGGTATAAAAGCAAGATAGAAAAAAACGCGCAGGTCTGTGCATTCAAGTACAACCACCCATATGTATATGCTGAAAGTTTGTTCTGACGCTCACCCGACGCACGTGGAGTGCCGATGGTCCGGGGAGAGTCACCGGGGGATCCGTCGCCAGCTGAGAGAGAAGCGTAGAGTCACCGGGGGATCCGTCGCCAGCTGAGAGAGAAGCGTACCATACACATAAATTATTAAATAAACCTTCAAATTAAGCCCGGCGAAGCGGGCTGGGTATGCTAGTAGTTAATAAATTGAACTGTTAAAATTATTAATTGTTTGCAAAATATTTACGAGAACAATCAGTGGGGTATCTAGACTTATCATTTCAGAGGGTCCTGAGATAAAGTAAAAATTTCTCAGAGGAAATCGCAAAAACATTAACCCTTTATCTACCGACGGTACTTTAAAGTACCATTGAATAAAACTTTATATAAAACTTATTTATTCTGTCTATTAATAAAGGCTTTTTATTCATTCCACACAAAGCACTCTTCTCGATCAAATTTAGGTAGAATAGAGAAACAGGCAACGCTAAATATTTTCAAAAAATGGTAACTTTATTATTCATTTTTATAGGCATTTCTTTTATTTCTTTAAATGAAATTGTATGAAGCATATTCAACTGCGAAAGCGTTTCCATTTATAGAAAGGATGATGATGCATTTAAATTCATCATTTTTTAGATGCATTCATTAGTAAATACAAGCTTCATTTCAAATCTACTTCAGATATAGTTTTTCGAACCGTGATTACGTATGCATACAAATATGAAAAAGAATAGGAATGTCAAACGTTAGGGTGCTTCATATTTTAGAACTAAGTAATTTTACAATAATTTAGTATATTTTTAATAAGAACTTTGTAGTTTCATAAAAATAGAGAACAGTAGAAAAAAAGAAAAAAAAAAAAGATAACATGCTATTTTGCACCAAAGACCACGTTGCAAATAAAAAGAGAGGGTTTTGATTGGATCAAAAATGATACCGATATCAAAAGACAAATCTCCCCTTCCCTCTGAAATATCTTACGATATCATAATCAGCCCCAGCTCCCCTTAAAGTGATAACGTTATATTTGCACAGCCCCTTTGAACCGCTTTGCTTTCAATTATTTTTATCAGTTTACCTTCATTTTAGCTCATTTTATTTTATGTCAAATCAAAATAGTAACGTCAACCACTGAGAACACTAACAGATTTTCAAGATGTATTTTCTTTCTTGGAAAAATGGGAACAAATCCGGGAAAAAAAAAAAAAAGCGGAGAGATTTATCTGCTATCTCTGTTCTGACTACAAAACAAACTGGGTGATCTCGTCTCCATTTGACAAGACTGTCCTCGGGCAAAACAGTCGGGCGTTGTTGTAAGACCCTCCATTTTATTTCCCCGGAACCGAAACCAGAACCATTCCAGACGGACTGACCCACTCCTCAGAAAAAACAAAGAACCCACCTGCGACCCCATTCCCCAGCCGCATGCAAATCATCCCTTACCCTTCTCCATGCGTTCCTTCATCCCGATCAAGCGAAAACAACGCAACAAAAAATAACAACGCATCCGCAAACCCATGTGGGTCAAGGCCAATGCCGTGCAATCATTCCGAGTACGAGAAAACCAAGGTGGATTATGAACGAACGCATTTCGCTTTTTTTTCTTTATTTAAATGATTCTTTTTTAATTTCAAACTCAATTCCCTGCTGATGGTACAAAGATGCACCATTTTCTTGATTTTTTTTTTCTTTGGTTTAAAAATACATATTTCATATTTCAATTAACGAAAATATTTTTACTGAAAACTATAATGGTTGTTAATAAATAAAACAATATATATAAATTTTATTTTTTCAAAAATCATATTTTCAAAAGTAATTTTTTTTTCAATTTGCCGAATCCAAATTAAAGTAGAACAATTAAAAAAGACTTGCTTCAAGTTTGAATCGTTCATCTTTAACGGTTCTTGATTTATAACAATTTAAATATAAGAAATGGCAAAACATCACGAAGATAAACGGATTTTCACAAGAAATTTCCAAAATTTGGTTGGATCAAAAATGATATCGATATCAAAAAACTACCCCCTCCCCCTTGAGATACTCGACGATATCACGTGCCAGACCCTACCCTTTCCTCTAAAATGATAACTTTTATTTGCACAGCCCCATTTGTTTAAGAAAATTTGAATATTTTTGTGCCCAGGACCTCTTAAAGATCTAAATCTGTGTCTGCTGTAATATGTGTGTGTTATACTTATTTTCAAATATTTTAAACTTCTTTCTATGTTGGGAGTGTAAATGACAGCGAAAACCTCAATGTAGGAAGCTAATGGGGGTAGATGATTATTTATTTATTACTCTTTTCTATCTTTAATAGAAGAAAGTATTGTGCCATTTTCAATATTGTACCGACTAAAAGTGTATGAAGTTATGCATCGAATTAAACCAAATTTTTTGTATAAGTATTTGAATATGGCTAGTTGGTCCTCCCTGAATTTGAAAAAATAAATAAATAAATAAAATAAAACAAGTTGAATGTAGATTTTGCCAATGCAGAATTCAGTTTCGCCTCCGATAAAGAAAAAAAAAAATCGATAGAGGTATTTTAGAAGGGCTACTCCGTTTAGAATACAATGAACTAACTTCATTTTTCTTGTGTTTATCAATATAATAGCAAACAGAACGGCGTGAAATACCCAATTGATTAGCAATTTCTCTCTGAGACATTGGAATTGCGGAATAATAAAGAGATACAATTTGACGATTTTTTTCTTCATTGAATAGATTCATCAAAAACGGTTTTTTTCTTTAGTTTAAACACCTTTTTTATAGACTCTGAGAAAAAGGAAATGCATTTTAACAATAAAATTGTATGAATGTCTCGCTTTAACGGCCAGATTACGAAACCATTCGTTGGCGGCCACTGTAATACTTACCCATCATGGATATGCATTATATAACATGTGAAAATAAAATATGTGAAAACTATTTATAAAATGCATTGCAATTCCAAAACAAAATTTAAACGTATATTTAAATATTCTTAATATACATAGTAATGCTCCATTAATGAATTGCTGATGAACCCATTTCGACAAATTATGTAAAATACCAAACTACACAAGTAGTACCGGATTGCGTAAAAGAAACATCCTTATAACTCCAAAAACATTAATCATATTAACTAACAGTTTATTGCGTCAGATTAAGCGTCTCATTTCCAATTAAAACATATCTTTGAATTGAAATTTGAAGAAAATACAGGGTCATGAAAAATCGAAGAATGTGGAAAACTTGATTACAAATATTTCGGTAACTATTAATCCGACCGACTTCGTTCTTGATTCAAAATTTGTATTATTTTATTGCTTTTTACGTCCTTTCCTTAAAATAAAAAAAAATCGAAATTTTTTATATACATTTCATCAGAACGAATTTTTCGAGAGTCCGAAAAAAATAGTTCCGGATAATCGAGATTACTGATATTAAAGATATGGCTTCGTCCTATTCTTACTTACTAAGTACGTACAAAATTTTAAGTCTCTATCTCTATTTGTTCGTGAGATAGAGCATTTACAGACAGACAGACGGACGGCAATTTTTTTTTCCTAAAAATATGTTTTTCGCAATCTTCAATATCTGAAACGTGTAAATCCGTTTTTCGAATAAAAATTTTTTCGATTTTCAAAACGATTGCAAGATTTACCCTATACTACGCATGATAGGTAAGTAAAAGTGGGCCACAATTTTTGACACGACACTTTTTAGCTTGTCTGTAGCATCGGAGGCTAATAAAATCCGCCGGGCGCTGCAATAGCGATTTTTGTGCCATTTTCAATATTGTATCACCCAAAAGTGTTTGAAGTTATGCGTAGAATTGAACGAATTTTTTTCTGTAACTGTTTGCCTATGGCTAGTTGGTCTGCCCTGAATTAAAAAAAAATCACTATAATCACATGTCTATGTCTTTTTCATTATTTAACCATCAAAAAGTGTATGAAGTTATGCATAGAATTGAACTAAAATTTTTGTGTGTGATTTTTTTTGGGTATGGCAAGAGAGTTCTCCATGAATTTGAAAAAAAAATATGCCTGTCACTCTACTGTCCATCGTCTCGTGCAGAGACGGAAACTCGTTATTACTCCGATTAATTGACTGAAGCAGAGATTTAAGATGAAAATCAAAGTTGGTATAGCGTTGAATTAAAATTATTAAAGCATTAACATGAGTAACTATTTTTTTAAATATTAAAATGTACCTATGAGATAGAAGAAAGTTTGGGGATTGGCACATCCAATTAGTTTTTATTACTCGGAAGTTAATGTTGCAGATTACTTTTGTTATTATTATTATTATTATTATCATTTAATAAAGTTTTAAAGACTTGAATCTCTGTCTATTGGGGAGAGGTGGCGACAAATGGGAAGAGAAATTATTTTGCAGGGAACAAGGGAATAATTTATATTATTGATAATGTATGGTCACTAAAGTACATTAAATAAATATCGGACGATTCTTTTTAACATAAAAATAAATATTTTTAAATATTTTCAACTTTTTTTCATCGAAGAAATGTAAAGGAGATAAGAAGCGTGAATTTGACAGGTCAAATGAAAATACATAGATGGTTATTTACTTATCTTTACTATTGAGCAATGAATATATTATTATTATTTAAATAAAGTGTTTTAAAGACTTGAATACCTGTATGCTGGGAGTTGAGGGGGGGGGGGGCAAAGGAAAGAAAAACAATTATAGGGGAGAGAAGGATAATTTATTCTCAGTACGGAACGTCAAATAGGGCACAGAAGATTTTTAGGTAGCTTTCATTACAAAAAGTAAAAAGCTACCTATTGCAGCCGTCCGGAGGGAAGCACTTCCGGAAAATTTTGGTATATTTTCACCGATCATGACCCCCCAGACCCCAAAAACACCCTCCGTTCAAATGTTGATATATATCTTTATATATAAAAATCTTCTGTGCGTGTGTATGTAATTGAACTCCTCCTGAACGACTGGACCAATTTTAATGAAATTTTGTGTGTGCGTTCCAGTGGATTCGAGAATGGTTTAGATTCAACTTTCATCGAAATTGATTCAGTACTTTTGTAGTAATTAGGCAAAAACTAATAGTTAGTGATTTTTCGCTAATTAAAAGTGCTATAAATATAAACGAAAGTCTGGATTTCGTATTAATTATAGCACAAAAAATCTACTGAACCAAAAATCTTGAAAATTGGGGTAAAAATGCTTCTTATAACATCGAGTGCCGCTAAGAAGGGATTTTCGAAAATCCCCCCCCCCTAAGGATAGTAAAAAAAAGAACGAACTTTTAAAAAATTCCTTTAAAATCGGCTTTTGTGGATATTTTTCAACTGATAACATATTTTAGTGCATTTTTTTCATTCTGAATCGAATGGTACTAAGCAAATTCGTTTAAATCCAGTAGTTCGTGAGATAATTCACATTTTCTTAATTTGGCGATGTCTTCGGCGCAAAAACCTGAAATTTTCAATGCTTATCTATATATATAAAAGAAAGTCTGGATTTCATATTAATCACAGCGCAAAAAAATATACCGAACCAAAAATCTTGAAAATTGGGGTAAAAATGCTTCTTATAACATCGAGTGCCGCTAAGAAGGGATTTTCGAAAATCCCCCCCCCCTAAGGAGGGTAAAAAAAAGAACGAACTTTAAAAAAATTCCTTTAAAATCGGCTTTTGTGGATATTTTTCAACTGATAACATATTTTAGTGCATTTTTTCATTCTGAATCGAATGGTACTAAGCAAATTCGTTTAAATCCAGTAGTTCGTGAGATAATTCATATTTTCCTAATTTGGCGATGTCTTCGGCGCAAAAACCTGAAATTTTCAATCCTTCTCTATATATATAAAAGAAAGTCAGGATTTCGTATTAATCACAGCACAAAAAAATCTACCGAACCAAAAATTTGAAAATTAAGATAAAATTACTTCTTATAACATCGAGTGCCGCTAAAAAGTGATTTTTGAAAATCCCCCCCCCCCCCCCCTAAGGAGGGTAAAAAAAAGAACGAACTTAAAAAAAATTCCTTTAAAATCGGCTTTTGTATATATTTTTCAACTGATAACATATTTTAGTGCATTTTTTCTTTCTGAATAGAATGTTACTATGCAAATTCGTTTAAATCCAGGGTACTTCTTGGTTATCCCGTCGACCAAAAAATTATCACCAAACTAAAAGATTAAATGCCAATAATCGATGATCGTGAATGTCACAATCAATGACATTAAACGTGATTCACGTGTTTAAAATGTCATTAAGTGATTTTTATTTCGACTTTTTATTAATATTTTTATTAATATTCTACTAATTATTTGTTTTTTCGTTATTTAAAATAAAAATTATGTCAACAGGTATAATTTGGCTAATAGTTTAGCTATTTGTATAATTTGGCTAAATTGGTCGACGGGATAACCTAGAAGTACCAAATGCAGTAGTTCGTGGGATAATTCACATTTTCCTAATTTGGCGATGTCTTCGGCGCAAAAACCTGAAATTTTCAATGCTTATCTATATATATATAAAAGAAAGTCTTGATTTCGTATTAATCACAGTACAAAAAAATATACCGAACCAAAAATCTCGAAAATTGGAATAAAAATACTTCTTATAACATCGAGTGCCGCTAAGAAGGGATTTTCGAAATCCCCCCCCCCCCCCCAAGGAGGTAAAAAAAAGAACGAACTTTTTAAAAATTCCTTTAAAATCGGATTTTGTAGTTATTTTTCAATTGATAACATATTTTGGTGCATTTTTTTCATTCTGAATCGAATGATACTAAGCAAATTCGTTTAAATCCAGTAGTTCGTGAGATAATTCACATTTTCCTAATTTGGCGATGTCTTCGGCGCAAAAACCTGAAATTTTCAATCCTTATCTTTATAAATATTCTGTACGTGTGTATGTCACTGAACTCCTCCTAAACGACTGGAGCAATTTTAATGGAATTTTGCGTGTGTGTTCCAGTGGATTCGAGAATCGTTTAGATTCACATTTCATCGAAATTGATTCAGTACTTTTTTAGTAACTAGGCAAAAACTAATAGTTAGTGATTTTTCGCTAATTAAAAGTGTTGAATAAGTTCGATGAATAGAGTGCGGACGGAATACCCGAACGGTCTAAGGCACCAGATATAAGCTCTGCTTCTCGAAGAAATAGATCGCGTGTTCTAACCCCGCTCCTGTCAAACGTGTATGCTTTACAGTAATATAGCCTGTATTATAATTTTGATTAACTGACTTCAGAAAATCGTTAACTTTTAACAATAAAGAGAAAAATAAACTTTTCTAACAAAAATTGAACCGACTTCAAAAAATACTAAAGAGTGAAAAATAATTTCCTTACATAATTGTAATAAGAAATTAAATTAAGAGCGTAGCGTTTATCGTGCGTATTACTATATCTAAGTACATTTATTTGATTTTCTGGTGTCCGTGCCAGGAAGGATAATGTCTGTCGGTGACAGGACAACGTCTGTCGGGTCCGCTAGTATATATATATATATATATATATATATATATATATATATATATATATATATATATCTGATTTTTGTCATGCGATAACTAACGTATTTATGAACCGATTTGAATGAAATTTGGTATGTACATAGTACATATAAATGTCTCGACCGAGTTTGTTGGCCAGCATCATCCGCCATTTTGTTTCAAAATGGCGGCCATTTTAAATTTTTATAAAAATTTAAAATTTAAAATTCAATGCAAAAAAATTAAAAGGTTAAAAATATTTTTCTTTTACGTGTTAGAACTTAAAACAACGATTCCAGAACACTTTTTATTTTGTCTATATCTTAAAAAATGATTGAGTTATAGCATTTTGAATTTTTCTTATGGCTGACATTTTGAAACGATCTGATTTTTGTCACGAGATAACACGCATATTTATGAACGGACTTGAATGAAACTTGGTATGTACATAGTACATACAGATTCTCAACCGAGTTCAATGGCCAGCATCATCCGCCATTTTGTTTCAAAATGGCGGCCATTTTAAAATTTTAAAAAAATTTAAAATTTAAAATTAAATGCGAAAAAATTAAAAGTTGAAAAATATTTTTCCTTTACGTGTTAGAACCTAAAACAACGATTCCAGAACACTTTTTATTTTGTCTATATCTTAAAAAATGATTGAGTTATAGCACTTTGAATTTTTATTATGGCTGACATTTTGAAACGATCTGATTTTTGTCACGTGATAACACACGTATTTATGAATTGATTTGGATGTAACTTGATGTGTACATAGTATATACTAAGGCCTGAATCGAGTTCGATACTCAGTTCCATCCGCCATTTTATTTCAAAATGGCGGCCACTTAAAATTTTTTATAAATTTTAAAATTTAAAATTAGGTACAAGAAAGTGAGAAATTGAAAAAGATTTTTCTTTTATGCATTTGACCTTGATACAAAGATTCCAGAGCTTTCGTCTGTATCTTAAAAAATGGCTGAGTTATGGCATATATATATTAATCGATTTCAATATGAGTGTGCATGTGCACCTGAATTAAGATTTCGACCCAGTTCATAATCAGGTTCTACTAATTTGAGCTTAGTATTTTTGAATAATGTAACTTAATTTAAAATAAATAAATAAATATATAAGTATATGAAAGCTACCTCTTCCTCCCGGCACTGCCGGAAGGACTATTTAACATAAAAATAAAGATTTTGAAATGTTTTAAACTTCTTTGTATGGCGGAAGTGAAAAATATGAGGGAGGCGTAAATTTGGAAGTTCAACTCTTTATCTACCGACGGTATTTATAAGTACCATTAAAATTACTTATTATAAAATTTTTTGAATACGTCGATTAGTTGTAATACTGTTTAGAATGAGTTACAGATACATTACTTTATTTCATTCCACAAGCATTATTGGTTATACAAAACAAAAATATTTTTAAAAGGGTGATTTCTTTTGCCTTTGCATCTTTTCAGATTTCTTGGTGCTGAGCGAGGGGGGGAATGGGGATTTTTCAATTCGGAAATATTTCTATATTTATACTATAAGAACATTTTATTTGTACATTTTATAACTCTACAAAATACTAAGAAAACAATTTAAAATAAAAGATTTAAGTGGGGTTATAAATATTGCAAAAAATCCCTGTAAATTCAAATTTAATTAATCTTCCTAAATCCTTCAATCCTTCTAAAATCCTTCAAAAACTTATTAAATGTTTATGTAAATCTTTTAATTTAATTTAAATGATTTACATAAAATGCTTTAGAATGTAAAACTTTCATGAATTCATATTTCGGTAGATAAAGGGTTAAGAGATAAGTTAGAATATTATTTTTTTTATATTTAAAGATATTTACTTTTTTTTAAACCCTTTAAAAATGCATACTCTTTTACATTATTTCTACATTTTGCAAAAAGTTCTAAAAAAAAAAAAAAAAAAACCATACACAGCACTTTAACTTTTTTTCCCCTGAGAGGGGGGGGGGGGAGTGAAGATGAATGAAAATCACAAGTGTGAACTCATTGCATTTTTCTTTAAATTTTAATATTTTTATGTTTTCAACATTGAGCAAAAAAATAATAACGCACTACAAAAATCTTTTAATAGGTTAGAAGTTTGTGATGCAACACCACTTTATTTTATGACTCTAAGAACTTTAAATATGGGTCTTACAAATTATTAACCTGCTGCAATCACTCAAATTTTATTCAAACTTTCTTTGCATTTTCGGAACCAGATCCAGTGGATCTAGCATGGTACAAAAATTTCTAAATGCAAACTAAAAATAATCGAAATTAATCGAAATTTGAGATAACGTTTATAAGTACTTGTACATGGGGGAAAGACTTCACACGAATACCTTTAAAAGATTTTTACTCTTTCCAATGTTTACGAAGCGAAATTATTGGTTAGCAAGAAAAAATTTCGCCGACACAGAAATAAGCCTTTAAATACATATATTATAATTTCTCTCAACCACTTATCCTCTTAAAAAGATATTTATTTCGTATATATTTTCTTAACTTTTATCGAAATTACTCTAAAAATGTGTAAACACTCCCTATAGGTAAGCCCTATAGGTGAGCTCCCTACACAGTATTTTTCAAAATGAATTCTTCAGATTAACAAATAATGAAATCCTGCTATTAAAAACAGTGCCTTTAGATTCCCAGTATTAAAAAGAACCAGTTTCGAGACACGCGTGCAACTTTTCTTTAAAAAAAATGAAACAAAAAAAAAAAAAAAAAAAAAATCATCATCAAAAAAAAAAAAAAAAAAAAAAAAAAAAAAAAAAAAATTCCACAGGCCACATTCCTGTTTCAAGAAGGAAAAAAGAAAAAAAAATGTCTAGACATGGCACAATCTTGTGGTTTTCTACCCATTAATACAGGGCACACAGTTCTTAACCTGCTAACTTTAAAACGAATCATGTTACCTGATACACTATTCGGATTGCTTAAATAATAAGCTATATAAGAATCCTTAAAAGTAGGTCAACATATTTTCAAAAGACACGGGTATTCTCTAGTATAGAAATAATTAGAAATCTTATTTTATTGATTTCTTTCCTAAGCCCTCTTTTACCATTGTATATGAGTGGATTTTAGTCCATTTGGAAGAACGAGGTTGATTTAAAAATACTTTTCTTAATCAATTTTTAATTGCTTTTTAGTAGGGTGTCAGCGATTTTAATCAACCGATTTTATATATATATGTATCATTGATTAAAATCAAACATTCGAAAAATGTCTAAAATAACATAAAAGTATTAAAGTCTAAGATTAACTTGGAATTTTTCTACACATATTTTGTCTTGTGAATAAAGGAAACAGAAAAAAAAACTTTAAAAAATTATCTCTTAACTAAATTCCTGAAAATTGTAAAACATTAAATACATTACGCTTGTAAAGGCATAAAAAGCATTTCATTCAAACATTTTATTTTAATTTAATATAATTTGTGATGACATAACATCCTTTAAGTAAAAAATTATTCATTCTGTTATATAAAATAAGAATGGCTAATATAATAAATTTCTGCAAAGTAAGAAAGCAAACAACTAGAATCTTATTTTCTCATTCTATTTTTGTGATAATAAATTCATACCAAATAATCCAATAATTTATACCAAAGCTGATATAAAAATACTTTTCTTAATCACATTTTTTAATTATTTTACACTCTGTGTGTCTCATATCAAATCGAACTAGAATTTCTAATATTGAAAGACAAAGACCGAAAATTCGGTTACATTGTTGTTTTCGGTGGTTTCGGAAATTTTTGAGCATTACTCACTGATTTGAGCTCTATCAACTTAAATGAGACATACTTTATTGATTGCTGTGAACTACACTGTATATAATTATAAATCATGACAAACTCAAGGCGCGAATAAAAATTATAAAACAGACAATACATATATGACTAAACTTTGAACATGCTTTTTACATGCTCATTAAGATGCAGACTTAACAGTGACAGAAAATTCTTAGTGTTTGAAATAGCAAAAAGCGTTTCGAATACTCTTTGAAAATGTTCTAGGATAACAGTCGATCACTTACAAAAATCATTATTAAAGTTAAATTGAGATATACATTAGATAAAACTTGTATATTTAGAACATCTTACTATGGAGTTGATGAATGAATCACATTTTATTTTGTATAAAATTAAAATGTTTTGGTCAAAGGCACAGAGAGTCTACTTCAACCACGTGTATAATTAGTAATTAATAATAGTGTGTATGTATATATTTTAAAATACTTCAAAAAATATTTGGTATTTTCGTTTTTGGCCGAAAGTAGGATGTAGGACATCGTCATCATAGCTTTATGTATATACAGGTTGTCCAGCAAATAACATCCTGATTTCAAAATTAAATTTTTCAAAAACAAAGGTCGATAGCAATATGCGGTAAACGGCTTTTTCATTAAATAAGCTGTAAAAATCTTATACATAAATTTCAAACAGTGAATATTTTGAAAAAAATGCGTTCTGATTCCATAGAATGCTTTGATTTGACATTTTTCTTGTTTTAGATTGCCTGCAGGGAAATATTTTTCAGCTTACAATGCAATATTTTAAAGATTTTTCGAAGTAAATTTTTAGAATTTCGAAATTTCAGAAATTTAATTTTAAAAAAAACTATGAAATATGACAATTTATGCCGAAAAACACATTCTCTGGTAGCAATCTAAAGCAAGAAAAATGTCAAATCAAAGCATTCTTAGCAATCAGAACACAATCTTTTCAAAATATTTACCGTTCGAAACTTTTGTATAAGATTTTTACAGCTTAGCTGATAAACAAACCGTTTACTGCATAATTCTATTGATCTTTGTTTTTGAGAAAATTAATTTTGAAATCAGGGTGTTATTGGCTGGACACCCTGTATATTGTGTATTTACTGTATGTTACTGTATATTAATGTTTGAATTAATTACTTTACGAAAAAAATAGACATTTTCATTTTCGTTTTCGACCGAAAATAGGAAGGTTGCCGAAATTAGGTTTTTGTTTCGGTCATAAAAACTTGTTTCAGTCTATCCTTACTAGTTTTCCTAAACAAGAGATTAAAAAAAAAAATCTAATTAAATTAAATTATCTTAAAGCTAAATAGTACTAGAGTGAAGATAGTTTAATGAAATTTACGGCAGATTTACATTGTTTTTAGTGTAATCTGAGTGACATGTCACAGAAAGTGCTGCAATTGCACTGTAATTTGACCAGTAAAACAAATGTCAATAGAGTGGTCATAAAAAATTTGCCAATAATATGAGTTCCTGTTTCTAATCTAGTGACTGTTCAAGTTAATGGAATGAAATCTGACGATAATCCACTAACCACAGTTAAGATATTTATTGAGAATTTTTGAATATTTCAAACGACAATATGCTTTTTCTTTTATCGCAAAAAGATCTTTCAACCAAAAATGAAATTAGAAAAAAATATTTTGCTTAAAACTAAAATTAAAAAAAAAAAAAAGAAAAAGAAAAAAAAAAGAAAAAAATTAATTTAGTAAATTACAATGACTATTTGGAAAATAATATTTTCAAAGACTGCAATTTTAGACTTATAAAAGATTTCTATCTGTAAAAAAAAAAAAAATAATAATAATAATAAAATCATATTTATGATGAACAAAACGTAGCTTACGTAATAACAGACAACAGAATCATATGTCTGGACATTTAGAGACACGTTAATATTCCTGGACCAATCTTAAATGAAATTTCAGTTTAACAGTCTTCGGTACTGCAAATTTTTAAACTTCTAAACGCTGCACATTTTCAATTTTTACACTGTCGTATAAAGAAAAAAATTTTTAATTTTAAACGCAACTTGTTTGAAATCTGGATCGAAATTTATTTTTGAATTATTAATTTTTTTGTAGTTTTTATTATTCTTTTTGTCATTGTGGCAACAGAAGTATTTCATTTTGGACATTAAGCTTGGACCAATCAGAAAACGAATAAAATAAAAAACAGAAGTATTTCATTTCTAGACATTAAGCATGGACCAATTAGAAAACGAATAAAATAAAACAAGTTGCGGAATTCAACCAATAAAAAGATTAAGATATACTTCAGATTTCCCAATTCTCTACAACAACTATTTTCCGAATAGTTAAAAATGCAATATAATAGCAAAATTTATTAGTCAGTTCTACGTCAATAAGACATTAGAGTTATTCACAAATGTATTCTTTTTAACCAACCAAATGGTCAAAAAATAAATAAGTAAAAACATGTTTTGCTGTTGTTGTCGTTTAATAAAATTATTTGTATTTGTAACTGAAATTCATGAAACCACCAAGTTTTCTTTAATAATAATTAATATTTTGAGCTCTTAATCATTTAATCATTCTGTTTCAGAAGGTTATTTCAACAACGTTGTATTGTTAAATCTCTATAATATCTTATACCAGAAACCTGTAATCCCTAATTCTATGTGGATGTCTGTGAACCTGAAAAATATTTTACGCAAATTATTATAAGTAAAATTAGGTAAAATCCTTAGGTTTCAGATAATGGTTTGCAAATAAAAATTAATTTTAAAAAATGCAAATACAGCAAATGCTACTATAGTGTGTGACTTGTTATCTAAAACAATGAATTTAATAGCCTGTGATTGTTCGGCCGGCAAATGTGTTCAATGTATTAATCAATGGTATTTATTGCCTATAATTGTAGATCAAACATTAAAAATTGTTTCATACTTTCGCAACAACCACTTTTAGATCGTGCAGCAGCGACAAAAAAAACGACTACATCACCAAGTTACAAGATGAAATTATGATGTAGGACTTAACGATAGATGAAAGAATGATTGTTTCGACATACAGTGTCTCACATAAGTGATGGGACACTTGTGATTTACAAAAGAAAACTAATCAAATAAATTAAAAAAACATGTACACATTTTTTTGTGGATGTGTTTCATACTTAAATTTAGTAAAGATTATTACATAACATACATTTTGTCAAAATATTAAAATATTAATTTAATAAAAATACAAATGTTTAGAACGGAGCAAAAAATAGCTCACATAAGTGATGGGACACCATTATATATGCAACAAAAATCGTCTGAAATAAGCAATAAAAATATTTTTTGGTGTTTTATTTTTACTTAAAAGCAATTGGCAATAATTTATAAAATCGTCTGCAGTATTTCTCTCCAGTTTGTTTTGGAATTTTTGTGTTTTTTAACTCTGTGTAGCCATGAATGCTAAACGAAAAGAAACTTCGCCTGAAATTCGAAAATTAGTTATTAATTTGCATATTGAACGTGGAAAATCTATTAGAAAAACTGCTGAAACAGTTAATTTGAGTCGTTCAACAGTTTTCAATATCATTAAACGATATAAAAAGAATCGTATGATTCAGGATAAAAGAAGACCTGGCCGACCATCAAAGCTATCCAATGGAATAAAGCGAATTATCGTTCGAAATATTAAAAAAAATCCAAGGAATAGTGCTTCAAAAGCTGCTGCTGATTTACAAGCATTATATGGAATAATTGTTAATCCTGAGACTATTAGAAGGGTAATTCGATCTGCTGGATATCACGGTAGAGTAGCCAGGAAAAAAATCTTCGTAAGTGAAAAGAATAGAAAACTCAGACTAGCTTTCGCAAAATCCAACATAAATAAGAATTCTGATTACTGGAATAAAGTTATATTTGCTGATGAGAGTAAATTTAATATATTTGGTTCTGACGGTAGAATCTTAGTGTGGAGAAAACTCAGGGAAGAATTTCGCAAACAGAACTTGGTACCAACAGTAAAACATGGTGGAGGAGGAGTTATGGTATGGGGGTATATGTCGTCCGCTGGAGTTGGTAATCTTGTTTTTATTGACAGTATAATGGATCAGTACAAGTATATTGATATTTTAAAGCAAAATTTGAAATCTTCAGCACGAAAATTGAACCTTCTTAACGATTTTAAATTCTACCAGGACAATGACCCCAAGCACACTGCTCTGAACATTAGACTCTGGCTGGTATATAACTGTCCTGAAATAATAAAAACACCACCACAATCTCCAGACTTAAATCCCATAGAGAATATTTGGCAAGAATTGGAATCAAGAATTCGCAAACACGCCATTTCTTCAAAACAACAACTAAAATCGGTGCTTCAAGAAGAATGGGGTAAAATCACTCCATAAATCACAAAAAAATTAGTCGAATCCATCCCAAAAAGATTAAATCATGTTTTAAAAGTAAAAGGAAATCCAACAAAATATTAAAACCTTTTAAAAAGTAAAATTTTTGGATAAATATTTGATGGAAAAGTAAGTGTCCCATCACTTATGTGAGCCATTTTTTGCTCCGTTCTGAACAATTGTATTTTTACTAAATTAATATTTTAATATTTTGACAAAATGTATGTTATGTAATAATTGTTACTAACTTTAAATATGAAACACACCCAAAAAATTTTTGCACCATGTTTATTTATTTTATTGCAGTTTCTTTTTATAAAGCACAAGTGTCCCATCACTTTTGTGAGACACTGTATATTAGTACGATTACGAGTAGCAGCGGGCGTCAATTCATCATTTTGGTGATAAATTCCCGTTATTGAGTTACGAGATTAAATTGGTACAGATTAAAACTTGAAGTATTTTTTAAAATATTTTTATCTGTTTGGGCATATTCTGGTAGAAATCTCAGGCATACCTAAAAAAAGTGGCCCTGTAGTTTAATAATAAATGTTTTTTGCATCACAGATTGTACAAAATGTATATTTTAATATATATATACTTCATAGTTTCATGTCAGTTTTATTGATTATCCTCAGGAGCACTGTTTATTGATCGCATAAGTAAAATCTCAGTTCCAACTTGCTAAGAGAATAACTTTATTTATTTATTCTTTTTTTTTTTTTTTTAATGTTTTAACATATACTATGGATACTAATAAACATTTTTGATACAAAAAATTTCCTTCTAAAACTGAGAAATATTAATGATTTGTCATTTTAACTCCAGTGGGAATGTAGGGCACTTCTAAACAATCTAATTGGGGCAGATATGAACAGTTCATAAGTTACCCAATAGTGATTCTGTGATTCTATTCCTTTCAGTTAACTTCGTGAGAAGTAATGTCAGCTCCAATATCTATAATTTTCATGAAATAGAAGGCATTTCCGTCATACTAAGTTAATTTTGTATTACAACTTCTACAAACACATCTGTCAGTAAATACATACAAAGCAACAATCTCGTTTATTTTCAAATGTAATTTAAATAAATTTAATGCTTTCTAAATTTCAATAAGTGCTATGTATTATTTTATTAAACGGTATTCAACACTATTTTTATGCATCGTTAATATAAAAATTATTATGTTAAGCAACTTTGCAAATTTTTGTTTCATTTGTTTCAAACTTGCAGCATTAGTTTATTTCCATTTCTACAACAGTTACGCTATTTGATGCTTTGAATATAGATATAAAATTTTAAGGAAGTAAAATTTTTAAACCGATAATTAATGTAAAACCTTGAATATAAGCTCCTTTTATATCAATTTCAATACATTTGAAATAGCAAAATGTCATTAAAATACTCTGCAAATGATTTTTCCCTCCATAGACCAAAATGTAATCGAATTCTTTTGAATTTAACTGTAAATCAACCATTAATCGTACACACTTCATTTCCAATACCAAACATGCTTTGGTGACCCTGAAGAAGCTTTATCAATTGCTTGAAAATCCGAGTCTAATTACGGGAGTTAGAGCGTGGACACACGGCCAGACAAACTAAATCCATAAGCACTTTTCAAGTTTGTTGGAAAGTGCTAAAAAGAAAATTTAGTTGTTTCAGTTTTAGAATCTAAAGAGCAGTGTTGATTAGACGCTTTTCTCCGGGAAGGACTTCTGTGGCTCCGGGGGAGGACATAATGGAGTTCCGGGGGGGAATTGTACTTTTTTACCATTGAAAACACAAAATTTCACATTTTCCGGGGGGACATTTCACTGCTCCAGGGGAGGGGGAATTGTGCCCCCCGGGCCACCCCCTGAATTCAACGCTGCTAAGGAGGCGCCGCCTTCAACCTTTCATATTTTTTTTGAGTTATGAGCCACTGTCTGCCGTTCGAGTTAGGAGCACTCCAGGAAAGAAGTTAAAATCTTGGCTGGAACCCGAGCCGGCCCCAACAAATTTCTATAAAATATTGACACGATTTTACATGTTTATTTTTCAAAAATTTTACGTCGATTTCATTGAAAATTCAACTTTTAAGAATAATTTTCTAACCAAAAATACTTAGCTTTTTTTCTTTTTTTTTTTTTTTTTTTCATGGTTGTAATCTTCATATTTTTTGCTTTATTACGCCACTATCTTCAATTTCGAGTTAGGAGCGCGGGTCAGTCCATGCACCTCTTGCAGACCAAACTGATAGAGAGAGAGAGAGCTGTACTGCTACACCAGTTATCACTCAATTCAATCCTTTTATTACCATTTATATCGGACCAACTCACGTGAGGGCGTCTGCCTGCTCTGTAGCTGCGACCGCGCAGGAGAGCAGCGAGCGGCGGCATTCCATCCAGATTGTGGCAAAAAAAAAAAAAAAGAAGAGCGGATTCATGTCCGTGTCAAAGAATGCAGAAAAAGCGAGGCATTGACCTCAAACCAGATGCTGTTCTTTTGTTGTTTCTTCTTCCTCTCGAAATTCCGAGGCATCTCGGGAGCGTATCGCCAGAGATGAATTCTTTTCTTAACCCCTTCCTTCCTTTTTTCCTCGGAGCGTCCATTGAAACAGGAGGATTTATTTTGGAAAAAAGATGCGTAGTGGTGTTTTTCGGAGTTGCTCTGTCTCTGGATGGGCTGTGTAGGATATGGAGAGGCAAAAAGAATGAGAATCCGTTTTCTTTCTGGATGAGTTGAGTGAACGACATTGGCCTTGACACACTTTGATGGTGAGGGGGGAAAAAAGAAAAGAAACAATGCTGGAATTCGACGCATGTTTGCATAAGTTTATGATTTAACCCGCCCGCCGGAGCTCGTCTTTCTTACCTTGGGTGCCGAGCGTTTGCTTTAGGGTACAACATCGGATCCTTTGAAGACCTTTGATACGCATGTCATTTTTTCTCGAGAATTTCTGAAGCGAATTATTATTATTTTTTTTAATTTGTATTGTTTTGTTGCTAGCTATATTTGGATCATTTTTTTTTTTTTAAATAGAAAATCATTTCTTTTTCAGTAATTTTGATACATAAGGTGGCAACATCAGACATTTTGGAAAACAGTTGATACTCACGTATTTTTTTCTCAGGAATTTCTGAAACGAATTACTTGTTTTTTCTTTTGTTTGTATTGTTTTGTAGTAAGCTATATTTGGATCGTTTTGTTTTTGCAGAAAATCATTTCCGTTTCAGCAATTTTGATGCTTAAGGAGGCAACATCAGATATTTCGGAAAACCGTTTGATACTCATGTAGGGGAGACTGGGGTTCAAGTGAACAGTTCACATAAACATAACTTTTTCTCACAGCTAGGTTAATTTCTATATACAAAGACTACTGAATACAATAAACAGAACTTTTTTTCTACATACAGTATATTTTTAAGTTTTTTTTTTTTTAATAGTTTTATAAATCTAAAAAAAAAAAATGTTCCCATGTGCTTCAACGATGGGGCAGTTGTGAACACACGTGGAACACATATGAACACACGGGAAAAATATCTTTTGACATGTTTTCATTATCTTATTAATATGTTACTATAATCATTAGTTATACTATCTGTTCAATTCACCATAAAGAAAAAAAAATGTATGTATATTTCTGTAGTTTCAGTGTGATATGTTTAAGCAAAATATTATAAAATGAAAATAAATAAATTGGGGCCACGAGACTTACATGATTGATAAAATATTGTTGCTATAAATTAAAATAATAAAGAAATAAAATAATTAAAGCATTCAAAATTTGCTTAATATATATATATATATAT
The DNA here is from genome assembly GCA_964019185.1 of Maratus speculifer. Classification (NCBI taxonomy): domain Eukaryota; kingdom Metazoa; phylum Arthropoda; class Arachnida; order Araneae; family Salticidae; genus Maratus; species Maratus speculifer. The sequence continues at coordinate 200,425,592 of OZ025290.1, forward strand.
ATTAGGGGGATTTTACGGAGGGGGCATTTAAATAATATTTTTCGGAAACTTGCCGAAATACGAGAGATTTTCACCCCTATATTTGTCTTCCTCTAAATTAATCATAAAAAAGTGTTATCCTATTAGCTCTCCCCAAATCTTCGGAATCAAAATATCGAAAATTTCCAATCAAGCACAGCAAATGAGGTGCGTTCCTAAGCGAAATTTTTAAAATATTCACATCTTATTGAGCAGTATACAATATTTTGTATACAGCATAGTAGCCGAAATCTTTTGGATGTCCCTGTTGCTTTCTAATATACAGGATGTAACTGATTTTTTAAAGATATATTTGTGAATGATAATCTATAAATTTCTGTGACAATAATCGATATTATTTCTGCTAAATTTAAACTTTTCACGTTCCATAGTTTCCCTGTAAAACGTCTACGACAGATGGACACACAGACACAGGAGTGATCTTATAATAGTACCGTTTTTACTTTTTAAGTACAGAACTCTAAAAAGACTCAAAAACGTATCCGAAAATCATTGGCAGCAAGAAAAACTTTGCTTTTATACACGTTTCTTTAAATTTGGAAAAAAGAATAGTTTGTGGGGTTTTTAGAGATAAATAACGAATTTCGTAATCGTGCGTAACTCGGTCGAGATAATTGTATAGTTTAGCACGTGGTCGTATTCAGGGGCGTGCCGACCCAGTGTGCAAAGTGTGCGGCACACACAGGCGCCGAAGTAGTAAAGGCGCCAAAAGATTTAATTTGAGGAGTAAATACTTAAAAAAAATCCTTAATTTAATTATACTAAAATGTATTATATTTTCTTTGCGCCAGAATTATCTTTTGTAGATTTGCCTTATACAAACTTATTTATAAATATTCAATTCTTGATTACAAATTTATTTCATGTTATTCTACTTATGAGTCCTAATAAGTCATTTAGGCAAGACATGTCCAACCTCAATAAACAGAGGCGCACCTCATCTAGTTATAGCATTGAAAGGCGCGTAATTCACAAAGCTGAAAATATGCAACACTATTATATTACTGTAGTAGAAAAGCATAATATGCAATTTTATTATCACAGGAGCTACATTCCACCTGTTTTTTTTATTTTTAAATAGCAATTGTCGCCTTACTTCAGAATGTGTAATAAATAAGAAGAACGTTACTATTCGTAAATACTATTGAAAGCTTTTTTTACAGTATCAGGCCATGAATAAAGGTAGACTTATACGTTAGAAACGTCTTTATATGTACTTATATCTCATGGGGATAGCTATAAGTCCTCTATGATTCAGAAATTATTTTAAATAATTTGCAGCAATAATTTAATTCGGAATAAATTTAAAATTAGATTTTCAGAGGGACAATCTGTTTTCAAAAATTTTGTAGATGAAGAAGCTATAGAAACCTTAATCCTTGAATAACAACTTGCATTAAATGATTAAAACTTATTTAAGGTCACTAACTATTAAAAGAAACCTATTCAATTATTTTTTATTTTTAAAAATGTATGCTTTAAAATAGACTTTTAATTTAAAAAATAGCAAGTAGAGGAGGCATCCGAATGGGCGCCAAGAAAACCTTCTAAAGGGCGCAATTGTGGCGTCCGTGGGGGACGCGTTGGAGAATCCTGAATAGAGAAACAGTATAAAACCAAGGCTCGAAAATGTACCGGACCAAACCGGAACGATGTTCCAGTTCGTGAAATTATTTTAAATAACGCTCCGGTTCGTTGAATTATTAAAAATATTAATACAATTTTATATGTATAGATCGCTGTGCTCTCGGTTTGTTTTATTATTTTTATTTTGAATCCTGAATAAATTTTTTGAATTGTTTTCGTATGGTCAGACATAAATTTGCCTAATTTGGTCAATCATAATTTTGAAATAACATTCCGGTTTGTGGATTTTTCATTTCGAGCCCTATGTAAAACCAGAACTTGGGGGCTATACATACATAACGTTATCATTTTAGGGGGGAGAGTGGGTCCGGCATATGATATCGAAACATATCTGTAGGGGCGGGGGCGATGTCTTTTGATATATTTATCCTTTTTGAATGATCCAGCCAAACTTTTCTCTTTCTGTTTGTAATTTGTATCAGATTTTTTTTCTTTTTATTACTTGTTTGCTACATCAATATAGCCTGCAATCTAGTTTATTTGTTTTTATGAAAATACTCATTAATTAAAATTAAAATAGGGTAGATGTGCCAGTAATGGACCCCCTTAAGGAATTTCTCTAAAAAATAATTTTTTATTAATAGTTATAATTATTGTATACAAATTTTTTTCATATTAGATTAATCTTTCAACAATATTTAACTAATCCCACAGTTACATTTCCCAATAGAAATAAAAATTTAATTTTAAATAATAGAAATATATCTAAACACCCAAAAGCCCAGTAATGGACCACCTATGTTCCAGTAATGGACCGCCTATGTTCCAGTAATGGGCCACCCTACAAAAAATAACAGATAATTGTTTTTAGGTGTGTTCGTAATTATGTAAATACGTAGCACCTATAGTTGTCTTCAGTCCGTCCGGCTGTCCATCTGTCTGTCCGTCTGTCTGTCTGTCCGCATATAACAACGCAAAAACTATCCAACCAAATCGTTTTAAATTTAAAATACATAATTATTACATATTTTTGTCGTGTCATTTCAAATTTTATGAAAATCGGCTGAATAGATTATTTACAGGGAAAATCAAAATGATTCCGTAACATTACGGTCAACGGGGAAAAAAGTTTAAAATGCATTTTAATCGTTTGAAATTTAAAACATATAATTATTACATAATTTTGTCGAGTCATTTCAGATCTTATGATAATCAGATGCATAGATCAATTACAGGGACTATCAAAAGTATTCCATTACATTACAGTCAATGGGGAAAAAAGTTGCAAATGCATTTTAATGGTGTTGCACTCAGTCGAACATAATAAAATTGACATGAACCTATGATGACGTATATATATATATATATTAAAATATAAATTCTGTACAATCTGAGATGCAAAGAACATTTATTATTAAATTACAGGGCCACACAAAAGTATTCCACTACATAATAGCTATACGGGGAAACATTGTTTGGGACATGTTTTAATTATATTAAACTGTGCCACATTTTATGAATATGATATACGTTTCTGAGGTGTAATGAAAATTACTTCCTGTATGTTTATAGGAACACAAAGAGTTCAACCACTGTACCGTATCCGAAGTATTGTCTACTATATCAGGAAGATCTGTATATTTTTAAAACTTCATTATCGTACGAACGCACCTCATTTTCTACGCTTCACGTGCGATTTCCAACTTGTTTCAATTATATTTTGCTCCAGAACTTATGAAAGCATACTAATAAAACAAAATATTAAAACTTAAGTTAGAAATTCATTACATTAAAGGATTTATAATGAAAAAACATAAAACAAAATATTTAAATTTAAGTTATGAAATTATTATAATCAAGGATTTATAATGTGTATATAAAACAAAATATTAGTGATATTATTAACTGTTTATTATTAACTAACATTAATGGATTTATATTGTAAAGATATAAAACAAAATATTTAAATTTAAAGGATTTATAAGATAAAGACAATGTTTTACTGAAATCAAGTTTAGATAAAATAAGGCATTAAAAAAAAGTCTCCAATCTTCATTCATATCATTATCTAATTGATGTGCTGTGCAATTGTCAAATATAAATAACAGATCTTCAATTTTATCACCCCTTTCCGATAGTCCAAACTATTAAATATGGAATTTTAGAATGCATTTAAAATGATAAATGTTCTTGCACTATCCAACCATTTTCAGATAATCATATAGCCCATATATTTGGCACAGATTGATTTCCACAATTTCCTTTGAGAGATGCTTATATGGATAAATTATCACCAATGGAGCAATCTCATTATTTGCTGAAAAACATCCCGTAACAGTGATTTGTTCTTTTTCGTTATTTGGTACTACATAATACATATCTTTAACTGATTTTGGTCCCAAAAATTTTCTTGTTTTAACAGCACTAAAGAAACCTTGTTTTAACCTTATTGAAAATTCTCTCTGTATGCTTTAGAATTCGGAAGAAAATATTAATAATATCTTCTTCCAAATATGATTTTACATTTCTGAACCAACTTAAAACAACTTCTTTTGTAACGGCACATCTAGATTTTGTCAAATGTTCTGCTTGTATTTTGTACCAATTTTGGATGATTTTTTAAAAACAACTATTTATAAAGAAATTGCCTTTATTAAATTCTAATAGGTAAAATTTAAGTATTAAATTTGATTATTTAGCTTTTCAGTTAAATCAAAATATTTTATCTCTACTGAAATAACACTTTTTGTACTGGTCACTTGGGTGGTCCATTACTGGAAAATCGCGAAATAAGCAATCCAGTAATGGACCACCCCTCCTAAAATCTTAAAAATAAATAAAAGTTTGTTAATGGCCATTGGTACATTAAATTCAATGTTTTATATTGCTAACCAAACAAAAACATTCAATTTTTACGGAAAAATAAAAAAGTTATAAACTAAGTAAGTAAAGTCTGCTCTTAGCATGTTCATTACGATTTTCAGTGAAAAACAGAAAAACTGTGAAACTTTATTTTCTGCTTCCTAATTGTTTTGACGAAAAGTGTAAAAAATTAATCCAGCTTATAAAGCATGCAAGGTGGAGTTCAGAAAAAAATAATAAAAGCTAAACTATTATTTATTATTTTTTTATAAATAAAAAAGTGCGAGGTGGCCCATTACTGGAAGGTGGTCCATTACTGGCACATCGACCCTAGTTAAATGACAATAAAATTATTTATTTTCAAAATATGGAATACCTCAATGTTTGACATTACTATCCTTCTATCTTATGTGTATGCATATACAGGGTGTCCCCTCTCAACGGTGGCCAATGGCTAATTTCTAAACCGTTGGTCATAGACATATAGTTCCAATTGCAAAAATGCTTTAAAAAAGGTAAAGAATTATTTTTTAAGCGATTTAGGTAAAAAAAATGTTTTACTATAAAATTACGAAAATTAAATTTTTATACGGTCCCCCGGTCCTATAAGTGATATTTAGAAAATTTTTACCACTACTCTAACAACTAAGACAAAAAAAAGTCCCATTCCTCTGCGATCAAAATTGACCGAGTTATAGCTGTTCAAAGTTGAAGCATATTTTTTGCTGCAAAATAGGGGTCAGTCACAAATTTACTGGAAATAAAAATAAACATCAGATAGAAAATTTAACTTTAAACATTGAGAGTAAAAAAAAATTTTACAATGTTGTTTCGGAATTTTTTTTGACGTTCACATGTTAAAGTAAAATATGCAATTTGTGCTAAAAATATAAGTAAAAAAATAACAGAAATTTTGTTAAATTAAACTATGAAAAGCAACAGTCACAAATCCTTACAAAATGATACATAATTAAAGCTCTATTAGATAACCTAATAGAATTTGATGTAGTACTATAAAATAAATAAATGGAACTCACCTAAAATCGTATTAATATTACATTGTCATCGGGTTTAAATAAGTATGGGAATTGAACCTCAATCAGATACTTGGAAGTGAGTTAAAATTTGAATATAAGTTTTGAACTAGGAAAATTTACATACGAAAACTATGAATAAAATAAAAGCTTATCAAAATAACGTACCTTTTTAAAATAAAATCACGAAAAGAATCAGCTTCATTTGCTTACAAAATAAAACATACATAAAAATACAATTGAGGATATGAATTTCAAAACTCGACTTATCACTTTTTGATTTCTCTATCAGTCTATACAAACCTCCACTATTGTAACAATGCAATCTCAAAATTTATAATGAAAACCTATAGATGCATTTAAAGTTTTTTCGCTATTTCCCAAAATTTGATTTTTTCGATAAAGAGAATTTTGAAATTCATGTCTTCAGTTATTTTAATAACCAATCTAGAAGTTAATTAATTATAATTAACACTACCGTAAAACTTATACGTTGACAGCGCCTTCAGTTAAATCGCTCATTTAAAACATTTTGTAATTGGAACTATATGTCTGTGTCAAATAGTTTAGGAAGTAGCCTTTGAACAGCGTTGGAAATCGACTCCCTTTATAATACTTTAAGCACTTAGTGTACGTTCCCTTAAAGCTCCGTCGAACTCATCCGTTTTCAGCTATAGAAAAGTGGTTTAAGTCATGAAATTTAAAGTTTCATAACTCGGTCAATTTTAATGTTACATGAATGGGACCTTTTCTGTATTATTTGCTAGAGTGTTGAAAAATTTTAACTAAATATCACTTATAGGACCGGGGGACCGTATAAAAATTTAATTTTCGTAATTTTCTAGTAAAAAATTTTTTTGACCAAATTCGCTTAAAAAACAATTATTTGCCTTTTTTAAAGCATTTTTGCAATTGGAACTATATGTCTATGACCAACGGTTTAGAAATTAGCCATTGGCCACCGTTGAGAGGGGACACCCTGTATAAATTTACGTTTAAGAAAACAGGTGCAAGTTATGTTTGAAATAATACGTTAAAATTATACTTGTGTTTATCAGTAAAGAAAAGAGAATGTTTAACTGTTTTGTTGATACTACTTGTTGTGCTACCTGCCCCCCCCCTCCCTCTCTCCCCTTTCTCGTGCACAGAGGCAAGTGCAAGAAGGCATTATTATTTTTGAATTCTTTATGTGACAAAAACATATTGCTAAATACTGTTACGAATTTTGTAAATAATTAGTGTTTGTACTGTAAAATAATGTAAATAATCTTATTAAGCTCCATTCCTTTACTAATATTAGTTTTTGTTACATTGTCTCTGTTATCAAGCAAACTTGTCTAATATTTTTCAGTGTATGTCTACGGCAGATTGGCGAAATATTAAAGATGTCACCAAGTTGGCGTCACTTTTGACGACTAATTTTGGTCGCCAAATTTGGCTGTATATCGCCAAGTTGGCGACAAACTTGGCGATTGTTGGCGATGGTAACCCTTCCCTCTCTATGGTAACCCCATATAGATATGCTGATACATTGAATGTTGTTCCGTGGTTGTGTGGATTTTTCGAGAAGGTTGTAGAAATTTCCAGCACATGCTGCGAGCCTATATAAGGAGAGCAATACGAGCTGTTGTTATTATTATTTACCAGTCAGTCATTGAGTGAACAAGGCGATTGTTAAGCAAGTTTGCTTGAGTTTCATCTATGTTGTCTTGAATGTTATTAAGTGTTGAGACGTCGTATAAAGAGTCTCTGGGATCTAAAGCTGCACTTGTACGATAGATTTGAGCAGTTATTTTGAATATCTAGTAATATTTGTGAGTTTCGAAGACTCTGTTGTTCTGAAGATCTGTAAATAAATTATTTTCTACTTTTCTAAGAGACAAGAGTTTGAAGTTGTCTAACCATAAGATCAAAAGAACCCTATATACGCTGTAACAATACTTTTAACTAATAACTATTTCTTTTTCTTTTTAATATAAAATTGTTTCATATACAATAGTGATATTTTAATAACTTCTCCTCATTTGAATCAATGAAGCATGCAAATAATAAATGTATAACAATATCTGTATATCTCTGAAAATTAAAAATTCAAAAATCCAAAGTATTTATAGACATTGATAACGATATCATTAGAGCAATAGTTGAGGAATGATAACATATGATATCGTAAGGGTGATCGGGGGTCCAAAATCGCCAAAAAGTTAATAACATTCATTATATTTGTATTGCCCCCTTGAATATTAGTGTTCTGTTCAATGTATAGATTTTAGATTGGAGATATTGGCGTCAACCAGTGTTCTCGCTGTCGCTCGCCAATGCGCCAAATTGCGACTAAATTCTACATTTGGCGAGTAAACAAGGGATTAGATTCGCCAAATTGCTAGTGCTCAATTTTTTCTTTTTCCTTTTTTTGTTTTTCATACATTATATATATATATATATATATATATATATATATATATATATATATATATATATATATATGGTATTGTCTGAATAACTTTGGATGTATTTATAAAAGTATATATATATATATATATATATATATATATATATTGTATTTGTAGCGCATAGTTGAAATCAGATATAATAGCAATCGCTGTCACAGTTATAAAAACTTAGATTATTTTAGAACATATTGAAAAAAAGGGGGTACTTTAATGGATTAAAGATCATTTTTTGTGCGACACGGCGAATCTATTTTGCTAATAGTTTTTTCATTTGGCGAATGTATTTTATTTTTAATTCGCCAAATTACTAATGTTGGTCAAATGTCAGCGAGAACACTGGCGTCAACTATGGATAAAATTTTAATGGTAAAAATGAAGTATCAGGCATTTGTGAAGCTGTTGACATTCCATGCCGTAAGTTCAACACTGTGATTTTCGCACTTAAGAGTAAAATTTACTGTAGGCGCCAAAGCAATAATTTTGTTCAGCACTTCTACAAATGATCATTTCTGCGGAAACTGCTACCGTTAACAAAAGTTTTTTTCTTTTTTTTTCACGCCATAGATTTTTGAGCGAAATAAATATTTTCCCCTTTGTTACCATTTTTCTTTTTCCTTCCCCTCCTTCATTGTATCTCTCGTAGGTTTCGATTATGCGTAGGTTTCGTTAATTTTTTCAAAACGAATCTACAGATAAGGGGGGGGGGAGAGATAGGGCAATGTATTCTGCAGCATATTGATTTGGTTTTATTATTTTAAATGAAAATCTTTTCGAACGAACCTAATATTGTTAGCAGTGTATAATTTTGAATGTATATGTTTTTTCATTTTTAAATGAAAATCCATCCAATCGAATCTGCAGTTAATTTCTTACTGCCTTCGATAGCGTGCACCGTGGGTGATATTCAAGTTCCGGTCTGATTTTTCAAGCTAACCATCAATTTGTATTTATTTTCTGATATTTAGATATAAAACTTTCAATTTTAACAAAAAATGTCTTGATATGAGAATGCACACAATCCCTTATTACAAAAAAAAAAAAAAAAAAAAAATGAGAAATGATATTTAAATTACACATTTCTTAATTGGTAAATCAGATCTTGAGATAATTTGCGCCAGGAGAAAAACATGTTTGGCAAATCCTTGAAATGACTTCAAAAAATTTTTTTAACAGTAAGTATTAATATTTTTTTACACCAGATATATCATTAAAGCCTGGAAAATATCAAGAATGTATCAATAGGTGGTGTTTTGTTGTTATTGTTAGTGCTTGTTAGTTATTATTTTTTACGTTTGAAACTTCAGAAAAATGGAAAACTTCAAACTGACGCAAATCGCGGCCAATTAAAAAGGTTTTTTTGAAATAGTAATGAAAGATACCATTGAAATCTGAAATGTAAAGTAATTTTCTTTCTTTCTTTCATTATTATTTATTTATTTGTAACTCTACAGGCATCCGACTATCATAATTTCAAAATGCAGAAAAAAAATCGAACATTACGCTTTTGGTCAGTGGGAAGGAGGATTGCTTAAAGTTTTGGGAAACACACAATCATGATCTCTTTGAGGAATGAAAGCTCGCCATTTTGTGATCATCATTTAAGGTTTTTAATTAATATTTCGGTTAATTAACAACAACAACAAAAAAAAATCTGAGTCTCAGGTGCACCTAGTATTATCATCTATCTTTATCCAAATTTTCAGATAGCTATGTGCGGTAGATTCTCTTAGCCATCGCCAATACGTACATGCAAAATAAGAACAATCTTTTTTCTTTTAGATGCAATCTATTGTTATTGAATTAAATTATTTTCTCCGGTATAAAGAAATTTTACCGTACGAAGGATTCTGATAGAGAATGCTTCCATTTTTACAGGTTTTACGAATTCTGTGTTACGAATTTTATTTACATAGATCCCATCCTCCTTTATTTTTTAAGTAATTTAAGTATGTTTAGAACAGAAATTTTATTTAATAAATGAAATAAAGTACGAACTGTAAAGAAACAAGACACATTTTATTAAATAAATATTCTGGTACAAAAACTTTTTTTGGATGATAAAAATTCCAAAAGAATGACAATTATGCATTTACAGACATTCATTGATTTTTTTTTTTTTTTTGGGGGGGGGGGGAGAGGGATTGGAGATAAAGCCCTATTTTCGGAGCCGAGAGGTGGGGGAGGGGTTAGGGCGCCAAATGAAGTTCTGCACACAGGCGCCAGATACTGCTGGCGCGTCCCTGGTCGTATTATATTTTCGTAGGTTAAGAATCATATTTAATCCGTTTTTCAACACTTTCCAACAAAATTGAAAAGTTCTTATGCATTCGGTTTTTCTGTCGTCTGTCCACGCTCTAACTCTCGCAAATATACTCAGATTTTCATGTTTGGTATTGCATATGAAGCATATACGATTAATGGTTCGTTCACAGAGACACTCAAAAGAATTCGATTACATTATGATATATGCTGGAAAAGTGTTTGGAGAGTATTTAATGATATTATGCTATTTCAGATGTATTTAAACTGACATAAATCACTGAATTTCACAATGATCACGTTAAAACAGAACTTCATAGCATTTTTTAAAAAATTTACGGGAACACACAAAAGAAGTCGGTTACAGTACTGTCTTTCCGTAGTAATTGTTGTAGAAAACGTTTTAAAACTCGGTATGCGCTTTTAAATTTAATTAGTTTTTGCATATAACTCTTATTAGATATAAATTATATACCTCATATACAGGGCTGCACAAGAGTATTCGCATACCATTATCCTTATTAGAGAAAATTGCTGAAGGGAATTTTCAACTGAAATATGTGTATCTCTTAAATTAACTAAATTTTAGAATGCATGCTGTTAATAGATACAAATCTCTATATCCTATACAGGGCTGATAAAATATTCGGATAATTTTCCGAATGTAGATGGGAACAGCTGAAATTCGATTTTGAAATGTGTTGTACATTTCTATAGGGTGAAATGAGACGTAATATTTTAATTTTTTAAACGGTGCAGTTTTGTTACATTATTATGGATGTGTTCAAAATGGACGTGTATGGAAAGTGCTTCATAATCTATGCTTGACGCTTTTTTTGTTTGTTTTTGTGTGTAGAAAAGAGGAAATTTAAAAATTTCACGTACTCACCACTACAATTTCCTTATGCATAACGCTGATCTGCACCCTCTTCTCCGAAGCGAAGCAGTGTTACGTTTTTTTTAAATAATCCACTTAATTCCACAATTTATTTATAGAGAGTCAAACCTATAAATAAATAAATAAATAAATAAAAACAATGAGTAAATGTTTGAAAAATAAGACACGCATATCAATAATTCTAAAATAACAAAGTACAGTCGTGAAAAGAAAAAAAGTAAACACCCCCTACTAACTCTTCAATTAATCGTAGAAGAAAGTTACTGGTACCGAACGACTGGAAATAAAATCTATTTTTAAATGGTGTATATAATATTTGCTTAGGGAGCCATCTACATATTAAAATTAACTCAAACTTCAATTTTTTTTTTTCAACGGCAATACCCAATTTTAAAAATATTTTTTAAATTTTCGGTTCAAACTATGCCTAGACATCATATTTCAAACCTTTTGAATGGTAAATTTTTGAATTATAAGCATTCAAAATTTAATGCCTCTAATGTTAAACTAGTAAATCTGCAGATCAGGAACCTCAACGTCAGCTCTTTAAGTAATTACTTTTTACTATACTTTGAGTGACATTTAAGATTATACAAACCGCAATTGAAAGTTTTCCAATAACATAAATGAATATAAGAATAAACAAGTCGGAAATGGCACTTCAAACAAATTAAATGAGGTGTTCTTATTACAACGAAATTTTTAAAATATTCAGATCTTGGTGTAAGAGCTGCTGCACTTTTATGCAAAAATGTATGAATAGAAAATTTATAGCGATGTTATATATTAAACTCAGTAATACAGAAATAATATTATTACCTCTTAAATGGGGCATAATCACCATTGCAACCTAGAATCAATACCTGTCATGGCATATGACTGAATTATTTACGAATGATAGGATTTGATAGATTGGAGAAAACTATTATTAAGTAGTGACTGGATTCTCATAAAATTTGAAATTATTTGCAACGATTTTATGTATTTAAATTCAAATTATACAGTTTGGTAGTTTTTGCGCTAGTACATGGGGACAGACGGTGAAACAGATGGGTGGGCCAGACGACCACTATACGTACTTGTATAATCATGATATTTTTCCATGACTCCTAATGTCATAGAATTATTTTGATTGTCTCTGCAATTAAACTATAAGCTTTACGCAATGTATTTCAGTACTGGACATGGCATATTAAATCTCAATAACACATAATAATTCCAGATCAGTCAAAAAATACTAATGCAAGTTCGAGTTCAGAAAGACATACAGATGATCAGATGGACAGAGAAACATATTTCATTAACTCTTTTTAACTATCTTGCAATGTTTTAAAAACGCATAACAGATTTTAATTTCACTTTCAGCAAATGTACTTGAACAGTCTTATACAACCCTGTATATGACCTATTATTTTTATTCACACTCTACTAATTAACTGTTATTAGGATGAGCAAAGCGAATCCTCTACTAGGCCACTCAAATTACATTTTGTCGTACACTTTACAAAAAAAATATTCAATATTTTGACTTCAAATTAAATACAAAAATAAAATATGATCTGTAGATTTGCACAATATAATTTTTTTTTTACAGTAAAACGTTAAAAAATTATTATTTTAATTAATTTATTTTACATGCATTTTCAATACGGACGCATTTTAGCAAATAAATAAAAAATGAAACGCGTACATTTTCAGAAAAAAATATATAAATCATGGAGTAAGTAATTATAGATAGAATCATGATTAATTTAATAAATAAAATATGTTTTCATTATTCAGCAAAATCGTTTGCACAGATTACACTTAAACATTTTAAAAGAATTGTATTATGGATTTTTTATTTATTTATTTATTTATTTATTTTGTAAAGTGACAACAAAAGAATTGTAAACAAATCAAATTAATTGTTAAATTTGTAATATAAATGAAAAATTAAAAGAACTGCGTGAACTTGTTGCCTCGATTCAAGCTCTTTATAAATGTACTAAAGCAAAGTTGGCCGATTCAGAAATGACAAATGGACTTTAACCATTTCTTACTTTATCATTTGTATCTAAAGTAATGTTATGTTCTTATTTGTGGACCGAAAAAGGTTTAGTGAACGGGACTTTAGACTTTGTTGCACGTTATAAAGAAAATCATAAGCCACCAGACCAGATATCGCGAATAATCATGGATAAATTTGAATACTACAGTAATTTAACTTATAAGAATTGGTTCGTACCAATTCTCCCAATAATTAAATTCTGGAAAAATGGAAGCATAAATTGCTCAAGGAAAGAATTTCTTCTGCAATTAGCTTTTGCTGTTAGAATTCATAAATCCCAAGGTTTACATTAGATGAAGCAGTTGTAGATATTGAGGATATATATAGGCACCAGTTGGCTTAAACGTATGTAACGTTGTCGAGAGTGAAAATCCTTCAAAATTAAGCATTCAATAGAAATTTTCCTTACGAAAAATTCTACAATATCAAAAATTCTCATGCGCTAACATGCATAAAAATGAAGAAATTAAAATAAAAAGTTTTACAGTTAAAAATTCATAGTATCGACGAGAGCAGATTTCAAATGTTTTTTCAGAAAAAAGGATTTTGAAGAAGTAACTTTCTTCAAGCTCTCTTTAAATATATTATTCTAAAATAGCTATCAAAGATTATTTGATGTTAATTACAAAGATTGGAAACATGCATATTTCAAACAACTTTAAAAAACACCAGTGGCTACTGGAAATTGTAAAAACATCTTTAAAAGAAATTTTTAGTTGAAAATTTAAAAATATTTTGTAAAAGTTTGCTTCGAAAATATTTTTTTATTTCAGCCTTACATCATAAATTAAAAATTCCTTGAAAATTGATAGTTATTTGGCTAAACTTACATTTCTAGAATTAAAATGCACCAAAACATAAAATAACGTTTTCGTTTAATAAAGATGCAAAAATAATATTAAAAAATATTGTTACTTTCAAATGTACTGAACCCCCCGTACACTCATTAAATTTGCATTCGTAATTTTCTATTGATTATGCAAATGGTCAGAAATAGATCTTAAATTTCATTTTATACTGAGATTTTTAAGGATAAATAGCAAGCTGGACAAAACTTTAATATTATTTTATTCATAAGTTCAATTATTGCTCACTTTCTTCTATAACCAAATTCTTTTGCATGTTCCTGTAAATGAATGTTAAGTTATTTGCGCGCCATGGTCTATAGTATGACACTTTTAATAAACCTTAGTGATTTGCATCAATTTCAATATGTTTAAGATATCATGAAAACACAGAGCAAACGATTTTCCGCTGTAGATCGTAATGCAAGGAATTCTTCTGAGTGAATCTGTAAATGAACAGGAAATGCTCTACACTTCATTTTTAATATAGAATATGCCACAGTAAACCACAATAATATATATCGATTTCAAATATATCTGACTATATTTAAGCGAGTTAGAAAAAATAGACGGACAGACAAATAAAATACATAAGCAATTTTCAGCTATATTGGAAAGTGTTAAAAAATATATGTTATTAATGTAATTTATAATTAACCTCTTTATTTTTCGAAATTGGAATTATTTAAATAATTTATTTTTTATCGGCTATTTTCATTGCTAAGCAACAGACAAAAAAAGAAAAAAATTAAATATATGTCATGTTAAATATGTAAATTGATCAAACAAACTGTTTTATATTAGGGATGGAATGAATATTCGGCCACTATTCGGCCCTTTTGCCGAATATTCGGTTGGCCGAATATTGAAGGCTTGTTGACCGAATACTTCGGCCCAATATCTGTAGCCGAATATTTAGAGATATCTTGCCGAATATTGCTAAAATTTCGCCGAATAGTGAGATATCTTGCCAAATAAATTTAGGATTTAAAGAATTTCATTTCTTACATTTTTTTTTTCTCTAACCCAAATTTGCTACTTCATTTATGAAGTCCTTATTCTCACTTACAAAATATACAGTTATTGAGATACTAAAAAATATACAGCTTTTCTGTATTTCCTATAAAAGTTAGTGATGTTTTAGAAATTGCTGCCGAAGTTGGAGATTTAATTGTACGGGAAATGTCTTCATTAGGAATGATATATTACAATTCAAGATATAAAAACACTCATAGAAAACACTGCCTTATTCTAAAACACTAGAATATTTATTAATGTCTCTGCAAATTCCATGCACTTATAAAAAAGGCTCTTTTGAAATTCATAACTTATTTTCTATAAAGTAAGAAATGAAAAAATTCATTCACTAAGTGTATTAACGAAGACTCGTTTTCAAAATTAAATATCAAATATCCCTATTCCAAATACAACGGTACATCTGAAAACAGAACTGGTGCCAAACTAGTTACCATTAAATGATACAACTTGCTTTATGAAGATATATAAGTTTTATAAATATTTAGTAAACATAAATTCTAAATACTGAACAAAATAATTTTTTGTATTCCATAATTTTAACTTTTAAATAATTATTTGCATAATTATTGACTTAAATATGTAACATTATTATGTATATATTTTTAATTTACATCTTCCTTTATTTATGTTGTTATCAATTTCTGTTTATCCTTTTAATGCTTGTTGAATAAGTGGAATATGGAAGTTGAATATTGTATGTGCCATTTCAAATGTCAAAGATTTTGTTAACATATGCATTCTACTTTAAGCATAATCTTTTGCTTTAACATAAATTGTAATTTAAAGTTTAACTGATTTCAGAACGGTCTCGTTCTTACGAATTTGCTTATCATTAGGAACACAAACTCTAAATGATCAAATCTACTTTATTAAAGGTCATTTCAGAAAATATCTTCTCGTGAGTTCTGAAGAGAGAGAGATTAAGAATATTATTGATTTTGGATGCAAGAAAGGGTAAAAGTATCAATTGAAAGTAAAAGTGAAGTACATTCTTCATATTTTAATGGAAATATCTTCCTATCCTGACTTACTGAAAATCAATTTGATGTACATTAGGATAAAAGAATGTAATGCAATTTCATAATTTTTTTGTGTTAAAATAAGTTTTCAAATTTAAAAATACATTTAAAAGTACATTTAAGAGTAATAATTATTAATGAGCTCCTATTTTTTAAATTATATATAATCAAAATTTATTTTCTTTATTAGAAAAAAGTTGGTATTCGGCCTAAAATTTGGCCGAATATTCGGTATTCGGCTATTTGGCCAAATCACTATTCGTCCCATCCCTATTTTATATTATTGAAAGCATTTCTAAAATTCCACGAAAAATTATACATCTAATAAAAAAAAAATCTTACAAATACATTGACAAAATTTCAAAAGAATAGGAATAATTTAAAATCTTAGTTGGAACTTTTAACACCCATAATTTGACGTTTAAATACTTTAACTAAACGCGCCATTTTCATTCAATGGAGGAAAATTTGAAAATCATCGGAATTAAAGGTAAAAAGCGTCAGTTTTTGTTGCTATGCAACAAATAAAAGAAAGAGAAATAATGAAATATGTACATTAAAAAAAAAAAAAAAATCTAAAACAAAATGTTTTATATTATTTGAACTCATGAATAAAAAAACCCCAAAATTAGCAGAAATATTTTTAAAAATCTGACGAATGCTTAGACAAAGTTTCAAAATAATAAGATAAATTTAAGATCCGTATTTGGAAATTTCAATATCCATCTTTTATCATTTTAATCCATTAATCAAAAGAGCCATTTTCTTTCCATTTGATTTGCCATAGGAAAGCATTATGATACAAAATAGAATGTTCTGTATTTTCCGAACAAATAATCCAAACCTAACAAAAAACTGTACAACTAAATACCGATAGCTCATGAACGTGTTTACTTAATTTCAAAGAGATCGGATAATTTTTACGGCAGTTATCGCGGAACAGACTGACAGACAGACGGAAACCAAAAATTTTCGTGTCTCCAAAGTAAGCCTTCACTGACGTTTCGGCAATTACATTTTCATATTTTTATTAATATCTCCTGAAATGATACTCCTAATGCGCTAATTTTTTTATGTAGCAATAATACTGAAATACACAAACATATATACGTTGAATTTGTAATTTTTATAATTTTATGATATGAATTATGAATTAGCAAATTAATATTTGAAAAAAATATGAATTGTAATTTTTGTTTTTGATGGTTTCAAATTTATTGAACCCTGCTTTATGGAAATCCAAAATTTCAAAATCTTCTTCCAAGTTGTTTTCAAATTATACTTAAAAAACGGCGAAATGATGGTTTAAGGGTCCGTCTACTTGAGGTCTGCACGGGCCGGGCCGGGCTCAGGCCTTAATTTTTTTGCTGGAGTATCGGGCCGGGCCTAACTTTTTTTCCGTACGAAGCCGAGACTGATTTCATTCTTCCTAGTTTTACGGACCAAAATAATCAGTTCCCATTGAATCTTCCTATATGAAAATCCTTTTCTCGACTCTTCATAAATAAGTAAAATTTGGCTTTGTCCAAAAATTTTTGCAAAAAAGGCATATACTTTTAAGCCTTCATTATTCTACAACTGAACATTAGAATTTATTCCTTTTAAAGTATCGTAGATTACTAGGCGCTTTAAAATAGAATTAAACAGATAAAAAAAAAAACATGATTATGACAGAATTTTCTTTTAAACTGAAAACTGCAAGTTTCTTTTAAACTGGTCATCCATGCAAAATGAATACAACAGTACGCGAGAAAAAAATATACTAAATATTTACATCTGTTAAGAAGGGAACGTATTTATTTATTTATTTATTTATTTTCTTCTAAAGAGATTCCGTATTAGGAAATTTTACTTTTATCATAGGGTAACATCCCCAGTAATTGGCATGCACCAGTGATTGGCACATCCTACAAACATGTCCTAAAATAAGATTTATATCCAGTCTTTTAAAAATGCTACTAGATGACAATAGTGCATAGGAAAGAGAAACAATTATGGCTTGTATGAAATTAGCAATTTTTGTTGCAAATGCTTCTTCTTTGGTTTAAGGAAGGCATGCTTTTTAATTCATTATTATACGATTTATAATATATTTTAAATTTTAATTAACAACAGTTTTGTTTAGTTAAAAAGGGTTACTTTAATTGTGTAAAAGTATTTTCGACACAAATATTTGGATTTCTGAATTAATGATAGATGCTAATTAATGGTGCTTCAATTTTGCTAATTCCAAGTAATTGGCACCAATTCCAATTACAAAAAATTCCCAAGGAATTTGAGATTAAACTACTTATTTTGGAAGTATTTTTAAAGTTATAGACTAATTTTGTTTATCATTTGCTTTTATTTGAAAATATGAAATATTATCAGTAATTGGAATCCATTAAAGCTTCATATGACAATTACTGGGGACAGCATGACAATTACTGGGTATTAATGTAAGTATATTGTATTGTTTTAAAATGTTCATATTTCAGACTAATATGCTGATTTCTTACTCTCAAAAACCTGAAATATGGCATTTTCATCTACAGTAAATTCATTTAATGCGATTAAACCCAATGCAAAATATAAAGTTTTTTTAAATATAAACTTGTGCCAATTACTGGATCACAAGGTGTCATACATTGGTGCTCTAGGTGCCAATTACTGGTGATTTCAGCAACTTTTTATAAATATATTTTTATAAAAATACTTTTTCAATTTTTTTTGCTTTTAGTGGGAAAAATAGATGGACAGATATGCATTCTTTAATTTAAAAATATTTCCAAGTAAATATCTTATTTCTTTGCAATGAAAATTGAAGTAAGTTTAAAGACAAATTCTTAAAGTGCCAATTACTGGGGGTGTTACCCTATACCATTTTACTTACCCATCATACGTAGTATAGGGTAAGTCTTGCAATCGTTTTGAAAATCGAAAAAAAAAAAAAATTGACGGATTTACACGTTTTAGATAGTGGAGATTCCGAAAAACATATTTTTAGAAAAAAATTTTGCCGTCCGTCTGTCTGTCTGTCTGTCAGTCTGTAAACGCTCTATCTCCCGAACAAATTGAGATAGAGACTTGAAATTTTGTATGTAGTTAGTATGTAAGAATGGGACGAAGCCTATTTAATATCAGCAACCTCGATTATCCGGAACTATTTTTTTCGGACTCTCAAAAAATTCGTTCTGATGAAAGGTATATAAAAATTTTCGAATTTTTTTGTTCTAAGGAAAGGCCGTAAAAAGCAATAAAATAACACACATTTTGCATATAGAACGAAGTCGATCGGATTATTAGTTGCCGAGATATTTGTAATCCTGTTTTCCACATTCTTCGATTTTTCATGACCCTGTATTTCATTCAAATTTCAATTCAGAGGTATATTTTAATTAGAAATGAGACGCTTAATCAGACGCAATTAATTGTTAGTTAATAGACTTATTATTTTTGGAGTTATAAGGATGTTTCTTTTACGCAGTTCGGTACTACTTGAGTAGTTTGGCGTTTTATATAATTTGTCGAAATTGGTACATCAGCAGTTCTTTAATATAGCATTACTATGTATATTATGAATAATTAAATTTTGTTCATGAATTGCAATGCATTGTATAAATAGTTTTCACATGTTTTATTTTCATATACATATCCATGATGGGTAAGTATTATGGTGGCCCCCAATGACTAGTTTTAGATTATTTTCGTCTCCATTACATGGAATATGATTAATATTATTAATGATAACTGAAACATTTATATACAACAAACAAAGGTTCATTAAAAACGTAAATATCGCAGCCTACGGCATTTCTGCATAAATTGAGATTACAAACATGGAAAAAAAAAAAAAAACAGAGACTAATATAAGTTTATTTGATCAGAACTCTTCCGTAAGAGTAAAGATCAATGTTCTGTAGAAATTCACTCGAGTCGGGACAAATTTTAAACTTTTTTCCGGACCGGGCCGAGTTCGGGCCGAAATTTTAACTTTAGGGCCGGGCTCGGGCCTGGAAATTTCGGCCCGTGCAGACCTCTACCGTTTACCATACAAATGACTATAGATATTGTGAAATTTCTTATGCTATCCTGTAATCTAGCTGTCTTCAATGACTGTTTGAGTGGCGCCTTCACTCTCAAAAAAACTTCCGTCTTTTCACAGAAAATGCACTGGCAGCACTGCTGCCAGAAATTGTCTGTATATTGACGATTTTCTGTTTATTTTTTTCTCTGTCAAAAGAAGAAAAATATCCGTCACTTGAAAAAAGTTTGGAAAAAATCAATGCGGAAGAGGCGGTGATCGAACCAAGGACCCCAGGATTACAAGACCAACGCTAATCCACGGCGCTACGGCTGCTCATGATGATTGTGCGTTAAAATAGAACCCTTCATTTCATATGGGTGTGGGTTGGTGTATTTCGTTAAAAAGCTTTTAATTATGCAGTTAATCTCGGAAAGATTTCATCTTTAATAAAACTGTGGCTGGGTCTTTTTTACGTTTAGTATTAATATAGTATAAAAATGGGAATTTTAAATATATTACGTAGAATGTTAGAGAAAAAACATGGATGTTCTATTTGTGAGAATTTTTGAACGAATAAAGAAAGTAATTGTTATTTATTTTTAAATTCGAAAACATTTTTGTCTTTTAAAACTAAATTAGACATTTTAATCAACAGAATATTTTTGTTTTTCATTTTAAAAATAAATTCGAACTTATTACTAACAGACCCAATGCGCATGCGTGCTGGATATAAACGGAAACTTTTCCTCATTTTTCGACGCTCGGAATGAACTCACAGAACAAATACGTTTTCTGGGAGAACAGAAATTATTTGTGAAAAAATAACGATAACTTAGTGTATATTGACGAATTTTTCTGACAGTGTTGATCAAGAACGGAGCCCCCTGAGTCAACAATCGAATACTGAATTTCAATTTGGATACAGCTCCTAAAATAGGCTCGTTTAAATTCTCGGAATCTAACGTATTAATTGTAGAAAAGTTTGTTGAAATTTTTTTTTTTTTAGGCAGAATTAAATATTGCAGTTGAAAAAAAAAAAGTTTAAGCTCGTTTTAATTTGTAGTTACCCCTCTGAGCAAATTTTATATGCATCATTAAAAAATAGACTTTATTTCCAGTCCTTTGGTACCAATGACTTTCTACTACAATATATATATATGTATATATATATATATATATATACAGGGTGATTATAATTAAAGTCCGAGTTTCAAAACGCTCTAAAAAGCGAACCACTCGTTAGAATGGCGTCAAAATTTAACACCGTATTATTGAAGAAGGGGGAAAGAACATGAACCAAAAAAAGTTCCAAATTTTAGCGACAGATGGCGCTGTAAGCGTCAGAATTTCGACTACAAAGGACAAATCGTAAAACAACGGCTAAGGCGTAAATTACACGATATAAACTAACTGTATTGTTCAGTGTGCATGACTGTACGCGTGTGATAATGTTAGCTACGTAAGCCCGTCCACCACGGCAAGGTCGTACCACATCGGATGGAAAAAATCGGTTTTAATTGTCCTGAGGCCAAAAACCGCATAAAAAGCATCCATCTAACCGGTTTTTAACTGTCCTGTGGCCAAAAACCGCATAAAAAGCATCCATCCAATCGGTTTTTAAGTTTGGCGAGACTAGCGCAAAACATGTTCCATATGCTGTCCGCCGTTGTGGGCAACAAGATTAAATCGGGGAACAGCATGTTCCACAACCGATCGAAGTGTATCCGGGGTCAAGTTCAAAATGTGTTGCGCAATGAGTGTCTTTAATTCAGTTACGTTGGCAATCGGAGTACTGTACACAATATCTTTCAGATAACCCCACAGCCAGAAATCACACGGATTAAGATCAGGTGATCGGGCCGGCCAGGCTGTAGAGAAATGACGACTGATAATTCTAGCATTTCCGAAATGCCGCCTCAACAACTGCTTCACTCGATTTGCAATGTGCGGAGGAGCGCCATCTTGCATAAAAATGATACTATCCAGACATTCACGCTGTTGCAGAGCTGGAATGACGTCATTACGCAAAAGAGACTCATAGCGCTGACCATTGACGGTAACGGTAACAGGACCTAAAGCACCCGTCTCCTCGAAAAAATACGGCCCTATGATAAATGATGCCGTAAATCCGCACCACACAATGACCTTTGCAGGATGAAGTGGTACTGGGTTCGTTGCGAGTGGATTTTCTGTTGCCCATATTCGACAATTCTGTGTATTGACCTATCCCGTCAGGTGGAAATGGGCTTCGTCTGTCCACAGAATTTTCCACGGCCAATCATTGTCCACTTCCATGCGAGCGAGAAATTCCAAAGCAAAACGCTCTCTTGCTGGCAGGTCAGAAGAGAACAACTCCTGCACATGGCAAATTTTATACGGATAGCATTGCAGGATGTTTCGTAGAATGTTATGTACCGTGCTCACAGGCCTGTTCAATGTTCGGGCAATTCTCTGTGCACTGTATGGTTGCTCACCACCGCTAGACTATTCCTGAACTGCTGCGGCCACTTCTTCAACTATCGACGAATCTCATCTTTTCCTTCCTCTACCAGACTGCACATCAAACGAACCTGTATTTTCGAATTTTTGCATCATATTCACCAGACCTCTGACAGTCATCGGTCCAGCGCCTTTTTTCATACCCTTGAGAGTCCTGAACTTCTGCAGAGTCACTGGTGCAGAATCACCGTTCTTGTAATAAAGCTTTACAAGCAGAGCACGATCCTTCATTGGGACACTCATGGCCAACGTCTGAGAAGCGAAATGAGGAAACGTCGTTTACCCAACGCTTTTATAACACCTGAAATTGTCGTGCACATGCCAGGTATTTTAATTTTCATATACTGACGCTTATAACGCCATCCAGTGGCGCCGACTTCCGGGTCTGCGGGTCTGCCGCGCAGACCCTGAAAAATATCTGCAGACCCTGCAATATCTTGGCAGACCCTGAAAAATGCAGGCATGAGATTTTTTTCGCGGATGAGCGATTTTCCACTTTTTTTCCGATTTTTTGCCGCTTTTTGCGAGAGTAATTTGTTTCGAAATTAAAAAAAAAAAAAATCGGTCATCAATCCGAAAATTCGGAGATAAGATCGCGAAAATCTCAAATTTCGTCAAAACACTGGGTAATAAACATGAACAGTGTCGAAGAATAGCGGGGGGAATATTGCTAATTTCATCAAAAGATCGTGGGGAAAACGCCTATTTCGTCAAAAGGTCACGAAAAAAATGTCATTTTGTGAAAGGATCGTGAAAAAAACATGAAAATCGTCAAAAGATCTTTGAAAATGTCTTCAAAAAGTAGCGTGAAAAACGCGCATTATGTCCACGAATGAAAGAAAAAAATGCAAATTATTTTCTAAGATAGTGGGACAAAACGCAAATTCTGTTATAGAAAAGAGAGAAAAATGTAGATTTTCGCTAAAGATCGCAGAAAATGTGAATTTTTTAAATAATTGCGGAAAAAATGAATTCTTTCAAAAAATCGCAGAAAAAAAACGCAAAATCGGCAGACTTTTTCAAAAAGTCTCGAGAAGATAGTGAATTTTGGCCAAAGATCGCGCAAAAGACGCGAATTTCGTTCAAAGATAGCAGGGAAAAAGCGAATTCTGTCAAAGAAACGTGAGAAAAACGCAAATTTCGGCAAAAGGTTTCGAGGAAAAATGCAAATTTCGACTAAAGATCACGAGAAAAAATCAAACTTTGGCAAAAGATCAGAGGAAAATCGAGAATTCTAGCAAAAAACCTCAGAAAAATCACAAATTTTGGAAAACACGCAAATTTCGTTAAAAAAAAAAAATAGCGGGAAAAACACAAAGAATAGCGGAAAAAAACTAATTTCGTTCAAAAATAGCAGAGAAAAAGCTATTTTTCTTTCAAAAAATCTTGGGGAAAATGCAAATTTCGGAAAAAGATCACAGAAGAAGACACTAATTTCGTCAAAAAATAGCAAGAAAAAGGCAAAGAATCGCGGAAAAAACTCGAATTTCGTTCAAAGATAGCATGGAAAAACGCGAATTTAGGAAAAAGGTTGCGAGAAAAAATGCAAATTTCGACAAAAGATCGCGAAAAAACGTAAACTGTGGCAAAAGATCAGAGAAAAATCTCTAATTTTAGCAAAAACCTCAGAAAAATCGCAAATTTTGGACAAAAATCGCGGAAAAGACGCAAATTTCGTTAAAAAATAGCTGGAAAAACGTAAAAAATAGAGGAAAAATCTCTAATTTCGTTCAAAGATAGCAGAGAAAAAGCTATTTTTCTTTCAAAAGATCTTGGAGAAAATGCAAATTACAGAAAAAGATCGCGACAAAAACGTAAATTGCGGCAAATGATCGCGGAAAAATACACTAATTTCATCAAAAAATAGCAGTAAAAACGCAAAGAATTGCGAGAAAAACTCAAATTTCGTTCAAAGATAGCAGGGAAACTTTTTTTTATCAAAGAATCGTGGGAGAAACACGAATTTCGGCAAAAGGTTCCTAGGAAAAGCCAAATTTCGACTGAAGATCACGAGAAAGACGCAAACTTCGGCAAAAGATCAAAGGAAAATCGCGAATTTCGTGAAAAAAAAAATAGCTGGAAAAAAATAAAAAATGGCGGAAATATCTCTAAATTCATTTAAAAATAACAAAGAAAAAGAAATTTTTCTTTCAAAAAATCTTGAGGGAAATGCAAATTTCAAAAAAGATCACGAGAAAAACGTAAATTGCAGCAAAATATCGCGGAAAAATTCGAATTTCGGCAAAAAATCATTGAAAAAGAAGCTAATTTCGTCAAAAAATAGCAAGAAAAGCGCAAAGAATCGTGGAAAAAATTCAAATTTCGTTCAAAGATAGCAGGGAAAAACAAATTTTATCAAAGAATCGTAGGAAAAACGCGATTTTGTCCGAAGGTCGCCGGAGGGGGGGGGGGACTCACGACCCCCCCCCCCTGTGTATAGTGTATTAATAACATATTTACATACTTATTAAATAAAATCCAAATAACATTTTGCTGATTATTTTTTTGGGGGGGAGGGGTTATAAAAAAGTTTATATATAACGATTATATATATATATATATATGTATATATAGCCTTCCTGTCAAGAAAGTTTGAGGTATTATAATCACCACCAACTTTAAAAGCAGCTATTCTAATAAAACTGATTCTACTGCTCAGTTTCTTAGTCTTCACCTATAATATTAAACAGCGTAAATTTGTAATTTGTCAAAAATGTAATAACCTAGACTGAAGATTTATCTAAGAAAATAGAATTTGGAGTTTAAGTTGTTTGGAGAGCCAAATTTGGAGTTTTATGACTGTGCCATAAAATATTTTGAAAGCAGATTTTTAAATGAATTTGCTTATAAAAGTTTTAAAGAATAATTGTGCATTTTTGAAAATTTTTCATATTGATATATTTTATATATCAAAATTATTGAATAAAATTTCATTACCCATTCTTATATTTGTGTTCTTATTTTATTTTAATGTATTTTTAGTATTATATGTGTGTGGGTGCTTCAATTCAAATAATGACAATCTATACTTAATGTACCATTTTCACTTTGTTTAACTTTTTTAACACGCATCGGTTTAAATTATTTTGTTCGATTTTTACTTTGCGCGTTATACCAACTTTTTTTTCTCAATTTTTACCTCACGCGTTATTTCAACGTTTTTGCTCAATTTTTACCTCACGTGTAATTTCCTATTTTTTGTTTTTTTCTCACTCTCATCCCTGAATTTTGCCTTTTTAAAATTCCCAAGTTCGCAAAAAGAGTGGTAAAATCTCCAAGGACGGAATAAGAGTGGAAAAATCTCCGAGGATGAAAAAATAAAGTGTTTTTTGATTTTTCAAGATTCACATAAAAATGTTTAGGAACCGGACTTAAAATAACTCCACTTTTTGGCAGACCCAGCTTTGGAACCAAAGTCGGCTCCTATGACGCCATCTGTCACTCAAATTTGGAACTTTTTTTGGTTCATGTTCTTTTCCCCTTCTTCAATAATACGCTGTTAAATTTTGACGCCATTCTAACGAGTGGTTCACTTTTTAGAGCGTTTTGAAACTCGGACTTTAATTATAATCACCCTGTATATATAAGGGTTTTTTATCGACTGTACAATGACAAAAGTAAAATGCATAAATGAAAATATGGGGATATTTAAAAATAAAATTTTCAGCCTAATTGAGTCGAAAAGTTTATTAAAAACAGGGGGGGGGGATAAAAAAATAGACATAAAAGTAAAAAAAGTTTTAAAAAATACTTTTTTATAAGATTCGATGTTCTTCTTGAAAATCACCTCCTAATTATTTTACTGCAATTCATGTTTTATCAATAAACTAGGAGGCCCTGCCCCAAACGAGGTCAACTCTCTTTCAGACACCGCAAATTCTAAAAACATGCTAATTTGATAGGCTTAAAGATTGTGGAGAACTGAATTATAATTTAAAAAACGGTATCGATCGCCTTGTAATCGGATCACAACTCAATTCGCTTTGATTGGGGAATTTTGCGATCGAATCAGCTGCTATTAAGAGATCCACTAACTGTTTTCATCTTTGATTAAATAAAGTCTAATAAACATTTGAATAAAAAACAAAAACAAATATAAAATGAATTAAGCGGCATTATTTTGAAAATCAGACAAAGTGTAATAATTGTATTTTTTTTTAATTGATTTTTTTTATATGTTGAAGTAGATCATAGTTAATGAATAATATCATAGGCGTAGCGTCGGGGGGGCACGGGGGGGCACGTGCCCCCCCAATCATCTGTACCCGGGCGCCAGAACAGAAAGCGTAGGGGCGCCAAATGAAGGAATTTTTTTTTTTTTTTTTTTTGTCTTTACATGCAAAAATGTATATAATATACATATATATCGAATTTGAATAAAAAGATCTCACAAACGGAAAATTCAAAAGCAAAACTGAACCAAGTGTATCTTTATGCATTCTGTCATTTGAATAGATCAGTCTCTATTCAAAAACCCTCTTCTGTGTGAAACTGTACCTCACCGACAATTGCCAAAAACCAAGCGATTCCCCTAGGGGTTGCAGAGATGGCATGTTTCTCCGACGCCAAAACGAAAGGCGAAAGGGGCGCGAAATAAAGATTTGCTTATCTTTAAATACAAAAATGTATATGTCTATATATCGAATTTGCATAAAAATGTCTCCACAGCCGGAAAATTTAAAAGACCAAATGCATCTGTATGCCTTATTAGATTTAAGTAGGTCAGACTCAACTCAAAAATTCTCTTCTGTGTGAAACTGTACTCACCAATAATTACCAAAATCCAAATGATTTCCATAGGAGCTGAAGAGGGAGCATGTGTCTCGGACGTCAAAACGAAAGGCGAAGGGGGCGCTAAATGAAGATTTTGTTTGTCTTTACACACAAAAATGTGTATGTATGGAATTTGCATAAGAATGCCTCACAGCCTGAAACCAAGCGATTTCCCCAGGGGTGGCAGAGAGGGCGCCAAATAAAGATTTTGTTTGTCTTTACATACAAAAATGTATATGTATGGAATTTGCATAAAAATGTCTCACAGTCTGAAATCAAGCGATTTCCCTAGGGGTTGCAGAGGGGGCGCCAAATGAAGATTTTGTTTGTCTTTACATACAAAAATGTATATGTATGGAATTTGCATAAAAATGTCTCACAGCCTGAAATCAAGCGATTTCCCTAGGGGTTGCAGAGGGGGCGCTAAATGAAGATTTTGTTTGTCTTTACATACAAAAATGTATATGTATGGAATTTGCATAAAAATGTCTCACAGCCTGAAATCAAGCGATTTCCCTAGGGGTTGCAGAGGGGGCGCCAGATGAAGATTTTCTTTGTCTTTACATACAAAAATGTATATGTATGGAATTTACATAAAAATGTCTCACAGCCTGGAAACAAGCGATTTCCCTAGGGGTTGCAGAGGGGGCGCCAAATAAAGATTTTGTTTGTCTTTACATACAAAAATGTATATGTATGGAATTTGCATAAAAATGTCCCACAGCCTGAAACCAAGCGATTTCTCTAGGGGTTGCAGAGGGGGCGCCAAATGAAGATTTTGTTTGTCTTTACATACAAAAATGTATATGTATGAAATTTGCATAAGAATGTCCCACAGCCTGAAACCAAGCGATTTCCCTAGGGGTTGCAGAGGGGGCGCCAAATGAAGATTTTGTTTGTCTTTACATACAAAAATGTATATGTATGAAATTTGCATAAGAATGTCTCACAGCCTGAAACCAAGCGATTTCCCTAGGGGTTGCAGAGGGGGCGCCAAATGAATATTTTGATTGTCTTTACATACAAAAATGTATGTGTATGGAATTTGCATAAAAATGTCTCATTCTGAATCCAAGCGATTTCCTTAGGGGTTGCAGAGGGGGCGCCAAATGAAGATTTTGTTTGTCTTTACATATAAAAAATGCATATGTAGAACATATATTGAATTTGCATAAAAATGTCTCGCAACTTGAAAAATCAAATTAAAACAACCAAATGTATCTCTATACCGTCTATCATTTAAATAGGTCAGTCTCTACTCAAAAATCCTCTTCGGTGTGAAACTGTACCTCACCGACAATTGCCAAAAATCATGCATTTTCCCTAGGGGTTGCAGAAGGGGGGGGGGTGATGTGTCTCGGACGTCAGAACGAAAGGCGAAGGAGGCGCCAAGTGAAAATTTTGTTTGCCTTTACATACAAAAATATATAAGTATGGAATTTGGTAAAAATGCCTCATTGCCAGTAAATTCAAAACTAAAACTAAATTAAATGCATCTCTATGCCTTCTGCCATTTAAAGGTGTATTCGAAAAAATGATTTCCGCCTTCAACAGTTCGAAATTTTCCTCATACATTATCAGATTCATTTTTAAAAGTAGGAACATAAAACTTGTTGGGGTGGATTTTGAAGAGATGTATTAGGTGCCGTGTGATTTTATTTTTCGCTGAATTATTTAAAATTTTATTTATAAGCAATTATTTTCACAGTACCATCATTTATTCGTTCCCAGATCTCCAGGTTCGGAAATTTCCAATTAACAACTTTGATAGCATTATTTTACAATATTCTCTGCATCTATCAAAAATTCGACAAACACGGCACATAATGTGGCTTCTAAATAAGAAATTTTGAAAGTTTGGTGCATTTGAGAGCAAAAGTGAATTTGAAAATAAAACTGATAATAAGCGGTTTTGATCGGAATACACCCTTAAACAAATCAGTCTCTACTCAAAACTCTCTTCTCTTCTATGTGAAACTGTACCTCACCAATAATTTCCAAATGCCAAACGATTTCCGTAGGGGTGCAGATCGGTCATGTGCTTTGAACGCGAGAACGAAAGTCAAAAGGGTGCGCCAAATGAAGATTTTGTTTGTCTTTACGTACAAAAATGTGTATATATGTATATCGAATTTACATAAAAATGGCTCACAACCGGAAAATTCAAAAGGAAAACTGTACCAAATGCATCTCTATGCTTTGTGTCATTTAAATAGGTTAATTTATGATTAAAAATCTCTTCAGTGTGATAGTGAAGCTGAACCCTCATCGATACTTGCAAACGGAAACCAATTTCCCTAGGAATTGCTAAGGGGACATGTGCGACTTTCCTCCCGGCATTCAACGGGAGAAGACATGCTTTTTGCGCTCCTGCATTTTTAAAAGCTAAGCCCGAAATTTTGGTCGTAAGACACAACAAGTCAGATATTCGGATAGCCTCAATCAAGAAGAAGAAGATGATGCCAGTTTAAAGAGTTTTCCTCAACTAATTAGTGATTTATTTAACTAATTAAGAAAAGCACGGTGTAATTAGACAGTAAAGTCCCACCGTAATCCAGCGGAGGAAGAAACGTCCAACGCCCGGTAGAAAAAGGGCAGCGCTCGAAGAATTCTCCGGCCTTGATCGAGACCGAGGCTCCCCCAAGGGAGGACGCATCACCACGTGGTGAATTAATTGAAAAAAAAAAAGTATTGTTGTATTATATTTATGAATGCTACTAATTATGCTTAGTCTTCTTACAGTTTTTCTAGGTAACATCACAATCGAGAGGATGTAAGAAGACCAGGAGGCCTGGCGGAAAGGAGCACATGACGTAAGTATCCCATAGGTTAGCCGGGTTGGTGGCGGTCGCCCAGCCAGGGAGGTGCAGACGATATATGCCACGTGTAGTATCGCATGAGCCCCCCGTCACGGGTCTGGTGACGATCAGTCGGGGTACGAGAAATAATTTACACTCGTGCCCCATCGCGTGGTAGGCCCATTCAACCCATCCCCCCCCCAATTTATTGGGGTGTAGTAATTAATTTCTGGTCAGTATTTCGGCATTTGTTCTGGTGCACAAAATTATAGTAATTCCAAATGGACCAGAACGTAGGGTGTTAGTTTTCTTTTCTTTTTTTTTTTTTTTTTTATTAACTTATTTTAATTATAATTACCCTATATCAGAGCGCGAGTTTGCTAGATTTTACTTTTAACTATTATTATTCAATAATCTCCATTCCTTTTTAATTTTATTTTTCTTTCTTTTATATTAGGTAATCTTTCTCTTTTATCCATATTATATCGTTAAGTTTCCTGCCCCCTCCCCCCCTCCGCTGGCCAGAAACCCATTCGCATTTATCGTCACTGGGACGCTTGCGCCTGTGCTCCCTCGCCTATTCTATAGTATTAAATAGTACAGCATCAGTTAAATCCAACTATTTTCATCGTTCATAACAAAGAATTCAGCATATCAGTAAAAACAATACAATAATAATCCAATCAATACACATCAAACTATCTTACGCTTATCAACAGTAGAATATACATCCCCATTAGTAGTTAATTATTACCCAGTCATCCTAATTTAACATCACCCTAAATATTCTTAATTAATAATTTCCTCAACTTATTCCAAAATTCAGTGATTCTATAGAGGCTAAAGTAAATTTCACTTACTCCACAATAAGCCGGTGCAATTTCCTAAGAAAAGCTCCGCTAGCTCAGCACAATAGATTAAATTCCAGAGTTCCCCCACCTATTCATTCCTTCTTACTACACTAGTACAATAGCATACCAGCCTTAGTCATAACCCACCCCCTGTCATTCAACCTTCTTTCTCCAAGGACATTCTTTAGATAACAAAGGATATAGCAACAGGTGCCTCACTAAGGGGAAAAAAAAAAGTCTCAATTTAGAGCCGTTTTCATTTCAGAAAGAAAGAGATCACTACTAAAGGGCTCACTACTAAGCCAGACTTTCCAATAGTATCCCCCACACACACATATGCACAACCTTAACTCACAATAAGCATTATACGCTTTAAATTACGAAATTCATAGCATCAGTATCTAACAAGTATAAAACATAAATCAACAAGCACATTTTGAACGTCACGTATAATACTCTCTTCATTCACATATACCCCCGGACATCTCATACATTTAACACTAACATTCTATCCCCATGACACGTGGGATGCTCTTAAATATGTCTAAGACTAAAGTAGCATCCCCCACCATGCCCTTGGCCAAGAGTGGCAGGTTAACTACCAGCACAAAGTCACTTTCGCAACAGTCAGGATTACAAAAAAAATCCACAGGCCTGATAACAAGTAGCAGCCGCATTACCAGAGCGAGTTCGATGGTCCCGGTTACGCCGGAAAATCAATCAGAAAAGAAAACAGACATCAAGAGGACCAAGAAAAAGCCGGAAGCAAAGAAAGTAATGATGGATATAACACAGAAAATCAACGAGCATTTTGCAGTACAAATCAGTAGCAGTGACAGCGATACGGAATACTCAGAAGATGAAAAAAGCACGAAGGCGAGTAACAAAGTAGAAGAAGATGAACAAACAAGAATCACAAGACAGTGCTCGCTACAAGATGAAGAAGGAAAGAGACTCAGGCAACAGATACTCGAGTTCTGTGATCAGGATCCGGATTTAGGAAGACAAAGGAGTCCAGAGGTGGAAAAAGCCATAAAAGCTATCAACTTTCTCCAAGCGGTCCAACACAGATGCTCAAGGATCCCAGCGGGTACAAGCAAGGTAATGGACAGCTGCATAAATGTGATTTTCAATACTATTATGGAAATGGAAATCAGAATGCAGACGGCCAACGTAAGGGTTGAAGAATTGCGTCAGCCCGACGCGGTACCACCGGCTGGTCCAACAACAGAAGAAAGCAGGGAGGAGATGGTAACCAGGACCCAAACCAAGCCCCCCAGGGGATACGCGGAAGCGGTCAAGGCGGCCACATCCACCCTGATCATCCAAGCCACCACAGAAAGAGAAACAGAAGACGTAGAGAAGCAAATAATAGAGACAACCTCGGAACACCACGACAGCGTGAAGAAAGTGAAAAGGATAAAGAGTGGAGTCAAGCTTATCTGTGAAAACGAAGTGGAGGCTAAGAAGATAAAGGAGACAATCAACAGCAACTCAGAAGCTAGAGAAGCAATACAGGTAAAGACTGCAAGCATAAGGAAGAAAAGGATAATAATATTCAACATTCCGGATTACGTTTCTGAAGAACAGATACAGATGAAGCTGCGGAAGACCCTGGGACTTGGTCCACAATACAGCAAGGATGCAGTCACTCTGCTCAGGCCCGTGGGGGCCCGCGAGGGGAAGAAGCACCAACCAGTCCTCCTCCACGAACCGCTAGCAGACCACTTGCTAATGGTGAGAACAGTCTGCCTGGGGTTCAAGGAATGCCCCATTAAAAACTTCATCAGCATCACGAGGTGCCATCAGTGTCTCGAATATGACCACGTGGCAGCTGATTGCAAGGGGACCCAGCGGTGCTCTGTCTGCGCGGGCCCACATGTGTACACAGATTGCAACAATAAAAGCAAACGCTGTTATGTGTGCACCAAGTACAATGAAATCAACGGCCACTGGATCCGTGCTCCCAAGCCAACAGATCACCAGGCCAACTCCGGGAAGTGCTGGGTACATCGAACGCTGCTACGTGTCAGGCAGATTCAAGTAGAGAAGGGCATGGCACTTACAAACGGTCACCAGGTTATACACGGGAGGGTAACCATTGCCACATTTGGCGGCAAGGATAGGATCGAACACATGACCAGCCACGACCATGAAATGAGACGAAAACATGACGAAAAGTACAGCAGATATCATGGTCGTAGGAAGTAACACAATTATCACGCGCCCCGGGAGCGCAACACAAAATTCAAGGGTTACCCCCCACACTACACAGCACACAAACACGATCACACCTCCTGCATCATTAGGCATACAATCACAAGACTCCTTAAGCTTTATCCAAATAAACTTACACGGTAGCAGAGCGGCCACTAGCATGCTAGCGGGATACGCTGCTACCAACAATATCCACATAGCACTAATACAAGACTATCATCAACACAAAACAAAGGAAACCATAACAGGCTTTAGCCGCAACACATGGAACATAACAAAAACAAAATTGAATAGATCAGCCATAATAACAAATACAGGCACTAAGCCAATCACAATCTTATCAAAAGAATTTACGACGGCGGTCAAGTTAGAGAACAAAAACAAATTATTCACTATAATAAATACATACGCACCCCCCTCGCTAGTGGACTTCTCCGTCGTATTGGAGGAGATAGAGGAGGCCTTGAAGTTGGCGGACGGAGAAATTCTGCTGGCAGGGGACTTTAACGCTCACTCGACCGCTTGGGGCTATGATGACATAGACCAAAGGGGTCGAGATCTCACAGATTTCCTCCTGCTGAACTCACTGTTCGTCCACAACCCCCCGGATGCCCCACCGTCCTTCCTCACAATACGTGGGGGAAGGGAATTAAAAGGCTGGCCAGATCTGACGATAGCGACGGTCGCCCTGGGCAACGAAATATGTGATTGGCACGTTAGTGATGACGACTCACAAAGTGACCACAGATATATTAAATTCACACTAAACAACTATGAAAACATCGACTATCAAAGACATGGCTTACAAACAAAAATAGGTAAACATGCAAAATTTGACAAAAGCATCAGAAAAATCAGAAACAAATACATAAAAGAACTTCAAAGAACCACAACAGAAAAACAACTGGACAATGTAACTCTGAGACTACAAAATGAAATCACATCAATTGCTTTTGCGTGTTATAAAAAGAAACGCACACTTGCGGTCACTGCCCCCCCTTGGTGGACGGACGAAATCAAAACAGCCAGGAACAAGGTTAGGGCGCTCAGGAGCAGGCACGTAGCCAGGGAGGGGGCTAAGGGGGCTGAAGCCCCTCCCGAAAGTTAAAGAAAAATTAAGCTAAATCTAATAATAGTAAAAACTGCTAAAATTTTCTTGATTTTTTTTCCTTCCATTACATTAGAGCTTCGTATATTTTTTGTTATAAAGATATAAATTTATTCAGCTGAAGTTATAAACGGAATTTTCACTTTATGCACAGTGAAATTCGATACATTTTATGCATGTAACATATTATTAATTTGATTTAGAGGAAATAAGTTTAATCCGTGTATTGCGTATAATTTAATTTTAGGAGTCAATTTTAAAACATTTACATTCCTGTTGTGATCTTTTTTAATTTTCTCTATACTCATTATATCACGATATAATAAACACTTAAAGTGATCAGTGTTAAGAAATAGAGCCTTGTAATGTAAAATTATAAGAAACATAATGATTAAAAAAAAAAAACTTTTAATGACAAATAGCTTTTTATCTATTTTTTAAGAAAAAAAAAAAAAACTAGCAACAGGACATTTCGAAAACAAATGGTGCGAAGAAAAACAGTAGGATATCAACAAACTTTCAAAGGCTCCATAGCAACTGGTGTTTCCCGGCTCTTCACTGATTAAATTTAAATTAAATTGTTTGCATATGAATCTTTAATAGAAAGAGAATGTGCACAAAGTAATCTGTGTGTGGGAAAGTTTCTTTCTCTTTTGAAGAATCATCAACTGCAAATATGGATACTCCTGAATAGGGATTTTTTGGCAGTTTTTCAGAATGCCTCCTAAAGACTTTTCTAGGAGGCAACATCTAACATTTTAAGAATCTTATTTTATGCTGAGCAGAAAATACTACTAAAATGTAATCATAATACCGGTCCTCTAACATTAGAGAAGAAATAAAAAAGACAGTAGAGTAAGAAATCTTTTCAGATTTATAGAAAAGCCTGGAGGTGAGGAATTTCAACGTTATAAACGCCCATATGAAATACTACTTCTTACTGTAGCCCAAACATTCAAAATGAAATAATTCAAATATTCTGGGATATAGTTACTGAAGAACTCATTACAAAAACAAACGCGATCTGTTTTGGGGTTGAATACTAATGAAACTATGGACATTTCAAGCACAGAATAATTTGCATTTTGAGTTAGATGTGTGGACTAGTATTTATAAGATGCACAAACCTCAATAATTCGGGAAATCCTTTTAGGTTCATTTAAGTAAATGATTTGTCCGCCGAAAATATAACAGAAGAAATAGTACAATGCTGTAATGAACTACGTAATGATATGTCTAAATGAGTCATACAGGCATATGACAGAGAAACTAATATAGTTGGACATGTTAGTTATATCCAGTTTACGATTCGTCAGAAGTGTCCCAAAATCAGATACCTCCAATTTGCAAGCCATTGTTTAAACCATACATTGTCCCAAAATACATGCTGATTCCTGTCATTCAAATCTCTCTTGGATTAGTTAATGAACTGACAATTTTTTTAGAAATCACCCTAAGTTAAATTAAATACTTCAGCAACAAATTTCATTATATATCCCAAAAAAACAAAAGAAAATGGCTTCTTTGCCTTTGAAACATAAGATTTAAAGAAATAAAAACTCGTCATGAAAATACGGTTATTTTTGTCAAGGTATTAGAATGAATTTGCATTACCTTAGGAAATATTTTGGAAAACAGATGAAATATTTCTTCACCAGCTGTAGACCTTTTATGGCAGTCATTGAATGGAAAAGCGTGTTTTTTTCACATACCTGTTTGTTCGTGACAAGCTTTTAAGTATGACAAAGCCAATTTCAGCTCATCTTCATAAAAAATCTCGTGACACAATTTCGCCTTTAACTTATGCTAACTATGTCGATTTCGTAATTAATTTAGAAAACATAGAGAAAATGAAATGCGATGGAACTCTTTTGAGAGACATTTAATTCTACATCAAAACTTAGAAAAAGTCTTCTAAAATTGATATAAAGATCCTAAGATAAAAATATAGATAGCCTACACATACAAATCCCTATAGCTGATGAGAGACTACTATTGGTGTTTATGATGGCCAGTTATCTACACGAGGAATATAGGCCCGAAGGGATGTGGTGTGCCCTCCATGGGAGTCGTGGAAAGAGATCCTAGCCCGTAACAATGCAATTAAATCCCAGATTCGAAGAAAATTATGGCAAACTCCGAACGATTAGGCTGATGGGCGAGATTGGGTTCAAACCCAACACCTACCAACAACAGATGACAGACTGAGCAGGTTTGCAATTTGCAATGATATTAATTCGTTGGGACATTACAGTGGATCCTGATAAAGTAATCAGCCTCATGACTGCGAAGAAGTCACAATAACTGTTTCTGTAGCACTAGAAAATTTATTGTACCAAAAGTGCTGCATTTATAAGTTTTGTAAGCAAAGAATTTGAATATAAATATAATTTTTACGATTATTTATAATTTGTAGCAATTATTTTTTCTTAAAAAAAAAAAAAATGCGTAGTTAATTTTTTCTACGGATTGACCCTTTTAAGACCTGCAACCGCAATGCAAGACACGTGTACGCTAATATTAATCCAGCGTTTCAAATCCATTAAAATTGCTTGCATTTCGATATGTATTTTTTAAATTTCTTATAAAGATACACGAGGTTCATCGCAAAAATTGTTAGTTTGAATTTTTTTACTTATTTTATTTTATCTATTTATTTATTTTGCAGTTTTTTCCTCAAAAACACTTTCCGTTTTCGAATATGAGTATATATGTCCGATTTCGAATATACTGAAAGAGTTCTTAGAAATCAAAAATTGTAATAGAAATAAAATAATAATAATAATAAAAAAAGAATGGACAAGTATATTATGTAGGGATGCAACGGATATCCGGCCAATATCCGATATCCGGCATATCCGACTGATTTTTCAATATCCGAAATATCATCGGATATCCGAATCACAGTCACCGGATATCCGACTTCTCTATCGGATATCCGGCAGAATGCAACAAACCAAATATATATTAATAACAGTAATCTTTGATCCCAAACAATGCGAAAAACTTTTGTTTATAATGCAAAAGATGACATATTATTATAAGTTCCCTATGGATGAATAAAAGGTAATTCTCAAAAGTTTAAAGAATTGCCAGCTTTCCAACTATTTATATTTAAACTCTGTAACAAATTTAAAAATTTACCTTTACAACTTTTAGAAAATTGTATCTACTTTCAGATTGTAAAACAAAATTTGAAGTCAAAATAGCAAATAAAGCTTTTGTGCAAAAATGTATAAAGATAAAAAACCAACATTGAGAAATCCACAAATAATGCATGAAAAGAATAGAAAACAGCCGTTTTGAATCTACTATCGAGATTCTTCATCAGTATAAGACTCAGCGTGCTAGAAAAATCTAAGCTGAGCAAAGCGACAGGGAAGCACAGTCTTATATACCTATTACGGGAGCGAATGGTAATAGATTCGAAACAGCTGTTTGCTACCTTACATGCATTTCTAAATGTTGGTTTTCTATTTCATAAAATTTGAAGTTGTTTATTAAACTGTGATTTTACTAATTTTCTTTCTTTTAATTTAAACAATGGGTTAATTGGTTTTTAAGTTACACAACTAAACAAACATATTTTTAATTTCTTCTATCTTTCAAAGAAGAAATTATTGTAATCAAATTTGTTTTGACGAATTTGCGTGTTTTAGGGATCAAATGTCCCCAAAAACATGTTTATTCAAAACATCTGTCTGTCCCAGTGTCGCCATCATACTATCAAAAAGTGTATGAAGTTATGCATAGAATGATCCAAATATTTTATGCATATTTTTGACTGTAACCAGCAGGTTCTTCTTCAATATGGAAACATTTCGCTGTAAGGCGGTGCTGTAATCGCAATTTTTGTGCCATTTTCATTGTTCTACCATCAAATACTGTATGAAGTTATGCATAGAATTGAACCAAATTTCTTTGGATACATTTCCGGGAATGACTGTCTGGTCTTCCTTCAATTTGAAAATAGTTTGCCTAAAGATAGTATTGTAATAATGATTTTTGTAAAATTATTTTGATTTTTCATAATCCTTACAGAGAATTGGTGGTTCAATGCAGCAATGCGAACTTCGTATCTTTCTAAAACTGGCTATTCGCAAACAACTGATGTATAGCAGAACAGGAAAGAATATTGATTTTAATAAATATCATGATCGAGATTAACTCATTCTTAATCTAATTAACTGACTGCAGCAAAAATTCTAGATGAAAATAAAAGTTGGTATAGTACTGAACTAACAATATTGAAGTAGTATTAATACAGTTGACTCTCTCTACAACGAAACTCTATCCAGCGAATTTCTCTATTTAACGAATTTTTTGTAGGAACGGTCAATTTTTTTCATGATTACATTAAAAATAATCTACATATAGGGAAATATATATCTCCATTTAACGAACTTTTTCAAAAATGTTCTTTTATATGTTCTGTAAACACTTCAAATTATTTGTAGAGTAAATTTTTTTCATTGATTTCTCGTTTATAAGTCATAGCTACATAGCATCCTCTACTTTATAAAGTAGAGGATGTCCAAAAAAAGGCATTCAACCCCCCCCCCAAAAAAAAAAAACATTTTTGCATGTTATACTTGATTTTGTTTTAGCCAAAGTGAGCTTGCATTCTTGGAAAAGAGTTTGCTTGCTATTGGAACGATTTGCAATAATCACAAAGCATCCTAAAAGATAAAACTATTCCATTGTCGTCTTCAAAATGGTGTTTATTTCTTGGTTTGGATAGTAAGTCAGCAATAAGGAAGGGGGAGGGGGCAATTGCAGAAAAGATTGTTTTTTTTCAGCAAGTTTTCATTTACCTAAACTAACTCTCATTAATTTTAGAGTTTATGTTTGTTGTTTGTGGCGACTTGGAACAGTTTTTGTTGTGAGAGATCATTTGAATGAAGAATTGTTACTAAACGTCATCTATGCTGGTGTTATCTTCTACTGCATCCGCATAAAAATGCCTTTGGGATAAGCATAACACTTTCTTATAAAGTACAAAATTTTTTGCCGTTTTCTATTCAATGAATTTCTTGACTGAACGATGGATTTCGTTTATAGAGACTCGATTGTATTTGTAAATATTTTTTGAAACATTCAGATATATGGAATAGAAGAGTTTTGGGATTGGTGCATCCAACTAGTTATTTTCATGATTTCATTATAAATATTTAAAATTAAAAGTTTTTTTTTTCTTTTTTTGCTAATAAATTTGAAAGTGATTTAACTTAAAGTAAAATTAAATGTAGCTTAAGGTAAAACAGTATTAAATAATTAAAACATGAAAAAAATCATTAAATAAACCTATGTTTGGAAATAACTCTTCAACCATTGGTATATTCGTAAGCTTATTTATGTTTACATTATTAATGGAAGCTATGTATTTCTTTGTGAAATTACTTTACAATTATAAAATAAACATATTGATAAATGTGTAAAATTTGTTCCATAAATTATCTGCATTTCATTGTACAAATTATTAGCAATTATCAGCATTTCATTGTAATTACTAGCCATTATCAGCATTTCATTGACAAATAAGCAGAATATTTAAATGTTTGAAGTACATTTTTTATTCAATATTATTAATATACACATACAGGGCTTGAACTTTGGCATGGGATGGCTGGATTCATGCCTTAAAATATCTTATGGCCAAGACATTCCTGTTTCAAAAAAAAAAAAAAAAAAAAATCCCTTTTTGAATCTTTTTTTTCTTCCTTTTTTTCTGCTATTTTATTCTGCGACTAATTGGAAAATTTCCCTTTTTGTTTTAGTGACATTCTGCTGAAATTAATAATTATTTTCCTGTGTCCAGCTGAAAAATTTGTGTTTTTTCTCTGTTACCTGCTGATGATTTTCATGATATTTGCTTGTGACAGGCTAACAAATTTCACAATATTTTACTGTAAATGACTGATGAATTTCGTTATATTTTCCCACTGTCCAAGTTCCCTCAAACTTAAAATTTTTTCAGACCGATTGACTATTTAAAAAAATTTATTTTTGCTATGGTGGACAAAATCAGCGATATTTTTTCTATGGCTGATTTCCGTATTTTGTGAATTTCTTTTTCTAATTTCTTTTGTCTCTTTTGCCGAAACAAGAAATTTCTAAAAGGGCAGTAATGGTCACTCGAGTCTGAGCTCTATCTAATTAGCCTGGAATCAGCACTAAACAAAATGAGATTAGATCTTGTGTTGCACATTGGGAAAAAAAAAAAACATGATTTTTTTTTTTTTTACAATTAATGTTTTAGTATTAGATTTTTTTTCATTTTTTGAAATCATCGCACATTTTGTAATCAATCGGCTTGATAATCATACTTCTTTTTTCATTTAAAAGATTATCTTTCATACGATGTTTATGTTTGGATTTTTTTTTTCCCCCATATCTCATAATTTGCATCTGCCCATTTTGTACCTTTTTATTTTCTTCTTTATTAAAAATAATATTTTGATTTCCTATTCAAATAAAAATTCTTCTAAATTTAAAGAATTTTGTAAAAAAATAATAATAAATAAATGAATAAAATGAGGACATCCATTGTCCAAAGCAAGATGTTTAAATGTTTCCCATTGAGTAAATGAAAATCAGCATAAACATTATATTTTTGTGATGATCAAAACATGACTCATGTAATAAGAGTCACATACTACATACGTCATGGATTTCCTGGACCAATAATAAACAAAATAAAATGCAGACACCACAAGGTCCATTCTCAATCGATAACATCAACTGCTTTCCAAATGATTGAAAAAAAAAATGGCAAACTTTAAGGAAACACATTTAGAAACAATAAATAGTTTATGTGCATAGTTCACAGAAATTAGGACATGACCTTTTTTAATAAACCATTTCTCATGGAATAGAGGAAACCTACTGATTATGTCCTTTTCAGAATTTCATATGGATTTAAAATTCCATTGCATAGAAGAACATAATTCAATTAGCTAAAATGTCAGAAATTACAGTATTGACGATAATTCCACTAAGTAGTATACAATCACCGCAGGATATTGACAATACAATCATCTAAATGCATTATTCTTGCAAGTAAATTAAAAATGAATGCCCATCAGATTTTACAAAATAAAAAAAAAATAAAAAAAAATGTAACTTACAAAAGATTCTAACCCACACAAAATCGAATAAAATCTAAATTAAAATACTGATTTAGCAACTCAATTATTAATTGTCCATAACACTGAG
This sequence comes from Maratus speculifer, assembly GCA_964019185.1. Lineage (NCBI taxonomy): Eukaryota > Metazoa > Arthropoda > Arachnida > Araneae > Salticidae > Maratus > Maratus speculifer. The sequence goes on from OZ025290.1 coordinate 200,467,143, forward strand.
TGAAAATTGAAAAATAGATATGATATATATAAGGCTTGATTCTTTTCGTTTGTTTTAATTAAAATAGACATTTTGGATAATTATCTTGAGTTGTTGATTTAAATTATTTCAATGGAATTTTGTCATGCTGGTATAAATTAAATATTTAAATGGCATGTAAAAAATTATAGTTTTTTTAAAATTTCTTCCTTCTCATATAGTTTAACTCCCCTGCATTTACAAATGTTACGAGGAAAATTCTCTCTGCCTGGGAAAACCTGAATTTCAAGCCCTGATAGTCAAAGATATATAGTTTCTGTAAATTATATTCCAATACATTTAAAAGTTGTAATGGTGTGTGAAACACGTTTGCAATTTATTATTTGAGATAGCATTGCATAAAGAAATAAACAAACATTCACCATAACTAAAAACATATTTAGTACCGGATATCCGAATCCGGCAGGGAAATCGGATAAAATCGGATATCGGATATCCGGTATCCGATATCCGGCAAAATCAATATCCGTTGCATCCCTAATATTATGCAATATTTAAATCATAGGTTAATCCTTGTTTAATTTCTTAGATACGCTTAAGATTATGACAATTACTACTGTCAGATGAAAAAAAATTTCAAGATTGAGCCCCTCCCGAAAGGAAATCCTGGCTACGGGCCTGCTCAGGAGGAGATACCAAAAACAACCAGATGAAGAACTAAAAATAAAACAACAAATAGTATTTAAAAGAGAAAGAGCCAAACTTAAGAAGCTCATCAACAAAACAAAATTAAAGACATGGAAAGACTACTGCAGCAAAGTAACGGACACATACGGCTCGCAATACAAAAATGCAAGCAATAAAAACACGGGCCCTGCTAAACTTGTCAATATACTCCCACCACAGCAATCAGTAAACATTAAAGATACACTGACACACTTTTTAGACAATCTATACATAACAGACCAGAACACCCCCCACAACATAACAACAGTAAATAAAAAAAAAGAAGATGCAAAACCACCAGTAGTTACGAAGGCGGAATTAAATAGAATAATCAGAAACATCAAACAAAACAAAGCACCAGGTTATGACTTCATTGACTATAACTTAATTAAACGCATAAACAATGCCGCCCCGCAACTACTGCTCACACTTCTCAATACATGCTTAAAATTTGAATACTTCCCCAAGTCATTTAAAATCGGAATAGTGGTCCTCTTTCACAAGCCGGGTAAAGACCCTGCAAACCCTAAAAACTACAGACCGATATGCCTACTACCGGCAATAAGTAAGATTTTAGAACGCATAATACATGGTAGAATAAACTACCATCTTAATAAAAATAAATACTGGAGCGATAAACAATATGGCTTCAAGCAGGGATTCTCCACGGAACACGCACTGGACAATCTAATTAAAACAATAAAAGAAGACAAAGCTAACAACTACCAAACACTCTTAATAGCCATGGACATCAAAGGGGCTTTCGACAACATACGCTGGCCAATACTAATAGATAATATAAAACAATCTCCCTGCCCGGGTTATTTAATAAACTGGGTAGTGAGTTTCTTACAACAAAGATACGTTTCACTAGAGGAAAATGGGATCAAAATCACAAAACAGACATTCGGCGGCTGCCCCCAGGGAAGTTGCCTGGGCCCGCTTCTATGGCTATTAATCGCAGAGACAGCATTAAAAAAAACACTGGGGAAAAAATGCCAGGATACAGGCATTCGCGGATGACTTTATTCTGATACTCAAGGGCAGAACAAAAGATAAACTTAGAAGACTCGCAAATAGAATACTCAAAGCTTTTAACGAATGGATAGAGGCTAATGGCCTAACGCTGAATAAAGAAAAAACAGAGCTACTATATCTAAACAGGGGACATATGAGGAACCTACCTCCAGAAAACACCAATGTAATAGAGGGCATAGAGTTAAACGGTCAATCTCTAAATGTGAAAGAACATATCAAATATCTGGGAGTGATATTGCATAAAAATCTAAACTGGGTACCTCACTGCGCAACACAAACAGGCAAAGTTAGAACAAACTTCAAAAACCTGGCCTATATGGCGGCAAAGGGCTGGGGACTAAAACCTAACATAATCAAGATATGGTACACAACAGTAGTGGAAAAAACGCTAACTTATGCGGCCCCAATATGGGGGCACGAGCTCAATAAAAGGAGCAAAGAGATACTCTCTAGTTGTCAAAGGCATTTTGCACTGGCCATAGTCAGGGCTTATAGAACGGCCCCCACCTCGGCACTTCTGGTACTCTCGGGCCTGATTCCAATCCACCTCAAAGTCAATTACGAGGCAGCCTATGGAACAATCGCAAGACTTAGAAAAAACACAAAAATACACAACAAGGTCCTGCACCAACTTGAATATGAAAAGAAAATCAATATATGGGCAAATAACCCAGCCGAAATAATTGAACCAAGGATTGGATATAACATGCACGAAGTAGTCACCTACACGGACGGTTCCAAATTGGAATCAGGCGCTACAGGTTCGGCCTTTGTAGCATACAAAAATAACCAAAAAATAATGACATGGTCAGTGCCCCTAAGAGAATGCAACAGCGTTTTCCAGGCCGAACTACTGGCAATACAAAAAGCAGCGGAATGGGGCAACACAACAGGTGAGCCATACAGCATAAGCTCGGATTGCAGATCAGCCATAGAATCACTAAAGAAGCCATTTAATGTCAATGAAACAGTAGATAAAATACAAAACTTAATTAAAGAATCCAACAATAAGTTTAAAATCAGCTGGGTCAAGGCGCACGTGAGCATCCAAGGAAACGAGGATGCAGACGAGTTAGCCAAAATCGCAGCGGAAAACACAAATAACAAAAACAAATACTATATGAAAAAGCCAATCTCAAAACTGAAACGGACACTCAAAGAGCTAACAATGAAACAATGGCAGTTCGAGTGGGATTACGGGGATACAGGCAGGGAAACACATCAGTACTTTCCAACAGTAGGTGAAAGCAGGCTCATAAGTGACTTTTTACTCTCACAACTCTATACAGCACATGGAGCATTTCCAGCGTATCTCCACAGATTTAATAAAGCGGACACTCCGGACTGTGCATGCGGCACGGAGGGTACGCCTAAACATTATCTCCTCCACTGCCCACTCACCCAACAGTACCACCTGGTAAACATAACAGCAAATAATGATAAACTGTGGCACGAACAATTAGGTAAAAACAAACACGTACAAAATAAAGCAAAAACAGTAATCAGGTGGCTCCAAGATAACTGCGATAGTATCACAACATTAAAGCAAACAAACACATAAAACAGAAAGCCCTCTCATTTTGATAACCTGTATATGTTTTATGTCCTTTAGCAGTGTGCGGTAGTCGCACAACATCAGCTGTAACCATGGCCCGCAATAGGAGCCCCGCAACATATGAATTGCATGCACAACGAATATCAACAACGGTTCAGCAAGTTGTGCAATATGACATAGTAAGAAGCTTCAAACGCCCCCGACACTGCTTGTCCGTCCACTGTGTTGTGTTATAAAAAAATAAAAAAAAAAAAAAAATATATATATATATATATATATATATATATATATATATAAAAGGTCTAAAATCCCCTAATACCAAAAAAAAAAAAAAAAAAAAAAAAAAAAATTAAAAACTGCTTTTATTTTAAGTTTTTTTATTTATTATTTTAATTTTTTTTAACTCTTTATTTAACTATTTTTTTATTTTATTATTACCTAGAAGAATTATCTTTTAGATATCTTTTAGAAAATTTTAGAATCTAATTTTTATTTATTTAATTATTTATTTTTGACAGCTCGCCTCTTTATTTGGTGCAGTAGGACTCTGTCCGCACAAAATACCGGACCCGCTCTAATGGGGCAACCCAGGGAGCCAGTTTTTCTCGGTGGGGTACGGTAGAAAGGTGGGTTCTTGTCTCTCTCTCTGCAACGCTCTCGTTTGCCTTGCTATTTGGCGCAAAAATTTTCCTCCATCAGCGGTACGACTTAGCTTTTCGGCCATTTTCTGTTTTTTTTTTTTTTTTTTTTTTTTTTTTTTTTTTTTTTTTTTGTTTAATTCCCTCAAAATTTTTCCAACACTCAGCTAAGTTCAGTACCATTGTTTAGGCTCAAAAACATCCAGTCCCATTTCGTCTGGTAAGATGAGTACAAGGTGTGCGGCAACAAATCACAAAGTTAACCCAATGTGCAATAAACCACAAAGATTATCAACAAAGCACTTAACCTAAACAGCCGACCCGGGTACTTGTCTTAGTGGTTCGCCACTTTGCCGGCAAAAATTACATCATGTACGCTAATGGCGCCTGGTGCATGTAAAATCCGTCGTGGGTGCAAAGTCCTCCAAGTTACCTGTGAATTATACCTCTGGAGGTGCCTTGCCAGGTGAAGGTCTCGTCATCTGATCAAGGCTCTAAATTACGAGACCATCTTGCGAAGCCAATTACAGTTCAAACCACAAACAGGCGAAACAAAGTATGCTCGACGACAAGCAAGTACTGCAGAAATGATGGCATGCGTAGCAAAGAAATCAGGTTTATTGCCGCTACGCGGCAATTAGGCGGTCGACCGCCCCGATACCAGGTATCTAACCCGTTAAGCTGAGATAACTCGGCAGGTAGGGGCCTGGCCATCGGTTAGAAAGAAAGAAAAAGGGGACATGTGCCTCGGACGCCATAACGAAAGGCAAAAGGGCGGCAGCTAAAATTTTGTTTGATTTTATATATACTATTAAAAAGAAAAAAAAATAAAACTAAGTGTACGATGTCGATCGGGATCCATATAAATTTAGCTTTTGTTATTATTAACAATTACTAAAGATATAAATTAATCTAGAATTTTTACAGAATTTCATGCTATCAATGTAATGAAGGAGCGAATAAAATAAGTAAATTGATTTTGTGTATCAATTTGATAAAATCTAAAATAATGATTAAAATCAGTGTATGTTATATATTAAGATATTGAAGCAAAAGTTAGAAAGAAACTATTATAATGTCAAAGTAATCTTCCATGTTGGGGAAGTATAAAATTGCAGCTTACGTCTGCTTGTTTCTTAATTTAATTAATTTTGTAAATATGGTTTTCTTTTATTAATAACTTGTAAATAAATATGATTAATCGAGACATTATCTCAGTCTGTTTTATTTAGTGATAAGTTTATATGTGTCATCTTTTCTAGGAATAATTTCCTTGTGGCATATATTTGTTACATTTTTCTTTTAGGGTTACAATTGATTTACAATGAAAATCTTCTTATAGTCCTATTATAAATATTTCTGATAGATTTTTTTTTTTTAGGGGGGGGGGGGGGCAAACTTATTTTAAATTGTAATTTTGCGAAAACTTTATAAGTGATAGGGCCCTTGTAAATAATCACAACGAAAACTTGTATATTTATTTTAATTAACATTAAATAATTAACCTATTTAGAGCGAGGGTTACTCTCTTAAAATGTTAGCCAAAAAGTAACTCAAGTTGAGCCAAAATTTGCTCATCTCACGTTTTGAAAGGCATCTTCTCATATAAATAGTTGAAACAACTCATGTGAGTGAGTTGTTTTTTAAACAATTTAAATCAAAATGAATTATTTACATAAGCAATCTAACTCAAGATGAGAAAAGCATTTTAAAAAAACAACTCATTCACGACTCAATAAATTACAGCTCTTTCCTGAGAAGCCAAATCCACTCTTTCGTTTTAAGTGTGTATTTTTAATTATTTTTATCTCGAGATGTCTTATCACTAGAATTTCTTTTGATGTACGATCACAATGATTTGTCATTTTAAGTAAATTAAAATTGTACCAAAGTTACTTTAGGTGTGGTTAGGAAATGTTTGGATAGAGTATGTAAAATTTTAACCCGTTATAAAGAGTGTGTTTAAATGTATCCAGCAAACTGCAAAATTACTAGTAATTCGCTTAAGAAAAAAAAAAAAAAAAAAAAAAAAAACTTTTGTGTTGTTATATGTTCCTGTGGCAGTATTAAACATTCAAAATGCATTAGGTCAATGTTTAGAGAATCTAAAGAAATTTTGTTCTATGATTTTCTTGGGGGAGAGGGGGGGGGGCGTAAAATCCGAGAACACTGTTTCCCACTGGCACAAAATATCATTTTATAATTAGCGCATGAAGCAAAAATATGAAATGATATAAAATACAACTCAAGATTACCTTATTTTTTTTATAAGAAGACCAAAAATAACTTTTGTTAAGTTGGTAATACTTTATTATTGATCTTATTTTTAAAAAAACCTACTAAAATTTTTATCATTGCTAAATATTGTAAGAAATTGTTTCTCCAAGGTAACTCTCAGATCCAAACTGCATTTTTTCACACATTTTTTTTATCCGAACAGGTGCTCTTATTTTAAATTTTATAACTGAATAGTATTTTCCTCTTTTCGATAAACTCAGAAATACTTTTAGAACATGTTGTCAATTTGGCATTTCCAACTGAATTTACGTGCGGTGATAGTGCAAGTGAGGCAAAAAAATTACCGCCATGAGACAGCAACCTGCCTTAAGATTTAATTCGTTTATCGGAAAATAGAAATAAAAACATTTGATCATAAATCTCTACAGTAATTACGATTGCAATTGTCATGCTTTTATGTTTAAAACTTAGTCAGAAAATATGTCTGAAAGTTTTTTGTTGTTATGCAAGACAAAAAATATCTTTTCGAGAATCGGCCTAAATGTCTATTTAAGTTCTTTATTTTCTGCGTTTGGCAACATATATTTTCTTTATATATTTACAAATTCATTTTCATTAGTATATATAATACAATGAAGATTTGAAACTAGAAAAGTCCTGAAAATTTTCACCATAATTTTCAATAATATATTCAACTGTCTTCGGGATTTATTATTGTTATTATTATTATTATTAGGGATTTTTTTTTATTTCCAGTCCATATTTTCAAGCAATCTTGAATCAAAGAATATGAAAAATATTATTTTTTCTTTTAAAAGAAATGTTTTCAAAAATAAATATTTTTGCAAATAGCAAAGATGATTTAATTTCTTTTCTGTAGAATTCAAAACTTTTTAAACAATTTAAAAAGAATTACATTTTTTAGAAAATATATCGATCTTCAAACATGATTAATATTTAAAAATTTTAAATTAAAATTTATATTTTTAAATCGAAATTAACTTTTTTTTTTTGGTATATTTACCCATTATAGGTAGCATAGGGTAAATCTTGCAAGCGTTTTAAAAATCGAAAAAAATGACGGATTTACACGTTTCAGATACTGGAGATTCCAAAAGACATTTTTATTTCCAGAAAAAAAATTTGCCGCCTGTCTGTATGTCTGTAAACGCTCTATCTTCCGAACAAATTGAAATAGAGACTTGAAACTTTGTATGTTCTTAATATGTAAGAATGGAACGAAGCCTATTTAATATCACTAACCTCGATTATTCGGAACTATTTTTTCAGATCCGTGAAAAATTCGTTCTGTTGAAAAGTACATAAAGTTTTTCGAAATTTTGTATTTTAATTAGTGGATGTAAAAGGGAATAAAATAACACAAATTTTGCATAAAGAATGAAGTCGATCGGATTCTTTGTTGCCGAGAAATTTGTAATCCTGTTTTCCACATTCTTCGATTTTTCATAACCCTGTATTTCATTCAAATTTCAATTCAAAGATATATTTTAATTGAAAATGAGACCCTTAATGAATATGTTCTGTAAAAATATTAATAGCGATAATGAGCGTATATTGACATAATCTTTGTAAGTGCAACTTAAGGTTATTCTCAAATTCCCAGCTAAACAACGTGAAATTTGACACACTTTCTGACTCATTTTTCTTTATAAAGGCATAAAATTGACAGGTCTGATGATTGAAGTAATTTGGAATCGAATAGCATTTTCCATTTTTTAAATAAAGAAATAACTTTTAGATTTATAAGCTATTTATAATCACTTGATGACAAGTTTTTCTTCTCCCCAGTACTATTGAGTCTTGAAATTCGATTCAAAATGACATCTTTAGCAGTATCTTCTCAAAGATTTTTTGTCTTTTACGAAAAGTGGAAAATTTCATTCGATTACATAGTTTCTGAGTAAGAACGTCTGCCAATTTATGTGTTTCCGAAAAGAAATTAATTCAGAAATGTGTCAGAAAATAGCTAAATTGGATCAGAATAACAATTTACTGAAAAATACGGGGTCATCTATAAAAAAAGTCTTCCGCTGCTAGAAAGAAACAAAATATAATAACCTAAAAAGAACTATTGCAAACGATACAGCAATGTTTTAACTACATCTCCACATTAGAATCAACGGAATCAAAACGCTTGTCACAACGTGGGATAAGTTTTTGAGTCCAGTGTCATACAAGTCTGCCACCTGGGAATGGAGCCGGGAATTTGTTACAGTTGTCAGCTCACGTCTCATCAACAGTAAAAATCTTGTTGAGGTATTCATTTCCTTCATCGTAATATCGCTACAGAAACATCAATGCTGCTTTCCCACGTTTGGTTTTGTGTTAAGGTGTAAGTTGATTAGGCACCCACCAGGCGCAGTTTCCAGATAAACAGGTGTTTCGTGGTGGTTTTCTGCATTGTGAATCTTTTTCGCGCTGTTTTAGAGCGATATCACGATGAGGGTAACGAGTACTTCAACAGGATCCAGTTCAATTGGATCCAGCTTTCCGTGTAATTATGTTTTGTTTCTTTTTAAATGCCGTGGAAAACTCGTTTTTTCGATGACCCTCGTATTTCAAAATCTACTTTTTTATAGTTTCAAAAGTTAGAATTTTTTTAATCAACTTTTTTTAAAATTCTAAATTGCATCAAGTTTTATGAATCTTTGTTTGAATGTTGAAAAGTCTTAAATGTCTAAGAAATTATTAATGCTGCTATTGAGTATTTTCTGGCTTGTGAACACATAGTAATTTAAAGTATACTGTAAGATTATACAATTAATACTTATGTTTTTTTCTCTGATTTTTTGTACGAGCAGGACCTGGCCATAAACTGTGAAAATATAAACGGGCCGGGGTCAGGTGAAACTTTTAATACCCAAGCCGAGCCGTGCTGAGCCCGTGCCTAGAGATTCCTGTCCATATAGACCTTTAGCATGTCCCACTGGAGGGACATGCTAAAGAGACGGTCACCACATGCGCGAAATTTATTCTGCGAGCCATGTTTTTATTAATTTTTTGACCAACAATCATTTTCAGGGAATTTCTTTATCTCTCTTGATCATTTTCCCCTTTGTTTTAAAACATTGTGAAGTCTTTGGCAAAAAAATGCAAATTTCTATATGTTTTTTAGTTCTGAATCTCTAAATTAAAATTAAACCTTTTAAAGTAAAAAAAAAAAAAAAAAATCGAAATAATTATTTAATAGAATTAATTTATGTTTGTTTTAAGACGCCTACCAAAATAAAAAGATTTTTTGTTACTTTTGGGGAGTTATGAAGGGGGGGGGGGGCAAATTGAAAATTTTCAAAGGGGCGCAGTTTTTACTTCGCTGGTGCCCCCCCAAAACTTTAGGTCACGCTACGCCTATGAATAATATGCAAGTTTGAAGCCCTGACAAAATTTCCTCTTTCCATTAGAAAATGTCAAAGTTCTAGACTGCGAATGCCATTTTTCATAAAAAGTGAAATGCTAATGTGTTTCGAGTGCAATATCTCTGGTAAGCAAAAGCATCCCAATTTTTTTTGGCATAAACTGTTATTATAATACTACTTGCTTATTAAAATTTAGTTATTTCCATAGGTCATTGTTATTTTAATTGTTATGTTGTCACAAAATGCAATCAAAATGACGTTTTTGTTTATTTTCCGCACTTAATATATTACTTAAGCAATAGTATTTCCAAACTTTTTCTTATATAATATGAAAATGTACTACTAGGACAAGCTAAATAATATAATACAGCATCGCGATAATGTTGTTGTTAGCAGATATAATCTGTTAAATATTCAAAATTTCAAAATCTGTAACATTTAAATTAGTGTTATCTCAAAAAAGCGTCCGGTTGATTAAAACAAAATATAGCGTGCAGTATTTGAACATATGTACAAAAACATGGAAAAGAAAAAGAAGTGGGTTCTCGTGATATTTTTAGGGAAAAAAAAGACAAAAAAAAAAAAAAAAAAAAAAGGGCAATGTCGATGATTACATTTTTTCCCAATCATAAAATGAAAAAACCTATTTCTCTTTCCTCTTTCTATGTTTTTTCCCAATGAGAAAAAGGAACATACCCTTTTTCTTTCCCCTTCCGAAAGAGAAATGCCGTATTTCATTGTCTGATAGGGGGAAAATGCGATCATTAACATAGATTTTTTTTTTTGCAACTTCAACCAATTTATTTCTTAAAAATATGACGAACCCTCCCCCCCCCCCCCCCCGCGTTTCTTTTTCTTTTTCTATATTTTTGTTCATGGGTTCAACTACAACATGCTATATTGTTTTATTTAACCGTGACGCTTTTTTTAGAGAGCACTAATTTAAATGTTGCAGATTTTGAAAATTTGAATGTTTATCTGCTAACAGCATCAATATATCGACACAATATTACATTATTTAGCTTGTCCTAATAGTACACTTTTATATTCTATAAGAAAAAGTTTGGGGTACTATTGTTTAAATAAAATATTAAGTGTGGAAAATGAACAAAAACGAATGAACGAAATGAACAAATGCACTTTGTGAAAGTAACAATGCCAAATGGAAACAAATATACTTTAATAAGCAGATTACTAACAGTTTATGCCAAAAGAATTTTAGGATGTTGTTGCTTACCAGAGATATAGCACTCCAAACATATCTACATTTCATTTTTCATGAAAAATGGCATCCACAGCCTTGAACTTTGACATTTTCTATAGGGAAGAGGGAATTTTGTCAGGGCTTCAAAATTGCCCATTATTCATTAAATATGATTTACTTCAAAACAAAAAAAAATATCAAGCCAATTAAAAAATACAACAACAAAATTAAAAAATAACAATCAAAACATAATTTTTTTTTGTCTGAATTTCAAAATAATGGCTCTTAAGCAAATAGTATTTGTCTCCTGGTAATTGTTAGCAGAGCCATAAAAAAGTTGTTTTAAATAAGACATTTTAAATGTATAGTTTTAAGTCTGACGTAATTTTCATAAAATTTTTTTTTCTCTTGCTAGAAATGAAATATTTTTATTTGATTTATCTTAAAATTGGCAACATACTTTAAAAGATCATCTATAAATGTGAAACAAATGCTTCGTGGTAATATGTTTTTAATTTTATACTGGTTCTCTATATTATTTGGTCATTTCAAATGAGACAATTTCCTTCACACTGCAAAAAATAATTATTAGCTTTAAGGTATAATATTGGCGGCCTAGCTACCAGTATAACGCTACCAGTGTAAAATCTACAGTAATAAACTGTAAAATAAGCAGAAGTAACGTACCGTTAAATAGTAATATGCGGTATATTACTGCTACAGTATTTATAAGACGTTATACTACTTTTTAGTTATGGTTTATTACAGTTAATTTTACGGTATAGTACTGGCAGCTGGAGCGCCAGTATATTATACCGTAAAACTAACAATTATTTTTTGCATTTTTTACAGCTTTTAATGCATATTAATGAATTTATTACTTTAAATTTTTCTTCCCCTTTTAAAAATAACGTGTAAGTACAGTATTTATGACGTAATTTTAAATGTTTTCCTACTTTTAATATGTAGTCACTTAATTCTAATTTGAAAGTTTCTTTTTCTGTTTACAATAATCTTAATCCATATATATAAAATAAGAGATGTCTGTCTGCCTACCTCTGCTGCCTGCCTGACAGCAGATAACGCCGTAATTATAACAACCAGGTCTCTGAAATTTTTGTCACGTATGGATGTTAACACCGGAAAGTGCACTTCGCAGCCGGATTTTTAAGTTTCAGTTTTGATTTTTTTTTTTTAAATTAAAACTTACGAGGTTAGATGATATTTGCAGCTTTCCACCAATCCACAGCAACAAAGCAGCCAGGTTAGAGGCTGTTAGCAGCTAGAGCAGATGGTAAATATGGAATTTAATGACTGCATTTGACGGCTGAATGCTAGCAAATAGTTGTACTCGCATTTGTTAAATTATCCTGTTTTGATAATTTTGTTTTCCGATAGATTTAAAATCGATATTCAAAATTCATTCATGGTACCATCCAAAAAACTAGTAAATTAGGTAATTACTCTTTTTATGTTTTCTTAGGGTTTGTTCAATATGCAGCGCACGTTGCGCGCGTGCTCAGAAGATTTTGCATGGAGTAGATGTCATTGAAGAAAGGAATTTTAAAACAATTCAATTACTGCAATATTTTTGTCGTTCAAAACAGCTAAAATCAACGACTATATTTCTTTACTATTCCAAAACATGGTTTTTGTAACAGAAATACATACTTGTGGTCACTCATATAAAATTTAAAATATTCTCCAGATAATTTTTTTTTTTTTTTTTTTTTTTTTCTATTTTAGTATGAATGGAGATTTTAAATATGCGCGATTTGTTTGAAAACATCTATGGTCCCGGGCAACGCCGAGTGGAACAGCAAGTAAATTATGATTTTTTAATAAAGAATGATAACGTTATATTTGCACAGCCCCTAATCTGTGCTCGACGCAGAATTTTTCTCTCTTGTTGAATTCTTACGCCACTGACTTAAAAAAGAAGAGAAAATAAAGATTGTTTTTTGCAGCATTAATGCGATAAGAATACTACTCTTGAACGATCTGCCAATTGCGAGGCATGAATGAATGACCGCAAGTCCTCCCTACTCAAATGTTTTAGTTCTGCTTGGAAGAGTTTAAAACAGCCCTCATACATTCCATATCTCTGGAGCATTATCGAAGCTTGCAGGCACAAAAGACAATCTGTCCCACAAATTAAAATGCTTTGGCTCTGACTCATCCGAAGTATCTTTGCAGGAAACTGTTTCTTTCGCCTCTTTTTTTTATTATTATTTCAAGCGAGCGCAATCCAAATTGTTTCTAGTCCAACATCGATCTGTCATGATGTCGTATTAGTCTTCTTCAGACAATGCAGAAAATATTTTAATCTTTAAAGAAACATTATTATTGTGTGCTAACAGACCTTTTTTACCCCCACGAGCTGCTACTTTGTCGAGCATTTGCCTTTCTCTGATCTATTAGTTCGGGAGCTGTTTGAGAAGTTGAAAACTCTGTCATCAGGGAATTTAAAGAAACAAGTAAAAAAAAGTCATGCGTCAAGCATAGATTATGATGCACTTTCCAACATTTGAAGAATAATGCAACAAAACTGCACTGTTTAAAATATTACGTCTCATTTTACCATATGGAAATGTGTAACGCATTTTAAAACAAAATTTTAGATGTTCCCATTAGAGATGAGTTCGAGCTCATTTTTCAGAGCCCGGGCCCGATACAAAAAGAATACCCCCCCCCCCCCAAAAAAAAAAATGCATGATAATTAAAAACTTTCTCAAATGTGATAGCTCATTTTAAAAAAATTCTTACATAAAATTTATTCTTAAATAAAAATTTTAATTTAATCTTTTGAAAAGAGCAATTTGGTATCAAATAAAAATAAACTTAATACTCAAAAGGATTGCCATATTTTTTGTCCTTTAACAAGAAAATTTGACGGACATATTAAAGAAGTGTTATGAATAAATGGATAAAATTTGCAGAAATTACTATTTGTATGCTGAAGAATCAAACACGTTTTCAATTTCCTATAAACTGTGTACATCTTTAAGTATAATCAATCCATTTCTCAAAACAATTCCCCATGATTGACGTGAACCTAAAAATCAACGCAAATTGAAACCTTAATCTATTAGTTTGGGAGCTGTTTGAGGGGTTGAAAGCTCCAACATCCCGGATTTAAAAAAGCAAGAAACAAAAATTCATGCGTCAAGCGTAAATTATGAAACACTTTCCAGAACATGCAGAATAATGTAACAAAACTGTATCGTTTAATAAGTTTTTTTTTTTAAAAATGTGTCTAATTCAACTTTTATGATAATGCCTAGGACATTTAAAAACCCAATTCCTGCAATGTCAAATAATCGGAAAATTATTCCATTTTTTTTCAACAGCCCTGTATATCATATAATTTTTTTTATTATTTACTAACTACACGCATGTCAAAATTTAGTTCAGATACGATATACATATATACTTTAGCTTAAACTTTCCTTTCAGTAATTTCCTCTAATAAGGAGAATGGTGCATGAATACTTTTGTGCAGCTGTGTATATGAGTTATAGAATCTACAACATGCAAAAAAATGGATACATTTAAAAGCATATGCCGAATTTTAAAAAGCACATCCCAGCAATTATTACTGAAAGACAGTAATGTAACCGATTTTTTTAATATGTCCCTGTAAATGAATAATGCTATGAATGCCCTGTTGTACAGCAAACGTACAGAAATTAGCTGATTTACATAAATTTCAATGTATTTGAATTAGCGTAATCTCATTAAACACTCCCCAAAAGATTTTTTCCCATACACCATAATGGAATAGAATTCTTGTGAGAGACCATGTAAATGAACTATTAATCCTGACTTCATATACAATACCAAGCATGCTTTTGTGATCCTAAATAACCTTTGTCAATTGCATGAAAGTCCGAATACATTTACAGTCATTACAGACGGACAGTCAAACCGAATACATAAACACTTTTCAAATTTGTTGGAAAGTGTTGAAAATATATAAATCGATAGTAAAAAGTCATACAGACAAAAACAGCTACAGTGTCTCACATAAGTGATGGGACACTTGTGTTTTACAAAAGGAAATTAATCAAATAAATTAAAAAAACATGTACACATTTTTTTGTGGGTGTGTTTCATACTTAAATTTAGTAAAGATTATTACATAACATACATTTTGTCAAAATATTAAAATATTAATTTAATAAAAATACAAATGTTTAGAACGGAGCAAAAAATAGCTCACATAAGTGGTGGGCCACCATTATATATGCAACAAAAATCGTCTGAAATAAGCAATAAAAATATTTTTTGGTGTTTTATTTTTACTTAAAAGCAATTGGCAATAATTTATAAAATCGTCTGCAGTATTTCTCTCCAGTTTGTTTTGGAATTTTTGTGTTTTTTAGCTCTGTGTAGCCATGAATGCTAAACGAAAAGAAACTTCGCCTGAAATTCGAAAATTAGTTATTAATTTGCATATTGAACGTGGAAAATCTATTAGAAAAACTGCTGAAACAGTTAACTTGAGTCGTTCAACAGTTTTCAATATCATTAAACGATATAAAAAGAATCATATGATTCAGGATAAAAGAAGACCTGGCCGACCATCAAAGCTATCCAATGGAATAAAGCGAATTATCGTTCGAAATATTAAAAAAAATCCCAGAAATAATGCTTCAAAAGTTGCTGCTGATTTACAAGCATTATATGGAATAATTGTTAATCCTGAGACTATTAGAAGGGTAATTCGATCTGCTGGACATCACGGTAGAGTAGCCAGGAAAAAATTCTTCATAAGTGAAAAGAATAGAAAACTCAGACTAGCTTTCGCAAAATCCAACATAAATAAGAATTCTGATTACTGGAATAAAGTTATATTTGCTGATGAGAGTAAATTTAATATATTTGGTTCTGACGGTAGAATCTTGGTGTGGAGAAAACCCAGGGAAGAATTTCGCAAACAGAACTTGGTACCAACAGTAAAACATGGTGGAGGAGGAGTTATGGTATGGGGATGTATGTCGTCCGCTGGAGTTGGTAATCTTGTTTTTATTGACAGTATAATGGATCAGTACAAGTATATTGATATTTTAAAGCAAAATTTGAAATCTTCAGCACGAAAATTGAACCTTCATAACGATTTTAAATTCTACCAGGACAATGACCCCAAGCACACTGCTCTGAACGTTAGACTCTGGCAGCTATATAACTGTCCTGAAATAATAAAAACACCATCACAATCTCCAGACTTAAATCCCATAGAGAATATTTGGCAAGAATTGGAATCAAGAATTCGCAAAAACACCATTTCTTTAAAACAACAACTAAAGTCGATGCTTCAAGAAGAATGGGGTAAAATCACTCCAGAAATCACAAAAAAAATTAGTCGGATCTATCCCAAAAAGATTAAATCATGTTTTAAAAGTAAAAGGAAATCCAACAAAATATTAAAACCTTTGAAAAAGTAAAAATTTTGGATAAATATTTGATGGAAAAGTAAATGTCCCATCACTTATGTGAGCCATTTTTTGCTCCGTTCTGAACAACTGTATTTTTACTAAATTAATATTTTAATATTTTGACAAAATGTATGTTATGTAATAATTGTTACTAACTTTAAATATGAAACACACCCAAAAAATTTTTGCACATGTTTGTTTATTTATTTTATTGCAGTTTCTTTTTATAAAGCACAAGTGTCCCATCACTTTTGTGAGACACTTGTTGTGAGACACTTTTGTGAGACACTAGTTGTGAGTAGGTTTGACCAGCTAAAAATATGTGTAATTAAATTAATCATTATAAAATAGCTATAATGTTTTACCATCATCGCAGATATTGGTCCCTTTTACATAATTTAATATTTACAATTATTATTCTGTATTTACCGAAAAATTATCCTAGCATAATAATAAAAGTGCATGATATTATATATTTCTTACATTTAAATGACATTTGATAAAAAATATAAATTTCATTTACAATGCAAGCAAATTTCGAATGGATACGAGTATAATCTAAGTTTTTAAAAACTGTTACATTTAATTTAAAATTTTACAAAAGAAATAATAATAGTAATAATAATATTCGTTTTCATAATTTACGGATTGAATTTTTAAAGTTGAATAGCTGAAATTTTTAAAAATTGATTTTGATTTTAATAAATGCCTCTTGTTTCTGCTATTTTTTATAAGAAACTATATATATATATTTTTTTTTAAGTTGTTGTGTTTATATTAACTGCGTATAGATGGCACCAAATCCAAATTGAAGAGCAAAGCACAAAGTTTCGTAATCGATTACTAAAAACATCGAACTAAGAATCTATCATATAATAATGACTAAAACTGCTACCGAGTTATACTTTTAATAAAGATAATGTATTTTAAAAGTTTAAAAACTTCAAAAAAATATAAATTTCGTTTACAATGCAAGCAAATTCCGAATGGATATAATCTAAGCTTTTAAAAACTGGTACGTTTAATTTAAAATTAATTTTACAAAAGAAATAATAATAATAATAATAATTTTGGTTTTCATAATTTATGGATTGAATTTTTAAAGTTGCATAGCTGAAGTTTTTAAAAACTGATTTTGATTAAAATAAATGCTTCCTGTTTTTGCTATTTTCTATAAGAAACTACAATTAAAAAAAAAAAAGTTGTTTTGTTTATATTAACTGCGTATAGATGGCACCAAATCCAAAACTTAAAAACAAAACACAAAGCTTCATAATTGATGACTAAAAGCATCGAATTAAGATGGTTTGGTTTGGTTTATTTTTGTCGTCCGATTATCTGCGCTAGGGATATAGGACCAGAGGGGGAGTGCTCTTCGTCGGGGTCTTTCTAAGGGAACCTAACCCGTATTTACGCAAGGTTCGAAGTAAACCACGAAAACTCCGAACGGTTAGGCCGACAGCCGCGATTGGGTTCGAACCCAGCACCTGCCGTCTACCAGTTGAGAGGTCTGTACCTCTCGGCCACTGGTGGGGCCGCATCGAATTAAGAATCTATCATATATCTATGACTAAAACCACTGCCGATCCATACTTTTAATAAAGATAATGCATTTTAAAATTTTAAAAACTTCAAAAGAATATAAATTTCGTTTACAATGCAAACAAATTTCGAATGGATATAATCTAAGCTTTTAAAAATTGGTAGATTTTAAAAATTGATTTTGACTTAAATAAATGCCTCCTGTTTCTGCTATTTTCTATAAGAAACTACATTTTTTTAAAAAAGTTGTTTTGTTTATATTAACTGCGTATAGATGGCGCCAAATCCAAATTTAAAAACAAAACACAAAGCTTCGTAATTGATGACTAAAAGCATCGAACTAAGAATCTATCATATATCCATGACTAAAACCGCTGCCGAGTCATACTTTTAATAAAGATAATGTATTTTAAAATTTAAAAAACTTCAATATTTAATTTTAATGTTTTGTGAAATCTTCAGAAATTGAGTTTTATTTTACTAATTATTATTATTATTATTGTAATAAATACTGCTGTTTATTTTTAAATTCAAATTTGTGAAAAATTAAATATCAAGTAAAAAAAAAAATCATTTGTATTTGTAGAAATTTATTGCTATTTTTAAAATGTGCTTTTCTACAATACAAACTCTTGAATAATAAAATCTTCATCCTATTTGTTTGTATGAAATATTATGAAAATGAAATGCAAGAGAAAATTCCGTCGTTTTTAACGGGGGTTGCATACTAATAATAATAATAAAATGTAATATATCAAATTATAACAACCATCTGAAAAATGATTTTTTTTTTTCAAAGACTAAAATTTAAGACTTAAATAACTTCTATATTAGAGAAAAAATATCTTTTTCCTCCTTTTTTTTTTAACAATATAGTTTATTTTACAGTTAAAATTAATAACATATATTAAAAGTTATTTACTAAAACACGTATTTCTATACACACAGGGCCGTAGCAAGAAGTGAACAATGGTGGGGGGAGGGGGTCAAGAGAATGCGGAATGTCTGTCTCTCTCTCTATCTGGGGCTAAAAGAGAAATTAGTGCATATTCACACTGTAGGTATTATGTTTCTTACAGTCTGTTTCAAATTTATAAGACCACAACATATTTTGTTATTTAAGTAATTAAAGAAATATTTCAATCAAAATAAAGAATACTCAACGTTAGTAAACAAATTTTTAGTAAAATGCAGCAATTTACACAAATGAAATTAATTCGGAAAAAAAAAATAGAACATCAATATAACAAAAAAGTGTCAAAAAGAACTGTTACAAAATTATATGACCACCTGTGGGAAAGGCAATTTTCTGAAATTTTTAGTAAGATATTACTCCACCATTTCTCTGAATAGCTTCAAACACACGATTTGGCAAAGAGTTATTTAGTTTTTAAAGTAACGATTATGAAATATTGTCCCATTTTTCCCATAATGGTCATTTCTAATTCATATGTTGAGTGATATTGTTTTGTTATTTTCAAACACTTGCGAGACAATTAACCTAACAAAATTTCTATGGGTTTTAGATCAAGCCTTCGACTTGGCCAAGGTAAAATATGAATCATTTCTTTTTTAAGCTACTCTTTTTTTTATTTCGATGATGACAGGAAGTATTATCTTGTTGAAACTATCATCTTGCACCTCCTAAAAATGGTTCTAAGGGCATCAGGCTTCGAAAATGCATCTGTTGATAACTGTCCGAGTTAATTTTCCCTTAAACTCTTTGGGGATTGCATTTTCTTGCATATGAAAATGCACTCAGCACCATAACGGAACCGCCTCCCATATCTCTACTTAAGAACTCGCAAGATTTTTGCCGTAAATCATACCAGTAGTAATTATTGCCGTCTGGACCATCAAGATTGAATTTTTTCTCGTCTGAAAACAATATATTTCTCCAAGCTGAGTTCCAGGTCATGACATTCTTTGCCCATTTAAGATGAGCTTCTTTGTGACATTTTAGTAGTAGTGGTTTTCTGTTTCATTTGCGACAAATAACACCAGCATTAGATTTCAAACTTTGCCGCACGGTTGCATGTTTTACCATGCATGGTTGGTTATGTATATATATATATATATATATATAACCATATATATATATATATATATATATATATAACCATATATATATATATATATATATATATATCTGATTTTTGTCATGCGATAACTAACGTATTTATGAACCGATTTGAATGAAACTTGGTATGTACATAGTACATACAAATGTCTCGACCGAGTTCGTTGGTCAGCATCATCCGCCATTTTGTTTCAAAATGGCGGTCATTTTAAATTTTTTTAAAAATTTAAAATTTAAAATTAAATGCGAAAAAATTAAAAGTTGAAAAATATTTTCCTTTTACGTGTTAGAACGTAAAACAGAGATTCCAGAACACTTTTTATTTTGTCTATATCTTAAAAAATGATTGAGTTATAGCATTTTGAATTTTTCTTATGGCTGACATTTTGAAACGATCTGATTTTTGTCACGTGATAACACGCGTATTTATGAACCGATTTCAATGAAACTTGGTATGTACATAGTACATACAAATGTCTCGACCGAGTTCGTTGGCCAGCATCATCCGCCATTTTGTTTCAAAATGGTGGCCATTTTAAAATTTTTAAAAATTTTAAAATTTAAAATTAAATGCGAAAAAATCAAAATTTGAAAAATATTTTTCTTTTACGTGTTAGAAAGTAAAACAGCGATTCCAGAACACTTTTTATTTTGTCTATATCTTACAAAATGATTGAGTTATAGCACTTTGAATTTTTCTTATATCTGACATTTTGAAACGGTACGGTCTGATTTTTGTCACGTGATAACACGCGTATTTATGAACCGATTTCAATGAAACTTGGGATGTACATAGTACATACAAATGTCTCGACCGAGTTAGTTGGCCAGCATCATCCACCATTTTGTTTCAAAATGGTGGCCATTTTAAATTTTTAAAAAAATTTAAAATTTAAAATTAAATGCGAAAAAATTAAAAATTGAAAAATATTTTTCTTTTACGTGTTAGAACTTAAAACAACAATTCCAGAACACGTTTTATTTTGTCTATATCTTAAAAAATGACTGAGTTATAGCACTTTGAATTTTGCTTATGGCTGACTTTTTGAAACGGTTTGATCAGAACGATCCACAATGTTGCTTTAAAATGGCATACACTTTATGATATCGTGGAATTTGGTGACTCTCTAAATCGCTTAAAATAAAACCAGGTTGAATAAAAGATGACTAATTTCTAAAAATTCCTATTAATATTCAGTCTTGACAAAAACTAGTTTCAATCTATAAAATCACTAATTTTATAGGATTATTTCCACTAATTTGAGCTTAGTATTTTTGAACAATATAACTTACCTTAAAATAAATAAATAAATATATGAGTATATGAAAGCTACCTCTTCCTCCCGGCATTGCCGGAAGGACTTTTTAGTTATCAGTTGTTCTATTTTACGAGTTGACTGATATTTTTGCGTTGCCAGTTTGACAATTCCTATTATCACGATCTCATAACTACTTTTTACGAACAGATCATTTGTACGTTCGGTACAATTCTTTTTAAAATAAAACATTATGAATAGCAGATTTAGAACAATAAGAATCTCATTTATTTCACGTTCAGACTTTCCTTTTTCTTTGTAAAATCACACTCTCTTCACTTCGATCGATTTTAGACAGCTCACTCGGACGAGGCATTTTACATTTAAATTCAAAGAATCAGATGCAATTCAGATTTTTTGCATTTAATTCTTCTTTTTAGGTGCGTTCGTAATTATGTAAATACGTAGCACCTATTGTTGTCGCTCAGTCCGTCCGTCTGTCTGTCTGTCCGTCCGCATATAACAACGCAAAAACTATCCAACCGAATCGTTTGAAATTTAAAATATATAATTATTACATAATTTTGTCGAGTCATTTCAAATTTTATGAAAATCGGATGGATAGATCAATTACAGGGACAATCAAAAAGGATTCCGTTACATTACGTCAATGGGGAAAAAAGTTTCAAATGTATTTCAATCGTTTGAAATTTAAAACGTATATTTATTACATAATTTTGTCGAGTCATTTCAAATGTTATGAAAATCGGATGCATAGATCAGTTACAGGGACAATCAAAAGTATTCCGTTACATTACAATCAATGGGAAAAAAAAGTTTCGAATGCATTTTAATCGTTTGAAATTTAAAACGTTTAATTATTACATAATTTTGTCGAATCATTTCAAATGTTATGAAAATCGGATGCATAGATCAATTACAGGGACAATCAAAAGTATTCCGTTACATTACGATCAATGGGAAAAAATGTTTCAATTGCATTTTAATGGTGTTACACTCATTTGAACATAACATAATTGTTATGAATCTGTGATGTATGTACTAAAATCTACATTCTGTACAATCTGGGATTCAGAGAATATTTATAATTAAATTACAGGGCCACACAAATGTATTCTACTAAATAATATTATACGGGGAAACTTTGTTTGGGGCATATTTTAATTATATTAACCTACTTCACATTTTATGAATAAGATATACGTTAATGAAGTATAATAAAAATTACTCTCTGCATATTTACAGGAACACAATGATTTCGACCACTATACTGTATCCAAAGTACGCTCTACTATATTAGCAAAATCTGAATATTTTAAAACTTATAGTACGAACGCACCTCATTTGCTACGCTTCACGTGCAATTTCCAACTTGTTAAATTTTACAGTGTTTACATATTTTTAGTGTTTAGGTTACAGTTAAACTCTGTGTTCAAAAGAAAATCATGTGCTTTATTAATAATATCAGAGTGGTCTTATATTTATGAAACAGCGGATTTGTGTAACATATCGTTTGGCATGAAATAAAAAATTATTAAAACTTTTTTTCCTGAGCTAAATTTCTTTTCATACATTTAAATTCAAACTAATATTTTCTTTGTTGAAAATATGTGAAATTCTGAGTGGTCTTATAATTTTGTAACAGACTATATTAAACTGTTGTGTAAACATCATTCTATGCTAAGAAAAGTATAACGATGATGAGATTTTGAGCATATAACTTTTGCGAAATTAAACATCATGTTAGCTTCATTTGTACAAATAGGATGAAGGAGTGTTGAAACACTTATTTTAGATACAATTTAGTAATTCTACAAAACTGTGAAAGGGCCTCAAAACTGAATTAGATTTTTGAACAGTATTTCATTTGGATTTTCTGAACAGAAATTCATTTAGTGACCTTGGAATCTTTTCCAGGGGGGGGGGGGGGGCTCAAAATATTTAAGGGGGAGCTGAGCCGCTCATAGCACCCCGTTAGCTCAGGCCTGTAGCTAAGGGGTTGCTATGGGCGGCTCAGCCCCCCCCCCCCTAAAATATTTTGAGCCCCTCCCCTGGAAAAGATTCCAAGGTCACTAAAGGAATTTCTGTTCAGAAAATTCAAATGAAATTCTGTTCAAAAATCTAATTTAGTTTTGAGACCCTTTCATAACTTTGCAGAATTACTAAATTGTATCTAAAATAAGTGTTTCAACACTCCCTCATCCTATTTGTACATATGAAGCTAAAATTATGTTTAATTTTGCACCAGTTATATACATAAAATTTTCATCATCGTATACTTTTCTAAGCATAAAATGAAGTTATTAGAACAGTTTAATAAGAAACATGTATGATGTGAATATGCACTAATTTATCTTTTTGCGTCAGAGAGAGAGAAAGAGAAAAAAATTATGAGCCCCCCCCCCCCCACCCCTCCTTATTGTTCACTTCTAGCTACGGCCCTGTATACACAACTATTAAAAACACTTAAAACATTAAATAAAATCCACCACCGACAAGTTTTGAGTCTTGTCTGTGGTGGATTTTATTTAATGTTCAAGGGAAAAAATGAGGAGTTGTATTCAACTATAGTCGGTAAAGTTTGTATCCAAATATAGTCGTACGTACGATATTGTGTAGACACTAATCAATGGAATATGGATACAGCCTTTCATCTTTTTCCTTCATTTTTAGAATAAACGGATTTTGATCTTTTTTGTCGACGATAATTTTCAGAATTTTCAAGCTATGTTTTTGAGACTTTCACAAAAGTTGATGTATACATTTAGCTAACACATTATGCAAATTATATTTTTAATGAGTTCACGCATGCGCACTAAAACCTTATTTAGTAAACCTATTAATTTTTCAGACTTTTCCCTCGGGTCGAAAAAACCTATAAACCTAACGGTTGGGGTGCCTTCTTGTCTTCTTCTTGCTACGCTTGGTGTGCAATTTTCGCTTTGTACATATTATATCCGAGCAAAAAAAAAAAAAAAAAAAAATGCTTCAGACCAGGGTTGCAAATTTGACCTTCTTACCACAAAATTTCACATTTATACTGGAAATTTTAAAAGAAAATATTTGAGATTGGATAATCAATTCAATGTTTCTCAGTCCTGAGACAAATTTTACGTGGTACTACAAAAACCTGTTTAAAATTATTAAGGTACCTGTACCCAACATGGACACCCTAAGGAAAATGCATTTTTTTCACCATCATGTACATGTACAAGTCATAGGACTCCAAAAATATGTGACCACTATCCTTGGACTATTGACTATTATTATTAAAATTAGCGACCTTGTAATTATTTTGGTTTAATTTAAATGATAAAAACAAAAAAATGTTTACAAGTGTCCATATAAGGAGCTACCTGTCCCTATTATGGACAGGTGTTTCCTTATTGACTTTCTACACAGTGTGTATATGGAAGAGCCACTTTTCCAAGGGATTTTAGAGGAAAGGGAATAAAAAATGTATCTTAAAGTATTTCAAAGAAAAGGGGGGACAGTTCTTCAGAACATGCATTTTAGAAAAAGGGAGGGGGGGGCATTCTCGGTTTTTACCCTTCGAAGACCCATGCAAAGCCTCTTAGTTACTAGTAAATATTATGAAGTAATATTGTTGGTTTTGCTTAGCTTTATTGCATCTGTCTGCGAATTTACATCTGTTATTACTCATTCCTCACAGCATGGACAAATAGAAACTTTTTCACCATGGGCAGTAAGTCCCACATAATCCTCATGAACATATCTGTCACATGTGATACATGGCCGCATGTTTGAAAATGCATCAATAATGCAAAAGAAGCAGTACCAGCTCTCCTTTTTAAGGAAGTCATACCATTGGTACCTACGATTTCGCCAACAGATATCCTATTGGGGGGGGGGGGGCTTCTTTTTATTTTTCTGCAAGGGTTTTTGGAGGAAGGTTTTTGGGGGATTGTTCAAATAGCATCTTGTTGAACAAAGATTTTACCACTTTGATGACTTTTCAAGTTATTGCTTGGCAACGTTGAATTTTCTTCTTTCTTAGAGTTGTTGTCGATGGGGACATAAGCTGTCCATATTGGGAACCGGGCGTAGTTTTACTAAATCTTGTACCAAATGAATAATGAAAATTATTTTAAGCAAAATATGCAATAGCAATCGAAAATATGTTTTATTAGCTTTCTAAAATACTCCACTTTTCAACATTTAATGTAATTTTACCATATCTAATAATAATTTAAGCTTACAAGTAATTAAGATCAGCACATCTCGAAATAACAAGTTTCCTTCTAAATGGCGAACAGCGCGCTTTTTTACACTTTCCAGACTTAATTATCTTTTCAACTGTTTTCTTCGCGAAAATGTTTAGCCATCTCTCGATCAAAATTATTACCTTTAAAAATATTAGGGGTGTCCATATTGAGAGCCCTGTCCATATAGGGTACAAATACTTATAAAATATTTCCAAAGTTGCGTTAGTCTACATATCGATACTTCTAATATGCACACATCTATGCATACATATACACTATATTGCCATTGATTATGGGACACTTGCGATTTTAGACATTTTACTAAATATCTAGACAAATACATGAGGAATCATCTCGAAACTCTTAGTGTATAAATATAATAGTATACGTCATACATCTCCGTGAAGATTTTTTACCGAAACTCCATAGGGGACCGTCAACAAATTAAAAAAGAATGAATATCTTTTGAATAACCCTGTCAAAACTAATGTAGCAAAAGCGCTCAAACTCTAGATTATGATTGAATGCCTTATTGTAATACATTGTGTTCATTTTTATGCAAATAGCATGCATACTCGCAGAGTAATTAAGGTTTTTATAAAAATGGTCCCAAATTTTTCCAAGTTTTTTCCTTATAATTTTCAGAGTTCTTAATATAAAATAATATTTTTTTCAGAAAATATGACAAACAACATTGCACACAGTACCCTGTAATCAGAATTAAAAAATAATAATAATTGTATGAAAAATGAGTAGGTTTACTAAATAATTTTTTACTGCGCATGCGTCAAAGATATCAAAATTTCATTTGCATATTATGTTAGCTAAATGTATAGAGCAACTTTTGTAAAAGTCTCAAGATTATAGCTTGAAAATTCTGAAAGTAATCGTCTATAGAAAAAGGACAAAATCCGTTGTTTCCAAAATGAAGCAAAAAAATAAGGGATTTTATCCAGAAGTAGTCGTAACATCCCGTATTGTGTATTCTACATTGACACTAATCAATGAATATATGGATACAACCCCTCTTGTTTTTGCTTCAATTTGAGAATAACGGATTTTCAACTTATTCAATTGACGATTATTTTCAGAATTTTCAAGTTATGATTTTGTGACTTTCACAAAAGTTGCTCTATACATTTAGCTAACATAATATGCAAATGAAATTTTGATATCGTTGACGCATGCGCAGTAAAAAATTATTTAGTAAACCAACTCATTTTGTATACAATTTTCATTATTTTTTAATTCTGATTACAGGGTACTGTGTGCAATGTTGTTTGTCATATTTTCTGAAAAAAATATTATTTTATATTAAGAACTCTGAAAATAATAAGGAAAAAACTTGGAAAAATTTGGGACCATTTTTATAAAAACCTTAATTACTCTGCGAGTATGCATGCTATTTGCATAAAAATGAACACAGTGTATTACAATAAGGCATTCAATCATAATCTAGAGTTTGAGCGCTTTTGCTACATTAGTTTTGACAGGGTTATTCAAAAGATATTCATTCTTTTTTAATTTGTTGACGGTCCCCTATGGAGTTTCGGTAAAAAATCTTCACGGAGATGTATGACGTATACTATTATATTTATACACTAAGAGTTTCGAGATGATTCCTTATGTATTTTTCTAGATATTTAGTAAAATGTCTAAAATCGCAAGTGTCCCATAATCAATGGCAATATAGTGTATATGTATGCATAGATGATTTATTTATTATTTGTTCCTTCGCTGCAATTATGAAGCTTCAAAATATCATTATTTTTATTTTTTTCTGTTCTTTTTTCATAAAAAAAAAATAATTAAAATTCATGAATTTTTAACTTTTCAGTTTCAAATTAAAGTTATGTATTATAAATGAAATGAGAGAAAGGTTTATATTATTATATTTTAAATAAAATTGATGAAATACGGACAAATGACACAGGTACAATATTTGGAGATTTGTTTTCTGCACCAGGCTAGCATAAAAACACTGAGTTCTTGATTTATCAGGACAGATGTTATATATGACCACATTGGCGCGTTATTTTTCTGACGCCAATTTGACGAAAACTTTGTTTTCAAATAGCGGTTACATACATATTTCTTAACTAATTTCTATTATTTTAAAAAGGAAATAATAATAAATAAAAAAAAGTTTAGTTAGTAATTGTAGAATAAAATAATTTATATCATTTTAAAATAGAAAATAAAAATAAACAAACAGTTTATTAATAAATAAATATCAATACCGAGTTACCATGTGAGGCACATATAATTACCATTTTGTTGCAATCGCGCCAATGTGGTGTATATATGACATCTATGTCTACTTCTCTAGCAGAATCTTCTAATTTGGCAAAAAATTGAGCTATTAAAATAAATTATGAATAAAAGCAATATGATTTAATGCTTAGTATACATTTAAAGGAAGACCAAACTGGTAGCCAAGGGAGGCTAGTTTATTAAAAAAGTCTAAATGCAGTTTTAATAATTCTAGAAGCATTTAAATTAATTTAAAGGCTGTTTTTTAGTGTTGCCTCCAGGCGACATCAGGACTGAGGAAGTTAAACAAAATACAAAATACTATTCTCATTTTCTGGCATGAAATCAAAATTTCTTAGTGAAACTGGAAATCTAACTATCAACCCTGCTTCAGAATGCGTAAAAGTAGCACACTAAAATATGTGTAAGATTCAATTATTTTACAATAACTAAACAAAGTGCAATGAATTTGACAAAAAAAATATTAATAAAAAAATTAAAGATTTTTTATGTTTAATTGTTACGATCGTCTTATAATTAAATAAGCATTTATAATATTGTTATATTAATTAATTACACTTGATATTTAATGGCAATGAAAAAATTACTCTGCAAATATGTTTACATGTTTTTGGTCGAGAATAGTTATGTCTGAGGCATATCTCAATCCTTCTGCAGTCCGCATTTTATTGGTCCATGAGTATTAATGTTTAATCTTATTTATCTATTTCTTTATTATTTATTTTATGAAATTCTTTACATTAAGAAGAATTTCTATTTAAATAAGAAATTAAAATGTCGTTGTTAAGGGGCTGTGCAATTATAAAGTTATCAATTTTTTGGTAATTTTGGATCCCCTGCCCCCCTTTCGATATCATACTATACCATCCTATCCTCGATCCAGTGGTGTAGCTAGTGGGGGCTGGAGGGAGTCACCCTCTAAGGGGTGACACCTAATCTTCATTGCAAATATATATATATATATATATATGTGTGTAAAATCTTATAAAATTTTGGTAAAGAATTTTGAAATAAAATGAAATTTCTAGCGCATCACGCAACAGAAGTTATTTTTTTTTCTTGGAGAATCTGAAATTTTAGACAGAATGTGGTGTCTATATAAGATGTGCACCAGGAACAGAAACCCACCTTTCCAGCGAGTGCGTAACAAAGCAAGGGGGAAAAAAAAAAAAAAAGATTTTTTTTCTACATATAGGCATCCAGGCCCGTAGCCAGAAATGAACAATAGAAGGAAGGGGGCTGAAGAGGATGTAGGGGGAATTCATAATTTTTTTCTTCTCTCTCTCTGACGCAGAAAGATAAATTAATGCACATTCACATTGTAGGTACTATGTTTCTTATTAAACTGTTGTAATAACTTCATTTTATGCTAAGAAAAGAATACGATGATAAAAATTTTGAGTGTATAACTGGTGCAAAATTAAGCATCAGGTACATATGTACGAATTCATATGCACAAATAGGATGAGGGAGTATTAAAACACTTATTTTAGATACAATTTAGTAATTCTGCAAAACTGTGAAAGGATCTCAAAACTAAATTAGATTTTTGAAGAGAATTTCATTTGGATTTTTGGAACAAAAATTCATTTAGTGACCTTGGAATCTTTTCCAGGGGGGGGGGGGGCTCAAAATATTTTAGGGGGTAAGCCGGCCATAGCACCCCCTTAGCTACGGCCTTGTAGGCACCGCATTGACCTATACGAACTACGGGATGAGTTATGAGTCGCCTCTGTGGTTACTTATGGGAAGTTGAAGGTAGGAAAGATTTGGTCATTTCCTGTGTTATAGATGCTATGCGTTCCTTTGCCTTTTTTTTTTTTTTTTTACTGTTATTATTTTTAAGCGATTGCACCCGCATACAATATTATTTATATCAAAAGATAATATAACCTACACTTTAGTCTGTGTCTACACCCTTGAATTCCAAGAAAGCATAATCTTTAGGTTGTAAACTATACTGCGTCTCAAAAGTATTTGGACTGATGATTTTTTTCAAATAACAGCTCGAAAATGAAGCAAATAATCACGGAAAAAAAAAAAAATAATAAGCGTATGGAATCAGAACATAATTTTATTACGATAAAGAAATACAGTATAAGTTTACAGAAATTTTGTTAAAAAATCAAAATCAAAATAAGCTTTCTAATAAATGTATGGACATTTATAGTATTTTGTATTTAAATTACAAATTTGTATCCATTTTTTTTAATTATTATTATTATCTATAAAATCACACCAGGCATGCAAAAAATGTTGAATATCGTAATACTAATAATATATATTCTACATAAAAAATATAAGAATTTATATTATAAAAAACATTTTGCTTCTAAGACATTGTACATTAACAAAAACATTTAAAATATATTCAAGATGTAAATACATTCTGAGGATGATTCTATTAATAGTTAGTTGAAACATGTAAATAAAAATGTTTTAATATATTTTAAATGTTTTTGTTAATGTACAACGTCTTAGAAGCAAAATGTTTTTTATAATATAAATTCTTATATTTTTTATGTAGAATATATATTATTAGTATTACGATATAATTATTAGTGGACGTAATCAAGACTTACTAGTGATATTTTTTCACATTCAAAAATGTTGAAATTTTATATGTAATAACGTAGAACTGTGATTGAAAAAGTATGGCGGGTTTGTGGGGGAGGAGAGAATGACACCATCGTTGGTGGGGCTGACACCATTTACAATCACCGCAGGTGTTACCCACCCTAGCTACGCTACTGCCTCGATCCTCCCCCAGGTAATGATATCGTTATCAAAGTGCATATACATTTATAAATCTGTGGCTTCCGGTAATAACCAGGTAAGGCACATTTTTGAAAAAAATGAGATAATTTGGAAAAATGTAGCTTTAAAAGAGTACTTTCATTTGCCATCATTTTTAATACTTTGAGCAATTAACGTTTAAAGTTTTCAAAAGTGTATTTTTATCATTACTTTTATAAAATAGATTAGAACTTATTAATTTTCGCTACATTCAATTATAGTAATTAATAAAAACTAATAATAATTAATAAAAACCATTTTTATATAATTATTTTGGCAAAAAAAGAGGTTCTTATATCCTAATTGAATGTAGAGAAAATTATTAAGTTCTAATCTGTTTTATAAAAGTAATGATAAAAAGACACTTTTGAAAATTTTAAACGTTAATTACTCAAAATATTAAAAACTTGCCTTACCTGGTTATTACCGAAAGCCACAGATATATATATATATATATATATAAACATATAATTTTTTTTTTTCTTTTTTTTTTTCTTTTTTTTTTTTTTTTTTTTTTTTAAGAATTTATGTTTTTTGTTTGAAGTGATATACAAAACAGGTTAAATTTGTTTTTTGCCGACTTTATTGATACAAATGAAGAGAAGTCAATAAAATATTACTTTGTATCAAATAATACTTAAAAGAAATGTATACTATTTAAAAGTATTTCATAATAGCTTTTTATTGCATAATGCATTCAACAGTAATAAAGTCTTGTTGCGCTTGCCCCGAACGGAGGAGGGATGGGGTGAGGACAGAAATTCTTATCAACGAAACAAGTGGACAACATCCTTTCTCTTTTATTTATCGGTAAAACAAAAGCTTCATTTCAAAAATATGCATTAAAATATTTAATTGCTATAAAGGACGTTAAATACTAATAAAAACATTAAAAGATCTTAATAATTTTTACATGTTTCGATTGAATTTACTCAATCATCATCAGAAAAAGGAAATACAAATAAACACAAAGATGGAAAAAAAGTCAATCTTTTCCTGTTTTATAAACAACAGTCTTTTTCCATCTTTGTGTTTATTTGTATTTCCTTTTTCTGATGATGATTGAGTAAATTCAATCGAAACATGTAAAAATTATTAAGATCTTTCAATGTTTTTATTAGTATTTAACGTCCTTTATAGCAATTGAATATTTTAATGCATATTTTTGAAATGTTTTTAATGGACGTATATGAAAACTTCTATTTATATTTAATGACAAAAGCTTCATTTCAAATATATTTCACATATGGCGCCGTCCATAAATGATATCACGCTTGGAGGGGAGGCGGTCGTAAAATTGTGATAGTTTGTGACAAGGGGGTAGTATGAGGGGGTAAGAAGAAATGTGACATCACATTTTGGTGTAAATAAAAAACCATAAGAAATCAGCAGATTAGATTTTGAAGCTATTCTGAAATTAAAGCATTCTGTGTTACTCATAAGGTAAAAATAAATTTTAAAGCCAAATATATGATTAAATTCCATTTCGAATTTCAAAATAGTGTTGTTTTCAATGAGCGTTGTTTTCAATTGCTCTTTAATATCACTACTGTATAGTCATTAAATTTTTTGTTGTAATTCATTTTTATTGTTATTCTATAAAATTTTTAAAACACACAGTTAAAGTTTAAAAATAAAATTTGAAATATGATCTATAACATAGTGCTTTGTTTCTGAACTGCAAGTATCTATATGTAATATAGTGTGGCATCTGACAAGGGGGGGGGGGGGGTATGGTGATGATGTGTGACACTTTGTCATAAAGGAGGAAGGGGTCAAAAATATTTTAAAATGTGTAACATCATTTATGGACAACCTTTATGTTTTTTTTTTTTTTTTTTTTTTTTTTTTTTTTGTTTTTTTTTTGGAACCGTGATTATAAATGCATCCACAAATGAAAAATAGTAGGGATATTAAAAGCTAGGGTATCCCATATTTTAGAATTAAATAATTTTATAATAATTTAGTGACTTTAATAATAGCTTTGTATTTTCATAAAAAATATAGCAGAGTGGAAAAAAGATAACATACTATTTTGACCCAAATACCATGTTACAAATAAAAAGAGAAAATTTTGATTGGATAAAAAATTATATCGATATCATAAGACAATCCCCCTCCCTAGAGATATCTTACGATATCATGTGCAAGACCCACCCCCCTCTCCTAAATTGATAACATTATATGACCACAGCTGATAATAAAGAAGAAAAAAAGTTTCAAAATGGGTTGACGCAAATTATCAGATGTAGGAAAAAACAAACGAATTCAAACAAGACGTCGTATAAAAAATAATTTTTTTTAAATATATAAAAAAAAAAAAAAAAAAAAAAAAAAAAAAAAAAAAAAAACGGGGTCTGGTTATTGAGCCTACCGATTATGAAACGTGCTAAGATCATGAAAAGGAAATAATCTAAAATTTGAATCAACTGATTATAAAAGACGGTTTATTTATTTATTTTTAATATAGAATTTATTTATAAGTCTTAAATTTTAGTCTTTGAAAAAATCATCTTCTAAATTAATTGTAATTTGTTAAATTATTCTTTTTTATTTTATTTAAAGTTATTTACAGCTATTTCAATGAATATCCACTATTTTTAAAAGAGTTATAAACTAAAATATGTAAACAAATGTACTATTATTAACTACTTGGAAAAAATAATTGTTGTTCTAGGTAGAGAATTGGGAAATCTAAATCATACCTGAATCTTTTTATTGGTTGAATTCCGCAACTTATTTAATTTTATTCATTTCCTGATGGGTACAAGTTTAATGTCCAAAAATGAAATACTCCTGTTTTTTATTTTATTCGCTTTCTGATTGGTCCAAGTTTAATGTCCAAAAATGGAATACTTCTGTTGCCACAATGACAAAAAGAGTAATAAAAACTTTTTAAAAAATTAATAATTTGAAAACAAATTGTGATAGAGATTTCAAACAAACTTCGTTAAAAAATGCATTTTTACTTACCCATCATACGTAGTATAGGGTAAGCCTTGCAATCGTTTTTAAAATCGAAAAAAGAAATTTTTTTTTTTTTTTCACTGATTTACGCGTTTTAGACACTGGAGGTTACGAAAAACATATTTTTAGAAAAAAAAAATTGCCGACCGTCTGTCTGTCTGTCTGTGTGTGTGTCTGTAAACGCTCTATCTCTCGAACAAATTGAGATAGATACTTGAAAATTTGTATGTACTTAGTATGTAAGAATGGGACGAAGCCTATTTAATATCAGTAACCTCGATTATCCGGAATTATTTTTTTCGGACGCTCAAAAAATTCGTTCGCATGAAAGGTACATAAAATTTTTCGAAATTTTTTTATTTTAAGGAGTGATCGTAAAAGGCAATAAAATAATACAAATTTTGCATAAAGAACGAAGTCGATCGAATTATTAGTTACCGAGATATCTGTAATCATGTTTTCCACATTCTTCGATTTTTTATGACCCTGTATTTCATTCAAATTTCAATTCAAAGATATATTTTAATTGGAAAGGAGACGCTTAATCGGACGCTATAAACTGTTAGTTAATAAGATTATTATTTTTGCAGTAATAAGGATTTTTCTTTTTCGCAATTCAGTACTACTTGAGTAGTTTGACGTGTTGTATAATTTGTTGAAATAGATTCATCAGCAACTCTTTTATAGAGCATTACTGTGCATAAAAAAAATATTTAAATACACGTTTAAATTTCGTTTTGGAATTGCAATGCATTTTCTAAATAGTTTACAAATGTTTCATTTTCATATATGACGGGTAAGTATTACGGTGGCCTCCAACGACTAGTTTTCTTTACGCAACGGTGTAAAATTTAAAATTTGCTATATTTAAAAGTTTAAAAATTTGCTGTTCCGAAAATTGTAAAACTGAAAAATTTCATTTAAAATTTGTTAACAACCTAAAAATGATGTTTATTATTGTTATTAATTTAAACATAGAATTTATTTATAAGTCTCTAAAAATTTGAGTCTTTGAAAATATCATTTTCCAAATAGTCGTTGTAATTTGTTGAATTATATTTTTTTCCCCTTTTAAAATTATTATTTCAGTAATTATATTAATCGAGCGAGGGATTTGAAATTATAAATTTAGTGGGTCGGGTGATCCAAAAGGCCCGAATCACCCGATTTAAAGCATGCTTAAACATCATCACTGGTCATGATATAATACCCCTCCAAAGTTACAAGCGAAAAAAAAAAAAAAATTATTCAACTAATTTAGCCAAGTGCAACTTACCCACCCCTTTGAGTATTTAATTCTTCCGGCGAGAGATCAGCGACCGCCTTCCACCATCCTTGAACGTCCTTGTTCCTCTGAGGGGGAACCCTTTCCTCACTTGCGAAAAACCACCGGCGTTGCCAGAAGCCGGGCGGCGACTGATCGTCTGCAGCCAGGCGGGAGGGAATCGTCTGCTGTCGCTGCCCGTGGACAGAAGATGAGAAGTAGAAAAAAAATGAGAGTAAAAGAAACGGAAAAAAAGGAAGCAAAAAAACAGAACGCGCAAAGTCGCTCTAGTTTTCTGCTCTTTGAAGCAAATTGGCTTAAAATGTGGCGAGGTTTGGCGATGAAATGTATGCGAATTGTTTCACAATCATTTGTGATTATTCATTCGTTTAGTACAAGAATATCATCGTGCTTTGACAAAATAATAACAATAAAAACTAGTCGTTGGGGGGCTACCGTAATACTTACCCATCATGGATATGAATAAAATAATGTATGAAAATAAAACATGTGTAAACTATTTATAAATTGCATTGCAATTCCAAAACAAAATTTAAACGTATATTTAAATATTTTTAATATACATAGTAATGCTCTATTAATGAATTGCTGATGAATCAATTTCGACAAATTGTATAAAACGCCAAACTACTCAAGTAGCACCGAATTGCTAAAAGAAACATCCTTATGGCTCCAAAAGTAATAATATACTAACTAACAGTTTACTGCGTCGGATTAAGCGTCTCATTTCCAATTATAATATACCTTTAAATTGAAATTTGAATGAAATTCAGGATCATGAAAAATCAAACAATGTGGAAAACAGGATTACGAATATCCAAGGGCGGCGCCAGAGGGGAGACCGGAGGGGCATATGCCCCCCCGTCGGGCATACCTGCCCCCCCCCCCCCCCATCGGGGTCAAAATTCGATGTCGCCGGGGAAAATATTTTGACTTTTGAATTTCGTCCCCGTCAAATTAGATCAACATATAAAGTTTTTTTTTTAAATTAAACTTAGATTGTCTAAACCAATTCTTTTGGGTACGAGTTGGTTTCTAACTAAATTTTGAATCTTGCAGATTGAATTGAGATAATCCTAAAAAAAAAAAAAAAAAAAAAAAAAATGAATTTTTTAAAATAAAAATTTAAATAGAGGACTACACAGGATGATATATGAATGTCTCGTTACATGTGTATTTTTTAACATAAAAGATAAAATTTATACTAAAGTTGTGTCGGGGCTGTCTTGAATGACAAGTAGAATGCTGCATCGGGTCGGGGGTCGGGCAAACTGAACCTGACACGACTCGCAATCTGGATTGGATCGATTCTAATCTTTTGTCGTTGTGGGTCGGATTCCAGTTGGGTTAACTTTAATTGTTTCAGGTTCGGGTTGGATGTTGACACTTATGATTCTTGATTCAAGATCGATCTCTCAAAAGAATTTACAACATTTATTTTAAGTTGAAAAATTATATATTGAATGTTAATGAGTTTATATACAGGGCCTGATTAACAGGGTGGAGTGAAAAATCGAAAGTTTGAATTTTGATTTTGGATAGCAGCCAAAAGTTGCCTTTTAGTACCTCTAATACACGTGCAAAATTTCATGAATTTTGAAAAATTTCTTGAGTCCCCTACCAGGACATTTGTATTTTCATTGATTTATACGATAGAATCTTAACATAACTTGTACATTAACAGGATTTTTTGGTAAACTCGTTTGATATTTTTATATTTTAAATATTTAGTGTAATTCCTTTTATCATTTTAAAACTTTAAGTCTTTATATTTAAATTTTTGAAACGATTTATTGAGTTTTAAAAATTGTATGTTGTCATTTTTACTGTCAAAATGAGTATGTGTGTGAGCAAATCGAAGTTTACCATTACCAGAAGTTGGTGATTCTTCAAAACTAAATAAAGCTGTTTTGCCAACAATAGCAGAATGCTATAAAATATTATTATTATACAAAACAATAAATAAAACATAGCAGTAATTGTACAGTTTCGCCAAAATCAGAGGTAAAAAAAATCCTAAGCGAAAACATCGAAGCATCATTTATTGTAGTTTCCCAAAGACGTATTGATCAAATGATAGACAACAATTTTTCTGAATATCAGCTCATTCAATTCCCCAAAATCAACGAAAATTATGGAAAATTGGAGATATATGGAAAAACTATAATTGAAAAACTTAATCTCTGATTTTAAGAGTCAAATGAATTGTATTTGGGATACATTGCACCATCTTTTGGACCAGGAAAGATCATTGCAGGAAGTATTAAAATATTGCACTGAAAAACATTTAATCCTTGATAAATTTATGGCAATAGGTTGTGACGAAACAACTGTAAACAGTAAGATAAAAAATCATGCTAATAGATTTTTTGAAACCAAGATTTAGTCGTCCATTGTAGTGGTTAATATGTCAGCTTTCTGCAAAGGAATTGCCACTAAGTCATTCAACTTGATAAACAAAATAAAGGCTCACGAGCTTTTCCTGTTCTAATTGGAAAGTCATTGGATCAATGTGAACAATAGACAGTTATAGAAATTAAAAAATAGCTGCTCTCATCACAGAGAAATGAGTGTAGACCAAAATTATTTTTATGACATGTGCCAAACATTTGCATCTGTTTAATGCTCCTCAAATCTGGTAAATCGTAATTCAGCAAGAATGTTGCACTCTAAATGATTGACAACTGCCAATTGATTACTTGGTTTGCAGATTGGAAGGCAGATTCATCCCAAAACCTGAGGATTATGGCTGAATTTGTAATGAACATTCGTCTATGTTGTTTCAATTCAAGAAAGATTCTTCTTGCAAATATAGAATTCAAAATGGTTTTTTTTATATAAACAATTAAGTTGTTTTGTTATTTGAGGAAATATTTAAAGAAAACTCTCAATCCCGTTATTTAACAAAATGTATACTTCTGTCATTGAGATGAAAATTTACATGAACGATAACTGATAAAAAAAATCATGTTGGAGAATTTGGATTCCGAAGAATATTGAAGATGAAGGATATTATACGTTCTACAATAAGACATTTTATATTCCAATATTGAAATTCAGTGTTACAAACTATATATACATTATTAACTAGCAAGAATGTGAAATCACTTCACATTCTTAAACGATTACCAAAAGAGAAACTGGAAATTCTCAGAAAAAAATCGAAAGTTCCATCTTTTCAATTGAAAAATTTCCCTGTTAGATTCAAGTATTCGAAAGATGCGTAAACTTAGTTGTTAAAGCTCCATTAGCGGCTGTAGTAGTAGAAGCAAGAACCGTATATATACGAGCAAACATCAAATCACGAAAGGTAATACCTAATTTTGATAACTAGAGTGAAATGAAAGATCGTACTTTGTAACTTAGAGTGAAATGAAAGATCGTTTTACAATACATCGTATATATTCTTTTCATTTTATTACTATATATTCAGAAAACTGCATTTCCTTTATATTTAGAGAACTATCTTTCATGTGCATTCGAAAAATAAAATTGAAATGCATGTCTAATTATTGTGTTTTTTCTTCTCTGGGACAATACGATTCACATTTTAGGGTTTTATTCGCGATTCAAAGAGTTAAAACAAAACGATACTTAGATCATTCACAAGTAATACTTTAAGAAGTCATTTTTGTGGGTTATATTACTGAAATCAGAAATTTAGTTTAAAAAAAAAGTTGATTAATTTACACTACATTGTGAAATCTTGATTTTCACATAAAAAGAGCATAATCTTTAAAAGACCTGGTAGAGAACTAAAATGAATTCCAAATGAAATGAAATTTTAACCGTCTATTCAGTGTGCCAAAAAGCAACATTTTAGACCTATCCAAAGAAAAAATTCCGAAAAAAATTTTTTTTTTTGGTCAGCTACACTACATTATGAAATCTTGATTTTCACATAAAAAGAGCATAATCTTTCAGAACTGGTAGAGAACTATAATGAATTCCAAGTGAAATGAAATTTCAACCGTACATTTAGTGTGCCAAAAAGCAACATTTTAGACCTATCCAAAGAAAAAATTCCGAAAAAAATTTTTTTTTTTTTGGTCATTTACACTACAGAGTGAAATTTTGATTTTCACATATAAAGAGCATAATCTTTAAGAGCTGGTAGGGGACTAAAGATGAATTCAAAACGAAATGAAATTTTAACCTTATATTCAGTGTGCCAAAAGGCAACTTTTTAGACCTATCCAAAGAAAAAATTCCGAAAAAAAATTTTTTTGGTCTTTTTCACTCCACCCTAGATTAATGGCGGGCCTTCGGGCCCTTGGACCTGGGTCCACCAATTTTAGGGGCCCACAAATTATATGGCTGATTTTTTTCCCCTTAATCAAATACTTTTCAAATAATATTGTTTTATAAAATATGAAATGTAAAATTTAAATATTCTAAGTTACTGTCAAATAAACCTTCTTTTTTTGTGAAAGTGTCGCCGAAAATGGGTAGGTAGTGGGGCCCAATTTTTAAATAGGCCTTGGGTCCAACTTCAGCTTGATTGGGCTCTGTTTATATATACTGATTTTTTACTTAAAAGTTAAAACGGACATTGGAGATATAGTTGTAGATATATTTTTACGTAATTGCATTATAGTATGGATATATTTTTTCATCAGTTACGGTTGGGGTCTAGTTGAGGTCGAAATATTTCGGGTTCAGATCGAAATGTGGAGATGTCGGGCTCAGATCGTGTTTTGGGTAGAGTCCTGCATCACCTTGGGAAATTAAACCCAACTCAACTGGCGATTTGAGTCGGATCTGGCTAAAGTTAATATTTTTTTGGAGGGGTTCGGATTAACTTCTATTTTTCGAGTCGGGTTAGTTTTAATTGTTTTAGCGTATAAGTTCGATTCTACGTCTTTTCTCAAAAGTATCGCCGAAATATATTTTAAAATGTGAAATTATATTATTTGAATGCCAATGAGTACATACATTAAATTTTAACAACATACATTAAATTAAATACATTAAATTTAACACAAAAATGATAAATACATTAATTTTTCCAAATAAAATATATAATTGATATTGGAGGCATTATTGTAGACTATTTTTCCATTACTGCTTTACAAGATGGAATTTTCTTTTTCAATTTTCTCTTGCATTTCGATTTAGAATTGAGTTCGAATTGAATACTTTTGGTCGGAGTTTGTTGAGTTCGGATCATTTACTTTTTTAAAACTGGTTCAGCTTGAATGGATGTAGAATTAACTAGTTCAGGTCGGGTATAACTCAATCCATGGAGGATTCTATGCTCGTAAAATAATCCGTGAATTGAGCTATTTTTTCCCTGGTTTATATTCCATTAAAACAGAAAAATTTGCTTTAAATTTTGCTTTCATGCGCTGTAATTTTGCTATTTCTATCCCTCCCCCCCCCCCCCCGCAAAAAATACAGAACAAACCCCAATTACCTGAAATACTCACACCTAAAGCAACAGGTTCGTCAAATTACATGGGTGTTCCGGCAGCTATGCTGCTTAGTACTTTTTCGTATTAGAAATGGAACTTATAAATCCGTTTTATTAAAATATACGTAAAAAACAGAAATCTAAGATCAAAATTTTCGAAAAATGTCCAATCAGAAGGCAGAAATTGCTTAAAATAATAGAAAAGCCTCTTCAAATCACAGGGATATTTCGGCATTGTCGCGACGGACTCAGAGCGAGAAATTTTGTGCGGATCGGTGATATATTTTTAATTGCGGGTCGCTTTTCGCTGATATTAAAATAATGCACTTTTAGATTTATAACTATTTTTCAAGTTTTCACATTTACATTTATCTTTAAACTTGGGAATTTTTTATTTAAGTTTTTGTTTCAGATTTAAATTTTGTATCTTAGCAAAATTTGAAACATACACTCTAAAACAAAATGGAAATCGAAGATGTTTTTCCCATTGTTTTTATTATTACTATAATAGCTAAAACAAAATCTGCTTTAATTTACACATTTTACCGAAAATACAGAAAATTCATCAATCTAATGCTAAAACTACCTGAAATCCTCCAATATCTAAAGTTGCATTTTTGTTGAATCAAAAGACTGTACAGTTTAATGAGCAGCAACACTAGATTTTTCTATTCGAAACTGATTTTTTATGTACCTCTATTTTCTCTCAAAATAATGAAATTATTTTGAGAGAAATAATAAATGGTTCGTGAACCGAATCGCAAATCTTTTTTGAAATTCTGCAATCAAAGCACCAAAATTTCTTCAAGTGATAGAAAAATCTGTTCCAATAACATGTGCGTTCCAGCAACTTATTGTCTGTATATTTTATTTTTGGCGAAATATTTTTTGAGAGTGTATGGAATAATAATTACATTTTCTCAAAAGTGACAAAAATAGAAAATAATGAAAAAAGTAAAATACGGTATTAATAAAGTAATATAAGGTACATATTTCAAAAATTTTAGTTCGATTAATCCGGCAAGTACATTCATTTCAGATAAAGAAAACTAATATTCAGCATAGATCAGATGGAACGAAAAAGAATATGAAGAAATTTCAATTTTATACAAGTTTTGTTCTTAGTAAGTATGCTGTTTCTTTATATTTGTATTCTTAGTTAGATTTCAATCTACGATGTTCAAACCGCAGAGAACAGCTGTGATTCACTAAAAGGAAATACATGCCTGTCTGTTTTGACTAGTTTCCAATTTTGATGTGCAAGTTAATATAAAGCAAATTTTTCGACAATTGGAATAGAGATTGATGAATAATATTGCTTAGCTTCAGCAGACGTATTCTTGCTGATTGTTTGAAAAATTACATTTATATATCTCAACGTTGTTATAAAAATTACAAAAAAATCTGTAATGTGATAGACTGGAAGAATATTTCAGAGTTACATAGATGCAGTACTCTATTTTCATCAATTGTCCATTGACCACAGATATAAGGAGTTAATTTTTTTTCCTGATCTAGTATTTTTATTTTAATATTTAGAAATAAGATTTTTTGAATTATTATTCATCTGTTTAATGCATTTTTTTTTTTTTTTTTTTTTTTTTTTTTTTACAAAATTTATATAATTAATCAGATAGTAGCCGTAAAAACAATGCTACAATGAAGTTTTAAAGAAAAAATTTGACTATGAAAAAATGAAATTTATGACTTTGCATATTTTGCATTATAATTATCATTTCTACTAGCTATAAATATTTTATGAGTGCCTTCTTTTCTACGAAGATATCAACTTTAATTTGTCTCAGCTGTTTATAAAAAGTTTCAAGACTTTTATAAGAGCAAGTTCAAATGATTTCTTATTTATTTGCGTTTATATCTGATTTGATGTTTTTACCCGAGTGTTTTAATTTTAAAACTGCTTTATACGCAGAATTCGTACTTTTGTTGATAATAATAATTTAAATAATGTTTATGGATGTTTTTCATTTATATTTTTGCATTCAGCAATACATACAGTAGAGCTTCGATTATCCGGACCAAGGTCGATCCGGTTAATGAAAAATACGGAAAATAGGACAACTTTAAAAAACGCATATGGCAATGTTTTTAGGTAACTTCCCTTCATATTTTTTCCAGGTTTAAGACTGGCAATTGTGGTAATGCATATTTTAGCACATTGAAAATGGCGTATTTAGAAGGTTTTTTGTTTTTTATTTTTTATTTTTATAATAAAATTTAAAATTCTATTTGCTGCAGAATTGGTGCAAAGTTATATATAGAAGTACACATTCATGATTTCCGATATAACTATGCCTAAAAAATTAACGCACAAAATTCGATCCAATATCATACTTTTTTTAGACTTTCAAATAAAACAATGCTGATAAAATTTGTTATGCATTACTCAACCAGTAGTTTAGAAGTACACATTCATGATTTCCCGATATAACTATGTCTAAAAAGTTAACGCACAAAATTTAACCCAATTTCATACTTTTTTTAGACTTTCAAATAAAATAATGCTGATAAAATTTATTATCCATCACTCAACCAGTGGTTTTGTTATGCTTTGTTTTTAATAATTACCAAAAAGAATATACACATCAACACCTGCTACGAGGGTAACTTGACTATAATTCTCTCTGTCTTTTTTTTTTTTTGTTGTTGTTTTGTTTTGTTCTCATGCAATACTTTTTTAGAAGATTTTACTGTGTGACATTTTTCTCATTTTTAAGTCTCCAATACATGATATAAGGATTAGCGATAACTGAATGGTGATTGAAACATTTACATGCAAATAGATATTCATTCAAAATAAATAAATATTGCCACCTAGACCACTTCTAAAAAAAAAAAAAGATATTTTTTTATTAGAGCTTTTTATGCTAAACACTTTATAATCATATTGAAGTAAAAATTCGCGTTTTGTAGAAATAGATTCGGGCGGGCCGAGATTTTAATCCTTTTTTTTTTTTTTTTTTGGTCAGGTTATATTATGTATGAATGTATTTGTATTTCCCAGACCATATAATCAGGCCGACTTTTTAAATTTTATGTCAAC
Source organism: Maratus speculifer (assembly GCA_964019185.1). NCBI lineage: Eukaryota > Metazoa > Arthropoda > Arachnida > Araneae > Salticidae > Maratus > Maratus speculifer. The sequence goes on from OZ025290.1 coordinate 200,510,257, forward strand.
CAGACCATTAATCTATTTAGTACAAACCGGATTGAGCCTGAGCCTAAAATTTTTGCCCACGCAGTTTTTTAGGCCTCTGGACCAGTACGCGGGGACCTCTAATATATATTCTGAACTTGGCCCCCCTGTCGGGGATACAGTGCCCCCCCCCCGTCGGGCAAATTCTGGCGCCGCCCTTGCGAATATCTTGGCAAGTAATATACCGATCGGCTTCGTTCTTTATGCAATGTACATAGTATATATGAACAAAGAAAGAAGAAAGTATAGTTTCCAGATTTTAAGAATCATAAAAAAAGTATAGGTTTCACATTATATATATATATATATATATATATATATATATATATATATATATATATATATATATATATATAGGGCTGTTTAATAGCCTTTGCTTATCAACCAGGAGAAGACCCTTTAATTGCCTTCAAGGAGGACTTACAGGAATCGACTGGGAGCAGAGACTTAATGTCCAATCCGCGCCTTCCATCGGTACAGCCTGTTAAGGACTAGACAAACATAACTACTCTGAAATTAAACTTTTTTCCTGGAACTCCCTTTTGTTACTCCCCACTTGCGGTTTACTGACAATACAAAACGGGGGAGATACAATGGTCAGGAAGATCACTATCTTAAACCCTACTGAAGGGAAAGATTCCCCTCCTACACTTGGATTGAAGTTCAACTAGAAAGCTCGTTAACATCAGACGCGCCGCCTGCGGACTTAAAAGGTGCCGCCTGCTAACCGAAAAAAACTTTGTGTGTGTACGCAGCCTTAGTACTCTTGCCTAGTGCAAGGGAAACGAACGCGGATGTGCTTCCTCCAACCCTCTTGGCCAGCGTGGAGGAATTTGGCCACAACCCCCCTTATTTTACCATGAATTCACAAAACAAATCACGGCCCTCAGTTCCCGGTAGTTTGTAGTTTGTGTTCCTGATTACGGCAGCGATCAGACGGACATGAAGACAGAGGGTGCTAAGAATCACCGGGCTCGGCTTGCTGCCATAAGTTGATGACATTGGCTACGTATAATGGACGATCCCTATCTTCTAAAAACCGTTTACAGGAACTTGAAGAAGAGTTAGAATCAAGTGGGACATTTTAGGATTATGTGAAGTAAGAAGAAAAGACATGTATTATACTACAGTACAATACATGTCCAGCGGACATGTATTATACTACAGAGGCACAGAAGAGGGAAAAACAAGTGGTGTAGGATTCATGATTCATAAAAGGTGGAAGAATCATATTGTCGAATATGATAGTACATCAGATAGAGTTGCAAGATTAGTAATGCAAGTGTCCAAAAAGTACAAGCTGCAAATTACCCAAGTTTATGCACCAACAATAAGTTATTCTGATGAAGAAATTGAGGATTTCTATGAAGAAGTAGCTTCAATGCATCAAAAGGGAAATTGCTACATAAAATTAATAATGGGTGACTGGAATGCTAGAATTGGAGAGAAAAAGAAAGGCGAATTATCTGTAGGAAATCATGGTTATGGTATGCGAAATGAAAGAGGAAACAGATTGATTGAGTTTGCAGAATGTGAACAGATGTATATCATGAATTAATTTTTCAAGAAAAAGCCACAAAGAAAATGGACATGACGTTGTGCAAATGGCTCAACAAGTGAAATCGACTACATCTTGACCAACAAAAAGTATCTTATTCAGGACTGCAGCGTTCTCAACAACTTCAATACAGAAAGCGATCACAGATTGGTTAGATGCAAACTGCTGTTAAATTCTAAAGTGGAAAGAATGAAGCTTTTGCTAGATTCAAAGAAATCAATCAATATTATAAACCTCCAGAAACATAAAGAAGAATTTCATTTGAAACTTCAAAACCGTTTCCAAGTACTTCAATAAACTTTAGAAGAAGAGCATGATGTTACAATAGTGAACAAGAACCTAACCAATACTCTACAAGAAATTGCAAAGAAGATAGCCGGTGATGCACAAGTAAAGCAGACAAAGAAAATAACAGAAGAAACAAGAAGATTGATGAAAAACGTAGAGAATTTAAAATGAAGAAAAATTATCCTAAATCAAGAGTTAAATATGCTGAATTATGTAAAACAGTAAGAAAATGCGTTACACTGAAAAAAATACATATATACCGCCTTCATCTAGAATGAATAAGTAGTCCTTTTCTAAATCCCTAAACTAGAAATATAGATGTCAGAGTTATGCGAATAAGTCTAATAGATAAACCGTATTGATGAAATGATCGAGAATTTCTAATCTGTAGTTTTATAGATGACGAAACTAAATTTTACGAATTATAACTACTACGAATCGTTTGAACTGCGAGAAATTATCGCTTTGATTTCTGGAATCGATTCATTACCTGGAATTCTAGCTATTGTAACATTTTTCTTGTGTTCGCATTTATTTGCAGAGATTTTTATATAAGTTTGACAGCAATAATATAGGGAAATGCTCAATAATACGTATAGATAAATCAGCGGGAATTTACGAGAATTTTAAAGATGTTGGGTTGCTTTCTGTTTTAAAATGGCGTTTTAAAAAATTAACTACTTTAAAAATTTAAACCTTTCTTAATTTGTTTATCATCTATATCAGTATAATTATTGTTGCATTTGACAAAAAAAGGAGACTGGAGCTTTTTATAAACTTGAACTATTTTGAAACAAAAAAAAAAAAAAATAGGATATTTTAATTAGAAAACTCTTGTAAAAATATTACAGCATATGAACATCTGTTCTTATGAACAGATGAGGGGGGAAAACCACCTGTCCCAGAAATCGCAGACGATATGAAAAATGACTTTCGAATAAGCAGAAAATTTGTAGAATAGAATGGCCGTCTCATGAGCCGTATCGTCAGTCTTGATTTAAAGATTTAACTAAAAAATTTCTCAAGAGTCCTTAAAAGTGTGATTAAGATTAAATATGCGTCTGAGAAAACTAAAATAGCTGTGGCGTGTTAAAAAGGATTCATGTCATTGTTATTTTAGTTATTATCAGAACGTATACATTTGTTCATCCTTTGTTCTTTGTGAATGTGGATTACATAAAAAAAGGTATGTAAAAGTTTTTTTCTCTTGCTTTTCTTTAAATTTTATGATTTTATTCAAATAAATAACTGCAATGCAACGATAGAAAGCAATTATATAAATTACATTTTGATAACATTTGTTTACTTGTAAAATACCATTCATTAAAATCACATTTTCTAAAATTTTAAAATGATGCGGAAAAATTTAATAGTCAAAGTTTAACAATATTAGAAAATATTTAAAGATATTTAAATTACTAATTTAAAAAGTTATCTTATAGAATATAACTGTTTGAAAGTTTAATTCTTAAATTTTATGTTTACAAAGGGAAGTTTTCAAAGTAACTTTTAAGTCTGAAATCGTTACAAAAATGAAAATACGGAAGTTGTGCAACCAGTAATAATTTAAATTTTATTTTACTGAAAGTTTTTAATTAAAAATAATAATGTATATCTTTGAAATAATGAAACTAAAATGAATTAATGACTGAATGATGCTAGTTTATTATTATTATTTTTTTTTTATTATTCTGGATTCTAATTCTACTTTCCGACCCATCTGGTAGACTTAGAGTTATAATGAGGCTTGGTATTTATAATCAGAGATGGGCAGTATCGGAAATACATGTATTTGAAATACATTTTCAAAATACATTTGTATTTTGTATTTTAACCTGACTAATGGAAAGTATTATGGTAATGTATTTTGAAATGATTTTTTCAAGTATTTTGTATTTTGAAAATACATTTCATCTCAAAATACATTCCTGTAGGTTTCCAGCTGCTTCGTTAAAATGGCAGATGTACGATTCATAAAAGTATAATACGAGCCTGTCTGTTTTGTTTTTCTTATAGGGTTCGTTTCTGAAAGTTAATGCAAACATGCTTTACAATACAATCACTGATACGATAAGGTTTAGAATTAATGCTTCCGTTTTACTTAGACATTTTTGCTGAACTATTACAATTCTAAAGTTCTAGGTTTTATAATTATAACGTTGATATGAGAACGACAAAAACTACTGTGTGATAAACTGGAAGAATTATTTAGATTTTTGCTGTGTCTAGTGATTTTAAAGAACCATAGAAAAAAAATAATGTAATAGTACAAGGAAATGCAATTTAATGTTTGTCTTGAGAAAGAATGGCTGTTTTTTCCAGCTTCAAATGATAATGTATCAAAGGAATTGAATTGCGACAGAATACTATGCGCTATACTATATGGGATTTTTTTTTAGAATAATTTCTGTTGATAATAACGTCAATTGTAGTATGACAAAGCAGCATGACAAATGTGTAAAACAAGATCTATCATTATAAGTGGAACTTTTGTAGCAACAATCACCTTTAAAACACATTTAAGGGTAATATTTTTAATTTTATACCGTTATACATTGATCAAAACATTATTTTTCTAGTCCTTTTGTATCTAATTTTTATCAAAGTTCGGGTAAATTTTAAGTCATCCGTGATATTTATTTGCGAGAGAATTTAGATATAAGTAGCTCTATTTATTGATATACAATTCAGATTTTCATTAATTGTATTTACGATTGAGTATATCAAAAATTGGATTTTTGATTATTGACCTGTCCTTACTAGAGATACTTTTTTATCTAGCGTGACTTCGCAATTAATTTTTTTTTACTCATTTTATGTTTCATTTTATACTGTTTAAAATAAAATAGCACAATGAAAATGTAAACTGATGTCGGACCAAATCGAAAATTTCTGTACGAAACGGAAGTTTGATTCTTTTTTGAGTTTGATTGTAAACGAAAGTTATTCAGATGGAAGTTTTAATATCGATGAGAATGTTAATTTGGTTAATTACAAAATTATCCCCCCTTTAGAAGAATATTTATGATTTTCAATATGCGGGCATGTGAAGTGCATATATTTGTTTAGACTAAAATTTACAAAAGATTAATGAAATATTATTTTGTATTTTGTACAGATTTATAAGCATAAAAAATATGCATTATTAAGTGTGTAGTTATTTATGTATCCCGAGATTATTTAAGCCGAGATTAAAATTCCCGAGATTAAAATCAAATAGCAATAAATTATTCTTTCAGAAAAAAACAGTGTATTCATGTTTAAATAAAAACAGCAATTTTTAATCTGCAATCATTATTACAAATATAGCATGCTTATGTTTAAATACCTCTTTACAATATAAATGATGGAAAGTTATGTTATGAATATTTAAAGTATTTTTAACAGCACCATGAGAAAGGGGGGGGGGGGGTTCGAAAGAGGCGGTTGCCCCGGGCGCGGAAATTGAGGGAGTGCCAAATTTATACTACGAACGTTATTTTTGGCCTATTACAAGGAAAAGTGGGTAGCCGGGCGCCAAGTTGAAACTTTGCCCCGGGCGCAGTTTTTTTTTCGCACGAAGAAAAAAGTATTGGATTTGTGTAAAAATTCGACTTCAGGTTTTCAACGAATTTTTAATGTACAGAATTCAATAAAACTCTAGATTCAATTTAACATTTACATAAGTTATTTTAGCTATTAGGTAATGGTGTAAATCTTCCAAAATGTGGCTCTGCTATGCTGTGTCTTTCATGATTTTCGCTAAAACTCTATCTCAAGAACTAATGTACGGATTTTCATCACATTTCAGATTCCGTTTAGACGTTGACATAAGTTGTTGCCGATTATGTTTTGGTGTGAATTGCGCTGCAGATGGGTGACAGTGCTATGCTACATTTTTCACGATTTCTGAACTAGCTCTAAGCTAAGTAGTAATGCAGGGATTTTCAACGAATTTCAGATTTAGTTGGACGTAAATATATGTCGTCGCAAAGTAACTGTTGATGCAACAGGTGGTTCTGCTATGCTGCATTTTTCAGGATTTACAAGATCTCAACAATAACTAATGCCCTAAATGTCAGCAAACTTCATATTCTGTTATGTATTATTATTATTAACTAATACTACTAATCAGGAAAATTTGGTTTCGGCCTTAAAAACCTGCTTTGTCGATCTTTAATTATAAATTCTCCAAAAAGAAATTAATTAATTCTCAATTTGAGAATTTTTTTCTTTTGAAGGCCAATCGTAATTTCCAAACATAATTTTGATTTGTAGATTGTTTTGATAACATTTTACTCCTATGCTTAAAATGAAGCTGAGTTATACACAAGAAAAATTTTATATTTTTGTATGCATTTTAACATTTTAATTGTAAATATCTTCGTTTATTTTAGAAAGCGTATTCTGAAATAGATTGATTTGTTTTCTTTACATATCTTTTCTTTTGCTTCTTTACTTTGATAATTTATAATTTCAAACAATTTAATCAGTGTTATAAAAACACCTAACAGTTGTTTTGTGCACACACTAATAAGAGGTCTACACAAGCAGAAATTATTATGTTCGATGCAAACCAAACAAAGACCTTTGTGAGACCCATTCCGTCACAAAACAAAAATTATCGGTCCGGTCCAGTATAAGGTTTCAATCCGTAGAAAAAAAGATATTACACATTCCGGTACAAAAAGTAAAATCTCAGAATTAGACCGGCTCGATATAAAAATCCAGGCCTTGTTCGTGCAAAACCTTGATTAGCCCAGACCGACTAAATTTACAGAAAACATAAATTTCTGTGTCGATGCGTTAAAAATCATCTTGTACGAGGAATTCTGATCAAAAATATTTATTTCATTTTTTTTTTTTTTTCATGTTTATAGATTTTTTTAAGTACTTTGGACTGCGATATTTAATTTTGAAAATAATCTTTTTTTTTTTTTTTTTTTTTTTTTTTGGTTATAATTAAGGCTGTTCTTAAATGTAAAAGGGCAACTTTATGACATGTGTTTAAATTTATTTTTGTTTGGAAATGCTTGGAACAAACAGGTGTTGTTGTTCAGAAATTATCCAATCGCACTCATTTTTCCATTTTTTGAAACACAATAGATTTTTCAGAAAATAGTTTCAAATTGGGCGTTTTGAACCGAATTTCCTAGCAAAAGTAGAATAACCACTCAAATTGGGGTGAAAATCGTGCTTGTCACGTGATTGAAAGCACTTATAGATCAATAGATAATTTATTGGTCAAAATTGTAAAATTCAATTCGATTCCAAATTGCTTTCACAGTCAGGCCTTCCAATTTTATATCTTTCCGTTAAAAAATGAATCTGTAAATGTGTCAAAGCCTTTTGCACTTGTTGAGCAGTGCAGATAAGAGCAACCTTTAGGCTCCACACTAGGCATAGTAAAAGACCCAGATGATAATGTAAAGTCTATGGGAGCATTTTTTTCAAATATCTCGCTCAAATTTTAATGGTTTTACATGATTTTTTTTGCATAGGATAGCTGAAGACGATCTACAACCGGCCTAGTTTTTACTTTTTCGATTTTGCTTATATATTTTTTATATTACGATAGTTCCAATTTCAGAACCGGTTTAAACCGGTTTTGAAAGTTACAGTATTTTTTTTTTTTTAATCTGAAACCAAAACTGAAAAAGCAAAAACTAAGCCGGCTGTGGATCGTTCTCAGGTATCTTGAGCAAAAAAATCATGTAAAAATATTAAAATTTAGGCGAAATATTTGAAAAGAACGCCCCCATAGACTTTACGTTATCATCAGGGTCTTTTACTGTGCCTAGTGTTGCGCCTTAATATCATTCTATGTCTTGGAAACTTAAAAGTCTGAAAAATGTTATACATTAAAATCTTCTAAGGCGGATTCGCACAGGATAGGAGAAAAATACACTATAAACACGTTTATTACTTACCCATCATACGTAGTATAGGGTAAGTCTTGCAATCGTTTTGAAAATCGAAAAATTTTTTTTTGACGGATTTACACATTTTAGATAGTGGAGATTCCGAAAAACATATTTTTAGAAATTTTTTTTTGCCGTCCGTCTGTCTGTCTGTCTGTCTGTCAGTCAGTCTGTCTGTCTGTCTGTCTGTAAACGCTCTATCTCCCGAACAAATTGAGATAGAGACTTGAAATTTTGTATGTAGTTGCTATGTAAGAATGGGACGAACCCTATTTAATATCAGCAACCTCGATTATCCGGAACTATTTTTTTCGGACTCTCGAAAAATTCGTTCTGATGAAAGGTATATAAAAATTTTCGAATTTTTTTGTTCTAAGGAATGGACGTAAAAGGCAACAAAATAACACACATTTTGCATATAGAACGAAGTCGGTGGGATTATTAGTTGCCGAGATATTTGTAATCTTGTTTTCCACATTCTTCGATTTTTCATGACCCTGTATTTCATTCAAATTTCAATTCAGAAGTATATTTTAATTGGAAATGAGACGCTTAATCCGATGCAGTTAATTGTTAGTTAATAGAATTATTATTATTGGAGTTATAAGGATGTTTCTTTTACGCAGTTCGGTACTACTTGAGTAGTTTGGCGTTTTATATAATTTGTCGAAATTGCTACATCAGCAGTTCTTTAATATAGCATTACTATGTATATTAACAATATTTAAATTTTGTTTATGAATTGCAGTGCATTGTATAAATAGTTTCACATGTTTTATTTTCATATACATATCCATGATGGGTAAGTATTACGGTGGCCCCCAACGACTAGTTTTTTTAGCAGGAACATAGTTTGTTCTAAATGTCTCATATTCTTTTTTCTTGTTATTAAATTGATTGCACGAATCAATACATTTTCCGTTTAAAGCAGGATTTATAGACATATTCATTTTGAGAGTTCCTTTTGCTGTGCTTTTTTTACTATCCAGAAATATATTTACTATTCATAAAACAAATAAAATTTTTAATGGTAAAAGTATAATAATTTAAAAATACGCGCCGAGGCAGGATGAGCCAATTATTTCCATATGAGCTGTATAGGGTCCTATAGTAACATTTTTGAATAGTGCAACTAGTGCTCCAGGAAGAATGAAGTTCAATCCTGGTCCGGTCTGGAAGGAATAAGTCAGGCCCGGCCTAAATCTGCAGAAAAAAGTAAAGCCCGGGACTCTAAAAATTGATGACGAGGCCCATATGAGTCTATCCTTGAAAGAAAAAAAATCCGATACCCAGACCAGACAGACCCGGAACGACTGACGAACAGATCCAGTCAGGCCCGACCCGAGTGTCATGCATTAAAATTGGCCAGCTAACTGTGCTGACACGGCTCGTTCAAACCTCTTATCTTATACACATTAAAAAAAAAGAACAAAAAAAAATTCAAATGTAATTTGTATTTTAAATGTATTTTGAAAATACATGTATTTTGTATTTGGAACTTTTTCAATTCGAAAAGTATTTTGTATTTTGTATTTTAGGTTCGAAAACTAATGTATTTTGTATTTTGTATCGAAAATGATTTTTCGATGTATTTTGCCCAACTCTGTTTATAATTACCCTCTAATCCTGTAAATATAATAATAATAATAATATACCAGTGTGTGTTTCTATTTTGTGTTTATGGTCGGAATTTTTATACTTTATTTACATTAAAAAAACATTAACGTGATTGTTTAATACTTAAAAATTGACAATATTGATGTGAAGTATGCAATTTTCTACTTATTGCAAATTTGAAAAAAATCATTTGTTAGTTTTATGTTTGAAATAATTTTTTACATGTTTAAAATTACTTATTCTAACAATCGAGTAAATGTTTGCATTTTCAACGTTATATAGCATTTAAAATAATTATTCGATTTAAACACTGTTTCTTTTAGCATGTTTATCATATATTTTGCTCTAAAACTATGCGTTTTCATATACCGGGTGTCCCAAAAATGACTGATGGATTTTAAAATTCAATAACTTGCAAACGGTGACAGTTATTAAAAATTTTTTTGCAGGAGGGATATAATGTCAGGATATGTCAGGCAGTATAATGTCAGGAGTTTTTTTTACCGCAATTCTTGATTTTAGTTCGAATTTCAAACAACAGATGGCGCTGATGGTGGTTGGAGGCCAGTCTACGCCGAAACTTACTTTATTCAGCTTTGAAGGAAAAGAAGGAGTACGTCTCATTCTACAGTACAGTCTTGCTCTCAGGCCCCAATTCTGGACTCATTCGAAATGATGTCAATGGAATGCGTTGTTGCCATGGAAATAACAGATTGTTCGATAGTGTAATACAGCGTTCAGAAGTTGGCATAAATTTCGCAAGCAGCATTCGAGTTTGCAGAAGATTTTCGTTTAGGAAGTTTTATTTTCTCGTATTAAATTACTTTTTATGGCACGATTTAAAGAATATTTTATGCATCATATTTTAAAACTAGATAAAGAGATTTCTTTAATTTGATAATTTTTGTTATATTCTAAGAAATTTTAGATCGATTTAGATTGTTATATTCATGCTCAATTTTGAATATTGTATTTTTCTATAGAAGAATTTGTTATTTCCATGACAACAACACATTCCATTGAAATCATATCGAATGAGTTCAGAATCGGGTCCCACAGTGTTAAAAATCTGCTGCATTTTGCTTCATACGCACTCCGCCGCTTGTATATAATATCTCTTTTCCGACCAATAACAATGCTTCATAATACAATCAAGTAACCGTTTTTATACAAGCGGTGTGCGTATACAACAAAATGCAGCAGATTTTTATAGTGTAAGAGCAAGATTGTTGCAAGATATCTTCACCTACACTGTTAAAAATTGGAAACTTTTGCTGCATCGTCACTCCACTGCTATTATAGAATATCTCTATTTTGACCAATGAGAACGCTCCATAATACAGTGAAGTAATCTCTTTCTATAAAAGTGGAGGAATGACGATGCAGAAAAGGTTTCAAATTTTTAACAGTGTAGTTTTAAAATACGGTGCCTAAAATATTCCTTAAATCATGCCATAAAAAGTAATTTAATCCGGGAAAATAAATTTTAATCAACTCACATTTATTTTATTTGTTTCTATTTTAATGCAACGATAGACTAATCCTATTGAAAAGGGCTAGTTATTTTACACAATAATGTACTATCAACAGTTTTCATGATTATTTTTTGAACATTCATAAAAATCTACTGACGAATTTTCTTAAAAGATCTAAAATTTCTTAAGAATATAACAAATATCATCAAATTGAAAAAATCTCTTTATCTAGTTTTAAAATATGATGCATAAAATATTCTTTAAATCGTGCCATAAAAAAGTAATTTAATCCGGGAAAATAAAACTTCCTAAACGAAAATCTTCTGCAAACTCAAATACTGCTTGCGAAATTTATGCCCACTTCTGAACGCTGTATTCCACTATCGAACAATCTGTTATTTCCATGGCAACAACGCATTCCATTGAAATCATATCCAATGAGTTCAGAATCGGGGCCTGAGAGCAAGACTGTACTGTCGAATGAGACGTGCTCCATAGCCTTAATCTCCTTCTTTTGCCTCAAAGCTGAATGAAGTAAGTTTCGGCGTCGACTGGCCGCCAACCGCCATCAGCGCCATCTGTTGTTCGAAATTTGAACTAAAATCAAGAATTGCGGTTAAAAAAAAAAAACTCTTGACGTTATACATAGCCCTCCTGCAAAATTTTTTTTAATAGCTGTCACCGTTTGCAAGTTATTGAATTTTAAAATCCATCAGTCATTTTTGGGACACCCGGTTTTTACATAAAATAGTTTTCTAAATATAGGCAGTGAAAATCGAAAATTTACAATAAATTCAATTATAGAAGCAGCAGTGTTTTTTTTTATTTTGTTTTTAGAATAGAGCGATAGATGACAAATCAGTGTATAATTTAGAATAGAAATATTTTAACCTTTTTTTTTTTTTTTTTTTGGTAGTTTTGTGTTATAGCAGAGACCGAGGGTGAATTGTCAAATTATAAAACCATAACCCAACATGGAGTAAAAAAATTAGCGGGGTAAGGAATCGAACCTCGGATACAGTGTACCATGCTGTTGCTCTACTATGTAATGGCAGAGCAATAGCAGGATAATATAAAAGTTATATGATTGAACTTGATATCATTAAAATTTTTTGATATCATTAAAATAGTTTAGATTATTACCGTTTAGTTCTATTTTAATTTGTCGCCCTCCCCCCCCCCCGTAGTTTTTACAATTGTTTTTATCTTATCAATTCTAAGTTAGTTAATTAGTTTTTAAATTTGTGTGCCTTTTTTTTTTTTTTTTTTTTTTTTTTTATAAAAAATAAGACAGCCAAATAAATTTGTGTAACATTATTAAGTGGGATCAAGCTTTGAAATTTAGGAAGATGGGAATTTGGTTGAAAATGTTTTGTTTATATAGAGGAAAATGACAATGAAGACATATAAAGTGTTGCAAAGTGCGAAATGTTTTACTTTTTATGGTAAAATTTTGAAAAAGTTGTATGTAGCTATTTTATGGCAAACCGATGTAAAATATATTACTTCGCTGCAGATTTCGAGTGGTTACAAAACTGACCCAGCAAATTCTCTAAATTCAGATTGGGTACAATGCAAAACGTAATACAGTGAAACCTCCAAATAAGGGACACCTATCGGACCGGAACTTTTGTCCCTTAAATAGAGGTGTCCCTTATTCGGAGTTTTTTACATTATTTTTAATTAATCGTTCAGAATGATATAAAATTAACAAAGCATTAAAGGTGAAATTTAAATGTATCCGAACTGCATAAATTACATTAATCAGACACAAAAAAGAAGAAAAGAGAATTAATTAAAATTTTCAGTTGATTACTGAATCCTCAAATAATTTGTAGAATTATTGATTAGTATATTTTATGCAAACTGTTTACATGCAAAAAGTATACAAATATTCAAAAGAATTTCACTTGAAGTAATCAATCAAAAAGGACTGTTTTACAAATTTCGATTTTACATTACAAATCTTTCAAGTGTTCATTTACCATACTTATAAATTTTAGTTCTTCATTACCAGCAATATAGAAAAAAAAGTATAGAACTGCTTTGCACATTTTAAGGCAGAAAATCTCTTAACTGATCTGTTCAGCAAGCAGAAAACATTTTGTCACGATTACAAATTCATTTTTTATCAGGAAGGTATAACATTGGAATGCTTGACTATGGAAGTGATTTTGAATTGTACTGTGTTTTCAATTTTTTGATAAATAAATTACCTATTGAGTTACAAGTGATTTTGATCACATGGCAAAGACTTTGTTACCCTTTCTCAAGTAATTATTCCTTTTTCGCGAGAAAATTTGCTCCAAAACAACCATTTTGATAATATTTTCTGAAAGATCTATTGCATTTGCAAAACTGGAAAAAACATCTCGATTACATATTTTCTGAACAACAACGCCTACTAGTTTCAGGCATTTTCGAATAAAAATAAATTAAAACTTATGTCTTAAAAGTTGCCTTTTTTGTATCTGAGAAAAGCCTAAAAGCATCGGTAAAGTTCTTTGTTTCACTTACAATTTTCTTTTATTCTCCACTTTTAGAATCATCCTCACAATTTCCAGCATTACTTTCAATAGGGATAAACGCACTGCTGTCGAATCAGAATTGTGGGCAAATGAATGCTCGTTAATTGTACCGTATGTCTCTGTATCTACATGATTGACAGTCTGTTTGATAAGTTCACAAAAATCTGTATTTTCATTTTCATCACAGACTACTTCATTATCTGAAATTTCTAAAACCAGTCCTTTTAATATCATTTTCAAGTGTCCCTTAAATCGAGTGTCCCTTATTCAGAGGTAAATACATTACACGTCCTATATCAAGGGACTGGGACCGGACGTTTTGTCCCTTAAATAGAGGTGTCTCTTATTTGAAGGTTTCACTGTATAGACTTTTAGGTAGCTTTCATTACAAAAAGTAAAAAGCTACCTATTGCAGCCGTCCGGAGGAAAACACATCCAGAAAATTTTGGTATATTTTCACCGATCATGACCCCCAGACCCCAAAACCACCCTCCGTTCAAATGTTGACATATATACAGGGTGTTTCTAAATTCATGGTACAAACTTTAATGGGTGAGACAAGAAAGACTTCAAGACAAAAAATATTAAATGGGAAACTAAGGGTCCCAAACGTCTTCCGAAGAAGATAGGCGCCATTAAAGTTTAGGGTCCAAAAATTCAAATGATTATAAAAAACAGAAAAATTGGTCGATTCGTTTGCGGCTTTCACTAAAACTATTCTTTATGTCAGTATTGCCTTGAAAATAAATTATAAAGATAAATTTCAAAAAATGCCGATAGAGGGCGCTTCAGATTTTGGAGTAACGAACAGCTATTTTTTACCGTTATTTTTTGCATTTCGTTAAATTTTTTTAGAAGTTAGACATAAACGTAAATTTTGAGCTCAAAATCTAAATCGTTGGGAGTGGTTAAACAGCGCAAACTGAACTGTGGGGGGAGGTTCAAATTCCAAATGGTTATTAAAAACGGAAAAATTAGTCAATTGATTTGCGATTTTCACTAAAATTATTCTTTATGTCAGTATTATCTTGAAAATAAATTATAAAGATAAAATTCAAAAACTGCCGATAGAGGGCGCTTTAGACTTTGGAGTAACGTTCAACTATTTTATACCGTTATTTTTTGCATCTCATGAATTTTTTTAGAAGCTTAGACATAAACTTAAATTTTGAGATTAAAATCTGAATCGTTGGGAGTGGTTAAGTAGCGCAAACTGAACTGTGTTCAATGAGGGTGGGGCGGTTCAAATTTCAAATGATTATAAAAAACGGAAAAATTGGTCGATTCGTTTGCCGTTTTCGCTAAAACTATTCTTTATGTCAATATTTCCTTGAAAATAAATTTTAAAGATTAATTTAAAAAAATACCGTTAGAGAGCGCCTTAAACTTTAGAGTAACCAACAACTATTTTTAACCGTTATTTTTTGTATCTAATTAAATGCTTGTAAATGTTCAAAGTTAAATTTTGAGCTCAAAATCTGCATCGTTGTGAGTAATTAAGTAGCGGAAAATTGAAATGTGTTCGAGGGGTGGGGAGGGTAACATTTCAACTCCTGAACACATTTCAGTTTGCGCTTCTTAACCTCTCCCATCGATTTAGAATTTGAGCTCAAAACTTAAATCTGAGCATTTAATTAGATACAAAAAATAACGGTTAAAAATAGTTGTTGGTTACTCTAAATTTTAAGGCGCCCTCTAACAGTATTTTTTTAAATTAATCTTTAAAATTTATTTTCAAGGAAATATTGACATAAAGAATAGTTTTAGCGAAAACGGCAAACGAATCGACCAATTTTTCCGTTTTTTAAAATCATTTGAAATTTGAACCTCCCACCCCCATTGAACACAGTTCAGTTTGCGCTACTTAACCACTCCCAACGAATCAGATTTTTATCTCAAAATTTAAGTTTATGTCTAAGCTTCTAAAAAAATTAATGAGATGCAAAAAATAACGGTAAAAAATAGTTGTTCGTTACTCCAAAGTCTAAAGCGCCCTCTATCGACAATTTTTGAAATTTATCTGTATGATTTATTTTCAAGACAATACTGACATAAAGAATAATTTTAGTGAAAACCGCAAACGAATCGACCAATTTTTCTGTTTTTTATAATCATTTGAATTTTTGGACCCTAAACTTTAATGGCGCCTATCTCCTTCGGAAGACGTTTGGGACCCTTAGTTTCCTATTTAATATTGTTTGTCTTGATGTGTACTATCACCCCTTAAAGTTTGTACCATGAATTTAGAAACACCCTGTATATGTATACTAGCCGCCCTGGCGACCAGTTTGGTCTCCAGGTCTTAGGATTTGGTCATTGAAGGTTTTTAATGATGTCTACCCTTACAATAAACCAAAATATCGTTCATTTAATGCCAATCATTTAATTGAATGTTAAATATTATGTGAGTTGGCTTATTTACATTTCACTTTGTCAAGAAAATGTTTTGAAAGTTGAGTTGTATGGTATTTCACCTAGCAGAATGAAACTGAAGTTTGATTGGATTAAATGCTTGAATTATTTTTGCATGGCAAGAATGATGGTTGGAGAACTTGCTATATAAATTATTACCCCCATAAATTATTATTTTTTTCAATTATTGGAGAATTAATCTTTTTTTTGTTTACTTTGGTGGAAACAGATTTTGGGAAGTTAATTGAAATTTCACTGAAGTAATCTCAAAATATACATGTACTTCAATGTAATTCATCTCTCAAATATTTTTTTTTCAAGCGATCTCTTTAAAAGTATAACTTTTATACAGCTTTATCCGGAAAAATAATTTTGATTAAAACTGGCCTCTCGGCCTATGAAAAGCGAAGTGGTCATCACGATCACGACAAACTGTTGATACAACCAAATGCGCTTATAATAGCAATAATCTGTACAATAATTTGGCGACCTATCACCTGTGTTGGCTTGCATGAAATTGGCTGCATAGCATATAAAGAGTGAAGTGGGTAAGCCCGGAAGTGTTTATGACAGTCACATGACTTAGGCTTTTATTATATAGATGATGATAACCATATATATATATATATATATATATATATATATATGGTTAAAAATTATTTTAGATTGAGTTTTTTCTTCCTCATGATATCTTTTTAACGATACCACTTTCGTTAAAATCGAGACTAAAATTTTTTGCGGTCCCCCATTAAGTATGCACTAGTTACGTGTAATAAATTGTCGGATATCTCGAAAACGGCTGATTTGCGACGGGTAGTTCCATCGAGTTTTTTACTGCTCTCGATAAGATCTTTCCGACGATACCACTTTCGTCAAAATAGGTGACTTACACTTCTTGCAGCTCCCTAGTTAGTGGAATTATCGTCAATACTGTAATCTCTGACATTTTAGCTAATTGAATTATGTTCTCCTATACATCGGAATTTTAAACCCATATGAAATTCTGAAAAGGACATAGTCAGTAAGTTTCTTCTATTACATGAGAAATAGTTTATTTAAAAAAGTCATGTCCTAATTTCTGTGAACTATGCATATAAACTATTTATTGTTTCTAAATGTGTTTCCTTGAAATAGAGGTCTGCATGGGTCGGAATTTCCAGGCCCGGGCCCGGCCCGTTGTAAAACTAAAAATTTCGGCCCGGGTCCGGCCCGTTTAAATTTTTATATTTTAGGCCCGGCCCGGCCCGTACAGAAATCAGTGAAAACAGGCCCGGCCCGTTTTGGCCCGTTATAATTTATACGATTTCTAAAAAGTTCAGATTTTTAACATGTAATTAAGATTCCTTTAAAGAATACTGCATACAAATCTATGGAATGATTTTACAGTATATGTTACAGGAAATACACATTAAAAAAATTAATGATTACATAGATTCTTAGGCTTTAAACATTTGAATAAAGATTTATTAAAAAATTAATATGGCTTAGAATAAAAGAAAAAAGAAAGAAAGCTAAAAACATCGTTACTTTTGAAGCTGTTTAATAAAAGAAGATTTATAAAACTATTTATATATCATTTTATTAAAGATTTTAAATCCAAATTCATTTCTAAATTCAAAGAAGCTCCTTTCTGATACATTTCTAAATTCATTTTTTTTCCCTCAGATACGCATAAGATTAGCAGGTATCTTTATTCATAAACTATATAATCGAATGGCGTTATCCATTTTTGGAATACTAGCAATTTATGAATACTGCAAGCAAATAAAATACTGTCATATTAGCGTTTTGAATAGGTTGAATAGAAGTTTTTTCAGGAAGCGGTAGCATGGGAAAGGAGAAGAACCTGCAATCATTTGAGAAAATATTGTATCTCAACAAGGTTATACAAGTATTTTATTTACCAAAAATGAAAAACGCTATTCGATTCCAAATCCCTTCATTAGTTAGGCTTATCACTTTTATACTTTTACAATTTAAAATTAATCAGAAAATGTGTCAAACTTTTGCATTATTCAGAAACTAATTTAAAAACCATCAAGAAGTACATATTCAAAGATCAAGCTAACATAAGTTCTTCATCGATGTTAATAAATTTAAAATTCATGTTTTCTGCCCTAGAATTCTTGAGAACAATTAACTCTAGTTCCGGTCCGGCCAGTCTATATGTAGAAAAATAATGCAAGCTTGATCTCGGCCCGGCATGAGTCAGCTAAAAAAATATTAAAACAGGTTACACATAATGTAACTCTCCGATGCCGATCTCTACACAGTACATTTTTATATTGATATTGTCAAACTAGTAATGGCTCGTGACGCACATTTATACTTATTCTCGTTAAAACTATTTTCGTTGAAAATAGCTCGTATTTTATCGTTTCAGCTGAACAGGCCCGAATTTTTTTTTATCGGCCCGGCCGGGCCCGTTGAAAAAACTATTCTAAATCTGCCGGCCCGGTACGTTAGAAAATTCGAAACGATTCCGCCGGCCCAGGCCCGTGCAGACCTCTACCTTGAAATTCATCATTTTTTTTTTTTTTTTTTTTTTTTTTTTTTTTT
The DNA here is from genome assembly GCA_964019185.1 of Maratus speculifer. Lineage (NCBI taxonomy): Eukaryota > Metazoa > Arthropoda > Arachnida > Araneae > Salticidae > Maratus > Maratus speculifer. The sequence goes on from OZ025290.1 coordinate 200,528,612, forward strand.
TTTAATCATTTGGAAAACGGTTGTTGTTATCGGTCGAGAATGGACCTTGCGGTGTCCGCATTTTATTTTGTTTATGATTCGTCCAGGAATATTAATGTTTAATCCATGACATACGTAATATATGACTCTTATTACATAAATCATGTTTTGATCATCATAAAATGATGTTTTTACTGATTTTCAATAACTCAGTGGGAAACATTTAAACATCTTGCTTTGGACAATGGATGTCTGCATTTTATTTATTTATTTTACAAAATTATTTAAATTTAGAAGAGTTTTTATTTGAATAGGAAATCAAAATGTCCATGTTAATAAAGAAAAGAGTAGAAAAGTTACAAAATGGGCAAGTGCAAATTATCAGATATGGAAAAAAAACAAATCCAAACAGAAACATCGTATGAAATATCGTCTTTTAAATCAAAAAAAAAAAAAAAAAAAAAAGAAAAAAAAGAAAAAAGAAAAAAGAAAAGAAAAGAAAAAAGAAAAGAAAAAGAAAAAAAGATACGATTATTGAGCCCATTGATGACGAAATGTGCGATGATTTTGAAAAATGAAAAAATCTAATGTTGAACCACTGATTGTATACAAAAAAAAAAAATAAAAAAAAAAAATAAATAATATATATATATATATATATATTGGTTTTTTTTTTTTTTTTTTTTTTTTTTTCAATGTGCAACACAGGATTTAATCTCATTTTGTTTAGCGCTAATTCAGACTCATGTGATAGAGATCAGACTCTAGTGACTATTACTGCCCTTTTAGTTACTTCTTGCTTTGGCACAGGGAAAAAAATCGCAAAATATATATAAGTCGGTCATAGAAAAAATATCGCTGATTTCGTCCATCATGGCGAAAATAAACTTTTAAAAATTGTCGACCGGTCCGAAAAAAATTGAACTTTGAGAGAACTTGGGCAGTGAGAAAATATAGCGAAATTCATCAATCAATTACAGTAAAACATCGTAAAATTGTTAATCTGTCACAAGGAAATATCATGAAATTCGTCAGCCAATAACAAAGACAAAACACAAATTTTTCAGCTGGACACAGGAAAATAATTGTTAATTTCATCAGAATGTCACAGAAATAAAAAGGGAAATTTGCCAATCAGTCGCAGAATAAAATAGCTAAATTTGTCAATTAGTTGAGACAAATAAATTTGTGAAATCTGCCAGTTAATCTCCAGAAAAAAAATGTAAGAGCAAACAGGAAAATTTTGTGAGAAAAATTACAAAATTTTTCAGTCAAACGCAGAAAAACAATCATGAATTTTGTATAATTGTCGTAAGAGCAAACTGTGAGATTTGTCAACCATAGAGGAAAATATCAAGAAAATATAGTCAGTCGGTCCTGAGACTTGATCGTCACTTCACAAAGAAAAAAATTTCGAAAAGTGATTTTTTTGGAAAACAAAAAGGACACAAGATTCTTTAGTGCATGAATCCTGCCATCCCGTCCCGAAATTCAAACCCTGTATGTGTATAATAATAATAATGTTGAATAAAAAATGCAATTCTAATATTTAAACACTCAGCTTATTTGTCAGTGAACCGCTGAAAATTGCTAATTATATGTATAATGAAATGCTGCTAATTTTTAGAACAAATTTTACACGTCTGTTAATATGTCTATCATTGTAAAGCATTTTCACAAAGAAATACATAGCATCCTTTTATAACGCAAACATAAAAGTTTTACTAATATACCATTGGTTGAAGAGTTATCTCCAAACATAGGTTTAATTGATGATTTTTTTTTCATGTTTTAATTATTCAATAACTTAAGCTACATTTAATTTTATTTTAAGTTAAATCACCTTGAAATTTATATATAAAAAAAAAACTTTTAATTTTAAATATTTATAATGAAGTCACGAAAATAACTAGTTGGATGCACCAATCCCAAGACTCGGTTCTATTTCATAGATCTCAATGTTTCAAAAAATATTTACAAATATTAATATACATCAATATTGTTAGTTCAATATCATACCAACTTTGATTTTATCTAGAATTTTTGCTGCAGTCAATTAATTAGGTTAAAAATGAGTTAATCTCGATCATGATATTTATTAAAATTAATATTTTTTATTATTCCGCTATATCTCAGCTGTTTGCGATTAGCCAGTTTTAGCAAGATACAAAATTCCCATTGCTGCATGAACTGCCAATTCAAAAACGTTCGAAAAACAAATTAATGGGGGAAATAGCTCCCCCCCCCAATTTCCCCTTTTTACAGTTAATCATTGAATCCCCTAAACTAATCAAGAATATGCTTTATCACATAAAAAACCTACATCCAAAATTCATAGCAAATTGAATAATTCTTCATAAAAAACCCATTTATATAATTTAAGAGGAGTTATCCCCCTTTTTTATACTTAACCATTAAACTTCCAAAACTCTCAGAGATTTGCCTTATCAAAAAGAATGTACATCCAAAATTTAAAGCAAATAGGATAATTCTGCATAAAAACACATTTATCAAATTTAAGGGGTTTGAGGTAATCGCCCGTATCCCTTTTATGCTTAACAAAGGAACCCCACAGCTAATTAGGGAAGCATCTTATCACTATGAACCTGTGTCTAAATATTAAAGCAAATCGGTTAATTCTGAAAGAAAAATCATTTACCTAAATTAAGAGGGGTAGTCTTACCAATCCCCCATTTACACTTATCAAATGAACTCCCAAAACAAATCAGGGAAATGCCTTATCAGAATGAACCTATATCCAAATTTTGAAGCAAATCGGTAAATTCTGTATGAAAAACCCATTAAACTAAATTAAAGGAGGGGGAGAGTTAACTCCCATTTCCCCCCTCTTAGACTTATCCAATGAACTCACAAAACTGATCATGGAAGTGTCCTCATCAGAATGATCCTATGGCTAAAATTTGAATGAAATATGATAAATCTGCATGAAAAGCCCATTTATCGAAATTAAGGCTGGGGGATTAGCCCACTTGCCCTTCTTTATACTTATCCAATGAACTCCCAAAACTAATTATGGAGGTTCGCTCATCAGAATGATCCTATATCTAAAATTGAATGAGGTCTGATAAATCTGCATGAAAAACCCAATTATTGAAGTTAAGGGTGGGGAATTAGCCCCCCGTTTCGCCTCATTATACTTATCCAATGAGCACCTAATACTAGTCACAGAGGCGCCTCATCAGAATGATCCTATGTCTAAATTTTGAGCGATAACTGATCATTCTGGATGAAAAACCCATTGATATAAATTAAGGGGAGGAGTATTAGCCCCTGTTTCCCCGCTTATACTTATCGACAATCAGGAAAGTGCCTTATCAGAATATACCTATACCCATAATTTCAAGTGAATTGCGTATTTTTATCAGGAGTTATGGCGTTACGCATGTACATACATACATACAGAATGGGCGGACACATAAGCTCTCAGGTTTCGATATAGCTTGTGAGTTAAAAATCATTATTATAGTACCATCTTGTGGCGAAATGTTTTCAAATTGAAAGAAGCCCTGACAACCATTCCCAGAAACGTATCTAAAGAAATTTGGTTCAATTCTATGCAATAACTTCATACAGTGTTTGATGTAGAATAATGTAAATAATTTCATACAGTGTTAATGTAGAATAATGTAAATGGCACAAAAATTGTGATTACAGCACTGCCTTACAGCGAAATGTTTCCATATTGAAGATGGACCTGCTGGCTATAGCCAAAAACATGCATAAATATTTGGTTCATTCTATGTATAACTTCATACACTTTTTCATGATATGATGGCGACACTGGGACAGACAGGTTTCGAATAAACATGTTTTTTGGGATATTGGATCTCTAAAACATGTAAATTCGTCGAAAAAAATTGATTAAGAAGAAAGTAAAAAATATTTACGTCTACTTGTTTAACTTAAAAACCAATTAACCCATTATTTAAATCAAGCGAAAGAAAGAAAATTAATAAAATCATAGTTTATTAAACAACTTCAAATTTTATAAAGACTAAAGACAGAAAACCAATATTTAGATATGCGTAAATAATGCATGTAAAGGTAACAAACAGCCGTTTCGAATCTACTGTCATTCGCTCCTGTAATTGGTATATAAGCCTGCGCTTCTCTGTCGCTTTGCTCCGTTTAGCTTTTTCTACATGCTGAGTCTTGTACTGATAAAGAATCTCAATAATAGATTCGAAACGGCTGTTTCCTACCTTTTCATGCATTATTTGAGCATTTCTAAAAGTTAGTATCCTATCATTATGCATTTTTACAAAAAGGTTTTATTTGCTATTTTGACTTCAAATTTTGTTTTACAATTTGAAAGTAAAGATACAATTTTCTAAAAGAAATAAACGTAAATTCTCGAATTTGTTACAGAGTTTAAATATAAATAGTAAGGAAAGCTGGCAATTTTTTAAGCTTTTGAGAATTACCTTTTACTCATTGATAGGGAACTTATTATTTCATCTTTTGCATTATGAACAAAAATTTTTCGGCATTGTTTGAGATCAAACGATTACCGTTATTCTTCTATATTTGCTTTGCTGCATTCTGCCGGATATCCGATAGAGAAGTCGGATATCCGGTGATTGTGATCCGAATATCCGATGATATTTCAGATATTGAAAAATCAGTCGGATATCGGATATTGGCCGGATATCCGATACATCCCTAATAAAAACTCCGTGGCACTGATCTTATTTGATCAACAACTGGCTGGGTCATTCTACATAGCTGTAGTAGTAACCCATTTCCAGTCTCCCTCTATAATGAACATCCCCATAATCTGAACATTTTTGGCTGATGCCATGAGTGTACAGAATAGAGAGAGTCCACTGTACTCCAAAAACAGAGAAGAATAATTTGTTATTTCTGAGAGCCACAATGAATAACTTCCAGAAGATTTGCTTTGTATTATTTGAAGCCCCAACAATGGCCGAGAGGTTCTGCTTCCAAAACTGGTAGACGGCAGATGCTGGGTACGAGCCCAGTCGCGGCCGTCGGCAAAGTGTTCGGAATTTTCTGTGATTTACTTCGAACCTTGGATTTCCTTGCATAAATACGGATTAGGTTTTCTTAGAAAGACCCCCATGGAGAGTACCCTCCTATGGGGCTCATATCGTAAGTGTAGATAATTAATTGGCCGTTAAAAACACAAACAAACAAGCATTATTTGTAAGCAATTTTCATTAAAGTTATCAAAAAAAGTTCTCGTATCTTCAATTAATATGTATATATATATGAATATATATATATAGAACCATTAGATAATACTACAAACCAACATCAATTTCTGGGAAAATTTGTTAATGCCAAATTATATCAAACAGAGGAGTTGTCAAAATTTGGAATAAAATTGAAAATGTGGTATTTAGCTCGCTATCAAGGGCAATGCTAAATAGCCACATTAATTGCGATCAATTTCTGAGTAGAAATCAGGATAGACCTAAAAATGATTTCCATATTGCCCGATCAATCGCAAATGAGAACTCAATTCAAAGAAAAATATTTGATAAATAATAAGACAATAATAGAATTATCAATACATTAATTGCATTGGAAAAACTATTTCAAAAAAAAAAAAATATTAGAAAAATAATTAAACTGTAATTGAATTATGATAAAGATAAACTTACAAGTATCAATCGCAACCATAACCGCCATTGAGAACAGGAAAAACAAAATAATATAATTGAATTATCATTGATTGATTTCAAAGGAAAAATCATGTCAAAGAGAAATAATTGGACTATAATTTAATTATTAAAAAGATAAACTTACAAATATCAATTTCGACCATGTGATAACAATCACACTTTGCATTCAGTCACATTAGACAGTTAATATCGAAGTTAACTTAGAACCAAATAGTTTTTATTAATAATAGATATTTAAATAACTATTTTCAAAAATAATTAATTACAAAACACAAGTAGACAAAAAAATTTTGAACTTAATAAAAATAGTTAAACTATTTAATACTAATGACAAGTTTATAATTATAGAATTACTTAAATCAATTGATATCGACAAAGATTTGCTACTTATAAGATAAGTACAAATTAACTACAAGAGCGTCAGTGGCGCCATCTTTAGTTTCTAAACACAATAAAATAATGCAAAAATTAATTAACTCTATAAAAACAATATTTTACAAATTACGATATTTATTTGTTTAATTGAAGGTTGGAAAAAACCATGTCTTTTTTTAAAAAACATAAAATGGTTTTTTATTATTGATTTAAACTAGGTTTTTTTGGTTTAAACCGGGTATCTATTTGTAAACAATCTATGTACAGTGGATTAAGTAGATAATAGAAAAAAAATCATTTTTCATTTAAACAATTATTCCTATATATAAAAAATCCCTTTCGGCATGGCCTATAGGCGGAGGTAGATTTCGAAAAGTTTTCATCTCAAAAAAAAAAAAAAAAAAAAAAAAATGCCTATCTCTACTTAAATGCCCATTTTGGCAATATATTTTGAATTATATTCTTACTTTATTTAAAAAATTGACCAATATGCTCATTATATAGTTCCTAAATAACAAAAAACTGTTAATTAAATTCGTTTGACAGCAAAATTGAATTTAAAAATGAGTCATAAAATAACCAATTTATTATTTTAATACATCCACAATTCTTTAATCAAGATCGCTTTGAGAAATTTTGTGCGACGTGCCCACTTTGACAGATTTTTTTAAATATATATTTAGCCTTTATCAAAAATCTGACCAATACGGCACATTACACAGTTCCTAAATAACAAATAACTGTCAATTGAATGCGTTTGAGAGCAAAATTGAATTTAAAAATGAGTCATAAAATAAACAATTTGTTATTTGAATACAACCTCAATTCTTTTATCATGATCGCTTTGGGAAATTTTTTTGCGAAGTGCTTACTTTGACAGCTTTTAAAATATATATATTCACCCTTTATCAAAAAATCGAAGAATACGCACATTATATAGTTCCTAAGTAACAAAAAACTGTCAATTGAATGCGCGTCAGAGCAAAATTGGTTTTAAAAATGAGTCATAAAATAACCAATTTGTTATTTGAATACCCACAGTTCATTAATCATCTCGCTTTGGGAAATTTTTTGCGAAGTGCCCATTTTGGCAGCCTTTTTTGAAATATATTCTGCCTTTATCAAAAAACTGGCCACTCCGTCACATTATATAGTTCCTAAATAAGAGAACCTGTAAATTGGATGCGTTTGAGAACAAAAAAAGATTTAAAAATGACTCGGTAAAAACGCAATTTCTTAAATTTCCTCAAATTTTAATCACGATAACTTCGTGAAATTCTGTTCAAAATACCCTTTTTGGCAGCCTTTTAAAAAATATATTCTGCCTTTATCAAAAAACTGGCCAATACGTCAAGTTATATGGTTCCTAAATAATAGGACCTGTAAATTGGATGGGTTTGAGAACAAAAATTAATTTAAAAATGACTCATGAAAAACGCAATTTGTTATACTTAATGAATTTTTTAATGATGAAAACTTCGGGAAATCTGTTCAAAATACCTCTTTTGGCAGCCTTTTTAAAAATATATTCTGCCTTTATCAAAAAATTGGCCAATAAGTCGCATTATATAGTTGCTAAATAAGAGGATCTGTCATTTGGATGCGTTTAAAATCAAAAATGAATTTTAAAATGAGTCAGAATATAAGCAGTTTGGATTTAAGGTTTTTTCTCCAACTCCTATTTTTGTTTAATTTATTTTTGCTATAAGAATTGGTTCTATGAAAAACTTGTCAATATAAAAGTTGTAGATATTATTCTGAAGATGTAAAATAAATTTAATTAGATTTAATTGCTTAAGAATTGAGTAAGTTATGGGTTTTTTTCTTTTTCCTCCCCCCTTTTTCTTTTCGTTTTTAATTTTTTTCATCGGTAAAAATTGGTCCTATCAAAAACTTGTAAATACAAAAGTTTTAGATAATATTGAGTACATTTATATAAAATTTAGTTGGATTTGATATCTTGAGAATTGACGAAGTTATGATTTTTTTTCTCCCAAAAACCATGTTTTTTTCGCCCCTTGAGCCCATTTTTAACTTTATCAAAAATCTGTCACGCATAAACTTTTTCCTCATCTTTTAGAAGTAATATAAACTTTAAACCGATTCGATATCTATTTTAATTAAAAAGTTATCGCATTTTTTCTGTTTTCACAAAAACCCTCCTAACTTTGACCCCCTTGGTCCGATTTTGCCCATTAACGAACTTAACCGAGATTTTATGCCCCTTGATTTTATGTAAAAGTTTGATGAAGATCTGAGCATAATTATGGAAGTTATCGTGTCTAGAAGAAAGTGATATACACCGATAGATAGATAGATAGATAGATAGATAGATAGATAGATAGATAGATAGATAGATAGATAAACTTTTTTACTGATGGTAGTTTTGGGGTCTAGGAGTCATGATTCGTGTAGATCCGCAAAAATTTTTCAGAAATTCCAACATGGGAGACAATGCAATAGGTAGTATTTCATACGAAATCTACCTAAAAATGACCAAGGCCCACTGTATGAAATTAGAAGTCTGAAATTATAAAGAAAAAAAAAATAAAATAAAAATAAGAAAATATCTTTAGTAATTTTCGAGAGAAAAAAATAATTACAGGATGTAATAAAAATATACATATGGTTTAAACCATATACAAAACCGACCGACTTAAACCGTGCCAGACCTTATTTAAGGCAAAAATCGGCGAATTAATAACTTATTATATTATTATAAAATATACCATCAAAGGATAGCTTATTTTGATAACTAAAATAAGAATTTAAAATGTCGTAAAAGTAATAAAATATTATATTAAATGATCAACCATTGATCAGCCTCAAATTACATTACATATTTAATCCAGAGGAATAAACAAGGAATGCTGTAACAATACATTACCATAAATAATAAATTAACACTATATTATTGTTACACTGCACCATTTTTTTACCGCCAACACCCCCCTTTTTTTTAAATATTAACATAAGCGCATATATTTTCCAGCAGCTCCACCCTACCACCTTAATCTAACTTCTACCCACCCATCCGACCTATTAATTAATTTTTTTAAACATTTTATAGTTTTTTATTTTTTATATATTTTATTGATATTTTTTTTATGCGCAATATGTTAAAAGTAACGCACAATAAACATCCTACTGCAAATGATAAGTAATAAAAGAATTAATTGTGTATTAAAGAGTAAATGAATTTCTTAGGAAAACCATGATTTATCGCATCATATATTAATTGTTTAATGTTTTTGTTTATAAGATGAGGGGAACATAAACTTTTGATTCTGAACAAGTGATTGAGGAGTATATTTCGATAAACAGAAATATGGAGGCAAGATGTAAAATGAGTAAAAGTATTAACTTTAAATTTAAAATCTTTACGTTTATCATATAGATCAGTTATTAATTTGTTCTCCACTAATGTAATTTTTAAATCCAAAAAGTTTATACTATTGTTTGATAAAAGGTTTTCCGTAAGTTCCAAATTAGTGGGATAAATTATAGTAAAGGAAGTACTAACACTATTAGTGGTGTCAATTAAAATGATGTCATCAATGTATCGAAACATTAAAAGATATTCATTACAATAACTGCGTTCATAGTAATATAAGAATAAATCGGACAAAATACTTGACGAAGAGCCCCCTTGAGGAATGCCTACTTTTTGTATATATATAGTATTATCTTGTAAAATAAAGTTATTGTTTATAATGAAATTAGTTAATGTGCGAAAATAAGCCTCATCCATGTAATTAGGAAGAGTTAATTGATTTTTAAATTGTATGAATAGTTTATTAATGATTTTATGAAGGTCAAAGAGATTGATATTATTGAAAAGATCTTTAAAGTCATAAGTTCTTATGTCTTTGACACTTTTAAGTTCTTTAATTATGCTTACCAATTGATAACTGTTTTTGATACAATGTGTATTATCTTTCGCTATAGTAAGTTTATATACCTGATTTAAAATATCTAATAAAATATTGTTGGCATAATTGTTATAAGTATTACAACCTATTGTAACAGTTCTAATTTTGATGGGATTCTTATGAAACTTAGGAATTAGCACTAAATAAGGATAATTAAAGTTAGTAGGTGTAAAATTTAGGAGTTTATAAAAACTATTAATTCTACGATTGTTTACAATGGTATCATCATTAGTTTTATAGAAATAATTATTAGATGATATAGATTATGTTAAAAGATTGTGATAATAAGACTTACAAATAATAGCATAGTTATTTGGGGATTTATCTATATAAGTAATTACAAAGTTCTGTTGCAATTTATTAATTTGTTGGAAAATGTGACTAGTATTCACTTTAATTAGCTCTGATACATTTTTGTTAAGTGCTTGAGTTAACTTATCTATAATCAATACTTTCCACTGGTATAAATAAACGATAGGTTTATTATAAGAAATAGAAATTTTATAAATAAATAAGTCTATATCATAATTAAATTGTTTTATTATTGATTTAATATTAAGTGTGGATGGAAGTCGAAATTTAATGCCATAATCCATTAATTTTCGTAGTGTATAATCATTGACAATATTCAGGTTACCAGTAATTATATGACCATGATCCTTATTAATATATGGTTGCATAGTAGGATCTTCGCGGTTACAAGGAAAGGTACTCGTGGCAGCGGTATTTTTGGAAAAGGAATTATAATTAAAGATTTTGCGTCCTAAAGGAATCGGATATCTGAATGTTCTAGATATTTGTAAATTTTTTATCGGAAATTTACAATTAGTATCATATATTATAGAATTAATATTAATTTTATTATAAATCTGATTAGAAAAAGTAATTAAAATTTGTGTGTTTGCATTTTTAATTTTAGGTCTTTTTTGTAAATTGGTATTGAATTGATTAACTCTTGTCATTATAAGATCAAAGAATAAATCTGCGAAATGCAGATTAAACTTTATACTTTAAAATTAGGGATGCAATGGATACTGATTTTGCCAGATATCGGATATCGGATATCCGGTATCCGATTTGCCTGCCGGATTCGGATATCCGGTATCCGATTTGCCTGCCGGATTTGGATATCCGGTACTAAATATGTTTTTAGTTATGGTGAATGTTTATTTCTTTATCAAATGCCATCTCAAATAATAAATTGCAAAGATGTTTCACACACAATTATAACATTTTAAATATATTGAAATATATTTTTCACATCTTTAATATCTTTGACTATCAGGGCTTGAAATTCAGGTTATTCCAAGAGGAGAGAGTTTCCCTCATAACATTTGTAAATGCAGGGTAGTTAAACTATATGAGAGGAAGAAAAAAAAATTTTTTTTAACTCTTATTTTTTACTTGCCACTTAAATATTTACAATTTATACCAACAGAACAAATTTCCATTGAAATAATTTAAATCAACAACAAGATAATTATCCAAAATGCTTATTTTAACTAAAACAAAGGAAAATAATATGGAAGTCGAAATTTAATGCCATAATCCATTAATTTTCGTAGTGTATAATCATTGACAATATTCAGGTTACCAGTAATTATATGACCATGATCCTTATTAATATATGGTTGCATAGTAGGATCTTCGCAGTTACAAGGAAAGGTACTAGTGGCAGCGGTATTTTTGGAAAAGGAATTATAATTAAAGATTTTGCGTCCTAAAGGAATCGGATATCTGAATGTTCTAGATATTTGTAAATTTTTTATCGGAAATTTACAATTAGTATCATATATTATAGAATTAATATTAATTTTATTATAAATCTGATTAGAAAAAGTAATTAACATTTGTGTGTTTGCATTTTTAATTTTAGGTCTTTTTTGTAAATTGGTATTGAATTGATTAACTCTTGTCATTATAAGATCAAAGAATAAATCTGCGAAATGCAGATTAAACTTTATACTTTAAAATTAGGGATGCAATGGATACTGATTTTGCCGGATATCGGATATCGGATATCCGGTATCCGATTTGCCTGCCGGATATCCGATCGGACATCCGGTACTAAATATGTTTTTAGTTATGGTGAATGTTTATTTCTTTATCAAATGCCATCTCAAATAATAAATTGCAAAGATGTTTCACACACAATTATAACATTTTAAATATATTGAAATATATTTTTCACATCTTTAATATCTTTGACTATACGGGGTTGAAATTCAGGTTATTCCAAGAGGAGAGAGTTTCCCTCATAACATTTGTAAATGCAGTGTAGTTAAACTATATGAGAGGAAGAAAAAAAAATTTTTTTTAACTCTTATTTTTTACTTGCCACTTAATTATTTACAATTTATACCAACAGAACAAATTTCCATTGAAATAATTTAAATCAACAACAAGATAATTATCCAAAATGCTTATTTTAACTAAAACAAAGGAAAATAATATGGAAGTCGAAATTTAATGCCATAATCCATTAATTTTCGTAGTGTATAATCATTGACAATATTCAGGTTACCAGTAATTATATGACCATGATCCTTATTAATATATGGTTGCATAGTAGGATCTTCGCAGTTACAAGGAAAGGTACTAGTGGCAGCGGTATTTTTGGAAAAGGAATTATAATTAAAGATTTTGCGTCCTAAAGGAATCGGATATCTGAATGTTCTAGATATTTGTAAATTTTTTATCGGAAATTTACAATTAGTATCATATATTATAGAATTAATATTAATTTTATTATAAATCTGATTAGAAAAAGTAATTAACATTTGTGTGTTTGCATTTTTAATTTTAGGTCTTTTTTGTAAATTGGTATTGAATTGATTAACTCTTGTCATTATAAGATCAAAGAATAAATCTGCGAAATGCAGATTAAACTTTATACTTTAAAATTAGGGATGCAATGGATACTGATTTTGCCGGATATCGGATATCGGATATCCGGTATCCGATTTGCCTGCCGGATATCCGATCGGACATCCGGTACTAAATATGTTTTTAGTTATGGTGAATGTTTATTTCTTTATCAAATGCCATCTCAAATAATAAATTGCAAAGATGTTTCACACACAATTATAACATTTTAAATATATTGAAATATATTTTTCACATCTTTAATATCTTTGACTATCAGGGCTTGAAATTCAGGTTATTCCAAGAGGAGAGAGTTTCCCTCATAACATTTGTAAATGCAGGGTAGTTAAACTATATGAGAGGAAGAAAAATATTTTTTTTAACTCTTATTTTTTACTTGCCACTTAAATATTTACAATTTATACCAACAGAACAAATTTCATTGAAATAATTTAAATCAATAACAAGATAATTATCCAAAATGTTTATTTTAACTAAAACAAAGGAAAATAATAAAGCTTTATATATATCATATCTGTTTTTCAATTTTCACTCAGTGTTATGGTCAATTAATAACTGAGTTGCTAAATGAATTTTTTAATTTAGATTTTGTTTGATTTTGTGTGGTTTGGAATCTTTTATAGGTTACACTTTTGACAAACAGATCAGAGCAACTTTTCTAACGCGTTAAACTATCAGAAATAATTGGTTTTGCTTTTTTCTTATTTTTTTTCTTAATTTTGTAAAATCTGATGTGCATTCATTTTTAATTTGCTTGCACGAATAATGCATGTAGGTGATTGTATCGTCAATATTCTTCTTTGATTGTATATCAGTTAGTGGAATTATCGTCAATACCGTAATCCCTGGCATTTTAGCTAATTGAATTATGTTCAACTATGCATTGGAATTTTAAACCCATATGAAATATCTGAAAATGACATAGTCAGTAGATTTCTTCAGGGTTGGCATTTTTGCCGGCAAAAATGTATTTTTGCCAGGACAGTGGCAAAAATTGGAAAAAACCAGGGGAAAAATGGAAAAAACCGGCAAAAATGGAAAAAACCTATTTGTCTTTAATGTGTAATAAAATCTGCCTGCTAATAAGGATAGTAATGGTACAAACAATAAAATTTAAACATGTACTATTTAATATTTTAATTTAATTTGCTAATTAATTAATATTAAATATTTTAAATCTTTAAAAAATAGGTGGGATTCAGTCTTAGGAATTTAAGAACAAAATAAATTACATACCTAATTTTATCGTAAGTCAGGGATATGTTTAGGAAAATTTTAGGTCCTTTAAAGGACCCTTCACAAAATTCTTTTTTCTAAATATCTAAGTCTTTTGTACTATTTTATAACTATTTATCTGATGAAAATAGTTTGTCAAGATAAAATAAGTAAATTAAATTGAAAATTATGTATTGAAAAAACTTATATCTAAACTTATTAGGAAATTAGATTTTCTTCTGTCCCTTTTACACTCCAAGAAAGGAACAAAATGTTAAATTATTTAGATTTACTTTCAGTAAGTAGCCTGTTGTCACTATCTTTTTGTACTATATTCCCCCTCCCCCCAATATAGCAGATGCTTGTCATGTATGGCTAAATCTTTTGGAAAATGAAGAGTTAAAACCACATTTTTCAAAACTAAGAAAGAGATTTGAACAAGAGATTTTGCCATGTCATCTTGTAGCGTATTTGTTACATCGAAAGTACAGATGTGAACTTCTAAATTATGAACAAAAATAAAGCAGTAAAGCATGGTTTTCTTAAATCAATCCCGATTTTATATCTTATATTATTAATTTCGAGCTAAAAGAAATACCCCTTCCTTGCTCATATTTTGCAGAAGTGATTAATAGTGTCAGTGTGTGTAATTGGTGGAGAAGTATTGAATAAGCTTGTGCGATTTCAAAAAACTTCTGTTCATTAGTAGCACACCTTCAAATATTTCCAGCAAGTAGTGCTGTTATTGAAAGATTTTTTTTTCATTTTTTTCATTTGTGCAAACTAAGATTCGAAATAAACTATCAAGAGATACTCTTTCAAAACTTGTTTACTGCTATGCCAAGCTAAAACAGCAAAATTTATGTTGTGAGGAAGATATTGCTGAAAAATTTGAAATTTAATAGTTATATGCTTTAAATATAATTTTATATTAAATTTAGGTTACTACAACTGTTTCTTCGAATTTCTGACATATATAAACTGTAAACATAAATGCTTTACTCAGTCTCAAAGTTCCATTATGTGAATTATTAATAATTGTATAAACATGAATAAATGAAGTTTATTTATATAAAATTGGTATTTTTTTCATTTATAATCTTGTTATAAAAGTTGGTATTCTTTCATAAAGTGCATAATTATACTTATTTAACTTAAAATTAATTTAGAATAATATTGATTTTTTAATTAAGTATGCAGTTTATTTTTTCTTTCGTGAAATATTTTTTCTCTTTCTAGGAAAAAAATTAAATGGACTGCCTATTTTTGCCACTTTTTTGGCAGAAACCTATTTTTGCCGGGACGGTTTTTACCAGGTTTTTTCCACCTTCGGCAAAAACTTGCCAACCCTGGATTTCTTCTATTACATGAGAAATGGTTTATTAAAAATAATCATGTCCTAATTTCTCTGAACTATGCACATCAGCTATTTAAATGATTTCATTGAAGTTTATCAATTTTTTTTAATCATTTGGAAAACGGTTGTTGTTATCGGTCGAGAATGAACCTTGTGGTGGCCACATTTTATTTTGTTTATGATTCGTCCAGGGATATTAATGTTTAATCCATGACATACGTAATATATGACTCTTATTACATAAATCATGTTTTAATCATCATAAAAATGATGCTTTTAATGATTTTCAATAACTCAATGGGAAACATTTAAACATCTTGCTTTGGGCAATGGATGTCCATATTTTATTTATTTGTTTTACGGAATTCTTTAAATTCAGAAGAATTTTTATTTGAATAGGAAATCAAAATGTCATTGTTAATAAAGAAGAGAGTAGAAAAGTTACAAATTGTGCAGGTGCAAATTATAAGATGCGGAAAAAAACGAATACTGAAATATCGTATGAAAGATCGTTTTTTAAATAAAAAAAGAGGTATAATTATTGAGTCCACTGATGAGGAAATGTGCGATGATTTTGAAAATGAAACATCTAATGTTGAACAACTGATTGTAAAAAAACATGTTTTTTTTTTTTTTTTTTTTTTTTTTTTTTTCCAATGAGCAACACAAGATTTAATCTCATTTTGTTTAGTGCTAATTCCAGAAGCTCAGACTCTAGTGACCATTACTGCCCTTTTAATTATTTCTTGCTTCGGCGCAGGAAAAAAATTTGCAAAATATGTAAATCGGTCATAGAAAAAATATCGTTCATTTTGTCCACCATGGCAAAAATAAATTTTTAAAAACTGTTGACCTGTCTGAAAAAATTTGAACTTTGAGGGAACTTCACCAGTGGAAAATATAGCGGAATTCGTCAATCAATTACAGTAAAATATCGTGAAATTTGCTAATCTGTCGCAAGGAAATATCATGAAATTCGTCAGCCAATAACACAGACAAAACACAAATTTTTCAGCTGAACACAGGAAAATAATTGTTAATTTCATCAGAATGTCACAAAAATAAAAATGGAAATTTGCCAGTCAGTCGCAGAATAAATAGCTAAATCTGTCAATCAGTTGAGAGAAATAAATTGTGAAATTTGCCAGTTGATCTCCAGAAAAGAAAAAAAAATTGCAAAATTTTGTGTGTCGAGCAAGCAAGAAAATTTTGTGATAAAAATTACAAAACTTTTCAGTCCGATGCAGAAAAAAGAATTTTGTATAATTGCCGTAAGAGCAAACTGTGAGATTAGTCAATCGATAGTGGAAAATATCACGAAAATAGTCAGTCAATCCTGAGATTTGCTCGCCACTTCACAAAAAAAAAAAAAAAAAAAAAAAAAAAAAAAAAATCGATTTTTTTTTTTTTTTTTTTTTTTTTTTGGAAACAGGAAGGTCTTGCCCACAAGATTTTTTAGGTCATGAATCCTGCCATTCTGTCCCGAAATTCAAACCTTGTATGTATATGTTAATAATATTGAATAAAAAATGCAATTCAAACATTTAAATCTTCTGACTATTTGTCAATGAACTACTGATAATTGCTAATAATCTATACAGTAAAATGCTGATAATTTTTAGAACAAATTTACACATTTATTAATATGTCTATAATTGTAAAGTATTTTCATAAAGTAATACATAGCACCTTTTTATAATGCAAACATAAAATGTCTCACTAATATACCAATGGTTGAAGAGTTATCTCCAAACATAGGTTTAATTGATGATTTTTTTTTCATGTTTTAATTATCTTATACTGTTTTACCTTCAGCTACATTTAATTTTATTTTAAGTTAAATCAGTTTAAGTTTAAAATTTATAAGCAAAAAACTTTTAATTTTAAATATTTATAATGAAGTCACGAAAATAACTAGTTGGATGCACCAATCCCAAAACTCTCTTCTATATCGTAGATCTCAATGTTTCAAAAAATATTACAAAATATTAATACTACTTCAATATAATACCAATTTTTATTTTAATCTAGAATTTTTGCTGCAGTCAATTAATTAGATTAAGAATGAGTTAATCTCGATCATGATATTTATTAAAATCTATTTTTTTTATTCTGTTTTACATCAGCTGTTTGCGAATAGCCAGTTTTAGCAAGATACGAAGTTCCTATTGCTGCACCAACTGTCAATTCACTGTATAAAAAGATTATGAAAAAAAAAATTACAATAAAAAGAAGATTGCCCTCTGATGGCATTGAGCTCACAGGCTATGCTTACTAATTGTATACTACAGCCTCATATTTTCAAGGGTTGATGCTGTCCGAAAAACAAATTAAAAGGGGGGATAGCTCCCACCCATTTCCCCTTTTTATACTTAATCATTGAATTCCCTAAACTAATCAGGGATATGCTTTATCACATAAAAAACCTATATCCAAAATTCATAGCAAATCGAATAATTCTTCATAAAAACCCATTTATATAATTTAAGAGGAGTTATATGTCTCTTTATACTTAACCATTAAACTTTCAAAACTATTCAGAGATTCGTCTTATCAGAAAGAATATACATCCAAAATTTAAAGCAAATCGGATAATTCTGCATAAAAACTCATTAATCAAATTTAAGCGGGGTTGGGGTAATCGCCCGTATCCCTTTTATGCTTAACAAAAGAACTCCAATTAAATTAGGGAAGCATCTTATCACTATGAACCTGTATCCAAAAATTAAAGTAAATCTCTTATTTCTGCAAGAAAAATCATTTGCCTAAATTAAGAGGTGTAGTCCCACCAATTTATACATATCCAATGAAATCCGAAAAGAATCAGGGAAGTGCCTTATCACAATGAATCTATATCCAAATTTTGAAGCAAGTCGGTAAATTCTGCATGAAAAACTCATTAAACTAAATTAAGGCGGGGAGAGTTACCTCCCACTTCCCCCCTCTAAGACTTATTCATGAACTCGCAAAACTGATCATGGAAATGTCTGCATCAGAATGATCCTATGTCTAAAATTTGAATGAAATATGAGAATTTTGCATGAAAAACCCATTTATCTAAATTAAAGTCGTGGCGGTGCCCTCATCAGAATGATCCTATGTCTAAAATTTGAATAAATCTGTATGAAAAACCCATTTATCGAAATTAAGATTGGAGAATTAGCTCCCAGTTCAGTCTCTTTATACTTATCCAATGAACTCCCAAAACTAATCATGGTGGTACCCTCATCAGAAAAATCCTATGTCTAAAATTTGAATGAAATCTGATAAATCTGCATAAAAAACCCATTTATCGAAATAAGGGGTGGGGAATTAGCCCCCTGTTTCACTTCTTTATACTTATCAAATGAGTACCTAATACTAATCACAGAGGCGCTTCATCAGAATGATCCTATATCTAAAATTTGAATGAAAATTGATAATTCTGGATATAAAACCCATTGATATAAATTAAGGGGAAGAATATTAATCCCCGTTCCCCCCACTTATACTTATCGAATGAGTTCCCAAAATTAATCAGGAAAACGCCTTATCAGAATGTACCTATATTTAAAATTTCAAGTGAATCAGATATTTTTATCATGAGTTGTTGCATTACACATTTACATGTATACATACAGAATGGGCGGGCACATAAGCTCACAGGTTTTGATAGCCTCTGAACTAAAAATCATTATTACAGTACCATCTTCCGGCAAAATATTTTTGAATTGAAAGAAGACCTGACAGCCATTCTCAGAAACGTATCCAAAGAAATTTGGTTTAATTCCATGCATAACTTCAGACAGTGTTTGTTGGTAGAATAATGAAAATGGTGCAAAAATTGTGATTACAGCACTGCCTAACAGCAAAATGTTTCCATAATGAACATGGACGTGCTGGCTACAGCCAAAAGCATGCACAGAATATTTGGTTCATTCTATGTATAATTTCATACACATTTTGATGGCAACACTGGGACAGACAGATATTTTGAATAAACATTTTTTGGGGATATTGGATCCCTAAAAGATGCAAATTCGTCGAAAAAATTTATAACATTACTTTCTTCTATCAAGGATAGAAGAATGTAAAAATAGGTCTGTTTTTATCATTCGCTCCCGTAACTGGCATATAATAAGCCTGCGCTTCTCTATCGCTTTACTCAACTTAGCTTTTTCTAGCACGCTGACTTTTGTCCTGATGAAGAATCTCGATAGCAGATTCAAAACGGCTGTTTGCTACCTTTTCATGCATTATTTGTGCATTTCTAAATGTTGGTTTTCTATATTATACACTTTTGCAAAAAGGCTTTATTTACTATTTTGACTTCAAATTTTGTTTTACAATCTAAAAGTAAAGATACAATTTTCTAAAAGATATAAACATAAATTTTGGAATTTATTACAGCGTTTAAATATAAATACAGTCGAACCTCTATATAACGAAACTCCATACATCGAATTTCTTCATATAACGAATTTTTAGTAAGAACGGTCCCCTTTTCGCATGATTACATTAAAAACAGACTCTATATAGCGAAATATCTATCTCCATATAACGAATTTTTTCATAAATTGATCTTAATTTATTCAGTTTTAAAAAAGCTTCGAAATCATACGGAATCAATTTTCCATCACTTATTTTTGATTTATCGTTCAGTGGAGAGGTTTTTTTTTTTTTTTAAATAAATATTACTTCTCTCCTTATTCTTTAAATCTAACAAGTTCATCCCACCTCCCACACACCTTTCAACATCCTCCTCAAAACACAGTCAATTGAATTGTTACACATATAAGAGAGGAATCAATGAGAGCACATAAGAGAGACCTTCAAATGGAGGAAAATATCAACTACAATTTTTCATTCCTTGCTAAAATTTGAGAATTTTTTTTGAGAGCGTAACAATTGTAATTTTAAAATCAAAACAACAAAAAATTACAGATTTCTTCCTCTGAAATTTATGTAAGTCTTCCTTATTTGATTTTCATTAAGCTTTCAAATAAATGTCTTTTCTCTTTTTTGGAACTGCTTAAATAAGTAAGAAATAAAATGTTAGGTTAATATATACTTTTAAACATTTCAAATTCTTAATTAAAAAGATCAAAAATAATATTTGTTCAAAATTTACACATTAAATATTATTTTTAACATCATACTCTATACATCGAATTTCTCTATATAACGAATTTTTTACTGGAACGTTGGATTTCGTTATAGAGAGGCTCGACTGTAGTAGGAAAGCTGGCAATTGTTTAAACTTTTGAGAATTACCTTTTACTGATAGGAAACTTATTGTAACATTACATCTTTTGCATTGTAAACAAAAGTTTAGGCATTGTTTGGGATCAAACAATTGCTGTTATTCATCTATATTTGCTTTGCTGCATTCTGCCGGATATCCGATAGAGAAGTCGGATATCCGGTGATTGTGATTCGGATATCCGATGATATTTCGGATATTAAAAAATCAGCCGGATATGCCGGATATCGGATATTGGCCGGATATCCTTTGCATCCCTATTTAAAATATATTTAAATACTGTGCTAGTTTTTCTTTTGTATACCGAATATATTTTTTCAAACTATTAACCAGTTATAACTAATTAAATAATTTCTAAGAAGATCATTTAATTGCTTTATGATAGATTTTTTAGATATTATACTGGATGAAGAAACTTTACCTCGTTTATTGCGAGTAGTTTTTTTTATTTAAAGAATGATTAATAGTGGGATAAATAGGAGAATAATCAGTTGTATTATTTATTGATGAAAAAACTTTAATACTTCTATTATATATTTCAGTGTTAAGTCCATATGGATAAACTGTATTATAATATTGCATATAGGAAGATTCTAGAAATAAACGTTCAGATATATTTTTATGAATGTGTAAGATAGACAGTGTTGTATTTTTAAAGTTATGTTTATGAAAATGCTTAATTTCAAAAGTAGATTGTTTATTCGTGGACTTGTTTTTATCTAAAGCTGAACGATGATGGTTTATACGTTTATGAAGTGTATTTTTCTTATGATTTGTTATTATAGTAAAATAATAGCTTAATCACTTTAACTTCCATATCATTAAAAATGTGTAATTAAAATCACCAACAAAAATGTAAAACATGCGTCAGAAATAGATAATGAAACATTTTCCGGCACATGCAGAATACCATAATAAAACGTCATAGTTTAATAAGGGGAAAAACAATGTCTAAATAATAATTTGTAAAACGCATAACGTATTTAAAAACACAAATTTAACCAAAGTCGAAAGAAATAAATGAAAATTTTTTATATCCCTGTTTATGAATTATAGATTTATCATATAATGCATAGTATGTTAAAATTTAGTTCAGTTAAGAAACGAATAGCACAGTCGAAAATTCCCCTTTAGCGATTTCCATCGATAAACGGAAACGCACGTCCAATGTTTTGTGCAGCCCTGTATATGATTTATTGGTGATTCAAGTAGGGTACCTGGACCGTGTTTGTAAGAGTAGCGTCATGAGATCAAGTACGCATGCTCAGTGGAAGAAAAGTGGAGGATGGAAGAAAACGCGTGCAACCCTGATTTTTATGCTTGGCGCTTCCTCGCCCTTTGGTTACTTTTGATAACAGTAATATTATTATTTTAATGATCGTTCAAAAGAGACGAAAGAGATAAACAAAATAATTCTTCTTTTATTAGGACGATATTATAAATAAACGATTTATTTCTGTTTTTGTCTTTATTATGACAAAAGTAATATCAAGTGAAATTCTTTTATTCAAATACATTTAATATTTAATTTAAATTGGTTATTTAGCATACAACAATACATATTTACTTACAGATTTTCTCATTAGACTATTTGTAAAAGGAAGACCCTCAACTTATCGAATTTAATCACTGAAATTATACATTTTAGTATTATGTCACAGTACATTTTAAAGGAATGAAAACTATACATGTGCTTTAGCAGATTTTTAATCAATAAAATTTTTTCGAGTGCGGAAGGGACGGGTGAGGCGGGGGGGGGGATGCTACATTATTAATTTTCCAGACATTTTGAATTTACACCTCCTACAAACTGTTAACTTTTGAGTGTGTGTGAATTCAACATTTATGTTTATGATTGATCTATTTATTTGGACCTAAAAATACCAAATATAAACATTAACCCCATTAGGCGTTGCATAAAAAATAATTTTTTTTATATAATTCTATGCATTGCATATTTTTATAAGTATTCAAAAATTTAATATCGACTGTCTTCATCCCTATAATTTCTATTTAAAAAAAATTAAAAGAAATAGAATCATTGAGTAATCTTACAGAAAAGGAATTCATAATTGCATAAATAATTAATATAGATATTTTTAAATATTCCTCGAATTTCGGAATTTTTTTAACGAAATTTTTAGCGTTTATTTTTGAAAAAAAAAAAAAAAAAAAAAAAAAAAAAACTACAAATTTAGCATTTTTCAACAAAAGCGTATATTTTTATGAATATTCACATTTAGAGTGGATTTTGTATAGATTGTTCAAAATATGAAAACTATCAACCTATGCCATTAAAGATTGCATTAAAAATGGTCTCCACCTTTTTTTTTTTTTTTTTTTTTCCTTTCTTTCTTTCTTTTAACCTTGTTAACAATGTAAATATTTTTGGCATATTCACGACCTCATTTTTATACGGAAAAGCATGAAATCTGCAGATGTTACTATTTAAATGCCAAAAAATGCACCATTCTTTCAGTTTTCCGTAAAAAACTTTAACACCTATATTACTCTTTTATTATCATCTGTTATATTCAATCAATAATTCGACTGTGACTAGTGCCTCAAACAATTGACAGAATATGCAGTTTTTATTTCCATTTTCCAAAAATTATATCGGAAAACGAGAAACGTTATTTGATCTCTTACAATCGAAAAAAGAAAAACGTAAAGTCGTATGTATTTTCTAATAGAAATAACCTTGTGAATACGGTCAAAAGTAACCAGTTTGAGTTTGAGAACAACCCTAGAAATTCCTAGGAAAAATAAGAAGAAAAATTTATTTTAAAAAAATTGGCTTTTATTGGTTGTCCCCATCCTTACTTTACTTAAAGTGGCCCTCCAAAAAATATTTCTCTCCCTTCCCACTGAACAACGCAAAACTTATTAAATCCTTTTTAAACATAAAAACAGGATATTTCAGGTATTATTACTAAAATGATTTACAATCTAAAAGTTTTTTATTTACTCATAAACTAACTATATTTTTATAAATGATCCTTGCTTCAGAAAACAATGTTTTCCTTTTCTGCGGTGTCGCGTCCGGAAATTAGGCGAATGCGTCAACTTTTGACAGTATTTGCCAAAAAACTTCTTTTTTCACCAAAAAAGGGGGAAACATTTCTATTAAATTGTTTCTAAATAAAAGAACACATTAATTTGATACGTTTCTGAACGAAAATAAATTTAAAAATGTATCGGAAAATAGTCGGTTTGTATTTAAGAACAGTCTTAAGCATACCAAACTGAGAGACGAACAAATTCACGGAAAATAAAATGTTTAAAATTACCTGTCAAAATTACACAAGTTTGAACAACTAGTATCAGATTCACATAAGAAAGAAAAAAAAATACTAATAATTTTTGCAATAGCAGAATATAACTTTGCTTATGCAAGCAATTTCTGACAATTTTTTAAAATATGCCTTGTGCTTAGATAAAACATATTTATTTATGTACTATTTTAATGTTTTACACTTTATTAAAAAAAAATATTTTCAAGAGATTTTTAGTGGCAATTTATTGGCTATAAATACATTTTTCCTTTGGTTGCGGCCCCATCAGTGGCCGCGAGATTCTGACCTCAAAACTGGTAGACGGCAGGTGTTGGGCTCGAACCCAATCGCGGCCGTCGGCCTAACTGTTCGGAGTTTTCCGTGGTTTTCTTCGATCCTTGGATTTCTATGCGTAAATATGGGTTAGGTTCTCTTAGAAAGACCCCCACGGAGGGCATCCCACCCATTAGGCCTATATTCCAAGCGTAGATAATTGGCCGGCAGAAACCAAATCAAACCAAACCTTTGGGTGCACGCGTTTGTGCGGGAGGGGGTGGGCGGTGATTTTGAGGTTAGGGTTTAAACTGAGCTCACAGATACATTTAAGACATAATATAAGCATTTACTTCATACGACGTTATATTAAAAATATTTTTCCTACAGCCCTGAAACACATAAAAACAAAATGAAAAAAGTCCTTCCGGCAATGCCGGGAGGAAGAGGTAGCTTTCATATACTTATTTATTTATTTTAAATTCAGTTATATAAATCATATATACGAAGCTCAAAATAGCGGAACACGATTATGTAAGATTGAATACTAGTTTTTGTCAATACTGAATATTAATAGGAATTTTTAGAAATTAGTCATCTATAATTCAACCTGGTTTTATTTTAAGCGATTTATAGGGTCGCCAAATTCCACGATATCCATTTTAAAGCAGCATGATGGATAAAAAACCCAATGAGCTTGATCGAAATCTTAATTCATGTGAACCTGCACACTCACATCGAAATCGATTAATACATACCAGTGCTGTCGCGGGCAAATTGACTTAAAAAAATGTCACCCACATTAGAAATTCAAATTGCTATATCCCAAGCGTTTTTCAAGGTAAAGACAAAGCAAAAAATACTCCGTAATTCATTATTAAGATAAATAGTTTAGAAAGAACCTTTTCTCAATTTCTAATTTTTGGTTTATACATCATTATACATTTAAAAGATTTTTGATAAATTTAAATGGCCGCCATTTTGAAACAAGATGGCGGATAAAGTTCGCCCGTGAACTCGGTCAAGACATTGGTATGTACCATGAACACACAGAGTTATATTGAAATCAGTCTATAAATGTGCGTAATAACGCGTGACAAATTTCAGACCGTTTCAAAATGTCAATCTCATTGGAAATTAAAAGTGCTAAAACTCAGTCATTTTTCAAGATATAGATGAAACAAAAAATGCTCTGGAATCTTTGTATCAAGGTCAAAACACAAAAGAAAAATCTTTTTCCCTTTCTTACTTTTTTGCACCTAATTTTAAAATTTAAATTAAAAAAAAATCGCTATTTTGAAACAAGACGGCGGTTGGAACTGGCCAACAAATTTAGTCCAGACATCAGTATGTCCTATCTACGCACCAAGTTTCATCCAAATCAGTATATAAATACGTGTATTATCACGTGACGAAAACCAGATCATTTCAAAATGTGAGCAACACTAGAAATTAAAAGTACTATAACTCAAACATTTTAGGTAGATTTCATATGAAATACTACCTATTGCATTCTCTCCCATGTTGGAATTTCTGAAAAACTTTTGCAGATCTACACCGATCATGACTCCTAGACCCCAAAACTACCATCAGTAAAAAAGTTTATATATATATATATATATATATATATATATATATATATATATATATATATATTTCACTTTCTTCTAGACACGATAACTTCCATAATTATGCTCAGATTTTCTTCAAATTTTCACATAAAATCAAGGAGCATAAAATCTCGATCGAGTTCGTTAATGGGCAAAATCGGACCAAGGGGGTGGAAATAAGGAGGGTTTTCGTGAAAACCGAAAAAACACGATAACTTCCTAATTAAAATAGATATCGAATCCGTTTAAAGTTTATATTACTTCTAAAGAATGGGCTAAAAGTTTATGCTTCACAGATTTTTGATAAAGTTAAAAGTGGGCTCAAGGGGCGAAAAAAACAGGGTTTTTGGGAGAAAAAAAATCATAACTTCGTCAATTCTCTAGATATCAAATCCAACAAAATTTTTTAGACATGTACTCAATATTATCTAAAACTTTTGTATCTACAAGTTGTTGATAGGACCAATTTTTACCGATGAAAAAAACTAAAAACGAAAAGAAAAAGGGGGAAGGCAAAAGAAAAAAATACATAACTTACTCAATTCTTAAGCAATCAAATCTAATTAAGTTTATTTTACATCTTCTCAATAATATCAACAACTTTTATTTTAATAAGTTTTTCATAGAACCAATTCTTATTCAATATATATTCAAAAATAAATTAAACAAAAATAGGAGTTTGAGAAAAAACCTCAAGTCCAAACTGCTTATATTCTGACTCATTTTTAAATTCATTTTTGATTTTAAACGCATCCAAATGGCAGATACTCTTGTTTAGGAACTATATAATGTGATATATTGGTCAGTGTTTTGATAAAGGCAGAATATATTTCAAAAAAGCTGCCAAAAAGAGTATTTTGAACAGAATTTCCCGAAGTAATAGTGGTTGAAAAATTGAGAAAGTATAACAAATTGCGTTTTTTCTGAGTCATTTTTAAATCCAATTTTGTTTTCAAACGCATCCAATTTACAGGTCCTCTTATTTAGGAACTATATAGTGAGACGGATTGGCCCGTTTTTTGATAAAGGCAGAATATATTTCAAAAAAGGCTTCCAAAATGGGCACTTCGCACAAAATTTCCCAAACTATCATGATTTAAGAAATGAGGATGTATTCAAATAACAAATTGGTTATTTTATGACTCATTTTTAAATCCAATTTTGCTCTCAAATGCATTCAATTGACAGTTTTTTGTTGTTTAGAAACTACATAATGTGCGTATTAATCAATTTTTTGATAGAGGCTAAATATAATTTTTAAAAAAAGCTGTCAAAGTGGGCACTTCGTAAAAAAAATTTCCAAAGCGATCATGATAAAGAATTGAGGATGTATTCAAATAACACATTGGTTATTTCATGACTCATTTTTAAATTCAAATTTGCCCTCAGACGCATTCAATTGACAGTTATTTGTTATTTAAGAACTGTGTAATGGGCCGTATTGGTCATTTTTTTGATAAAGGCATGTATATATTTAAAAAAAAAAAAAAAAAAAAAAAAAAAAAAAAAAAAAAAAAAAGGTGTCAACTTAGGCATTTCGCACAAAATTTCCCAAAGCGATCTTGTTTAAAGAATTGTGGATGTATTCAAATAACTAATTGGTTATTTTATGACTAATTTTTAAATTCAATTTTGCTCTCAAACACATTCAATTGACAGTTTTTTTTTTTTTTTTTTTTTGTTATTTAGGAATTATATAATGTGCGTATTTGTCGATTTTTTAATAAAATCAGAATATATATATTCAAAATATGTTTTCAAAATGGGCATTTGAGCCGAATTTCGTTTAAGAAGATTTTGAAAAAATCAGTTCTTACAGAAGAATGAAATTAATTTTTTTTAATAATAAAGTAG
Organism: Maratus speculifer; assembly: GCA_964019185.1. Taxonomy (NCBI): domain Eukaryota; kingdom Metazoa; phylum Arthropoda; class Arachnida; order Araneae; family Salticidae; genus Maratus; species Maratus speculifer. The sequence continues at coordinate 200,556,279 of OZ025290.1, forward strand.
TTAATCTCGGTTTATCTTTAATAATATTTTATTTTTTGTTGTTGAAATGAAAACTCTTCGAAATTTACCTCCGCCTATAGGCCAAGCCGACAGGGATTTTTTTAAGATACAGACGAAACAAAAAGTGCTTTGGAATCTTTGTCTTAAGGTCAAATGCATAAAAGAAAAATCTTTTTCAATTTCTCATTTTTTTGTACCTAATTTCAAATTTCAAATTTTTTTTTAATTTAAATGGCCGCAATTTTTAAACAAGATGGCGGATGAAACTGGTTAACGAACTCGGTCCAGGCCTTATTAATTACTATGTACACACCAAATAACATCCAAATCGATTTATAAAAAGTCCTTCCGGCAATGCCGGGAGGAAGAGGTAGCTTTCATATACTTATATATTTATTTATTTATTTTAAGGTAAGTTACATTGTTCAAAAATACTAAGCTCAAATTAGTGGAAATAATCTTATAAAATTAGTGATTTTATAAGATTGAATACTAGTTTTTGTAAAGATTGAATATTAATAGGAATTTTTAGAAATTAGCCATCTTTTATTCAACCTGGTATTATTTTAAGCGATTTAGAGAGTCACCAAATTCCACGATATCATAAAGTGTATGCCATTTTAAAGCAACATTCTGGATAGTTCAGATCAGACCGTTTCAAAATGTCAGCCATAAGCAAAATTCAAAGTGCTATAACTCAATCATTTTTTAAGATATAGACAAAATAAAAAGTGTTCTGGAATTGTTGTTTTAAGTTCTAACACGTAAAAGAAAAATCTTTTTCAACTTTTAATTTTTTAGAATTTAATTTTAAATTTTAAATTTTAAAAAAAATTTAAAATGGCCACCATTTTGAAACAAAATAGTGGATGATGCTGGCCAACGAACTCGGTCGAGACATTTGTATATACTATGTACATACCAAGTTTCATTGAAATCGGTTCATAAATACGCGTGTTATCACGTGACAAAAATCAGATCGTTTCAAAATGTCAGACATAAGAAAAATTCAAAGTGCTATAACTCAATCATTTTGTAAGATATAGACAAAATAAAAAATGTTCTGGAATTGTTGTTTTAAGTTCTAACACGTAAAAGAAAAATATTTTTCAAATTTTGATTTTTTCGCATTTAATTTTAAATTTTTAAATTTTTAAAAAATTTAAATGGCCACCATTTTGAAACAAAATGGCGGATGATGCTGGCCAACGAACTCGGTCGAGACATTTGTATGTACTATGTACATACCAACTTTCATTGAAATCGGTTCATAAATACGCGTGTTATCACGTGACAAAAATCAGATCGTTTCAAAATATCAGCAATAAGAAAAATTCAAAGTGCTATAACTCAATCATTTTTTAAGATATAGACAAAATAAAAAGTGTTCTGGAATCTTTGTTTTAAGTTCTAACACGTAAACGAAAAATATTTTTCAACTTTTAATTTTTTCGCATTTAATTTTAAATTTTAAATTAAAAAAAAAAATTAAAATGGCCGCTATTTTGAAACAAAATGGCGGATGATGCTGACCAACGAACTCGGTCGAGACATTTGTATGTACTATGTACATACCAAGTTTCATTCAAATCGGTTCATAAATACGTTAGTTATCGCATGACAAAAATCAGATATATATATATATATATGGTTATATATATATATATATGTATGTCAACATTTGAACGGAGGGTGGTTTTGGGGTCTGGGGGTCATGATCGGTGAAAATATACCAAAATTTTCTGGAAGTGTTTTCCTCCGGACGGCTGCAATAGGTAGCTTTTTACTTTTTGTAATGAAAGCTACCTAAAAAAGTAATAATGTGTTTCTAAAATATGTGTATTGCTTATTTCCATGAATAATTTATGCTTAGGATGCCTAAGACATTAATAAATAATTATATAAATAAATATATATCAAGAAGCCACACATTTAAGATGTCATTGCGCATCTTCAATGCATGAAATTTTCAGATAGTCATGCGTGGAATTTTAGTTTCCAGTTCTTTAGAGTCGAACAGCGTTTTTAGATTTTCAACATTTATAGTACATTTTCAATTATAATTGGCCTCTCCTCAATGGCGGCTGATAGAGGTTCATTTGTCGAATGGAAAGGGCTAAATTTTTAACTAAATTTTTTTTTTTTTTTTTTTTTTTTTTTTTTTAATTGTTGTATTTGGTATTGTGCAGTAAGAAAAAAAATTCGATCTTCTAAATAACTTTTCATAAAATTTTCGTCTTTAATCCCTTTTCACATTCCTCGCTCTCCATGTAAAATTATTTTTAGAAAAAAATTCAACTTACTATTTATATTCCCAACTTCCATTTCTTTCTTTTTTTTTTTTTTTTTTTTTTTTTTTTATACGTATTTGATGTATGAAGCATCCTACTTAACCCCTCACTGCACCATGTGCCGTATCTAGCACATGCCTGAAAAAATTATAATTTTTATTATGTGCCATAAATTTGGCTTAAAAAAATGTCGATGGTAGGAGTTATTTTTACAGAATACTTAAAAATATCAATATTAAATGCAAATAAATATTGATTATAATTACTATTTTCCCCATTATTCAACAGATATAGATAAAAATAGAAAAAAATTGTGCAGTTGAGGGTTAATTTTATAAAAATGAACTCTGTAGTGAGTTATTTCTAGTAATTAGATATTTTTATGTTATTAAATTACAGCATAAACTATTTTAAATGTAATTTTTTCGATGTTATTACTGCTTTAAAAACTATAATTCTTTTTAATTATCAAAATATAGCACTTGAATCATGATAAATATTAAAACTTAATTTCATTTAAAAGAAGATCGATCAAACGAAATATAACATGTTATTAACTGATAATAAATTATTAAAAATAAATAAATAAAATAAAATATTAAAACTTAGTTATTTGAAAGAATCGGAAAAAAAGAGTAATTAAATAAAGAATAATTAAATAAATAAAGAGTAATTAAATAAAGAGTTAATAAATCCATTTAAAAAAGAAAAAGAAAAAAAAAAGGATTTTTTAAAAAATAAGCTCATTTTGTAACAAAATAAAGCAATACAGTACTTTAAAACCCAAAATGTGTACATATAGTACACACCATATAATATCAAATTTTAAATTGAATTATTTTTCCTATTTTTCCCATTATTAGACCAATCTATAGATTTAAAATAATATATTTTTTTAATCATAAAAATAGAAAAAAATCGAGCAGTGAAGGATTAATTTCATAAAAATGAATACTGTAATAAGTTATCTGTAGTAATTAGATTTTTTTTATGTTATTAAATTACGACATAGATATATTTTAAATGTAATTTTATTCAATGTTATTGCATTAAAATTTATGTTTCTCTTTAATTATCAAAATATAGCCCTTGGATCATATTTCATATTAAAACTTAGTTTCATTAATAATAATAATAATAAATCTAAAGAAATATAATATTTTATTAACTGATAATAAATTATTAATAAATAAATTAAATATTGAAACTTAGTGTTTTTTTTTTTTTTTTTGAAAAAAACTAATTAAAAAAATACATTAACTTATAATAAATCAATAAGGGAAAAAAAGAGTAAAATGTTTATTTTTAATTATCAAAATATAGCCGTTGGATGATATTTAATATTAAAACTTAATTTCACTAAAAAAAATCAGTCTAAAAAAATATAATTTAATAACTGATAATAAATTATTAAAAAAAATATGGTAATCTCAATAAATCAATAAAGAGAAAAAAAAAAAAAAAAAAAAAAAAAAAAAGAAAGAAAAAAGAGAAATCTAAAATATTGAGGATCGAACCCACAATGTTTGGGTTACGAGACTTGTATGCTAACCATTACACCAAACCATCTAAAAGTTTAACGCGAAACAACTTTTTAAACCACGACACAAGTTCATAAAGTCATTTGGCGCTTGGCGTTCTTCTATTCCTCGCCAAACTTATTTTGATTATTTATGACGGAAAAAAAGAAAAAAAAATACTTCTGATGCTATTCCATCAAAACAATGCAAGGATATATATACAATTTAGTCATACAAATAAAAATAATTCAAATTATATGCATATATATTAAAATATAACGAGAAAATGATGGGATATTGCTAGTGCTGGCAGTACGAAAACGAAACTTATGGAAGAAAAAAAATATTTTTTCATGAAAATTGCGAAATTCGTAGACAAAAGTGTATTTATATCCATAATATAAACATTTCTGAACCTGAAAATTGATGTTAAAAATCGGAAAAAGCATTAAAATATTATGAATGAGGAGGATTTTAAAACCCTCTGTTTTCATCCCATGTAAAGTCTATGGTAGCGGTGCAGTCGATCGCCTGCGGCGGTTGAAAACAGATTTCGACCAATCAGAATTTATTGCCATCATGTCGCAACTCTTACCGAAGGTTGAAGGAACACTAGATTCAAGCACTCGAATACGCCATCTGGTGGAGAAAAGATATAACTTCTCGTTTCAGGATAATGCCGTGAAATCCCATTGCGTTACACGTATTTTAAAATCGTTCAGAATAATTATTCTTTTGCACAATTTCAGATTTACTGTGACATTTGTCTTCTGTCTTATATTGCAAAGTAAAAGTTATCCGAATTTGAATATTTAAAACTTTCAAATTCATTTACAATAAAGAATGATTTCAATGGCACTTTAACATTAGTTAAAGGTAAATTAAAGAGGCAATTTTCCTGAATCGAAGGCTGCATGCAAACAGCGCCTCTATAGGCCGTTTTAATTCCCAATAGAATTTATTGCAGAGATGAATTATTACTTTCTTCAACGCAGGAAAGTGTTGTAATCGAAAAATTTTTTCGACGGATTTACACGTTTTAGGGGGACAGAGATCCCAAAAAATATGTTTATACAAAATGTCCATTTGTCCGTGTGTCGCCACTGTACCAGTGTTGAATTCAGACACTTTTCTTCGGGAGGAACTTTTATGGCTTCGGGGGAGACATTATGGAATTCCGGGGGGGGGGGGGGATTGCACTTTTTGATAATTGAAAACCCAAAATTTCAAACTTTCCGTTGCTCTGGGGGGGAATGTCTCCCCCGGGCCACCCACTGAATTCAACACTGCACTGTACTATAGAAAAGCGCATGAAGTTATGCATAGAATTGAATGAAATTTCTTGTGTACACATTTGGCTGTGGCAAGCATGTTCTCCCTTGGTTTAGTAATATTCTGCCGAAAGGGAGTGCTGCATTGCCATTTTCAATATTGTACCATTCAAAAGCGTATAAAGTTATGCGTAGAAACTAACCAAATTTTTTGTGCTCAGAAATTGCAGATGCTAATGGTAATTGATGGTAAATGGTTCTTTGCAGTTTGGGACAAATGTCTTGAACAGCATCTGTGATGATTTTTCATCAATTGATGAAGAGTAGAGCTGTTGCAAACAGTACACATTCATTAATAAGTAGCGGGTATTCACAAAGATACGAAGCGCCTAACTGTTGAATAGAATAGAAATACTATTTGTTAGTGTCAATATGCTGCCGAATAAAGTGAATCTAACTTCAAGTTCTGCTTATGTTTATGAAATTTATTAATGTAGCCAGACAATCAAATGCACTATGCGAAATTGTGTTCGGACTTCGACAATTCGGCATCAGTTGTTTCCGTAGCAATGTATGCATATCAATGTGTATCAGTTATTCTCAAATTTCAAATGATTTGAATATAATTGTATGGGCTTGTTGATTAATTTATTTCTTTTATTATCGACTATAAGACTGTGGACATATTTTTCTGAAGCATCAAATGATAAAGCAAAATATGATTTATATTTATGCCAAGCAAAGTATTCAGTTAAAAGGGGTCAACAGAGAGAAAATATATATATATTAGTAAAGCATAATTTATCATATGATAGTTTCTCAGAGGTTGTGGATTTAGCAAAAATGTATTTATCAGTGATATTTACATTAGTACCACCTGAAAGAATTTTTTCAAAATCAGATTATATATTATCTAAAAAGTCCACTCCAGTAAAACCAAAAAGAATGGAAAAATTAATATTTTTAACATAAATCAAAGATTTCCGAAATAATTATAAGATGATAAAGACTAAAATGAAACTTTTTTTTTTAAAACGCTCTGAAAAATTTTAAGCAATTAATTACTTACTAACAGGTTTGTTTTTATTGCATCCTTTTTCCTTTAAAAATATCTTTGTACGCGTATTTATATTTAAAAAAATATCTTTTTTTTATGGTAAAGATGAATTTTGAGGTTGCTTGTACGTAAAAAAATTTTATGATAAAATTTATATATTTATTTTTTGTTGCCTGTAAAAATATTTTTGTTAGTATGTTTTTAAATTTCATATTTGAAACAAAGTATTTTTGAATATAAATCAAAAATTTTAGAAATGTGATTGAAGTTTATTTGATAGGATGATCATGTGAGAAAATAAATTTTCATGATAAATTTCAATTCAATTTTTATTTTTAGTGTAAAATTAGTAAGTAAATTTGCTTGTAAAGATATTTTATTTGTGTAATTATATTTCCTAGTTTTATTGTATATAAATTTGGTAAACTTTTACTCTTCCTAAATTGCTTTCTCCAATTGTTCTTTATTTCATAAGTAATAGATTCTACAATTTAGACATATTACATACAATTATGCATCATATTTTAATTTTGTTTGCAATTTTTTATTAAAAGTTAGAAACTTACTTAAATCCAGATTTTATGTACAGATCGCAGCACACAACAATATATCAGAAATAATCACAGTTTTTATGTTAAAACAGTAACGAATTCTTCCACAGACTCATGTATGGTACATAATTAGTTTGCAGCAGTTTTTTAGTACCGTAATTTCCAGCTTATAATCCGCAGGTTATCTGTTAAAAAAGCTCAAAAATTTCAAGTGCGGATTATCTGCTGAATTTTTTTAAAAGTAGTATTTCATCAAAGATATCCAGTTTCTAACGGCAATTATAAAATAAAAATGTAAACAGCTATCAAATAATCGTCTATTATCGACCTTTCATGGAATTGCTCGTGATTGAATCGCATATGACGTAAACATACTAATAGGAGTGGCTTACGATTTTTATGTTATTAGTCTATGTTATATATTTTTATGAGTAATGCTCGCATAGTCCAGCATATAATTCGTGGATTACATGCCGGTGCAAATTATCTGCTAAAATTATTTTTAAAAAGGCTAGAAATTGCGGCTGCGGATTATACACCACCGCAGATTATAGGCCGGAAATTACGGTACGTATGATTGTTAATACCAGTTTTCTGAACAGCAATGAATACTTTCTAACAGGTAGAGAGTCAGGGGCGTGCCAGCAGTATTCGGCGCCTGTGTGCAGAACTGCATTTGGCGCCCTACACCCCCCCCCCAATCCAATCGCCTGTAAAAAAAAACTTTATCCCCCCCCCCCCCCCAAAAAAAAAACTATGACTATTTATAAATGTATAGTTGTTATTCTTTTGGAGTTTTTTTGAACCAGAAAATGTATTGAATAAAATATGTCTTGTTTCTTTACACTTCATACTTTATTTCATTAAATAAATAAATTTCTGTTTCGAAACATGCTTAAATTACTTGAAAAATACAGAAGGATGGCAGCTATGTAAATAAAATTCGTAACACAGTAAAACCTGTGTAAATGAAAGCACTCTCGATCAAAATCCTATGTTACGGTAAAATTTCATTATCCCGGAGAAAGTAATTTAATGCAATAACAATAGAGTGCATCTAAAAGAAAGATGTTTGTTTTTACTTTGCATGTATTGACGATGGCTAAGAAAATCTACCGCACATAAAGATCTAAAAATTTGGATAAGGATTGATGATGGTAGATGCACCGTACACCTGACACTCAGTTTTTTTTTTTTAATCACCCGAAATATTAATTAAAAACCCTTAATGATCATCGCAAAATGGCGATCTTTTATTCCTCAACGAGATCATGCTTGTGTCCTACCCCAAGCAGTCCTTCCCACTGACCAAAAGCGTAAAGTTTGATTTTTTCTGCATTTTGGGATTCCAGCAAATTGGGATATAGCGAGATCCTGGTAAAATTACAAATAAATAATAATAAATAAAGAAAACCGATTTCAATGGTATTTTTAATTCCTATTTCAAAAACCTTTTTATTTGGTAGCGATTCGCATCAGTTCTCATGTTTTTCATTTCTCTGAAGTTTCAAACGTAAAAAACAACAACAACAGCAACAACTGTTGATACAATAACGGTATTTTTCAGGTTCTAATAATTTTCAGGCGTGAAAATATTAATATTTATTGTTCAAAAAAATTTTTGAAGTCATTTCAAGGATTCGCCAAACATATTTTTTTCTCTCGGTGCAAATTATCTCAAGATATCGTTTCCCAATTAAGAAATATGTGATTTGAATATCATTTCGCGTTAATAAATAAAAAAAAAATATATGTATGAGGAATTGAGCAAATTTCCATTCTTTATTTTATCAAGAATATATATATATTTTTTTTTTGGTAAAAAACAGGACCCTTCACAAAACATTTTATCCTAAAACAGAACCCTTCACAAAACATTTTATCCTAAAACAGAACCCTTCACAAAACATTTTATCCTAAAACAGAACCCTTCACAAAACATTTTATCCCAAAACAGGACCCTTCACAAAATTGTTTGTCACTTAAATAGATCTGTCACAATTTTTTTTCACCTTCAACTTGAACTTTTCACAGAATTAATCATTTAATAATAAAATCTGGCTTGTAAATAAGCAGTTGAACTCACCAAAGAGCATATTACTTAGCTTTTTAAATATGGAAAATAGAACCTGAAGACATTGATAATTTAAAATTCACAAAATTTTGACTAGAATTTTTACATATACATACATACACACACACACACACATATATATATATATATATATATATATATATCACAATTTTAGAAAAACAAGATCCTGTGAGAAAAATCTGGACAGACCCCGACAGGCCAATGTTTTCAATTGGAAACATAAAATTAAAAATTTAGTAAAAATTAAATTTCATCAAAAGAGACTAAAAAATTAGCAGAAACAGTAAAAGGAAGACTTGATTTTTTGAAACAGAAGTTACATTCCTATCATTAATGGAGAAATGTACAGAAAATCATAAAAATGATTTTTTGAAACAGATTTTTTAATTTTTTGAAATAGAAGTTGCATTTCAATCGTTAATGGGAAAAAGTACAGAAAATCATAAAAATGACCAATGACCAGCAGAAGTGACCAATGTTCCAAATTAGGAACATTCTGAAAATTATACATAAAAAAAAAAAAAAAATCCACCATATTAATGACTAATATCCTTAACTAAAGCATTAGAAGACATAATGTGCAAAAAAAAAAAAATAATTAAAAATATATATGGATCTAAATTTGGCTTGGTCTGTAAAAAGTTAAGAATTTATCCCAAAAAATGAAAAAAAAAAAAAAAAAACGAATGATGATACTTGAAAATATCAATGCAGAACTGGCTTGCTGAATTTCTTAAAGGTGTTTAAAACTTACTTTATTCATATGAAGTAAATGAAAGAGAACAGAAATAGGTCTCCAATGTTCAATACTTAGTAATTGGTTTAATAAGAAAACAGTGTGTACAAGCCAAATTTTCAAGCAAACAGATTTATTCATTTTTTTCCCAATAAATAATGTATTTTTTACCTTAAAGTTTTCTATATTTCAGTGTAGTAAATTTATTTTTGTCGTGTAATTTTTTCACACGAAAATATTTTCTGTTGACTCAGATTAATTGCTTTCTCATATCTATTGTTAGAAATGCATGGTCCCATGAAAAATGATTTATTGAGGTTCTTCTGTAGCTGAATTTCAAATTATGGTGCCTCTAGCTCAGTTATGGAGTGATATATCTTATATTTAACCGAAAAAGTGCTTTGTAATGTAATTCTGATTTCCTATTTAATTAAAAAAAATATGCATATTATTATGCATTAAAGTTTATTCTAATATTTTTTTAAAACACCATTAATTGTTATTCAATATCATCATTAATAATTACTTTTTAAAGTGTTGATTTTCAAAAAACAAAATATTATGTTAAAGTAATCTTTAATTTAAACAGGATCCTATTAAAAAAGTGATTTTTTTTTTTTTTTTTTTTTTGGGGGGGGGGGGGGGTGTGAATATTTTGATATTTGACCAAACCAAACAGTTTTATATTCAACCAATCTGAATATCTGGTAGTATTGAAGAAATATTCGGCACCTCTCCAATCCATGCATTATTTGTAGGGCTTCATTCATCTGATGAAAACTCGATTTGTCTCTGTCACAGAGTATGTACACAAAAACTATTGTGTACAAGTCAGGGAGTTCAAATTTTGTGTACTTACAGCTGAACATCTCGTCACACCTCACACAACAAACAATAAAATTTTGAAAAAGTCTATTATTTTAATTTAAATATTATTTTTAATATCATCAGTTCATTTTTTTTGTTTGTTTGTTTTTTCGCTTCCAATTGTTGGCAAAAGTTTAAATAGATATAAAAATTATTTCTTTTTGATCCTTTATTTTTAAAGAAGTGGAGTACTTCTGTTGCCACAATTACAAAATTGGTATTAAAAACTACAAAAAAAAAAAAAAAAAAAAAAAATTAATATCTCGAAATTAAATTGAGATAGTTTTTAAACACATTGCATTTAGAAGTAGATTTTTCCCCTATACAACAGTGTTAAAATTGAAAACATACAATATTTGGAAGTTTAAAAATTTGCAGTAGCGTAAATTTCAAAATTGAAATTTCATTTCTTCCAATTGTTTCATGCAAGTTTAAATAAAATTATTATATATGTATCATAAATGAATGGATTAAAATAAATCACGCGAAAAACATACCTATTTGTTTTTATTGCATCATATTACATATTTATCACTATTTTGACATGCAAAGCGAAACATATTTTTTATTTATTAAATTCTTATTTATTTAAATTACTTGTCACTTCTGGTAACCAGTTTGATTTCACTTAAATTTATAATAAGTTTTGCAATATTTTACTTTTATTCATAATTTTATTTACTTGGCATCATCACTAAATCTGCAGATTCAAATAGAGAAATAAACAAATCTATGCAATTAAGGCAGCATTTAGGGGAAGAATTCAATATTCTTTTCTAGTTGCCACGATTGGCAAAAAAATCCCAAAATAGCTCTGAAAAAACTTTTTTTTTTTTTTTTTTTGTTACTTTAATGATAAAGTGTGTTAGGTTCTGATGCCACCTCGGCTAAAGAATGGAATTTCTACTATGTCTCTATTCCAATATTTCGTATTGTATGGTTGTGTACAAAAATTTCCAAGGTGACATTCCTTCTTTGTGGAAAGGGGAATTGACAGATAATCCTATGCAGGTGGCGAATAAGAGGAAGAGAAGATGACAGGCATGTCCATCTGTCAGTGAGGTATGCGGATGGTCAGCAGATAAGCAACATGACTAGGCAAGAAAGGAGTGGGGAATGTGCCCAATGAGGGAGCTCCAAAGGGGGTTGGCATGTGTGTGACCCCGGGAGTTGAGAAGAGCAAGTTTGTCTCAGATAAGTCAGTCCGTTCCTGGGTCTCGTACCTAGAAGGTGTATGCCAGAGGTTCTGGTAGAGTGTGCTCTGTGTTGTAGAGCTTAAGCAGTGCGTTTTCTGGTGAGCAAAGGACACAGACGTCCTAGTGTTTAGTGCTCTGGGCTAAGAAGTGCCGGCCTAGTATACTTGTGTTGGATGACTCAAGGTTGAGCTCCGATAAAGTGAATTTAACGTGTATTGAGTGTGAGGTGGAAAGTGTAATTGGAATAGTACACAGCCAATCTTTACTGTATCTAATTTAATGTTGAACCGGATCACTTATATCCGAGTTGTAATTGTATATATTTGTAAATAGCGTATTTAGTGTGTACATATATTCTTAATAAACTGATAATTCAGTTACTTGACAGCGTAAGTCTTCATTTACACAAACCTCACAGTGGGTGACCGATATCACCTAGTAATATCGGTGGTGGCAGCTATATCTACCACGGACATTCTTCAAAGTTGTGTGGACTGAGAGGAACGTCCGACAAATTGTTTTGAAGGAGATATTAAATGAAACCCTCTGTGCGATCTAACTTACCCACTTGTTTGTTTATATTAGGGATGGGCATTATTTATCGTATTAGGATAAATAACAGTGTTACTATGCTGGAACCTAATATTGCATTAATATGTTACTGAAAAGTCCTTGTTAAATAAATAACACATAGTTCTTAATGACAGCATCTTCCTTCACTTGTTTTAATCAAGATTCCATTTTTTGTACCTCTAAAATAAGAATAATATTCATTAAAAACGTCCTTAATCGTTTCTTTTGAGACGTTTGCCGAACAATGTTGAATTCAGACACTTTTCTCAAGAGGGATTTCTGTGCTCTGCAAGAGAAACATTATAGAGTTCCGGGAGGTAGGGGAGAAGCATTGCTTTTTCTGACCATTGAAAACCCAAAATCTAGAATCTTCCGAGGAAACATCTCATTGCTCACCGGCACCCCTCTCCCCTGGACCATCCCCTGAATTCAACACTAGCACTCAGCATGACCCTATCTTTTCCTGCTCTCTTAGATATGTGATGCTAATTTTTTTGCAGTTCATCAATCACTATGACTAGTAGTGAATACATGCATGAATAGTAATAACTTACACCGTTAATTAAACGCTTTTTCTGCTTGGTGCCTGATGATAGGTCACCATCATAACACACTTTCTCCTATTTTAATAGCACAAAATACTACAGCACAATATCTAGAGCACAAAACACAGAAATTTTTAGATCAGGAAAATATTTGAAAATTTATTAGAAAAACTTCATGCTTGAAATGTTTTTCTCGATAAACAATATAGTATAATCAATATATAAATATATTATATTTAACACACAGATTAATGATTCAAAAATAATTAAATTCTGTTTAAAACATCCCAAAACATGTAAATCGATTAAAAGTCGGAAGTCTAAAATCATAAATCATTGCTTTTCATGAATCATTTCTCTTTAGTAAAAATATGAAGGAAACTAGTCGTTGGGGGCCACCGTAATACTTACCCATCATTAATATGCATATGAAAATAAAACATGTGAAAACTATTTATACAATGCATTGCAATTGCAAAACTAAATTTAAATGTTGTTAATATGCATAGTAATGATCTATTAAAGAGCTGCTGATGTACCAATTTCGACAAATTATATGAAACGCCAAACTACTCAAGTAGTACCGAACTGCGTAAAAGAAACATCCTTATAACTCCAAACATAATAATTCTATTAATTAACAATTTACTGCGTCGGATTAAGCGTCTCATTTCCAATTAAAATATACCGCTGAATTGAAATTTGAATGAAATACAGGGTCATGAAAAATCGAAGAATGCGGAAAACAGGATTACAAATATCTCGGAAACTAATAATCCGATTGACTTCGTTCTATATGCAAAATGTGTGTTATTTTATTGCCTTTTACTTCCATTCCTTAGAACAAAAAAATTCGAAAATTTTTATATACCTTTCATCAGAACGAATTTTTCGAGAGTCCGAAAAAAATAGTTCCGGATAATCGAGGTTGCTGATATTAAATAGGGTTCGTCCCATTCTTACATACTAACTACATACAAAATTTCAAGTCTCTATCTCAATTTGTTCGGGAGATAGAGCGTTTACAGACAGACAGACAGACGGACGGCAAATTTTTTTTTCTAAAAATATGTTTTTCGGAATCTCCACTATCGAAAACGTGTAAATCCGTCAAAAATTTTTTTTTCGATTTTCAAAACGATTGCAAGACTTACCCTATACTACGTATGATGGGTAAGTAAAATGTGCGCAGAAATGTATATTCGACATATCCTAAAAATTGCTTTAAATGCAATCTTATGTTGCAAATGCATTTTAAATTAACAAAGTTTTATATTTTAAAAAGAAAATCCCTTTTAAATGCTGCATAACCTAGCGCATATGATTGTTAGATTTTGTTAGTACAGTAAAATCCCGATAATTCGGATTAATTGGGACTGGACCCAATCCGGATTATCAAAAATTCGGATTATCCGGAGAATGAGAAAAAATGAAATAAAATAAAACATACTTATGTTAAACTTATTGAATATTTACAGAAAGTAAAAATGTTTACTTTGCTTAATTCTTCCGAAAAGATTTCAGAAAAAGTTTTTTTTTTATTCAGAATACGACGATGAAACAAGTTAATGCTATGGAAATTAGCCAATCGCTTCTCAAACTTGAAAAAAAAAAAAGACCAAACCGATCCGGTTTATCCGGAGATCAGGATTAACGGGGTCCGAATTTGCGGGGTTCTACTGTATATTTACCGTTACGTAAATAAAAAAAAGCAATTATTTCTACCTTTTCACCCTGAAAATATAGCAAAATTTGAGTTCAGAGATTAATTTTATAAAAAGTGCCTTTTTTTCTACATATAACTAAAATGCATTTATTTATAATTTAGTGCCTTAAGAATTCAATTCTCGATTTTAGTTGGAAATTCTATTTTAAAACTAACAAAACAATATTTTGTCACATTCAAATAAAATGTTTGAATCAATGCATTTTTAATTAATTAGCTCATTTAAAACCTCTACATTCAAACTTCAGATTGATTTGAATTTAAAGCAGCAATTGGAAACCAACCGATGCGCGTAACCACGGGGGAAGGGGGGGTGGGGTGCCCGGACAACCCGCCCCCCCCCGTTTGAGCAGACCCATTCACAATTATTTAAAAACTTTGCGTCCCCCCCCCTTATTAAAACACCCTTAAAAACTCTTATTAAAAAAATCTCACAATTATACACTCTCAGATAAAAACCTGTCTAAAACGGAATTTAAAACTGTTTTATAGGCTTCCGTTTTAGAAGGTTTTACTATATAAAATAAGATATTGTTTGTATCCAGCAAGTTCAGGTTAAAAATTCTGGGCACTCACCCGTTCAAGAGGCTGGTTACGCCTATGCAACCACAGTAAAAATAATTCCTTAATACTCACTAATTCAAATCTATTAGATTTTCCACCAGTTTTTCAATAAATGTAGTTCTTTTCTGCTAGATTTTCCATCAGTTTTTCGAGAAATGTAGTTCTTTACATTACAAAAGAACATTTTATTGCTTCGTAATTATTGTTTATTTTCAAACGTTTTGTTACAAATTATTTGACAAGCTTGAAAAGTGCTGAGTAATCAGGCCCTGTTTACCGAGTAAGCCCGTGAAGCCCGTGCTTACACATTGAAATACAAAGGGGCCCCCAAATTTACTTTTCAAAACTAATTTTTAGAAAAACAAAATTCAATTAATAAAAAAAAAAAAAAATTAACGAAACTTTATCTAATTTGTGAAACTCAAATGTGAAAACACCACATTTCCCTTATGTTTGGGCGCCAGATGAAGCATGTGACGTCACGTGCAAGGGGTCTATTTGCCGATCTAATCTCGCTATCGCATACGCATTGACGTCACTACATAAGGAGGCGGGGATACATGCGATTCACCTATTGTAAGACAGCTGTGTCCTTCCTTTATGAACTTTGCACATTTCATTGAGTAAAACTAACTGAAACCGTATTTGTGTTTCAAACCACTTGTTTATTGCTTGTGCTCGAATCCTCGTGATATATACACGTGTTAATTTGCAATTTTTCATATTTTATGTTTTTAAGTTAATTTTAATTTAATATGCCATTTTAAGCACAAATAAAAGGCGTATGGTAAAATAATGGAAAAAAAAGACAATATCAATCTGGATCTTGCAAGCATAAGCGGCGAGCTGAAAATGAGATAACTAGGAAAAAACTTAAAGATTCAATGCAGAATTTTCTGTTTGGGAAAAAACCAGAAACTCTCTTGGAAACTGACCGATATGTGCCGGTACCAAACGATCATCAGAATAAGAATGATACATGTGTTCCCAATGATGAATTTCCCCAAGGACAATCAGTTAACTGTGGATAGTTGTGTGCCGATACCAGGCGATCATCAGAATTACAACAAGGATATATGTGTACCAAATGATGAATTTCCAGAGGACAATCAATTAACTGTGGATACTGCATTTTGTAATGTTGGTGAAATTCAAGCTAATACTTCCAGTTGCAATAATGACTCTGGCGATTCAGTTGAAACTGACTCTGGACCATCAGCATCAAATACTGATCCTGTTTATAATTATAATGATGTAGCATTATGGCCTCCAGTCAGTGATACATTAAGAGAGTTTTTTATTCTAAATAAACCCTGCCAAAATATTGATTACTTGGAAAATTCTACACAAACACTTGGTGGAAAGGAAAGAATGTGCTCCTCTAATAATTTCTTCCGTGTGAAAAAAAATGGAGAAAAAATCCGAAGAGATTGGTTGCTGTATTCGCCAAGCAGTAAAGCAGTATTTTGCTATATTTGTAAGTTATATAGTTCAAGTGACCAAGCTCTTTGTAAGAATGGTTTTTCAGACTGGAGAAATGTCAGCAAAAGGTTGTCCTCTCACGAAAATTCACCTTTTCATAGAGAATCTGTGTATTCATTTTCACAGCGCTCAGCAATAATAGGTCGTATTGACTGCAGCCTTGTTGAGCAACATAAAGCAGAAGGAAATTACTGGAAACAAGTATTGTACAGAGTTGTAGCTGTTGTAAAATTTATTTCACAGAGAGGGCTTCCCTTCTTTGGAACTAATGAAACATTTGGCTCTGTACATAATGCAAATTTCCTCGGAATCATCGAATTATTAAGCACTTTTGATTTTTTTCTGGCTGAGCATATCACTACTCATGGAAATAAAGGTAAAGGAAAAGTTAGTTATTTTTCTTCAACAATTGTCGGAGAATTCATTGAACTCATGTCAAAAAAAGTGTTAGATGAAATATTAGCTGAAATTAAGAAAGCTAAATATTTTGGAATTATTGTTGACTCTACTCCAGACATAACACATACAGACCAACTCTCTTTAGTTTTAAGATATGTTGATTTACAAGGAAATCCAATTGAACGATTTTTAAAATTTATACCAATACATGGTCATAGTTCTCAACATCTTCAAGAAGTTGTTGTTAATACTCTTCAAGATCTTGGTATAGATTTAAAGTATTGTCGAGGTCAGTCATACGACAATGCTAGTAATATGTCGGGAAGATATTCAGGCTTACAAGCTAGATTAAAAAAAAATTTCCCTCTTACAGAATATGTACCGTGTGCAGCCCACTCTCTGAATCTTGTGGGTACAAATGCCGCTGAAAGCTGTTCTTCAGCCGTTTCTTTCTTTGGCTTAGTTCAAAGTTTATACAACTTTTTTTCTGCGTCAACTCACAGATGGGAATTGCTGAGTGAGAAAATAGATAATAAATTAACATTGAAATCTTTGTCTACAACAAGGTGGTCTGCAAGTGCAGATGCTATAAAAGTTTTAAAAAAGTATTATACAGACATATTGAGCATCTTATCAAACATCTCTAAAGATGTTAATGAATCTGCAGCCACTAGAAGCGAATCACGTAACCTATTTTCAAAAATGAAATTATTTGAATTTGCTCTCATGGTTGTTATATGGGATACTATACTGCAGAGAATGAACAGTGTGAACAAGACTGTTCAATCAGTAAACTGTGAAATGTCATGTATTGTACCCCTATATGAATCCTTAGAAAATTTTATAAAATATGTGAGAGATAATTTTGAAAGCTATGAAAATGAAGCTGAACAATTAGCTGGTGCAAAAAATTATGAGTCTAAAAGAAAAAGAGTTACACCAAAAAGTAAATTGCTTGACGATAGTGGAAGTGCTAATGTCCAATTGTCTCCTAGAGAAAAATTTTTGTACCAAACGCATTACATTATATGCGATTCGATCATAATGGAACTCAGCAAAAGAAAACATGCTTATTCCTTTTTAGAGTCGAGATTTGGCTTTATGTGCTCAAAAAGCATGTCAAGGGAAGATATTAAAGATGCAGCAAAACAATTTTTTGAAATATATTCCGATGATATTGATGAAGAATTCTCAGAGGAATTTGTACAATTCAGTCATTTTATCTCAAAAGAAGTAAAGACTGAAGAAAAATTAAAAATGATAGTCTTTAAAAATTGAACACACTTTTCCTAGCGTCGAAACTGCTTTCAGAATCATGCTTTCGATTCCAATTACAAATTGCTCCAGTGAATGTTCTTTTTCAGTGTTAAAACGTATTAAAAATCGTTTAAGATCCCGCATTTCTGAAAAAAATCTTTCTGAATTATCTCTTTTTACAATTGAGAGTGATTTGACTGGAAAAATTTCTTTTGATGATATCATAGAACAGTTTGCTTTAGCTAAGAGCAGAAAAAAACCAATGTAATGTTTTTAAGTATTGAAGTTGCATAGATGTTTACATTATGTACTTTTAAAATTTAGCCTTAAAAAAATCTTCATGTGTTTCTGTAGTAAATAATTTTTATTTTAAAGTTCTAATAAGAAGTAGCTGTCCTTGTTAGTTTTAAATTGATTAAAGTAAATAGCGAGCTATGTTAGTGAAAGTTAATTTCCTCTTTCATATGAAACTTGATATTTAAAAATTAAATACTGGTCTTCCTACTTACGATATTTCAGAATTTTTATTGATTTATTTCAAATTTATCCTTCTTCATTTTTCAAAACAATGTCATTTATACAGAGATGTTCGCTCATATTTCTTCTATGATGAATTTGTATACTTTGGCTAAGTGTGAGAGTGTGATGAGAATTTAACAGTTTGTCATTTTTACAAATTAAAATTCTGGTTTTATTTATTTATCAATATTGTCCCATAATGCTCTAAAATTTGCTTTGAAATTATCCTTTTTTTAAATAAAAATTCAGGTTTTATATATTATTTATAAATATTGCCCTATAATATACTAAAATTTGTTTTAAAATTATCTTTTATAAATAAAAATTCAAGTTTTATGTATTATCATTTATAAATATATTGCATTGACCGATTGACCTATAATGCTCTAAAATTGACTGGCAAGCTCAGCTGAATGAGCGAAGATAAATATTGAATGATGATATGGATATTCATTAAACGTCAGAAAAAGATAAGAGCAAATTTATTCTATCAGTTTACAATTGTTTATTTATTTCTGGTTAAGTACTTGTTTTTATAAAATAGGATGATTTTGATCATAATAGCAAATTTTATAAATTAATGAATCTAAATCATGTATGTTATTTTTAAATGTTTTTATTTATTGATCATAATGCATAAATTCATTTCTTGTTAATTGAAACTATATAAGCAGCAACGATTTGATTTAAAATGTTACTTGCTCGTCAAAATACATAAAGATTTTAAGTATAATTAAACTTCTATGGATTTAAATGTTTAAACTTTCTAAAAGGAGTTTTACAGTTGTAAGAAAGAAACTTACCTTATTAAATATTTTAATTAAATCTTTTTTAATGTCTTTTTCAATTGTCAAAATTTGATTGTGTTTGCTGTCAATAATTTCATGTATTGATAATTTAAATCTTCGAGGAATGCAGTTTTGAAAATTCACTTATATGATAATAGAGAGCCAAAGAAGTTTGCTATTCAAATATTTCTTTGCGTTTATTGATATCTGCAATTTTTTTTTTTTTTTTTTTTTTTTTTTTTTTTGTCATAGATGTGTTATTTACACTCCACATTGGCACAGTATCAACAAAATAGCAATTTTATGTCTCATATCATAACATTTCATAAGGAAACTGGCTATTTTCCAAATTATTCTGCAGATTTTTTTTTTTTTTTTTTTTTTTTTTTTTTTTTGCAGAACAGAATAAATGTTACCAAATCATTTATTTGATGTAAACAGTGCCTTGATTTGTGTTGTGTGTGTTATAGGAATAGCTTCAATCAATAATTATTAAAAATTTAAATACATAATTAAATGCTACATAAGAAATATGTTTAAATTTATTTTAAAATTTCATACTGAATTACTTGAAAGTTATATTTTGCTTGCTTCATTTTAAATACAGATGTAAACTATAATGTCTTTTTTGAGAGTAATCGTTAAGAATATGCCTTGCTAAAATTTTCAAGATCATTCCATAATTTCGGCTTCTCATTTAAGTTAATAGAGATAATTTTTTTATTTACAATTAAAAATATAACCACAAACTTAATTAAACAATATTATTAGAAATAGAATAATAAATTTATATTGTACCAGAAAACTCCCTTTAGACAGACTGTAACTGATATCTTTATTCTCTCTATTTTTTTTTTTTCTGTTTATACAATAAATAATATAGAAACATTAATTAAATGTTATGTATATCAATGCTTAACATTTTAATCTCAAATGTTTAAGACTGTAACATGTGCTAAAAAATAATAGAAAATTTAATCTGTTTTAGAATATTCCATGCATCAGGTGTTTTTGCTGTCTCCAGAAAAAAATAAAAATAAAAATTTACCTAGCAAAAAAAAAAAAAAAAAAAAAAAAAAAAAAAAAAAAAAAAAAAGGGAGTAAAATTTTAGTGGCACCTCATACAGGTGTTACTTGTGTGGAAAATATAGCTTGTTATGTTGTTTTGGGTGGATTATAAAGTTTTTCCATCTTACTTTGTACTTCACTTTTTCACATCTTGTATATGTAGATATTTTTAGATTCGATTCTTTAAAATCAGAATTATTCTAAAGTATGGTATTCATAACTTTAAAAATTTGCCTGCATAACACAAGCAAAATTTAAATTTTACTTCATATTAATTGATTTTAATGATCTGATTTCTTATAATCGGATGCTAAAGTTCTAATCTAATCTTATGTTGCATACTTTTAATATATCTTTTATTTTTAATTGTGTTTATACATTTTAATGTTCTAAACATTTAACTGTTGAAATTGATCATCATTACAAAACTATAAAAATATTTTGTTTTAAAATATAACGATCATTTTCACATCTTAAGACATTTTTTTTTTTTTTTTATGGCGATAAAATCTCTTGAAAGTAACTTTCAGATAGGTGATTATGTTTTTGAAAATGGCATTTTTGGAAAAGTGTGTTAAATTTAGCGCCAATTTCATTCTGCAGATCACAGACATATCTGTTTCTATCCTGTCTGTATTCATAAAAGGTGCAAAAATGAAATATCTGGAATTAGTTATTTAAATAAAAGAGGAAGTAATTATAAAATGTCTGATCTAAAATAGTAGCAAAATTGTGTTGAAGATAATTATAAGTTTGTCAATTTATTTTTAATCCCTGAACTGTTCTTAGCACTAAAAGATGCTACAATTTATAAATTATGAAATAAATTTTGAAGTTCAAATATTCACAACCTGAGTTCTATGATTGTTGATTCATTTACGAAATTAATTTGTCTTGTATGATTATGTACTATATATATGAATATAAAGCAGGGTTGTTAAATACCCGAGTTTTTTTCAGAATAAACCCAACCCACTGTGTTTTTTCATAATTTTTGGGGTTTTATCAGGTTTTTTCAGGGTTTTGGGAGTTATGGGAGGTGGTTCAGAATGCTTGAAAAAAATGTACTTATTACTAAATTTAAAGTAGCTAATTGATTACAAATATATATAAATCAATGACAGTAATCAAAATTATGCTTTGCTTTTAGATAAATTGATTATTAGTAATAATTTATAAAGTATTTTTTATTATTACTAAATAATAGAATAAGTTAAGTAATTCTACATGTCTACATAATTAAATTAGGATTCTAAGCATATATGGTATTTTGTTATGAGTTTCTATTGTATAACATAGAACGGATTACACACCAAAGTATTTTTTTAATGGGAAAAAATTTGTTTGTGTTTCTTACACATGCTACAGAGATTAACTAACAGTTATTTCTTTTAAAAATTGTGGTGGTTATAAACTTTATGAGTGGTGTACTGATATTAAGAAATATATTATATATGTAATATAAATACATTTTATGTGTAATTTAAAGTTGAAATTTTGAAAAAACCCACCCGGGTCTTTTGGGCTGGGCAAAATCATAACAACCCTAATATAAAGTACTTTTCAAAAGTATAAATAGGTTGATAGTTTAATATTAAAAAACCCATTCAAAATTTTGATAGTAAAATATCTCATTGTTCAAGCATATGAAAGAGAATTTCGTAAATGATTAAGCAAAATAATTGAGTAATAAGGGGGGCCCCCTGTATGATGCGGGCTTCCACTAACTCCAAGTCTTAAGCGGGCCCTGTGAGTAATACACATTATCTGAAGATAATTTTGTTATCGTTAACGACTTTTGATTTAAAGTTTCGTTTCTTGTTTGGTTTTCATTCGCGGTTGTTGAAGAGAGAGGATAAATAAAAAATGATTTCGTCTCTTTTATATTAAATATCAGAAAGATTGAATTTAAGATTTGTGGATTTGATTTCTAAAGGGCTCTTCTTGAGGGGGAGGGGTTTCACCCCTCAAACATACACCTCAAAATTTCGCTCATTTAATTCTCTACCATTTTTAACATGACACCCCCCTTTCGGTGCCTCACCTAATTTTGTTCATTTCTTCACTTCATTTCGATCTTTAAAAGGCTATAACTTTGCTAGAGCGGAGAGAAAAATTCTAGCATAGCTAACTTTTACTCGCCATTCTTTTTGCTATTTCAATTTTCCGGTTTTTCCCTATAGGACCATTTTTTTTGGGGGGGGGGGGGGGGGGCTTTCTCATTTTTTGATGTAATGTGCCTATCGAAAGCTTATGTTTCATACATTACAAATGTAGTATAAAAAATTTTCTCCCGTTATTCTGGGTCACGTTACGGACCCATAATGGGTTGAAATTTAAATTTCTCAAACTTCTTCGAGGTTTTTTGCCAAATCGGTATCTGAAAAAAATTGTGCCAATGTGATGTGTGTATGACATCTGTGCCATATAAATATTATTCAGTCTTTTTTAATTGCCATTTTTTATGTAAAACAATATGCATTATTTTTCGTGCACTATTGTGCATTAAATGGAAATTGTAATGTAATTTTTGTAGTAGTAGTTTATAATAATGAATAAAAAAATACCATATTATTTAAAAGTATTTCCTGCACTATAAAATGTTTCCTGACGATTACAAAAAAATATGTCCTGACAATTCAAAAAATAAAAACGTAATTGTCCAAGTTTTCACTTCTGTCGGCACTCCAAAATGTCACTTTTTTTTTTTTTGGGGGGGGGGGGTGAAAATTTTGTGGAAATAAGTCTTATTTTTAATTTATGTATGGGTCCATATAAAAAAGCATGAGCTAGTGAACTTTGGAACCATTTTAATAGAACTCATATTCAAAATATTAAAATAATTGAGAAAAAATTATTAAAAAATTATTTTTAATTTAATCATTTTTTGATGCTAAGTAAATGCAATTAAATTTCTTATAAATTGAATCTGGAATGTTTAGATAAGATTTTAATATTTACAAAATATGAAATACAGTACAATATATTAGGTTTACAGCTTTCTGAAAAACATAAAAATAATAGGATAAAATTTAAATGAGTTCAAAGTATTAGAATATTTTATTTTACGCAACAATATTACTTTATTAATATGAAGTAAATGGTATTTAATATTTTGTAGCACCCTCTTTTGCTTTCATAACAGCGTACAATCGATCTTGCATACAATAGATATTTGCTATTAAGAAACTAGATGAAAAAACTGAGTCTGGAAAAAATTTCTTTCTCTACCATCTGTCCTATCTCATAAGTCTCTCTGTCCTATCAGTTAATACTTGTTTTATGTTTTGCAGCTGCTCTGGTAGCGGCAGCACGCGTTGACTTGCTGTAAAAAAATTCAGTATGCATTTCATCCCAGATTTTAAAACATCAACGGCGCTGATTGAGAAAACGTGGTATATGGAGGATAGATTTTTGAAAAATTCATTTTCCTCTTTGTTAAAGAAAGTTTTCATAATATGTTTTCTTGAACTTTCTATTTTTCCTTTTTTTGTATTTCCTATAGGATACATTATTTTATATTCAAAAATATACACTGGTGTCCAAAAGTTAAGCATAATTGGTAATTAAGTAAGTAATGAAAGAAATATAAATCGAAATGTGGTGAAACTCCAGGTGTGTAAACAAAATAGTACGCGTCACATATTTTCGCGAAGAGTTTTCCCCGAAATCGAACAGGGGACCGTCAACAAATTAAAAAAGAACGAAGATCTTTTGGATAACCCTGTCAAAATTAATGTAGCAAAAGCGTTCAAACTGCACATTATGCATAGGCGTAGCCAGCCTTTTGAACGGGGGGGTGCCCAAATTTTTTAACCTGAACATGTTGGGTACAAACAACATCTTACGTAATAAAACGGAACTCCATAAAACCTATCAATTTTCCGTTTTAGACAGGTTTTTGCGGAAGGTATAATTGTATGGAACTTCTTTTAAAAAAGACCCAAACGCAGACCCAAGGATGAGAAGTTGCTTAAAACTAAATCTAATGGACTGGGGCGTGCGAAGAGAAAGCTGCGCCCGGGGCAAAGTTACAGTTTAGCGCCCCCTCTACCCAACTTTTTCTTGTGACAGGCCAAAAATGACGTTAGTAGTATAAATTTGGCGCCCCCTAAAGTTCCACGCCGGGGCAGCTGCCCCCTACTCTCCCCCTTTCGCACGACGCTGCTAATGGATAAGAAAAAGATACATAAGCAGAGATATATAAACATGATAGATATAAAATAAAGATATCCGTAAACATAAATCTGTAATTATCACAAGTTTTCATTTCAAACAGCAATGAAATACTAAAATAAATAAGCACGACTTCAGTTCCCCCCGTCATTTTGATCAAAGTACTAGCATTAAAATAACTTGTAGTATGCAATTTAAAGTGAAAATTAGCTATTATATTTTCTACTCATGAATAAATAAAATTTCCCCGTTAAAAGGAATGAGCCCGTACGAATGCCAAAATATGATCCCAAAAAACGAAATTTAGCAAACCAACTAACCAAACTCCATATTAATTTGAATTTTGCGTAGCATCATTTCTTATTTTCAGAGGAAGCACAGATTTGTACTAGAGATGAGTTCGGGCTCGATTTTTGAAACCCCCGCCCGAAAGATTTTTAGTACATTGGAGCCCGAGCCCATCCGAGCCCGATACAAAAAGTACACAAAAATAAATAAATAAATAAAAGATTTAATGATATTTAAAAATTGTTTCAAATGTGATATCCCATTTTAAAAAAATTCTTATAAAATTTACTATTAAATAAAATTTTTAATTCAAGCTTATGAAAAGAGCAATTTGGTATCAAATAAAAATATCCTTCATACCTAAAATGATTCCCATATTTCTTGTCCTTTAAGAAGAAAATTTGATGGACATATTAAAGTGTAATGAATAAATGGATAGTGTTTATAGAAATTACTAATTGTATGCTGAAGAATCAAAAAACGTTTTCAATTTCCTATAAAAAGAGTATATCTTCAGGGGTGTAGTCGTAAAAAAACTACAGGTTACACGATCGACGCAGAGGGTATATGCTCAAGGCACAGAGTATACTCTAGAGAGTACATCCTATGGGTTTCATGAGAAACAGAAGGTTATACGGTGTTCCTTAAAAAAGTCCAGAAGGTATACGGCGTATACCCTAAACTACATCCCCTGTACATTTATCTATAATCAATTCATTTCTCTTAACAATTCCCCATGCCTGACGAGAACCTTAAAATCAACGCAAATTAAAACATTGATACAGTTATCTTAAAGTTCCGTTGTTTTTATGGGAAAAGAAGAAACATTAATCGAATGTTTTCAATCGGAATAACATGTAAAATATGTTTACTTACGAAGGGAAATCCTCAGCATAAGCAAAATTCTTGATGACAAACAGAAAAAAAAATCACAATGCTGTTATCATAAGAAGAACGATTATGATTCGTGCACAATCAAATAATTTGCAAACCTCAAGCATCTAGTCTTCATCAAAAACGAAGAAATCATTCTCTAACAAAATAAATAAATAAACGATCGAATTAAAAAATATCCTCCTGCCTCAAACGAAAATCCAACCAGAAGCTAATTTATTATTTATGATTATTTTGATAGGCGCCTTATCAATTAATCGTCGACGGAAATGCAGTAGACATAAATCTCCATACATCACAAATTTTCTTTTGAAGCAACAATCAACTATTGAAACATATAAAAAAAATTATTTTAATTTTTCTTTCGTTTTGATCAAAATAACACTGAAATGACTTGAAAAAGAATAAATAATTTTAAAAGGAAAATAGCAGTTCTTTCAATCTCTTCTACACATAAATGTTTTTTAATTTTCAGAAAGAATGAGCCCGAGCCCTCCCCCGGGCCCGAACACTAAAATGAAAGTAGAGCCCGGGCCCGAACACTAAAATGAAAATAGAGCCTGAGCCCCCCCGGGCCCGAACACTAAAATGAAAATAGAGCCCGAGCCCCCCCCCCCCCCCGGGCCCGAACACTAAAATGAAAATAGAGCTCGTGCCCGCTTCGGACCCGGGTTTGGGCTCGGGCTTTCGTGCTGGGGCTGAGCTTGTCTCATCTCTAATTTCTACAACCTTCCACCCCCTCCGTTCTCCAGGCTAATCACACGGTGGAATTATCGTTTTACATCTGTATTTCCTTTCTTTTTTTTTTTTTTTTTCTTTTTGCTCCTACACAGACTTTAGATAGATAACAAAAGCAAATATATAAATAGTAGTTTCTATCCTTGTCGAGAATTTACTTTAATTTTTTATGGAAATATGCATGCAATAGAAAGGTGTTAAAAAATTTCCATAAAGAAAACGACATCAAATTGGGCTTATAAAACGAACTTTTTTGATTTACTGTGATTAATACAGATTCTAGTAAATATTATAGTCTTAAAGATGAATAAAATAATCTATATATATAAAAGGAATTCTGAGGATAATTGAGGCACAGGCGAAAGCAAATCTTGGCAATGCGCCAACTCGGTCCAGAGGAAGCAAATCTTGGCAATGCGCCAACTCGGTCCAGAGGTATAAAAGCAAGATAGAAAAAAACGCGCAGGTCTGTGCATTCAAGTACAACCACCCATATGTATATGCTGAAAGTTTGTTCTGACGCTCACCCGACGCACGTGGAGTGCCGATGGTCCGGGGAGAGTCACCGGGGGATCCGTCGCGAGCTGAGAGAGAAGCGTACCATACACATAAATTATTAAATAAACCTTCAAATTAAGCCCGGCGAAGCGGGCTGGGTATGCTAGTTTTCTTAAAAAGAAAAAAGAAAGAATCAAGGTCTCTTCTTTTATCACATTTCAAAACATAGACTGTTAGATTTGATTAACTAATTGAACTAACTTTGCTTACATTTTTCTCCTTTTTTCTTTTATAAATTTTGATTTTTTTAAATAATCACTCTTGGATCTGCGCGAGCGAGGGGGTGCCCGGGCACCCCCCCTGGCTACGCGCATGTTATGATTAAGTGGCTTATTGTAATGTACTGTGTTTATTTTTATAAGGATAGCATGTATACTCCAGCGGTGATTCTGGATGAAAATTTTTCGGAAATTCGCATCGCATTTTCGGAAATCGGCGCCGGGGGAGGGGAGGGTCGTAAGCCCCCCCCCCCTCCAGCGATCTTCGGACAAAATCGGCGTTTTCCCGCTATCTTCAGACGAAATCAGCAATATTTTAGCAAAATCGGCGATTTATTGCGATCTTTTGCCGAAATCGGCGTTTTTTCCGCGATCTTTTGACGAAATCGGCGTTTCCCCATGTTTTTTAAAGTGAAATCATCGTTTTTCAGACGATCTTTAGACAAAATTTGCATTTTTACGCGATTTTTTCTCGAAAACGGCATTTTATTCCCGCGATCTTTTGACGAAATCGGCGTTTTTTCCGCGATCTTTTGATGAAATCGACGTATTTTTTCAAATATTCTATTGACAAAACATTTTAAGCGATCTTTTATCGAAAACGGCGTTTTTTTCCGCGATCTTTTAACTAAATCGGCGTTATATCCGCAATCTTTAGACGAAATTGGCGTTTTTCCGCGTTCTTCAGAAGAAATCAGCGTTTTATCTGGGATATTTGGTGAAATTGACGTTTTTTCCGCGATCCGCACAGGAAATTCGTGTTCTTTATCGATGCTTTGACAAAGTTCGTTTACAAAAAAATTGACGACATCGTCGTTTTTCCACGAAATATTGACGAAATGTATGCTATTCCTGCGATCCTTTCACGAAATTTGCATTTCTACGTAATTGTTTTTTCCGCGCGCAAAACCGTACAAGTTGCCAACTATGCGGAATTGATAACCCAATTTCAAATTTTCGGAAGAGGATGCCTTAAATTTTCGGACGAGAATCACCCCTGGTATACTCGTAGAGAAATTAATGTTTTTAAAAAACAGTCCTAAGTTTTTTGCTTATAATTTGCAGAGTTCTTAATATAAAATAATGTTCTTTTCTGAAAATATGACAAACATCATTGTACACAATACCCTGTCATCAGAATTTAAAAATAATAAAAATTGTATGAAAAATGAGTAGGTTTAGTAAATATTTTTTCATTGCGCATGCGTCAACGATATCAAAATTCCATTTGCATATTATGTTAGCTAAATGTATAGAGCAACTTCTGTAAAAGTTTCAAAAACATAGCTTGAAAATTCTGAAAATTATCGCCTATAGAATCAACTCAAAATCCGTTATTCCTAAAAGGAAGCAAAATATCAGGGGTTTTATCCAAATACCAGTTGTACGTGCAATATTGTCTAGGCACGAAACAATGGAATATGGGTACAGCCCCTCAACTTTTTGCTTCATTAGGGAATAAAATATTTTGATCTCAATCTATCAACGATAATTTTCAGAATTTTTAATCTATGTTTTTGAGACTTTCACAAAAGTTGCTCTACACATTTAACTAACATAACATGCAAATGAAATTTTAATAGAGTTCATGCATGCACAGTAAAAAATTATTTAGTAAATCTGCTCATTTGTCATACAATTTTTATTATTTTTAAATTCTGATGACAGGGTATTGTGTACCATGATGTTTCTCATATTTTCAGAAAAGAACATTATTTTATATTAAGAACTCTGCAAATTACAGCTCATATTCAAAATATTAGAATAATTGAGAAAAAGTAATAAGAAAAAATTATTTGTCATTTATTTATTTTTTATACTAAGTAAATGCAATTAAATTTCTTATAAATTAAATCTGGAATGTTTAGATAAGATTTTAACATTTATAAAATATAAAATACAGCACAATAAATTAGGTATACAGCTTCCTTAAACACACCAGAATATTAGAATAAAATTTAGATTGGTTCAAAATATTAGAATATTTTATTTTACGCAACAATATTACCTTATTTAATATGAAGTAAATGATAGTTAATATTTTGTAGCATCCCCTTTAGCTTTCATAACAGCGTACAATCGATCTTGCATACTATATACAAGGTGTTTGCAAACATTTCTATCAATATTAGCCCAAATAGACTTTATACGTGCCACTAACTCAGTTTTACTTGAAGGAGGATTTTCTTGAAGTTTTTTCTTCATTATACACCATAAGTTTTCGATGGGATTAAGATCTGGTGAATTTGGTGGTTATTACCTTAATGTTGCGTTGGCGGAACCAATTCTTAGTTGACACCGAGGTATGCGGGGACGCTAAATCTTGTTGAAAGATGAAATCATCTTCAAATAAATCTTCTGATGATGGAATCATGTAATATTCTAATATTTCTTGATATATCAGAGAGTTAACCTTTTCGTAGACGATGCATAACTTTCCAGGTCCTTCTGCACTCATACAACCCCAAACCATGACACTAGCAGCAAATTTTACGGAACGTTTAAGGCATTCTTTATCAAATGCTTCTTGCTTCATTCTCCAAACTCGAATACCTTGATTACCATATGAAACACAAAACATACTTTTATCACTAAATAATATATTTTTCCAATCTTCATTGCTCCATAAACGTCTTGATTTACACCAATTCAATCTTATACGCTTTTGTCTTGCAGTCATGAGAGGTTTTGTTTTCGGTACACGAGATTCAAATTTAAATTTATGGAGACGTCTTAATGTTGTCGATGTAGAAACTTCAACTCCTTCTTCTTTCCATTTTCGGTGCAAGAATCGCACACTTTTAAAACGGTTTTTCTTAACTATACGCTTCAGTTTCCTGTCATCTCTAGCAGATGTTTTTGGTTTTCGGCCACCATTTCGGCGATTATTTTGAAATTTTCCAATTTTTGAATATTGTGTTAGTATTTTACTAACGCTCGATTGCGAACAATGTAAATAATTCGCTATAAAATATTGATTTTTACCGTGCCGATACAAATCAACCATACGAAGTTTAGTAGATTCAGGAATATCACTCACACGGCCCATTTTAAGACGAAAAAGAAACAAACTGCAAAAAAGAATACTGATTTTAAATAAAATAGTCTGAATTTAATCAATGATGCCACCAGTTAAGAATTGGTAATAATTAAAGGAGAATTAATGTGAAATATTCTAATATTTTGAACCACTTGAATAAATATTCTAATATTTTGACTTTTCAAAATAATTTTTTTTGCAATTAATCTTTTCAAAAATGATATTAAATTTAAGATAACAAGTAAGTTTAATCAACAATAAGTTCTTAATAAAAATATCGTTTGCATATTTTCATTAAAAGACATTAAATTACCAAACGATATTTTCAATTTCTAAAAAAAGGGTAATTATTCTAATATTTTGAATATGAGCTGTATAAGCAAAAAACTTAGGACTGTTTTTATAAAAACCTTAATTTCTCTACGAGTATACATGCTATCCTTATAAAAATAAACACAGTACATTAAATTAATCCACTTAATCATAATGTGCAGTTTGAACGGTTTTGATACATTAGTTTTGACAGGGTTATCCAAAAGATCTTCGTTCTTTTTCAATTTGTTGACGGTCCCCTGTTCGATTTCGGGGAAAACTTATCGCGAAAATATATGACGCGTACTACTTTGTTTACACACCTGGAGTTTCACCACATTTCGATTCATATTTCTTTCATTACTTACTTAATTACCAATTATGCTTAACTTTTGGACACCAGTGTATGTGCCTAAAGATTTTTTCTGTTGTTGCCCCACCAGTGGCCGAGAGATTCTGCCCTCAAAACTGGTAGGTACTGGATTAGAACAGAACCCAATCGCGGCTGTCAGTCTAATCATTCGGAGTTTTTTATGGTTTTCTCCGAACTTTGGATTTCCTTGTGTAAATACGGGTCGGGTTCTCTTAAAAAGACCCCCCCTGCGGAGGGCACCCCCTTAGGGCCCATATCCCATGTGTTGTCCGTTTGGGAGCATATTTAGCAATTGTTTATAATACCTGTTACAAAAATAACAGGATGTTGGAACCTGTTACCAGCGCTACTGTGGAATGATGTAACCTGTTAACCAAAAATAACCACATTTCTCACCTCTAGTTTATATGACTGTGTATCTCACTTCTCAATTATTGGTAAATTCATCCTTTATAAAAGATTTAATTTTGAATGGCTGCATTCCTACTTACACATTTAGCTATCTTCTACATAACATATTTTGTGAGTTTATTCTATTTTTGTCATACACAAAACAAGAACGTTTTTCTTTTCTTTTTTAATAAATTTTATTAACAAAATACCATTTTTCTTATTACAGACTCAAAAGTAATAACATTTTCTGCTGCTTTATGCTGCAACATAGATTTTAAAATTGAAGAGAAAATTATTTACAATACACTACAAGAAAGGTTTATTTTTGAAGATTTTTTAAGTATAATAAACATAATATTTAGATTCTAATTTTACAACTGACCAGGAAAACTACTTTATTTCCAAAACTGAAAACATGATGTACAAACTATACACAAATTTTCATGAAGTAGAAAAAAATATTCATTTCAAAATATAGGACAAAATTAGCACTTGTCACTGGCCAAGTAGTACTGAAAATTTGGAGATTGATTTTAATGCCACCAATGTCCAAATTTAATAATAATCACCCACCAATTCTGATGATAATATTTGATCTTACTAAATTTTAAATAAAACATACAAGATGCCAAAATTTTAAAAATTATTTTATTTTCAAAAATTCATTTTCTTGTCTGTTATGTACAATACATCAACATATCTTTAAATATAGTTTACCACTTATAATTTGATTTCAGCAGTTACTTGTTTATATTTCTCTCTTCAATAAGATATTAGGTTTATGTAATCTTATCAAAAAAGCAAATAAAAATAATTATGATATTAATAGTTAGAAAAAATCATCTTTTCGAAATTTTTTAATGAAGTATTTGTAAATTTGTTACCAGCCAGTGAGTAAAACAGTTAATTTTGACCTATAAATTAAAATAAAGAGAGAAAGCTTGAATTCTTTTTATTTAAGGAAGAAATAAATACTTAGTTCCCCCCCCCCCC
Source organism: Maratus speculifer (assembly GCA_964019185.1). Taxonomy (NCBI): domain Eukaryota; kingdom Metazoa; phylum Arthropoda; class Arachnida; order Araneae; family Salticidae; genus Maratus; species Maratus speculifer. The sequence goes on from OZ025290.1 coordinate 200,588,767, forward strand.
AAATGTTTTTATATTATTTAACAAGGTTTTTTTTTTATTTTTTTATTATGCATATAAATTAAATAAAATGAACATCAAAACTTAAGAAGAAACTATACATTAGCAGTAGCAATAAAATGTAGCAAAAGTTTTGCCAAATACATTTTACAATTTAAAAGAAAATAACAAGTATTGGATGATTAAAATATTCTTAATTTTATTTGATTGAAAGAGCTCTACTTTACAGATTTCTAAAATTCAATACAAAAATTTTCCAATACCCTATATATTTTAGATCAATTTGTTTAGTATAACATGGGGAAAATATGCACTAAAAATAATAAGTGAAAGATTTGTGAAGGGGAGGAAAAAAAAAAAAAAAAAAAAAATAACTGTCTGTAAACAAACATATTTTAATATTATTTTTAACACAATCAAACTGATTTTAAAGTTATCATACAAATTGATTATTTCCAGCTGAGCTCAGGTTATCTGAGCGAAAAATCCCAGCCGGCTATCGCCCAGATAGCTTAACAGGTAAAGCATTGGCCTTGTAAGCCAAGTATCCGGGTTCGATTCCCGGCCTGGGCAATTTTTCGCTCAGCTGGAAATAATCAATTCGTATGAAAACATATTTTAGTCATTACTTTTTTTTGGAATTAGTTTATATATATATATACAGTAAAACCTTTAAATAACGGACACTTCGGGAAAGCAGAAATTGTCCGCTATTCGAAGGTGTCTGCTATTGGGAAAACCTCAAAAATACAAAAAATCACTAAGAAATGCTTAATGTGTCATGAATTGACTTTTATATGTCCTATAACTTTTATTATATGATTAATCAAAAATTAGAATTATTTTTTAAACAATAAAACTGAAACTGAAATAAAATTGTGCACACCTTCATCCACTGTTTATTACATTCTTATGAAAAAAATCTGTTGCAAAAGTTTTCTTTTGCTTGCGATTACATGTAATTTGTTTCTCAATGTGACATTATTAGACATTATAGAGTTCCGGGCGGGAAAGGGGGTTTGCAGTTTTTGACCATTAAAAGCACAAAATCTCAAAACCTTCCGCGGGACATTTCAATGCTCTGGCAGATGTACCACTCGGGCACCCCTCCCTGAATTCAACACTGAATGTTGAGGGGTGATTTTCCTCAGACCACGTTCTACATTTATTTGTGATCACAAAATTTGTGACTTATTACCTTGATAAATTTAGAGGCCTTTTTTACTTTTTTTTCTTGTTAAAATAATATTTTTCATTCTTTATCGCCAAAAATAGTGTTCGCTAATTAGAATGTCCGTTATTCAGAGGTTACACATACAAAAGTTTGGGTTTTGGGAGTGGGGATTGGAAAACTGTCCGTTAAAATAGAGGTGTCTGCTATTCGGGAGTGTCCGTTATGGAGGTTTTACTGTATGTATATATATATATATATATAAGGCAAGTCATAGTAAAATTATTAGAAAATGAAACAAATAAAATCCAATAAAATATTAAAGAGAAACTCAAAGATGATTTGATATATTTATACTTTATGTTTACAAAATTGTTATTATTAGCAAAATTTTCAACATGATAATTTCTTCTATTTGATACATAATTTTTATACATGTATGTATATACTAAGATAGTAATTAATATCCAGTTATATATGTAGTTCTTTTATTTAAAAAAACATATTTACATGCAGTACAAAATATTTCAGTCCAAACAACAATATTTTCTTTTTGATAAACTCTAAACCAATTTAACACAAAATAATTTAAAAATATATTATACTTTTTCACATACAAAAGAAAATTAACCATACTGTTTAAAAACAACAAACAAATTTTAGGTTAAATAAAAATTAACATTTTTTTGAAAATTAAAAAAAAAAAAAAAGTTTCATTTTATTATAACAAACGTAATGAATAATTCAATAAATGCATCAAGTAGCATTTTTACAAACAGAATAAAGTGAAAGATGCAGGAACAGATTTACAAACTCGACTGCTTAGGACAATTTTTTCTTAAAACATATTTTACAAGCCCATAACATGGCATTTATTTAAAAGGTGAATAGAAAAGTAATGAATCAAAATTGTTTGAAAATTATTCAATTTAAGTATGGATAACATATACGAAGGTTTCAGTGTAATAATCAGACTTCTATAAAACGAGAGAAAATTTTCCGAGCACCTAAATATTAAATGAAATTTTTTTGCAAATTAATATTTAGTAAAATTATGTGTTATAAATTATGACGATATGAATTAAAAACCATAAAGCAACAATCTATGCTAGGTAAGGGTGTATTCTTTTGAATCATCTTGTCAATGCATTTAGGAATAGCCCAATCCTTAATATTGCGATCTCTTTGCACAAAATGCCAGTCATTCTTTTAACATAACAAAATTATTCTATTTAACCACGGTTGCCAAGCTAAAACGTCATTGCAGCCATGTATCGATGACAAGGACGTCAGCAGGAAACAGAAATAAAAGGGTCTGTGATGTCACAACAATGTTTTCAATCTTTAAACTTTAGATTGTGGACAAACAATGTATAGATATACATAAAATAGAATATTTTAAATTTTACAAAACAAAAAATACATTTTTCTTTTCTTAACTTTCTCTGCAAAATTCTGAATTTTTTAGAAAATTTTCTGCACACAGCATTCTTGCATGTGTCTGTAGAAAAAAGTATATATATGTTTTAGAAGCTAATAAAAGTAATAATGTAATTTATGTTGTTGCATAATGAAAAAAATTATATCAAGCTCTAGTCCAAGAGCCGACAGCACAAAAGCCCAAGTCATGGAGCACAAGAAAAAATCCTTTACTTTATGGAAGAGTAGTAATAGGGGAATCTTATCATCCATGTCTGCCAGAAGCAAAGTGGTGCATAAGCCAGAAATTAGTACTACTAGTGATTGACTTGTAGGCTAAGCATTGTGTTTGCCATACAATCAAAAGTAATGAAAATATGGAAACTGGGTGCAGGAAAACACAATGCTAAGTCTACTAACCAACCACTAGTGGTATTAATTTTTGGCTTATGCACCACTTTGCTTCCAGTAGACATGAATCATTAAATTCCCCTATTACTATTCTTTCATAAAATAAAGGATTTTTTTTTCCCTTGTGCTTGATGACTTAGGGTTTTGTGCACTCGGCTCTTGGACTATTCATACTTGGCTAATTTTGACAAAAAGCAAACTGAACTGGAATCATCTGACCGATGCTTTGAGGTGTATTTTATTTTATTTCTCTCTCTCTCTACTCATTCATTTGCAAGAATGTCTCACAGACATAAATGGTGGAAAAACTTAAAATGGCAAATGCCAGTTTCTTTAAACAGCTCTGCAATTATATCGCAATAGCTCTGCAATTGCGATTTACAAGTTACCATAATTTTACCATCGACCCTTTAACTAATGTCTAGAAAAATTTCCTTCTCAGTAGGATTTAAAATGTTGCTTTCGTTTGAAGAACTTTTATGACCCTATATAATTATTAGAATTTCCAAAGGATGCAATTAAAATTTTCTAATTTTCAATTGATCAAATTGTAACTCATCTAAGTTGTACAGTTTGCATTATCTCACTACATACTGATTTAGAATCACAAGCAACACTGTGTTCAAAATTATTCTTTTGTATGCCATAGCTTTTTCACCCCAGGTTTGGGACATTCATGCTATTGTAAAAGGCTTTCTTGTGCACATTTAATTCCTTAAGGGAACACACTACTGACTGTTTGGCCCGCCACACACCAGTGAGACATTGAACGAAAAAACATGTGACATGCGATAATTTCACCCTGATAACAAAGAAGAAACCGGTTTGACTGCGTCCTGTTGCACGATTTTTGACTCATGTGTCCCTGGTATGTGACAGGCCTTAAAGACCCTGATGATAATGTTAAATCTAGGGAGACGTTCTTTTCAAATATCTCACTCAAATTAAAATTTTTTTTCCCCTTATAGGAAAGCTGAGGATGATCTACAACCGGGCTAGTTTTACTTTTTCAATTTTAATTTCAGGTTTTTTTTTAAATTAACTTTCGAAATTAGTTAGAACCGGTTCTGAAATTGAAACTATCATAATATAAAAAATATATGCCAAAATCAGAAAAGTAAAAACTAACCTGGTTGTAGATCATTCTCAGCTATGCACAACAAAAGAAAAATCATGTCAAAATATTAAAATTTGAGCGAGAAGAATTTTGAGAGAAAAGAATGCCTCCATAGACTTAACATTATCATCTGGGTCTTTTTAAGTCAGTAGTGTGGGCTCTTAATTGCAATTTTTTGTGAGACTGAACTATTCTGATAAATTTGTATATGGAACTTTAATTGAAAAAGAAGAGGCCTGTGCTCATATATTGCTATAATTTCTTAGAACAATTCTCAAATGATGTGTCAGAACCCACCAGTGGGTCGATCATGTGAAATGGTTTAGTGGATTGAAGAATAATCAGTCTTCATAAATATTTTAATTATTTGCTGTAAAAACAAACTCAGTATAAATGGTTAGTAGCGTATAAATTCATCAATTGGCAAGAAATAAAAATTTTAGCAATTATGTAATAATAATTTAAAAAAAAAAAAATCAAATATAATAAAACATAACAAATAATAATGAAATCGCTTCAACAAAAAGATTGTCAAAATCAGCTATTTTTCAATGGAATTTCCCAACCATTGTTGCTTTATTATATAGTTTACAAATGACATTCATGCTATGAACTATAAATTATTTTGATGTACTACAATTTTTCAAATAAATTTATTATAAAGATATTGAATTTTATACATTATTTTCATCTCTTTGTATATTAATTTATAATTGCAATATATACTATAATTCAAGAAAATGACGGAAGTTTTTTAATTTCTTCTTCTGTGCATTCTGACCTTTACATGTTTTAAATAAAAAGAAGAATTACTTTTTTCTTCTTAATAAAATGCTGCTGACAAATTAGGCTTAAGAATATTGGAATGCCCAGATAACAATGACTTTGCTTTGATTTTTTTTCCCCCCATATAATCTAACAAAATCTTAAACCTTGATGATTATAAAATAAAAACTACAAACATTGGTTCTTGTAACTTCATATCAATCATGCAAAAATTTATTTGAATTGTAAAAGGAGAAGCATTTAAAAAAACAATTTTTTTTTTTCCATAATTATCATTTTATTAACACATGAATAAAAACAACTTCGTTAATTTATTTACTAAAATAATATTTTACAATATAAAAATCGCTACAATGTGATATGCCACAATTTTTAGCTTGATTAGTCCTTCCAAGCAAACATCCTTCTTAAAATTGGCTTTGAAAATAATTTTCATTAAAATTTTTTGACTGATATAAAAAAAGATTTTCAGTACATTTTGCGCACTATGTGCATGTTACATATGATATGAAGGACTTGTGAAATTAGAAATAACTTAATTAAAACTTGTATATTTTTTCAAGCTGGTTTAAAAATGTGTCTAAAAAGTTGAAATTATAAAATGCTTACAGTGTAAATTATAAGACTGGGTAATTAAAACTATTTGTGGCAGAGAATGGGGATAAGATGAAAAAGAAAAACAAAGATAAGCAAATTTAGAAATAATAATCTACAGGTCCATTCATTGTTAGATTCATATGAAATCCCCAGATTTCATATGTAATGTAGATTTCTTATGCAAAATTAAGCAGCAAGTAAAATAATGGCAATTCTGAAAAAAAGGATGCAGTATACTGGATTATTGTTGGTTGAAAAAAAATTAAGGCACATAAAACAAGCTTTTATTTAACAAAGACATTATTATAAAATCATCAGTTAGGATAAAACTGAAACAAAAATGAAGATTCTTCAGGGGTTGGTACAGGGGTGATTTTTATATCTTTTTTTTTTTTTTTTTTTTTTTTTTAACCCTTGAAATAGCATTTTGTGAAACAAGAAGTTAAAAATAAGTATGTATTTGTATGAAATGGAATTCTGTGAAAGTACCCAAAATTTTTGCCAGGATCAACTCCTGTCCTTATTAGAGAAGGGATCTGTAGTTAACATAAAAAGAAGGTTCTTAAAAAATGTTAGTATAAAGCATTATAAACTTTTTTTTTTTTTTTTTCCAAGGTCAATAATAACTTTCCATATAAAAAGGCATCTATGTAGGATAAATAATACAGGGTGTCCATAACTTTTGTTTAATTACAAAAAGGGAGTAACTTTAAAGTTTTAAGACAGACAAGCAAAAATAATTTTCCTTTATGATCCCAATGTTGCAGCGTAAATGAAGGAAGCATTGCATTGAAGAAATTGAAAATGCATTCAAAGAAAGAGCCCAGCACACGTTCCTATTCTACATTCTCTGACTAAATCCACTAGATTATTATTGATAAAAAAGAGTATGTTAAAGATGTGATACAAACCAATACAGCTATTGAGACTAACTTCTTTATTTATACATAGTTTTTAATTTCAGCTATGGATTCATATTAACAAAAAAAAAAAAAAAAACTTAAAAAGTTTGAATCATTGAAAAAAAGATTTTTTGCACATAAAATTGGATACAACTTTGGAATTCATTTTTTTTTTTTTTTTTTTTTTTTTTTTTTTTTTTGGGGGGGGGGGGGTGCATGCACTGCAAAAAACAATGAAAAAAAGAAATGTTCCATATTTAATAGTTTATTACAAATGGATTCTACAAATGATACCTTAACATACAGAAACATTATTTATGTTTTCATTTTTGTACATTTTCTACACTTGTGTGGAAAATATTTTTTATTAAACACATAAGCTCACACAAAAAGCACTACAAGAAACAATTTGCTATTTTGTTTAGTTCTGCTATCTGTTAGGCTCCTTCACACAAACTTTTTTATTTTTAACATTATTTATAAACGTGGGAAAAAAAAATTCCTAAAGATGTGCATCCTATAGTCTCATCAGGTCTGAAGAGATTAAAGAACAGTACACCTGCTGTTATTATGTCCATCTCTCTAGTTATATTTTCTGTGCAATGAATGAGCCCTTGTTGAGATTTACAAATAATGAGGGGTAAGGGTGTTTTTTTATCTTTGTTATGACAAATTGTAGCTATCCATCTTAAAAACTTTAGAAGTTATGAATTTGTCAACTAGGATGAAGACTGTATGAGCACCCTGTACTACTAACTATTAGCATTTTTCTACTAGAAATATGATATATGACCAAAACTTTACATTAAATAGCGAGTAAAATTTATAACTTATGCAATACTTTTGCCGTAAATACTTTGTAATATTGTACAGAAAAAAGATTTTTTTTTACAATATTTTGTGACAAAAGATTTTTCAAAGATTGTTAAAATGTGAATTTCAAACTTTATTTTGTTCTTGAGAGTAAGAAAATATAACTGTCCATGAAATTATTAAAACAATGATTATGAAATAGTAAAAAATATGATTTAGGTAACAGTTTATAAACATGCAAACATAAATTGTTTAAATCATCCTGTAGTTTTGCAATTACACAGATACTCAATACAAATCAAAGGTTTCATATTATTTTTTGAGAAAGAATTATATGATTTTACATAGTGATTATAGGTGAAAAATTATTCTATTTACATGGGTGATATAGATTTTCTTTTGAAAACATTTCTTAAGATTATGAATAAATTTCAGGCAATAAAAATATTTTTATAACATCAAAATATATATGTATAATATTTACATTATCTCATAGCATAGTTAATATACTATAGATATCTTTTATCACATTTGGTCCCTATAACTGGTGAAAATAGTTTCACTGCATTAGCACAAATTTTCAGCCTTACCACAGATAAAGGCATTTTATTTCTCGGCTATCCCTCCAAAACCATATTTACAACATTCAATTGCCATTGTATACAGCATTGAATTTCGGTCCCTTTGTTATGATTAAGTCACCATAGGATGAATTCTGTTCAAGTTCAACGGCTTGTTGTTTTTTCAAAACTAAAAAGGTGTAGAATTTCTGTGCAACCTGGAAAATTAAATCATATATTAGTCAAACATCACATTTATTAATTTCTGAAAAACAGAATACATTATGAAAATTGAATTCAAAAGAATGCATGAAACATGAATGCAGTCAAGCACCTTCGGGACATAAAATCAGAAAACACATCATAACATCAAAAACAACTTTGAAAAATGATGTTTCAGGGTTGTTCTCAGATGGGAAAATGAAATTTCGTGACTCATCCAAGTGTATTTCAAGAAAATTCTAGTCTAGTTGTACAGCGCATAGTGGATATGCTGATGGTAAAAAAATGTTGTATTATTTAACAAACACTAAAATTTCTTGAACAGAGTTGCTAATAATCTCTGAGCTAAGCTCTTTAGCTTGGAACCAAATTATTTACGTTTCCTACGAACTTGCTATCATAATTCATCATCAAATATTTGTGCACTGAGTTCACAAATATTCATTTCATTAACTGGATCCCAAAATCATTGTCTAGTTATTTATTTCAACAGAAGTCAAAAGGGAAGGGGAAACAGAGTGAGGAGATGGAGGCTTATGATAATTACTTATTGTTACATGAAAATAACTGCTGGAAAAAGTTTTAAAATCTGAATATAATGAGCATTAAAAATATAAAATGTGGAGGCTTAGAATTCGAAATGTATTATTCTTATATCGAAATTTCATTTATTTTTGAGTATCATTAATAAAATGGGACAAAACTGATGTACCCAATTGGATACTCAGGGACTGAAGAGGTTAAAGGCAAGAGCAGACCTATTAAATATTGATATTTTTTGGTTATTTTATGTTAATATAACAAATTATAAAACAATAAAAATTACTTTTCACCTTAAAAACCAAAAATGCATTAAAAGTGAGAGTGCCTAATCTTTTAGCCAAGGTTGTGTATGCATACATACATGTATATCCTTCTCTGCGTGAATGTATATTAATCTCATTAAATTTATATTAAAGTTTTGTTTTTGGTCAAAAAATAAGACGATAACCGAAATTTGGTTTGCCATACACCAACACAATGTTTTAAAAACATAGAAACTTACTTGTTTGCGTTTATGATTTCGAACAAAGTCACCAAAATTAACTTTTTCATCTCGAATCAGTCTGCTGTTGATAATGTGCAGCATATGCACAGTTCTTTTGGTAAGAATTCTTTCTTCAAACTGTTCATATGTTTCATCTGCCATCTGTTCTTCAGGAAGAGCCTATCATACAAAAACAGAATTATGTTTAGTTCAGAATTTTTTTCAGAAATATGATACATCCATAAAATTATCTCTAATTTTTAAAAAATCAAGACAAAAAATAAGTAAATTATTTTTTTGCATTATAGCTTTAATGAATCTTTAATGTAGAGCCTCAAAAGAAATTTACTTGGAATTAGATATTCTTTATGAATTAAAAAAGCTTATATTAGAACATGAACAATTTTATCTGGAAAATTATGTATATTTAGTTACAGTTTTAATTTGCTTAGTTTTTATTTTTCCTAATCAGGGAGAGACCCTATGTACTCTGTGCAATATTCATAACCAGTATGCAAATGCTAGAAACAAATACTTACAGGACCAACACTGCCAGGCGCACCATAATCGTCATCTTCATCAGAAACAGGAAAATCATTTTTTTCCCCAGCATTTGTGGTAGCGGTGTTAGGCACATTTTGCTGGATCTCATTTTCTTGTGTCTGAGGCTGAGTATTTTCTTGGAGGTTTTTAAGTCTGAAGTCATTACTGAGAGCATCAAACACAGAGTTTGATTCAGACGGTTGTTGGTTAGCGACTGTATTTAACTCTGTTTCTGGAGCACAACTTTGTGTGTTGGGTTCAGGTAGATGATCATTTACAAGTGGTAGATTATTATGTTCATTAGGCAACATATTAGAAACTGTTGCACCCATTACAGCATTAGCATCTTCAAGAGTCTGTGTATTTTGCGAATAGTCCTCAATCAGGGATGCATTGTGTGGTTGTAATGGTGGCTGTTGTAATTGTTGTTGTTGTAAAGGTTGCTGCTGCTGCTGCTGTTGTAATGGTTGTAACATGTGACTGTCAAGATGAGGTTGCATGAGACCATTTTCAGGACATGGATGCAAATTGTTCTCTATGCTTGGAAGATTACTAATAGTATTTGACTGAGACAGGTGATCTTGAATAGACTGACTCATTTGATTGGTCAATGGCGAATGAGTTGGCATTTGCTTGTCCAAAGGCGTCTGTTGCATTTGCTCAGAAAGTGGATCCGAGAGTAAGTGTGGATGCTCTGGAATGGGTTCCATGCCTGGATGAACAATCCTTTGGCCATAAGCATCTGACACAATAGGAGAAGGGGGCACATTAGGAACATTATGGAGATTGGGTGTCATCGGATGCATAGGACTCTGATCAACCTTAAAGAAAAAACAAACAAAGTCATACAAATGAAACAACATCTATAGCTTTGTACAGGTTTCATAACAATAATCTCTAATAAAAATCAATAATCTCTAAAAAAGATGAAATTAATAAGCTAAATAATATTTTTACAATTTGCATGTACTTCAGATAGGCATGTACCTTCATGTAATTTTGGCTTAAGCATGGATAATGTTACATATGTGGCATCATTTACACACTAGGTCCACAAACAGCTACTGCCCTTTCCTCCATCACTTATATTTCATTTACTACATGCCAAACAACTAGATGTAAACAGCAAATGAAACTTCAAAATCTCTTATTTGCCAGTTTATTGTTAGTACTTGCTAACATAATACAGTCGGATCTCGTTAATTTGAAATCGGATAAATCAAATCTTTGCTTAATCCGAACTAAACATAAAGTCTCGATATGCTCAATGGCAGTATAACATTAAAAATTCTAATTTATTTGAACTCATTTTCTCTTAGACTTTATTCAATTTCAATTAACGAGACATCTGATTTTTCATTTTTTCTTACTTTCTCAAGGACTTGAGATCCTTGAAATAACTTTCTTTCATTTTTGTCAGAATTTTACAAACAACAGGGTTGCTACTCATGTGGGGGAATGAAATTCCCTGACTTTTCCAGGTGTATTTCAAGAAAATTCTAGTCTAGCGGCGTAACGCATAGTGGACATGCAGAAGTTTAAAAAATGTTATATTACTCAAAAAAAACTAAAATTTCTTGAATACAGTTGCTAATAATCTCTGAGCTAAAGCTCTTTATCCCAACTCCCCTTGCAAATCAATAACAATCTTGCTTTCAGGTTTACAATTGGAATTGCTCTCTTTAATAATTTATGATTGCAAACTTTAAAGTTTGCAACAAATTGTACAAACTTCCTACAAAATATTTGTGCACTAAATTACAAACATTCATTTTGTTAACTAAACCCCTTAATCATTGTTTAGCTAAAATTTATTTTCAATAGGAGTCAAAAGGGAAGGGGAAACAGAGTGAGGAGATGGAGGCTTGTGATAATTATTTATTGTTACATGAAAATAACTGCTGGAAAAAGTTTTAAAATCTGTAATAATGAATATTAAAAATATAAAATGTGAAGGATAAAAAAGAAAATATCTGAAAAGAAAAAAAAAAGGTACATGATTTTTCTTCTATTTTTAAATATGCAGTTTGCCAAATCATGGAAGATTCTCACTTCTGGCTGCACAACGGTCAAACTCTCTTAGAGATCACAATGAAACATTATCAAATTCCCTAACTTTTCCAGGTTTTAGGAAAAAATATTGAAATTCCCTTACTTTTCCCTGATTATTTGGCTAATTTCTTAATTCCCTGACTTTTCCAGGTTCTCCAGGTTTTCCAGGTTGCGTAGCAACCCTGAAACAAATCTAAATATTATCCCATGCATTTGATATCCACTTTCTTAGTGCCCTGTCTGTCTATCAGTGACATCCTTTCTTCCATTGTGCTTGTTCCTAATCCCTTAATTAATTTATGTATTTATATCTTTTAATTGTGGTGGTAGAATATTAAGACATATTCTAATGATAATAAACGAAATTAATTCTAAAAATACTATAACATTTATTCCTTTGTAATGGTACCCCTTTAAACATGTTTTCCTCTCATAGTTTCCATAATTGGAACATTTCTTGTGGTCCTGATGAATTTGAATTAACGAGAACTGACTGTACTATTACCAGATAATCTTGCAGAATTTCTAAGAGAAAGCGCATTCTTTCAGAATTTAGCACTGACAGATTCACATACACATTCTATCTTTTAAAATGAAACTAAATAAAGGAATTTTTCATTTTGAAATATGATAATCAAAACAACTCAAAACCTATTTAGCGACTTTTCCTATAACATATAATCAGCAATTACTCCAAAACTATTTAAAAATGGAAGTGTGTGTAAACACACATAAAAATGTATACCAATAAAAATTTGCCTATAGAAAGATGCTTATGCAGTTTCCTGAAAAAATAGATGTTGTACATAATATACTTGATTAGAGATGGGAATGGTATAAAAACAGAAAATTGATGGGAGAAAATGCCCTCCCACCTCAAAAGACTATTTTTCAATTTTTCTCAGTTGAAAAAATGAAATTTCATTAATAGTGCAGTCAAAATTTTATAATTGCTAATACTTTTATTTTTTTTTTTATTTATTTTTTTCATATTTAAGTGTTCCACACGAAAACATTAACATGTAAAACCTTTATTTGTGTGAGGAAGGATATTTTTAGAAAGAGCTTGGGGCATTCCACATCAAATCAGGCAGTAAAATATTGATTTTAAAATAATTTAAAATATCATCCCTGGAAATACTTTTTATTTATACATTTATTTTATTTTTCAAACTACCTTTTATGTTTGTTTCTTACAAAAGAAAAATATTGTTTTTTAGTGAAACTGATAGAGATTCATCTCCAGTTTAATAGAAATAAATCTTATTTAGCAGATTTGGTAGTAGAATCTCATTGTAAAAAAAAATGCATTAGTGGAAGACTTCAATAAAAAGCATGAAGTTAACAAGGAGCAATTTTTATGATGAAGCATACTTACAGGTATTTTAGCAAACTTTGCTGAACAAAATAAAATTAAACATAAATAACAGAAAAACTTATCATTATAACATTAGCCTACGCTTCATGATAATGTCGAAAAAACAATTTGCTGCTTTCAAATAAGCAATGATCCAATGAAGATAAGCAAGAACAAACTTGCACACTCACATTAAATACCAGTCTGCTTTAAAAAATCTGCATACAGATGTTGCCTTTACCTAAAGTGCAAAACTCATATGAAAACGCATGCAAAATTCCATACGTGAAACGCCATTCACTTACAAACTATGATGTCAAACATTGACACTGGCAGTCATCGACAAAAACTGAACAGCGAATAACAGTGATCTAGAATCACAGCAAATGTAGCTTTGACTGGATCACTTATTTACCTGAAATACAATGTGTGAAGCAATGACATTGACCATACTTTCAAAATAGAATGAGTTAGACTTGGGGATGGTAAAAAAACAAGATATGTCATGTGAAATAAATTTAAATAAATATATTAACTTAAATAAAATTATTATTAATAAAATAATTATTAAATAAAACAGCATTCAGAATTAATTAAATACAACATGACATAACAGAAACCATGATTATTTTTAGGGCAGAGAGCAATTATTCCTTTCCAATAAAAGAGATGAATCACTGGTTTCTCAAAGGTTAATAGGAATTTTCAAAATGGCATTCCTAATCTTTAAATTCCAATTTGCATTACTTTGAGCTGCTGATATTAAAAAAATACTAAATTTACTCTTTAGAACAAGGTTGTGAAATTTTCTGCTTTAAAAATATGAAAAAAATTGCATAATCCATTATGTTTTTACCATTCAAATAACAGTAGCTAAATACAATTTTAAAACTAAATTATGTAGTTTTGTCATTTTATTCAGATTCTATTGATCTGTAATTTATTTTATCACAATATTGTTGATAGATGGATTTTCAATAAATATATAACCTTATTCCCAAACAAATTATTTAAAAATTATTCATTTATATTTATTAAAACATATATTGTATATACACTTAGATAATATATATGGGTGATTCTCAAAATAGGGAACAATTTATGTCTTTCGGCATACAAAAAAAAATTGAGAGTTTTTCTGTCATGTTTTTATATTTAGATATGTTTATCTTAATATTATTCATTATTTGCACTCAAGAATTATTCACTTTTTAGTTTAAAACACCTTAAAATAACAGAATAAATGTTCAAAATGTCATTAGCATGGATGTCCACAGCAGCTGAGCCTTATATATACTAGCATTTTTCATTTTGCATTTTATTAATCAAAATTTCATTTTCACATATGACAATAGTTTGAAAATATAAAGTTTCTCCATGGCAACAAGTAGCCATTTTATCCCAGCCTGAAAATGGAAGCATGTATTGTATTTTAAGAATAGAAGTTGAATATTAGGGGCGTACATCAATTGTATGTCATTAGAATGGATAATAATTTTCATGTTTATTTTATAATTAAAATTTTTATTTTACTTATTTGCATAGGACGTTTGTGTTTTAAAAGCCCCAGAAAGGACTATTGCATTGTGATTATATTATGGCTCATAATCTTATTTAAATTAAAATTTGTCATTCTTATGCATACTGACTTCTATATGCATAAATGTAACCATTTCTTATATTGTACCCTTTATAAAGTTTAATTTTACATATAAATTTAGGTATTACATTTATTATCCCTAAAATATGCATTAAATCTGTCAGAAAATTACTAAGACAGCTTCTTACATTGTTAGTGTCAGAATGTTGCTCATGTAAACAAAGTTTGCTCTTTGGTAATGTTTTTATTCTCCTTATATGTATATATGTAAAAATGGAAACCATTTGCTAAAAAGGAAGGCTAATAAATATAGAAAAAATATTTAAACAGGAAGAAAATAAAAATATCTTAATATACACTATATTGCCATTGATTATGGGACACTTGCGATTTTAGACATTTTACTAAATATCTAGAAAAATACATGAGGAATCATCTCGAAACTCTTAGTGTATAAATATAATAGTATAAGTCATACATCCCCGTGAAGATTTTTTCCCGAAACTCCAAAGGGGACCGTCAACAAATTAAAAAAGAATGAAAATCTTTTGAATAACCCTGTCAAAACTAATGTAGCAAAAACGCTCAAACTCTAGATTGTGATTGAATGCCTTCTTCATTTTTATGCAAATAGCATGCATACTCACAGAGTAATTAAGGTTTTTATAAAAATGATCCCAAATTTTTCCAAGTTTTTTCCTTATAAATTTCAGAGTTCTTAATATAAAATATTATTTTTTTCAGAAAACATGACAAACAACATTGCACACAGTACCCTGTAATCAAAATTAAAAAATAATGAAAATTGTATAAAAAATGAGTTAGTTAACTAAATAATTTTTTACTGCGCATGCGTCAACAATATCAAAATTTCATTTGCATGTTATGTTAGCTAAATGTATAGAGCAACTTTTGTGAAAGTCACAAAATCATAACTTGAAAATTCTGACAATAATCGTCAATTGAATAATTTGAAAATCCGTTATTCTCAAAATGAAGCAAAAACAAGAGGGGTTGTATCCATATACTCATTGATTAGTGTCAATATGGAATACACAATATGGGATGTACTACTGCATTTGGATAAAATCCCTCATTTTTTTGCTTCATTTTGGAAACAACGGATTTTGTCCTTTTTCTATAGACGATTACTTTCAGAATTTTCAAGCTATGATTTTGAGGCTTATACAAAAGTTGCTCTATACATTTAGCTAACATAATATGCAAATGAAATTTTGATATCTTTGACGCATGCGCAGTAAAAAACTATATACTAAACCTACTCATTTTTCATACAATTTTTATTATTTTTTAATTCTGATTACAGGGTACTGTGTGCAATGTTGTTTGTCATATTTTCTGAAAAAAATATTTTATATTAAGAACTCTGAAAATTATAATGGAAAAACTTGGAAAAATTTTGGACCATTTTTATAAAAACCTTAATTACTCTGCAAGTGTGCATGCTATTTGCATAAAAATGAACACAGTGTATTACAATAAGGCATTCAATCATAATCTAGAGTTTGAGCGCTTTTGCTACATTAGTTTTGACAGGGTTATTCAAAAGATATTCATTTTTTTTAATTTGTTGACGGTCCCCTATGGCGTTTCGGTAAAAAATCTTCACGGAGATGTATGACGTATACTATTATATTTATACACTAAGAGTTTCGAGATGATTCCTCATGTATTTTTCTAGATATTTAGTAAAATGTCTAAAATCGCAAGTGTCCCATAATCAATGGCAATATAGTGTATTTATTCCATGCAATTTGTTTTGTCATTAGCATTGCTCAAAAAATACTAATTATTTTTTTAAAGTTAATTTTTAAATATTTAGCTCTGCTGACTACATTTAAAGTATATACCTATTTTTTTCAGAAATTTTGCTAACAGTAATTTTTTTAAGATTTCACTTTTGAAATTGTCCCCTATTTTGAGAATCACCCATATATGCTAAAACTACGACTAAAATTTTCAAGATATTAGTGCATCACTATGTAGAACATTTTATTCTTAGAACATAAGACAGCTGCTGCTAAAAATATTTAAATTTTAAAATATTTCAATTCTCTACATAACTGATTGCAATTATTATGTTTAAATTATTTTAAAATAAAGTTATACTTATATATTTAACACTGTTCGTTTTTATTAATAAATATACATTATCTATACAGGGCTTGAATTTCAGGGCGGGATGGCGGGATTCGCACCCGAAATTTGAAATCCCGCCCAAAAGAATAACGTGGACGGGAGGCTCCCGCAGAAATAATTTTGCATTTTGAAACAATGGTCAACTCCCACGAACGTTTTGCGAATTTTATGATATTTTCATGCGAGTAATCGACACATTTTGAGAGTTTTTTTACAGCGAAAAATCATTGAAAATCACTATTTTTTCCGTGACTGATTGACAAATTTCGCAATTTTTTTCCTGCAATCGATTGACGAGTTTCGTTCTATTTTCCGCGGCGAAATAGAGGTGATTCTGTTCGGAATCCCCCCCCCCCCCCCCCAAAAAAATAACGCATTCAATTCCAAAAATTATGAAACAGTGATGCCGTGGACGCGCTATTGCGCGTAAACTACGCAAAAGATTGGATATGACCCACAAAAGAAACAGCTATTACATGTTACACAAGACGCGTGATTTCGTAAAAGTTTGCTAAAAAACGGCAAATATTGTTAAAAGATCTCGAAAAGACGACTAATTTCCGGCAAATTTCGTCAAGATTCTCGAAAGAATGCCTAATTTCATGATAGAATTCTGTTAAAACGGCAGTTTTCGTCAAAAAGGTTGCGAAAAAACGTCAATTTTCGTCCAAAAATCGCGACAAACGGCAATTTTCGTAAAAAAAATCGCGATAAAACATCAGATTTCATTAAAAAATCGCGAAAAAATGGCTAATTTCCTCAGAAAATTCACGAAAAAAAAACTTCAAATTTCGTCCAAAAATCGCGAAAAACGACAAATTTCGACAAAAGATTCACTATAAACCACAAATTTCCCGAAAACATCGCGAAAAACGGCAATTTTTGAAAAAAAAAAAAAAATCGTGATAAAACATCAGATTTCATCAAAAGATCGTGAAAAAACGGCAAATTTCCTCATAAAATTCACGAAAAAACGACAAATTTCGTCAAAAAATCCCGAAAAAAACGGCAGATTTCGTGAAAAGATTGTAAAAAACAACAGATTTCATTAAAAGATAGCGAAAAAATGCAACTTTCGTCAAAAGGAACCTTTCTTCCATTCCTCCCCCCAAAAATAATATTACGGGGAGTTCATTTTTCTGTTCAACAAGCTAATTTTCCTCCTTCAATATATTTTTTTTTCTTTGCTGCTCTAAAATCAGTTTCTGACAGCTCCAAATCTTTCTGAGTGAGTGCAATTCCTGAAAGCAGCCAATCATTAAACAAAAAGTTTCCCTTTACTCAACAAAGTATTCATTTTTTAAGAAAGTTGCTTTCGATGAATTTGACTTGCCCCTTTTTTAAAGATATGCAAACAATAGTGATACTTCTTATTTTCTACACTCAAATAAGTATTATTTTATGATTAAATTTGTATCTTGCACATTTAATATACAGAAAAATAATATTGGTTATAACAATTAATTACAAATATAAATTTATTAAATTAATTAGAAGTTTTATTAATTATTATTAAAACAATAATTAGACCTGTGACAAAAATAATTAGCACCGGGAGGGAATTTACCGCCAGTAAAAACTAGACAATATAAAAGTTTTTTTACACATTTCGCATAATTATTCTGAATTGTTGATAAAAATTGCTTCAGTGATATAATTTTTTGTCTGTGTTATGGTAATTCTTTAAATAGCACATAAAATAATGGCGGGTTTTAAAAAAATTTTCTCCCTCCCAAACAGCCAAACTCCCCTCCATTTATAAATGTTGGTAGGGAGACTCCCCCCCCCCCCTTCGAAAAATTGAATTTCAAGCCCTGCTATATAATAAAAGCCTAAGACATGTGACTGACAACACTTCCGAGCTGACCCACTTCACTCTTTATGTACTGTGCAGCCAATTTCATGTTAGCTAGCGCGAGTGATAAGTCGCCAAATTATTGTTCTTATAAGGACATTTGGCTGTCATCAACAGTTTACCGTGATTTCCACTTCGGTTTCCAGAGGCCAGTTTTAATCAAAATTATTTTTCCGGATAAAGCTGTATAAAAGTTACACTTTTATAGAGATCGCTTGGGAAAAAAATAATATTTGAGAGATGAGTTACATTGAAATTATCCTGGTAGCAAAAAGTGTGCAACGTGCATCGCAATTTTTTTTTTTTTTTTTTAGTTCTTGCAGATAAATTTGCCAATTTGGAAAAGAAAAAAATACTCACTTAAAAAAAAAAAAAAGAATTGTGGATAGGACGCAAAAAAAAAAAAAAAAAAAAAAAAAAAAAAAAAAAAAACGGCGAATTTCATTCAAAGATTGCTAGAAAAAAAAAATGATAGATTTTATCAAAAAATCATGAAAAAATGGCAGATTTCGACCCAAAAAAAAAAAAAAAAAATCTTGAAACAAAAGTTGCTTTTTTATTACTTTAATGCTACTGGTGGTAAAATAATAATTTTGCGGCTATTTTTAACGATATTTTTCTGTAGATGTAATATTATGAGGTACTACTTGATTATCCCATCGACCCAAACACAATTGTGTAAGATTTAATGCCAATTTATGGGTGATTGTAAATGTTGCATTCACTTGACATTAAACATGATACACCTGTTTGTTACGTCAGCAAATGATTTTTAATTGGACTTTTTTTTTTTTTTGTATTTTTATTAATGTTTTACCAATTTGTTTATTCTTTCATTATTCAAAATAAAATTATGTAAGTTAGTGTAATTTGGCGAAATTGGTATATGGGGTGATCAGATAATAATTTATATTTTTAATGAAATTAATAAAATGCGAAAAAATGTGGCAGGAATAATGTTTGGCAATTTATCCCTGCGTCCAGCTAAGATAACTATACAAAATTCTTTATTTCTCTACCAGAATCTTCCGATTTGGCGAAGGACTGAACAAATGAACTAAATTATGAATAAAAATAATTTCATAAAATGATTAGGATTACATTTTATGAAATGGCGACCAAACTGGTCACCATTGGCGGCTAATGTATATATATGTTAGGAAAGTTGATATTTAAAAAATGGTTTAAACCAAAAAAATCCTGGCTTAAATTAAATTCCCCCTCCCCCCCTCAAAAAAGTTTTTAGTAACCCTGGCAGAGGAAGAAATGGATGATAACCCTCTTTCTGGCGCTAAATATTCATTTTACCTTTGTTCTTTACATGGAATTTGCATCCTTTTGACAGAATTGTCCCCTCTTCTTTTTTTAAAATGTGCTCTTTTAGCAGAACTCATTTTTTAAATCTCTTGATAAAATTTGCATTTTTTGGAACATCTTTAGATGAAATTTGCTATATTTACGACATCTTTAAAAAGAAATTCTTGTTTTTTTATGCGATCTTTTAACAAAACTTGTTTTTTATGAAATTTTTTGATGAAATTTGCAGGGTTTTTTTTTTTTTTGTTGTTGTTGAAATTTGCATCTTTTCTGCGATTTTTTGGCAAAATTAAGGTTTTTCCCATGATCTTTTGGTGAAATTTGCTTTTTTTACGCTAGAGGTTCAGGGTCTCTAATAACACATATATGCAATTAATATTTTAATTTAAATTTATCACTCAAAATGGCTGCACAATCAGTGTGCTTCCAAGATACATCACCTTCCCCTACATATAATTGGATTAATTTCACTTTACAGTTTCTAACAAAAAGTCAGCTTATTTTTTTTTTTTTTATTAACTCTGACTTTTTTTTGCTCAAATATCGACTCTAACTCCACAGCCCTGATAACAAAGAATTACGTTGATAAAGACAAGACAAAAGACCTTACGCTTACCATACTTGGGTGCATCATATCAGGAAGATGTGCTAGCTGATTTACATCTGTTTGTAACATTTGCTGAATCATATGAGCTGGTGGTGGATGATGCAAGACATTAGTCATCATTTGCTGCTGCAGGAAAGGATCAATAGATGGATGACTTAAATTATGTTCACTTGGGTAAGATGGACGGGGTGCATCAAGGTGCATGGTGTCCAAATGAGACAGATCTTGAGGATAAACTTGAGGTTCCATTTCTGCTCGACGAGGTCTTTTACGAGAAACTGAAATTGCAATGATCAGAATCAAAATACTAATAAAGGAATCTTTGGGGGATAAGAAAGCAAATAAACACATGAAAAATTTTTAAACTATTTACATGCAATTTTTAACTGGGATAACACAAACATAAAAAAAAAAAAAAAAATCCCACATCATTTATTAAACTCTATAAGATCAATAGCTCTTTGGAACTTTAATAAGGGTCAATCCTTGTCAAATCACCCAGAGCTTGGTCACTATGGCATGTAACAGAATTTATGTATTATAAAAAAATACATTCATTTTGTAAACAAAGAAGTTTATAATCAAAATAATCATCCAAATTCTAAATTGAACAAATTTAGTCAGTATTTAAGCATGAAAATAGTTACTTCCAATGGACTGTGACTTCACAATGTGAAAGAATTACAGATGAAACTACGCTTTATAAAGGTCATTTGTCATGGCAACATTATATCTCCACGAAAAGATCCTGCCATGAAATAAAATCTTATATTTTGTACAAGTCAAGCTCCAGGTACATATGGTCACAAACTAAGTATACCAGAAAAGGCACTGCATTTGATCCACAATACAAAGATTTGCCCTAGTCCATACAAGTCATAATGTCTCGTATAAAACTTTTACTTAAAAAAAGGATACTGCGTGTCAGGTTTCTGATACTAATGCTTCATGTAGAAGTAAAGCATTTGCCATCAAATGGAAAGACAAAAAACATGTTACAATGCTGTCAATGGTGCATACAAACACAATCGCTGATGTAATGTACAACAATAAAGTAGTTAAAAAAAAAAAAAAAAAAAACTCTGATAACTGATTATGATAAAAGTATGAAAGGTGCAGATATTATAGATCTTAGTAAATATTTGCTGAAAGAAGAAGAGGGGGAAAAAAATATATATTATAGAAAATCATTTCTTTAGAGCAAATGACATTAAATTCTTTCATTAGTTACAAAAAGGAAGGTGGAAGAAAATTTCATTTGGAGTTGGTAGCGTCTTTTCTGGAAAAAGATCACTCATCCATTATTATTCCAGTTAATAAGACAATCTTAAATGTTTGACATTACAGAACAACACGTGTTAAAACAAACCCTGTTTCAATGCAGAAATAACCATCTGGAGAATGCAGAGTATGCTATTTAAAAGGAATGCAAATAAGTGTACAATACAGTGACTTAAATCATTCCACATTTATGTCATCCAGCTTTGGAAAAAAAAAATATTCCTAAATTAAGACGCACTTTGAATTTTTTTGGCTCTATGAAAGAAAAGTATCCAGCGATGAGTCATGTGACAGTGACAAACAAACGAAAAAAGTCACCTAGATAAAGCTTAGAAAACTCATTCTGCTGTTACAGAAAGCATCAAACAAATTGCTGGTTCAAACTTTATTGAAAGATTTTTTTATATCCCCAAAGACTAAAACGAGACAGGTACAAAAAGTGTTGTAAGGCAACAACTGATTTATTCCAAATTTTTGCATTTCCACCCACTTAATGTTAAATGTATGTATCACAGTCCCTAAACACAATGGAATAGGTTCATTAAATTATGGAGAATTTTTATTAATTATCCTTTTTTTTTCTTATTTAAATGCATCCTGACTTATTTTGCTAGTCTTGGAACAAAGAGCTAACGTAAGTCAAGGTATTACTGTATTTAAAAAAAACTTTTTGCATTGATATTGTATTGTATGTTTTAAAATGCACTGTACTCAAAAAAAATTATTTATATTCAAAAATTCAGTGTACATGCATGTAATGTTGGCTTCTGGTGACATATCGTAGAAAGAAATAGACTCTAGAACCTATTGTTACATAGAAAACATTTATTTCGCCCCTCCATCTTACAGCTGGATCTGCAAGTTCGATCGGAGA
The DNA here is from genome assembly GCA_964019185.1 of Maratus speculifer. Classification (NCBI taxonomy): domain Eukaryota; kingdom Metazoa; phylum Arthropoda; class Arachnida; order Araneae; family Salticidae; genus Maratus; species Maratus speculifer. The sequence goes on from OZ025290.1 coordinate 200,611,435, forward strand.
TCTCACGAGCCATTTACTTTGATTTAGAAGAGTTACATGGGATAAAGGTTAAGCAGGAATCTTAAATCTGTAAAAGCTTTTTTGTTTTTTTTGCATGCATTTTTGCTAATATCATGGAATTTGTCATTTTTTCCAGTAGAGGACACAGTTGTAAATTTGGGAGGAACTTTATTTGATTAGCTAATTAGCATTTGATTGATATGTGCACATGGCACATATAATTCTCAGGTTAAGTGATGTATTGGGCCTTAACCACAAATGCCTGCAAGAAGCACTTAGATCAGCAATTTTAATCATAAGAATCATCCTAAAATGGAGCCTGAAAGTAATAAATGTTAGACTGGGAAAGAAAGTTATCAGGGTCAAAATAGCTTTAAGCTTCAGAACTATAGTTAAAAAACATTAGTAAAACCTTTAAAATTTTGAATTTGAGTTTTTTAAGTTTTAAAAAGGGTTCAGACTTTATCGTTCTGATATTATATTAAATATTACTTGTAAAAATTTGTTAAGATGTGAAAAATAAAAGTCATTCATATTAGGTTGTTTGGTGTAAGACAGAATTCTCACGTGATGACTTTTTTTACAAATATAATTTTGTTCTACAGCATCCTAATCCCCCCCCCCCCCCCCCCGACTTTCCACCTGAGAAATAATTGTAGATTTTATTTAGAAAACCTTGTAATTAATCAACTTCTGTAAAAAAAAAAAAAAAAAAAAAAAAAAAACAGTGTTTTTTTTAAATTACTCCCAATATGAAATTATCTTTAAGGAGAAAAGCACAGATTAACAAAAAAAAAAAAAAAAAAAAAAAAAAAAAAAGAAATTACAAAAGCAAGATGAAAGATATTCCTAAAATTTTTTATAACAATTTTACTAAAGAAAAAATTGATAGATGATGTAGGGATTTCATATTATGTAAAACTTGAGAATAATTCTGTTGTCAATTCAACATCATGGAAACACAATTAATTGCACCTGAAAGTGTTAAAGTAAAAAGTTAATTTATACATTATCTTATTATATATCATTTATTTATTATTCTTATTTATTATATATCATTTAAACATTACAAAGAGAATAATTTGTTTCAAAAACAACAACGAACAAATCAGTTACCTGATGCAATTTCAGGTGGTTCTTGTTCTCTTTCCCTGGGTTGTTCCACTTCATCATCCAGATCAATATGAAGATCATCCTCAGTACCAAAATCTTCATTGTCAACAGATCTTGTTGTTAAATGTCTTATGTATGCCTGGAAAAAGAAAAAACGGTAATTATATCATCATATTATTTAAAATAAAAATAAAAATGAAAAAATTTCTGCTAAAATTTGGTAACCTTAAAATACCCTTGTTTCTCAAGGGGTTGATTGCTTCATTGTAACTACTCGGCCAAAATTACTCATTACTTACTATAATTGTTAAAATATGGTTAAGATCATCATAAAGTTAAGGTCAGATGATGACAATGTTTGTTTTTAAAAATTGTCTCTTTAAATTTTGAGTATTTTAAAGTAGATGATAAAATTTCATCTAGCAGAAATGTCAATGTTTATAAGAATTTTTTTAAATACTTAAAATTTAGAGAGGCAATTTTTAAAAACAGACATAGTTAGCACATGACATCTACTTTCTAATATGATCAAAAAGCCATATTTTAATAATTATATTGGGTAATGAGCAGTTGTGCTTCAAAGTTTTCACACAGATTAACATGGGATTTTGCAATCAGGAAGTTTCAGTAAAACAGCCTGTAACTAAATATTGCAGAAAACAAGGTTGAGAACATTTAGAAAATTTAGAAAACACTTAACTGACTTTCCAATTATACAAAAATCAGCAACTTTATTGCTTTTAACCCTCCAAGCGTCTTGCAAATGGGTAAATTTGTAATGTTGTTTTCTCTGCATTTTGTCTTAATTGCTAATAAAATAAGATTCTTTCAATATTACATAAAAAAATCTTATTTAGGAATATAAATGTAATCCTTGAGAGTCTTAATCATTCTTCAATGCTTTGAAAATTCATTAAATTTATAGAATTATAAAATCTTAAACATTGCTTATATTGCAGTGAAATCTTGAGCTTAGTGTACGGAATATTACAGGCCAAATGCTTAGAGGGTTAAAGTTCTTGCTCAAGCAATTACTTCTGTAACATGCGAGAGATTAAATTTTCTACATATAGAGATGTGTAACATTTTCTACAAGACTCTGGATCATCTCATATAATCCAATAATAGACAATCCCAAAACTTTCTTCACCATACTATCCCCAACCACAGTTCCTTAGACATTAATTTATTCACGAGATATTTTTTTTATTTACGTCTTGAGACTGTCATGGCTGATAATTATACACAGTGGAGTTCATAGCAATAAATAGTGTCTCATTTGAGCTGATACAGCTGAAATCAATAAGTAATGTTAAAAGTTTCCAAAGGAAGAAAGAAGATTTTTGGAATATAGCTTAGGCATGGCCAAATTTTCACCCAAAATTAAATTGAACTGTTAGTCCATCTCTAATTCATATTTAAGTGTCTTGCATATCAGTATTGCGATTGTACATTGATTCTGTTAGATGGCATTTGCATGCAACCCTAAGATCGTTCGCTACTCTCCAAGATCCTAAACAAGGCTTTAGATGAAAATGATACATTCATTATGAATATGAATCATGCATTTTATTTAACTTGTGAACAGAAATAGTTCTGCATCAGAAAAATTATCTCATTTTTAACCACAAATTCAAATATTTTTCAAAGGAACTGTTTAAGTAATGAAAATTTTACCTTTGATGATGATACCTTTGAAAATAATTTAGTTGAAATTGCACATTGAATATTTTATTAATATTATAGTTTAAAACAGGACCCATAGCTAGGACTGTAGTGATGATTTTTAAAAAATATATGATTTCACAGGTTACTAGGGTCAGTGCAAACAATTTTGTTGGTCAGTTACGAGAGTTTAAATAAATTAGCTGATATGCCAGGTAAGATTTGTGAATGTATGAAGGTTGGTGTTAATTCTTTGGATTTGCAAGAGTCTGAACCAAGGCCATAGCTAAGGAGGGCTCTGCCCTCACCCTAAAACATTCTGAGCTTCCCCTGGAAAAGATTCAAAGGTCACTAAAGGAATTTCAGTTTGAAAAATCCAAATTAAATTCTGTCTAAAAATCTAATTTAGTTTTAAGATCCTTCCCTACTTTTGCAGAAATACTAAATAAGTGCTTCAACACTTGCACATCCTATTTGCACATAGGAAGCTGACACAATGTTTAATTTTGCACTAGTTAGACACTCGAATTTTTTTATTTTGCATCCTATTTCTTTCTCAGCATGAAATGAAGTTACTGCAAACAGTTAAGAAACATACAATGTGAATATGCACCATTTATTTTTCTGGGTCAGAGAGAGAGAGAGAAAACCAGAGTATGAAGACATTCTCATGATCCCCCCCCCCCCATTATTCACTAAATAAGTGGTGATACATGCATATAGCACTCATTCTGAAAAATATAATGGTAAGTCACCCAAGTTCATTATCTAATATTCTCCAATTTCAGTTTCTTGTTTATCTATGATGCCAATTATAAAGGCATTCTACTATAACTGCACAAAATTACACAACTTGTACAATGTCATAAATTTCCAGAAACTAGATAACATTTCAAACATAATTTGTATAATAAAAAATTTAATAAAACCAATTGCATATATATATTTTTTAAATATATAATAAAATTAAATCCCCACTCTCTCTCAAAAAAAAAAAAAAAAAAAAAAAAAAAAAAAAAAATAATAATAATAATAATTTAAACTAGTTAATAATGAGCAAGTTAATTTTGATTTTAATTGTAAAAAGTAAAATACTTCTGAGTTTTTTTAAAAACAATTCTCAATGTAATCTTTTTTCATGTACAACAATGAAAAACTTTCAAACTCCTTTTTAAATGTCATACAGCACGAAAGTGCTGTATAGTAGAGCTCAGACGCATCTCTAATGCTAAAGTCAAAAGTTTGCCACTTAATCTTTTCCACTTAATCGGGTAACGGATAATCGAATACCGCTTATTCGAATAGAGCTCTCCGGAACCGAATTTATCACCATTGGATCGATATTATTTTTCCCCGCTTATACTGAATAAATTTCGAGAACCTCCCCGTTTATTTGAATACTATCTAGGTGACCTATGTTTGAAAAAAAGGACAAAAAACACGTTTCATCTTGAATTTTTCTTCACCTTTTGTCATTTTTGGCTCATTTACATTAAGGAAAATTTTTCAGTTTTTTTCTGCAATGATTTCGGCCAGCAGGTGTGTAATGGACAGATCAAACACCTCCCCCCTTTTTTCTGCGAATGGGTGAAATAAGTTGGCCAATGTGGATTATTTTTACGTTTTGTAAGTTTAGTCGCGGAAAAGATAGGAAAAAGGCATTGCTATCAATTTTAAATGGAAAGCTTTAAACTTTTCTGATAATTGATAAACTACAGTTTTTGAAGCATTAAATAAGAAAACAAAAGTCCAGGTAGCAAAAGCTTTTAATTCTGTTCTTAAATCAAAAAGGGCAACTTTATGACATAAGTTTCAATTTACTATTGCACGGAATTGTGTGAAACTAGCAGGTACTGTTGTTCAGAAACTATCAAAATCGCACTCAGTTTCAATTTTTTTATGAACACAGTAGATTTTTCAGAAAATAGTGTCAATGTGGACATTTTAAACTAACTTTGCGCAGAAGAAAAGAAAAAAAACAGTCCGAATTAGAGTGAAAATCGCCTTGTCACGTGATTAAAAAAGCTTATAACTCAATATATAATGGATCAATGAAAAACTAGAAAACTGATTTAGATTCCAGATCTCTTCCATGGTCAGGCTTTGCAGCTTGGTATGTTTCCGTTAAAAAATCAATTCGTAAAAGTGTCAAAATGTTTTCCGCTTGTTGAGCAAAGCACTTGATAAGTCTTAAAATATCGCAGACGTAAACTTCCAATATGAGACGCAATGCCAAAAAAATCCAAAAAGAAGAGAGATAAAATGGAAATTTGGATCGAAAGAGGGAACATAATTCCAATTTTGATAAGATTGGTCAATATGAGCTGGAATGGGTTTAGTGAAAAACACGAAATTTTTGTTAATAAATGGCGCTAAGATTATGCACCAAGCGTGTGCTGACGCAGAAAAACGTTTCCACGTTTTTTTGTACGTAATTCCAGTAAACATGTAAATTTCCATGTAAACAAACCACTTTAAACGATGCTTTTAAACATGTAGATAATGTAAATTACAAGTAGCAAAGTTTTAGCCAAATCCCAATGAACTACATGAAGTATAATGTAAATCATACAGCTAATATGTACTGATATTAAATTATTATATTCTTACTTTATTTTAGTAATTGTATTTATTTTTCTAACTTACGTTATTATATTAACGATTTTATTATGCTATTATTTAATTATGCTTTAGAGGGTTGTTCTTGTTTTATCTTTATATTACACATTAAATATTACATTTATCTGTTTCCCCATTTAGACAAATACCCCGCTTAATCTAATATTTTTTCTGGAACCATCAATATTCATTTTAACAGGGACGACTGTAATAACTTTGGACCCAATCATCGGATCACGACGAAATTGAAAAGGCAAAGTGTCCTACTCTAGACCTAAAAGTTTACAAAAAATCATTAAGATTTAGCGATTAGTTATAGAGATTCAGAACCCCTGTTTTGTCACTTTTTTCTTGTTAAACAAGAAAAAAAGACAAACAACTCAATTATAGCCCGAACTAAGAAACATTCAGTGACGTGTAATAGTTTGCTTTTAATTTAGGTATGTGCCTTTCGAAAGTCCTGTCAAAAAATATCCAATATTAAGGAAATAGCACCCATTTAAAATTTATATAATGCTATACCTTCCATAATTTAACATTTTAGAAAAATATCCTTTTGAATTGCTAATTTAATTATTTCTTTCGAGTTGCCACCAACTAAAACCTTTTCAGTAATTTAAAAAAGAAATGGTAACACATGTTCTTTTTTTATATTTTTTTTATAGATTAATAAAAATTCTGATTCTCCTAATATTTTTGCATTTTTGAAATTCACGTCATTCGAAACAGAAAATACATAAGCTGTAATTAAATATGTGTTAAAACAACATTGCACATTTATTTGAGTGTTTTCGACGTCAAAACAGTTTCTACAATATAGATATTTGTATTAAAAAGAGATAATTTAGAAAAAATTCTTCTATATATATAAAAATAACAATTAGAAAATGAAGCAATGAAAATCTGTGTAGATAACTAGGTCAAAAGAAAATCTGCGTTGATACTGCGAAACTGCATTGGGACTACCATCGGGGAGGGGACGGTTGTCACCAAATTTTTCACCAATTTGGCGACATATCGCCAAATCTGGCATCCATAATTACTCACCAAAATTGAATCCAACTAGGCGTTATTTCTGGTATTTCGCGAAACTAATATATCTACTAATAACTTGAAACTAATACTTAGTTTAGATTTGTTAGTTAAAAATGATTGATAAAGTTCTGAAAGAATCTGAAAAAGCTATGAAATTATGCAAAAAACTGGTAGAACCAGAGAGAAAAGTAGAGCTTGGTCTAAAAAAATGTTAGAGTAAAAATTGGCAAATATTTTCAATCTAAAAGTATGCATAGAAAAGAAATGGAATCAGATGATCGGTAAAGCTCATGAAATAACCCAATTTTTTGTTAGCTGAAAATGGGAACTGAGCTTTACTGGTGTTTTATATTCAGAATTATACTATTACCCAATCAAAATGATTACTGAGCAAAGTAGTCAATAGAATATATTGTTATGTTGTCTCAAATCAGTTAAGCTTCACAATGCTAAATGAATATAAACCATGAAATAATAATTAAAGTATAAAATTAGTATAATCAGGTTGTTAAGGAATTGATGTAGATAAATATGTCTGAACACAAATATTTAGTATATGGTTGAATCATATCTGTTCAAGGTTTTGAGTTTACTTGGAGCTTTGATCTTCCACTTATCAAAACCGCTAGAATGGAATTGTGCCCACACTTTGTACTGAACGGACCGTTCTCGCACAATATTACATCAGTCTGAAACCTATAGTTATTAACCCAAATTTTTAAACTGGTAATAGATGATTGTAATTATGAAGTGAATTAAAAATGCCTGTTTTTCCCTGATTGATTTTAAGGCATCAGTAAAGCTCATTCCACATTTTCAGCAAACAAAAATTTGGGTTAGTTCATGCGCAGATCAACTGATTCCATTTCTTTTCTATGCACATTTTTAGATTGAGCTCTACTTTTCTCTCATGTTCCACCAGTTTTTTGCATGATAAAAGAATAGTGTTTGCAGACATGATTATTAAAATTAATAGTAATCAGTCTTTTCCATTTTCCAATGAGAGATTTAAATCTCGAGTTATAAGAAATTGTCTCAGAATGGCATTTTCCCGCCTTCTTCCTTATTTACACTGACAAGTTGAGGAAATCTTTTCAAAATGCCAACTCTGAAAGCATTTTTTGAAAAACAGCATATCTGTGTTTACAAAAAAAGAGCAAGACTAACTTTCTAAAATTTGCCTCCATAATAGGAAAGAAAAAATGGCGGAAACACTTACTCGGGACAATCTGACTGATAATATCTGATGGCCAGGTAATGCAAATAGTTTTTCAACTCCTCCAGTTTCCTTCCAATGCATCAATCTCTTTGTAGGAGGAGCAAGATCAAGTGTTGTAACAATATCAGACGTATCTGACAATTGTGCTTTCATTTCTTCACCTACATTAGAGAACATAAAGCCAGTTATTTAACGACTATGGACAGAAACATCATGAAAATAAAAGAGAGGCAGGCTCAAATTAGAAATATTTCTATACCATTAAAATATTATTTTATTGCTATTGTCTTATTTAAAAAAAAAAAAAAAACTATATAACAGTATTATTTTTCAAGCAATAAAAAGTATTTCAAGTAATAGAAAAAACATACTCTGAAATAATAATAAATACCAATGCTTTTTAAAGACTAAAAAAAAAAAAATGGCTTTTTTTGGGAGGGGGGGGGGGGAGTTTAAATTACCGGAAAGTAAATCTTGTCAATCTGAAAAATGTGTTGATAAATGCAAAATTAATATACTAATACGTGAAAAAAGAACACATAATATGCATTAACACTTGCTAAGAAGGGAATTTGTTTATAACAACACATTTTGAAGACTTTAATGCATAACACTTTTCAAATTTGAGAATATGTTAAATTTAAATGAGAATAGACAAAGGCAGGTTCGAATGTGCCTCAGACTTACATTTTTGATTTTTTGATATTTGAAGAAATATTAATTAAAAACCATAATAAACATTAGAAAATTGCACATCTCACACCAAAACTGAATTTCTGAGTTTTTTCAAGCAGAAAAAAGTAAAGCATCTAAAAAATTATGATTTTTTTGCATTTTGAAACCAGTATATTTGCATGCCAGAATTCAAAGTAAAAATACCCACTTATTTCATAGGATATTTTCTGAATGTCGAATTATGCTATTTTTCTGCAAACTCACACCCACTTATAGATCAAAATACAAAAAATACGGTACTACTCTGTTATCCCGTCGACCAATTTCGCCAAACTAATAGCCAAATTATACATATAGGCATAATTCACTTGCCACTCTAATCTTGAAAAAAAAAATTCCCTGTATTTTCCCTGTACTGCAACTCATTTATTCCATGTTGAATGCGAAAAAATATATGCGTGTATGAAGGCTAATTATAAATGTTATAATTTGCCATTACCAAATTCTTTGTGTTTTCCAAATTTTTTTAAAAATTCCCTGTGTTTTCCTGGTTTTTTATGTTCTCCAGGTGGCGTGGCAACCCTGTAATTTATCTTAAATAACGAAAAAACTAATAATTAGAGGAATATTAATAAAAATACAAATAAAAAGTCTAAATAAAAATCACTTAATGACATTTTAAACACGTGAATCGTATTTAATGTTATTGAATGTGACATTCACAATCAACCAGTTTTGGCATTTAATCTTGTAGTTTGGCGATAATTTTTTGGTTGACGGGATAACCTAGTAGTACCAAAAATACTCCCTGATTTTGGAGGAATCTTTAAGGGTTTAGCAAAGAATTGGATTCATAAAAAATATTTATATCAGGGATGTATTAAAAAAAAAAGGGGGGGGGGCCTTTAAAGCCGAAAAGTTTTGTAAAGGGTCCTTTAAAATGGATTCTCTACAAAATTCTTTGTCTTAAAAACAAAAGATTTCCTCATCTCCAAATTGAACATTTTACAAATTTAATCATTTAAAAGTATCATAACATCTAACCTGTCACTTTTACATACATAATGAAGATATGTATATTTTACATACATATATCTTCTTTAAAATGTATAGAGAGGAACCAGAATGTAACAATCATTTCAAATTCAATAAATTATGGCTAAATTTTTCACAAATGTAAAAAATGTTCACAATTTCACAAGAACAGGATCTTATGAGAAAAATCTGGACAGATCCCTGTACAGGCTTCCCAGCAAAACATGAAGGGCAAATTCCCTGATTTTCCATGACCAAATCTCAAAACATTCCCTGACCATATCTCAAAAATTTCTTTAACCAAATGGGAACATAATGAAATTTTCTACTTATTTTCACAATCCTTTGTCAAAACCAGGATTAGAAATTAGCGGTCGCTAGTCGCCAAATGCAACTAAATTATTGCATTTGGCAACCACAAAATTATACCTAGTCGTCAAATTTGGCCAAGGGTGGTTCTGGATGAAATTTTTTTTCGGAAATTCGTATCGCATTTTCAGAAATCGGTGGGGAGGTAGTAGTGAGTCCCTTCCTCCAGCGATCTTCGAACAAAATCGGCATTTTCCCGCTATCTTCAGACGAAATCAACAATATTTTAGAAAAACCGGCGATTTATTGCGATCAATTTGCATTTTTATGCGATTTTTTCTCAAAAACATAGTTTTATTCCCGCGATCTTTTGACGAAATCGGCGTTTTTCCCTTGATTTATTGATGAAATCAGCTATTTTTTCATATATTCTTTTGACAGAATATTTTTAAGCGATCTTTTATCAAAACGGGGTTTTTTCCCGTGATCTTTTAGCAAAATCGGCGTTATATCCGCAATCTTTAGACGAAATCAGTGTTTTCCCGCGGTCTTCAGAAGAAATCAGCATTTTATCATGCGTTATTTGGTGAAATTGTCGTTTTTCCCGCGATCCACACAGGAAATTCGCGTTTTTTATCTATTTTTTGACAAAGTTTGTTTACAAAAACATTGATGAAATCATCATTTTCCCACGAAATATTGACGAAATGTATGCTATTTTGGCGATCCTTTCACGAAATTTTAATTTCTACGTAATTGTTTTTTCTGTGCACAAAACCGTACAAGTTGGCAATTATGCGGAACTGATAACCCAATTTCAAAATTTCGGACGAGAATCACCCTTGAATTTGACACCTATCTTTTATTCACTTTAAATTTTTTTTTTAAACTAACGTTCTTATTCTTACTTTAATGTAAGTCCCACCCCTCCCCATATGTATATATATATATCCCCTCCCCTTATCTTAACATATAAAAATATAAAATAATATTGTTAACATGGTTGTAAAAAGAAATCAAAGTATGATGCAATGTAAAATGGCAACTATAAAGTGCTGTTTGGCACCTAGAAAAAAATTTGTAGGCATCATTCGACATCTTCCTGAAAATTCCCAATTTCTAACCCTGGTCAAAACTAACATTTTTTTCTGCAATTATTCTTCAAATTTCTAGTTCTTTTTTTCCTTGCGATTATTGGATGAATTTTGTAATATCCCCCCCCCCCCCCCCCCCGAGACTATTTGATGACTTTTGGATCATTTTTAATTTTTTTTCTTAGACTTTTCCTATATTTTTTGAAATTTCCATGACTTTAGACTTTCCCTGACTACTTTGAAATTCCATGACTTTCTAGATTTTCCCCAGACTTTTCATGATGCTGGGAACCTTGCTGTATACATACTATTTCAAAATAATAATCAGGGGTGGAGAAATGAATCATATTTTGTATGCCAGTGGCGAGTGGATTTTCTGACAATGCGAGCGCATTTTTAGTTTTTGAAAAACTGTAGGCAATAGAGACATTATCAGAAACACTTTTTTAACCTAGATACAGTGTTGGCGACTTCCGGGTCTGCGGATCTGCCGCGCAGACCCTGAAAATTTTCTGCAGACCTTGCAATATCTTGGCAGACCCTGAAAAATGTAAATATGAGATTTTTCTGCAAATTTGCGATTTTCCATGTTTTTTTTTTTCCCCCTCACTATTTTTGCATTTTTTGTGAGAGTGATTTGTTCCGAAATTTAAGAAAGTGAGTCATCAATCTCTTCAGAGATAAGATTACGAACAAAGCTCAATTTTGTCAAAAGATTGCACATAATAAATGTGAACAGTGTCAAAAAATAGCAGGAAAAAATTGTCAATTTCTTCAAAAGATTGTGAAAAAATTCGTCAAAAAATAGTGTGAAAAACAAACATTCTATCAAAGAATCATAGAAAAAAATGCGAAATTCGTTCTGCGATCGATAGTGGGGATAGTGTTGAAAATGCAAATTCTGTCAAAGAATTGAGAGATAAAAGCAGATTTTCGCAAAAGATTGCAGAGAAATAAGAATTTCACAAATAATAGCGAGGAAAATGCAGATTCTTTCTAAGAATCGCAGAAAAAACACATATTCTGTTGAAAAATCGCGAGAAAATAGCAAATTTTGACATAAAGTCAAAAATTTAAAAAAAAAACGCAGTAAAGACACAAATTTTGTCAAAAAATAGTGATGAAAACCCAAATAATCGCGGAAAAAACTTTAATTTCGTTTAAAGATAGCAGGAAAAAAGAAAATTTTGTCAGAAAATAGTGGGAAAAATACGAAATTCGGCAAAATATCATGGGGGAGAAAAGCAAATTTTGGCAAAAGATTGTGAGGAAAAGTGCAAATTTCCAAAAGTCCTGAATTTTAGCAAATTAGTAAAAAACTCGAATTTTGCTCAAAAATAGCAGTGACAAAGCAGAAATAAAATGAAAATATGATAAAACTTGAATAATTTCATTTACTTTAATTTATACTTCTATCTTCAATGTAATTTGTACTGCAGTATTCTTTGACTTTTTAAAAAATTTCTCTTAAGATTCTTTTATTTGATTTGATATTTATTCCTGAGATGACTATCAAACCGATAATTTCACGTGCAACAAACTAAAATTTTTGTCTCATACCCATTTTTCTGCGATTTATGTGTTAAACGAGGGATGCACAACCTGTGGCCCACAATGGGTTAACATATCGCCCGCGAATTTCGTCAATTTACAACTGGAAAAAATTCCAATTTTTGTGCATATGTTGCAGGAAAAAATCGTAAATTTCATTACTTTATCCAGGGCTGTAACTACTGCCCCAGGGCCTCCAAGCCTGAGGGGCCCCAAACTGATGATTAAAAAAACTAATGATTTTAGTTTCTAGTCTAATTTCCTATAAAATGCCCAGCACCCAGCTAAAAATTTAAAAAAAAAAATGCTAGAGTAAATGTTTTTGCGTGTCCGTCGATATACTCCATATGCTTCGCAAAAGCAGCTCTAGAGCAGACAGCAGATTGTCGGGTCGAATGTGCCATGTCGCGCCAGTATGTTTGCCGATCACACCTAACCTAGTATAAGGAAGAAAATATGGGCTTCTGACAGGTTGAATAATATAAAAAGCATCTAAAAAATTCTAGGAAATCTTTCTTCTTATAATTCTGTTAACAGATAAAATCGAAAAAAAAAATATCAAAATCCATCTTTCATAAGGTTTTTAAATAGAAATGTATGATTGTTACATAAACTAAAAAAGGAACCTAAATAAAACACTCTTTAAAGTATTTAACCAATCAAAAATCTGTATTTTCTTCCTTATGCTAGCTTTAGTGGGATCAGCAAAAATTGCGTCGCCGCCAGGTGCCTACCTAGTAGGGTTGCCCAATTTTACGTTTCCTAGTCATTTTTGGGCTTATAATACTGTGTATATTTAAACAGCAGCATGCAAGAAAAAAACTGCACCTGGGGCAAAGTTTTAATTTGCACCGGGCGCGAGGGGTCTCACTAGTTTGGCCCGGGGCCCCCAAGTTTATAGTTACGGCCCTGACTTTATCGGGGAAAAATATAATATTTCGTCACTTAAGAATGACAAATTTCACTGATCAGTATGGAAAAATCTAAATTCATTGATTATGGGCGGAAGAAGCAAACTTTGTCGACATGGCTCGGGAAAATTGCAAATTTCGCTCATCAGATATGGAAAAATTGCAAATTTTACCCATGATGCTAAAATAAAAAACAATTTCCCCAATTGGGCACGGAAAATTCGTGAGTTTTGTAGATCAGGCACGGAAAATTTGCGAATTTTGTCAGTCTGATGCGAAAAAATGCACATTTCGTTGATCGGGAAAGAAAAAAAATGTTCAGTTGGTTATGATGCTCGAAAAAATTGCAAATTAAATTCCTTGGTTAAAAAAAAAAGAGCATGTTTTCTGGGTTTATCGCGTGTAAAAACGCAAATTTCGTTGATCGAACAAAAAAGTCAAATTTTGTTAAATGTTTGATAAGGCACGGAAAATCCCGAATTTGACGATATCGCTCAGAAAAAATTTTAATTCTGTTGATTGGCTGTGAAACAATCGTGAATTTCGTCAATTTATCAAGAGAAGAAATCATGAGTTTCATCTTCTCGCGAAAAAAAATGCAGATTTTGTCAGATTTAGTACAAAAAATGTGAATTTCATTGATCGGGTGCAAAAAATTGCATATTTCGTCAATTAAGGGTGGAATAAGCGCAAATTTTATTGATTGGATTTTTTAAAAATCGCAAATTTTGTTGGTCCGAGATGAGAATATTGTGAGTTTTGTTGATCACACATGGAAAAATTGTTAAATACATTAATCAGGCTCTAAAAATTTCAAAATTTCGTCGATCAGGAGTAGAAAAATCATGAAATTTGTCGATCATGCGAAGAAAAATTGCGAATTTCGTCGATCCACTTCATTAAGAATTGTGAATTTTGTCAATTAATCATGGAAAAATTGGGAATTTTGCCGATCTGGAACGGAAAAGGTCACAAATTTCGTCGATTAGATTTCTAAAAATCACAAATTTCCTCGACCAGCTTCGTAAAATACACAAATTTCATCAATCGACGACATTGTAAAAAACGCAAATCTCATTGATCAAGTGATGGGAAAATCACGAATTTCGTCAATCAGACGCAGAAAAATGTGAATTTTATTGATTATGCGAGTAAAAATCACGAATTTTGTCGTTCATCTTTGAAAAAATCGCGATTATTGTCAATGAGATTAGTAAAAATTTTGAATTTTGTTGATTGGGAACGGAAAGATCCAGAATTTTTTCAAACAGGCTCAGAAAAATCTCGAATTCCGTCGATAAAGCACGCGAAAATTGCAAATTTCGGCGATCAAGTGCAGAAAAATTGTAAATTTCAATGGTCTTGCGAAGAGAAAGAGCAAATTTTGTCAGTCATGTGAAGAAAAATAACGAATTTTGTTGATAAGGTGCTGAAAAATCACAAATTTAAACAATTGTCTTTGTAAAAATCGCGAATTCCGCTGATCAAGCGTGGAAAAATTGCAAATTTCATCATAAGGTGTAAGAAAATTGCAAATTTTGTCAATCAGAAGCGGGAAAATGTGAATTTTTTTTATTGTGCGAGTAAAAATCGAGAATATTGTTGATCGGATTTGGTAAAATTTCGAAATTTCTTGATTGGGAGCAGAAAGATCCTGAACTTTTTCAAGTAGGCACGAAAAAATTGCAAATTCCGTTGATAAAGCATGGAAAAATAGCAAATTTCGTTGATCAAGCAGAGCAAAATCGCAAATTTCGTCAATCAAACACGGAAAAATTGCGAATTGCGACGATCATGCGAAGAAAAATCGTGAATTTTGTTGATCATGCAAATAAAAGTATCAAATTTCGTCGATCAGTTTTGTAAAAATGCCGAATTTCGTCGATAAGGCACTGAAAAATCACAAATTTTTTTAATCGGCTTCGTAATAATCACAATTTTTCTTTGTCAAGTGCCAAAAAAATCACAAATTTCATCGATCAATTTCATAAAAATCAAGAATTCCATTGATCAAGTGTGGAAAAATTTCAAATTCTGACAATCAAGCACAGATAAATCGCAAATTTCATCGATCAAGCACAGAAAAATAGCGAATTTTGTCAACCATGTGAAGAAAAATCTCGAATTTTGTCGATCATGTGAAGGAAAATCTCGAATTTTGTCTTAAAGTGGTAAGAAGTCTAAAGTGCTCTGAATTTGCATTAAAATGCTCAAATTGCATCAGCTTCCGGGACTATGATCCAGACACCCTAGTTCATTCAGCTCGTTTTCTAGCCCAGCACATCGGGTGTTCACTGACATCCCCTCAAACAACTGCCCTTGCGGCAGACCCAGCTTTGGAACCAAAGTTGGCTCCTATGCCTAGAATTTTAATTTTCCAAATTATTACAATGTAAATATGGTACTAAGTTCTATCTTATATTAAGCTTACCTCTGTTGTATATATTTCTTAATATTATAGAAAAAATAGAAATTATGATAATGCATTGTAGTTATAGTAATTTCTTCTGTAACTGCATACAATTTTGTCATAACTACTTTGAACTATGTGTGTGTGTTGCATCTTGTAGGCTGGTGAAATAAATCCCTGGCAGTAAGATTTTTGAAAATTTTCCCACCCCTGATAATAATAATTAGAAAAAAAAAAAAAAAATCTAGAAGTTGTGTTACAAAATCAGTAGACCTTTTGATTTTTTCAGTGCCTACTAGGGATGCACCGAATAGTGATTTTGGCCGAATACCGAATATTCGGTTAGCTGAATAGTAATTGTTGGGCCGAATACCGAATATTCGGCCAGCCGAATAGTTAACTATTCGGCCGAATACAGAATATTCGGCTTTCCAAATACTTTTTTTATTTCAAAATTTAAAGGTATTAAAATGTTACTTTTTAAAACAGTTTTACACAATATTTAATAAAAGAAACTTACATTTTGATAAACAACAGCTTTCTATAAGAGCATTTAGTATTGAAAAAAATCTGCCTTAAGTTATTTAAGAAGCGCAGTTATGAAACTTTAATAAAATTTTCTATGAATCAAAACAAACATTTTAAAATCAAATAATGAAAAAATTGCCGAAGAAAAATTTTACAGTCTGATAATTGTCCTTTTTAAATAACTCAAGGCAGATTTTTTTCAATATAAAGTAGAAATACTTTCAACTTAATTCTGAATAAATGTATCTAGTTGGCTCATAGTTCTTTTCTTATGAATGGTGGTATTTTCCATCCTTCCCATCATATCATATTTTACAGAAATCAAAGCATGTGAGTTGAAAATGTGTTATCTTATTTATTGTTAATGTAATAAACGAACACACAAGTTTTGACCTAGAGTGTGATGAAATACAATGTACTTATGACTCAATAAGTTGATTATGATTATGGTTTCATGAACAAAAATTGTCTGCCTCTTGATAGCTATTACTAATCTCAAAAGTTTTTTTTATTTTCTTTTAAAGTACTTTTATTTGGGAAAAAGCGAGATACAGATTATTTACTAAACAAAATTTAGAAACTTGTATGAGCACATCATTTATTCCTAAGGAGAATCCTAATAAATCACCATTTTAATCCTTCTCATGGTTAATTTTCTTAAGTTATACTTTACAAACAGCAAATAAATAATGTAAAAACATTCTATTTTATTTAAAAATGATTTTGTTTCTAATTGTTTTAAATATAAATTAAAAAATTGACAGTTAAAAGTAGAAATAGTGAAAAGATTTTAAAAGGTTTTATTAAGTATTGGATTCGGCCGAATACTTTGATATTCGGCAGGCCGAATAGTTTCATATTCGACCAAGCCGAATATTCGACTCAATCGAATAGTTTAGTATTCGGCCTAACCGAATATTCGGTAACATGGCCGAATACCGAATAGATACCGAATATTCGGTGCATCCCTAGTGCCTACCCAAATATTTATTCACATTTTTTAAAAATTGTGCAGAATCAGAAAAAAGTTAAAATATGCATTTTTTTTAAGCAACAAAAAATAAATAAATAAATACAAATAAATTAACTTAATAAAAGCTTTTTTTTTTCAAGTTTTTTTTTTTTTTTTTTGGAGGGGGGGGGGGGGATAATAAATTTGGAAATTTTTGAAGTTTACAAAATTTTTGACCTTCAAGCTCGACAAGCTTTTACATAAGTAAATACTTTCAATAACAAATGAATGACAAAAATAAATTTAGAATATTGATTTTTTAACTAAGTATTAAGTTTTTTTTTCTTTTTTGGGGGGAAAAATTTAAATGGACAGACTATTTTTGCCACCACTTTAGCAAAAACTTATATTTGCTGGGACAGTTTTAACCAGGTTTTTCCCAATTATGGCAAAAACTAACCTACCCTGATTTTTTTTTTTTTTTTTTTTTTTATAAATTAAACAACTTGAGCAACAAGCAATATATATATTTAATAAATATATGAATTGAAATCTCACATTGTTTAAGTTTAAATTCACTAAATACCATTTACAAACAATTTTCAGTTACATTAAAAATCATTTGTCTTTGATCTTTGGTGATCACAAAAGAAATTTTGCATTTCAGTGACATGTTTTGTTATTGTCTGTGGAGATATATCTTCATTTAGAAGATTTAACCAATGATCAGAGTATCCATGTGTTATAAGTTTATCAGTATCTCTTAGTTCTTGCCTCATGTAATTAAAATAAAATCTTTAAAGCACTGCTCGAAAATACCAATTTTTGCCAGTGGCAAAAATTATGGCAAAATGTATTTTTGCCGGGGTGTTTTTTTTCCCCCACTTCGGTAAAAATTTGCCAACCCTGAATGAAAGAGAAGATTTATCTTAACATTGTGGGGGAAAAAAAAACATAAATAATGATAGATTTAACTTTGTAAATATTTCACATGACAATTTGTCTATACAAATGCATTTATTACAGGAAGGAAAAAAAATAAAGAATACTGCCCAGTTAAACTGATGGCATTGAGCTCACAGGCTACAAATACTAATTGTACATTAAAGCCTTATATTTTCAAGGGTTAATTCCGTTCGAAAAAAAAAATTAAGAAGGGGAAACAGCACTCCCCTTTCCTCTTTTTTTATACTTAATCATTGAACCTCCTATACTATCAAAGACATGCTTTATCATATAAAAAATCTATATCCAAAAGTCAGAGCAAATTAGATAATTCTTAATAAAAACCCATTTAGCATTTATATAATTTAAAAGGAGTTATTCCCCTCTTTTATACTTAACCATTAAACTTCCAAAACTATTCAGAGATTTGAACGAAATCTGAAAATTCTGCTTGAAAAAACCATTTATATAAATTAAGGGGGGGGGGCATTAGAACCCCTCTTCCCCCTATTTATACTTATTCAATGAACACCTAATAACAGTCACGGAATCGCCTCATCAGAATGATCCTAATCTAAATTTTGAGCGAAAACTTAATTCTGTATGAAAATCCCATTTATATCAACTAACGGGGGGCATGAGCCCCCCGTTCCCCCTCTTATACATATCGAATGAACTCCAAAAACTAATCAGGGAAGCGCCTTGTCAGGATATACCTACATACAAAATTTCAAGTGGATCCGATATTTTTATCATGAGTTATCGCGTTACGTACATACGAACATACATACAGAACGGACGGGCACATAAGCTCTCAGGCTATGATAGCCTGTGAGCTAAAAAGCACAGTATAATGAAAAAATATATACATATGCAAAACAAAAATAAAAATTTGTTTCCAATAATAGCCTCAAAATGATAAAATTCATATAGATTTGGGAAAAGAAGGTCTTAATATATATTTTTAGAGATTTCAGAAAATCTCCTGGAATAATAAAATTAAATCACTGGACCCCCCCCCCCCCCCCACACACACACACACACACTAGATCTTTGTGGTATTTTATGCTTTAATAGCACATTAATTAGAGATAAATTCAAAAATAAATAGTTACTTACCCGATATATTTTTAACCTCGTCCACAATCAGTTTTCTTTTCCTTTTAGCTTTTACAGTCCTCTCTGTTCCTGTAAAAAGTAAACAATAATGATTTTTATACACATTTTGGAAAATAAACACATTTGCAATTTAATCTTTTAAAATATATATTAACGAATGCATAAATGCATTATTTCCAAAATTGAAAAAGAAAAAAAAATGGCTAAAATAAAAATTCATATAGGCTTTTTTGAGAAAAATTGCACTTTTATAATATTGGAATTAAAAATATGTCAGCTAAATTTTACAAGGTAACCAATTGCTTTACCTGGTTTACACTGACCTTAACAGCTTTATTTTTTACGGCTTTTGTAATTAAAAAAGACAATGGTTGTTTAGTTACTTATTTCATTATTTAACTAACTTTAAAGGATATTAATATACAGAGTTCGATTTAAGCGGTATCGCATCGCTATCATTGAGATGCATATTTCCCACACCCTTTGTTATGTCATGTACACTTAAAATTTAAAGATGTTTTTAAACGACGTACGTTGTGTTTTCACTCTCTCCAAGTGTTTATTTACAATGGAAGTACACGAGACGCCATTGCTCAGTGCATTTTTCTCAGTAAACACATGATTTATTCCTGCCCTGACGCTGAGATTGATTACTGAATCACTGTTACTCACTAATTACGGCATTTGCTCATAGAAGTAAATGTAAATTTGTAGTAAAACTTGTTTGTAAATTTTCAAGATTTAAAAGTTACGTTAGCTATTTTTTACTTGCTATACAAAAGTGTCTAACTGCTATTCAAAACTGACTTTGTATAGCAGTTACTGCTATGCAACTTTCTTTTTCTAAATTGACCCCTGTATACAAATCATATTTTATTTTTCATAAGCATTTATCTAAAATCACATACAGTCATTTAATAAAAACACCATTTTCTTCTTATAAAACAGTATTATGAATAAGATACATATTAATTTGTGTATGAATATGCAATTTCTTACACAGCAACAAGCTTTACGTACATACATTCAAGCTTTTCAAAATTTTAATTTAATTGGTTATATTTGGGTATTTTTTTTAATTGTTTTCTTTTCTTTTTATGAACTTACATGAGCTAAAATCTAAATTTAGAGTCTAATTTAATGCATTCTGGTGAATATTTGTGTGTGTGTGTGTGTGTGTGTATATATATTGGCTTCTCCCCCCCCCCCCCCCAGATATAATGCTTACACAGTTATACTCTAGCAGTTATAAAAACTTTTATTTGACAAAATTTAATAAAAGTTTACTTTTTTTTTAAAGTAGAAAATATAAGCACATAGAAAATAAATTAATCCAAATTTAACATGAATTATCTATAAATTATACTAAAAGAAAGCAACACTATTTATAGATATTTGTTGCTACTTTTTAACAGAATAAACAAGTTACTGAATGTGGTATTGCAAAATTTAAAGCAAAAATGTTTCAGGATTTTTCAGATTTTATAACCAGGCATGAAAGTGAAAAAGGTGCAAAAATTTTATAGTGGTACCAAACTTTTATAATTTAAGTGTCATTTTAATATTGATTTATGCAATAAAATTAAATGTAATTGCATGTATGATTGGCATTTTCTTTTAATTTAGAGATATTAACAATGCTAATGGTGAAATACAAATATATCTGATCAACTTATGTGTACACATCAATTTTAAACAAATATTCTAAATGGTTTAGCTGTTAAATCAACCTCCCCCTTTTTAAAGATAGAAAAATTTCCTTGCATAACTGACCTTTGGTTCAGAAAAACATCTCAAAAAATGTATCACAAAAATTAGTCAAAAGTATTGTACATTTAGTACAAAACATTATATTCGAAAAAAGAAAGTTCCTGTCATTTTGAATTTTTAAAGTCTAAAAAAATTTTTTATTCAAAAAAACTTTGAACAATTTCATTTACACAACTTTCAGATACTTATACAACCTCATCTTTCATTTTATGTCTCTTTTGCACAACAGTTCAAGAACAAATTCCAATGTGTTAAGTAGAGAAAATGTCCTACAACTTTTTTAGGTGAATTTGCTTCTTTAAAACCGTTCAAATATTTCCAATCCAGATATATATGTTGTAGCCAATACCCGAAATTGGCCAATTCTAGAACTGGCCGGCCAATTCCCGAATTGGCCAGCAACGTTAAAAAATGACTGGCCAATTCTAGAATTGCTATTCTAAATTTGCCATTTGTTAAGAACTGAGTTAGATTAAAATGTTGAATGTTAAGTGCGGATTCACTTATATATAAAAAAGAAGAAAAAATATATATATTATATATATAATGGTATATTACTTCTGGCGTCATAGAAATTTCAATTTCCAAAGACCTTAAATAGTAGAAAACATGAAAGAGAAGCTAACCAATCAAGAGGCTGGAAACATCTCTGTGGTCTCTAATCGAGTAAAGGAGGTTAAATGCTTCCCGGTCAGTTCGCGAATTGGCCGGCCAAAACCCGAAATATGCTATTCATTTCATATATTTCGGGTTTTGGCCAGGAAGCTTGGCCAATTCGGGTATTGGCCGGCCAGTTCTAGAATTGGCCAGTCTCCGGGTATTAGCCGCAACATATACATATTTTAAATGCTAAAACAAATATGATTTTATAATACAGTAAAGTGAGTTGAATAAACCATAAAGAGAATTGCTCAATTTGTAATGTTGCGTTAAAAAATAATGGCAAACATGTTAATTTATAAGAGTGGTATCACATGGATTCCTTTTGCAGAATTTTCCCCCCTATACAACATTACAGTCAGCAAAAGTTGTGTGACCTTGATTGTAGGGGAGAATTCTACTCACTATTCTTGCTTACCGAGCGTTTCCCGCATTGCCCGGAAAATGTTAGTCTTTCATTTAGTGCTGATCAACTGATCAATAGGAGTGGAGCGAGAAGTTTGAAAAACCTGTTTACCGAACATGCAGCAAAATGAACAATTGTGTTTTGTAAAATGTTTCTGGAAAAATTTTCCCCATCCCCATGTGATACAGCTTTCACACTGCAATAAAGAATGGTCAAAATTGTTTATGGCACAACAGTGATTGTCTTACGAAACACAAGCTGATAACCACCAAAATATATTATGCATTTTGATTGAAAGGCAACAAGGAATATGAAATAAATCAATAGAAATACCTTGCACGATTGTAGTGTCCAAGGGAGCTAAGGCAAAACTCTCCTCTTCATTATTAATTAGCGTTGTTTGATCAAGAGCAGGTAATGCAGGAGCAGGGGGTATATCAGGAACAGAAGATAAAATATCTGTAGCTGCTTCAGATGGAGGATTTATATCACTAGGGGGATTTATATCCAGTATGTCATTATGGGTGCTAGTGGTTGGAATTAAATTATCAGGAACACTTGGTTCAGGAACATTCTCAGGTACTAAAGGTTGAGCTGGAGTTTCGGGAGAAGTTGGTGGGGAAGGGGCGCCACATGAGCCAGGTCCCATGTCTACAAAATAAAAATAGTACATGAGGATCGAGACAAGTCTTAAAAACAAATAAATCAAAATTTAGAAACTATACAATATCATTAAACAATGTACAGTATAAGATACAGATATCACTATATGAATATTTCAAATTGAGAATTTATTATTTTATTACTTCTATCATCAAGAAAGTATTGTAATAAATTTTTTTTTTTTTTTCAGCTTCTAGTTTTTGACATATTTACATATTTTAGGGGGCAGAGACTCCAAAAAACATGTTTGTCTCTCCACACATGTGTGTGTTCATACGTCTATGTGTCGCCATTCTGCCATGGAAAAGTATGAAGATGCGCAAAGAATTGAACCAAACTTTTTTGTATGTTTTTGGCTGAGGTAAGCAGATCTTCTTTCAATTTTGAAATATTCCCCAGAAAGGAGGCGCTGTTGGGTGTATCAGTCAATGCTCATTGAAGTCAAATGGGAGAGCAATTAAGATTAATAAATAGTTTATTAATTAAATAAATCCACATTAGAATATATGCATTAGTGATATCAATTGCTATTCTCTCACAGAGAGCCATGAATCTTTTTCAAGATTCTGAACTTACACATTTGTAGTTACAGAGCCAAAACATACATGTTTTATCTGCCTGGTTGCAGATTCAAGACTGAATCCCTTTTTGGGGAAATATAATAAGAAAAAGCATAGAGGTAAAATTACATGATCATAAATTTAAAAATTTATCATTAACTTGACATAAAATAATTTTAAAAAACCAATAAATCTCTAATAATGATTTAAAAACTACTCAAGTTGACAATTTATCAATAAATAAAACATTAATTTTGACATAAAACAATTATAAGACTAACAAATCTTTAAATTATTTTAAATTCAATTAAGCTGTCAACTTGTCAAGAAATAAACATTAATTTAATAATAAATCAATATTAAGTAGTTTTAAATTATTACAGTCAAAGATCTATAATCGCACACCCATAATTCAGTTTTCTCATTTTTTAAAAAAAATTCTAAAAAAAAGTTTTTGGATCACTAATTTATAAATTTTTTAACTGTTTATTTCATTGTTTACATTCATAAAACAGGGTTGTTATGATTTTGCCCAACCCAAAAAACCCAGGTGGGTTTTTTCTGAAAAAACCCACTTGAAAAAACCCAGGAAAAAACCCAAGTGGGTTTTTTCAAAATTTCAACTTTAAATTACATATATAATGTATTTATATTATATATATAATATATTGTAATATATTTCTTAATATCAGAACACCACTCATAAAGTTTACAACCATCACCCCCACCCCAAAGAAAAGAAATGTCCTAATTATACCATCACAATTTTTAAAAGAAATAATTGTTAGTTAATCTCTGTAGCATGTGTAAGTAACAAATTTTTTCCCATTAAAAAAATACTTTGATGTGTAATCTGTTCTATGTTATACAATAGAAACTCATAACAAAATACCATATATGCTTAGAATCCTAATTTAATTATGTAGACATGTAGAATTACTCGGCTTATTCTATTATTTAGTAATAATAAAAAATACTTTAAAAATTATTACTAATAATCAATTTATCTGTCATAATTTTGATTACTGTCATTGATTTATATATATTTGTAATAATCAATTAGCTACTTTAAATTTAGTAACAAGTGTACTTTTTTTTTTCAAGCATTCTGAACCACCTCCAATAACCCACAGAAACCTGAAAAAACCCTGAAAAAACCCGAAAAACCCTGATAAAACCCCAAAAACCCTGATAAAACCCCAAAAACCCTGAAAAAACCCAGTGGGTTGGGTTTTTTCTGAAAAAACCCGGGTATTTAACAACCCTGTCATAAAATAAAGTGAATTATAGAAAATAGTGGATTATAGGTGTGCAGATTATAGATCTTTGACTGTATTTTACTCATAAATATTAATCAAGAACTTTTATTTGACAGTAATTAATTTTGTCAAGGCCAAATCCATTAATATCAATAAATTTGATTTCTTTATTTAAGGCTTGCACCTAAACAGCTGTAATAGTGATTTTTGTATCATTTTCAATATTGTACCATCGAAAGGTGTATTAAGTTCTGCATAGAATTAATTTTTTTTGTGTAAGTGTTTGGCTAGGGCTAGTAAGCCCTCCCTGAACTTGAAAAAAATCTGCTGGAAGAAGGTGCTGCAATGGTGATTTTTGTGCCATTCAGGGGTGCAGAAAATGTTTTTACTCCCAACATTTCTCCCAATTCATATAAATATTTCTCCAAAATTTTACAACATGTTACAGAATTCTTACATCCATTTAGAGATGGGCTTTATTTTTTTCCTCAAAAATTTCCCTCAAATTTTACGATATGTTATAGAATTCTTTAATCTGTTTAGCGATACTTTTTTTTTCGCAAAATATCTCAACTTATATGCAAACATATATAGTACGTATTATTCCTATATCAATTTTGTAAAAGTCACTATGCGGGTAGTTTTTTTTTTTTTTTTTTTTGGTCAGAGAGGAAAAAAAAAACACCCCAGAGAATTATGTAATCTTTTGTTAAATTTGAAATCAATTGTATGTTTTTCTGCAAAATTTTCCAGATCCTAGATCAGGCATATTCTGCACCCCTGGTACTATCATATCAACTATGTCCATGGTTTCTTTTTTCCAAAGCAGTTGATCTTTACTCACCAGGTTGACTGTTCATTCATATGTAAATCTACAAATGATGTTATGTGACACACTTCCAATCATGCAGTGTCTTTCCAAACCACATGTTTTTCAGATAAGCAATATGTTTGTCTTTGGGCGGGAAGGGGAGGGGGGATTTTGTTTTATTTAGTATTCAAGAAACACCTATTTTAAACATGATGAAGATAAATAAAAGAGAGACATTTCGTTTTCAGTTTTTGCAAGCTGTCAAATATATTGTTTTTTAAGGTGTAAACATTTATTTTCGGAAATATTGGAAGAACATTTGATAGCATGTTATTTTAAAACATAGTAATTATTATTGACTACCTGTCTTATATATATATATATATATATATATTTAACTTCACCTGTTATATTGCACTGCCAGTCTATTAATAAAAAGATACTTCAATAATTTTTTTTCCTTAAAGTTACTTTTGGCTTAAGTTTATTTAGTTATTTATTTAACTATGTTTTTGATTAATAAAAACATTAGTTTATTGCAAAACTTAATTAAGTTTTTTTGTTATTTATTACACACTACCACTCTGCCTTTATTTATTATTTCAACTTCCAATACCCTGCTTTTCAATTCAAATATACTTTTGAAAGTTGATGTTTAAGATTGTTTTAATGACTGACTTGATATACCGGGCATCACATTTCTACCAAAAATCTTCTGGTCATAAAGAGCTAAATGAATTTCAACAAAGCATTTGAAATTGTATGCTGCCTTATTGAAGTAATAGACTTTTTTTTTCTGGTTCATACAGAAAATTACAAGTGAAATAGGAAAAAATTCTTTTACCCATGTGCTTGATTTAATATGTTATTTAAATTAAGAGCATTAAATGCATAGCAAAGCATTTTGTTAACAATTAAAAAAAATTAACCAAATATTACATAACATAAAATCCTTTTTTAAAAAACTTAAAGCTTAATAAATTATATAATAAATTTAAAGCTTTTAATAAATTAAAAGGTTAATTGCAGTTTATTTTAATGAACAACATAAAAATTGACATTTTATAGAAAATGTTAAAAATAGAGAATTTGTTAAAAGTAAATTCAGATGGAAATTGCCGGTGATTTTTATTTATGAAACTATCTCTCATTAAGATGTAAGCCAAAATTAAGAAAATGATTTAGTACCATAATCATCATCACTCTCTTCTTCATGAGGTTCTTCGGGAGGTTTCGGAGTAGGTTCTATAACAGGTTCAGGAACAGGCTCAGGAGGGTTCTCCAATGCAACATTATCAAGAGGGGCATCATCAAAGAGTCCAGCAGGTTCAAACAACCCTCCAGTTTCACCATCTTAAAAACATAAATGTTTATATTAGACTCAATATCAAATAATCAAAATATGGTGAAGATGGATTTTTCTTTTTTTTAAATATTAAGTAATAAATTATGCTTAATGATGTTGTTATACAGTACTAATGGATATGAAAATAAAAATACAGAAATGAAAAACTATGAAAAAAGTAAAATATGAGAACTGGAAAAAAAAAAGGAAGGAGAAATAGAAGTTCAGAGAATAGTAAATACAAGAAAAACACAGAAAAAAAAAAAAAAAAAAAAAAGAATAGAAATATGTATATTTTAATATAAAAAACAAGATAATTTTAAAGCAATTTTTTTTTTTTTTTTTTTTTTTTAAGTTTTTGCACTTTTGTTTCTTGCACATGGAAATCTAAGTAGAAATCAATTTTGGATGAAAATAATTATACATATGAATAGGAATTTACATACCGCGTGATTCTTCTTATTGACCAATAGATATTTCCTAAATCACTAGTATTAGAGGTACATTTCCAGTGTCAAAAATGTTTCAAATGTTGTTTCACATCTTATGAAATCTATTTAAGTCATATTAGAGAAAACTGACAAGGAAGGTCACCATACAGGCATACTCCAAAAATTCTGAAAAAATTACAGAATGTTCTTCTCATGAGGATATACATTTATAAAAAAAAATTTTCAGCCGAACCTCCGTACCATGGCTGTAAAAAAAATCATGAAAATTTCGTTATTTGGGAATTTATCATTTTTTTTTTTTTATGTCAAAAGTATTTTAAAGGAAAAAAGTTTCATGATCAACGTGTTTAGATAAATTAAATATATTTTATTTTGTCAGCTTCAGTTTGTTTAAGTATAATTTTGTTATATTGATATTTACATTCAAATTTAACCACCAAAATTTGAGATTTAAAACAAAATTCAAATTTTAAATTCATTAAATTTGTTTCAAGTTCAAAGTCTATTTGAGCATTGTCAATTCGATTTTGTTGCTATGGAAACATCTGGCTTTTATTTTTGAATATGCTTAAATGTATAAAAATAATTTCACTGAATTAGAATTTTTTATATATGAAAATATTTTTTCCAGATTCCAAAAATGCAAAAGTTTTCAGTTGCATTGAAATTGCTTGCTTTTCACGGAGAAAAGTGCTGCTCGCTTCGTGTCACTTTTGTCTTTTCACGCCAAATATTCTAAAGTATTTTATTTTTTTTGCAGGTTTTCTACTGCAATTCCGCCACTAATTTTGACTGTTCCTTTATTACATATATATCTAGTTTAATTAGTTTTTTCTTTTAAATCTGAGTATGCCCAGTATTGAGACCTTCCTTGTGAGTAACAGAATTAAAAAAACTTTATCCTATAACAAGTAAAACAATAAATATTGATTAAAAGATGCATTTTTCCATTTCCAGTGTCAGAAAATATTTGATGACAAATTTATATCATTAATGAAAATTGTTATTAATGCCATGGGGGGAGCAAAAAAAGTTTTTAGAAGAAATTAATAACAGGATTCCGATTTTGGATGATTTTTTTACTGAAAAATCACATACTCGACTTATACACGGAAATATGCGGTAAGTACAATTAAGAGCTATTCTGAAATTACCAAGAAGTCCTTCTCCAACAGTTCCACCAAATCCATCATCACGAAGTGGTGCATCCAAGGATACGCTAGGTTTACTTGCAACACTCATGGTGCTAGCATCAGCCCCTTCAGCCTGGGATTGATCTTTCGATTTCTCTGCTTCAAGCAATAAACTTGCACCGTCAAAACCTTCTTCCATGTTTGTCGCATCACGGGCTGCTTCTGGTTCATCAAATGCCATGTCATCTGTTTAAAGTTTTAAAAGGTTCAAGCAACAAGTAGAAAATAAAAATATTGAATGAGCCCAATACAACTTAAAATAACAATTAAACAGGCTGCAAAAAGAAATACAGTAGACTCCCTCAAATCCGCACTCCTAAAATCTGCAACTCTCTAAATTCCGCACATAATTTACAGATGTAAACAATGAAACATTCAGTTCAGATGTAGGTGCAAAATTTGACTCTTTTTTTAGTTTTATATCAACTCCATACATTTTTTAATTTGTAATTTTTGTTAAGTTATTGAATTCATATTTTTTCATGAAGAAAGAATAATTTATTTCTGAAAAAATCAAGATGTTGCTGATATCATTGATAATCATAGTCTTACCAAATACATTTATGTATTAATCAAGCTTTTTTTAGTTATTAAGTCTAGCTAAACCTGAAATAAAAAACTCTTATTTTATGATCCTGATGTGAATTAGAAATGTACCTTAATGAGGCACATTTCATTGACTAATTTAGGGAAAAAAATTCATCTTTGTAATGAATATTTAATTGTACATTAAATGATTATTAACTTGACCTTTGCTTTTTGTATTTAAATCATTTTAAAAATTATCTAAATTTGTATTATTTTAGTTTATTACTTATTTTAATATATTGTTGACATTCATTATACTTTTGATTTCATTATTAATTACATTCAAATTACTTTTAAAAGAAATATAAACAACGCAATGACCAGAAATCCACAAAATTCTAAAATCCACAAAACGTCTGGTCCCAAGCTGTGCGGATTTGAGGGAGTCTACTGTACATTGTAAATATTATATAAGCTGAATTTGAAACATTAAAAATAATAATGAATTAAACATGTCATATCATAATATAGATATAATTCATCAAATCGGGGGGGAAAAAAAAACTTTTTAAGTAAGTACCAACAATATTAATTGCACATTGCAGTCAAGCTTGTTTATGAGCATGGTTTAAAATAAAACATTATTAAAATGAACAATATGTTTCATTAAGAATAGTTCCACTATTTAAACTATAACACCTAAAAGACAAGAGCCTCACTCAGTAGTTTTAACATTTATATTGTATTCGAATAAAGACAAATTTTATTAATTTCTACGTAAAATTTTCTAAGGTTACAACAAATGTTGGGAACTAATTTTTATATGGGATCACAAAAATTTTTTTCACAACAACGAATGACGATGCAAGAAATTAAAAAGTGAAAATCAAATGAATCAAATTTAGACATTAAAAATTAATGCATCTAAGAAAATATTAAATCAATCGTTAGCAAAACTATACTCTAACACTTAAAAAGTATAGTAAATTTCTTAGAACTTACTACTGAATAAAAGGGATCAGTGGCGCCGACTTCCGGGTCTGCGGGTCTGCAGCGCAGACCCTGAAAAATACCTGCAGACCTTGCAATATCTTGGCAGACCCTGAAATATGCAGGCATGAGATTTTTTCGCAAGCGATTTTCTGCTTTTTTTCGATTTTTTGCTCCTTTTTGTGGGAGTAATTTGTTCCGAAATTAAAAGAAAAAAAGGTCATCAATCCTAAATTTCGGAGGTAAGATCGCGAAAAAACTCAAATTTCATCAAAATATTGGGCAATAAACGTGAACTGTGTCAAAAAATAGCGGGGAAAAAATGCTAATTTCATCAAAAGATCGTGAGAAAACGCCTATTTCATCATTGGGATGCGAAAAAACGTCAATTTTGTGAAAGGATCGTGAAAAAAAAAACATGAAAATCGTCAAAAGAAGTTTGAAATTTCCGTCAAAAAGTAGCGTGAAAATCACAGACAAAAATGCTAATTATGTTCTAAGATAGTGGGTCAAAACGCAAATTCTGTCAAAGAATTGAGAGAAAAACGTGGATTTTCGCAAAAGATCACAGAAAAATATGAATTTTTTAAATAATAGCGAGAAAAATTATCTTTCAAAAAGTCGCAGAAAAAAACCGAAAAATCTGTCGAAATTTTCAGAAAGTCTAGAGAAAATAGTGAATTTTGGCCAAAGATCGCGCAAAAGACGCAAATTTCGTTCAAAGATAGTAGGAATAAAGCGAATTCTGTCAAAAAATCACGAGAAAAACACGAATTTCGGCAAAAGGTTGAGAGGAAAACTGCAAATTTCGACTAAAGATCAAGAGAAAAACGCAAATTTTGGCAAAAGATCAGAGGAAAATCGTGAATTTTTGCAAAAAACCCTAGAAAATCGCCGAAAAAACCCAAATTTCGTTCAAAGATAGCAGGACAAAAACAAATTTTATCAAAGGATCGTGGGAAAAACGCGAATTTCGGCAAAAGGTTGCGAGAAAAACGCAAATTTTGGCAAAAGATCAGAGGAAAATCTTGATTTTTAGCAAAAAAACCCAGAAAAATCGCAAAAAAAATGCAAATTTCGTCAAAAAATAACTGGAAAAACGTAGAGAATAGCGGAAAAAATCTAATTTCGTTCAAAGATAGCACAGAAAAAACAATTTTTCTGTCAAAAAATCTTAGGGAAAATGCAAATTTCGGAAAAAGATCACGAGGAAAACGTAAATTGTGGTAAAAGATCGCAGAAAAATTCGAATTTCGGCAAAAAACATTGAAAAAGACACGTGTTTTGTCAAAAAATAGCACGAAAAACGCAAAGAATCGTGGGGAAAACTCAAATTTCGTTTAAAGATAGCAGGAAAAAAGAAATTTTATCAAAGAATCGTGGAAAAATCGCGAGTTTCGGCCAAGCATCACGGAAAAAACGCTAATTTCGGCAAATGATCGGGTAGGAAAACGCAAATTTCAGCAAAAGACGCAAGAAAAAATGCAAATTTTGGCAAAAGATCGCGAGAAAAATGTAAATATTCGACAAAAAATCGGAAGAAAATGTGAATTTCTGAGAAAAATAGCGAAAAAAACGCAAATTTTGGCAAAAGATCGCGAAAAGAAAACACAATTAGATTGCCCTATTTATTAATTAATATTTTGCGTAAATCATGGGAAAATGTGCATTGTACAATTAGTAAAGATTGCTGCGTAATAAAACTTTAAATCAAAATCATGGACTTAAAATAGAAACTTTCAGTTAAAATTGCTGATAGTATTTGTATAAATTGTTGACCCTCCCCTTCTCCTTGAAATAAAGTAGCATTTGAACAAAAGTATATAAAAAATTGTGAAAAATATAATGTTATTCAATGTAGCAGATGTTTAAACACAAGCTATATTAAGTAATTTCTCATTTGCCCCTCTCACACGCTTTTCCTCATTTTTTTCAAAATCTTTTTGCAGTCCCATGCCTGAAAATGTGTTTAAAATATCACTTAAAATCCAAGCTGCCGACCTTTTTTTTAAATTACTAGGGGAGCCCCGCCCCCCTGCTCGCTATGCTCGCCAACCCCCTGTGTAATCGCTTCACGATTCCCAAATTATTGGCTACCCCTGCTTGCTGCGCTCGCCAATACCCCATGGTATGAATAAGCAGTTGCAGACTTTTCAAATGATGTGTCACACGACTGGAGTTGTAAAGAAATTAAAAATGTGCCCCCCTGGGGGGCAGAGTGGGGGATGACACACAACACATCCATAATATGAATAAGCAGTTGCAGACCTTTCAAATGATGTGTCACACAACTGGTGTTGTAAAGAAATTAAAAATGTGTCCCTCCTGGGGAGCAGAATGGGGGATAACACACAAGACATCCATTATATGAATAAGCAGTTGCAAACCTCTCAAATGATGTATCAAATGACCGGTGTTGTAAAGAAATTAAAAATTTGGCGAAATATTACAGTTATCGCCAAGTTGGCGTCACTTTTAACAAAAAATTTTGGTCGCCAAATTTGGCAATATATCGCCAAGTTGGCGACAAACTTGGCTATTGTTGCCGATGGTAACCTTTCCTCTCTTTATGGTAACCCATACGGCGATGCATAGACGGAGCCCTTTCCTGATTGGTCTATTTGACTCATGGAAGGAGTGGACAACCCGGATTCGTTAGTTCCGGAAATCTTCCACATCAGCATCATTCCAGGAGTCATTCCTTTTAAGGCGTTTTTTTTTACTATAGAAGGATTATTCATAGCTATATTGATTATCGGAGAATTGAATCAGCACACAAAATTCTGCTTCTAGGCAGATATCCACAGGCACATACACTTTGTATGTGTCATCAAAAAATAAGAGGTCTGAAGTATTCTGAATTTGCATTAAAATGCCCAAATTGCATCAGTTCCCGGGGCTCCGCCCCAGATCCCACTTGGAGAGCCTGAAACGCTCCTCCAGACCCCCTAGTTCATTCGGCTCGATTAGCTCGCCTTGTATCGACAAAACTCAACTCGACAAAATACATGTTCAGCTACACCCCTCACTCAAACTGCCCTTGTGGCAGACCCAGCTTTGGGACCAAAGTCGGCTCCTATGAAAGGGATCACTGAAAAAAAAAAAAAACACAGCATAACAGTGCTTTATGTTGAATATTAATCTCAACCATAAAATTTAGTTCCTTTGTACAGAATAGAAATTAAGATAAGCCATAATGTTCATCAAAAAAAGCACAGTGTGGTAACACCTCCTTTCAAATGATCAAAACCTATATTGAAGCATTATTCATAGTTATTTTGCATATTAAATTTGGTGAAATTCC
Source organism: Maratus speculifer (assembly GCA_964019185.1). Taxonomy (NCBI): domain Eukaryota; kingdom Metazoa; phylum Arthropoda; class Arachnida; order Araneae; family Salticidae; genus Maratus; species Maratus speculifer. Next base: position 200,644,556 of record OZ025290.1, read on the forward strand.
ATTTCAAACATGCCAAGATCTGGCTTTAACAGAAATCATTAAAACGTGTCCAGTAATCACATCTATTGAGTAAAATACACTACAAATTTAATTCAACATTCATTTATTACAAATTGGTTGAGTGATGAATGTAAAGTTTGATGAAATTTTACTCTAGAGATGCTCAGATACAGTTATCATGTAAACTATGAAATATGCAGCATAGCAGAACCATCTGTGGGACCATAATATGCCAAAACTTAACATCTGTATTATGCTAAGGTCTGATTAAATATGACGTCTGATAAAATATCATGTTTTAGTTTTTTAGATAGTGTGACTATAAAATATATGTATTACATGCAGAAAGATTTTCAAAAATTTGCCAAGCCATCTTCAGATTAAGCTAAAACACATAAATTCATCAAAAAATGTAAATTACTTCTATGATTTCAACTTTCTTCTTAGAAATATACACTAAAGAAAGCCAACCCTGTTTATGAAATAATTCCAGTTGCAATGTTTAAGGAGAATCTTCACCGACTTGAAAACATCCACTTCTAATGTTAATTTTATGGGCAGGTTGTTTTCAAATTTCTTATTTAATTTTGAATATTTTTAAATGATTATTTTTATTTAAGATAGCAGAACCGTCTCTAATATGGATCTTTTTTACTTTTTCGATTTCGGTTGAAGATTTTTTTAAATAAAGGTGCTTATACTTTCAAACCTGGTTTCAAAAGTGAAAATACCTTTATTTTAAAAATCTGCAACCTAAACTAAAAAATTAAAAATAGGCCTGTTAGAGACCAAGACCAGCTATATTATGCTAAAAAAAAGTTTAAAAATATTCAAAATTAAATAAGAAATTTGAAAACAACCTGCCCATAAGGTTAAAATTACACAGCGAGTGTTTTCAAATGAACGAAGAATCTCCTTAAGGCAGCCATAGTCAATTTTGTCTTGTGTGATGTATGAGCTTTTAGTTATTTTTAGCATTTTGCAAAGATTTTTCTACATTGGTATTCTTTTTTTTTTTTTTTCTTCTAATAACAGAAAGGAGACTAAGTGAACCAAAATGCATAAAAAGGGAGACTTAAGGGGGAGGAAGGAAAAGGGACCATTTGAGAGAGCCCCGGGACTTTTATAAATAAAATATTTTGACAAAAAGCAAAGAAAAAACATACCAAAACCATCATCTGCCATTAAGTTTTGCAAACTGCCATAGTCTTCTTTTAAAGTAATATCTTCAGCTCGACTCTGATTAAGGTTAACTTGTTCATCCATATCAATTCTAGAATTAAACAGTATATTTAGTAAACACTGTAAATTAATCACAAAATTATATACTTATTCTAATCAGATACAAAAGCTTAATTATGTATGTTTTAATAACGTAATCTTCATAAAAATGAAAGAGTAAAATTTTGGCTATGGCAATCTGTTGTCTATAGTTTCAGAAAACTTCTGTTTTGAGCTAATACAATGAAAAAAGTGAAAAGTTTGAGTTTCAAGGATTTTAACCATATTTTTCTTTTTAAGCCTTTCAGGGGCACCATTTGCAATATAGCCTGTACACTCGCTTTTGTATCAAGTATCTTGACAGTACCACCAAGACCATTACAGGAATTTTCCCCATGTGATGTGGCAAAAAAATTTCACTCGGCATCAATACCAAAGTCAATTTTGTGCATACGTATGTTTAAGTTCTTTCTATTTTTATATTGAGTAGCACATACATCCAAAAAATAAAATATTTTATTGATTTTGAAGTTTTTCTTTAGTGCAGCAATAAGATGGGTTTAAAACAAATTAAATTACATGCCACAGTGATGTGCTTCAAACATAGTAGTCTGCATATTAGTCCAATAATAAGACTAATATCCATCTCTTTGTTCTCTCATCTTGTATGACAAAAGCTATTTTTCTAACTCAAATTTATTTATTCCGAATCCATTCAGCATTAGCTTTACATGCTCTAGTGTAAATACGAACTACATGAGTGCCACTCTTTCCAGCCAAAGTACAATTCTTAGTTTTCATGCTACAAAATTTTTAAAAACAGACTTTTTTTTGCCGAGTGCATCTCTTTAAACCCTCTCCACCTAGATGGCTACAATCAACTGAAACCAAAACTAGAAACAAGAAAGTAAAACTGTAGTTAAGTAAGACATCCAAGAATATTAAACTTTCAAGTAAATAACAACTAAAAGACTATTTTTTTTCCCCCTTCTGATCAGTTAGCTTGTATTAACTTTAATCTGTTGCTGACAAAAATATTTAAAACAGAATTGTATTTCAAGATATATATTTAATTAAAGGGCAATGATGTGTAGTTTAGAAACAAACAGGTAAAGAAAATTTTAATATATTTTTAGAAGCATTTTTATAAAATTGCAGGAAAGCCTTCAACAAGATGCTCAGAGAGTTAACTATTATTATTTATTTATTTATTTTTTATTTATTTATTTATTTATTTTTTTTTTTTTAATGGCATTTTAAGATTTTTAAGTTGTTACTGTTTCACTTCAAGTAATTACTTATAGAAATATAGAACTCCTTATTTCCAAGTATAAGGAACCAGTTACCTAAAAAGTTTCAATAAACCATTCTTATTAAGGAATTAAGCTTGAAATCCCATCATTCTTCCATCTAAAAATTCTACATACTTCTGCCATAAGATCAGTTTAAAAGAAAAAAAAAAAAAAAATCAAGAACTTTGCAAATTTATCAAAAAAAATTATTTTATTCAAAATAGTATTGCATATCATATTCAAAGCCCATAAAAAAAGTTTTCAAATAAGATATAACTGAACTCTAGCCCTATTTGCAAAAGAATTGTACAGAATTTTGTGATTGAGAACTTGATTAAATGTGGTACTTTTGACCATTTAAAAATAAATAAATAAAATAGATTTTTTATGAATACAAACTATAAACCAAAAATTATAGAAAAATGAAAAGTCAAGGTCCAAAAATTGTATTTTTTTCTTTGATTTGACATGGAATGACCCAAATATTTTATTAATTATTGGTATCCTAACTGTTAGATTTATATGAAAGTACCTATTTTGTTTCATTAAATTCTGATTTTAAGTACAGTTATAAAAACAATTTATTATTTTTTATGGGGTGCCCATTATTAGAACAGAAGGTGTCCATTACTGAGCTTTAGAGTGTTTTAATATATTTCTGTTATTTAAAATTAAATTTTGATTCATATTGAGAAATTAGACTTAGAATGATTAAACATTATTGATAGATTAATATAATACTAGCCACCCATGGCAACCAGTTTGCCATGGGTGTCACTTAGCAAGAGGACCTTTCTTGGCAAGCACAAAGTGAGCGTAAAACATTGTTGAAACCTAAAATACAAAATACAGTAAACTTATAAAAAAAAAATTTACTTATTCAAATTATAAAAGTTACTAAATTTATACATACCTTGAATGCATACTAAGTATTAAATCATATTGCTTTTATTCATAATTTATTTTAATTGCTCAATTTTTTGCCAAATCAGAAGATTCTGCCAAAGAAAGAAACACAGATGTCATGTACACACGACTGCAACAAAATAGCAATTATATATGCCTCATATGACAACCTGTTTATTGTTATTTATTTATTGATAAACTGTTTGATTGCTTGCTTTTACTTTCTTTTTTAAAATGATATAAATTGTTTTATTCTATAATTATTAACTAAACTTTTGTTATTTCCCTTTTAAAATAATAGAAATTAGTTAAAAAATATGCACATAAACTAGTATTTGAAAATGAAGTTTTCGCTAAATTGACATTAGAAAAATAAAGCACCAATGTGGTGCATATATGACATATGTGCTGATAAATCAAAAACTCAGTATTTTTATGCTAGCCCGGCGTAGATATTAAATCGCTAAATATTGTGCCTGTGGCCTTTTTTTTTCAGCAGAAAGAACAGAAAAAAAATAAAAATAATGCTATTCTGAAGCTTCATAATTTCAGCGAAGGAACAAAATATAAATAAATCCAATTTACCACAGCCTATATCTTACCAAAGGACTTTTGCACAGCAACCCATAAGATGTGTTTCATTTGGATGTTGCCATTAAACAATTTTAACAAATAATCACGACACAAACGATTTTTGTGTCGTGTCTATTAGCGTAATATATATATATTGAAAAAACTGGAATGCAATAATTATTAATAATAAAATAATTTTACAAGAATTTCCTTAAGGATGTCCATTATTGGCATATCTACCCTATGTTAACTGTGTTAATCTAAGGATAACCCAGGATAAGGATATTCTAACTAAACATCTACCAATATAGTAAAGTATACTTACGTTATATCTGGCATGGCAGAATCAAAATCATGAAAAACTTCAGGCAGTGTAATAGTCGCAACAGCAGCTTCTCTGTTAGCCTCTGGCAAGTCAACAACACCTGGTCGAAATGCCATTTTGATCTTTATGAAAGCCTCATTACAATCAGCCAAAAGATACTTTGCTTTTCGAGAATAGATTCGAACTATTCCCAACAAGAGATGACCTGATGTTCTTAGAGCCATTTTCACCTAGTAAAACATTTTTTTATAATATTTAAGACAGCTGAATATAAACTTTAACTTAAACAGTGTGGAAAATTATTAAACCTCGAGTTAAAATTTTAAGATACAATAATGTGGAAATTTAATTCTGAGCCAATTAATTTTTAGGCTAAACATTACTCATGTTCAGAAAAACCTGAAAAAAATTACAGAATAATTTTCTTATGCGAGTATCATGGCTGCCAACTACTACGCCTTATTACGGCTGAACAAACACATTCAAATCAAAAATTCTGTCTAACAAGTTAAGAAAATATGCAGTGCTAAATATTATGAAATAACTTCATGATGCATATTACTTAATGAATTTTCTGGTTAAAAACCTGTTTATCTCATTTAAAAAGGCGTAGAAGTTAGCAGCTCTGGAGTATATATGTTGATCAAAAAATTTCTAATGGAAACTAGATACAGTGTCTGTAAAAAAATCATAAAAATTTTGTTTATTTGGAGATTTTTAATCCGTAGTAAAATAAAATAAAATAAAATAAAAAATACATCTTTGTGTCGAATTTTCTTTAAGAAAAAACATTTCCCATGCTGAATTTGTTTAAGCAAGCATAACTTATATGAATATACTTTAATAACTATTTCTATTTTTTTACAATTTAGAACCAACTATAATATTGCTTCAAACTCAAAATTAAGTTCTGATTTTGAGCACTGTCAATGACTTTGACATTGTTTGTGTAGGGATCATTCCATGCCAAATCAACCAGTAACTCAACCTGACCCTTTCCGATTTCAATGAAACTGCTAGGAATCATTCTCTATGATGATATAAATTAGAGCATATTTTTATTTTTTGTTTATCACTTTAAATTTTCATACAATTATTTAAATTTCGAAAAATCATCATTTTTTGATTTTAATAAATATTTTCAATTTTGAATTTCTCAAGTTCTATCAAACATAGAAAATTTTATGACCACTCATTTCAAAGAGGTGTTTATAAGGTTTAATTTGATATGCAATTCGACTATGTATAGTTAAAATAAATAAAATTTAAATTTTTTTTAAATTTTAAATTAAAAAATTTTTTAGTTAGTCATTTTTAAAAAATTTGAAAAAATTGTACGTTTGTTCTAATATTATAAGCTTTAAATTCTGAAATTTTAAGAGTGGGATCTCAATGGAATAAGGAGTTATGAAATAAAAACTGAAAATTACCATACAAATCATAAATAAATAACAAAATAGACAGAATTAAATTGCTATTTCAATGGTAATTTTTGCTTTTATTTAATAACTCCTGATCTCATTGAGATGCCACTCTAAAAATTTCAGAATTTAAAGCTTATAATATTACAACAAACATACAATTTTTTCAAAATTTTTAAAAATGACTAATAAATTTTCAAATTTTTAAAAATTAAATTTTATTTTTTTTAATTACACGTAGTCGACTTGCATACCAAATTAAACCTTATAAACACCTCTTTGAAATGAGAGGTCATAAAATTTTCTATGTTTGATAGAACTTGAGAAATTCAAAAGTGAAAATATTTATGCAAGTCAAAAAATGATTTTTCAAAATTTAAATAATTAATCGTACAAAAATTTAAAGCGATAAACAAAGAATAAAAATATGCTTTAATTTATATCATCATAGAGAATGATCCCTAGCAGTTTCTTTGAAATCGGAAATGGCCAGTTTGAATATTGAATTTTTTTTGGTTGATTTGACATGGAATGACCCGTAGCAGGCATGGCCACTAGATCTATAGGCCTGTCTATTTGAGATTAATGTATGAAGTTTCTCGCCAGAGGACTCTGATACTTTGCCCAAGTTAATCAGACCAATCGTGTAAACCCTGATTGAAAACAATGACCACATGTGCAAACATTCGCACAGAACAGAAAGCAGCTTACTCAATGCTAATTTGGGCAGGGTTTGCGTCACGTGGACTCACACATGGTCCAATGAAATGGTTCAGGGTTTGAAGCTGAATCCAGCTTCACTTTTTCGGCAGTTTTTTGCGAAATGGCTCGGGCGGAAGTATATAGTCGGCGTTGGTAGCAGGCAACAAGATAATAGTATTGTTACCATGGGAATGACTTATTTCATAATGAAATGTACAAAGGGATCTTTCTTAGAAGATAGTTAATTTTAAAATACAATTAAAACTTATCCAGCCAGTGAAATTGAGTAACATTTATTTTAGAAACATGCATCTAGCATATATTATATAAATTTATTGTAAAAATAATAAACTGTTTCATTGTTATTGTTTTAATTTAATTTATTAAATAACTATGCATTTAAGTACTCTAACAAGCAATTTCAAAATTCATTAAAATCACTTGCATCTGTCAAAGGAAAATGTTGGTTGCCAAATGGAATAACACATTCATCCTTTTGCATCAAAAATTTTAAAGTACTTTTTTTTTTCTTTTTTTAACTGACTTTCTACTGGAATTCTGCTGCTAAATGATCCTTGATTACATACATAAGTAATTTCATTAGCATTTTTTTATTTCTTTTAATACATGTTATAAATATTCTGAGTATGCACCATAAGGAGACCTTCATTGTCAGGGAAACAATTTTTTGAAAGGCAGATGATTTTAAATGCCTAACCATATGTTTTAGAGATATAATAAATATTTGGCCTTAATTGGTCTTAAATTGTTGAATATTTAGCTGAATAAATTCAAGATAATAGCCATTTTCCTTTTTCAAACTATAAAAATTTCAAGGTCTCCATATGGGCATACTACGAAAAATCCGAAAAAATTAAAATATGTTCTTATCATGAAGATAGATCTCTTTAAAAATCCTTGATTATTATTCACAGTAATTTTTGATGCAATGTAATGAGAGCATTTTTAGTGAATGAATTGGTCAAAAATTTCCATTTTTAATTATTCAGTGAGAAAAATTCTTTAGCTTTTCTAAAAGACGCTTGTGGCAAAATATGTTATGCAAGTTTTATACATAAAATTATTTATTATAAGAAATATCAGCCATTGATATACTTAAGAATGTTGTTGTTTCACATTATAAGAATTAACAAAATTAAATAATTTAAAGAAGTATTCTGAATGAAACAAGACAAGTTTGCAATAATCAACAAAAAGACAACTTTTGGAATGAAATATTCACAAAACTTATCATTTTATCAAATAAGCAAGACAAAATCATCATTCCAATGCATTCTTCTGGCATAAAATTTACAAACTTACTTTAGGCTGCAATATTCCCTCAACACTGCTTTCAATATTAGTTTCAAAAACATGGGCTTTTGTAAGTTTTTTATCCCAATGAGCTGCAAGCCAGATCCTAGCAAGAGGACCTTTCTTGGCAAGCACAAAGTGAGCATAAAACATCGTTGAAACCTAAAATACAAAATACAGAAAACTTATAAAAAAAATTTACTTATTCAAAATATAAAAGTTACTAAATTTATACAATCTAAAATTTTAAAATACCTTCTATAAAAGTGTTCTTTAAATGTTAGAAGTGCCAGAATGTCTACACATTTACAGCTGTTGCAAAACCACACTTGTTAGTTGTTATTAAATAATTGGTATTCTCTAGATATAAAGTACTGAATTGCTATTTAGAAACGAGACTTCTTATTAATCATTATTGTTGTAGATATGTAGCCAAACAAAGCGAAACTAACTTGAAATCAGGGTTGGCATGGTTGTTTAAACCATTATAAATTTGATACTAGGTATAATAATAATAAAAGTGTATAATCTACACAAGTAAGCAAAAATGCACTTCAGTTTCACTTACTTAGTAGTTGTTAACCAGGAGAAAATTAACTTTTAGTTGCATCAACTTTAATAAGTAATTTTAAAATAAGTAATGAAACATGCTAAGTAGAGTAGACTAAAATTTTCGTGCAAGTTGTGCAATCTTTAGTGTTAGAGATATTAAAATTTTTAAGTCTTGTATCTTATAAAACATCTAGGATCATAGGACTAGATCATTTTATTTAAAAAAAAAAATACTATGTAGTTTAAAATCATAAAAATATTTAAGTTATTTAAAAAAAAAAAATACTATGTAGTTTAAAATCATAAAAATATTTAAGTTATTTAAAAAAATTGATTGCTTAACACAACTATGTTAAAATTCAATAGACAAATGCAATGTTAAATTTATGAGTACATTTTTTTTCCCTATCATGAAAAGTTGTGATACATTTGTTGTGTTCAAAACTGGCATTAACACAACCAACTTGTTTTCAAATTTATTTCTCCTTTACTATAATACAGCATGCAGTTTAAAGAATCAGAGAAAGGGGAGGGGGAATTTTTATGTTATTTTCTATTATAAATGCCTCTACATGACATTATTAATAAATTGATTCAGAGAATAATTTAAAACAGTTGCAAATGAACAGTATAATTCTAAGGAAAACATTGTCAATTAGTAGTTCAATAGCTAGGTATATTTTATATGTACTTTGTTTAAAAATTTCATAGATTAGTTTTATGCAGGGTTCGTAAATATCATGATATTTTCGAAAATATCGAAAATATCTGATATTTTGATATATATCTGATATTTTCGATATATATCCGATATTTTCAAAATTTTCAGCTTATTGATTACAAATACTTTTTGATTTAATATAAATTAAAATTTTAATCATATTACAGTTAACATGAAAACATAAACCAATATTCTAAATCTTTTTTTTTTCCTTTGTAAATTTGATGATTAAATAAATGAAGACAAACAATTTTTTGTGATGTTCAACAAATTACCTTTTCACTCATCAAAACACAAAATACAGAATTCAGTTTCAAGTTTTAAAAAAATTTATTTTTAAAGAACAAGTTTCAAGATACAAAATAATAATAATAATAATAATAAATAAAAAATAAATTATTTTTTTCTATTGAAGAATTTAAACATGAATGTAAGCTTGTCAGCTTTTTCATTCCCTAACCTATTCCGGAGTTTAGACTGAACTAAACCGAAACTGGAAAAGATTCTTTCTAATCCAGCTGTTGAAGGAGAAGCTGTAAACAACTGATTAGTTAAGTTAAACATTTTTTCTTTTATGGGCTGCTCCAATTTAATATTGTCCCACCAAATTATTGGTTCAACCTTTATATATTCAGTTTCAAACATAAAACTTGGAAAAGGAGAGTTCTTTGCTAAAAATGTCATTGCCAGGGGCAAAAGTTCTTTGTCTACTGAACGCAAGAAATTAAAAGCACTATGCTTTTGATCTTCAGTTAATTTTTTCCCACAGTATCTGTGGGTTTATTCTTGGCATAGTGATTGCAATAAAAACTTTAATAAAATTTTTAAGCTTTATATCATTTAAATATAATATCAACAAGAACAAAATAATGACAGCACAGCAAAGACTTGCAACATATGTAAAATTTTGTTCTTAAAACATGTCTATTCTATGCCTACACATTACACTGCCTGATTGACTATTGAGCAATTCAGATTAGCCAATCATCACCCCTTTTTCCAATTCTAGCAGGTGCAATCTAAAAATAGTTTTTGGAGGTGGGGGATATTTTGTAAGCATGTTTTTAATATTTTAGTTATTTACAGATGGGTTAATTTTTAATAACAATTGAAGAGCTCATTTAGACTTTTGTTGACTAAAAATATTTTGAAAATAAAAATTAAATATATGAAAATATCAAGAATCATGATATTTTGAAAATAAATATCAAATATGAAAATATCGAAAATATCAAAAAGCTTGATATTTTGAAAATAAATATCGGATATATATCATGATATATATCCATTGATATATATCACCGAACCCTGGTTTTATGCCAAAACCTTTCCATTTAAGTTGGTTGGTTGTTCAAGCTTTCATGGTAACAATTTAATTTCGATTTTCTTATTTATTTATAAATATTAAGTTGTAAATATTTATATCTCTTTATGTAAAAGCTAAATGTCCCTTTATATTACAAAATACAATTACTGGTATTAAAGTAAGTACGTCAACATATAGGTAAATATTAATGTTTAATAATAAAATTAGCTTTAGAAGATTAAAATATTTTTTTGCAAAATCGAGTATTATATATAAAATTTAACTTTCTGAAAAATATTCTATTCAGTTCAAGATAATCTTATCTACAGAAGCTCACATTTGGTTTTTGGACAGATTGTGTTTTTCACTTACAAAAAATTAAACTAGCCGTTGGGGGGGCCACCGTAATACTTACCCATCATGGATAGGCATATGAAAATAAAACATGTGAAAACTATTTACACAATGCATTACAATTCCAAAACAAAATTTAAATCTTGTTAATATGCATAGTAATGCTCTATTAATGAATTGCTGATGTACCAATTTTGACAAATTATATAAAACGCCAAACTACTCAAGTAGTACCGAACTGTGTAAAAGAAACATCCTTATAACTCCAAAAATAATAATAATATAAACTAACAGTTAACTGCGTTGGATTAACCGTCTCATTTTCAATTAAAATATACCTCTGAATTGAAATTTGAAATACAGGGTCATGAAAAATCGAAGAATGTGGAAAACATGATTACAAATATCTCGGCAACTAATAATCCGATCGACTTCGTTCTATATGCAAAATGTGTGTTATTTTATTGCCTTTTACGTCCATTCCTTAGAACAAAAGCATTCGAAAATTTTTATATACCTTTCATCAGAACGAATTTTTCGAGAGTACGAAAAAAAATAATTCCGGATAATCGAGGTTGCTGATATTAAATAGGCTTCGTCCTATTCTTACATACTAACTATACATACAAAATTTCAAATCTCTATCTCAATTTGTTCGGGAGATAGAGCGTAAACAGACGGACGGCAAAATTTTTTTTCTAAAAATATGTTTTTCGGAATCTCCACTATCTAAAACATGTAAATCCGTCAAAAAAAATTTTCGAATTTCAAAACGATTGCAAGACTTACCCCATACTACGTATGATGGGTAAGTAAAAACATCTTAATATTAAAGGATCTACTTAATTTTTTTTATACATGAACTTTATTTTTCGTACAATAAAACCTACATATTGTAATAATAAATTCAGTTTTCTTTTTTTACAAAAAAATATTTTCTGGAGAACTTGCTAAAAACAATCTCACATAGTAAGTAATTGGATTGGACACTTGAAAGTTTTACTAAATTTTTTGTCAGACAATATTTTTGATTATTTATTTTTTATTATAAATTAAAATATATGTCAAATATTATTGTCTGCACTTTGAAATTACTACTACTTCATATAAATTTGTGTACATTTCCATATTTGAAGTGAATATGGCCAGACGCTACAAAGTTACTGAAAATTCCATTCATAATTTAAGACTGGTAAAATCATCAGAACTATTGCAAAACTTGTTAAAGTAAGTCAATCAACTGTTTTTATTATTACAAAATGATGGAAAACATTTAGAACTTTTGAAAAAGCATTAAAATCAGGAGCTCCTCACAAGCTGACTCCCAGAAATCTAAGATCTATATTAATGTATTTTCAGAGCTCTGAAAATTTGGATTAACTGGTAAAAACTTACATCTTAGTATTACTGCATTGATATTTTATTACTCTTTCAAACATATGCATTATTTGAATTATTTAATCCTAAATACGTTTGAGAAATTACTCCCAAATTTCTTTTATTTTTTATAGAAGAAAAGGTTAAAATTTTCATATGAAATTCTATAAAATAAAGAAAAAGAAAAATTATTATTTCTGAACTTTGCTTAAAATAAAAAATGTAAATAATTAAAAAAGTTCTAGGAATAAATTAATTTTGCAGTTTTGTCAATAGCAAAAAAAATAAAGTTTTATAAAAAAATTTGAAAATGTAAGTGTAATTTACTAAGAAAATATCAAAAGCTGCAGAATTCCCAATTGTGCTTAAAATTTGTAATATTTAAAAGCTATAAAAATTAGTAAAAAAAAAAAAAAAAAAAAAAAAAAGCTCTAGACGGATTTAATCTACAACCTTCAGATCTACAGACTCGCACACTGCCACAGCGACACTGATCCACACGGAAAAGCCATACTAATAGGTATTTAAAATATACGCTGAACTTTAACACCCAATTTCTCAAAAACAAAGGCCCATTTGAAGAAACTCTTTTACCAGAATAATTAGTGGTATGAACCCTACAAGATACTTTGAAATCATCAAAATCTATGCGCACCATGTTTGATGGTCCCCTTGCAAGTAGTACGATCTTTGGTAAATACAACTGTTTATTTACAAGCCAGATTTTATTTTTAAATGATTAAATTTGTGAAAAGTTCAGTTTGAAGGTGAAAAAATTCTGTGAAAGCAGGGGTGCAGAATATGTCCGATTGGGCGATCTAGGATCGGGGGAAATTTTCCAGAAATATATACATCTGGTTTCAATTTTAACAACGAATTCCATAGTTTCCTGAGATAGAAAAATTTCCGAACAAATAAAAAAGATATACATGGCGACCTTCACAAAACCGATCTCAGAATAATATGTACTGTATATCAGTGGTGATTCTGTTCTGAATTTTCCGAAAATTTAAGGCATTCGATTTGGAAAATTAAGTCATTAATCTCAAAATTCAGACAAAAATACTGGGAATTTTACTCAAGAATTGTGGTAAAAATTAGAATTTCATCACAAGATCGCAAGATAACCACAAATTTAGTCACAAAAAGGCGAAAAACCCACGAATTTCGTCAAGATATCCCAAAATAACTGCAAACTTCATCAAAAGATCGCTGCAACCATGATACTTTGCTGCAACCTTTCCAAAAATTTGTTGTAATCTTTAGAATTTTTTTTTAAATTTTTATTTTAACTCAGAATCGCCCTTGCTATATATGCTCACGCATAAGTTAAGAAATACTGGAAGAATAAATTTTCTATACCTATGGTAATGCAGCATTTACTTACAAGATACCGTAAAATTTTGGGAAATTTTCATGCGGATTGGGGGAAATATTGGGAGTAGAAACATTTTCTGCACCCCTGTGTGAAAGATCTTGTTTAGGGATAAAATATTTTGTGAAGGGTCCTGTTTGGGGATAAAAAAAAATTATGAAGGGTCCTGTTTGAGGATAAATTATTTTGTGAAGGGTCCTTTAAAGGGCTTAAAATTTTCCTAAACATATCCCTGTCTACTATGCATAAAATCAAGAAAAATCGAAGAATTAGTGCAGTGAAACTTACAATAGAATCAGAAAACAGATGTGCAGTATAAAAGTAAACTCTGAAATGAGTAAATAGATTCTATGGATACAACAGTAGAGTTATCAGAAGAAATTTTTTCATTATTAATGAGCAACGAAGTTATGTCTTGGTTTTGCAAAATCCATGGTAGACAAAGATGTATCCGTTTTGGAAAACATATTTGTAGATTAATTAAAATTTGGCATATTTGAGTCTAATAGATGAATAATTGTTTGGAGAAAGCCCAACGAAGAGCTCAATATGAAAAATCTATTGCTAGCTGTTAAATATCAAAAAGGAAGCATAATAGTTTGGAAATGTAGTCTGCTTCTGTTCCGGAAAATTTAGTTTTCATTAGGGATGGGACGAATAGTGATTTGGCCGAATAGCCGAATACCGAATATTCGGCCAAATTTTAGGCCGAATACCGAATATTCGGCCGGCCGAATAGTAAAATTTTTTTTCTAATAAAGAAAATAAATTTTTATTATATATAATTAAAAAACAGGAGCTCATTAATAATTATTACTCTTAAATGTGCTTTTAAATGTATTTTTAAATTTGAAAAACTTATTTTAACACAAAAAAAATTATGAAATTGCATTATATCCTTTATTCTAATGTACATCAAATTGATTTTTAGTAAGTCAGGATGGGAAAATATTTCCATTAAAATATGAAGAATGTACTTCACTTTTACTATCAACTGATACTTCTTGTATCCAAAATCAATAATATTCTTAATCTCTCTCTCTCTCAGAACTCACAAGGACATATTTTTTGAAATAACCTTTAATGAAGTAAATTTGATCATTTAGAATTTGTGTCCCTAGTGATAAGCAAATTTGTAAGAATGAGACTGTTCTGAAATCAGATGCCAAGCTTTAAATTACAAATTACGTTAAAGCAAAAGGTTATGCTTAAAGTAGAATGCATATGTTAACAAAATCTTTGACATTTGAATCGGCTCATACAACATTCAACTTCAATATTCCACTTATTCAACAAGCATTAAAAGGATAAACAGAAATTGATAACAACATGAATGAAGGAATATGTAAATTAAAAATATATACATAATAATGTTACATATTTAAGTCAGTAATTATGCAAATAATTATTTAAAAGTGAAAACTATAGAATGAAGAAATTATTTTGTTGAGTATTTAGAATTTATATTAAAATATTTATAAAGCCATCTTCATAAAGAAAGTTGTGTCATCTAATGTGTATCGAGTTTGACACCAGTTCTGCTTTCAGATGTACCGTTGTATTTGGAATGGTGATATATTATATTTAATTTTGAAAATAAATCTTCATTAACACACCTAGTGAATAAATGTTTTCATTTCTTACTTTATAGAAAATAAGTTATGAATTTCATAAGAGCCTTTTTTATATCTGCATGGAATTTGCAGACATTAATAAATATTGGAGAGTTTTAGAATAAGGCAGTATTTTTATATTTTGAATTGTAATATATCATTCTCTAATGATGACATTTCCCGTACAATTAAATTTCCAACTTGGGCAGCATTTTCTAGAATATCACTAACTTTTATAAGAAATACAGAAAGGCTGTATATTTTTTAGTATCTGAATAACTCTATATTTTGTAAGTAAGAGTGAGAATGACTTCATAAATGAAGAAACCAATTTGGATTAGCGGAAAAAAATTGCAAGAATGAAATTCTTTAAATCAGAAATTTATTTGGCAAGCTATCTTTCACTATTCGGCGAGATTTTAGCAATATTCGGCAAGATATCTCTAAATATTCGGCTACAGGTATTCGGCCGAAGTATTCGGTCAACAAGCCTTCAATATTCGGCCAACCGAATATTCGGCAAAAGGGCCGAATACCGAATAGTGGCCGAATATTCGTCCCATCCCTAGTTTTCATTGAAAATAATAAAATAATATATGTACTAATATAAGTATATAAATATCCTAAAAGAAAATTTAAAAATGCCTCCTCAAAAACTTTGAATTCAAAACAAACTTGTATCAAGATATTGATCTCAAACATACACCCCAGAATGTTCGCTTATGGTTGCTGTACAGCTGTCCCAAAGTTATTAAGACTGAATCATATTTTTAGATTTAAATCCAACTGAACATATGTGGTATGAACTGGAGAAAAGAACAACTTAAAACAGTATTAACAGAGGGATGGAGCATTCTTACACAAAAACTAGTAGCATCCTTGCCAAAGCATATTAAACGTGTAATTTTAGCTAGAGGATACCCAACAAAGTATTAAAATGTTTGATTATTTGCATATTTTGTTTGCATTTGAAGAATTTTCAAAGTGTTCAATTACTTATGTGAGATTATTTTTAATATTTTCTCAGTAAATTAGATTTTTGAAAAAAAAAGTTTTGAATTTATTTTTATTACAATATGTAGGTTTTATTATAGAGATAAAGTTTATATGATGTTTTTTTCAAGTAGATCCTTTAATATTTAGATTATGTTTTTTTATAAGATTCAAAAAACAAGTGTCCAAAAACAAATATGAGCCACTGAATGAACTAAGGACGCGGAAATATATTTAAATAAACTTAATTCCAGAATGTCTAGGTAGAATGAATATCTACTATATTAATGTGTATAAACTGTCTAACAAAATAAATACACATTTACTTTTTTTATAAAAAAGAAAAGTTTATTTGGCAAACTATTATATTACGGATGCATCATTAATGATTTGAGGACTGTAATTTAATCGGGATAAAGGTGCAAGCATCAACTTTCGCACCCCATAGCGGAAATGTTTATTTTGCAAATATAAACAGTTACAACGACCTAAGCCTACTAACAACATAACTGATGATAATAATAAACTATTTAACTTTTTTAAATATATATATATTTATTTAATGTTTCCGAGAAAAAAATATTTCATGCATCGAACGAGAGATGAAAATAAAAATAAATTCCACGTTATCAAAATAATATATGGCGAAATGTAAAATGGAATGATTCTAGTGTCAGTATCAGACTACAGATGTCATGAGTAGCACAGAGAGGAGCATTTTAGAGCGTATTACGTATGTGGATAATAAGCGCAGAGTGTCGAAACAAGAAATGCAGTACACATACCTGTAAATGTAATAAATAAATGAACCTATATCTTGAATTTAATGTTGATTATATCCAAGCAAACACTTAAAATTATTTTCGTGAACAAGAAGACATGTCTCAAAATGGCGACATGGAAGGTTTCGCGCGCTAGAAGAAATTCAAAACACGGCCTTTGCGCAGTTTTAGTACCGCATGGTAAATAGTTCCATAAATTTTAAATCAAATTTGCCATCATTTAATTATTTTTTTATGAGAACCGCCAAAAGAAAAAAATACTTTGATGATAAAAGAAACAAGTCCAAAAGATAATGTATAAAAACAAAAACGCAAATAATTTGGCATTACAACGACTGCATTTTCTACGTATGAGTCATGTGACTAGTAAAGCCAGCGACAGGCGTGGTGGAGCGAAAAAAAACTTAGGCGTGGAATTGCACTACGTCTACGTAATGCATTAAATGGGCTAATAACTTGGGATCGAGTTTTATTTATATGAAGCCGGAAATGCGTGTTATAAATTATATGAGATTAGACGCATCAGATATTAAATAATTTTTATTTTATAGGGAATAGAATCATTATATTATTAAGTATTTCTCCATTTCATAATTAATAAAATTTTATTCGCCCCGGGCCGATGCAGATAATCCGAGGTGAGCCGGTCCTGGCTTCAATCTCCTAGAAGTTCTACACAGGCTAAATTCTTCTGGTCTGGTCATGACCCAGGTAATGTGAAATTAATTGGCCTGGCCCGAGCAAAAAATCTGTAAAAGGAGGCTCAATCCAACAATTTTCCCAAAATAAAAAATCATTTTTAAATCGACAATTACAATTCTTTTAAAGAACAGTACAAACTTTTTATAAAAAAAATAAAGTAGAGAAATATAAACTGTGTCTGGCGGAATCTTCTTTTAAGAAGGTCCGTGACACATTTTAAAATAATTTTTACTTATTGAGTTGAAATTTTGAATTTTTTGTAATGGTTATTACAAACGCATTATGCCACATTATTTATAAACAAAATCGCAAGATAAAACTTCTCATATTTTTTAAATTTAATTTTGTAATTTAAATTTTTTTTTAAATGAAATAAGTTAAAATCGTTATTACTCGAAGTATTATTTGTAAAATTTAATTTTTTTTCATTTAAATAAACAGAAATATGTTTAAATTTTTATTCAGCATTTAAAAAAATATTAATAAAAAATATTTAAATTAAAAAACTTTTTTTAATTTTTTTTAAAAAGAAAGTCATTTTTCCAAAATTAAATATATTTTTTTCAATTAAAAAAAAAAAAAAAAAAAAAAAGTAAAATGATTAAAGAGACGTGTTTCAAGTTTGAACTATTCAGAAAACCCGTATAATAATCGCCTGCATTTAATGAAAATTGGTCACTAGTTTCGAAAATGGGTGGCGTTCACATAAGAGGCACGGGCAGAAATTTTCAGGTCCGTGCCCGACCCGACTTATAGAAATAAAGATTCGGCTCGGCCCGATCCGATAAAAAAATAAATCAGACCCGGCCAATAAAAAAGTTAAAAGTTCGGCCCGAGTCTGACCGACGACCGACCAGGAAAAAAAAAAAAAAAAATCTCCACCCGAGTGAATTTATACAGAACATTGATTTTTACATCCATTTGGTTAAAAATTTGTCTCGTACAAGGAGTTCTGATCATAAATATTTATCTTAATTCTTTGTTTTCATGTTTATAATCTTCATTTTTATAGAAGTGCCGCGGGCTGCGATATTTTTTTTTAATGATTTTATATTTTTTGTATGCAAATTTTCCCGTTACCATCAATACTGTTAACCCACATTCCATGTATTGAAGTGTTAAAAATCTGAAAAATGATATACAGTAAAATCCTCTAAAACGGAATTTCACAGAAAAGAAAAAAAATGTATTATAGACAAGTTCCCATCTTAGCAAGCGTAAATGTGTTGCATAGCTTTTCTTGCGTATTGGTATATTAATCTTGCATGATCAACAGGTTTTTTTTTCCTCAAGATTCATAGGTAGGCTCTTTTTCACTGTTTTTACAATATTTTATCTTAGGTATATTTTACTAAGCGTGGAAATCTACAATTATTTTAAAAGAAAAACAATTAATTTTTAATTGTAAAATAACAACGATTTATTTATTTATTATTATTATTTTTTTTTTTTTAACCGTTGTTAAAAAACTTCTTTTTTTTTTTCAAAAATTTTTTGGAATTTGCACTATTTTACTGACTTTTAACCCTTTATCTACCGAATTATTTATCAAGAAATTGATCCACCTCAATAATTACTTTAGTATCTGAAGGTATACTGGAATTTTTAGATAATACTAATGTGGAATTTAGATTTTTTTTTTTTCATTAAAACTTATTAACTAAATACTTCGGTAGTTATAATTTTTTTGTGAAATATTAATAAAAATAATCAGAATAATTAACCAAAATTACTCTTTTGAAAATATCACAATTCTTAAAAAAGCAATGAGTTTAAATGCATCATGATCCTCTCTATGCATGGAAACGCTTTTGCAGTTGAATATGTTTCATATACTTTTATTTAAAGAAAGAAAATAAATACCTATAAAAACTACCACTTTTTGAGAATATTTAGCTTCGACTGTTTTTCTATTCCATCTAAATTTGATCAAGAAGAGTGTTTTGCATGGAAAGAATAAAAAACTTATTAATAGACAGAATAAATAAATTTTAAATAAGTGTTAAATTTTTCTTCAATGGTACTTTAAAGTATCGTCAGTGCATGAGGGGTTAAACGGACCAGGCCACGCGAAGATAATGATTTTTATACGGGTTTTATCAAAAATAGAAATAAAAATTTCGGATTGTGAAGACTACGAATGAAAAGTACAGAAAAAAAGAGTTTGGCCCGAGTCCGACCCACAGATCTCTAGTTCATGTAACAAAGTTAAACTCATTTCTGAAATGAGATGCTCCATCAAATTTATATTTGTAATTTATTTCTATAAGCATTCTCAAAAATTTCTCTCTTTTTTGTTTCTGTTCATTTGCTAAAAGTTTGAGTTTTTCTCCGATAAAAGCATTTAAGGTTACAGTGGATTTTCAAAATCGCAAATCATCAAAATGTCGAATTTTCATTTTTAGCATAATAACATTATATGAACTCCCTGCTATTGAACACAAAAAGAATTTTTCGATTTCGACTATTTTTTACTGGAGTTACAAGCATTTTTGTCCAATCAGCCGATTTTGCCACGGCCCTTTGTTTATTTTTTGCCGATTTGAATCCGTAAAATTTAGCCTAGTTTTTAGTTTTACCTTACAAAATGTTATTATTTTGCACTGGATGCTTATTAATTTTGTGATTTCGCAAAACAATACTTTAAATGTAACTTTTAATTGTTTCTTTTAGCGTTTGTTTAAGATGTATTTAGAGGAATTGCTTTTTGTCCCCAATCTTTTTAGCGTAAAATAAAAAAAAATATTAATATATTTAATATATTAAAAATATTTAATATATTTAAAAAAAATTACAATAAGAGGTATTTATACCATGAATATTTCTAGAAAAAATTAAAAAAATTCATTAGAAAATACAAAAAGTTATTTTTGAGAAGATTCTTTTAAAATTCAGATACTTCACATCCTTTACATGAATTACTGTCGAAGCCCCATATTTTATGTGAATTTACCATAAATACATAAAACACGTACATGTAAGCTAGAAATGATATTATATCCCTTATATATTTCTGTAACTGTGTCAGTAGGAAAATATTAAGCAATTATAACCATTGTAGTTACTAAAACCTGTTTTTCTCACAATGAATATTTTCGCCGTTTTCAGGATTTCAAAATGTTCCAAGCGGAATTCTTTATGCTCAATTTTTCTGATTTTTTGTTTAAAATGCTTTCTATGTATGTGTTAACAAATGTTACTAAAAATAAACTTTTTTAGACGCTTTTAAATTTTTCATTTATATGGAATTTTTATTAATTTTTTAACGAAAAAATACAAAAGAATTAAGTTAAAATCATTAATGTCTTACAAGTAATATGCTAAAAATGCTTAGTAACATTTGTTAACACATACATAGAGAGCATTTTAAACAAAAAATCAGAAAAAATAGGCATAAAGAATTTCGCATGGAGCATTTTGAAATATTGTCATTTTTCATTAACTAAAAAAAGAAAAATCTGTATCTCAAAAACTATTGAGTATATTAAAAAAAAAAAAAAAAATGTGAAATAAGAGATATATATGCTATGACTATTTCCAGAATTTTTTTTAAAAAAATTCATTGAAAATTTAAAAAAAAAATAGTTTTGAGAGTCCACTGTACCCTTAATTGGATACTAAATTTATTATTATAATATTTAAATTTAGCTAATAGGCTAGCAAAGTCCAAGAGCAGAGACGTAGCTACAGGGGGGGAGGGGCGACCCTACCCCCCATTCAGTATACTCATTACATTCGGTAAATTTACTTACATTCAAAAATTGTATCATTTCTCGCTGTATTTTTCCTTTCTGAGAAAATTTAGAAAAAATATTTAAACAATTATTGCAAAACATAAAACAATATAAAAACATATTTAAAATATTGTCGGAATACTCATGCCCCACATTTGAAATATTCATTATATTTGGCAATTTTACTTTCGTTCAAACACTGCTTTATTTCATGCAGTATTTTTCCACCTCTAGGAATCCTTAAAATTTATTAAAAAATTATTACAAAACATAAAACAATGTCAAAGCATATTTAATACTATTAAACTAATTTAGAATACTCATACCTCACATTCGGAATGCTGATTACATTCGGTAATTTTACTTTCGTTCAAAAATTGTATCATTTCGCGGTGTATTTTTTCCTCTTAAGAATTTTTAAAAAATCATTAAAAAGTTTATTACAAAATATAAAACAATGACAAAACATATTTAAAACTGTTAAATATTTTCGAAATACTCAATCCGCACATTTCAAAAACTCATTACATTTACTAATTTCACTTTCGTTCAAAAATTTCATCATTTTCAGCTGTATTTTTCACTTTCAAAATTTCTAAAAAAATTATTACGAAACAAAAATAAATGTCAAAACTGATGGACAAAAATCGTCAATATCGTCAACAATAAAGTATTTTCGAAAACTTATTCGGAATACTCATTAAATTTGGTAATTTCATTTTTGTACAAAAAATAATTTCACTCTATATTTTCTTTCTAAGAATTTTTGAAAATATATTTAAAAAAATTAATACGAAACATAAAACAATGTCAAAAACATTTAAAATTATTAAGTATTTTCGGAATACTCATACCCTACATTCTAAAAATCAATACATTCGAAAATTTCACTTTTATTTTTTTCTTTAAGAGTTTTTAAATTTTTATTACGAAACATAAAACAACGTCAAAACTAATGGACAGAAATCGTCAATATTTAAAATTTTAAAATATTTTCGGAATAAGCATACCCCAAATTCGGAATACTAATTACATTCCGTAATTTATTTCATACAAAATTGCATAATATCGTGCTGTATTGTTTTCTATTTTAAGAATTTTTCAAAATATGTTAAAAAAATTATTACAAAACATAAAACAATTTCAAAACATATTTAAAACTATTAAATATTTTTGAAATACTCATATCCCAAATTCGGAGTACTCATTATATTCGGTAATTTATTTCATTCAAAAATTGCATCATATCGTGCTGTATTCTTTTCTTTTTTAAGATTTTTTTAATAATATAATATATTATTAAATATATTTTCTGTTATTTAATATTTTAAAAGAATTTTTTGAATATAATATTCAAAAAATTATTCCAAAATATTAAAAAATTTCAAAACATATTTAAAACTAATAAATACTTTTGAAATATTCACAACCAACATTCATACTACTCATTACATTCAGTAATTTATTTCATTCAAAAATTGGATCATTTCGTGCTGTATTCTTTTCTCTTTTTAAGAATTTTTAATAATATATTCAAAAAATTATTACAAAACATAAAACAATTTCAGAACATATTTAAAACCACTAAATAATTTTAAAATATTTATTCCTCACATTCGGAATACTCAATACATTCGGTAATTTATTTTATTCAAAAATTGAATCATTTCGTGCTGTATTGTTTTCTTTTTTTTTAAGAATTTTTAATAATATATTCAAAAAATTATTACAAACCATAAAACAATTTCAAAATATATTTAAAATTATTAAATATTTTCGGGATACTCATGTTCCAAATTCGAAATACTCATTACATTTGATAATTTATTTCATTCAAAAATTGCACCATTTCGTGCTGCAATCTTCTTTTGTTAAGAATTTTAATAATTATATTAAAAAGATATTACAAAACATAAAACAATTTAAAAACATATTTAAAATTATTAAATATTTTCGGGATACTCATGTTCCAGATTCGGAATACTCATTACATTCGGTAATTTATTTCATTCAAAAATTGCATCATTTCGTGCTGTATTGTTTTCTTTTTTTAAAAATTTTTAATAATGTATTACAAAAATTATTACAAAACATAAAACAATTTCAAAACATACTTAAAATTATTAAATATTTTTGAAATACTCATATCCCAGATTCGGAATACTCATTACATTCGGTAATTTATTTCATTCAAAAATTGCATCATTTCGTGCTGTATTGTTTTCTTTTTAAAGAATTTTTAATAAAATATTCGAAAATTATTACAAAACATAAAACAATTTCAAAACATATTTAAAATTATTAAATATTTTCGGAATACTCATGTTTTAAATTCGGAATATTCATTACATTTGATAATTTATTTCATTCAAAAATTGCATCATTTCGTGATGCAATCTTCTTTTTTTAAGAATTTTTAATGATATACTCAAAAAGTTATTACAAAAAATAAAACAATTTCAAAACATATATGAAGCTATTAAATATGTTTGAAATATTCATACCCAACATTCGGAATACTGATTACATTCGGTAATTTAATTAATTCAAAAATTGCATCATATCGTGCTGTATTGTTTTCTTTTTTATGAATTTTTAATAATATAATATATTGTTGAATATATTTTGTGTTCAAAAATTCTATCATATCGTGCGGTATTGTTTTCTTTTTTAAGAGTTTTTAATAATATAATACATTATTAAATATATTTTGTGTTATTTAATGTTTTGAAATAATTTTTTGAATATAATATTCAAAAAATTATTTCAAAACATAGAATAATTTCAAAACATATTCAAAACTATTAAATATATTTGAAATTCTCATACACCACATTCGGAATACTCATTATATTCCGTAATTTATTTCATTCAAAAATTGCATCATTTCGTGCTGTATTTGTTTTCTTTTTTAAGAATTTTTAATAATATAATATATCTGTAAATATATTTTGTGTTAATTAATGTTTTGGAATAATTTTTAATATAATATTCAAAAAAATATTACAAAACATAAAACAATTTAAATATATTTAAAACAACTAAATATTTTTGAAAATATATTCAAAAAATTGTGACAAAACATAAAACAATTTCAAGACATATTCTGAACTATTAAATATTTTCGGAATACTCATGATCCAAATTCAGAATACTCATCACATTTGATAGTTTATTTCATTCAAAAATTGCATGGATTCGTTCTGCAATCTTCTTTTTTTAAGAGTTTTAATAATATATTCAAAAAATTATTACAAAACATAAAACAATTTCAAAATATATTCAAAACTATTAAATATTTTTGAAATACTCATACCCCAGATTCGGAATACTCATTACATACTGTAATTAATTTCATAAAAAATTGCATCATTTCGTGCTGTATTGTTTTCTTTTTTAAGAATTTTTAATTTTATATTTCAAAAATTATTTCAACACATAAAACAATTTCAAAACATATTTAAAACCATTAAAAATTTTTAAATATTTATACCTCACATTCGGAATACTCATTACATTCGGTAATTTTCTTTACTCAAAAATTGCATCATTTCGTGCTGTATTGTTTTCCTTTTTTTAAAAAAAAGAAATTTTAATAATATATTAAAAAAATTATTACAAAATATAAAACAATTTCAAAACATATTTAAAAGTACTAAATATTTTTTGAAATATTCATATCCCACATTTGGAATACTCATTGAATATAATATTCAAAAAATTATTTCAAAACATGAAACAAAAAAATATTAAATATTAAAAAATATATAAAATTATTAAATATTTTCGGAATACTCATGTTCCAAATTCGGAATATTCATTACATTCGGTAATTTATTTTATTCAAAAATTACATCATATCGTTCTGCAATCTTCTTTTTTTAACAATTTTAAAAATATATTCAAAAAATTATTACAAAACATAAAACAATTTCAAAACATATTTAAAACCATTAAAAATCTTTAAATATTTATACCTCACATTCGGAATACTCATTACATTCGGTAATTTATTTCATTCAAAAATTGCATCATATCGTGCTGTGTTGTTTTTTTTTTCTAAGGATTTTTAATAATATGTTAAAATAACTATTACAAAACATAAAAAAATTTCTAAACATATCGAAAATTATTAAATGTTTTCGGAATACTCATGTTCCAAATTGGGAATACTCATTACATTTCATAATTTATTTCATTCAAAAATTGCATCATTTCGTGCTGCAATCTTTTTTATTAAGAATTTTAATAATATATTCAAAAAATTATTACAAAACATAAAACATATTCAAAACATATTTACACTATTAAATATTTTTGAAATATTCATATCCCACATTCGAAATATTCATTACATTCGGTAATTTTTTATTATTCAAAAATTGCATCATATCGTGCTGCATTATTTTCTTTTTTAAGAATTGTTAATAATATAATATATTATTAAATATATTATGTGTTATTTAATGTTTTGAAATATTTTTTGAATATAATATTAAAAAAAAAATTACAAAACATAAAATAATTTCAAAACATATTTAAAGCTGTTAAATATTTTTGAAATATTCATACCCCATATTGTAAATACTGACTATTACTAAATTTGACTAAATACTAAATTACTAAACTACTAATTTACTAAACTATTAACTATTTAACTATTTACTTAACTACTAATTTATTTCATTCAAAAATTGCATCATATCGTGCTGTATTGTTTTCTTTTTTAAGAATTTTCAATAATATATTCAAAAAATTGTTACAAAACATAAAAAAATTTCAATACATAATTAAAACCATTAAAAATTTTTAAATATTTATACCTCACATTCGGAATACTCATTACATTTGGTAATTTATTTCATTCAAAAATTGCAACATATCGTGCTCTATTGTTTTCTTTTTTAAGAATTTTTAATAATATAATATATTATTAGATATATTTTGTGTTATTTAATGTTTTGAAATAATTTCAAAACATATTTTAAACAAGTAAATACTTTTGAAATAATCATATCTCACATTCGGAATACTCGTTACATTCCGTAATTTATTTCATTCAAAAATTGCATCATTTCGTGCTGTATTGTTTTCTTTTTTTAAGAATTTTTAATAAAATATTCGAAAATTATCACAAAACATAAAACATTTTGAAAACATATTTAAAATTATTAAATATTTTCGAAATACTCATGTTCCAAATTCGGAATACTCATTACATTCGATAATTTATTTCAAACAAAAATTGCATCCTTTCGTGCGGCAATCTTTTTTTTAAAGAATTTTAAAAATATATTAAAAAATTATTACAAACATAAAATAATTTCAAAACATATATAAAACTATTAAATATTTTTGAAATACTCTTACCTCAGATTCGAAATACTCATTACATTTGGTAATTTATTTTATTCAAAAATTGCATCATATCGTGCTGTATTGTTTTCTTTTTTAAGAATTTTTAATAATATATTCAAAAAATTATAACGAAACATAAAACAATTTCAAATCATATTTTAAACTATTAAATATTTTCGGAATACTCATGTTCCAAATTAAGAATACTCATCACATTTAACAATTTGTTTTATTCAAAAATTGCATCATTTGGTGCTGCAATCTTCTTTTTTTAAGAATTTTAATAATATATTCAAAAAATTATTACAAGACATAAAACAATTTCAAAACATATTTTAAACTATTAAATATTTTTGAAATGCTCATACCCCAGATTCATAATACTCATTACATTCTTTAATTTATTTCATTCAAAAATTGCATCATATCGTGCTGTATTGTTTTCTTTTTTAAGAATTTTTAATAATATATTCAAAAAATTATAACAAAACATAAAACAATTTCAAATCATATTTTAAACTATTAAATATTTTCGGAATACTCATGTTCCAAATTAAGAATACTCATCACATTTAACAATTTGTTTTATTCAAAAATTGCATCACTTGGTGCTGCAATCTTCTTTTTTTAAGAATTTTAATAATATATTCAAAAAATTATTACAAGACATAAAACAATTTCAAAACATATTTTAAACTATTAAATATTTTTTAAATGCTCATACCTCAGATTCATAATACTCATTACATTCTTTAATTTATTTCATTCAAAAATTGCATCATATCGTGCTGTATTGTTTTCTTTTTTAAGAATTTTTAATAATATATTCAAAAAATTATAACAAAACATAAAACAATTTCAAAACATATTTAAAACTATTAAATATTTTTGAAACATTCATTCCCCAGATTCGGAATACTCATAACATTCGGTAATTTATTTCATTCAAAAATTGCATCATTTCGTACTGTATTGTGTTCTTTTTTTAAGAATTTTTAATTTTATATTTAAAAAATTATTACAAAACATAAAACCATTTCAAAACATATTTAAAACCATTAAATATTTTTGAAATATTTATACCTCACATCCGGAATACTCATTACATTCGGTAATTTATTTTATTCAAAAAATGCATCATATCGTGCTGTATTGTTTTCTTTTTAAGAATTTTTAATAATATATTCAAAAAATTATTATAAAACATAGAACAATTTCAAAATATATTTAAAACTATTAAATATTTTTGAAATACTCATACCCCAGATTCGGAATACTCATTACATTCGGTAATTTATTTCATTCAAAAATTGCATCCTATCGTGCTTCATTTTTTTCTTTTTTTAAGAATTTTTAATAATATGTTAAAAAAAATTAATTACAAAACATAAAACAATTTCAAAACATCTAAAACTATTAAATATTTTTGATATACTCGTACCCCAGATTCGAAATACTCATTACATTCGGTAATTCATTTTATTCAAAAATTGCATCATATCGTGCTGTATTGTTTTCTTTTTTAAGAATTTTTAATAATATATTCAAAAAATTATTACAAAACATAAAACACTTTCAAAACACATTTTAAACTATTAAATATTTTCGGAATACTCATGTTCCAAATTAAGAATACTCATCACATTTGATAACTTATTTCATTCAAAAATTGCATAATTTCGTTCTGCAATCTTCTTTTTTTAAGAATTTTAATAATATATTCAAAAAATTATTTCAAAACATAAAACAATTTCAAAACATATATGAAGCTATTTAATATGTTTGAAATATTCATACCCAACATTCGGAATACTCATTACATTCGGTAATTTATTTTATTCAAAAAATGCATCATATCGTGCTGTATTGTTTTCTTTTTAAGAATTTTTAATAATATATTCAAAAAATTATTACAAAACATAGAATAATTTCAAAATATATTTAAAACTATTAAATATTTTTGAAATGCTCATACCCCAGATTCATAATACTCATTACATTCTTTAATTTATTTCATTCAAAAATTGCATCATATCGTGCTGTATTGTTTTCTTTTTTAAGAATTTTTAATAATATATTCAAAAAATTATAACAAAACATAAACAATTTTAAAACATATTTAAAGCTATTAAATATTTTTGAAATATTCATACCCCGGATTCGGAATACTCATTACATTCGGTAATTTATTTAACTCAAAAATTGCATCATTTCGTGCTGTATTGTTTTCTTTTGCTAAAGAATTTTTAATAATATATTCAAAAAATTATTACAAAACATAAATCAATTTCAAAATATATTTAAAACTATTAAATATTTTTGAAATACTCATACCCCAGATTCGAAATACTCGTTACATTCGGTAATTTATTTCATTCAAATATTGCATCATATGGTGCTGTATTGTTTTCTTTTTTAAGAATTTTTAATAATATATTCAAAAAATTCTTACAAATCATAAAACAATTTCAAAACATATTTTAAACTGTTAAATATTTTCGGAATACTCATGATCCAAATTAAGAATACTCATCACATTTGATAATTTATGTTATTCAAAAATTGCATCATTGGGTGCTGCAATCTTCTTTTTTAAAGAATTTTAATAATTTATTCAAAAAATTATTACAAAACATAAAACAATATCAAAATATATTTAAAACTATTAAATATTTTTGAAATGCTCATATCCCAGATTCATAATACTCATTACATTCTTTAATTTATTTCATTCAAAAATTGCATCCTATTTTGCTGTATTGTTTTCTTTTTTAAGAATTTTTAATTTTATATTTAGAAAATTATTGCAAAATATAAAACAAATTCAAAACATATTTAAAACTATTAAATATTTTTGAAATACTCATACCCCAGAATCGAAATACTCATTACATTCGGTAATTTATTTTATTCAAAAATTGCAACATATCGTGCTGTATTATTTTCTTTTTTAAGAATTTTTAATAATACATTCAAAAAATTATTACAAAACATAAAAAAATTTCAATACATATTTAAAACCATTAAAAATTTTTAAATATTTATACCTCACATTCGGAATACTCATTACATTCGGTAATTTATTTTACTCAAAAATTGCATCATTTCGTGCTGTATTGTTTTCTTATTTTAAAGTATTTTTAATAATATATTCAAAAAATTATTACAAAACATAAATCAATTTCAAAATAATTTCAAAATATTCAAAACTATTAAATATTTTTGAAATACTCATACCCCAGATTCGAAATACTCGTTACATTCGGTAATTTATTTCATTCAAATATTGCATCATATCTTGCTGTATTGTTTTCTTTTTTAAGAATTTTTAATAATGTATTCAAAAAATTCTTACAAAACATAAAACAATTTCAAAACATATTTTAAACTGTTAAATATTTTCGGAATACTCATGTTCCAAATTAAGAATACTCATCACATTTGATAATTTATGTTATTCAAAAATTGCATCATTGGGTGCTGCAATCTTCTTTTTTTAAGAATTTTAATAATATATTCAAAAAATTATTACAAAACATAAAACAATTTCAAAATATATTCAAAACTATTAAATATTTTTGAAATACTCATACTCCAGATTCGGAATACTCATTACATACGGTAATTTATTTCATTCAAAAATTGCATCATATCGTGCTGTATTGTTTTTTTTTAAGAATTTTTAATAATGTATTAAAAAAACTATTATAAAATATAGAACAATTTCTAACCATATTTAAAATTATTAAATGTTTTCGTAATACTCGTGTTCCAAATTCGGAATACTCATTAAATTTCATAATTTCTTTCATTCATAAATTGCATCATTTCGAGCTGCAATCTTTTTAATTAAAAATTTTAATAATATATTCAAAAAATTATTACAAAACCTAAAACAATTTCAAAACAAATTTAAAACTATTAAATATTTTTGAAATATTCATATCCCACATTCGTACTACTCATTACATTCGGTAATTTATTTCATTCAAAAATTGGATCATTTTGTGCTGTATTGTTTTCTCTTTTTAAGAATTTTTAATAATATATTCAAAAAATTATCACAAAACATAAAACAATTTTAAAACATATATAAAACTATTAAATATTTTTGAAGTATTCGTACCCCACATTGGGAATACTCATTACATTCAGTAATTTATTTCATTCAAAAATTGCATCATATCGTGCTGATTGTTTTCATTTTTAAGAATTTTTAATAATATAATATATTATTAGATATATTTTGTGTTATTTAATGTTTTGAAATAATTTTTTGAATATAATATTCAAAAAATTATTTCAAAACATAAAACAATTTCAAAACATATTTTAAAATATTAAATACTTTTGAAATACTCATACCCCACATTCGGAATACTGATTACATTCCGTAATTTATTTCGTTCAAAAATTGCATCATTTCGTGCTGTATCGTTTTCTTTTTTTAAGAATTTTTAATAAAATATTCGAAAATTATTACAAAACATAAAACATTTTCAAAACATATTTAAAATTATTAAATATTTTCGGAATACTCATGTTCCAAATTCGGAATATTCATTACATTCGATAATTTATTTCATACAAAAATTGCATCATTTCGTGCTGCAAACTTTTTTTTAAAGTATTTTAATAATGTATTAAAAAATTATTAGAAAACATAAAATAATTTCAAATCATATTTAAAACTATTAAATATTCTTGAAATACTCATACCCCAGATTCGAAATACTCATTACATTCGGTAATTTATTTCATTCAAAAATTGCATCATATCGTGCTGTATTGTTTTCTTTTTTAAGAATTTTTAATAATATGTTCAAAAAATTATTACAAAACATAAAACAATTTCAATACATATTTTAAACTATTAAATATTTTCGGAATACTCATGTTCCAAATTCAGAATACTCATCACGTTTGATAACTTATTTCATTCAAAAATTGCATCATTTCGTTCTGCAATCTTCTTTTTTTAACAATTTTAAAAATATATTCAAAAAATTATTACAAAACATAAAACAATTTCAAAATATATTTAAAACTATTAAATGTTTTTGAAATTTTCATACCCCAGATTCGGAATACTCATTACATTCGGTAATTTATTTTATTCAAATATTGCATCATTTCGTGATGTATTGTTTTCTTTTTTTAAAGAATTTTTAATAATATATTCAAAAAATTATTACAAAAAACATAAAACAATTTCAAAACATATTTAAAACTATTAAATATTTTTGAAATATTCATACACCACATTGTGAATACTCATTACATTCGGTAATTTATTTTATTAAAAATTGCATCATATCGTGCTCTATTGTTTTCTTTTTTAGGAATTTTTAATAATATAATATATTATTGAATATGTTTTGTGTTCAAAAATTGCATCATATCGTGCTCTATTGTTTTCTTTTTTAGGAATTTTTAATAATATAATATATTATTGAATATGTTTTGTGTTCAAAAATTGCATCATATTTTGCAGTATTGTTTTCATATTTAAGAATTTTTAATAATATAATATATTATTAGATATATTTTGTGTTATTTAATGTTTTGAAATAATTTTTTGAATATAATATTCAAAAAATTATTTCAAAACATAAAACAATTTCAAAACATATTTTAAACTAGTAAATACTTTTGAAATACTCATACCTCATATTCGGAATACTCGTTACATTTTGTAATTTATTTCATTCAAAAATTGCATCATTTCGTGCTGTATTGTTTTCTTTTTTTAAGAATTTTTAATAAAATATTAGGAAATTATTACAAAACATAAAACATTTTCAAAACATATTTAAAATTATTAAATATTTTCGGAATACTCATGTTCCAAATTCGGAATACTCATTACATTCGATAATTTATTTTATACAAAAATTGCATCATTTCGTGCTGCAATCTTTTTTTTAAAGAATTTTAATAATATATTAAACTAGTTGGATGTGTCAATCCCAAAACTTTCTTCTATCTGATAAGTACATTTTAATATTAAAAAAAAAAAAAAAAAAAAAAAAAAAAAACGTGCTGACCCCAAAGTTACCCACTATCGAATTTCCCCGAACATTTGACCTAGCCTAATGAGATTCTAGTTTCCGAAAAGCCTAAAACGCAAAATTTAATTAATATTCTGAGAAAATGGGCTTAGTAGTGCCTCATGTCGGGTAATTTATACTAAAACCTAATAAGCATCTATTTATGTCAAGACCTAACAGGATCTGAAATTTGATAGAATTTCGTCCATTAGTTCTTGAGATATAGTTATAACAAAAAATTTGCAAAACGTAGCACAGCAACACCATATCTTGGACAATTTATGCCAAAACGTAAAAAAGCGTCTAATTATGTTATGGTGTAAAAGAATATGAAGTTTGATGAAATTCTGTGCATTAGTTCTTGAGATATAGCTAGTTTAAAAAACCGTGTAAAAGATAGCGCAGCAGCACCATCAGTTGAAAGATTTATAACAAAACGTAATCATCGTGTAATTATGTTATATGTAATTTTATAAAAAAATCTGAAGTTTGATGAAATTCTGTGCGTTGGTTGTTGAGATATAGCTATCGGAAAAACCGTGCAAAATGCAGCATAGCTGCACCACATGTTGCGAAGTTAATACCAAAATGTAATCAGCGTCTAATTATGTTACTTATTCTAGTGTAACAGAATCTAAAATTTTATGACGTTTTCTGCATTAGTTCTTGAGATATTGCTATCACAAAAATTGTGCAAAATGTAGCATAGCAGCGCCACCTATAGAACAGTTCACACCAAAACCTTATCAGCGGCTATGTATCTCAAGGTATCGCGGAATCTGAAGTTTGGTGAAATTCTGAGCATTAGTTCTTGAGATATAGCTATCATGAAAATCATGAAAAACGTGGCATAGCAGCGCCACCTGCTGGCCGATTTACACCAAAACTTAATCAGCATCTATGTATATCAAGGGGTCACAGAATCTGAGGTTTGGTGAAATTCTGTGCATTAGCTTTTGAGGTATAGCAATCTTGAAAATCATGAAAAACGTAGTATAGCAGCGCCACCTGCTGGCAAATTTTCACCAAAAACCAATAGGCACTAATTCATATCAAGGTCTAACTGAATAAAAAATTTTATTAAATTTCGAGCATTAGTTCTTGAGATAAAGCGCCCACAATTTTTTTGTCACATACAGACAGACTCACAGACAGACAGACTGACAGACTCACAGACAGACAGACAGACAGACTCACAAACAGACATTTTCTAAAAATAGTCAAAACGTGTTCAGGACCTTCTAAAACATATAAATCAGTCGAAAAGCGGAAGTCGAAAATTTTCATGAATCCAATACTTTCTTCTTGTAAAGATAGAAGAAAGTAAAAATTATTACAAACATAAAATAATTTCAAAACATATATAAAACTATTAAATATTTTTGAAATACTCACACCCCAGATTCGAAATACTCATTACATTCGGTAATTTATTTTATTCAAAAATTGCATCATTTCGTGCTGTATTGTTTTCTTTTTTTAAGAATTTTTAATTTTATATTTAAAAAATTATTACAAAACATAAAACAATTTCAAAACATATTTAAAACCATTAAATATTTTTGAAATATTTATACCTCACATCCGGAATACTCATTACATTCGGTAATTTATTTTATTCAAAAATTGCACCATATCGTGCTGCATTATTTTCTTTTTTAAGAATTTTTAATAACATATTCAAAAAATTATTACAAACATAAAACAATTTCAAAATATTTTTAAAACTATGAAATATTTTTGAAATACTCATACCCCAGATTCGGAATACTCATTACATTCGGTAATTTATTTCATTCAAAAATTGCATCATATCGTGCTGTATTGTTTTTTTTCTAAGAATTTTTAATAATATGTTAAAATAACTATTACAAAACATAAAACAATTTCTAAACATATCGAAAATTATTAAATGTTTTCGGAATACTCATGTTCCAAACTGGGAATACTCATTACATTTCATAATTTATTTCATTCAAAAATTGCATCATTTCGTGCTGCAATCTTTTTTATTAAGAATTTTAATAATATATTCAAAAAATTATTACAAAACATAAAACAATTTCAAAACATATTTACACTATTAAATATTTTTGAAATATTCATATCCCACATTCGGAATATTCATTACATTCGGTAATTTTTTATTATTCAAAAATTGCATCATATCGTGCTGCATTATTTTCTTTTTTAAGAATTGTTAATAATATAATATATTATTAAATATATTATGTGTTATTTAATGTGTTGAAATAGTTTTTGAATATAATATTCAAAAAATCATTACAAAACATAAAATAATTTCAAAACATATTTAAATCTGTTAAATATTTTTGAAATATTCATACCACATATTGTAAATACTGATTACATTCTGTAATTTATTTCATTCAAAAATTGCATCATATCGTGCTCTATTGTTTTCTTTTTTAAGAATTTTTAATATTATAATATTATTGAATATGTTTTGTGTTCAAAAATTGCATCATATCGTGCAGTATTGTTTTCATTTTTAAGAACGTTTAATAATATAATATATTATTAGATATATTTTGTGTTATTTAATATTTTGAAATAATTTTAAAACATATTTTAAACTAGTAAATACTTTTGAAATACTCATACCTCACATTCGGAATACTCGTTACATTCCGTAATTTATTTCATTCAAAAATTGCATCATTTCGTGCTGTATTGTTTTCTTTTTTTAAGAATTTTTAATAAAATATTCGAAAATTATCACAAAACATAAAACCTTTTCAAACATATTTAAAATTATTAAATATTTTCGGAATACTCATGTTCCAAATTCGGAATACTCATTACATTCGATAATTTATTTCATACAAAAATTGCATCATTTCGTGCTGCAATTTTTTTTTAAAGAATTTTAATAATATATTAAAAAATTATTACAAACATAAAATAATTTCAAAACATATATAAAACTATTAAATATTTTTGAAATACTCACACCCCAGATTCGATATACTCATTACATTCGGTAATTTATTTCATTCAAAAATTGCATCATATCGTGATTCATTGTTTTCTTTTTTTAAGAATTTTCAATAATATGTTAAAAAAAATTATTACAAAACATAAAACAATTTCAAAACATCTAAAACTATTAAATATTTTTGAAATACTCATACCTCAGATTCGAAATACTCATTACATTTGGTAATTTATTTTATTCAAAAATTGCATCATATCGTGCTGTATTGTTTTCTTTTTTAAGAATTTTTAAAATATATTCAAAAAATTATTACAAAACATAAAACAATTTCAAATCATATTTTAAACTATTAAATATTTTCGGAATACTCATGTTCCAAATTAAGAATACTCATCACATTTAATAATTTGTTTTATTCAAAAATTGCATCGTTTGGTGCTGCAATCTTCTTTTTTTAAGAATTTTAATAATATATTCAAAAAATTATTACAAAACATAAAACAATTTCAAAACATATTTAAAACCATTAAATATTTTTGAATTATTTATACCTCACACCCGGAATACTCATTACATTCGGTAATTTATTTTATTCAAAAAATGCATCATATCGTTCTGTATTGTTTTCTTTTTTAAGAATTTTTAATAATATATTCAAAAAATTATTACAAAACATAGAACAATTTCAAAATATATTTAAAACTATTAAATATTTTTGAAATACTCATACCCCAGATTCGGAATACTCATTACATTCGGTAATTTATTTCATTCAAAAATTGCAACA
This sequence comes from Maratus speculifer, assembly GCA_964019185.1. Taxonomy (NCBI): domain Eukaryota; kingdom Metazoa; phylum Arthropoda; class Arachnida; order Araneae; family Salticidae; genus Maratus; species Maratus speculifer. Next base: position 200,680,973 of record OZ025290.1, read on the forward strand.
TATCGTGCTTCATTGTTTTCTTTTTTAAGAATTTTTAATAATATGTTAAAAAAAATTATTACAAAACATAAAACAATTTCAAAACATATTTTAATTTATTAAATATTTTCGGAATACTCATGTTCCAAATTAAGAATACTCATCACATTTGATAATTTATTTCATTCAAAAATTGCATAATTTCTTTCTGCAATCTTTTTTTTTTAAGAATTTTAATGATATATTGAAAAAATTATTACAAAACATAAAACAATTTCAAAATATATATAAAACTATTAAATATTTTTGAAATGCTCATACCCCAGATTCATAATACTCATTACATTCGATAACTTATTTTTTTCAAAAATTGCATCATATCGTGCTGTATTGTTTTCTTTTTTAAGAATTTTTAATAATATATTCAAAAAATTATTACAAAACATAAAACAATTTCAAAATGAATGTTTTCGGAATACTCATTACATTTGATAATTTATTTCATTCTAAAATTGCATCATTTCGTGCTGCAATCCTTTTTATTAAGAATTTTAATAATATATTCAAAAAATTATTGAATCGATAAACAATTTAAAAGAAGTTTAAAAGAAAATTCCGTATTGACAGGGTTTCATTTTTTTTTTTTTTTTTTTTTTTTTTTTTTTTTTTCATGCGTTTAACTCTATTTTAATAAACCACGATTCTTTAACAAGAACAAATTGTAATAGAGCGGGCGGCGGCGATACGAATGACTACGTCATCGAGTTACGGGACGGAATAATGATGTAGGACAAGATTATTAGGTGTAGATTAAGGAATGACTGGTCTGCCTCGGCATTTCTTGGTACGGTATGAGTAACAGCGGGCGCCAACTCGCCATTTTGGCTTCACTGTCACGTCATCGTGTCACGAGATGAAATTGGTGCCAAATTAAATGTAAAATAAAGTATTTTATGAATATTTTGGTCTGATACAAACGCTCGGCAGAATGATATTTATAACAAAAAAAAAAAAAATGACGTTATAATGTAACAAGTCAATGATTACGTCATCGAGTTACGGGATGGAATCATGATGTAGGACAAGATTATTAGGTGTAGATTAAGGAATCACTGGTCTGCCTCGGCATTTCTTGGTACGATATGAGTGGCCAAAATGGCGAGTTGGCGCCCGCTGTTACTGATATCGTACCAAGAAATGCCGAGACAGACCAGTGATTCCTTAAAAACCAGTGATTTCCAGTGATTCCTTAAATAACAATAATTTCTTTGTTTAAAGTTTTTTTCTATTTCAATGTCAATGTGCAAATAGTATATTTTCAACTAAAAAATGGCGGGAGATATTATTGTTTATGCTTTTTTGAAAATCGTACTATAATCCGTCAATAGTAGTTAAAAAGGGGGCTTTAAGGAAATATGAAAAATTCTTCATTCAAATAATGAAATTTTTAATTAAATTAAAAAAATAGACAAATTTAAAACATAATTGACACTGCATAGTGCATTCTTTTCCAACATGTTCCTTCAAAAGGGAGTTTATTTGCTATGCATAATTTTTGATACTATAACACGTTTTAACTGAACTATTTATACAGATTTCAACATTAATTACCCTTAAAATAAGAAAGATAATAAACATCAGAAACAGGCACGTAGCCAGAGAGAGAGGGCTAAGGGGGCTGAAGCCCCTCCCGAAAGTTTGAAAAGACTTTATAAAATTATCTCTATGATAAGAAAATAAATTTTATTTGTTTTTATCTTCCATTACATTAAAATCAATTGTATTTTTAGCTGTATAAATATCCATTTACTCAATTACAATTACAGTTATCCTTCATTATATTGGTCATTTAGAGATATTGTTTTTTTTTAATAGATAGTTACCACAAAAAATATAAATTATTTTTAAAAAGCAATTTTAGCTATCTTATCAAGTGTAATTCCGTATCATTAATTTGACTAAGAAAATTTAGTGTAATACACAAATGTCGTATTAACTTTAAGAGACAGATATAAAACATTTACTTGCGTGTTATGATCTTTTTTAATTTTCTTGATCTTATGCATATAAATGAAATTTAGAGCGGTCAATGTTAAAATGTTTTGCACAGAAGGGAGCAAAAAAGCTTTAATAGCCGCCTATAATGTAAAATCTTGTGAAAAAAATATAATTTTTAAGAAAGTGTCTTTGATAATGATGTTATAACTGTAAAACGCTTTTTATTAAAAAGAAACTATTTGAATGTATTTTTGAAAAATAAGAAAGAAAAGAAAGATGCTAAGAAAAACGACATGGAATCGAAAAACCTTCAAAACACGCCATGGCGGCATCCCCTAGTCTCTTCATTGAACAACTTTTCTGCGAATTGATTGCACATGAAATTTTAATAGTAAGAAAATGTGCGTAAAGTAGCTGCTTTGTCTGGTTAATTTTCTTTGTATTTTGTAGAACTATCAACTTCAGGGATGGATACCTCTATATGTAGGGATTTTTTAAAAGTTTTTAGCTCACAGGCTATCATTGAGAGCTTATGTGCCCGTCCGTTCTGTATGTTCGTTCGTGCGTAACGCGATAACTCATGATAAAAATATCGGATCCACTTGAAATTTGGTATATAGGTATATCCTGACAAGGCGCTTCCCTGCTTAGTTTTTGGAGTTCATTCGATATGTATAAGAGGGGGAACGGGGGACTGATGCCCCTCCCCTTGGTTGATATAAATGGGATTTTCATGCAGAATTAAGTTTTCGTTCAAAATTTAGATTAGGATCATTCTGATGAGGCGATTCCGTGACTGTTATTAGGTGTTCATTGAATAAGTATAAATAGGGGGAACAGGGGTTCTAATGCCCCCCCCCTTAATTTATATAAATGGGTTTTTCAAGCAGAATTTTCAGATTTCGTTCAAATCTCTGAATAGTTTTGGAAGTTTAATGGTTAAGTATAAAAGAGGGGGATAACTCCTTTTAAATTATATAAATTCTAAATGGGTTTTTATTAAGAATTATCTCATTTGCTCTGAATTTTGGATATAGATTTTTTATATGATAGAGCATGTCTTTGATAGTATAGGAGGTTCAATGATTAAGTATAAAAAAAGAGGAAAGGGGAGAGCTTTTTTCCCTTCTTAATATTTTTTCGAACGGAATTAACCCTTGAAAATATAAGGCTTTAATGTACAATTCGTATCTGTAGCCTGTGAGCTCAATGCCATCAGTTTAACTGGGCAGTATTCTTTATTTATAGTACCACCGTAGAGAGTTTTATATTCCGTCAGAACACGTATTTGCATAACATTTACCCCAATTACACTGTGAGGCCAATGTACAGATCTAGGCGAGTGTGCTGGGGGGCTAGTGAGTGCTATTTGTGAAGTCAGTATGGAGACATTTTGAGTTGTGTCTAGGGATGAAGTAAAAATTTAAACAGCAACACTGGCTCAGTTGTTGTTGCTGGAAGTTTAATTTAGTAATTGAAGTGAAGTGTATTCTGAGTTTATAGAAAAAGGTATTTTATCAAATACAATTTCTGGGTCTAAAATAAACTATTTAAGCCGCGAATTGAATGACAGAAAATACAATATCTCGTCAAATGACTAAATAAGATGGAAAGAAAAATACTAATGATTGTTAATGGAATCTTTTAAGTAACTAGAAAATATGATATGGAATGGAAAAGTTAATTTTTCAGAGGAGTACTTTTCTTTTTAATTCCAAAACCACAAAACAGCACCATGGGTGCACTAAATCTTGAACTGACGTACGTAAAACCAATTCCAATAACATGAACTTTTTCTGGCAAAAAGTCTTGTTAAGAAATTAAAATTTAGAATTGTTTGGATGTTAGTGCTCGAAACAACTTGACATTGGTGGGGATTCGTCAAGTACTCGATATGAATATGAGCCTACAGTATGGCAAGCAACTCGATTCGATATTGCTATGTAACTAAAAATGACTTAGACGATGCCACGAAGAGAAACATTTTTGGTTCCATTTTACTTTCCAAACAGCCATATAGTTTCTCAATAACTATAGTAAAGAAACAAAAATAAGAAAAATGGAAGAAAGATCCAGAAATAGTATGTCCTTTCCTTACATATTCCAAAACGCATTTATTAAAAACCTTGTTTTTTGTTCTTTCACGAAAAAATAAGTACAGAAGGGACACAAAAAACCCAGGAAGACTAGTTTCTACATGTTTCAGACATTAGAAAAAGGCTGTGTTTTCTTATGCAATTCTTATAACATATGCAATTAGATTATCACAAACTGTATGTTATTTTAGCAAACAAAATTAAGATTTCTTTAGGAATACAGCAAATTAATATTTCATTGCTGAGTTAGAAGAAATCAGAGATGCTCTAGGACTACTTGAAACATTCTTATTTTGTGCAGAGAAAAATGTGCCACTTTGAGGTTACCACGATGATGATTCTCTAAAGTTTGAGAAATCTATATAAAAAAGACTGTTAGCTAAGATTCTTAAATTTTGAGCAAAGTTTGGAGAGAATGAATTGAAATGCGATATTATAAATATCCGTTGAAATGCTATTTACTTCACCTAAGACATTTAGAATAAAACCACTCAAATACACACCTCGTATACAGTTACCGAAGAATTATTTATCAAAATAAGTAATGTGATCTGTTTTGTTAGTACAAACAAAACGCGTAGCTTAATTGCTGTTGAAACTCAAGCTCAGAACAGCTTGATCTTTGTGTTAGATATGTGGACTATTAAAAAATTCACAAAACCCAATAATTCAAAAAAATCTTTTAGGTTTTATTCCAATAAATATCTTCTCTGCCAACAATTCAAAAAAATGTAATATTACAACATTGTGATGAATTTTGCCTTGACATGTATAAATGCGTCACAAAGGCGTATGATGTAGCTGCTAATAATTCTAGTCTTGCTAGCGGTGTCCATTCTAAAATTTTTCAGAGTATCGAAAAGTTAGATACGTCCACTTTGAAAGCCATCTGTTAAATCTTGCCTTGTCCAACAGCATGCTGATTCTCATAATCCGATAGTATCATGGACTTGTTAAAGCAATGACAAAAGTTTCTAAAAATTACCTAAAGGCAAATTTAGCACTTCAAGAAGCAATTGCATAATATACCCCATTAAACAAAAGAAAATGACTTCTCCGCATTTGTGATATAAAATTTATCGAGAGGCATGAAAGATTTTAACTTTTGTTGAGCTACATACATTTTCATTAACTCAGAAAATATTTTGAAAAACACGTGGAAGATTTCTTTTGTATCTGAAGCTTTTTTGGCAATCGGGAGAAGTTCTCATAAGCCTCTCTGTTTGTGAGAAAGTTTTCTGTTAGACAAAGTCATAATAAGTTCTTTTAAAAAAAAAAAAAAAAAAAAAAAAAAAAAATCGTGATATGATATCGGCTGTAACTTATGTTAAAAATGGCCTAATTGTTTTGCATAAATATAGCGAAAAATGTAGTAGAAATTTTTTTTAAGATATTTTATTGTGCATCTAAACTTCGGGAAGACATCTTTCAAACTGAAATAAAAATCGCAAGACTAACATTTAGACAGACAACACATACAAACCCTCAAAATACATCCGGTGAAGAGTATCCCTATCCCGGTCTTTATTCCCCGTGTAGAAAGTCTTACTGAAAATTTTCATGATAAAGTGTCAATATAGTAAGCGAAAGCTGAATATGGATTAGAGAGCAAACAAATTGTTGACACCAACACAGAGGTCCTAAAAGTTTTAGTACTGTAATGTGACGTATTACAATAATATGAAACACTTGTTCACAGTCTTGGTTAAAAATCCAGTAACAACAATCAGTGCTGAAAGATATTTTTAGACAATGAAAACAATTAAACCTTTGCCTCAAATCATTATGGCCAATGAGAGGCTGAGTCACTTTTCAATGATTTCCATTCATTGAGATATTACAGTAGATCTTGATAAATTAATCAGCATCATGGCTAAGAAGAAATAAAGATGATTGCTTCCATTGCATTAGTAAACTTATTATACCAAGAGTACCTCATTTATAACTATTATAATCAGAGAATGTAAAATACAAAGATAATTTTTATGATTAAATATGACTGTAGCAATTCATACTTCTTCAGAAGAAAAAATAATTCGAAAGAAATTAATTTCATTTATGGATCAGTAGTCTCAAGATCTTGCACTCGTAATGACAGACACTTGCACGCTAGTATTAATCCTGTGTTTTGTATAGATTCATGTTACTTGTTTGCATTTCAATATTTTAAATTTTTTTTCTCATAGGATACTAGAGGCTCATCGCAAACATTGTTATTTTGTACTTTTTAGGTTTCACGGATTTGTTTTCCTAAAAGCTATCCGGTTTCCGAACCGGTTTGGAAACTGGAAGTTTTGTCAAAAATTGCAACGGAAATTGAAAAAGAAAAAAATTAAATACGAAATAACAATATATGACATGGTTATCAAGTATCCTATGCAGAAACACATTTTAGGTTTTATTAATTTTTTTGCCGTAAATTATACAAATTAATTTTGTAAGATCAGAAAAAAAATTTAAGATTCAGCCCCTCCCGAAAGGAAATCCTGGCTACGGGCCTGATCAGAAAGCTTTTATAAAGATTGTTTTAAACGTTGCTTAATATACCACATTGTGTGTCGTCGTGCTGCTTTTTGAAGCTGTTCGCACTTACAAATTTTTAAAAGAATGTATTCGAAACATGCGATGTATAATAGGTCGTGGTTAAATACTAGCTCGGGTAAATAAGTACCTGGAGAGTTTAATGTTCCTCCATGTGCTTTATTAATCGTCATACAAAACGCAACACAAATGAGAAATTGACGTCTTCTAAAGGAAAAGGGTAGAGTTGTCACTGATCGTATGAAATCGATTCTAGAAATCAAAAACCATCGTCAAACTCTTTCGCCAGTAATGATTTCTAGATCAATTTTTAAACAATTACTAGCGGCCTTCGCCCGCTACGGTGGTCGGTTTATCTAAAGAAAACTTGAAGAACACGAAATAAAACTTAAAAGTCCCCTAACATATTGTGAATTCAGAAGAGAAGCAACTCGTTTTTGGCATGATGCCAAAAACACTCTTCAATAGATTTCTTGTAATTATTAATCTCGTAAAAGGAATCATTATAAATTATTGTTATATGCATTTAATAGTGAATATTAAGTAATATTTAAAACAATACATTTAAAATAATGTATTTAAAATGATTTTTTTATAGCGTTTAAAAGAAAACTTTTCTTCTAGGAGTTATTATAAAAGCTCGACAGGCAGCAATAATCCTTACTTAACTATTTTCAACAAACTGATTTTTAAATGAGAAATAGCTCTTACACATTCAATCACGAAACATACGTTGCGGCAGACAGCAGTGAATGCTGCCTTGCGAACTGAAAAATTCCACAGTCAATTATCAACAAGAAATGGATGGAATCCTGATTACAGAAAATTGCCATTGCTCGAGATAACATAATATTTCATAATTGGGTGCTCCAGTGGCGTAGCAGGCGGGGAGCAGTCCGCCCCGGGTGTATCCCTCTAAGGGGTGACACCTAATCTTTATTTGTTAATAAAAAATACAATCTTATAAGATTTTGGAAAGGAATTCGGAAAAAAATGAAATTTTTAGAGCACGACACAATAGAGTTAGTTTTCTTTTCTTTGGGAATGTGAAATTTTATACAGAATGGTGTATCTAAATAAGACATGCACCAGGGAACAAAAACCTACGTATCCAACGAGTGGGTAGCAAAAGCAAATTTTAAAAGAAAGAATTTTCTTCTAGCTATAGATATTACATTGACTTATGCGGACTATGGGTTGAGTGATATCTGTGGGCTTTTTTTAATGCAGGAGAACAAAGAGTAAGTAAGGAATTATATGGTCATTTTTTATAATAACATAGAATTGTGATTGAAAAAATATGACTGATCGGAAGAGGGGGGGGGGATGGCACCATTTACATCCGCCCCGGTTATCAGCCATCTTAGCTACGCCACTGGGGTACTCTGTTTTAAAACAGAGTCAGTTTGGCTTGTTTCTAGAGCCTACGATATCTGGTCAATGTTGGAGTGCGTACGCATAGAGGGCATTTTCGATGAATTTCTATCAAAGATTATCCCCATATCAATCCAATAGGCAGGGAAACATTCACCGGAGAAAGAAGACCACACGTCACGCGACTTTATCTTTGTTTCATAGAGGGTAGAGCCAGTATCCCTAATAAAGGATTGTCATTGTTCGTACCATCTTATCGTGTCTCCGTGGTCCTAAGAAGTGTGGATCTTCGATCTTCCATGTCCCACATTCAAGCATCAGCCCTCAAATTTAGCATAGATGCATTGACAATCTCTAGTTTTTATGTATAACTTAATAATAGCTTAACAATTGCATAGCTTGGTAAAAATTGAATTGGGCAGGTTATGGTTGGTTGTGTTTTTAACTCAAATTATCTGCGCGAAGAATAAATGTTTAATACGAAATGTAAAAAATAAAAATGTGTGAAGAATAAATGTTTAATCTCTAAAAAGAAAAAAAAATGCACGAAGAATAAATATTTAATGAGTAATGAAAAAAAAATCTTAAAGAAATGTAAAAACCACATCATTTTGCTTGCGGCCCCCAAATTTTTGCGGCCCTGGGCAGATGCCCCCCCCCCCCCTTTAAGCACGGCCCTGCAGGGCGGTCGATGTGCCAAGCCAACCTATAAAAAAAAATTATGCCTTACAAACAAAATACGCCAATGAAAATAATGACCGCTTAACTGTTTATTATATTAAACAAAAATGGAGAGCTATAAATAGCACTATACATGTTCTACTTAATTTTGTGAATCTCAGTCACACTATATGGCTATTAATGACCGAACACTTTTAATTTTATACATTTTGTCAAATATTTCAAAATATGCTTGTCGGATTCTTTTGGAACTTCAGAATTATAAAGACTATATCAGACTTCATATTTATCAATGTCCATTTGAGAAGGAGGACAATTGGAGGGCCGACAAAAAATCAAAGAAAAATAATAAATATTTTGTTTGCTCACTTTTTACAAAAGCTGTACGAAAACTCATTTTAAATAGAATAAGTAGAACTGTTTAAATTATATATAATCTGTTTTTTAAAAAGAAATGATATCCACCAAAAAACAACTTTCCAAAAGGAAAAAAAAAAAGATTAAAGTTATGGCTAAAAAATGATATGATATGATGTCCAAGCTTATATTATGGTTCTTATTTAACATTTCTCATTAAAAAAATTACTGTTTGTAAGTCGCGGGCCTTCATATATGTTGATATAAATCCTTTTCTCCTACACTAAATACATCATGACGTGTTTCTGAAAATTCAAATGTTTAAATGTGCATGATGGGCTTAACGGCCATCTTTTCATATTTTACACAAATGTCTAAGCGCCCAAGTTCGTAAAGGAAAGCGTAATAAGTTTGCATTAACAACAATTTAGATCAATTTTTAACAACGGACAAATAAATTAAAGAAGATTTTTATTTTTAGACAGGAAGGTGATTGTTACTGCTTTTAAACGATTAATTACTCAAAAAAAGTAATAATAAGAGGAATCGCGCAGATATGTCATCATTATCTTAATACAAAAATTTCTAAACACAATTCCGTAAAGGAAAGGCATAAAATATTTTCTTTAATAAAATGTCGAACTTTGAATTTCAACTGCAAACAGACAAATTGAAAAAGCTAATTGTTCGACCAAAAAAAAAAAAAAAAAAAGATTTTTATTGCTTGTAAATAATTAATTACTCTATGAAATAAATTACAATGTGAATCCTCTAGATAAATCACTACTGTTTTATGCGATAAAATTCTGCAAATAAAGGTTCGTAAAGAAAAAGCTTAAATTGTCTGCTTAAGTAACAGTTTTGAATTTCGCTTTTGACTATGGATTCGGGTGTTTAGGCATTTCTGTAAAATATGAAAAGATAGCTGCCAAGTCCATCTTGCATAATTTTAAAACATTTGAATTTTCAGAAACAAGTTATGATGTATTTAAGATGGGAGAAGAAGATTTCTATCAACATATATGAAGGCCCTCGACTTACAAAAATGAAATTTTTTTAATGGAAAATGTTAAATAAGAACTATAATATAAGCTTGGACATTTGATATCATACCATTTTCTAGCCACATTTTTTTTTCTTTAAGTGAAGAAAATACTTTTAAAAAATTGAAAAAGAAAATCTATTATTGAAACAATTTGAAAACTGATTTGATACTTATTATTGATAAAGCTGAATAAAATGGATATTTTCTTCTGAGTACAGTTTTTATTTAATCACAAGTTTCAAATGTTCATATCTACCTAATGTATTCTCTTCCATCGAATTTCGACATGTGCAACTAGTTTATTTATTTATTTATTTTTTTATTTTTATTAAACAAATCAATAATTGGAATTTCTATGCTTTTAGTATTCTTTGGAAAGGAATTTTTTACGCGTAGGAATCATTATCATGATTACATATATTGCGCATATAATTTTAGTTGAAAATTGGAACAATTTGATTCAAGTTGGGAAATTTTCGAATTCTCCCCAACGAAAAAATATTTGTAGCTACGTCCCTGATTGTTACACCGTGATTTTAAGATTTGACAATTTTTATATTTGAACTTTTTATTACTATTATCAACTGAAAAGAGAACATTATAAATCTGTAGAATGTCAACGATTTTGATCAGTTGATTTAAATCAGCGATTAAATCATGATTTAAATCAACTGATTTTTTTAAATCATTGATTAAAATAAAAGAAAATTATAAATGTTTAAAATGACATAAAAGTAGTAAAATATAAAAATAATGTGGAATTTTTAAACGGGTATTTTGCCTTACAATTAAATGAAAAAAAATAGCACTAAAATTTTTCTCTAAACTTAATTCCTGAGATATGTAAAAAATTAAGTACAGTAAGTTTGTAAAGGCATAAAAAGCCTTTCATTTAAACATTTATTTAAATTTAATATAATTTGTGATGTAATAATTTCCTTTGAATAATCAAATTATCCATTTTATATATATATATCTATATAATAAAGCATGGCAATTCTGTAATTGTTTCTTCCAGAGCATTTTTAAGGACCCTTCTAAAATTGACAAAATTCATACTGCTTTAAAAATAGCGAAACTTTTCCATATCACAATTTTTTTAAATACATGAGTCCAAGACTTTAAAAAATTCATAGAATTTTATTTCTTGAGAAAAAAGGGATATTACTAAACCATGTTATTTAACCTTATTTTTCAATTTGTAATTTATAATTTTTATAAAAAATTAATGATTTTTTATTTATTATAATAAAAAGTTATGTATTTCTTCCCACCCCTTTTACTACACATTACTAATATATTTTCTTATAAAATAGAGCCTTTTTGGAGCTAACATCCTGCCTTTTTACCTTCTAAAATGAATACTAAATTCAAAATTATCTTTTTTCAATAATTAAAGCATATAAATATATATAATAGACTTAATTAAAGATTATTTGTTTAATAATAATTAATTTTAAATAGTGTTAACAACTTAATATTAAATGCACTTACTGATCATTTTGATAAACGTAAATATCACCAGTACTTTATAAATAGTCTTACATTAATTATTACAAAATTTTTGAGTATTAGAATACTTATTTTTGAGTCTCTTTCACAGTTTTGTAGAAATACTAAACTGTACCTAAAATAAGTGTTTAAACAATTCCTCATCTTATTTGTACACATAAAACCAACATGATGTTCAATTTTGCTCCAAGTTATACACTCAAAATTTTCACCATCCTGTACTTTTCATAGCATAAAATGAAATTATTATTACAGTTTAATAAGAAACATAGTACAGTGAAACCTCCAAATAAGGGACACTCCGAATAAGGGACACCTCTATTTAAGGGACAAAACTTCCGGTCCCAGTCCCTTGATATAGCACATGTAATGTATTTACCTCTGAATAAGGGACACTCGATTTAAGGGACACTTGAAAATGAGATTAAAGGGACTAGTTTTTGCATTTTATGTAATGAAGAAGTCTGTGGTGAAAATTAAAATGCAAATTTTTGTGAACTTATCAAACAGATAAGCAGTCATGTTAATATAGAGCAAATACGACACAGTTAACGACAATTTATGTAGCCACAATTCTGATTCGACATCAGTGAGTTTATCCGGATTGAAAATATTGCTGAAAACTGTGAGGATTATTCTGAAAGTGGAGAATAAAAGAAAATTGTGAAACAAAAAAAATACAGATGCTTTTAGACTGTTCTCAAATCCTAAAAAAGCAACTTTTAAGACATAAGTTTTAATTTATTTCTATTCAGAAATGTCTGAAACTAGGAAGTGTTATTGTTCAGAAAATATGTAATCGACCAGTTTTTTCTTTCTCTCTTTCTTTTTTTTTTTTTTTTTTTTTTTTTTCAAATGTGATGGATTTTTTAGAAAATATTTTCAAAGTGGACGGTTTTGAACTGAATTTCCATGTGAAAGAAGAATAACTACTTAAGAAAGGGTAAAAAACGTCTTTGTCACATGATCAAAATCGCTTATAACCTCAATAGATAATTTACTTATCGAAAAATTGAAAACACAGTTCAATTCCATATCGCTTCCACAGTCATGCATATTCATTTTAATTTGAATTGTGTCAAAACATTTTCCATTTTCTGAGCAGAGTAGTCGAAATTTGTTGCTTTAAAATACGCAACAATTAAATACTTTTTTTCTTGTAAATGCTGCTGATAATGAAGAACTAAAATTTAGAAGTATGGTAAATGAACACTTGAAAGGTTTGTACTGAAAAATTGAAATTTGCAAAACAATTCCTCTTGGCTGATTATTTCAAATAAAATTCTTTCAAATTTTGTATACTTTTTGCAGTTACGCAATTTGAAAAAAAAAAAAACAGTAGTTCTACAAGTTATTTAATGATTAAGTAATCAATTGAAAATTTTAATTAATTAATTCTCTTTACTTACTTTTGTCTAATTAACGTAATTTATACATTTAGGGTACATTTAAATTTCATCTTTAATTCTTTGTTATTTTTACATCCTTCTTAACGATTAATTAAAAATAACATTAAAAAACTCCGAATAAGGGACACCTCTATTTAAGGGACAAAAGTTCCGGTCCCATAGGTGTCCCTTATTTGGAGGTTTCACTGTATCAACAACTTTATTGTATTCTACTAACTAGTGAAATTACTAATTCGCAATTTCTGACATTATTAACTAATAGTTAAATTTTATTAATTAAACTATAAAGACGTATATTATATTAGTAATTAGAGGTCTAATTGTTCTGTAAACATAAAATTATTGGTATTTGTTCAAAATTTTAAGGCTGGGAAAACAAATTAAAAAAAAATCGATTTAAATATCTAAAAAAATCTTATTAAATATCTAAAAAAAATTGATTTTTTTTTTTTTTTTTTTTTTTTTTTTTTTTTTTTTTTTTTTACATCTTATAAATTTGCCACATTAGCAGATTATACTTACGCTTCGGAAAATGTAGCATCTAAAATAAAATTGAAAAGTATTTATTAATGTTAACTATCATATTTTCATGCGTAAACAAATTCTATCAGTTCAACTTTTTATTTTCTTTTAGATAAAAGAATCAATACTTTTAAATTACAGTTTAAAAAAAAGTATATTTACAAGATCGCAACATTTTCATTGAATAAATATAATATAATTTATAATGACAGTTATGCTGCTTTTGAATCGATGCCAATAGAAATGCGAAAACAAGCATGAGAATATAAACAGCAAAAGCTTTTAATTTGCTTTGCTTGAATTGGCTCCAAAACAAAATGAATATAGCTGCAGGCCCGGACTGGCCAGGTCGGCTGGTCGGCGATCGCCAAGGGCCCCCGGCCCAAAGGGGCCCCAGAAGTGCAACTCAAAAAAGGAATATACGATTTTATAATTACTACTTATGTAAGAAAAAATTGAGTATTTTCCAATAACAATATGCGTTTACAAAAAATTTTAAATAAATGATAGTTTTTTCATGGTAACTTATACAGTCACCGCCAAAAAAATCTTGACACTTGAGATTTTAGACGTTTTGTTGAATATCTAGAAATATACATAAGGAGTTATTCTGAAACTTCAGGTGTGTTAACAATATAGCACAGGTCATATATTTTCGTGAAATTTTTTTGCCGAAGTCCCATAGGGGACCGCCAAAAAATTGAAAAAGAATGAATATATTTTGGATAACCCTGTCAAAACTAATGTAACAAAAGCATTCAAACCGCAGATTATCATTAAGTGACTTATTGTAATAATGTGTGTTCATTTTTATGCGGATAGCATGTATACTCGTAGAGAAATTAAGGTTTTTATAAAAACAGTCCCAATTTTTTTCAAGATTTTTGCTTATTATTTGCAGGGTTCTTAATATAAAATAAAGTTTTTTCCTGAACATATGACAAATAATATTATACATAATACCCTGCAACCAGAATTTAAAAAATAATAATAATTATATGAATAATGAACAGGTTTACTAAATAAATTTTCATTGCGCATGTGTAAAAGTTATGCAAATTTTGATTGCATATTGTGTTAGCTAAAGGCATGGAGCAACTTTTGTAAAAGTCTCAGAATCGCAGCTTAAAAATGCTGAAAATTATCGTCGATAGAATCAGATGAAAATCCTTTATTTCCAAAAAGACGCAAAAAGATAAGGGGTTGTATCCAAATATAGTAGTGCGCGCAATATTATGTACAAAGCCGAAAAAAAAAATCTTGACACTCATAAAAAAAGTGTTATAAAAGTAAACACTTACATATTAAATAATTTTATTGCCAAAACTAATATTTTGACATATTTCCCTTCGCTTTTATGGCACTTTGCAATCTGTTAGGCATAGAAGTTTCTAAATTTCGGAAATAGTTTTTGTCCATATTGACCCACAAAGTTTCCAATACTTCTTTCAATTCCTTTATGCTGGATGGGTGAGACTCTTGTACCTTATTTTTCATATGATTCCAAGCATTTTCTATAGGGTTGAGATCAGGTGAGTTGCCTGGCCAATCAAGCACTGGTATATTATTATCATTTAACCATTTTTGTACAAGTTTTGATTTATGTGCAGGTGCTCCATCATGCATGAAATACTCACATCCATGAATGGACCAAAATTTCAGTAAGTGGTTTTGTAAAACTTCTATATATTTTCTTCCATACATAGTAATATTTTTTGGAACGAAATATAATCCAGCTCTACCTTTTTCACCACTAAAAGCTCCCCATACTATGACACTATCTGAGTGTTTTACAGTTTTCACGGTAAACTTCGTATCATAGCGTGAGGAACCTTTAGGTCGTCTCACCAACATCGGGCGTCCTCTGATAAGCCTGAAGGTACTTTCATCGGATAACATTACTTTCTTCCAGTCTTCTGCTGTCCAATTCAAATATTTCTTACAAAAATTTAATCTTTTTTTTTCATGACATCAGTAAGCATGGGTTTTTTCGCTGCTATTCGAGCTGGAAGCTTCAAGTCTTTTTGAAGTCTGCGGCAGACAGTCCTTACATGCATCCTTTAATAGATTTGGGTGTTCATTTTTTATTTCTGCTGCTGTAATGGTTGGTTTTAATAATACCTCGCGTTTCAAAATATTATCAGTCCGATCTGAGGTCTTTTTTGGTCTTCCTGAATCGATTTTTCGTACTGGCATACTGCCCCGAGGTAAATTTGCACTCGCCTTTTTTAAAGCATAAATCGTTTGTCTCGATACTTGCAAATCGTTAGCAATGCGACTTATAGGAACATTTCGTTCTAATAAAGTTAAAGCGTGAGATTTTTCAACAACTGTAAGCTTTTTTCGCCCCATTATTTGCACCAAAAAAGATTTGTATCTGCAACAAAATTAAATTCCACCTTTTAAACCACTAGAAGATACGAAAAAAACCGCTGAGTCATCTCAAGATACAAGCATTACTATTTAAAGTGGCGCATGCTCAATGAAAACTTCTACCCGGCTTCTATGTTTAAAACAGGCAAAAATAAATAAATAAATGAATAAACGCCGACCCAGTGGCGTGGTCGGTAATGACAGCTGATGCCACACTGTGGGTCCCCGGTTCGAATCCGGGTTCGGGCATGGATGGTTTGTTGTCCCTTTGAAGTGTAATAAATATATGTAATGGATATCTGTAACAAAAAGTGTTCTGTATTGTGTCTGTTTCTGTGTATTATGGATCAATTGAGGCGGCAGCCATAGTACCTAGAGGTCTCAAAAGCACTGTCAATTCAAACATAAAGTAAAACATCTGAACATTTAAAATGCGATGCAAATGTTTTTTTTTTTCTTTCAGGCATTGTATGCTATATTGTTACTAAACAATGAAATATGGATACAGCATATAACGATTATTTCGTTATATATTGGTTATTTTCTTAAATTATTCCTTCCCCCCGTCTCTTTTCAATTCAAAATCAGTTTTAAGTGTCCTTCATTCACTTTCCATTTTTTTCCCTCGCCTAGTTTTCTCTAACTGAAAAATCGGCAGCTGCTTAACTTTGTCTGTGAGAAATACATTCACATATTAATCAAACCGTTTAAAGCTATTTGCAGATGTCTGCTATTTCCGATCGAGGCAATTCTGCATTACCTTATATGGACATCATCTCTGTTTCACAGTTAAAATTTATGCTTACGCTTCTTTTCCTTTCTCGACAAAACCCTATAAAGAATTTAACATCTGCGCAGTAAAATCTCATGTCCCTTCGGTGTGCTTCTTTATTAGACAAAACAACACGTGTAACATTTTATTGTTTGGCAACCTTTTCCTTTCCCATCCCAGCTGGGTAACTAAATTGAATTCTTATCTTGCCGGCTGCATTTTAACTGTATTTGGCGTATACTATCCATTGTGCATGGGCGAACTTTTGTATGTTGGCGATTTTCTATCATGCCAAAAGTGGCAATTTGTTGCTATGTACGAGGCACTTGACTCTCTGCGCTCGTCTTGTTAACCTGCTATTCTTCGTTCGGAGATTTTCTCCGAGAGCTATAAGTGTGTCCCCCCTTCGTAATAGATGTTAAAATAAAGTGTAACTTTGCAATCATCGTGGGGTTTTTTTCGAGCATCCGAACCTGGACTGATTCTATACTGATCATACCTCTTCTAAACCTTCTAACATATATATGCAACTACCAAAATCCCTCAAGAAACTCTTCTTTATATAAATAACTGGTGCCTGACGGTTTCGTTTTTCCCCACATAAAAAAAAAAAAAAAATATGGAGGGGGGTACAATCAACTGCGACTTTTCTACGGATGTCATGCATTTCGGTTCTTCGTTTTTCGTCTCTGCATTCCCCGGTAAAAAAAGGCAACTGCTAGTAGTCTTGGCTGCTAAGCGTCAACAGATGTGGAATTGATTTTCAAAGTACAGAGCTGTTCCCGTCCTGAAGTTCCTTTCCTGGACACCCCCTTTTCCTCCCCTGTGTGCTCCATCTCAACTGCTTCGGAGGGTCTCCCCTCGAGATTCCATCTTCAAAAGAAATCTGCGGCTGATTGTCACCTGAGCGCTGGGTGCCCCTTTTGTCATCTCCATCGTCTGTGTGATTGACGTGTTCATCGCAGCCAGATATCATCGAGGGCTGCATGTGCTCATGTTGGTGCTTCTATACCAGAGTGTTTTGTGTGTTTTCAGTGAATGTAATCTACAGAAAGTTCATATACCCTCATAGAAAATTTAGTGAATAACAGTATACATGTGGTGTGATGCATCGTAAAATTGTTCATCGTGCAAAAAAAAAAAATAGTGATTGTCTTCAATTCTGAGAAAATCCATCAGAAATAATTCATCGTCTATATCAGTTAACAGCGCACAAAATAAATAAATAAATAAATAAGAGAATTACAAAAATTCTCTAAATGAGGTGTCACCATCTTAGACAAGTGAATAACCAATTACCTGGTTACAATATAAGTTTACTACTACTCTTCAGTGATAAAAAAGTGCAAAACAACGAAAAGCAATTTCGAAATAATCTATACGTTGAATGTGGGAGCAGATCGTGCCCCAGTTCCCTAAGTTCTTGTCTTATTAAATTAGTAATCAGTTATTTATTTTTAAAACTAAATCTGTAAGTTACCCCAAGTATTTTGTTTATTTTATGTTCTGCTTCCACAGTCAGTACACCATAGTCAATATTGCAGTTTGGTGTTTTAAATCATATTTAATTCAATATCACTATTTTTAATCCTGTTATTGTGTTTTTGCAAAATTTTTTTAAATTGCGAAAGCACGGTAACTGTTGTCATTTCTAGTTATTATTTTTATGACATTTTATGCAGTTTTTATCGGTTATTTGCATTTATGTGCTATTGTTTCATATTTTACGTCCCACCCCTTTTGTTTGTTTTTTTTAATTTGTATTTAGATTCTCTAATATGCTTAAATGTGTTTAACCAGTTTTGAACTTTAATTACAAGGTTAAAATAAGAACATCCCTTTTTCATCAAAAATTATAAATAAATCAGAAGGTTTTAAGTTACAAAAAAAGGAATTTTTTTCCTAGTGTAAAGAAGTTAAAGGATTTTTTTTTCTTGCTTGCTAACAGTTTTTGCGGTTTTCTATAGAGTTTTCTTTACTTTATTATCTAAAGTAAGTACTTTGTTAAAGTGAAGGAATATATAAATATATGTTTCAAAGTGTAATTATTTTGCCATTTTATTTAATTTATTTTCTAAATGTGTTAATTTTGTATGTGCTTCCTTGCTTTACTGTCATAAAAGGTTCAAATAAGATATCTTTAAAGTGAGGTGTATATTTTTTTAAGATCTATTTATTTTGCTAGTTTAGATATTTTTACTAGCTAGGAAATTTACTTGTTTTCAATGTGCTTTAGAGTATAAGTCAGGTCTGTGTAACAATTTCTCTAAAACTTGTGAGCGTAAACAAACAAAAAAAAAAACTGATCATGGCGGCAAAACAAATTCCGATAAATGTCATTCAATTTGATGGAGATCCAGATTTACTTAAATTTTTCTTTGATCAAATTCGCGTCTGTGCAGAAATTAATAAATACAACCCACAAACAACAATTGCAATCTTAAAGGGAAAGTTAGTTGGGCCTGCACAAAAATTTCTAGCCCAAAATCCCGACCTGCAAAAGATAACAGACCTTGATTTGTTGGAAAAGGAATTTGCGTCATTTTTCGCCCCCCCTAGTAAATGTGTTGCTTCTGTTGAATTGTCCAGTTTAGCACTTATGCCTTCTGAGACGATAAAAAACTTAGCTCATAGACTAAATGTTCTTGCGGCGACTGTTTATGCAGATATCAACGACGAAAGTGCACGCAACACTATTAAACTTATGAAATTTCTAGAAGCCCTTCCTTCAAATATTAGAATAAAATTACAGGAAGAAGGCATTAATGATTATAAAACAGCAGTCGAAAGAGCACAAACCCTTCATGAAATTTTAAGGAATGAAAAAATCTTACATTCCTTACCTTCGGTACACAGACCAGAAAATCTCATCAAATCGCAACTGAAAGAAATTTCCGAGAAAATAAATGCATTATCCTTTGCCCCTCCTGATACTAAAACTGAAACTGAGCAAAAAAATCTCCAGACTAGACCAAAACATTTCGCAGGTGTTTCACGCTTCAAAAAAAATTACAAAAATCGAAACTACACTAGGCGTTATTCCCCACACAAGTTTTCACAAAAAAAACCAGTTGTTTGTCAGTTATGTGGACGAAACAATCATGATGCTCTCTCTTGTTTTAAATGGAAAAGAGCAAACACTCAAAGAAAAAATAATTACACGAATTCCACTCCACAATTTCAGGAAAACTGAAACAGAGATACAATTTTTATGCTGATGGTGTTGTGTCTCAATCTAATACTTCTACATCAGCAACTTTTGTTTTTGACCCTGTATTACCTAAAATTTCAAGTTCGAGACTAGTTAATTCAGTAGCTTCCCAAACTTTTGACTCTATTAAGATAGCAAATAACATCAGTACACAAACAGAAAGTGATAATGTTCAAATAATTTGTAGTGTAAACACTATGTCACCATCCCTCCCTCTTGTTGAAGCCACTATAGCAAACCATGATATTACTTTGTTGGCTGATTCTGGTAGTAGTATATCTTTACTTTCACAAAAATTATTTAATCAACTTAAACCTGTCTTAAAATATAAAAGACTGTCCACTGACGTCAATATTAAAACTGTCAATTCTGATGTTTCATTTTCCGCCTGCATCAGAACATCCATTAAGCTAAAACAAAAAGCGTTTTCACATCACTTTTATATTGTTGACATACCCGAGTCTTCCAGTTTTGAAGGCATTTTAGGTTTCGATTTCATAACTAGATACAATGTTGTCATCGATACTTTTAACAAGTGTCTCCACGTCAACAATAATTTCTCTGTTCCTTTAAAAACCAGTAAAGAATCTTCTGGAGAGAAACAATCAAAATCATGCAATTCTTTGAGTGATGTTGTAATGAATCAAGCGGTGTTCTTAACTCGTAAAATTATATTAGAACCCCAACAACAAATATGGTGCTCTGTTTACACTTCCAATAACATCAACAATAACAGAAATTATCTATTTGAATATTTGGCACAAACAAAAGAATTAACAGGAAATGATGCCATTATTCAAATGAACAAATTATCCAATAAAAGAAAGAAAACTTCACAAATACATCAGTTCTTCTCAATAACACTTAAAAACACTTCTGAAAAGACCATTCATCTCCCTAAACACACAAAAATAGGTCAATTATCTGAGATTGAGGAAATTCGCGACTATACTTCTGAAATGTCTGACAAGCAAAATAACTCAGAACAGCACTTTGTAAATTTTATTCAGGCGTCTAATGAAATCTTACAAAAAAGAAAGCAGGAGTTATCGGCTAATGATTTTAAACTTTCTCATTTAAAATCTGACGAAGCAAAGAACCTAACTAAATTGCTACTTAGTTATTATCCTGCCTTTTCCAAATCATTAGACACACTTGGTCATACTGATAAAATTGTACCTGATTTAAAATTCATTAATGACTACCCCATAAAGACACTCCCTTTCCCTCTTCCCCAAGCTGTGCAAAAGGATGTTTTGAATCAAATCAAACAGTTACTTGATGCCAAAATCATTGAACGTCATTGTTCCGAATGGGCCTGCCCCATGCTTCTTGTTAAAAAGAAACCAGACGGTACAGGTATACAGAAATATAGACTCGCATTAGATCTCAGAATGGTTAATACTATAATTCAAGGTTCGTCCTATCCACTTCCAAAAATTCAAACTATTATTTCAAATCTTTCACAATATCGTTTTTTCTCTTCTCTCGACTTTCATCAGGCATATCATCAGACTGATTTGCCTGCAAAATTTCAAAATCAGCTCACATTCACTACAATGTTCGGTTCTTTTCGGTATAAGAGATTAGTATTCGGCTTAAAATCTAGCGCCTCAATTTATCAAGCTTTAATGGACTCGTTACTTGATGAATTACAGTTAGAAGGTGTCTATACCTACCAAGATGATCTTATTGTTGGTGCCAATTCATATCAAGAAATGTGTGAGAAGTTGGATAAAATTCTTGCAATATTAGTAAAATATAATTTAACGCTGTCCCCTAACAAATGCACTTTTCACAAAACCAGTTTAGATTATCTTGGATTTCACATAGAAAATCAAACTATTTCTCCTGTTCAGTCGAACATTGTAAAAATAACATCTTTTCCAACACCTACAACAAAACGTCAATTAAAAGCACTCATAGGCGTCATTACATTTTACAAATCTCTGGTTCCATCCTTTTCTGAACTTGTACAACCTCTCATAAACTTAACTACTCCAAAAGCTAAATTTAAGTGGACATGTAAACATCAAAAAATTATGGACACCATACAGAAGATATTCTTTAATCCACCCATGGTTAGATTACCTGACTGGAACAAAAAGTTCTATTTAAATACTGATGCGTCAAATATTGCCATTTCTGGCGTCTTACTACAAGAACATGATAAACAACTATTACCTGTTGCATACTTTTCAAAATCTTTAAAAGCTTCCGAAAAAAAATATCCTGCACTTAAATTAGAACTCATGGCAATTCATAAATCAGTCACTGCTTTCAAATATTATTTATACAACAGAGAATTTGTAATCCTTTCAGATAGTAAACCATTAGAAAAGTACAACAAAACTACAAATCCGGCTGATATTATCTCTCGCTGGCTCATGGATCTCTCAGAATACACATACAAATTTCAACATATTCCAGGTAAAAAGAATGTACTCGCTGACTATTTATCTCGCTGTAACTTTGAAAATAATCAACAGACGTTAGCTACAAACCCTGAACTTATTCATGACACTCAACCCTTACCTATTGTAGAATGTGATACTCCACACTCCAGCTCGAGTGATTCTAAAATGCATGTTAACTGCCTTATTTCTGGTACACAAACAAATCCTGACCCTTTATTAGAAATTTCGAATGAAACATTTGCTACTGAACAACAAAATGACCCTACTTTGTCTGTTGTTTATAAAGAAATCTTAAAGAAAGGATCTTCTCAAAAATTTCCTAACTACTTCATTCATCCTGATTCGAAAGTATTAATGTTAAAGAAGGAAAATATTTTTAATAACACTTTTTCGTATCACATTATTGTTCCAAATTCACTTAAAAGCAAAGTCTTGACAATTTCACATTTATCTCATTTTGGCTTTAATAAAACTTATGAATTCTTGTCAGGTAGATATTTTTGGAAGGGTATGTATGTAGACACTTTAAACTTTGTTGCATCCTGTATCAAATGTCTTCAAACTAAACATCACCAAACTCCACCTGCACCCTTACAGCCCACATACACTCCCAGGTACCCTGGTCACACTATCAGTACAGATCTCCTTGGACCGTTTGCTAATGGAAAATATGTTTTAACTATCACTGATCATTTCTCGAGACATATTGAACTCTTTCCACTTAATGACATATCTGCGAGTAAGGTTGTTAAATGCTTATTCTCTTACATAACCACCTTTGGGAGACCTTCGGTTGTCTTATCAGACTTAGGACCCCAGTACACTTCTCAGGTATATAACATCTTTAATGATACAATGGGCATTAAGGTATTACACAGTTCTGCCTCGAGACCACAATCAAATGCGATTGCAGAACGAATCAATAAGTCAATCAAATATTCAGTTAATATTCTTTTACAAGAAGGTCATTCATTCGAAAATGCTGTATTTATACACAAATCACTTTATAATGGTTCGAAACATGCAACTACATTATATTCTCCTAATTTTCTTCATTTTGGACGTGAACTTTCTCTAATTTTTGACACTTTTGATCAGTCGTGCAACCAACCCTTTCTTGATAAACATATTGAAGTACACAAATTACTTGATGATTTGAGTAAGATATATCACAAAGCCTATAACAACATTAAATCTGCTCAAGATAAAAGATATAAATATTACGGTCAGAAAGCTAAATTAAGATCCATTT
Source organism: Maratus speculifer (assembly GCA_964019185.1). Lineage (NCBI taxonomy): Eukaryota > Metazoa > Arthropoda > Arachnida > Araneae > Salticidae > Maratus > Maratus speculifer. The sequence continues at coordinate 200,704,512 of OZ025290.1, forward strand.
TCTTAAAAGACATTGTATATCTAAAATCAAATGACAAGTTTAAAACAAAGTATACTGGTCCATATATTGTCACTTGTAAACATTCCCCTGTGTCATTCTCAATTAAAAGGTTGTATACTCCTGATAACACAGCATTTCGAGTACATATTGATAGACTTTTATTAGCACCTCCTCGGTATGGACATTTATTTGATGCATCAAGTCATATAAACAACACTAACTTTAATACGTTTTATCAACCTCACACATACAATCTAAGAAACAGAAGCTAATGTAAAAAACACTATTTATTTTTTTTATGTCTTGTTTTATGATACCACATATCCAACCAAAGAGCTCATGGTTGTGTGTATGTTGTTTTTGACTGATCTTTAACAATATCATGGCTGGTCCATCAATATTGCTCTGAAGATCTCTTAAGAACAATATTAGGTATCATTGTTATCCTTTAATACTTAGATAGCCCTTCATACTCACTTAAATTTTATTTACTTTTATTTTGTTTTCTTTTTGCAGTACACTTAAAATTTCTTTGACAATACTCATTAATTCAGTATTTTTCCACTAACTAACCTTCCACTTAACATTTCTTGTACAGTAAGTCAAACATATTATAGTTAGATAAACATGTACTGTAGTCTAGAAAAGTAAACAAATGATTCATGTAGTTAAATAAAACACAGTTTTTATATATGACTTGTTCATCACCCCACTCGATTGTGACATATTTTTCGTCTCTCTTCACTCTAGGATTGTCTGCCCATATTAGTTATTATATGATATACATTTTTTTTGTTTTTTTTTCTTTTTGAATTCTTCCCTTTGAAGTCTTGTTCCCGTTCAAAATTAAGGCCCTAAGGGTTCAAGCTTCATTGTGTTGAGAGACAAAGTTTTGGAATTGGAGTTTCGATTCAAATTTTTGAATTGTGATTCCAATTCACAACAATTCAAGTTTTTTTCATGTAATTCGACGTGGGCTCCTTCAGAAGACCGCTAGTGTCTTCGGGGGAGCATCACAATTCCCTCCTCATCTAAGGCTAGGCCCTAAGCCGATGCCATAATACTTGTGTTGTACACAAGATTCAGGGTGACGCATATTTTTTTATGGGCGTGCTTGGAGCACCTCTTTTTTTTTGTCATCCTATGCTTCGGCATGAAACAATTTTTACAAAAACATTTTTATTTTTTAATATACATCATATTACTCTTTTTTAATTTTTTTGAAAAATATAGTACTATTATGTTATTTTTGTGTATTGCCATTTTATATTCATTTAGTATTAGTTTCATGTTTTGTGTATATGTTTCAAAATTTTATTTATGTCATGATAACAATCAAAGCTGCAGTAAGATTTTTGTACTGTCTGAGTCGACTCAACCTATGCATATAAAATACAGTACTACCTTGGATCCATGAAATACAAATATAAAAAAATATAGAGACTTTAGAACTGCTGACTGTTTTTGAATACAAAAGTCTCCATTATCATGACGTTAAATTTCTACATATATATATAAAAAAAAAACTTTTGCATTTATGTATGTTTTTATGTTATAATATTTTATGCTAGCCTATGCACATTGGACAGCAAAAGTTTTTTTTTGTGGTGCACCGGGTGATATATATAACGATTATTTCGTTATATATTGGTTATTTTCTTAAATTATTCCTTCCCCCCGTCTCTTTTCAATTCAAAATCAGTTTTAAGTGTCCTTCATTCACTTTCCATTTTTTTCCCTCGCCTAGTTTTCTCTAACTGAAAAATCGGCAGCTGCTTAACTTTGTCTGTGAGAAATACATTCACATATTAATCAAACCGTTTAAAGCTATTTGCAGATGTCTGCTATTTCCGATCGAGGCAATTCTGCATTACCTTATATGGACATCATCTCTGTTTCACAGTTAAAATTTATGCTTACGCTTCTTTTCCTTTCTCGACAAAACCCTATAAAGAATTTAACATCTGCGCAGTAAAATCTCATGTCCCTTCGGTGTGCTTCTTTATTAGACAAAACAACACGTGTAACATTTTATTGTTTGGCAACCTTTTCCTTTCCCATCCCAGCTGGGAAACTAAATTGAATTCTTATCTTGCCGGCTGCATTTTAACTGTATTTGGCGTATACTATCCATTGTGCATGGGCGAACTTTTGTATGTTGGCGATTTTCTATCATGCCAAAAGTGGCAATTTGTTGCTATGTACGAGGCACTTGACTCTCTGCGCTCGTCTTGTTAACCTGCTATTCTTCGTTCGGAGATTTTCTCCGAGAGCTATAAGTGTGTCCCCCCTTCGTAATAGATGTTAAAATAAAGTGTAACTTTGCAATCATCGTGGGGTTTTTTTCGAGCATCCGAACCTGGACTGATTCTATACTGATCATACCTCTTCTAAACCTTCTAACATATATATGCAACTACCAAAATCCCTCAAGAAACTCTTCTTTATACAGCACATTATCTTTTTGCTGCATTTGGAAATAACGAATTTTCAGCTTTTTCTATGGACGATATTTTTCAGTATTTTTACGCTGTGATTTTGAGACTTTCACAAAAGTTGCTCTTTATATTTAGCTAACACAATATGCTATAAAAATTTTGGTAGCTTTTACGCATGCGCAATGAAAATTTATTTGGTAAACCTGTTCATTATTCATACAATTATTATTATTATTTTAAATTCTGGTTGCAGGGTATTATGTATAATATTGTTTGTCATATTTTCAGAAAAAAAACTTTATTTTATATTAAGAACTCTGCAAATAATAAGCAAAAAACTTGAAAAAAATTGGGACTGTTTTTATAAAAACCTTAATTTCTCTACGAGTATACATGCTATCCGCATAAAAATGAACACACATAATTACAGTAAGTCACTTAATGATAATCAGCAGTTTGAATGATTTTGCTACATTAGTTTTGACAGGGTTATCCAAAAGATATTCATTCTTTTTCAATTTTTTGACGGTCCCCTATGGGACTTCGGCAAAAAAATTTCACCAAAATATATGACCTGCGCTATATTGTTTACACACCTGAAGTTTCAGAATAATTCCTCATGTATATTTCTAGATATTCAACAAAACGTCTAAAATCTCAAGTGTCAAGATTTTTTTGCGGTGACTGTACACAATATTGCGCGCACTACTATATTTGGATAGAACCCCTTATCTTTTTGCGTCTTTTTGGAAATAACGGATTTTCATCAGATTCTATCGACGATAATTTTCAACATTTTTAAGCTGCGATTCTGAGACTTTTACAAAAGTTGCTCCATACCTTTAGCTAACACAATATGCAATCAAAATTTGCATAACTTTTACGCATGCGCAATGAAAATGTATTTAGTAAACCTGTTCATTATTCATACAATTATTATTTTTTTAAAATTCTGGTTGCAGGGTATTATTTATAATATTGTTTGTCATACGTTCAGGAAAAAACTTTATTTTATATTAAGAACTCTGCAAATAATAAGCAAAAATCTTGAAAAAAATTGGGACTGTTTTTATAAAAACCTTAATTTCTCTAAGAGTATACATGCTATCTGCGTAAAAATGAACATACATAATTAAAATAAGTCACTTAATGATAATCTGCAGTTTGAATTCTTTTGCTATATTAGTTTTGACAGGGTTATCCAAAAGATATTCATTCTTTTTCAATTTTTTCACGGTTCCCTATAGGACTTCGGCAAACAAATTTCACGAAAATATACGACCTGTGCTATATTGTTTACACACCTGAAGTTTCAGAATAATTACTCATGTATATTTCTAGATATTCAACAAAACTTCTAAAATCTCAAGTGTCAAGATTTTTTTGGCGGTGACTGTATAATTTCGTCGTGTCATGTCGTTAGACAGACGGAAAAAGGCTGCTGACAGATACATCGCCCTTTCTGCAGTACACATAGAATCAGAATCAGAGTACATCGCGACGCTCACTTGCCAATCTCATATAGTATGGTTGTAACTAGTGCAATTTCACAGTGTGGTCAACATGAAGCAGTTGTACGAAAGCGACAGTACGAAAAGGAATGAAAAAAATTAGAAATTTTTTAAACATTGAAAAATGTTTAAAACTTTTAATTCTTGGTTAAGTAGTAAAGACGACCCGATTCCACTCAATTTGCACAAAAAAATTAGTTTTTGTTAACACACAATTAAGAACCTTTTAAAGAATACTACATACACATTTATGAAATATTTTATATTTTAAAACTATACTTTAAAATCAGGATATTTTCTCAACATAGAAAATACACGATAATAACATTAATGATTACTTAGAAGCCTAGATTTTTGAACATCCACATAAAAAATTATATAAAATTAATATAATTTTGATTTAAAGAAGAAAAAAGACGGTAAAAACATGATTATCCCTGACGATGTATTGTAAAAAATATATTTGTGAAAATATTTCACTGTCATTTATTAGAGCTTCTTTCAAATCCAAAGGAGTTAGTTACTGACACATTTCTAAATTCATCTTCTTCGGAAATGCATAAGTTTTGCTGTTTTTTCTTATTTCAGAAGCTATGTAATCAAATGGTGTCTTCCATTTTTTGATAAAGACATTATATCTTTTAGAAATATTGTCAAAGTTAGCATTTTAAATTGAATTTTCGGAAGCGATATCATTGAAAAGGGGAAAACCTACAGTCACGTGACGAAAATCTCTTACCATTTGACAGTTTCACGCATGTCAATTTTATGCATTTACAGTTAAAAATTAGTCAGAAAGTTTCGCGTTATTGAGAAGTGGATTGAAAACCACCCTAAGTTATACTTCCAAAGATTCCATTAACAGAAGTTTATTATCGCTGTTAATATTTTTAAAAAATATAGTAACTGCCCTACACATTCTGAGAACATTTAAGTCCAGTTCTGGCCCGACTCTACTACGTAGAAAAAAAGTGCACACCTGATCACGGCCTTAGGTATGAATCTACTGAAAAAATTAAACCCTGTCTCTGATACCACATAACTGCCCCATGCCCGCATTTTTTGTTTGGATGGTGTCAAACTAGCATCGGCTTGTGGCGCACATTTATACTCATTCTCGCAAAAGTCATTCACTGCAGGTTCCCTAATTTTTTTTATCGGCCCCGCACTCCCGCTAAATTTCTTTACTTGACCGGGCTGGATACGGGTCTCGGGCCAAACTCGGACCCATGCAAACTTTTACAACAAATAATAGGTTCAATGTTCTGTAGTATTATTTTTTAAAACCCATATGATAGCATAATATTCAGAATGATGGTAGGTAGTACTCCAGATATAGCTGTTACGAGTTGGCAATTTGCGTTAGCTATGGCCCCACCAGTGGCAGAAAGGTTCTGACCTCCAAACTGGTAGACGATAGGTGCCGGGTTCGAATGCAATCACAACCGTCGGTCTAACCGTTCGGAGTTTTCCGTGGTTTTCTTCGAACCTTGCATTTCCTTGCGTAAATACAAGTTAAGTTCCCTTAGAAAGAGCCCTACGGAGAGCACCCCTCCCCTTAAGGTCTATATCCCACGTGTAGATAACTGATCAGCATAAAACACAAACAAATAAACAAAACGTCAGCTACGTCCTTCAAGGAAAGGTACGTGAAAGATTTTTGGGGAAACAAGCTCGCTAGTAAGCAGAAGATTCGCAGTTCGAACCGTGATGCTGGAATATGAAGGTTTCATACTAACTAGAGAACTGCAAGAAGTGTATGTCAAATATTTTAACGAAAGTGGTATCGTTGGAACGTTCTTATTATGAGAAGTAAAAAACTCAATGGAACTACTCGTCGAAAACGAGTTGTTTTCAAGATATCTGACAATTTATGTAACGTAGCTAGTGCATACTTACTGGGGAATCGCAAAAAAATTAGGTTTTGACGAAAGTGGTATTGTTGGAAAGATCTTATCAAGGGAGTAAAAAATTAACTACCCTTCGGAAATGAGCCGTTTTCGAGGTATCCGATAATTTAAGCCACGTAGCTAGTACATACTGGGCTAGTGCACACCTAACAGAGGACCGCAAAAAATTGTTGTCTCGATTTTGACTAAAATGATGTCGTTGAAAAGATATCATTTTGAGAAGTAAAAAAACTCAATGGAGCTACCCTTCGGAAATGAGTCGTTTTCGAGATATCCGACAATTTATGTAACTTAATGGAGTTTCCCAGTATACTGGGAAACTGCATTAATGCTAATGCACACTTTTCAGTGTGCATTAGCTACGTGATCAAATTGTCGGATATCTTGAAAACGTTTCATTTCCGACGGGTGATTCCATTGAGTTTTTTAATCCTCCCGATAATATATTTTCAGCGATACCACTTTCGTTAAAATTTTTTGCGGTTTCCCAGTAAGTGTTTACTAGCTACGTGACAAAAATTGTCGGATATTTCGAAAACGGCTCATTTCTGACGGGTAGTTCTATTGAGTTTTTTACTCCTCACAATGCGATCTTTCCAACGATACCACTTACATCAAAATCGGTGGCTTACACTTCTTGCAGTTCCCTAGTAAGATAGACATTTAAAAAAATTCGTACTTTTTGCCGATTTAAGTGTTTATATTATTTTTTATCACTAATATTCATATATATGTTACAGGCCAAACCCGATTTTAGGCCAAACTAGATTGGCCTAGGCCAAACCGGTCTATCCTAACGCCCATCGGATAAACTAGTTTTTCCTAGTCCAAACCGGTCTATCCTAATGCCCATCGGATAAACTAGTTTTTTCTAGGCCAAACCGGTCTATCCTAACGCCCATCGGACAAACTAGTTTTTCCTAGGCCAAACTAGTCTATCCTAAAGCTCATAGGACAAACTAGATTTTCCTAGGCCAAACTAGTTTGGCCTAACTCTTATAGGATATACTAGTTTAGACTGCTGTTTATTGGTCTGAACTAGTTTATCCTAGGCCAATTCAATTTGGCGTGATTTTATTGAATTCAATGACCGCCTCAACGCCAACATTCTTGTTTGTCCTAGGCTGATCTAGTTTATCCTAGGCCAATGTAGGTTTAAGTGTTTTTAGTTTACGGGCGTCAAAGCCAGAGAAACAATGGGATCACAGGTTCTGTATGTGTGTATGTACACATGTATGTACGCATGTATGTACGTATGTACGTACGTATGCGCGTAACGAGATAACTCTTGATACTAATAATGTAATTTGACGTGTTTTTATCTAATCAGGTTACCAAAGTCTGAGAACTAATACGCCCGTATGTTCTGTATCTATGTGGGTACGTACGTAACGCAATATTCTTGATAGAGATACTCGATTTGCATCAAACTTTCAATGTAGGTTTATTCTTATGAGGAGCTTTTCTGATTAATTTTGGGAGTTCATTAGATAAGAATAAGGGGGGGGGGGAGAACGAGAGGCTGATTCGTCCCTTTTCTTAATTCAAATAAATGGGTTTCCGTACATTATTAGCATATATATATATATTTAAATTTTAAATATAGGAGCATTCTCTTGAGGCGCCTCCATGATTAGTTGTGGGTGTTCATTGTTTAAGTATAAAGGGAAGGGGAATAGGGGTAACGCCCTATAATTTATGTAAATGCTTTTTTCACGCAGAATTTATTGATTTGCTTCAAATTTTAGAATTAAATTCATTCTGGTAAAGCTCTTCCCTAATTAGTTTTTGGGGTTAATTGAATAAGAACAACAGGAAGAACGGGGGGGGGGGGTGCCACCTAATTTTGGCAAATGGGTTTTCATGCAGAATTAACCGATTTGCAACAAATCTTGGATTTGTTCATTCTGATGAAGATCTTCACTGATTAATTTTGGTGGTTCTTCGGTTAAAGATAAGGGGGAAACTTACAATTTATTTCCTTCTTTAAATTAAATAAATTGGTTATAATACAGAATTATCCTATTTGCTTAAAATTTTGGATATGAATTCATTTGATCAGGCACTTCTTTAATTAATTTGGGGTTTTTTCTTTTGGTTAAGTATAATGGGGTAGTGGACGTTATATCTCATTCCTTAAATTAGATAAATGGAATTTTATGCAGATTTATCCGATTTGCCGTAAATTTGGAATATAGATTTTCTTTATAAGGTGAATCCCTGAATTGTTTTGTGAGTTTAATGATTTAGAATAAAGGGAGGAATGGGAGATTACTCTCCTTAAACCAGATGGACGTTTTTTGAGCAGAATTATCTGATTTGTTTCAAATTTTGGATAATTGTTTAATTTTATAAAGCGTATCTGTGATTAGTTTTGGGGTTCGATGGTTAAGTATAATTGAGGGAAATGGGAAAAAGTAATCCATCTTACTTTATTTTTCGAGGGTGTTATTCTTTAAAAAATAAGGCTGTAATACACAATTAGTGTAAACAGCCTGTGAATGCAAAGCTATCGGTTTAATTTGGCAATATTCTTTTTAATATTGATACCGACTACTGCTCCATGGCTAACCTTGTGCAAAGTGGTTTTGTCAGCATCCTTATATAATGTATTTTATTCGAAGGGTTGTAAAATGCTGACAGAGTTTTACACGGGCCGGAATTTCGAGGCCCGGGCCCCGCCCTTCTCGAAGGAAAGTTATTTTTCCGTGAACCGGTGTAAAAATTAAAAGTTCAGTCCGAGTCCTGCCTGTACAAAAATCAGTGAAAAGAGACTCGGTCCGGCTCAATCTGGCTCTACTCAATTTCTGCAAAAAATTCGGATTTTACTTAATATACAATTAGGATTCCTTTAAAATATTCTGCATACATATTTATTGGATAAATTTACAATGTATTTTTAAATTACGATGTGTTCATATAATGGTAAATGCACAATGTATTATTGATTATTTAGATTCTTAAACCTTTCAATATTCAAATAGAGATTCATTAAACAATTAATGTAGTTGAGAACAAAAGAAAAAAAAAAGAAGAATTATGAACATCATAACTATTGAAACTGTTATGATGTTGTTTATAACTGTTCAGTAAAAAGTAGATTTGTGAATATGTTTCTCTGTCATTCCTTAAGGCTTTCCTCAAATCCAAAAGAGTTACTTCCTAACACATTTAAGAGCTAATTCATTTTCGGAAATGCATAAAATTAACAGGCATTCTCACTCAGAAAATATGTAATCAAATGGAGTTAACCATTTTTTCATAAAAGCGATGCACCTTTGAGAAAATACTGTTAAAGCTATATTTTGAATCGAATTTCCGCTTACGACTTTGCGGAAAAGAAAAACTTGACGCAGTGACAAGAATAGCTTATATGTCGACAGGTAATTAATTTCTCAAAAATGGAAAACACTGTTCGAGTCCAAATTATGTTCAGCTCCGATCTGGTTCGAATATGCAATAATAATAATAATAATAATAACAATAACAATAATAAATGCAAATATGATCTCAGTTTGCACGAGTCTGCAGAGAAAAAATAAAATAAGCAAACACCATAATCCAATGCATCAAGTCTTTACTGTGGGCATGTTAAATTTCTGTATTGATGTTATAAGCAATGATTCTTTACACACATTTATACTTTCTTTTGAAAGACATGCTTTTTACCGGCCAAACCGGATTTCGAGCCAAATTAAATCAGCCTAGGCCAAACTATTTTCTCCTAACACCAATTGGATAAACTAGTTTTTCCAAGCCAAATTGTTTATCTAAATGTCCTTAGTATAAACTAGTTTTTCCTAGTTAAGAGGGTAATCCTTCATTTTTCCCCTTCAAACTTAACCATTAAACCCCCCAAAATAATTCAGGGAATTGCCTTATCAGAAAGAACTTATATCCAAACTTTGAAGCAAATTCGTCAATTCTGCGTCAAAAACCATTTATCTAAATAATGTTGTGTTACCTACATTGCCCTTTCTTTTAGACTTAAACAATAAACATCCACAACTAATCTCCTTGTCACAATGATCCTATATCTAAAATTTTAAATGAAAAATGATAATTCTGCATGATAAATCCATTTCTCTAAATTAAAGGTGGGGGATTAGCCTCCTGTTCACCCCCTTTATTCTTATCCAATGAATTCCCAAAATTAATCCAAAAAGTACCTTATCAGAATGAACCTAAATCCAAAATTTGAAGCAAATCGGATATTTCTATCAAGAGTTATCATGTTACGTACATACGTACGCATATACGTACATACATGCGTACGTACATGCATAAATGCATATACAGAACCTGTGAGCCCATTATTTCTCTGGCTTTCGCGCACGTGAGCTAAAAACACATAAAACTACATAGGCCTAGGATATACTAGATCAGCCTAGGACAAACAATAATATTGGCGTTGTGGCGGTCATTGAATTCAATAAAACCACGCCAAATTGAGTAGGCCTAGGATAAACTAGATCTGCCTAAGGATTAACTAGTTCAGACCAATAGACAGCAGTCTAAACTAGTATATCCTATAAGAGTTAGGCCAAACTAGATTGGCCTAGGAAAATCTAATTTGTCCTATGGGCCTTAGGATAGACTAGTTTGGCCTAGGAAAAACTAGTCTATCCGATGGGCGTTAGGATAGACCGGTTTGGCCTAGGAAAAACTAGTTTATCCGATGGGCGTTAGGATAGACCGGTTTGGCCTAGGAAAAACTAGTTTATCCGATGGGCGTTAGGATAGACCGGTTTGGCCTAGGCCAATCTAGTTTGGCCTAAAATCGGGTTTAGCCTGTAACATATATATATATATATATATATATATATTTAATTACAATTTTCTTTCTATTTTAAAAATGAGCGGTTTACTAATTATTCAGCATTTTAAATTTCGTTTAAACATTTTTTTTTTTTCGGTAACTTAACTATAACTTCCTTTTACTTTAAATTTATTGATGCTACCATGCATGTAAGAATTTAATAATTATAAATCAACAATTTGGATTTGTTAATTAAAGGATAAGTTGTTTGAAAGATATATTAAACTCTGAGTGATCTGCTATCACACGTAACCATTTTCTTTATTACTGTAAAAAAAAAAGTAACTTTTAATATTTCCTTAGGTATCACAGTAGGATTTAGATTATTATGATTTCGACACAGTCATTTGATTGCCGAAAACTATAAATATACCTCACGCTCATTTTTAAGTAATAACCACTTAAAATGAATAATTCTTATTTTTTTTTTAGCATGAAATTAGTTTAGGTATGGTGTACAAAAATAATACAAATATGTATTGTGAAAGTAAGTTAACAACATTAAAAAAAGCTTAAAATTTACTCAACTATTTTCCAAGTGACAAAATAACCTAAATGTGGTTTTTTGCCATCCAAGCCTAAATTAAAAAATAAAATATAATATTCTGTTTTCGCTAAATTTCCCGTTAGGGGCCCCTTTTCAATCTCCAGCCGAGGGCCCCCAAAGGAGCCAGTCCGGGCCTGTATAGCTGTATGATTTATGCAAGATTTCACGCAAATAATACCGTATAAAAACCCTTATTACCGCATAGGCAAATAGGAACTTTGCCCATAGGTCCCGGATTTTAAAGGGGATGAGCGATACGTATACGTGCCGCAAAAAGGCTTAAGAGTCCTTGTTTATTACCATCAGTAAAATTTTACTGCAAAATTTGTCTTATTTAATGGGAGCATTTCCTTGATTTAATAAGGCACAAAATTCTGTTTTAAAAAAACCGATGACAAAACATTAAAAATTTCGTAGAAGGCTCCCGTCGCGAAGGGGTTAAGGGGGCCCTATATACATACATTAAATTATAAAATATTTTCTTTCTTTTTACAATTACAACTCTTTCATATGTTGTTGAAATTATTAAATTCATCTTAAAGTAATATAGCAAACTGCTAAAGTCATATATATAAAAAAAAAATTCTGTACTAAAAAAGTAAAAAGAGGTTTACTTTTATTAATTAAGGTATTTCAATTAGAATGGATGGAGCTAAGAATTTTCTTCCATTTATATACAGGGTACACATATGAGTGAACATCAATTCTGTTTAAATAACGTTGTAATAATTCGAAAGAAACTCACCAAGTCTAATTTATCTTTGCCTTAGGCCCCCAATTAGTCATAATCGGGGCCTGCCTTATAAACAATGGTAAGACGAACAATTTCTTTCAAATTGTTGTTACCCACTGATCAGTGTTGAATTCAGGGGGTGGGCCAGGGGGGGGGACATTCCCTCCCGGAAAATTTGAGGTTTGTGTTTTCAATGGTAAAAAAGTGTAATTTCTCCCCAAAAAAACTCTATTGTGTCCCTCCCGGAGCCACAGAAGTCCCTTTCGGAGAAAAGTGTCTGAATTTACACTATCACTGATATTCCATACATTCTTCGAGCCTCGGCGCTGGCAAGGCAGGACAAAATTCATAAAAGGGAAATATTTTGAATTTTGAAACGCATACAGTAGACTCTCGATTAATCGGTATCGGATAATCCGGGGTTGCGGATTAACCGGGGCAGTAAAAATCTCACAGTTTTGGATGCAAATTATTATGATCAGTGTCCGACAAACCTCAGGCGACTAAAAAATTCTTTTTGGTGACTAACTTTCTTACCTAATACTTATTCATCGTTGTCATCGGTAAAAAACTGGGAAATCTGAAGTATATATATAAATCTTTTTATTGGTTGAATTCCTCAACTTTTTTTGTTTTATTTGTTTTCTGATTGGTCCGTGTTTAATGTCCAAAAATGGAATACTTCTGTTGCCACGATGACAAAAAAGTAACAAAACATTAAAAAAAATAATAACGATTTGAAAACAAATAGTGATAAAGATTTCAAACAAATTTTATTTAAAAGTGCATTTTTTTTTCTCTACGTAACGATCTAAAAATTTAAAATGTGCGATGTTTAGAAGTTTAAAAATTTGCAGTTTCGAAATTTCATTTTAAATTATTATTATTATTATTATTATTATTATTATTATTATTATTATTATTATTATTATTATTATTATTTTGCTTTAACCAAAAAAATTTCAAGTGCAGATTTCAGCAAAATGAACATTACCAAAAATAAACTACGTTCAAATATAAAAGAGGGTAGTATGAACAATTTATTCTTGATACATTTAAATGGATCCTCTTTAACCCTTTAACGATCAAAGCATTTTCATTGCTAAGATGTTGAAATAAATGATTGACACCGGTAAAAGTGAACAAATATATTCGTAAATAAGAAAAAGTGATTTTTCACCTACCTAATAAAATGGATTGTTTTAGATTGAAATTCTGGTGTCATTGTTGCATATCGGAATTAAAATTTTGTGGTTTCGTAGAGAAACCAATGAACGTTAAAGGGTTAAAGGATTTAAACCGTGAAAGATCAATTGACAAATGGTATTTCAAATCAAAATCTCATAGACATTGCTAATTTATTATGTCTATAATTTCGTGTTGGAAACCAAGAATATTGCTTTGTCTGCTGTTTTAAATTTCATAGTTTGCTTCTATTCAATTTTTACAGTGTAAAAGTGGTATTATCCTGAAATCTTTATTTAGTTTCATTTTCTTTAATACTAGTTAACTTGTTCACTGCAAAATGTCACATAGAACTCAGAAATAGCCGAATACGATTATGAGTAGCTATTAGCCAGTATTTCATTTTGCAGTGAAAGCGTCAAGAGGCTACTTCAGTCAAAATGAAAAGACCAGCTCGCTACTGCTAATCCTATGGAAGAAATTTATAAAGATATAGGTTGCATTTCAATATTTTTAAATGACTTTTTTACCATTGGATAGCTGAGATTGATTTGAATGCAGGCCGATTTTAACTTTTTCGATTTTGGTTGCAGATATATTTTTTTATGAGGGTGCTTTCGCTTTCCAAAGCAGTTCCGAAAATTTAAGAATCCTCATAAAAAATATTTGCAAACAAAATCGAAAAGTAAAAAACGACCTTTATTCTGATCAATCTCAGCTATCCAATGCAAAAAATCATTTAAAAATATTAAAATGCAATCGAGATATCTTTATAAATTTCTTCCATAGGATTAGCATTAGCGAACGGGTCTTTTCATTTGACTGATGTAGCCCCGTCCCTTAAGGTCAGAGAGATGATTCTTCAAGCTGGCTCCTAAGAATTTTCAACTTTTGTCAGTCCCTGATCATGATACTGCCGCAAGGAAATGAGTAAAAAGCACCACGGTTAAGAAATCAGGGTGAACAATTTTATCGAATGAAGAAAAAGCAATTCTTACAGAAGACGACCGACGATAAAACTGATTTGCAGAGAAAAATTACAGAAGATATGAGGAAGTTAAACAGTTCTCAAAATGTGGACGAAGAACCATTGCAACAATCGATTAACGAATTATGCGACAACGTTATAATTGAAGTCTTCACTTACTTGAAAACTTCCGCTCTGTAATGTTAAACCAATGGGCAGATTAATTTCGAATTACTCGTTTAAATTTGAATATTTTAAAATATTTTTTGGCATAGGATGGCTGAGCTCGATCTTTAGTATGATGATTTATTACTTTTTCGATTCTGGTGACAAATTGTTTTAAACAGGTACTTTCACTTTCGGTGTGGTGTGGTGTGGTGTATTTTGTCGGCCGATTATCTACGCTATGGGATATAGGCCCGATGGGGTGGGTTGCCCTCCGTGGGGGTCTTTCTAAGGGAACCTAACCCGTATTTACGCAAGATTCGAAGAAAACCACGGAAAACTTCGAACGGTTAGGCCGACGGTCGCGATTGGGTTCGAACCCAGCACCTACCGTCTACCAGTTTGAGGTCAGAACCTCTCGGCCACTGGTGGGGCCACTTTCACTTTCGGAAGAGGTTTTGAAATTGAAAGTAACTGTTTAACCCGGGAGAACTCGCTATGAGAATTTCTCTCACGGTTCCCAATTCTTTTCTTTTATTTTACAGTCACTTAATATCAATTTTTTTTGTTTGGCTTAGTACTTTTATTCAAAAAAGAGATAAAGTAATCGAAATAACATTTTGAAATTTTATTAAAATGAAAAATATCCTTAAAAATAGTCTTAAAAAAGGTACGATGGAGAAAGAAAATCTCATGCGCAAGTTCTCGCAAATTAAAAAAAAAAAAAAAAAAAAAAAAAAAAAATCTGTAACCAAAATCGAAAAGGTAAAAAACCATCATACTAAAGATCGAGCTCAGCCATCCTATGCGAATAAATAAATAAATAAATAAATAATAAAATGGTTTAACATTATTTACATTTACACGTGTAATTCGTAATTAACATGTACACTGGTTTAACATTACGGAGAGGGAGTTTTCAAGTGACTGAAGACTCCAATTAAATGACAATGATATAACGACACGTGTCCAGGACTGTAGCTTGAAATGAGTAATAGTGGGGGAGGGGACTCACTTTCCCTGACGCAGAAAGATAAATTAGTACATATTCACACTGTAGGCAATATGTTTCTCATTAAACTGTTCTAATAACTTTATTTTATACTAAGTAAAGAATAGGATGATGAAAAATTTGACTGTATAACTGGTGCCAAATTAAACATCATGTTAGCTTCATATATGTGCAAATAGAACGAGCGAGGATTAAAACAGTTATTTTAGTTACAATTTAGTATTTCTGCAAAACTAAATTTGATTTTTGAACAGAATTCCATTCGGATTTCCACAGAAATTCGTATATAGTATTTAATATTTTCCAGGGGAGGTTCAAAATGTTGTAGGGGGGGGGGATGCGTCGCCCCTGGCACCCTCTTAGCTAAGGCCGTGCACGTGTCGCTTGTAGTTCAAAAGAAACAAGGAATTTCGAAAAATCCACCTGAATTACTTATAATAATGCAATCCATCGTCCGTTAAACAGGGAAACATAATAAAGTATGCAAATAATAAATGTATAACCCAAAACCACATCTCTACATCACTCCAAACAAAAAAAAAAAAAAAAAAAAAAAAAAAAAAAAAAATTGATTTTTAGACATTGATAACGATATCATTAAGAAGGGGGGGGGGTGCGTTTCAGAAATGATAACGTAAGCTATTGAAAGGGGGGAGGGAATAGGGAATTACCAAAAAGTTGATAAAGTTACGTATAGCCCATGTTGTATTAGTTTCAAAAATCTTTACATCGCAGCATTAGAAACGGGACCTGATGTCGTAAATAAATATAATTTAAATAGATTCGAAAAATTGTGATTTAAAAAAACACATATATGTTTAAAAAAAACGTTGCTGCTTGTATTAGATTTAACATTAATCAACAAAAACATTAGACTCAAAATAACTTTTCTAGTTAATAGCCAACAAGTTTGGATAAAATTGAGTTATCTAATTCGATGCACAGGAATTCAGCTGTTACTATACACATAGTAGTTCGGAATATACATTTTCTTCCAGTTCACAGTAAATATGTAATGTATTAATTGTGATTTTCCCATTCATGAGTTAAATTTATCATTCAACATAGAAATGGAACTCTAATATATGTTGAAAATAATGAACAAATAAATTTTAGTTCAATACTGATTAAGCCTTTGTAACTCAACAACTCCTATTTGTAAATTATTTATTCAGATGTTAGAAAACGTCATTTCAACCATGTAAAAAAAGTTCAAAAAATCTTTAACATAAAAAGAAAAAAAATATTGGGTAAGAAAAGCTTTTTTCATATCTGCAATAAACGGAAAAAAAATATTCTCATACATATTGTCATTTTCCTAATAGAAAACTAAATTAAATTATCCGAATCGAACTTTTAAAAAATATCTTTTTGATATGTCCACTTTTTTAATTTTACAAAATTAACGAAGATCATTTTAGCAAAGATGGTATGAAAATGCTCTAAAGATAAATAAAAATTTAGTATGAAATATTTACTCACTATTGTCAATACACACAAATTGTACATAATACGAAAACAGTACTACACAAATTGTCAGTGTCGCTGGCTGCTGAGAATTCTGTGAACAAAATATATTAATTGCTGTGTTGGAAGACAGCAGCAATAAATGAAATCGTCTTTTGAAGCCCCTGTATGAATAACATTGACTTTTGGGCAGTGTTGAATTCAGGGGGTGGCCCGGAGGGGACATTCCCCCCGGAGCAATAAAATGTCCCCCTCCCAGGAAAATTTAAAAATTTGCATTTTCAATGCTCAAAAGTACAATCCAACCCCGGAACTCTATAATGTCCACCCAGGAGCCACTAAAGTCCCTCCCGGAGAATAGTACCTGAATTCAACACTGCTTTTGAGTATGCTGCAGATATGCAAGCCAATGACAAAAAGATTTATAGATAATTTGGATAATAAAAGAACATTATAAATTTACTTATTTGAAAAAGTTACTTACCAAAGTCATTTTAATAAAAATATCAAAGCGATTTTCAGATGTTCTGTCTTTTTCAGAATGCTTTTTCTTACTGGATGCCTGTTTCTTGCGGTCAATCGAATGAACTTTGATCAGGCGCGTACATGAGTTCTAGACAGACTATAAAAAAGATGTTCGGTAACATCCGGTCGTTGGAACGGAATTGCTGAATAAGATCTAATTGTGGTTGAATTAGCTTGTTTCAGACTGAGGTACAAGATTTTAATTGAGAATAAACTAGTGGAGAAAAAAAAATCATGAATTTGAGCATGATGAAAATGCGGGACATTTTACGTCACCCGGGCAGGTCTCGGCACAGGACCGTTGCTAAGGGGGCGCTATGGGCGGCTCATCCCTAATCCCTAAAATATTTTGAGCTCACCCCCCCCCCCCCTTGGAAAAGATTCCAAGGTCACTAAATGAATATCTGCTCCGAAAATTCAAATGAAATTCTGTTCTAAAATTTAATTTAATTTTGTGACCCTTTTTACAGTTTTGCAGAATTACTAAATTGTACCTAAAATAAGTGTTTCAAGACTCCATCATCCTATTTTTACATATGAAACTAACATGATGTTTAATTTTGCACCATTTATACACTCAAAATCTTCATCATCATATACTTTTCTAAGCATAAAATTAAGTTATTACTACAGTTTAATAAGAAACACAGTACCTACAATGTGAATATGCACTAATTTATGTTTCTGCGTCAGAGACAGAAAAAAATATGACCCCCCCCCCCTTATTGTTTACTTCTAGCTACGGCCCTGTCTCAGCACCTCTGAAAATTATGAAATCTAGCAACACTAGTCCGCCTGTGTCAGTCTATACGCATTTAACAATTAAAAAAAATTACCCAACCGTATAGTTTGAAATTTAGCCCTTATAAAAGTGATATTTATTATTATTATTATTATTACTAATTTAAATATAGAATTTATTTGTAAATTTTTAAAATTTTAATTTTTGAAAATATCTTTTCCCAAATAGTCATTGTAATTTGTTAAATTACAATAACAAAATGTAGAAAATACCTAACATTATAAAGGTTTGGGAAAGAAAATGATCATTACCGGGGGGGAGGGGGTCGAGGAATGATAATATATCCTATCGAAAAGGAGGGATGGTGGTCCAAAATTTAAAAAAATTGATAACATTACATTTGCATAGCCTCTAAAAAAATTGTGCTCTATTTTCGCAAAATAGTGAGAAATAAGAAATTTTTTTTTTTAATTTATTAAACTTTAAAAGCCAGAGAGGGACAATTGTCCTCTCTCGACTGCCCTTACCGGTCCCCATTTTTCACTCTTTATTCTTGATCGCAATCAAGTTGCGAAAGAGCTCGGAGAGTAGAGTATTGCAATCGAACTAATAAACCCAGTCCCCCCGCAGCACTGTAATGACGGTGTATCATTGAGAGAGAGAGTAAAGAAAACATCCAACAAAACTCTCAAATCGATCGAATCGTCTGCGCTGTCTATGGAATAAAGCGTCATAAAATATTTTAGAACGAGGACGAAAAGAGGGGGAGGAAAATAGGATTTCTCGCGCTCTTTGGGTTCTCAGGAGTCGGAATTAAGAGTAGTCACCCTGCGAAAGAAAGTTCTGCATCAGCAAGTCAACACATTCAAGTGTGATGCAGTGTTCAATTAAAGCAATATAAGTGTTACAGTTCCAGAAAAAATAAAAAAATAAAAAGATTACTGCTGTAAAAATTGGGTAGCATTTTTGTAAAAATAATTAAGAAAAATTAATTAAACTCCACCCCCCCCCCCCATTCAAAAAAATTGCAATTTAGCAATGGAAAATCATATTTTCAAAGACTATAATCTTAGACTTATAAATGATTTCCATATTTAAAAAAAATAATAATAACATCATTTTTATGATGATCACAACGTAGCTTATGTAATAACAGAGTCCTATTAATATGCTTGCACATTTACAGTCACAGTCATAAACAAATATTAAATGAAATTTCCGTTTAACAATTTTCGGTAATGTAATTTTTAAATTTCTAAACATTGCACATTTTTTAATTTTTACACCATCTTATACAGAAAAAAAATTTACTTTTAAATGCAGCTTGTTTGAAACTTGTATCTGAATTTGGCATTGAATTATTAATTTTTTTATAGTTTTTTTTCTTTTGTCACTGTGGCAACAGAAATATTTCATTTCTAAATATTATGGGTGGACCAATCAGAAAAAGAATAAAATAAAAAACAGTATTCCACTTTTGGACATTAAACATGACCAATCAGAAAACAAATTAAATGAAATAAAATGAAATAAGTTGCGGAATTCAACCAATGAAAACATTAAGATATACTTCAAATCTCCCAACTCTCTACTGAGGACAAAACTACTTTCCAAATAGTAAAAAAAAAAAAAAAAAAAAAAAAAAAATCCTTGCCTCGGCTTACAAGCGAAGGTAAATTTCGAAGTTAGGTACAAATTTCATTAACAAAAACTAAATCAAGATTAGAGAAAAACCTAGTTTCATCACTAACAGTGAGCTCTAGGGATCTTGTGAAAATTCTAATGTACGCACATACACACACGCATATACAGTGTCTCACAAAAGTGATGGGACACTTGTGCTTTATAAAAAGAAACTGCAATAAAGTAAATAAACAAACATGTGCAAAAAATTTTTTGGTGTGTTTCATATTTAAAGTTAATAACAATTATTACATAACATACATTTTGTCAAAATATTAAAATATTAATTTAGTAAAAATACAATTGTTCAGAACGGAGCAAAAAATGGCTCACATAAGTGATGGGACATTTACTTTTCCATCAAATATTTATCCAAAAATTTTACTTTTTAAAAGGTTTTAATATTTTGTTGGATTTTCTTTTACTTTTAAAACATGATTTAATCTTTTTGGGATGGATTCGACTAATTTTTTTTTTTGTGATTTCTGGAGTGATTTTACCCCATTCTTCTTAAAGCACCGATTTTAGTTGTTGTTTTGAAGAAATGGTGTGTTTGCGGATTCTTGATTCCAATTCTTGCCAAATATTCTCTATGGGATTTAAGTCTGGAGATTGTGGTGGTGTTTTTATTATTTCAGGACAGTTATATAGCAGCCAGAGTCTAACGCTCAGAGCAGTGTGCTTGGGGGTCATTGTCCTGGTAGAATTTAAAATCGTTATGAAGGTTCAATTTTCGTGCTGAAGATTTCAAATTTTGCTTTAAAATATCAATATACTTGTACTGATCCATTATACTGTCAATAAAAACAAGATTACCAACTCCAGCGGACGACATACACCAACACCCCGATACCATAACTCCTCCTCCACCATGTTTTACTGTTGGTACCAAGTTCTGTTTGCGAAATTCTTCCCTGGGTTTTCTCCACACCAAGTTTCTACCGTCAGAACCAAATATATTAAATTTACTCTCATTAGCAAATATAACTTTATTCCAGTAATCAGAATTCTTATTTATGTTGGATTTTGCGAAAGCTAGTCTGAGTTTTCTATTCTTTTCACTTACGAAGAATTTTTTCCTGGCTACTCTACCGTGATATCCAGCAGATCGAATTACCCTTCTAATAGTCTCAGGATTAACAATTATTCCATATAATGCTTGTAAATCAGCAGCAACTTTTAAAGCACTATTTCTTGGATTTTTTTTTAATATTTCGAACGATAATTCGCTTTATTCCATTGGATAGCTTTGATGGTCGGCCAGGTCTTCTTTTATCCTGAATCATATGATTCTTTTTATATCGTTTAATGATAGTGAAAACTGTTGAACGACTCAAGTTAACTGTTTCAGTAGTTTTTCTAATAGATTTTCCACGTTCAATATGCATATTAATAGCTAATTTTCGAATTTCAGGCGAAGTTTCTTTTCGTTTAGCATTCATGGGTACACAGAGCTAAAAAACACAAAAATTCCAAAACAAACTGGAGAGAAATACTGCAGACAATTTTATAAATTATTGCCAATTGCTTTTAAGTAAAAATAAAACCCCCAAAAATATTTTTATTGCTTATTTCAGACGATTTTTGTTGCATATATAATGGTGTCCCATCACTTATGTGAGCTATTTTTTGCTCCGTTCTAAACATTTGTATTTTTATTAAATTAATATTTTAATATTTTGACAAAATGTATGTTATGTAATAATCTTTACTAAATTTAAGTATGAAACACACACAAAAAAAATGTGTACATGTTTCTTTAATTTATTTGATTAGTTTCCTTTTGTAAAGCACAAGTGCCCCATCACTTATGTGAGACACTGTACATATGAAATAGATCTGAAAATGGCGAAGACAAAATCAGAGAACTTCAAAATGTTTAAATATTCCAGTATTAATTTAGTCTGATTTTTATAATGTTTCATATGTTTTTACAAACTCACATGACTTCAAATATTCATCTGCTTTTCATCCATCATATTTTTAATGTGGCATAATAGTTGTTTTTTTAAGAAAATCCGTCAAGATATTTATTTTATTTTTTTCCGTTTTCTTGTAGAAATCTGCTAATAGAAAAGTTATGACGTAATATTCAATTTTTCTTACATTCATCAAAGTATTTTTTTTTTCATTTTTGACGAGCAAATCTTGCAATAGTAAACTAATTGTCGTTGTAAGAATTTTATTATGTTTTTTTTTTTATTGTTGGCAACTGGTATAATGAAAAATTTATATTTTTTTCCTGTCATTGTTCTGTAAGAGCTGATTTTGTCAAAGCCATGTTAAGGTGGTATTCAAATTTTTGAACCTTCCCCATTTCCATCCCCTTGGGCCAATTTTGTTCATTTGCTATCCCCGCCGAGATATTAACTCTCTGAATGTATTTGTCGAGTTTGGAGACTATTCGTGCATAATTGTGACTTATATCATGCTGACAAAGTTCAGTACACACAGACATATATATTTTTTAGATGAGCATGGTTTTGGGTTTTCTGAGATTATATAATGAAAAGTTATGAAGAAGTTTTTCAAATGTCGTATCATGGTAACAGCTGCAATGGGTAGTATTATTTCTTATGAAATTATCTATTACCGAACCCCTTGTATATACATGGGTTTTTGATTTTTTAGAGAAGTTGCAGTTTTAGAGAATTTACAGTTTTCCATAGGGGGTCGACTTATGCACGAGTATATACGGTAAAGAAATAAAACTTTAACTCAAAAGAACATTTTAAATTCCTTTATTTTTATGAAAAAGTAGTATACACATATAAAAAATATATAGGAGAAAAACAATTTAATAAATTTAGTAAAAAAAAAAAAAATCTTTAAGAGCCTTCATTAAAAGTCTCAAAAAATCTAGAAAAAAAGATATTTTTTTAATTTCGCCAAATTAGCCACCTTTTACTAATTTGGCTTCATATATGGCAACTTTTGTAGCCAAATTTAACAACACTTATCGAGTTAACCAAAATTTGGCTGAATTGTGGTAACTCTACCATTAGTATTAGATTGATTTTCACCAAATAGTCATTGTTGAAGCTTATATTGATTTCTCCGCTGGGAAACACGGATGTACCCAGTTTTTTCCTATAGGAACAGAATTTTAAAATCTAATGCTCAATTCATATACACTATATGGCCAAAAGTGACCGGCCACTTGCGATTTTGGAAATTTTTTTAAACATCTAGAAAAATACATGAGGAATTATCCTGAAACTCTAAATGTGTAAACAGGTCATACATTTCCATGAAGATTTTTTCCCAAAATTCCATAGGGAACTGTCAACAAATTGAAAAAGAACGAATATCTTTTGGATAACCCTGTCAAAACCAATGCAGAAAAAGCATTCAAATTATAGATTATGATTAAGTGGTTTAATGTAATAAAATGTGTTCATTTTTATGTTTATAGCATGTGTACTCGTAAAAAAATTAAGGTTTTTTATAAAAACAGTCCCAATTTTTTTCAAGTTTTTTGCTTATAATTTGCAGAGTTCTTAATATAAAATAATGTTCTTTTCCGAAAATATGACAAAAAAAAATATTGTACACAATAACCTGTAATCAGAATTAAAAAATAATAAAAATTCTATGAAAAATGAGCAGGTTTACTAAATAATTGTTCTTTTTGCATGCGTAAACGCTATCAAAATTACATTTGCATATGTGTTAGCTAAATGTATAGATCAACTTTTGTAAAAGTATCAAAAACACAGCTTGAAAATTCTGAAAGTGATCGTCTATAGAATAAGCTCAAAATCTGTTGTTCCTAAAATGAAGCAAAGAGATGAGGGGCTGTATACATTTATCCACCGATTAGTGTCAATAGTCTCAGCAAAAAAAAATCTTGATATTTGCGATTTCAGACGTTTTGTTAAATATCTAGAAATATGCATGCGGAATGACTCTGAAACTCCAGATGTATAAATACTAGTAAATCTGCAGATCAGGAGCCTCAACGTCAACTTTGTACATCATTTTTTTTTTTTTTTTTTTTTTTTTTTTTTTTTTTTTTTTAAGACACTTTGGACAAAATTCAACTTTCGTGAAACTCTAATTTAAAATTTTCAAATTACGTAATTATTTATAAGAATAATATAAGAAGTTTCCAGCCATCAAATCCGTTAAATTAAAATTTTAGTTATGTTAGGATAGTCTGAAATTTTCATGATCTATTATTTTTGCTTTTTTATTATAACATAGTAGATTTCTTCAGGGGGGCTCCGCCACCCTGAACCCCCCGTAGTCTCATTAAATTTAACTTTGCAATTTTCTATTAATTGTGCTAATGGTTATCATATATCTTGCATTTCTTTATACATTTTTATTTATAAGGATAAGTAAGAGTTTGGACAAGCATTTTTCATTAACCTCATATTTCTACATTCCTGCCAACCACAAACACCTAAATCTGATGTATCAAGAACTTTTTAAAGTGTGAACTCAATAATCAACAAGTTTTACAATTTTTTTTTTTTCCGAAAACAAAAGTTTGATTGCATTTTACTGCAATTATCGCGGAACAGACAGACAGAAGAACAGACTAACAGACGGAATAAACAATAAATTTCGCACAATTTCATGAACAATAAAATTCGAGTCACCAAAGTAAGCCTGAGGTTTCGGCAATGACGTCATTATTCATAAGTAAATGATATCCATGCTTCTTGTATTTTTAACAACTACTATTAAATACCTGTTTTATTTCAATTATGACGTCATATTTTACGAAGTGAAATGTTTGTTAAAAATATAATTCTTTTTTATTTCTTTTACTTCTAATTATGTCCCCATTTTTGTCAGAAAAATTCTTATTAACGAAACAAATATCCGTGTTTAATATTTAACAAAAAGTACTATATCTATTTTTATTTTAATTTATCGTCACATGACGTCATATTTATTTATTTTTTCTTAGTTTAATTTCTCGAATAGAAATTGCTCAATTGAAACTTATTGCCGTTGAAGAATAATTATTCCAGATTTTAATTTTATTGGCAACGATAAAGGAAATTGGTTAAATTGTATCTAAAAAATCTCTATTGATTGTGTGTGAAAAAGAATGGAATTTTGAATTATTAAGGAAAATATTTGAATAAAATTAATAAAACATAACCTATGTTTTTTCTGGACTATGTTATATTTATACATAAAGATACAAAGACATTGATTAATTCACCAGTTTTAATGTTGACTTCATTTAAATTTTCGTATACGCTTTCAAATTATGGATAAGGATTAGGATGAATGGTTGCTTAGCAACCATTATGAGAAAATAAAGAAAATGAAATAAGTACATTTGAAATAAGTAAATCTCTAAAACAAATTAGTTTATATTATTGGAACACATTTATAAAAAATCGCCAAAATTTACAAATATTTGTCAAAATATTTGTAAATTGTGTTGTTATTTGTAAATTGTTAAATAATTTAAAAAGTCTGACAAATGCGTCGACAAAATTTCAAAACAATACGAATAATTTAACCGGTAAATTTCAGTATCCATTTATCACTGAATTCCATTAATCAAATGTGTCATTTTCTCTCAAGGAAAAAAAAAATTTTTTTTTGAAAATCATTGGATTTGCCATAGAAAAGCATTATTGCGGAAAATAAAATATTCTATATTTTCCGAACGAATGAATCAAATCTAACAAAAAACTATACAGCTTAATCCCAGTGCCTCACAAACCCACTTAATTTCAAGTCAATCGAATGCTTTTTGTGTCAGTTATTGCGGAACAGACAGACAAACTGACAGACAGAAACAAAAAAATTTCGTGTCTCCAAAGTAAGCCTTCACTGACGTTTCCGCAAAAATAGTACAGGTCATGTATTTTCGCGAAGATTTTCTCCCAAAATCTAATAGGGGCCCATCAACAAATTGAAAAAGAACGAATATATTTTGAATAACCCAGTCAAAACTAATGTAGCAAAAGCGTTCAAACCGCAGATTATGATTAAATGGCTTATGGTAATAAACTGTGTTCTTTTTTATGCGGATAGCATGTATACTCGTAGTAAAATTAAGGTTTTTATAAAAACAGTCCCAAATTTTGCCAAGTTTTTTGCTTATAATTTACAGAGTTCTTAATATAAAAGGGTCAATCCATTTCAAGTGGTCCAGCACTGGTCGCTCGACCATTTTTAAAAAATCTGAAATTTTTTGTACACCAACCCTAACTTGACGGAAGTTCAAAATGACCGTTATTTTAAATTTACTGTTTTTTGTTTGTGCATGGCGGCCATCTTTGTTTCATTGTGTTCAGCGATTTTTTCATATAC
Source organism: Maratus speculifer (assembly GCA_964019185.1). NCBI lineage: Eukaryota > Metazoa > Arthropoda > Arachnida > Araneae > Salticidae > Maratus > Maratus speculifer. Next base: position 200,730,504 of record OZ025290.1, read on the forward strand.
TAGGATACACAAAAATTGTAAATAACTCGTCTTTTATTTACTTAATTGAAATGGGGTTTGCAGCATTTTGTTCAGAATAAAATAGGCTAAATGTACGGTGGAAGAATAATTTTGAAAAATAAATTTTTACAGGTGAAATTTTAGCACAAAACTTAAAATTTTTTCCAAAATCTATCCGTTTGCAAGAGGAAATTTCTCACGCAAGGAAAACTGTCAACCTTACACAATTTTTTCTACAAATAGGTCAAAAGTGCGTGAACTCATACACCGAGTCCTAGATCTGGGAGTTGATTTCTCTTTGCGAAAAAAATTCCGAAATTTGTCAAAAATTTCAAAAATCGCACTTTTTAGGTTTTGATATCTCTGGTGGGACACGAGATAAAAATCTGAAATTCTGGCCTTTGATAGTATTAAATCAAGCCTCTATAGATTTGAAATATCTGCTTCTTTCACAAACATCGATGTTACAGTCATCGCCAAGTTTTCAGATGAACATGCCTTTTTACATGGTACTTTTCCCATTAATGTCCATCCAAGATACGTTTCCACTGCAACTAAACCAGGTGACAATATTTTTCTTTGTCCAGTTAACATTTTCCCCATAACATCAACTCCGATTAAAACTTCTATGGCACCACAACATTGACTCACATCGCTAAACATGATGCCACTTTCCTTTAATTCTTCTAACCATGGCCCCTGTGTAACAGGTTGAATATCTCCGCATATGCTAACTTGATCTCGTACTTAAAAATTGCACCGGAAGTTTTCGCTCAAATCTCTCATTCTTATTTTGCAACAGTTGTGTTGGCATTCTTGAGTAGTAATACCGCCAAACAAAGAATGGATTATCTTTTCTTGCCTAATAGGCTTGTAATTCATTTCTTCTGCTACACTTTTTAGTATGTACGATTTTTGTGATGCTGAATCTAGTAATATACGAACAATTTTTTGTTTACTTTCTGAAACTAGCTTCTCCTTCAAAGTCTGCAAGAACACCTTGGCGCTTTTCTTACTAACATTTGTCATATTCATCTTTTTTAAATTTCTCTTCACCTCCTTCTTGAGTATTTTTACCGGACGGTTTACGTTGATCACACAGTAATGGCACATGGCGCTAGTTATCAAAGCCTAAAAAGTGCGATTTTTGAAATTTTTGACGAATTTCGGAATTTTTTTCGCAAAGAGAAATCAACTCCTAGGTCTGGGACTTGGTGTATAAGTACACGCACTTTTGACCTATTTGTAGAAAAAAATGTGTAAGATTGACAGTTTTCCTTGCATGAAAAATTTCCTCTTGCAAACGAATAGATTTTGGAAAAAATCTTAAATTTTGTGCTAAAATTTCACTTGTAAAAATTTATTTTTCAAAATTACTCTACCACTGTACATTTAGCCTATTTTATTCTGAACAAAATGCTGCAAACCCCATTTCAATTGGGAAAATAAAAAGACCAGATATTTACAATTTTGTGTATCCTAGTATCTGAGAAAATCGCTGAACACGATGAATCAAAGATGGCCGCCATGTACAAACAAAAAATAGTAAAATTAAAATAACGGTCATTTTGAACTTTCGTCATGTTAAGGTTGTTGTGCAAAAAATTTCAGATTTTTTAAAAATGGTCGAGCGACCAAAAAAATATTTTCTGGACGGATTGACCCAAAACATGTTCTTTTCAGTAAATATGAGAAACAACATTGTACCTGACACCCTTTAAACAAAATTAAAAAGTAATTGTATGAAAAATGAGCAGGTTTATAATTTTCACTGCGCATGCGTCAACTCTATAAAAATTCTATTTACATATTGTGTTAGCTAAATGTATAGAGAACTTTTGTTAAAGTTTCAAAATCATTGCTTGAAAATTCTGAAAAATTATCGTATGTTTCCATATTTTATTGTTTAGTGTCTACACAATATTGCACGTATTACTGTATTTTGATACAGCTCCTCATCTTTTAGCTTCATTTTGTGAATAACGGATTTTGATCTTATTTTATCGACGATAATTTTCAGAATTTTCAAGCTATTATTTTGAAACTTTAACAAAAGTTGCTCTATACATTTAGCTAACACAATATGCAAATGAAATTTTTATAGAGTTGACGCATGCGCAGTTAAAAGGTATTTAATAAACCTGCTTTTTTTTCAACAATTATTAATATTTTTTAATTTCGATTACAGGGTGTTATGTATAATGTTGATTATCATATTTTCTGAAAAGAACATAGTTTTTTATTAAAAACTTTGCAAATTACAAGCAAAAAAACTTGGCAAAATTCTGGACCGTTTTTATAAAAATCTTAATTACTCTACGAGTATACATGGTATAATCATAAAAATGAACACATTTTATTAGAATAAACCTCTTAATCATATTCTGCAATCTGAACGCTTTTCTACATTAGTTTCGACAGGGTTATCCAAAAGATATTCGTTCTTTTTCAATTTGTTGACGGTCTCCTACGGGATTTCGGAGAAAAATCTTCGCGAAAATATATGACCTGTATTATTTTGTTTAAACACCTGGAGTTTCATAGTAATCCCGTATCTATATTTCTAGATATTCAACAAAACGTCTAAAATCGCAAGTGTCAAGATTTTTTTTTTTTTTTTTTTTTTTGCTGAGATTGTAGATTACACAATAAAGACCTATTACTATATTTGGATGCAACACCTCTTTTTTAGCCGTTCCAACAAAGTTGAAAAGTGCTTATGCATTCGGTTTGTCTGTCCGCTCTCTAACTCTCGTAAATATACTCGGATTGTCATTAAATTTTTGGACGTTAATGAAGTTTACCCGAGTACGAACCCTATTGAAAATGAAGGTTCTGCCATGATTAGTTTATTTACAGGGACAGTCAAAAGTTTTCCGTTACATTACAGTATGGGGAAAAATCGTTTCAAATGAATTTTAAAGATGTTACACCCTGTCAAGCATCTTCAAATTTATATGCATCTACAAAATGCACTAAAATATGCATTTTGTAAAGTAGTTATTATTCATTTACAGGAACAAAAGAATTCCAAAACATAATAATAAAGAGGGGATTGTTAGCGACGTATTTTAACTATGGTAAACGATTTCATATATAACCAAATTGATATACGTTGCTGAGGATTAATATGATTTATTTCATGCATAATATTAGTACATAGCAGGGACACACAAAAGATTTCAAATAGTATATTCTATCCGAAGTCCTGTATATTCTGAAAGATGGCTGTTAAATGGATAAAATGTTTTTTTTATTATGATATACACTTTTAAGTTTCACTAGATGTATGCATATTATACGGTTTATATAAATGCCAATTGTTACACAATTTAGATATACAGTGTTACACAAAATATCTCGGAAAGGTTACTGAATATGAGCGTAATTTACTTAAAGTTAGTTTTTAAATATGTTATGTCTTTTTACGATGAACTGCATTTAGTCTACTAAGAAATGTTTGTACAATATAGATAAAATTATATACAGGGTCACGCAAAGAACTGGAAACATGGTCGCTTTTGTATGATAATTTCTAGAAATTTGATTTAAGTAGTTTAAAAAGAATTTATTTTTAAACTAAACATTAGTAAAATATTTTCGTGTATTAAAGATACTATGTGCTTTGCAGGGCTAAACAAAAGTATTCAAGTATGTTTCCATCTATTAGTATACATTGCTGAAAGAAAAATTTCAACCAGTTAGGCGTTTTCTTGCTAAACTAAATTTTAGCGTTATATAGTCTATATATTAACTGACATATCAAATACATGGATTTTCAAAAGTATTGGACTATATATTTGGATATGAACAATAATACGTTATTTCCCTTGCTAACGAAGTTTTGTTAGCAAGGCCATAATACTACTACTAATTTATTAGTAGCAATAGCATCCATCCATTTCCATAAAGAAATGTTGGAAAGTGCTTCATAATTTATGCTTAATGCATGATTTTCTTACTTGTTTTGCTTCAATTTGGGAAAAATGGATTTTAAGCTAATATTCTATCGACGATCACTTTCAGAATTTCCAAGTTATGTTTTTGAGACTTTCATAAAAGTTGCTCTAAACATTTAGCTGCTACATTACGCAAATGAAATTTTGATAGCGCTTACGTATGCGCAATAAAATATTATTTAGTAAACCTGCTTATTTTTCATACAATTTTTTTTTTTTTTTAATTCTGACTGCAGGATATTGTGCACACTATTTTTTGTCACATTTTCGGCAAAGAGCATTATTTTATACTAAGAACTCTGCAAAGTATAAGCAAAAAACTGGAAAAAAATTGGGACTGGTTTTATAAAAATCTTAATTTCTCTACGAGTATGCGTGCTATCCGCATAAAAATGAAAACGCTTTATTACAATGAGAAATTTAATCATAATCTACAGTTTGAACGCTTTTGCTACATTAGTTTTGACAGAGTTATCCAAAAGATATTCGTTCTTTTTTAGTTTGTTGACGGTCCCTTATGGAGTTTCGGGACAAAATCTTCACAGAAAAGTATGACCAGCACTATTATGTTTACACACGTAGAGTTTCAGGATAATTACTGGTATATTGTTCTAGATATTTAACAAAATGTCTAAAATCGCAAGTGGTCGGTCACCTTTGGCCATATACAGGGCCGTAGCTACAAGTGAACAATAGAGGGGGCTAAAAAGAATGCAGGTGGGGGGGGCGGCTTAATTTTTTTTTCTCTCTCTGACGCAAAAAAGGTAAATTAGTGAATATTCACATTGTAGGTACTATATTTCTTATTAAATCGTTGTAATAACTTCATTTATGATAAGAAAAATATATACTGATGAAAATTTTGAGTGTATAGCTGGTGCCAAAATAAACATCATATTAGCTTCCTATGTAGACATAGGATGAGTTAGTGTTGAAACACTTATTTTAGATACAATTTAGTAATTTTTCAAAACTGTGAAAGGGTCTCAAAACTAAATTATATTTTCTAACACGATTTCATTTGAATTTTCGGAACAGAAATTCATTGAATGACCTTGGAATCTTTTCCAGGGGGGGGGGGGGGAGCTCAAAATATTTTAGGGGGGTTGAGCCGCCCATAGCGTCCCCTTAGCTACGGGCCCTGCATAGTGTATTACCTTCATGAATACATATATATGTATTCCGAATTTCAAAACTATTTCAACAGGATATAGATGAAAAATGAGTAACAGGATTTGACTATTACACACAAACATAATTGTGAGTTAAAAGAAAGCACATAAAGAAATGGTGGTGGAGTTTCGTGCAGTCTTTGAGTGAAGACTAAATTTAAATTTCTAAAAGTTCCAATATATATATATATATATATATATATATATATATATATATATATATATATATATATATATATATATATACACTGGTGTCCAAAATTTAAGCATAATTGGTAATTAAGTAATTATTTTTAAGTAATGAAAGAAATATGAATCGGAATGTGCTGAAACTCCAGGTGTGTAAACAAAATAGTACGCGTCACATATTTTCGCGAAGAGTTTTCCCCGAAATCGAACAGGGGACCGTCAACAAATTGAAAAAGAACGAAGATCTTTTGCATAACCCTATCAAAACTAATGAAGCAAAAGCGTTCAAACTGCACATTATGATAAATTGGCTTATTGTAATGTACTGTGTTAATTTTTACAAGGATAGCATGTATACTCGTAGAAAAATTAAGGTTTTTATAAAAACAGTCTTAAGTTTTTTGCTTATAATTTGCAGAGTTCTTAATATAAAATAGTGTTCTTTTTTGAAAAAATGACAAACATCATTGTACACAATACCCTGTCATCAGAATTAAAAAATAATAAAAATTGTATGACAAATGAGCAGGTTTGCTAAATAATTTTTTACTGCGCATGCGTGAACGCTATTAAAATTTCATTTGCATATTATGTTAGTTAAATGTATAGAGCAACTTTTGTGAAAGTCTCAAAAACATAGCTTAAAAATTCTGAAAATTATCGTTGATAGAATGAGATCAAAATCCTTTATTCCCTAAATGAAGCAAAAAGATGAGGGGCTGTATCCATATTCCATTGTTTAGTGCCTACACAATATTGCACGTACAACTATATTTAGGTAAAACCCTTGATTTTTTTGCTTTCTTTAGGAATAACGGATTTTGAGTTGATTCTATAGGCTCCCATTTTCAGAATTTTCAAGCTATGTTTTTGAAACTTTTACAGAAGTTGCTCTATACATTTAGCTAACACAATATGCAAATGACATTTTGATATCGTTGACGCATGCGCAATGAAAAATTATTTACTAAACATACTCATTTTTCATACAATTTTTATTATTTTTAAATTCTGATGACAGGGTATTGTGTACAATGATGTTAGTCATTTTTTTTAGAAAAGAACATTATTTTATAATAAGAACTCTGCAAATTATAAGCAAAAAACTTGGAAAAATTTAGGACTGTTTTTATAAAAAACCTCAATTTCTCTACAAGTATACATGCTATCCTTGTAAAAATTAACACAGTTCATTACAATAATCCAATTAATCATAATGTGCAGTTTGAACGCTTTTGCTACATTAGTTTTGACAGGGTTATCCAAAAGATTTTCGTTCTTTTTCAATTTGTTGACGGTCCCCTGTTCAATTTCGGGGAAAACTCTTCGCGAAAATATGTGACGCGTACTATTTTGTTTACACACCTGGAGTTTCAGCACATTCCGATTCATATTTCTTTCATTACTTAAAAATAATTACTTAATTACAAATTATGCTTAAATTTTGGACACCAGTGTATAGATATATATATATATATAATTTATTAGTAGCAATAGCATCCATCCTTCGCCCGCTACGTTGGCCGCTACGTGTTTCGCCAAACGAATCTAGAATGAAACGAAATATATTTTAGTCCAAGTGCCGACCGCACAAAATCCTAAGTCTTTGAGCACAAGAAAAAATCCTTTATTTTATGGAAGAGTAGTCATAGGGGAATCTAATGACCCATGTCTGCCGGAAGTGAAGTGGTGCATAAGCCAAAAATTAATACCACTAGTGGCTGACTTGTAGATCTATCATTGTGTTTGTCGTACAATCAAAAGTATGAAGACACGAAAAACTGGATGCAGGAAAACAATTCTAAGCCTACGAGTCAACCACTAGTGGTATTCACTTTTGACTTATGCACTACTTCACTTCCGGCAGACATGGGTCATTAGATTCCCCTATGACTACTCTTCCATAACATAAAGGATTTTTTATTGTGCTCGATGACTTAGGATTTTGGGCGGTCGGTTCTTGGACTATTTGAGAATTTCAACCTTGCGTTTTAAAGCCATATGAACCCTTACTAGGAATGACCTTCCACATTACTACAAACGATACGATTGCTATTGCACTATTATATTTTCTGTTGTATCAGATAAAATATGAGTTGTTAAATAAATTCTTTTAGTTGATAGATTACAGTAGGATTTGGTAAAGAATTATAGAAAGATATGAAAAGTACTAAAATCATACCTGAAAAAGTATCTAATTTACGATGCAAGCCTCGTCAAAAAATCTCCAATAGAACTTAAAAAAAAAGAAAAAAAAACTAGTCTTTTATAATAGGGATCATCTGAATTTAACTTCTTATTTAACTTCTCCCCGTAATGTTAATACTAAACAATATAGAACGACACGCAATTATTATAATTAAAAAATATATTATTAAAAGTTTTCTTCTTTTTTGTGAAAGTAAGTAGTTGTGTTTAGGCCTAATGTAGTGGAATTTAGGCCTACATTTTTGGTGCCATCCCCCAAAGGCTATGCTTCCTCTCTATGTTTTCTTTTTACTATATTTTAAAAAGCAGATTACTGTATCTTTTCGTTGCCATTTTCTTATAAAGACAGCTAAAAAAAATTTGAAATTCAAAACGTGCTACATCAAAAATGTCGTCTGTTATAAAATGCGGTGAATTTCGGTTTTATTTCATTTTTATATTTATCAATTAAATAATTTTTAGTTTATTACAAATTTATTTTATATTCGATAGAACACTTTCTCTTAACAAAAGTGCATTTTAAAGAACAGTTGTGCGAATTATTTTCTCCGATTTTACTTAATTCGTATCAAACAGCTGAAAGAATGAAAATGTATTAATCCGTGTGTAAAATCTTTTTCCGAATTTTCAAGAAATATCAATAAATGATTTCCGATAAAACATGGAGCTCTTAAAAACAAGCAAATGAAGACATATGAATCATTAGATATCCAATTTGCTTCTTGAATGACACTTTTTTTTCTGGATTTGTGTATTATTTAACGATAATGGTGTCATCTGCATATTTTTCTATAGATGTTTAAAAATAGATCGTAAAACAGGAATGCTTTAGCCAATGCAAATGATTTTATGTATGGACAATATACTAACACGATAGTAATTGTTACCTCTACGACTCTAATTTTCACTATTTAATATCTTTTGATAAACTTTAAATTTTAATGGAAAATGTTACTCACATTTAGTACCTTTAGTACTCATATTGCTGCGACAAATCACAACACCTAGGGTGAATAAAAACACTAAATCTAAAACAATAAAACGTATATGATAAAAACCAACATTTTTTTTTCTATCTTCGAGATTAGAAAAAAGGTTGTTGCCACAAAATACATCAAAATTTTGTTTTTCTCAATTTCTTTTTACATAAGACAATCACATACGAGCGTGCAAATAAAAAAAAGTATTAAAATGTCAATTCAACTCAATGTTTCTTTTCTCTTTTTTCTACACTGTTCATTGCTGATCGCGTGTGAGATCGCGTGATTTTCTAACATCCTCCCACCTTCTGATTACCTTGTATAATCAGAACTAATTCTAAACTTAAAGGAATTGATCAAAGTCACTTGTTATAAAATCAGTCTATCAGGAATTTTCAGGAGCCTTCCAGCTCTGCTGTGTCTAGGCGATTCCTTGCTTGAGGATGCATCCAAAATTGTAGCTTTGTTCAGTATTTTCACTTGGTTGTGGACAGTCTTTGGTTTCGGACAGTCAGTGGGCGTAGCTATCTCTAGTGGATATATTCTTTGTACAGGTCGTAAAAGCTCATGTTGTGATGTTTGAACTCTTACGAGTCGAACTTTCTTGTCTCTACCAGGTATAAGTTCTGTGATTCGATCTAAAGGCCAATCAATTCGCTTTTTGTTATCTGATCCGAACAATACAACATCACCGACAGCTATAATTTGCTCTTGGTGTTTCTTCTTTGCTCGTTCAATTAATGCACCTAAATATTCGGACCCGAAGCGATCTTTTAACTCCTTTTGCAATGACTGCCGATATTTCAATCTTTTACTTAATGATTTTTGTTCCACAATATCCAGGTCTGGGAGATTGCATTCTTCTATACTTTGTAGAAACATAGATGGGGAGATAGGTTTCACAGTTGCATCTTCCGAAAGGTATGTTAACGGTCTTGCATTTATTACACTTTCCACATCTGTCAAAATTGTGTTCATTTCTTCATAGGTGAGGTAAACATGACCTAATACTCTTTTGAGGAGATTTTTGATTATTCTGATAAGTCTTTCCCAAAAACCGCCCCACCACGCTGCGGTTGGTGGATTAAATTTCCAATCAATGGCATTGACAGAACTGTATTTTTGTATTCGTGACCAGTCTAGGCTTCTCAATAAATTAGCTGATCCAGTGAAGTTCGTGCCGTTATCGGAATAAATGACAGCACATCTTCATCTCCGTGCTATGAATCGCCTTAGTCCCATTAAAAATGCCTCTGTCGAAGCAGCGGTCACTAACTCTAAATGCACTGCTCTGTATATTGCGCAGGTAAATATCAGTATCCAACTTTTTTGCATTTTCTTCAAGTATAACGGACCTGTCATGTCTACACCCGTAATCTGGAACACGTTAGCATCCTTTATTCTATTTTCCGTTAGTGGCGCACTATCTCTCCATAAACTTTTCCCACTGAATCGTTTGCACACAACACACTGTGCTAACACTTGTTTTACATTTCTACGACCATTAAGTATCCAGCATTTCTCTCTCAATAAATTAAGTAGGATCTGTAGTCCAGCGTGACAATGTTTTACATGAACATGATAAATGAGCCGTTTTACAACTTCATGCTTTGCTGGCAGGATTATAGGTTTCAGGAAATCTTCATTTTCTTTTCTGTTCGTTATTTTGGTGCGTAGTCTAATTATATCTTGTTCATCTTTCCATGTCTGTAAAGTACGCAATCTGTTATCATTCTCGAAAAAAAAATGCTTCTTTCTGAATCATGCGTAGAGTCTTCAATTCAGATGACGTCAGTTCTCCTTTTCTTTTCACTTTGGCATTTTTGCAGTTATGCCTGAAACGTAATATCCATGCAACCATCCGTATGATTTTTACATAACTGGAGAAATATCTGTAATACCAATTATCTTGTTTAACACCAGAATTCATTGTCATGGAAACTGACTTTATTCGTTCCTTCCGAATTTCGTCTTCATCATAGTCTTGGTCAGTAGAGATCGGATGTTTTCCAAGCTCTCTTGAGAATCTCTCAACCAAGCTGGACCTTCCCACCATCTTCTGGCGGCTAACTCTCCTGCCTTACATCCGCGAGTTGGCAGGTCTGCAGGATTTTTATCACTTGGCACATACATCCATGATGAAGGACTGCTTAGTCTTCTAATCTCTAGAACTCGATTTCGTACAAATACTGACCAATTGTCATCTCTAGATATCCAAGCGAGTACTGTAGATGAATTGCTCCAATAATACTTCATCTTTTCCCAACCGAGAGCATCTACAATAGTTTGCGCCAAACGAGCTCCCATAGTTGCCGCCAATAATTCCATTCTTAGTATCGTGACATTCTTCAAAGGTGCGACTCTTGATTTGGTTGCTATGAAAACTAACTCGACTTGGCTTTCAATTTCTATTATCAGGAATATAACTGTTGCGTAATCATCTTTACTTCCACCTACAAATGTGTGAAGTGAACACACTTCTATGTTTCCTGGAGTCATTTTCATGTATCTTGGAATCTCCATATCTTTCAAAACTGATAATTCTTTGAACCACAGTAAAAATTCTTTACGTAACTCACCAGTTATCTTTTCATCCCATTTGAAACCTAATTTCCAGGCTCTTTGCAACATTATTTTCGGATAAATCGTGACTGGCGACGCAAAACCAAATGGATCCAATATTTTATGCACAGCTGATAACATACTGCGTTTAGTGATCTTTTCTGTGTCGAAATCTTGTAACCAACTTAAATTGATCTTTAACATGTCGGTATCCTTCTTCCAAATGAGACCTAAAACGTTGGTTTCATTCGTGTTTCGCGCTTCTTGGCGATCACCTGTGTATTCCCACTGTCTTAGATCAAAACTACCTTTCGCCATAAGCGTCTTAGAATCTTCGATAATTTTTTTCAATTCTTCTTCGCTGTTTACACTGGTTACGACATTATCCACATAAAAGCTATGCAACAGTCTATCTTTAAAACTTCCAGCAAAATCTGGAGTCCTTAGGATGACTGATGAAAGACTGCATTTCACACCAAATACAACTCGGGTATGCCTGAAGATCATTAATTTCTTTATTTTTAAGTCCTTCCACCATAAAAAACGTAGAAAATTTCGATCTTTTTCACAAATGCTGATTTGTAAAAAAGCTTTCCTAATATCTGCAATTAAACCGAGCTTTCTTTCTCGAAAGCGTAGAAGAACATCTGGAATTAGCTCAATCAAGTTGGGTCCGCATTGTAGACATTGATTCAGAGATGGATGATTCGCGAATCTTGCTGACGCGTCAAATACAGGACGAATCGGAGTTGTGGTACTACTCTCTTTTATGACTGGATGATGCGGCAAATAATTACCGTACAATTTCGTTTCGCAAGAAGGAACTTTTATAATTCCTTCGTTCATCCAATCTTTAAAAACATTTTCGCATTGTTGAAACATATTCTTAGCGATTAACTTGGAAGTGGTGTTTTCTAAACGTTTCATCGCCAAATTAAAATTATCTGGAAGTGTTGCTGCGTCATCAGCCCAAGGAAGGCAAACTTCGTAACGATTTTCGTCATTTACCTGTACTGTTTCTAAGAAATGTTCCTTAGTTTGGCGATCTATCTCTTCTTTTGACTTCTTCTCTATAGGATCTGTAATTCCGATTAAATCAAGCCTCCATAGATTTGAAATATCTGCTTCTTTCACAAACATCGATGTTACTGAAACATATCGTCCTTCTTGTCTTTTATACAAGCTTTTATCTTAAATATATTAGGACAATAAATAAACACAACCTTCTATCAGGCGACATAACTTTATTCTGAATTTCAGTGCAAGAGTGTTGCCTCAAGATACAAGTATAATATCTAACATGCCCCTTTTTACAAAAAACATAAAAATATTTAAACATATTCTTTTAAGTTTAAATTTAGAAACAAGTACAAATTATTTACCTTTAGAGTCCAAAAGAGACATTAAGTTAAGTTAGCTTTAAAGTTCAAGGGCTAAATTATTTGAAATTAATGAAAAGTTTAAGAATCTCTATAGCGAATAGGTTTAACAATATTTCTTTTTGATCTTCTTAGAACTGAAGATGTTGTTTGAGTATTAACAGTTGAGGAGTCATCTGGATTATTTCTATTGTTGATATTGGAGTCAGGCTCTGGAATATTGTCAACTGGATAGAGATCTTCGACTGTTCTGTTGTTCTTGTCTTCTTGAGAATGATCGAGTTTAATATGGTATCTATTTCTTCTGTACAGTCCTCCATCTCTTCCTTTAATTAAGTATGATCTAGGTTGAGGACCTACTTGAACAATGGTACCTTGCTTTTAAGGACTTTTCATTTTATGCCGGAACCACACTTTTACGTTGTTGGATAGTTTCAGATGAACATGCCTTTTCACATGGTACTTTTCCCATTAATGTCCATCCAAGATACGTTTCCACTGCAACTAAACCAGGTGACAATATTTTTCTTTGTCCAGTTAACATTTTCCCCATAACATCAACTCCGATTAAAACTTCTATGGCACCACAACATTGACTCACATCGCTAAACATGATGCCACTTTCCTTTAATTCTTCTAATCATGGTCCCTGTGTAACAGGTTGAATATCTCCGCATATGCTAACTTGATCTCGTACTTCAAAATTGCACCGGAAGTTTTCGCTCAAATCTCTCATTCTTATTTTGTAACAGTTGTGTTGGCATTCTTGAGTAGTAATACCGCCAAACAAAGAATGGATTATCTTTTCTTGCCTAATAGGCTTGTAATTCATTTCTTCTGCTACACTTTTTAGTATGTACGATTTTTGTGATGCTGAATCTAGTAATATACGAACAATTTTTTGTTTACTTTCTGAAACTAGCTTCTCCTTCAAAGTCTGCAAGAACACCTTGGCGCTTTTCTTACTAACATTTGTCATATTCATCTTTTTTAAATTTCTCTTCAGCTCCTTCTTGAGTATTTTTACCGGACGATTTACGTTGATCACACAGTAATGGCACATGGCGCTAGTTATCAAAGCCTAAAAAGTGCGATTTTTGAAATTTTTGACGAATTTCGGAATTTTTTTCGCAAAGAGAAATACACTCCTAAGTCTGGGACTTGGTGTATAAGTACACGCACTTTTGACCTATTTGTAGAAAAAAATGTGTAAGATTGACAGTTTTCCTTGCATGAAAAATTTCCTCTTGCAAAGAATAGATTTTGGAAAAAATCTTAAATTTTGTGCTAAAATTTCACTTGTAAAAATTTATTTTTCAAAATTACTCTACCACTGTACATTTAGCCTATTTTATTCTGAACAAAATGCTGCAAACTCCATTTCAATTGGGAAAATAAAAAGACGAGATAGTTACAATTTTGTGTATCCTAGTATCTGAGAAAATCGCTGAACACGATGAATCAAAGATGGCCGCCATGTACAAACAAAAAATAGTAAAATTAAAACTAGTCGTTGGGAGCCACCGTAATACTTACCCATCATGGATATGTATATGAAAATAAAACATGTGAAAACTATTTATACAATGCATTGCAATTCATAAACAAAATTTAAATATTGTTAATATACATAGTAATGCTATATTAAAGAACTGCTGATGTACCCATTTCGACAAATTATATAAAACGCCAAACTACTCAAGTAGTACCGAACTGAGTAAAAGAAATATCCTTATAACTCCAAAAATAATAATTCTATTAACTAACAATTAACTGCGTCGGATTAAGCGTCTCATTTCCAATTAAAATATACCTCTGAATTGAAATTTGAATGAAATACAGGGTCATGAAAAATCGAAGAATGTGGAAAATAAGATTACAAATATCTCGGCAACTAACAATCCGATCGACTTTGTTCTATATGCAAAATGTGTGTTATTTTATTGCCTTTTACGTCCATTCCTTAGAACAAAAAAATTCGAAAATTTTATATACCTTTCATCAGAACGAATTTTTCGAGAGTCCGAAAAAAATAGTTCCGGATAATCGAGGTTGCTGATATTAAATAGGGTTCGTCCCATTCTTACATACTAACTACATACAAAATTTCAAGTCTCTATCTCAATTTGTTCGGGAGATAGAGCGTTTACAGACAGACAGACAGACGGACGGCAAATTTTTTTTTCTAAAAATATGTTTTTCGGAATCTCCACTATCTAAAACGTGTAAATCCGTCAAAAAAATTTTTCGATTTTCAAAACGATTGCAAGACTTACCCTATACTACGTATGATGGGTAAGTAATAACGGTCATTTTGAACTTTCGTCATGTTAAGGTTGTTGTGCAAAAAATTTCAGATTTTTTAAAAATGGTCGAGCGACCAAAAAAATATTTTCTGGACGGATTAACCCAAAACATGTTCTTTTCAGTAAATATGAGAAACAACATTGAACCTGACACCCTTTAAACAAAATTAAAAAATAATTGTATGAAAAATGAGCAGGTTTATAATTTTCACTGCGCATGCGTCAACTCTATAAAAATTCTATTTACATATTGTGTTAGCTAAATGTATAGAGAACTTTTGTTAAAGTTTCAAAATCATTGCTTGAAAATTCTGAAAAATTATCGTCGAAAGAATAAGATCAAAATTCGTTATTCCCAAAATGAAACAAAAAAAATGGGGGGTTTGTATCCATATTTTATTGTTTAGTGTCTACACAATATTGCACGTATTACTGTATTTTGATACAGCTCCTCATCTTTTAGCTTCATTTTGTGAATAACGGATTTTGATCTTATTTTATCGACGATAATTTTCAGAATTTTCAAGCTATTATTTTGAAACTTTAACAAAAGTTCTCTAATGTATTAAAACTATTCTACTCATATTTTTAATCAATTCATCAGATGTTTCATCTCGCACTTCTGAATTATCGTGCATCAAGTTGCTTAAAATATAAATACTATCTTTATAGTTTTAATGATATATAGTATACATGGTTTATCTTGAGTTAGCACTTCCATAGTATTAATCAAATTATATGTTTCATCTTGCACTTGATCTTAATGATTTCATCTTGCATCTGAATTATCGTCCATCGAGTTTTTTTTTTTTTAATAATAATATATTTATAGTTTTTGATTATACATAGCATGTACGAATACAATCTTTAATTTTAACATTTCATATTTCAAATAACCTATTCCCGAAACCAAGCTATGTGAATTTTACCACAATGCTTATTATCATAGAATAATTTGTGTTTCACACTTTTCTAAAAATTATCAGATATGTACCCCTCATAGAAATTACTATCGTATGAATAAATGAAGAAAATTTAATTTATATTAAATGTACACGAAATTGATTGCAATATACATGTATTTAATAAAAAATAAATAAGCGATTATTTATACATTAAACCTTTACTAAATATATATTTCTTTCATTATACAGATGTTTCAACAAGATGAACCAAAACAGCAGCAAACTTCAGAAATGAATGATCCGAATGATTCATCCCTAGCACATGTAGCGTTAACGAATAACACATATGTGAGTACTTATATGAGAAATACTAGAATTCGTATATGAAACGTAATTAGAGTAAATACAAAATGATTTGTCTTACTACCTACACTTTAACAAGTGCTTTTTACTTATATTATTGAAGAGAATCCTAACTGTGTCCATTTATTTCTATTACAGATGTGCTCTATTTGCTACAAACACTTCTTAAGTAAATGGAATTTAACAGAACATGCAAAAATCTATACAGGTGAAAAACCTTACACTTGGAAAGATTACCATAAATGCTGTTTTCAAGGAAACGTGAATCAAAAATGCACACATCATCATATAAAGCATCGTCAGATATATGTAAACTTAGTGAAGATATTCAAAAATTAGTCAGACTTTTGAAGAATTTAGAAATAAAGGAAGATATTTAGACTATTTATCCATCATATTTTCACAACACTTACCACAATATCTCAAACTTAAAATTTGGAAGACATACACACTGCTGAAAAGTAATTTTGTGATTCTTCTAACCAGTATGAATGTATAGATATTATTTTGTATTGTATTCTTTAAATGCTCACATTAAATATTCTTTTATATGCATATATCGTTGTGTTTATTTTTCTAATACCTATTACATTAATGAAATACATAACATTTTAAGTGAAATAACACTCTCACAACTTAAAAAATGCATAAGAACATACAAAAAATAAGCAGATGTATGAAAAAATATACAAGTTTGCAAAATAATTTCATTGTTTTCTAGAAATATTAACAAAAAATATTTACAATATGAAAAAATTGCAAAAGTGAAAAGAAAAAACACGAATGCAAAAACAAAAACCACAAAGTGAAAAACTCAACAAAGTTTTTGAAAAAAATATTTACAACAAAACTTTTTTTACAAAAACCAAAACTTCCAAAAAAAATTTTTTTCAAAATTTTTTTTTTCAAAAACATTTTTTACAAAAATTTTTTTTTTCAAAATAAGTTTTTACAAAAGTAAAAAAAAAAAGAAAATCACAACGTTAAAAAAATGAAAAATTTTTGTTCAAAAAAGTGCAAAAAAATTGCAAAAAAAGTTGCAAAAATTTAAAAAAAAAGTTATGAAAAAAGCTTCAAAAATTTCATTGGTTTTAATGCAATATGCAATGGCGAATTGTTTTTGCATTCGTGTTTTTTCTTTTCACTTTTGCAATTTTTTCATATTGTAAATATTTTTTGTTAATATTTCTAGAAAACAATGAAATTATTTTGCAAACTTGTATATTTTTTCATACATCTGCTTATTTTTTGTATGTTCTTATGCATTTTTTAAGTTGTGAGAGTGTTATTTCACTTAAAATGTTATGTATTTCATTAATGTAATAGGTATTAGAAAAATAAACACAACGATATATGCATATAAAAGAATATTTAATGTGAGCATTTAAAGAATACAATACAAAATAATATCTATACATTCATACTGGTTAGAAGAATCACAAAATTACTTTTCAGCAGTGTGTATGTCTTCCAAATTTTAAGTTTGAGATATTGTGGTAAGTGTTGTGAAAATATGATGGATAAATAGTCTAAATATCTTCCTTTATTTCTAAATTCTTCAAAAGTCTGACTAATTTTTGAATATCTTCACTAAGTTTACATATATCTGACGATGCTTTATATGATGATGTGTGCATTTTTGATTCACGTTTCCTTGAAAACAGCATTTATGGTAATCTTTCCAAGTGTAAGGTTTTTCACCTGTATAGATTTTTGCATGTTCTGTTAAATTCCATTTACTTAAGAAGTGTTTGTAGCAAATAGAGCACATCTGTAATAGAAATAAATGGACACAGTTAGGATTCTCTTCAATAATATAAGTAAAAAGCACTTGTTAAAGTGTAGATAGTAAGACAAATCATTTTGTATTTACTCTAATTACGTTTCATATACGAATTCTAGTATTTCTCATATAAGTACTCACATATGTGTTATTCGTTAACGCTACATGTGCTAGGGATGAATCATTCGGATCATTCATTTCTGAAGTTTGCTGCTGTTTTGGTTCATCTTGTTGAAACATCTGTATAATGAAAGAAATATATATTTAGTAAAGGTTTAATGTATAAATAATCGCTTATTTATTTATTTTTATTAAATACATGTATATTGCAATCAATTTCGTGTACATTTAATATAAATTAAGTTTTCTTCATTTATTCATACGATAGTAATTTCTATGAGGGGTACATATCTGATAATTTTTAGAAAAGTGTGAAACACAAATTATTCTATGATAATAAGCATTGTGGTAAAATTCACATAGCTTGGTTTCGGGAATAGGTTATTTGAAATATGAAATGTTAAAATTTAAGATTGTATTCGTACATGCTATGTATAATCAAAAACTATAAATATATTATTATTAAAGAAAAAACTCGATGGACGATAATTCAGATGCAAGATGAAATCATTAAGATCAAGTGCAAGATGAAACATATAATTTGATTAATACTATGGAAGTGCTAACTCAAGATAAACCATGTATACTATATATCATTAAAACTATAAAGATAGTATTTATATTTTAAGCAACTTGATGCACGATAATTCAGAAGTGCGAGATGAAATATCTGATGAATTGATTAAAAATATGAGTAGATTAGTTTTAATACATTAGATGATTATAGCAATAAGAAATTTCGTGTAGGAGCAATGCGTACATGATGAAAATCGAATGGAATCAATTGACTTCAACTCCTGATCCAAGTTAGTATTTATCTCACGTGTGTAATGTGGAAATATAAAAGGTGAAGAATCAAGTTTGATGTAAATAAATATCGTGGTATTGGTTTAAAAACTAAAAAAGTATTGAATTTTACTGAATTAGAAAGCATAAAATTTGATTAAATAATGTTTTATGTAAAATATTAAGTTTAAATGTGATAAAATTATGAAAATCAGTTTGTAAACTCTCATTTTTATAAGTACTAATATGAAAATATTCTTTTAATATAGAATTTCTGCTTATTGATGAGACTAAAAAATTATTTTTTTTTTGTTAATTTTGAATATTTATTGAGTGTATGTAATACTAGGATTAAAATCTTACAAATTCGGTGTTAAATTTTTCAAGAAATTATAGTTTGTAATCCAGAAAAAGGTGTGATTTTAATAAATTTGTAAATATGTTCATTAACTTTTTTAGTTACTTCTCTAACTTGTCATTCATTTGTTAATTTTTGTAACTTTTGCAGAAAAAACATTTGAATTTTCGGTAATCTGTACTATTTTTTTGTTCAACAGTTGATTTTATAGATTATTAGTATTCTCATTCGACAGTAATTTCACGTATGAGGTTATTGAATATTAAATATCTATTAATTTTCTTTACTGTTTCATATGATAGTAATATTTCTGAGGAACAGGTGTGATAACTTTTAGACTTTGACTTATTTTTCTGATAAACGTTTGAAAAGAGTTGTAAGTGTGTAATGATGAAATATCTATATACTATCGAGAGTCGATATTGATGTAGATAAGTATTTAATAAGAATAATAGATAAGTAATAGTCAATTCTTTGTTGAATTTCAAGAAATTGTGTGAGAACATGGTTTTTTACATTAAGTTTATGTAATTTCAGATACAGTTTTTCGACAATCAACCTAAAAATGGATAATTATCATAATTAAAAGTTATGATGAAAAGATCTAAGCAATATTGATGTTAAAAAGTTCATCTAATGTTTGCTCTTATGATGTGAAAATTTCGAAAAGTTTGGTTTGAAATATGAAATGTTTGTAAAAATTAAACTTTGTATTCGTGTATGTTTTGTATTATTAAACTGTAAAGATAATATTCATATTTGGAAAATGTTGTTGGGTGTTTTAATAAGTTTCTGATAAGTAGATAAAAACAGATGTTAAAATTCTATACTGTTAAAATATATAGGATCAAGAATAAAGTTTGATGAAAATAAGTATTGTAAAAATTCAGAAATTTTGAAGTGTAAGATAAATCATGTTCTAATTTGATTAATTATATGGGTAGAATATCTCAGAGTAGTTTTAATATGTCAAGTGTTTAAAGCAGCAAGAAATGACTTTTTAGGTTTTCTAGAATAATAATAATAATAAAAGTATACTTTTGTTGTAAGATTTCGAATGCAGTCAAGACGTGAAAAATATAAATATGAACCCTTTGTAAAGACATTCAAACTTTTTAAAAAGTTTAAGTTTAGTAATATATTGTAACAATATATGTAAACAAATGTATTTCAAAGTTGAAAATTTGTGTAAAAAATTGTCTTTTCTTGAAAATTGATATTTATTTTTTGTTTAATTAATGATACTTATTACATTTTTGTTCTTAAAAACTAATATATACGTTTAATTCTGTTAAAATTGATATATCCGTGTTGGAGATGAGAAAAAATAGTGTAAAACTAATAAAATTTGTTTAAATTCGTCTTTTTATTCTTAAAATTAATATTTTCTATTGTTTAGAATACATACTTTTGAGGAATGTATAACCGGAAAATGTTAAAAAATCTTAGAAAATTGGTGTTAAAAATATTAAATACAGTTGCTTCAATGATATCTTTTCGATATGTAAAGTGATTGTAGCATTTAGAAATGTACTTCTGAGGAATGTATAATCGGAAAATGTTAGAAAATCTTAGAAAATTGGTGTTAAAAATATTAAATACAGTTGCTTCAATGATTTCAAAAACAAACTCTGTTAAAAAATTCTGTATGATTTCAAGTAAAAATAATCTGAACCTGAATACATGGTATTTAAAGTACAAAATTCACGATTATGAACTAATGATGAAAACATGGGTAACATTAAATGTACAGCTAATATATAATTATAGATTAGGAAATTCTTAAAGTGTATCCAAATTTATTAAATATAGTATTGAATACAGTGAATAAGTGAAATATGTGAATAAGTATTGATATTTCCATGTTGCTTTTGAAAATACTAGTGTAAAATTATTCAAATTCGTCTTTTCTTTAAAACTGATATTTATTTTTGTTTAATTAATGATACTTGTTAAGATTTTGTTGTTAAAAACTAAAATATACGTTTAATTCTTCTGTTAAAATTGATATATCCGTGTTGGAGATGAGAAAAAATAGTGTAAAACTAAACTAAAAAAAAAAAAAAAAAAAAAAAAGTTTAAATTCGTCTTTTTCCTCTTAAAATTATTATTAAACTAGTGTAAAACTAATAAAATTTGTTTAAATTCGTCTTTTCCCATCTGAAAAACTAATATTTCTATTATTTTGCTTAATTAATTACACTCATTATGACTTCCAAATTTTAATTTGGAGATGTTGTGGTAACTGTTATAAAACTAGAATGGATAAATAGCTTAAATCTCTTCTTTTTTTCTCTCTAGGTGATACTTTTTCTTGAACGTAAACATTTTGTTGGATACCTTTGTAAGTTGTGACGTCAAAATTCTTTGTTATGTTCCCCTACCTGGAATGCATGCATGGAGGGGTTGCAGAAAAAAGTTTTAGTTTAGATATGACGTAATAAGAAATGCTCTGCAGGTTCACATTTGCGTGTTGAGGATTTCTTTAAATTATTCGTTTATGTATTAAAATTCTACTTAGTTGGTATATATAAAGTACGATGAAATTTCCAATTAGAGTAAAAGTTAACCAAATTCGTATAATTCGTCTTTTTTCGTTAAAAAATCATTAGTTTCCTTTGTTAATTGTTCAATTATCGAAATTCTTTGAGGTAACGACTGTTCAAAAACTAAAAAAAATGTTTAAATTTCTATTTTAAGTTGTGTATTCTGATTTTATATTAAAAAAAATAATAATAATAAAAAAATATGAAGAAATCAGTTAAAAATTTAATATTTTCTGTTGTTTTGCTTAATTAATAATGTTCATGAAGGAGATGGTTGTCCAAAACTGGAATGCATGCTTAAATTTCTTTCTATCAAATTGAGAGTCTGAAGTTTGAGTTGAAAAAATCGTAAGAAATCAGTCATTTTCTATAAAACTTGATATTTTCCATTGTTTTTTACTTAATTAACGATACTCATTAAGATTATAGCTGTTGAAAAACTAGAATGCATGTTTAACTTTCAACTTGTAAGTCGATACACTGATGTTGCAGTTGATAAAAATCGTAAGAAATCAGTCTTTTTCTATAAAAATCGATATTTTCCATTGTTTTTTACTTAATTATGAATGCTCATTAAGGTTATAGCTGTTGAAAAACTGAAATGTATGTTTAAGTTTTCTCTCTTAAGTTGATAAAAATCGCAAGAGATCAGTCTTTTTCCATAAAACTTGATATTTTCCATTGTTTTTTTTACTTAATTAACGATACTCATTAAGGCTATAGCTGTTGAAAAACTAGGATACATGTTTAACTTTCAACTTTTAAGTCGTTACATTGATCATATAGTTAATAAAAATCGTAAGAAATCAGTCTTTTTCTATAAAACTGGATATTTTCTATTGTTTTTACTTAATTAACGATACTCATTAAGATGTCTATGAAGCAAAATTCAAATATATGTTTAACTTTCTTGAGTTAAATTGATAATCTCATCTTGTAGTTGAAGAAATCTAAATAAAATGGTTAAAAACTGAAATTTTAATTGTTTCGCTTAATTAATAATACTCATTAAAATTACGGTTGTTCAAAATTCAAATATAAATTTAATCTTCATCTTATAGTATGATTCCGAGTTGAGATGTGATTGATAATATTTTTAATTAGGGAAGGTTGTTCACCTCTCATGTTATAATAGAATGTTCCTTTTTTCCACTAGGGGGCGATCGTGGAGGGGGGTGTATGGTGGGGGACCAGGAGGGACGGCGGTGGCACGGTGGGAGCAGGGACGGTCCCTTCATCCCAGCGACTGAGCAGGGACGGGAGCAGGGACGGTCCCTGGTCCCTGCTCCTGAGCTTAAACTCTTGTTTCCCTACTACTTACTTCAGTTCTAAAAAACTGCATAAGACTATTTAATCTGTCCTGCGCCTCCGTTTTCTCAGTTGATATGTTCGAACGATTCCATGCTTTTAGAAATTCTGCTGGGAAACACGATTCTACTAGTGGATATAAGATCGATGCGCACTTGTCAGTTGTAACACCTAAGGTATCTAAAGCCCGTAAATATGATTCCAACTTATCATATAAGGATGTCAACGAGAACTTTCCCTTCGTTTGTACTGATATTATCAATTTGAGTAATTCTCTCACATATACTTCTACTAATATATCTTCTCTACCAAAGCGGGTTTTCAAACTCTCAATTGCTTTGGCGTAGTTTTCACCACTTGGCGGAAAACTCTCTACCACTTCTCTTGCACGTGAGCCGGCAATTGTTGCTTGCACGAGATACTGAAATTTGTCTTCTGGCGCAATTTCTGTATCTTCATCAATTTGTCTAAATTGACACCAAAACGGTAACCAGTCTATGATTTCACCGCCAAACTTTCTGAACTCTAATTTTGGTAATGTAAACTTTCTTCTCATTCCATAAGTATCGATAACTGGATTATTTCACCTTGTTTGTTTACTGGTAATTGAAGTTTCGCCAATTCTAATTCATGTGCCAATTTTAACTTTTCACATTCAATCTTTACTTGTAATTCTGCAACTTCAGCTTCTTTCTTTGCTTGTAATTCTGCAGCTTCTTTCTTTGCTTGTAATTCTGCAGCTTCTTTCTTTGCTTGTAATTCTGCAGCTTCAGCTTCTTTCTTTGCTTGCAATTCGAGTTTTTCTTTTTCCTTTCTTTCGGAAATGGCATTTTCTAAAACGTTTTGTACAAATTCTGGATCAATTTTGTATTCTTTAGAATTCAAAATTAGATCCTTAAGCGTTGCAAGTGTAGCCGTTGACGATACTTTCTCATCTAATTGCTCAGCCAAAAAGATTAAATCTTCTCTTTAAAAACCTTTAACCGATTTATTTCATTTAAACTTTATTAATACTTTTAAAATGAACCTGATAAATATATTTGTTTAAACTCGGTCCTCGTCTCGGACGCCAATAATTTTATGTATGGACAATATACTAATCGTAACACGATAGTAATTGTTACCTCTACTACCCTAATTTTCACTATTTAATATCTTTTGATAAACTTTAAATTTTAATGGAAAATGTTACTCATATTTAGTACCTTTAGTACTCATATTGCTGCGACAAATCACAACACCTACGGTGAGTAAAAACACTATATCTAAAACAATAAAACGTATATGATAAAAACAGTAGCGGATAGAGACAGCTTAATGCAATAATGTTAAAACTTACACTGAGTTATGAAATGGGAAAAAAAATTAAGAAATCCCTACATGGTTTCGGCGAGTTGTTTTCTTGGTATTTATGTTAAAGTGATATTATACTTATAAGCTTAGACAAAGGTTATAATAAAAGTATTATTTCTTCAATTTTATTTTTTAATGATGATTTTAATTGCTATTTTATAGAAATGTACAATGAAAGCATATTATAATCTTTCTAATATTAGAATATTAATAATTATAACGCATTCTTTTCAAATATTAATGACATAATCCTAAATATTAATGACATAATCCTACTGGATTTTAGCGATTTTAGTGACAAGCTCTCTCGAACGAACTGAATTTTCAGAAACATAAAAATTCTCACGAATCAAAACACGGAATTTTCGGCAGATAATTAACGACGTGAACAGTTCCAATGCTAATTCTTAAACGCTGCGCGCCTGTTAAAACGAAACAACAACAACAAAAAAATCATAGGACACAAGAAACTGACTGTGCAGCAGGCTCTAAAATGGACGAAACTCGTCAATGCCGCGGTCACTAATGTACACATAAGCGCTGCGCGTCCATTTATACCAAAAGAAAAAACACCACTGGATGTACGAAACTCGCTGTGTAGCAATCTCTAAAGTACACGAAACTCGTTAATACCGCGGTCACTAACGTACGTGTGAGCGCTGCGCGCCCATTTAAACCAAAAAAAATCACTGGATGCACGAAACTCGCTGTTTAGCAATCTTTAAAGTGCACAAAACTCGTTGCGTAGAAATCTCTAAAGTACACGAAACTCGCTGTGCAGTAATCTCTAAAGTGCACGAAACTCGTCAATGCCGCAGTTACTAACGTACGTGTGAGCGCTGCGCGCCCATTTAAACCAAAAAAACATCACTGGATGCACGAAACTCGCTCTGTAGCAATCTCTAAAGTGCACAAAACTCGCTGTGTAGCAATCTTTAAAGTGCACGAAACTCGCTGTTCAGCAATCTCTAAAGTGCACGAAACTCGTCAATGCCGCAGTCACTAACGTTCGTATGAGCGCTGCGCGTCCATTTAAACAAAAAAAAACTGGATGCATGAAACTCGCTGTGCAGCAGTCTCTAAAGTACATGAAACTCGTCAGTACCGCGGTCAACGCTCAACGCTCTGCGCGACCATTTAAACAACAACAACAACAAAACATTACTGGATGCACGCAACTAGTTGTGCCACAACGAAACTCGTCAAAGCTGCTGTCTACGATTCTAAAACCCTAAGAAACACCTCTGGATGCACGAAAGTCGCATTGAAAAAATTTCTAAAATGGACAAAACTGGTTAATGCCGAGGTTACTAACGCCGGAATCAAACTATTAAAGTATGCATGAGTTTGTTCAAAAATACGCGATAAAATTTTGGAAATATTTTTCTAATATTTATAAGGCATAAATATTATGCTAATTTTTAAATGCTAATTTTTAAATAAGAAAAAAGTATTTTTGATATAGGAATGAGTTATCGTATTAACATTTCACGTTATAATATTAAGAGTAATAAAATTATGAGAAAAAAAATATATAAATGCACAATACCATGTAAAATACAGGGAAAAGTAACCGAAACGAACATCAGTACCAAGAAAACAACTTGCCAAAACCGGCTAGGGATTTTTTTATTTTTTCCCCGTTTTGTTATGCAATCTAAGTTTTAACATTGTTGCATTAAGCTGTCGCTATCCGCTACTGATAAAAACTAACAACATTTTTTTTTCTATCTTCGAAATTAGAAAAAAGGCCTTTGCCACAAAATACTGATAGAAACATTGCGCAATTCGTAAATAATTTCCTCCGTTGTGCAACAAATGACAATTATCATGGCATCATAAATAAAGTTAAGTGCTCGTTAGAGTGACCTTGGAAACAGTGATTACGAGCGAACAATTACAGGTTTACAAAAACTGTCAAAACTTTCAAAATGACTCTTTTTTATTAATAATTGTTTCTATATTATGATTTATGTATGTATCGATTTAAATTCATTCTGTTCTCTGTTTTGTAGCTTGATGTGAGCACTATCCTTTTTGCTGTGTTTGTTTTTCTCGCGTGTGAAAATTAAAGTAGAAAATGAAGAAGTGTGTATACAATAATTTGTGTGTGTGTTTTACACTTACCATATAATAATATTATACGTCTTTATCAAGATGAATTAGTGCAGTGTATAGATCAAAATGTGAATATGCCCGGTTCCCTTCTCCTATGGTGGATTTAATTGTTGGATACTTCAATGAAGAAGAATTCATCGGGTGAGTACCATTTACTCTCCTATTTAATTCTGATTAATGATAAGAAATGAAGAAAAACTATTGTATTGAGGATATAGTGACAACTCACGCCATTATTAAGACAAACGTCTTTCAATGATTATGAGACTGATCTAAAAAGATATATCAATTTGATAACATAGTGATATACTAATTTCACACAAATAAAAAATATTGAATAAAAAAAAAACAAATAAAAATATAAGATTAGAATGGCTACATTAAAAGATAATTATTCAATTGAAAAATTGACAGCAATGAATTACAGTACATGGAAATTTAAAATTGAAATGCTCTTAACTAAAGAAGAGCTGTTCCATGTAATAACCGATAATCCACCGACCCCTTTGACCGATCAATGGTCCAAAAATGATAGGAAGGCCCGGGCATTGATAAATCTAACTATCGATGATTCACAGATAACCCACGTTAAGAACCTACAAACTGCTAGACAAACATGGGATGCATTAAAAGAAATACATGAAAGATCAAATCTCACAAGCAAATTGTTTCTCCTTAGAAAGTTATATAGTATAAAATTAGCAGAAAATGGAAATATGATAAATCATATTACAAAAATAATGGAGCTCGTTGATCATTTGGCAGCTATAGGCGAAATAATTGATAATCACCACATTTCCGCGCTCCTCCTGTGCTCTCTGCCCCAGTCTTATGATAATTTAATTACTGCTCTCGAAAGTAAAGAAGAAGCACAATTAACTCCGTCATATATTAAAAATAAGCTGATTGACGAGTTTAATCGTCGAAATGAAAACTATGAAAGTATTGATAATACAGCGAAAGCTTTTAAAGCTCAGAAAAAGTTTCCAGCTAAAAAAGAATCAAAATATTGTTCGATTTGTAAAATGAGAAGCCATAACACACAAGAATGTTGGCACAATAAAAACAAAACACACACAACACAACAAAATCAACACAACAAAAATTACAAAAAACACTATTCTACATCACTCGTTTTTCAAAGGGGTGAAAACAATTTTAAGAATGAACAAGCATCGGAATCGTATAACAGGTTTAATCGCTATGAAGGAAAAAACAATACATGGAGAAACAGCGAAAACAAAGATTATGCATTTATAACACAAGGGATAGAAAATAAAACATTCATTGTGGATAGCGGTAGCTCAAGTCACATTGCATCCTCTGAATCAATGTTTACAGAGATAAAATCGAGGGAAAAAACAAACGTGACTATCGCAAACGGAAAAAAACTTATCGCTTACGGTTCAGGCGATGTAAATTTAAATACGCTGACATCGGATAATAAAATTCATAAAATAACACTTAAAGATGTACTTCTAGTACCTGAAATCGAAACGAATTTACTATCAGTCAGCAAAGCAACCCAAAACGGATGTGAGATTGTATTTAAAAATGACCGATGCTCTTTCAAACTTAACGGAGAAATCTGCTTAGAAGCACAAAAGGTAAATAACCTCTATGAAGTCCAGTTGGCTAACGAAAACCACGCGAACATTACACAAACGTGCAACAATAAAAATTGTCTAGAACTATGGCATAGAAGGTTAGGACACAGAAATCTAACATCGATTAAAGAAATTACACAAAAGGAATTAGTAAGAGGTATCCAGATAAACAATTGTAAACATAATATAGATTGCGAACCGTGTATTAAGGCGAAATTAACTGATGAACCCTATCCGAAAGTTGCTCAGTATAGAGCAAGTAAAAGGCTTCAACTTATTCACTCGGATGTTTGTGGATCTTTTCAGACACCCACGATTGGGGGGAAATCATATTTCTTGACTTTTATCGATGACTACTCGCGATTCACAATAATCTATCTATTGAAAAGAAAAAGTGAAGTCTATGAAAAACTCAAAGAGTTCATTGCGCTAATAAGCAACAAATTTGGTGAAAAACCGAAAGAAATCAGAACGGATAATGGGGGAGAATTTACATCAGATGAAATTGAGAATTATCTCAAATCAAATGGGATAAAACATCAACATACAGTCCCATATTGCGCAAGTCAAAATGGGGTGGCTGAACGGAAAAATAGGTCGTTAGTTGAGATGGCTAGGACAATGTTAAATGAATCAAATCTACCTTTAAAGTTCTGGGGGGAAGCAATCTGTTAGAAATTCGAAAATAGGGTTAGTTCAAGAATTACTTACTAACCATGCAAGTCTTCATTTGCGGGTTGCATCTACGCGATGCCTGCGGAGCTCTTGAATTAAAATCATCTCATCTGTTAAGATAAACTTATTCTAAGTTCAAATTAATCTAAAAGTCCATATATTATAAAAATTGTCGTTTAATTCCATGTAAAAGACACATCCATCATTACATCCAGAGAACTCAATCGTTCTCTTACACTTGTCAAAGTTCTTCGAAAGATAATAAATAAAATCAGACGATATTTTTATTTTCTTAATTTACGCGTTCAATTAGTTTCACTTCATTTCATTTTACAACATCCTCCCCCCTTTGAAACTTGGGGAGAGTTTCAAATACATAACAATTATTATTAAAAAGATCCAACCTCTTTGGAGCTTTTACACATCTTCCAGAAGAGGTATATTTCTTAAGTATGACACTATCAGGAGAAGACATTTTCATGATCATCATGCTCACTGGAACTAGTTTTCTCTTCACCCGACGGTTTGGATGCAATTTCAATTATTTCATTCGAATATATTTCCAAAGGAAAGATGCGCTGCACCGGACGTAAAACCGTGCCGTGCTGAGTTTTCAACTTAACAGCACGAACTTTACCATCCCGTCCTGGAATTAAATGAATCACCTTTGCTAAAGGCCAAAATAAACGTTTTTTGTTATCATCCCCAACTAAGACTATTTCTCCCACTCGCGGTTCACGTGTATATTTTTCAGTATGTTTTTGAACTAATTCGCTGAGGTATTCTTTTCTAAAACGTTGCCTAAAATCGGTAAGAAGTTTAGCTCTGTAATTCAACCTTCTCCTTAAACTTTGAGAATCTAATTCGATAATATCCGAATTGCTGAAACTTCGGTTTTCAGTAAGAAACATAGCGGGTGTGAGAGGTACTAGCTCCAGTGGGTCCTCTGAGATATAGGTTAGAGGTCTGCAGTTAATCACAGATTCACAATCACATATAAGTGTATTCAATTCTTCATAAGTCAATACAGATGTACCTAAAGTACGTACTAACAATTCTTTTACAATGCGAACTAACCTTTCCCACCAGCCTCCCCACCAAGCTGCGGTGGGAGGTATAAATTTCCAAACAATTTTATGCGTCATGGTTTCTTTTAAAATTTTATCCCAATTTAATTTTGAAAGTTCATTGGAAGCCCCCCTAAAGTTTGTTCCATTATCACAATAAATAGTGCTGGGCCTACCGCGTCTAGCTATAAAACGTCTAAGTGCTAGCAGGAAAGCATCAGAAGATAGCGAATTGACTAGTTCAAGGTGAATCGCGCGATAAACGGCACAAGTAAACAATGCTATCCAAACTTTCTCGCCATTTTTTAGAAATAACGGCCCGGCTAAGTCTACTCCAATAATTTCAAAGACAGCACAATCTATAACGCGATCTGGTGGCAAAGGTGTTGGTTCGCTTGACAAAGACTTTACCTTAAAACGTTTACATGCAATACAGTCGTACAATACATTTTTAATAGTTCTTCTAGCTCTAATTATCCAAAATCTTTCTCTTATTAAAGATTGCATTGTTCTTATACCTGCATGACAATTCTTTTGGTGTACTGATCTAATCAATAATTTAGTAAATTCACATTTGCCTGGTAACAATATTGGATACAAAAATGATTCTCGGTCATTTCTTTCAGTTATTTTAGTGTTAACTCTTAAAATTCCATTATCATCTGTGAATGTTACAATATCATTTAATGACCTTTTATTATAGAAATAACAGCTCTGAACTAAACGGATTAGATATTTTTCAGAATTTTCAATTTCATTTTGAGTAAGATTAGAATATTTACACTTATTAGAAACATTTCGGCAATTATTTACAAATCTCAGAATCCAAGCAAATATTCTTATCATCTTATCATAATTAGATATATTATCTAAGAGCCAAAGGGGTGTGTCTTTAGCTAGATCAATATTCGTAATTTCGATCTTTTTTCTTTCTAAATCAACATCTTTTGGCTGACAGTCAATCGCGCCAATTGGCCAACATTCAGGATTTTCTTTTAACCACTTAGGACCTTCCCACCATCGCGAATCAAGCATTTTCTGCGGAGAACATCCACGTGAAAGTATATCAGCTA
This sequence comes from Maratus speculifer, assembly GCA_964019185.1. Taxonomy (NCBI): domain Eukaryota; kingdom Metazoa; phylum Arthropoda; class Arachnida; order Araneae; family Salticidae; genus Maratus; species Maratus speculifer. The sequence goes on from OZ025290.1 coordinate 200,761,321, forward strand.
TATTCAAATTTCCTGGAACGTGCTTCCATGACTCTATATTGGACATCTGTCGAATTTCTTTGACTCTGTTGCTCACGAAAACCGACCAATTCCCATGTTCCTTTATCCACCAAATTGCGGTAGTAGAATCTGACCAGAATGTGATTTTCAGACCTGGCATATTTATTGCCTTGATGATAGAACTCGCAAGTCGAGTACCTATACAACAAGCCATTAACTCTAAACGCGGCATGCTCAAAGTTTTGAGAGGAGCAACCCTAGACTTCGCTCTAACAAGCGTAACCTTGACATCGGAATCAATTATTGATCTAGCGAAGACACATGCTGCATATGCCCCTTTACTCGCATCAACAAAAACATGAAGTTCAGATGAAGCATTAATTTCTAAGTATCGAGGTATAGCTACTTCTTTTAAAACATCAATATTCTTCAACCATTTCAAAAAAGCACTCACAATGTTACAAGGTAATTCTCGATCCCATGGAATTTTCTGTTTCCATGAGTCTTGTAGCAATAATTTTGGAAGCAATGTAGCAGGAGAGAATAAACCGATAGGATCAAAAATCTTTTGCACAATGCTCAAAATTAATCTCTTAGTAATTTTCCTTTCACACGTTAATGTTTCTAAATCTAAACAACATTTCAAAGAATCATTATCTAAATTCCAAATAATCCCCAAAACTGAAGTATCCCCAGAATATTTATCAACATTCTTGCAAGCTACATTGCTTTCAAAACAACGCAAATTGAAACACCCTTTAGACATTAATAACTTTGCATTTTCAATAAACATTTCAGCTTCATTAATGTTAGAAACACCTGATACACAATTATCTACATAAAATGAACACTTTAATTTTTCAGTAGTTTCCTTATATTCAGGAGGACTATTTTCTAAAAGATGCATTATAGATGCACTTAGTAAATAAGAGCTAGAAGAGACACCAAATACAACTCTACAATGTCTATAAATCAATTGTCCTTCATTACATGGGAAATAGAATCTAAGAAAATCTCTATCTTTAGGCATAACAGATAACATTAAATAAGCCTTTTCTATATCTGCAGTTATACCGATAGGATACGTTCTAAAACGATCAAGAATATCAGGTATTAATTCTATAAGATTGATGCCTTTATACAAACATTCATTTAACGAGGGTTTCCCTTTCTCAGAAGCAGATGCATCAAATACAGGGCGTATTTTTGTGGTTTCCTTATCTAACCTGATAACGGGCCTATGCGGTAAATAATGACATTTATTACTTAATTCATTTTCTGGAACACGTTCAATAATATTCATTTTTTCCCAATTCTTAAATACTTCCTGATATTCATCGAAAAATCCCCCACATTTCAATTTATTGATCATTTTTTCATATCTCTTCCGAGCTAAAACTTTATTGTCGGGCAAATTCTTAAAATTACACTTCCATGGAAGCCCTACTTCATATCTGATATCGGGAAGAATTTTCATTTTTTCTTTAAAATCGTTTAAATCAAAGTTTTCCCGCTTTTCAAAACTCTGAATGGGGTCAGAAATTCCTATGGTTTCAAGTTCCCATAATTCATTCAAAGGAATATTTCTAACGTGCATAGACAATGTTGTCAAAACGTTATGTTTCTTGCCACACGTTTGTTTCCCCATCACTGTCCAACCGAGCTTGGTTTCTATGGCAGTCAAATCGCAATTTAATTGAATTAAATTTCCTGTCAATAATTTTCCTATCATATCAGCCCCCACCAAAAGATCAATTTCAGATTCCTTACAAAAATCATCAGATAGATTTATTTTATTTCTTTTTAATTCATTTAATATTCTATAATCTTTAATTTTAGGTACAAATCCGCAAATCTTTTTTTCGGAAAATGCTTCAAAACAAAACGCATTATTTCCATCTAATTCACTGATTTCTACCGAAAACACATCATGTTTTTTAGGTTTCGTTTCATCCCCCCCGAACAGCGCGTGAATAATTATTTCTTTTCTTATAGGATGCATTTTTAGTGATTTCGTTATTCTCTCGCTTACGTAACTACTTTGGCTCGCTGAATCCAGCAGTGCGCGTACGACTTTTTGGCGACCTTGCGATCGAATGCGCACGCCAAGCGTTTGCATATACACAACTTTATTTCTACTACAATTAGAAAGAGAATTTTCAGATTTCAAAGTATCATCTTGATTATTATTTATATTTTGTTCTGGACACATTATTTCAAAATGTGGTTTATGGCAATAATTACATTTTAATTTATTTTTAATATTACAATTCTTACTCAGATGACCAGCCTTTTGCAAACAAGTGAAACAAATCCCCTTTTTTAACAAAATCTTTTGTTTATCAGTTAAAGACATTTTTTGAGCCCCAAAACATTTATTAGAGGGGTGAAACCTATCACAGAATATGCAATTGTTTTTCTTACCTTTATTTTCTATACTCACCAATGCAGAGGCGGTGGCTGGATCAGGTTTGCTAATAATTTCAGATAAAATGTTCTTTTTTCTAACAATAGAATCAAAACCTTTTCTTGCTAAAAACGCCATTTCATCTCCTTGAACTTCTTGGCGTAGAAAGTCCATCAGATTTTTTAAAGTCCTGGAATTTTCACTGGAATATGTATCGTGATTTCGACTTCTTTCCCAGGTCAAAAGAACTTCTTCAGGCAGGCAGCTCTCAACCAAGGGCATGAGAAAGTCTCCATACTTCTCTTGAGTTCTTCCCAAACTTTCTAAGGCACGAAGTTTGCTTTCTAATTCATCGTATAAAGAGGCTAAGTCAACTTTCATTTTAGGCGCAGTGGCATTTTTCATTACGAGGGTTAATAATTCCCTAACGTAAATTTGCACAAGAAGATCATCTCGTCCAAACCTCTGTTTTAATTGATCGATAGCCTTCGGATAATTTTCCGCGGTAGCTGGATAACTTGATATTAAACGCTCCGCTTTTGATTTCGGTTCCATACATTGGAATAGGTACTGCATCTTGTCTTCAGCGGCAATAGAATCGTCTTCGTGTATTTTCTTAAACTGGCTCCAAAATGATAAAAATTCCTTTGGTTCGCCGTTAAATTTTTTCAGCTCGATCTCCGGTAATTTAAATTTGCGTTTTACTTCTTCGCCAGGAGATGAAGAAAACTGTATCTTTTCATCAATACGAGCACATATTTCTATATATTTTTCTCGATATTCTTCTGCACCTTCAAAATCTTCGGTAAACAATTTTTCGTCCTTATCTTGTAACAATATTTCCGAAATTTTATTTTGACAAGTGTCCATCCGTTGAAATTTATCAAACAGTTGAGTTTTCAAAATAGAAAGTTCTTTAATTTCACATGAATCTTTAGTTAATTCAGTTTCAATTTTCTTAAACGTGAGAGCAAAAGCAGCTCTCAGTCCTTTTCTCTGAGTTTTCAAACTACTCAGATTCATTTTTTCATTTAAAATTAATTAAAATTCAAAAACTCCTGTCCCGAACCGAGGGTACCAGTATGTTAGAATTCGAAAATAGGGTTAGTTCAAAAATTACTTACTAACCATGCAAGTCTTCATTTGCGGGTTGCATCTACGCGATGCCTGCGGAGCTCTTGAATTAAAATCGAAAATCATCTGTTGAGATAAACTTATTCTAAGTTCAAATTAATCTAAAAGTCCATATATTATAAAAATTGTCGTTTAATTCCATGTAAAAGACACATCCATCATTACATCCAGAGAACTCAATCGTTCTCTTACACTTGTCAAAGTTCTTCGAAAGATAATAAATAAAATCAGACGATATTTTCATTTTCTTAATTTACGCGTTCAATTAGTTTCACTTCATTTCATTTTACAACACAATCTGTACGGCAAACCACCTACAAAATAGACTGCCTACAAAAGCTAATGCAAAAACGCCATATGAATTATGGACAGAAAGACAGCCAAACTTAAGTTACGTTAAAGTATTTGGCTGCAAAGCCTTCGCTTATATTGATAAAGCCAGAAGACAAAAATTAGATAATAAAGCTGTTGAAGGTATTTTTGTGGGATACGACAATGAATCTAAGGGATACCGCATATATGTAGGAGGAAATGAAATAAAAATCGCGAGAACGGTAAAATTTCTTGAAAATAAATTCAAATACGTAAATGATAAGCCTGAAATTGAACAAAAACAAAATGAAGACGAAAAACGCAATTGTAAAAATCTCGTGGAGATAGAAATTTCGAACGGAAAAACAACACCATCTGCGTCTCAACAACAAATTGTGGAACTAAGGCGCTCAGATAGAATAAATAAAGGCGTACCTCCTGATAGGCTTATATATATTGTCAAAGACGACAAAATTAATGAACCAAAGGATTATAAGGAAGTTAAATTAATGGAAAACTCTCCGGTAAAACAGAATTGGATAGAAGCCATGGAGAGCGAAATGAATTCTTTAAGAAAAAATAAAACATAGTCAATTGTAGATCCTCCACCGAATAAGAGAATAATAGGTTGTAAATGGACTTACAAATTAAAGCGTGACAATACCGGAAAAATCCAAAAATATAAGGCACGTTTAGTAGCTAAAGGATATACGCAAAAGTTCGGAGAGGATTACGACGAAACCTACGCACCGGTCGTATCGTATACTACGATAAGAGCATTATTAATAGCGGCATTGCACCAAAACTTAAATGTTAAGCATATAGATATTAACACCGCGTTCTTACATGGGGAACTTGATGAGGAGATATACATGTCGCAGCCGGAAGGATTCGTTGAACCAAACCAGGAAACCAAAGTTTGTAAATTAAATAAGGCAATCTACGGACTTAAGCAAGCCGCGAGAGCGTGGCATAATAAAATAACAGAAACACTAAAAAACATGAATTTCATTCAAAGTAAAATTGACACATGTCTTTTTACACAGAAAAGGAATAATGAAACAACCTATATAATAACATACGTTGATGACCTCTTAATTGCAGGGAAAGACGAAACCATTGAGGAAATAATCGCGAACTTAAATAAAGAGTATGAATTAAAGAATTTAGGGGACGTAAGCAATTATTTATCCATGAACATTCGAAAGGTAAACAAAAGCTACTTAATTAACCAAACTTCAAAAATTGAAGAGTTAATTAATAAATTCAATTTACAAGAAGCAAAACCATGTAGTACACCCATGGAAACAAATTACACTCACTTTAAAGATGATGACAATATTTTACCAAACAACACACAGTACAGACAAGCCATAGGTGCACTCTTATATCTTGCCACAGTGAGCAGACCTGACATTTGTGCAGCTGTCAACATCTTAAGCCGAAGGAACGAAAAGCCAAGAATGAAAGATTGGAACAGTGTAAAGCGGGTCATGAGGTATCTTAAGACAACAAAAACCTTTAATCTAGTTATAGATGGAAATTCAAAACCAACGCTAGAAGTCTACGCGGACGCTGATTGGGGTGGAGACACAGAATCAAGAAAATCGACAAGTGGTAATGTATATTTGCTAGGTAAAAATCCCATACTTTGGTCAACTAAAAAACAATCCTGCATAGCTTTATCTTCTGCCGAAGCTGAGTACATCTCAGCAGCTAATGCAGCTAATCAAGTCAAATGGCTGGTGAATTTACTTGAAGAACTCAATATCTCACAAACATATCCTATAGAACTCTTCGAGGATAATCAGTCGGCTATCAAAATGATAGAGCTTGAAAAACATTCAAGTAAAACAAAGCACATAGAACTTAGATATCATCTCATAAAACAACTGAAACAAGATGGCATAATAAAACTCGTATATTGCCCAACCAAAATAATGATAGCTGACTTATTCACAAAACCCCTGCCAAAACCTCTTTTTGAAATTCACAGGAAGAACTTGCATCTGAGTGACAACACAACTTCAGAAATTAAGGAGGAGTTGATAGAAACATTGCGCAATTCGTAAATAATTTCCTCCGTTGTGCAACAAATGACAATTATCATGGCATCATAAATAAAGTTAAGTGCTCGTTAGAGTGACCTTGGAAACAGTGATTACGAGCGAACAATTACAGGTTTACAAAAACTGTCAAAACTTTCAAAATGACTCTTTTTTATTAATAATTGTTTCTATATTATGATTTATGTATGTATCGATTTAAATTCATTCTGTTCTCTGTTTTGTAGCTTGATGTGAGCACTATCCTTTTTGCTGTGTTTGTTTTTCTCGCGTGTGAAAATTAAAGTAGAAAATGAAGAAGTGTGTATACAATAATTTGTGTGTGTGTTTTACACTTACCATATAATAATATTATACGTCTTTATCAAGATGAATTAGTGCAGTGTATAGATCAAAATGTGAATATGCCCGGTTCCCTTCTCCTATGGTGGATTTAATTGTTGGATACTTCAATGAAGAAGAATTCATCGGGTGAGTACCATTTACTCTCCTATTTAATTCTGATTAATGATAAGAAATGAAGAAAAACTATTGTATTGAGGATATAGTGACAACTCACGCCATTATTAAGACAAACGTCTTTCAAATACATCACAATTTTGTTTTTCTCAATTTCTTTTTACATGAGACAATCACATACGAGCGTGCTAATAAAACAAAGTATTAAAATGTCAATTCAACTCAATGTTTCTTTTCTCTTTTTTCTACACTGTTCATTGTTGATTCGCGTTTGTAATGACCGAAAGGTGGCATTTTATAGACCTGATAATCGTTTGTTTACGTATGCTGTTTGTTCCATGCTATAGCATAGCGAAACCCGTTTAAAGAGCTATTTAAAGTGCAGTTTTTTATCTTTTTTATTTAATTATGGGAGATAAATTACAAATATCGACAATTTTAGAATTTCTAGATGCTGGAAAATCTAGTAATTGCTTTAGAGAAGCTGAAGCAATTATTGAATCATTAATCATGCAAGCATTGTGTTGCTGTCATGTTATTTTGCCATGAGTAAGTCAAATGTACTTTTTTATATTATAGATCTAAACTTTGTGTATAAAATTTTGATTTTAGATAATTTTAATACAAAGAACCCAACGTTGCATGCGTTATAGGACTGTTTATTTATTTATTTATTTATTATAAAACTGTTTATTTATCGGCCTTTTAAACACTGATTTCAGCGGAAGATATCAGTTCTATTTCGTTTCAGACTTTGTCCGCGAGAGGGCGTCTATTTCATTTCAAACGCGAATCGCGTGTGAGATCACGTGATTTGCTAACAAATGACATCAATTTATTTAAAAAAGCTTGTTATTTTAATTTTGAAATATGTTTTTTAGAAGTGCATCATTTTGACCCCAGCTGCTTTGCAATACTTCTCAAGTGAAAATACTTCACTTTTGAAAATAACGTAATCGAAATCATACACTGATAAAACGCAATCAATCAAAGTAAATTAGAGTGTCTTTATAGATGAGCCGTGACATAAAGTGTGGATGGAATGATCGGTTGATCGGTAGACATTGTCCAAAAAATAGCTATTTTTGTTACAGAACTTGATATTCTCGGCTGGATGAATTCACTCAACACGTGCTATAACCCTTTATAGGACGTGTTGATTCACTTCGCCGAGTTAGACAAGCAAATAAAGAAGTTATTTGTAATAATTCGAGTTCGAGACTAAAAAAATCGTCATTTTACCTTATGTAACGTCACAGGAATATTGTCTATCGTATTCATTGCATGCAGATTATTTTAGAAATTCTCATTTACACTTAAAAGAATATAAATAGTAAAGTTATTTGTCGAGAGTTCAAGTTTTCAATTTAAATGATTTTAAAATGATCAAATTGGAATACAATAAAAAATGGTGAATATGGATATGAGGTGCATGTGTAAATTTTGAAATGGTGAAAATGATATCGGATTTAGATTTTACGAGGAAAAATTCTATGATTGAGTCTAAGTGGAATAAATTTTGCTGTTTTTCATTTTAGAATACCAAGCATAAGAACCTTAATTAGTAACTTTGTCATAATAACAGATCTTTATTATATTTAACTGCTTACATTATGATTAAAGTTCAATAATTTCGAAAACTGAGTTTTATGGAAATAGCATTTTGTTAATTCTAGTTTAACTATCCTTTGTTCAAGGAATATAGACTGACCAATATAAGGTACATTTTTTTTTGTTGTAACTAATTTTGTTAGGATTGTAGGCTTATTATAAATCAATGAAACAATTTCTTCTTAAATATTTTATTTCGTCGAGATTCGACAGGTTCTACTTCGTAAGATTAAAAGCCAATAATGGCTTATCGTAAATGTCACATTCATTTGACATTAAACACGTTACACGTGTTTGTTACGTCATCAAGTGATTTTTAATTCGATGTTTTATTTGTATTTTTTTTTAACCTTTTGTTAATAATTTGATTTTTCGTTATTTAAAAACAAAAATTTATCCAATCTGTATAATTAACGAGAAGTTTGGCGATTTATATAATTTGTCGAAATGGGCCAATGGGATAGTCCAGTAATAGCCACAATTCAGTTATATAGGGTGTCCCAGAAGTATTGAGACAAACTTTAACGATGGGTAAGGGACATCGCAAGGAAATCCATGGTCGGACATGCTTTCCTGCCGTGGTAGTGACGACGTAAAACACAAGAAAGAAAGGATACAAGCAGGGAGAGAAAACATGTTTATTATTCTGAATGTTGCAAAAATGCCGGGACAACGCTGGAAAGTGCTGAGGAACTCGTTTTACGCATCGTGACAGCTGCTACGGGTGTTCAGGACATTCGAAGTATTTTCTAGAGAACGTTAGATATTCCATGCACCGGAGATGCGCCTCCATGCATCATGGCCCGGGGTCGCAATTTCGAACACCTACTTTGACGACGATCGTTGTCCCTTGAATGTTATTTTTTTCTTAGTTTTTTTGCTGTATTAAGGATAATAAAGATATTTTCTCACCTTATTCGTTTCCTGTTGTTCTTGTGTTTTTTTATTCTCATATTTAAAAGTATGCATATTCATGATAAGTATTATGGCGACCCCCCCCCCCCCAACTACTAGTTTTTTAAGTCAATAAAATTTATGTCAATGAGGAAAATGACAAAAAAAAAGTTGTTTTCTAAAAAAAAAAGTAATTCTTGATGATTGAACATAAGTTTATTTTTTCCAGATATTATTGAAAAACATTATTCAATCACTATATTGTCTTCACTATCGATTGAATTAAAAGGTGATTTCTATCTTTATTTGAAAATAACGAAAAAAAAAGGCTTTGTTTAATCAAATTTCATTAAAATTTAAAAAAAAAATTATGTCTCGAAAACTAATTAAAATTTTAAAATTCTGACACCAGTTTTGATACTTGTGGATAAATATGGATAATTCATTTTAATATCACCACCAAATTTTCCTTATTTTAGGAAATTTAGCTGTGAACTAAATTAGTTGTTTAATAAGTCGTTTCATAAATTTGCTTCATTAGGACTTAAAATATACAATATGGATATATATTGCAGAAGCTATCTCATTAAATAACAATTAATGAAAAGATTTGAGGGAATGTGTTATACGGTGGACTCTCTCTATTCTGAACACTCATGGAACCGGCCAAAAATGTTCGGATAATGGAGGTGTTCATTATAGAGGGAGATTGGAAATGCATTACTACCACTACTACATAGGATAAGTAGCTGATCAAATAAGGTCAGTGCTACAGGATTTTTGTTATATTTCCTCCCTTTAAAGGTTTAAAAATAAACTCATATGATTGCTACATCTCTTATTGAATGTCTTATAATGGGCAAAAATGAAATTTACTGAAATTAAATAGAAACAAAAATATAAGCAAATACAGTAGAACCCCGCTAATTCGGACCCCGTTAATCCGGATCTCCGGATAATCCGGACCGATTTGGTCAATTTTTTGTTTCAAGTTTGAAAAACGATTGGCCAATTTCTATAACATAATTAACTTGTTTCATCGGCATATTCTGAATAAAAAAACTTTTTCTAACATCTTTTGGGAAGAATACCTTAATCTTTCTCATTTAAACTCTTCGATGTTATCTTTCAAAGAAACAACAATGCATCACTAAGTTTGGCAATTCCAATTTTCCCAATTTTCTATTTAAACCACTTAGAAATGTCATAAAAATCATTATACAGTAAATGAAATAACATCTCATTTAGAACAATTAATAGTTTATTTTGAATGTCAGGCGGAGACTACACTCAACGAGCTTCTTATGATCAAGCGGAGCGTGATTGTACGGCTCGTAAAAGGTATAGAAAACTGCACAGCAGAAGGTTACAAACTTTTTTATTACAAAGTAAACATTTTTTACTGTCTTTAAATATTCAATAAGTTTAACTTAAAGGCGATTTTCTGTAAGTATGTTTTATTTTATTTCATTTTTTTCTAATTCTCCGGATAATCCGGTATTTCGGTAATCCGGATTGGGTCTGGTCCCAATTAATCCGAATTATCGGGGTTTTACTGTAGTTTATTTAGTTGCCATTTACCCACTAGTTGATCAATCGAAGAAATCAAATTCCAAAATTGATCTTTAAAATATCATGATTAAGCTGAGATTTCCAATAACTCATATAAAATTATTATTTTTTTGTATTATATAAAACTATTACTACTTACCGTAATTGTCTCTAACTAATTAGAAATTAAATGTTTACACTTTCAAGTAACAAAAAACATAAAATTAAAATGGCTTCTTTTACAGAAGGCAACTGACAACAATGTGGCAACAAGTTCTCGAAACTTTTAAGTGAAGGCTTTATCTGAACTATTCAAACAAATTGCAACTTCAACTACATATTCAAAGACTAGCATTAATTTTGTCTGTTTATTTTTTAATAGAGTTCGTTGAACCTTTTTATTATTCTTAAAGAGTTTCTCCGAATTTCCATGTTGAGGGGGGGGGGGGGAATTCAAATTCCGATTGCAAACGCGTGATCAGTGTGGGGAATCATGTTTTAACGCCAAAAGGGCGATGAATCCTGATCTTAGGTACGCGTGGCAACCCTCCCCTGGGCTCAAGATATTTTTTGTTTGTTTATGTTTTTTCAGAGAGAGAAAAAGAATTAATATGCGATGGTGTTATGACAGTCTTGATAGAAGAATAATTCTAAAATATATCGAATTTCATGTAAATATTTGTAACATATGTGTAAATAAGAAGGTGTACAGTATGTATAATGTGTATAGAAGATGTAAAGTATTTTCTTCCAATTAAAAAGAAGTAACAAGATTCCCGTTTTGAAGTTATTGAATATGAATCGCCTAAATTAATTTAGTGTTTTAAATCCACTGAACCAGCCGACGCGACAATGGTGCATCCGACGCGGGAAATAATAGAATGAGAATATGATTCAGACGATTGCATATATGAAACGGGTAAGTTTTTTATTGTTATTTCTTTGATTTTATGATTTGGAAGAAACAGTACTGTACAAAATGAATACCGGTGAAAATTTGAAAAGAAATATTACTAAACGCGGATCAATTAGATCCGCAATAACTAAATTAATTAAAAAAATTGATAATGAAATTTTGAAAGAAAGTGATTTGAAACCGGAAATTGTGGAGGATTGTTTAGCAACATTGCTGGAACATAAGATTTCTCTAGAAAACCTAGACGATTTAATACAATCTGAAATTGAATCTTCTAATTTAGAAACCGAAATTGAAACTTGTTTAGAATATAAAGAATCAATTATTACGTGTAAATCGAGAGCAAATAGATTTTTGCATAATTTAAAGAAAACTGATATTACAAGTGAACCAAAAGTAATTACGCCCCCCACATCAGATACTCAGTTAAAGTGTAACACCAAATTGCCGCGAATTTCTTTAAACAAATTCACTGGCGACATTTGCGAATTCCAAGAATTTTGGCCGCAATTTAAAGTCGCTGTTCACGAAAATGAAGCCCTTCAAGAGATAGAAAAATTTACTTATTTGAAATCTTTGATTTCAGGATCAGCAGCTGCTGCTATTAACGGGCTTCCATTAACTGGAGAAAATTACGCAACGGCAATAAATATATTAAAGGATCGTTTTGGAAAAAGAGAAGTTTTAATATCTGCGCACACAAATAAATTATTAAATTTAGAAGCAGTGCGAAGATCAAATGATATTTATTCATTAAGAAAATTGTATGATGAAATAGCGATACAAATAAGAAGTTTAGAATCATTGGATGTGAAATCAGACCAATATGGTTGTTTATTGTTACCTATTATTTATAAATGTATACCTAATGACCTTTTATTGCAATTTCATAGAGAACAGTGCGAGAAAAAAGATGTTTGCGTAAATGATTTATTATTGTTCCTTAAGCGCGAAATCGAAGCGCGGGAAAAGGTTGTTAATGTTACATCTGTCAGTTTTGAGATTAAATCTCATGAAAATAAATTTAAACAAAATCCTTCTAAACATTTTCTTCAAGGAAAAAATAAAAATCCTTCAGCATTTACATTAAATACAATTACAGAAAATCTTTGCCCTTTTTGTTCTCAGAAACATGAAGCAAATTTGTGTAACTTAAATTTGGAAGAAAGAAAGCAATCTTTATCGAAACAAGCGAAATGCTTTCGATGTTACAAAAGATTTCATAAGAGTAAGTTTTGTAAAAATTCTAATATTCGTTGCACTCTTTGTAATTCTAAAGCTCATCAAAATTCTCTTTGTAATAAAAAAGTAAAAGAAAGATCATCAAAGGAAAATAAAATTGACCTTGTTTCAACTGAAGGGGATGAAATAGGGGGAAAGCAAAATACGCAGTATGAAAAAATAACTGTTTCTTCACTTAGTTGTAAGCCAGATGAATATGTTTATTTTCAAACTTTAAAGGGAACAATGATTGGGAAAGATAAAAATATTAATGTTCGTATCTTGCTAGACAGTGCGTCGCAGCGTACGTTTGTCGGAAAGAATTTGTCAAGGCATTTAAATTTAGAGGTGACAGGACAGGAATCATTAAAAATCCATACATTTGCTGGTACGAAACCTATTGTTAATAATCACAATAGAGTTAAAATTTTCTTAAAGGATAAATTTTCTGACAATGTAATTTCTCTGGAAGCATTAGAAACAGAGAAAATTTGTTCAGATATAATACGCGCCCCAAGTTCAGAGTTAAATGAAAAAATAAAAGAAATGGGTATACAGTTGTCAGATGTTTCAAATGAATTAAATGATGGGGAGAATAAAATAGATTTGTTGATTGGTAGTGACTACTATTGGTCAATTATGACAGGGAAATATAAACGTATTTCACCAACTCTTGTTTTGAATGAAACTAAACTAGGTTGGACACTTCATGGGAAGTTCTCAGATGAAGTTTATGAAAATAATTTAGTGGGTGCAATGTATATATCTATTTGGGATAATAATGAAGATGATAAAATGTCAATTCAACTTGAAAAATTTTGGACTATAGAAGGGTTAGGGATTCAGGAAGATAATACAAATAAAGATTTGTGCGATAATCATATATTAGAACAATTTGAAAATTCTATTCAGTTTAAGAACAATAGGTACGAAGTTAAACTACCTATGAAATATGACAATGTTGATCTTCCGAATAATTATGATGTTGCTAAAAAAAGATTTAATAGTCTAATTAAACGATTTGTAAATAATCCTGCATTATTTAAGGAATATAAAGAAATTATTGATGAATATAAGGCTTTAGGAATAGTAGAAATTGTTGAACCGCAAGAAATAAATTCACCGAATGGTAATTTGACCTATTATTTACCCCACCACCCTGTAATTCGAAGGGATAAACAAACAACCAAATTGCGCATTGTTTTCGATGCCTCATCTCATGCTCCTTCTGAACCTTCTCTAAATGATGTACTCTTCCCAGGTCCCAATTTGAACTCAGATTTATTTGATTTAATTTTGCAATTTCGAAGCAATAAAATTGCCGTAGTGGCAGACATTGAAAAGGCTTTCTTACAGATAAGTCTTGCTGAAAGTGATAGAGATATGACCCGTTTTCTGTGGATCGAAGAACTCCCTCAAGATAAAAATTCCCCAATTAAGTTTATAATTATGAAAATGTGTCGTGTATTATTTGGCGTCACCTCGAGTCCATTTCTGTTAGGAGCTGTAATTAAACATCATTTGAAGAGGTATGCAACTTTATATCCGGAAACTTGCTCTAAAATTGACTCTTCCATGTATGTGGACGATTTATTGTTAGGAGCACATACGGTTAATGAAGCTTTAAAATTTTCAAAGGAATCTTTATCTATTTTTCAGCAAGCAAATATGTTTTTACGTAAATGGCAAAGTAATTCTACCATTTTAAAGGAACATTTAAAATCTTTAGATATGAATGTTTGCGCTGATACATCAACTGACACAACCCCATTTAAAATTTTAGGGTTAATATGGGACACTGAAGAAGACATTTTTAGATTAGATAATCAAAGTCTGTTAGAATTTGTCCATTGTCAAGATAAGACCAAAAGAACCATAATTCGAGCAGCTGGAAGAATTTTTGACCCTGTTGGGTTTTTATCACCATTTACGATTTTAATTAAAATTATTTTTCAATCATTATGGGAACATGGTATCGATTGGGATCAGAATTTGCCAGAACATTTAGAGAAAAAATGGGATAACTGGTGTGCACAGATTCAATATCTTAGTAAAATAAAAATTCCAAGATATTATTTTCAGGAAATAGACAAATACGACAATGTAGAAATTCACTGTTTTAGTGATGCAAGTATTAAGGCCTATGGAAGTGTTATATATCTGAGATATAACAACAATAATAGTATAAAGACAAGTTTTGTTACGTCAAAAAGCAGACTAGCTCCCATAAAGAAGTTAACCTTGCCCCGCCTCGAACTGATGGGTGCTCTGATTGGAGCTAGACTTGGAAAGCGGGTAATGTCTGTTCTCAAGATAAGTGAAGACAAAGTACATTATTGGAGCGATTCAAATATCGTGCTTCACTGGATCAAGAGTTCATCTAGTACTTGGAAGCCATTTGTAAGCAACCGAACATCAGAAATACAAAGTTTAACAGATCCAAAGAGCTGGCGACATTGTCCCGGTAGCTCAAATCCTGCTGATCGACTCACAAGAGGACTATCCCTTCTCGACCTCGAAAAAGATGACCTGTGGTGGTCAGGGCCTCCATGGTTAGTTAAAGATTCAAAATTATGGCCCAAAGAAGACAGAGAAATAGATGAAGATATGAAACAACTAGAAGCTAAAAGAAATGTCATTTTCCAAAATGTTTGTTCATCAGAACAACAGAAGCCACTTATAGAAATTGAGCGCTTCAGTTCCTTCTTGAAGGCAGTTAGAACATTGGCAAGAGTTAGAAGATTTATTTTCAATTTAAGAAATTCAGTCAAGCGTAAAGATACATTATCTACTGAAGAATTGAAAGAAGCTGAAGAATTATTAATCAAAGAAGTACAAATGAAGAATTATAAGGAAGAAATTGAGTCATTAGAAAAAGGAAACTCTATTAAGAAAACATCACGAATTTATTCCCTGTGTCCATATTTGGATGAAAATAAAATTTTACGAATAAAAACCAGACTTAATGAAGGCTCCTTTGATTCGAATGAGACCAACCCAATCATATTGCCGAAGAATGAAAAATTAACAGAATTGCTAATAATGCAAGAACACAGAAATTTGCTGCATAGTGGAGTTTCTTTAACGCTTGCACAAATCCGGAAGAAATTTTGGATTCCACAAGGAAGACAATCTATCAGAAAGAATCTAAGAAAATGTCTAATTTGTAGAAGATACAATGCAAGGGCAGCTGATCAGCTAACTGGGCAACTTCCGAAAGAAAGGATCTCACAATCCCCTGCGTTTACCGTTATAGGATTGGATTTTGCCGGCCCAATAATCATCAAAACAGATAGTAAAGAGACGTCAAAATCCTACATTGTACTGTTCACCTGTGCCGCAACAAGAGCAATACATTTGGAAGCAGTCAGGGATATGACTACAAAGTCCTTTATGTTGAGTTTTCGTAGATTTATTTCAAGACGCGGAAACTGTAAAATAATTTTTTCTGATAATGCATTAAGTTTTAAAGCTGCCGACAAAGAACTACAACAATTTGAAAAAATCATTAAAGATCAAGAACTTCAAGACTTCATATCAAACAAAGGCATTATATGGAAATTTATCATCGAGCGTGCCCCATGGTGGGGAGGATTCTACGAGAGACTCGTAAAAAGTGTAAAAGAACCCCTAAGAAAAATTTTGGGAAGAGCTCTCATCACATTTGAAGAATTGGCTACAATTTTGGCAGAAATAGAAGCCGTAATAAACATGAGACCTCTTACGTATACAACAAGTGATTTCGGCGAGCCAGAGCCACTTACACCAGCTCACTTTCTTCAACTCGGAAGAGAAAATATTAGTTTTCCACTACATTTTGCCGAAATAGAGAATAAAATCTCTACCCGAGAGACATTATTAAGGAGAAAAAGATACCAAACTACCTTATTGAAACAGCTGTGGACCAAATGGAAGGAACAATACTTACTGAACTTAAGATCGATCCATCAATTTAAAACTCCTGAGAGACACAAAAATCTAAAGATTGGAGATGTTGTCTTAGTGGACGGTAATGCTAAATCAAAACTGTTGTGGGACTTAGGAGTAATTCAAGAAGTGATTCTTGGCAGAGATCAGCTTATTCGAGCTTGCATGGTAAAGACTGCTCATGGACTGCTAAGAAAACCAGTTCAACTTTTGTATCCTTTAGAATTAGATTGTTGAATGTTAATTGATTTGAAATTTAAATTAATTACTTTTTTTCTACTATTGTTTGAATATATAAATGTGATTTATTTCTTATTATAAATTCATAGTTGAAATATGTTTTTTTATGTGTAATTTGCAATTGTTAATTTATCCATTTAGAAAAAAGTTTTCATTGTGTATAATTATGCTTTATTTCAAATTGAAAGGATTATTGAGATGTTAATAATAGTACTTAATTTGTTTATATTATGTACATATATTTAGTTTATTTTATTCAGATAAATGTCTGGCCAGACACGTTCATGTAGCTACATGTTATTAAAGTGTCATTTTTTATTTATATTATTCATATTATTTTATTGTTTAATACTTTATATGTCAGCACCTGAAGATTGAAATTTTTTTTTCTCTTTTATTATTTGAATTATGATTTAAATTAATGTTTATTGTAAGAATTTAGTTTTATTGTGTTATCATTATGTACTCTCATGAGTCCAGGTGGGGAGTGTGTGGGGAATCATGTTTTAACGCCAAAAGGGCGATGAATCCTGATCTTAGGTACGCGTGGCAACCCTCCCCTGGGCTCAAGATATTTTTTGTTTGTTTATGTTTTTTCAGAGAGAGAAAAAGAATTAATATGCGATGGTGTTATGACAGTCTTGATAGAAGAATAATTCTAAAATATATCGAATTTCATGTAAATATTTGTAACATATGTGTAAATAAGAAGGTGTACAGTATGTATAATGTGTATAGAAGATGTAAAGTATTTTCTTCCAATTAAAAAGAAGTAACAAGATTCCCGTTTTGAAGTTATTGAATATGAATCGCCTAAATTAATTTAGTGTTTTAAATCCACTGAACCAGCCGACGCGACAATCAGTTTACAGAGAGGTGTTGTAGAAATGGGGACCAACAGAGAGTTCATCTTTTAAGTCTATGGTGTTTCGCCGGGACCATCAGAATGTGTTCATAATAGCGGGGTGTTCACATTAGAGAGATTTCAGATAGAGAGAGTCCACTGTATTTTATTTATAATTTTAGATTATTAAGTTAACAACAACAATGTATATCGCCCAGCAGCAGAAATTTTTTCTGCAGTCTGCAACACAAGTAAAAACTTAAAAAAACAGTCTGCAGACCAATCCCTCGCATTACGTTATATGCACTCAAACCTCCCAAGTATTTGTGATAGACATAAAAGAAAAGTATGCTTTTAAAAAGAAATGCCTTTGTTCTCAGAATTTTTAACACCTCATACATTGTCCGAAAGAGGAAGGGGGTCTCCCTCTTTGACAAAAATTGCGGGGTTTTCACGCTCTTTTGACGAAATTTGCATTTTTTTCGCACTTTTTTGACAAAATTTGACTTTTTTTCCTTTTTTTTGAGGGAAACTCTTTTTTTTTTCACGATCTTTTGAATAATTTTGCCAATTTATCGTGATCTTATGGTGAAAACTGCCATTTTGTCGCGATCTTTTAAAGAAATATTCCGTTTTTTCGTGATTTTTTGATGAAATTTGCGTTTTTTCGCAATTTTTTGAAGAAATTAGTCGTTGTTTCGTGATTTTTTACGAAAACTGCCGTTTTTTTCGCGATCTTTTGAAGAAATTTGCCGTTTTTTCACGATTTTGGGAAGAAAATTGCCGTTTTTTCTTGATTTTTTGACGACAACTGCCGTTTTTTCGTGAACTTTTGAAGAAATTTTCCGTTTTTTGCGATTTTTTATAGAAATTTGCCTTTTTTTCGCGATTTTTTTGACGAAATTTGCCGTTTTTCACAATCTATTGAGAAAAGTTGCCGGTTTTTTCGTGATGTTTTGTCGAAATTTGCCGTTTTTTCGCGCTTTTTTCACGAAATTCGCGTTTTTTGCGCGATCTATGGCAAAATTGATTTCTTTTCGAAGACTATTTGTCGAAATTCGCGATACATTTTATGTCCGAATTTTTGGGTTTAGGACTGAATTTTTTTAATTTTTGCTAAATTTTTAACAGTTGAAAAACAGTCTGCATACCTTCCCAAGAGTCAGCGACGTGCGTCGCAGAGTTGCGCCGATTCTGCTCCCTTGTGTATATTTACTAATCCTACATCAATGCTCAAATTTTTGTATTAGCGATCTTGTATACAGAATCTTAATAATGTAGAACAATATTTTATGACGGAATTTTAAATAGAAGGGAAAAGAATTATGGACATTTTATAACAAACAGAAAATATGATGCGTTGCTATCAATCGATTGTTATCAAAATAGAAACTGCTTTCAATATCGCTATAGATTGGGGGACTCACAAATTGCGATAAGGAGGCAAGCTCCTTCCCAGGATGGCGTTTGATAATATCAATTGATTTTCCGTGCGGAAGAAAGCGTGAAATCACAGTGAAAGGGAGTGAAGCTTTTTCATTTAATTGATTTGTTTATTGTGGTTTATTAGAGAGCATTTAAATATGTGGATGCTAAGAACTGGGGGGGGGGGGGACAAAAATTATAAAATTAAAATTCATTTTAATAATGAATAAAAAATTTATTAATTAATTTTAATTATTAGTAAAAGTTATTGATAAATTTAATTTTAATAAATAAAAATTAATAATGGCTTTATTTTTCAATGAATTATATCTAACTTATCGCTCAAAATTAATGTAAATTTTATATTTGCACGATTTTTGGCATGCGAAACTTAAGTATGCAATAAAACTATGGTGTTGCTATTGAAGTTTTAAAAATTATGTTCAGTTTTAATATGTAGAAGAACACTTATGGTGAAACAGAACAAATAGTTATATAGAAATTTATGGGAATTAAAATACGCGTTTTTCTTTCTTTGTTGCATTAATTAGAATTGGTGTTATAACCATAGTCCATTCTCTACAATTTTTTACCATTATAATAGTTACAAATACCTCCTTCACACAATTTCTTGATAAATTTGAATTTTTTTTTCCTTAATCCTGAAATTGCTAGCTCTTTCTAAACAGCAATATTACTGTTTTCGGCTTGAATGAATTTCTTTCTGTTAACCTTTTCACTATTTGGATCCACATATGTAGACTTTATGGTGGCAAAACGCCACCTTCTTGTGATTGGCCGTGCTCGTTGTTTTGTGAATAGTTAACCAGGTCCATTTTTAATTTTTCTTCTGGAATAAAACATTAAGACATTTCATCAAGGAAATCAGTTCTTAAAAATACTCTTGACTAATTCTTTTATTTTTCATAATGCGAAAAATTGAGTACTTATAAACAACATAAATGCAGCACACACACACACACAAAAAGAAAAAAAAAAAAAAAAAAAAAAAAAAAAAAACGTTTTCAAACATAATAAAGAAGTATTTATCATTTTCGACATCTGCGAATGAGCGGGTTAACAACATGACCACGACAAATCGTTAATCTCAATAAACTTTTACATTACTCAAACGCCAAGAGAAAATGTCTTGGCATACAATAGATTCCCAAGCTAGGCTCAAAACTGTATAGGTAAAAAGGACCGTTATATAAAAAGCAATGGGAAATTTTTTAAATGAGTGTTGTCAAGAATAACATAGTTATCGTCTTCGGCGAAAAGCACGCAACGTACAGTAACCCTGTTGCATAATCGTTAAAAATTAAATGAAATGATATTTTGAAACTAATTTATTATTTGTTTTTTCTTTATATATATATCTGCAATTTGGAGATGAACACTCAATAAAAATACCTATTAAAAATGTTTTTCTTTTAAAATTAAATTTTAAAGGAAGGGAGGGGGACTAACATTTGAAATATTAATATAAATATATAAAATAGAATATATATTACATCACAGACCTCTATTATTTTCCTTACCTTGAGGTCTGCATGGGCCCGGGCCGGGCCGGCAGAATTAGAATAATTTTTTCAACGGACCGGGCCGGCAAAAAAAAAAAAATTGAATGGGCCAAACGGACCGAAAACAAAATTTAGCGGGACTACGGCCCGTTATAAAGATTTATTCAGAAACGATAAAATATGAGTTATTTTCAATGAATATAGTTTTAACGAGAATGTATGTCATGAGCCGATACTAGTTTGACAACATCAATAAAGAAATGGAACTTGTACAATGTAAAGATCGGCATCGGACAGTTACATTGTGTCTAAGCCGGGCTTAATATTTATTTTTTAGCGCACTCGTGACGGGCCGAGATCAGGCTTGCATTGTTTTTCTGCATGTAGTCAAACTGGGCCTTAACTAGACTTAATTGTTCTCAGGATGTGTACGGCAAACATCATGATTTGTAAAGGTATTAATAGCGACAACGACTTATGTTAAGGTAATCTTTGGAAATATACTTCTGGCTCTTGGTGGTTCTTAAATTCACTTCTGAACAACACGAAAGTTTTACACATTTTCTGACTAATTTTTAAAAGTAAAGGTATAAAATTGACAAACCTGACTATTCAAGGAATCTGGAATGGAATAGCGTATTCATTTTTTGGTAAAATATAAAAATAATTGAAAAATAAAATGAAAATGGAAAAAAAAAAAAAAAAAAAAAAAGAAAAGAAAAGAAAAAAGAAAGAAACAGTTAAGTCTTTATCAGAAAAAGATAGAGGTCTGCGCGGGCCGGGGCTTCCAGGCCCGATGCAATTTCTACTATGTTGAAAAAATTCAGATTTTTATCATGTAATTAAGATTCCTTTAAAGAATACTGCATACATATTTATGGAATGATTCTACAATATATTTTACAGGAAATACACAATAGTAACATTAATGATTACTTAGATTCTTAGACTTTCAACATTCAAATAAAGATTCACTAAAAAATTAATATGGTTTAAAATAGAATAAAAAAAAGAAAGAAAGTTAAAAGCATCATTACTTTTGAAGCTGTATAATAAAAAGTAGATTCATGAAAATATTTTTATCATTTCATTAAAGATTTTCTCAAATTCAATGGAGCTACTTTCCGATACATTATTCCTTAATTCATTTTAAGTAAAATGTTTTAAAGTAATTATTTAACTGTAAAATAAAGTAAACAAAGAAAAATGTAAATTTGTTTAATATAAGAAATATTTTAGTTGGTATTTATTGCTTTTAGAAACAATACAAATATCCTATTGACAAACAGCCTGTTATTATTAAAACAATTTCTGGCAGGTTCTGAAATTTCATTAATCTTTTTAAATGCAACATAAAATAAATTTGCAATCAAAACTTTATGGTTACTAATCTGCTGTTTGTATTGGTGTTATCTTAAAATCAACCCCAGATCCAAAAGTATTTTAGGAAAAATTCTTTTCTCGTAAGTATTTTGGAGTTTCATTTTCAAATTTTCAAGACAGAGACTTTATTTTATTTAATAACTTCACTTTATTTTCAACTGTTCCTGTATCAATCTGTTGTTATTTAAAAATATAATAATCTTTTTGATAATTTTCTGTTTTGTTTTATATATGTTTTGTTTGAAATTTTTACTTAAAAAATTTGCATAATTATGTTATTTTGGAGGTAAAAGAGAAATAAAGGGGATTTAAATTGATAAAAATAAATTTATATTATATTTCAAATGATATGCTTAATAGTGAACAACTGTGCCCCAGTGTACCCCGTTTCTGGAGTACACTAGTCCACTTTATGAACATATACAAATATATATACATATTTTTAATGTAATCGAAACTTATGTTCAGAAAAAAATCTGAAGCATGTATAAAAATGTTTAAGAAATGTTCAAGAATATTTTTAGGTTAATTGGACTTTTCATTAAAGAGGGGGGGAGGGATATAAACTGCAAAAGTAGTCCTTTGTGTACTAGACTACCTCAGAATTCTTTAAATTCAGACAATTCAATAAAATCACAATAAAAAAAGAAATGAAAATGCTTGTAGATGTTTCGGACAAAATCAGTCTTTCATTACAGTAAAAAATGTTCAAGTCATAGAAGATGAAATTAAAAACAACTTACAGGAGGAACCATGTCAAAACAATTGAAATCGAAGTTTATTTATATATTTATTTATTTAATTGGTTGGTTGGTTGGCAAATACTGAGACTTATACTACTACCCGTACGGGAGGCTTTTGTCTCGAAAATCCAATATAGTAAACATTAAGATAAACAACCAATGATATATTTATTAATACATACATCTGACTTATGTTCTCGACATGAAGGCCTGCTTATAAGTCCTCGTCAATATACAGGGACAAGATAGCACAAGGAAATTTTACAACACGAAGGAAATATAGCTGGGAGCTCCACACAAAAAGTGTGTGCAATTGAGCCAGTGGGATTAGAACCCACAACCTCTTACGCTCGCATTCGATTGGCGGCGTGGTGCCTTGATCACTCGACCACGGAAACTCATTTATTTATTTATTTATTTTATTTAACACATACATCTGACTTGTATGGTTGACATCAAAACCTGGTTATAAGTCATCGTCAATATATAAGAACGAGATAGTATAAGAAAATTTTCGAGAAATTTTACAGCACGAGAGAAATACAGCCCGGAGCTCCATACAAAGAGTGTCTGCAATGGAATCAGCAATATTCGAATCCACAACTATAGGTCTGCACGGGCCGGAATTTCCAGGCCCGGGGCCCGGCCCGGCCCGTAGGAATTTTTTTTCGGCCCGACCCGGCCCGTTGTAAAACTCAAAAGTTCGGTCCGGGCCCGGCCCGTTTAAATTTTTATCTTTTAGGCCCGGCCCGTACAGAAATCAGTGAAAACAGGCCCGGCCCGTACAGAAATCAGTGAAAACAGGCCCGGCCCGTTTTGGCCCGTTACAATTTCTACGATTTCTAAAAAATTCAGATTTTTTTCATATAATTAAGATTTCTTTAAAGAATACTGCATACATATCTATGGAATGATTTTACAGTATATTTTACAGGAAATACACATTCGCAACATTAGTGATTACTAAGATTCTTAGGCTTTCAACAATCAAATAAAGATTCATTAAAAAATTAATATGGCTTAGAATAAAAGAAAAATGAAAGAAAGTTAAAAACATCGTAACTTTTGAAGCTGTTTAATAAAAGAAGATTTATAAAAATATTTCTATATCATTTTATTAAAGATTTTAAATCCAAATTCATTCGTTAACTCAAATATGCGTCTTTCTGATACATTTCTAAATTCATTTTTTTTTCTCAGAAACGCACAGCAGGTATCTTTATTCAGAAACTATATAATCAAGTGGCATTATCCGTTTCTTGATATAAGCAATTTAAGAATACTGAAAGGAAATAAATTATTGTTATAGTTAGCATTTTCAATAGAATTTCTGGAAGCGATAGCATGGGAAGGGAGAAAAACCTGCAACCATTTGAGAAACTATTGTATCTGAACAAATTTATGCAAGTATTTTATTCATCAAAAATGAAAAATGCTGTTCGATTCCAAATGCTTTCAATAGTCAGGCTTATCACTTTTATAGTTTTACAATTAAAAATTAATCTGAAAATGTGTCAAACTTTCGCGTTATTGAGAAATTAATTTAAAAACCATCAAGAACTATATATCCAAAGATTAATCTAACATAAGTTCTTTATCGCTGTTAATAATTTTACAAATCATGTTGTCTGCCCTACAGATCTTGAGAACAATTAAGTCTTGTTCCGGTCCGGCAAGTCTATATGTAGAAAAATAATGCAAGCTTGATCTCGGCCCGGTATGAATCAGCTAAAAAAATATTAAAACGGGTTACACACAATTTAACTGTCCGATGCCGATCTCACACTGTACAAGTTACATTTTTATATTGATGCTGTCAAACTAGTATGGTTCGTGACGCACATTTATATTTATTCTCGTTAAAATCATTTGCGTTGAAAATAGATCATATTTTATCGTTTCTGCTTAAATCTTTAGAACGGGCCGGCAGGTCCGAAAATTTTTTTATCGGCTCGGCCCGTATGGCCCGTTCAATTTTTTTGCCGGCCCAGCCCGTTTATTTTGTTTGTCGGCCCGGTCCGTGCAGACCTCTATCCACAACCTTCTACGCTCGCAAGCGATTAGTGGCGTGGTGCATTAACCACTCGCCAGGTACACTGTTAAAAATTCGACCCTTTTGCTGCAGCGTCACTCCACCGCTTTTATAGAATATCTTTTCCACCGCTTTTATGACCAATGAGAATGCTCCATAACACTGTAAAGTAGCCATTTTTTATAAAAACGGTGGATTGACGCTGGAGCAAATGGGTCAAATTTTTAACAGTGTGTGGCTTATATATATATATTGCAATTTGGTTTACTTATGGTAGAGTTCGCAAAATCCGGGATGTGATGTGTATGTACTGTTAAAATTCTACAACTTTTGATGTAGAGTCACTCCACTACTTTGATAGAATATCTCTGTTCTGACCAATGAGAATACTCCATAATGTAATCAAGTAGGCATTTTCTATAAAAGCAATGAAGTGTCTATGCACAAACGCTACATATTTTAACAGTGTGTACATGAACAACTATTTTGGAGTTTATAGCCGAGACCCAGATACCCTTTTTATTGTTAACGAAAGAAGATTGACCAATCAGCAGCCTGCATTTTCGCTTTTTGTAAAAAAAGAAAAAAAAGCAGATTTCTGATTGGTCGATCTCCTTTCGCTACCAGCGAAAAATCTATCTGGACCACGGCGTAAATTTTCAATACTGAATTCAAATTTATGTTCCAAAAAATGCGATTGGTTTCACCAATATAACTTGACTCACACTGTTTGCAGAGTATAACAATAAACAACGCTTTTAGATTACGAAATGGTTATATTAATATTTAATATCACACGCAAAACTTCGAAAAAGTTTTTAATATTTTCCATAAACAGTTTTGAGGCCTATAACAACTACGGCTTTCACCTCGGATCCTTATTATACAGAGAAACGAACAACAAGCTACAATAATATTTCTTTTCCCATTATATATTTATATAATAAGTGGACACTCACAATTACATTCATGTCTTATTCGTGGATTCGAACCCGGAATGCCGGCGTGGCAACAGTTGTCGCTATTGATAACGCTTATGGACGGCCAAAAGATTTTTTGCGAAATAAAGGCAGTGTTAATTTTAATAGTTCTGAGTAGCTTTGATATTTTTGCTGAAAGTTTCTTACTTGTATGGTACGCTGTAAAAATTTTGACGCTTTTAATGCATCGTCACTCCCCCATCGTCACTTTTACAGAATATCTCTCGTTTGATCCATGAGAATGCTCCATAATAGGCTGAAATAGTCGTTTTCTATAAAAGCGGTGGAGTGATGATGCATCAAAAGGGTCAAATTTTTAACAGTGTACGCTGTAAAAAATTTGGCCCTTTTGCTGCATCGTCATTCCACCGCTTTTATAGAATATCTCTCGTTTGATCCATGAGAATGCTCCATAATAGGCTGAAATAGTCGTTTTCTATAAAAGCGGTGGAGTGATGATGCATCAAAAGGGTCAAATTTTTAACAGTGTACGCTGTAAAAAATTTGGCCCTTTTGCTGCATCGTCATTCCACCGCTTTTATAGAATATCTCTCGTTTGATCCATGAGAATGCTCCATAATAGGCTGAAATAGTCGTTTTCTATAAAAGCGGTGGAGTGATGATGCATCAAAAGGGTCAAATTTTTAACAGTGTACGCTGTAAAAAATTTGACCTTTTGCTGCATCATCACTCCACTGCTTTTATAGAAAACGATTACTTCACCCTATATTATGGAGCATTCTCATGGGTCAAAAGAGATATTCTACAAAAGCGAGGAAGTGACGATGCAGCAAAAGGGTAAAATATTTACAGTGTATGGATACGGACCGGATAGATTTTTCGCTGTTAGCGAGACAAAGCTAACCAGTAAACAATCATGTCTGCATTTTGGCGGTTTGAACCAGCACCGTCTCGAAGAGACGTGTTATATAATGAGACTGTTTTGTTTTAACTGGGGAAAGTTCGGAAAAATAAGGCTTCTGTTCTGATTTGTTGAATGCCATTTCAATAACAACGAAAATTCTATCTGGATGCCGGCCACAATGTCCTTACTAACTTCACGGTGAAAGGGGAGAACAGTTGTTGCAGCTATATCTAATAGTCCCAGAGCGACAGCACAAAAACCTAAGGTATCGAGCACAAGAATTAAAAAAAACCTTTCTTTTATGGAAGAGTAGTAATAAGGGAATATAATGATCTTTGTCTGCCGGAAGTGAAGGGGTGCGTAAAGCCAAAAATGAATACCACAAGTGGTACACTCGTAGGTTTTATCATTGTGCTTGCCGTACAATCAAAAGTATGAAATGATAGTACGGCAAACACGATGGCAAACCTACAAGTAAACCACTAGTCGTATTAATTTTTGGCTTATGCACTCTTTCACTTCCGGCAGACAAAGATCATTAGATCCCCTATTCCATAAAAGAAAGGTTTTTTTTTTTTCCTTGTGTTCGATACTTTAGGTTTTCGTACTGTCGGCTCTTGGACTATAAAGTTTCCGAGAAAATTTTCTTAACCCTACGAAAAGAGTAGTTATTATTGTCCAGATCCATAAAGATTTCAATATTTTCAAAAGTAAATATTTTTTCTAATTTGCCGAAACAAAGCTAATGTAAAATAATCAAAAAAGACATGTTTCAAGTTTGTACTTTTTTCTTTAACAATTATTGACTTTTTAACAATTTAAAGGCGAGAAATAGTGGGGAAAATAATGCAGATAAACGCATCTAAAGTTTTAAACAATGTTTAGCTTCTAATAAAATGTTTTAAATGCTTTTTTAAAAATTGAAAATGTATAGTAACTCCTTTCTGTAGCTCAAAATTCCGAATGGGTTTAATTTTTCCCGTTTTCGTCCCCTTTCTGTATTGTTTAAATAACCGTCAGCTATAACAACAATGCTTTTTATAAAATGCGGATTAAGAGCTTTCGATAAATTTAGCTCTCACAACTTCATGCTTTTTATCGTCCTGGAGAGGCTGTCAAAATGACTGTATTCTGGGTCCCAGGCGGCTAAAAATTAGTAAAATATATAAATTAATCTTTTCACAATTAGTAAATATATTGAAAATTGTAATTTTTTCACATTTTTTTTCTTATTTATAAATTTTTCTTATTTAGAAATTTGAAACATCGGCATTTTTAATATTCATCACTTAAAACAATACTTTCTTTTTATTTATCAAAGAGGTTTAAGCCTTCAGAATTAGCCCCTTTATAAATTTTCAGAGCCCCTCCCCCAGGTTTCCCTGATTGCTCCCCCCTTCCACAACCCAGTCTTCATTCTGTATCAAGTCAACAGAAAAAATGTATGCCGGGAACGACACATCACGTCCATTTTTAATAAAACGAAAATTAAATTCGCACAGAGCTCGTCTGACTAGAGATCTGCACGGGCCAGCCTGAGGCTCAAAGCCCGAGCCCGGCCTAGTCTCCTCTTTTCTCGGGCAGGCCCAGGCCCGGGCCAAACTTTTTTCTGAGGGCTTGGGCCTAACATTTTTTTTCTGTACAGACCTGGGACTTGTTTCATTTGTAGTTTTCACTGTCCAAAGTTTTCATTTCTATTTTTAACACAGTCTGTATGAAAATCATTCTTTCCTCGTAGCCTGGTCAATAAAATAAGGCCAGGTCCAAAAATTTTTTGCAAAAATTCTTACATTTTTAAATCGCCATTATTCAACAATTATTATTATTATTATTTTTTAATAATTGTAGATTTTTATGCTTACTACAATATAGCTAAGAGCCTACCTGTGAATCTTGTTTTAAGCAAAAGAGGGTTGATCACGCAAAATTAATGTACTAATACGCAAGAAAAGATATGTAATTGTTGAGTCGCTAACCCCAGATTATTAAAGAAAAGGGAAGGTAGGAAAATGAAAATAAAAATAAAAATAAAATTAAATTAAATTAAATTAAATTAAATTAAATTAAATTAAATAAATAAATAAGTAAATAAATAAATAAAATAAATTGAAATTAACATAAATTGAAGAAGGAAATTCTGAAACTCTAAAATATTTCCTTATCTTTCTTGAATTCATACTTTAGATGTTTAAATAAATGAATAAATAATTTTTTTTTTCTTTTCATACTCGACCAAATATTCTAACTTATATGTATAAAACATCACTATATGCATTCGAATTCTAGGAAAGAAAATATGTATATCATGATCTAATACATATTTTGTTATGTTTACTTTATTTTTTTTTCTCAACCTTTTTCTTTTCCATCTCTCCCTCCTTATGTATATATTTATTGCTTAGTTTTTATATTAATAGGATTACAAAGGTACTTCCTATTAACTAATTTGAACAAAAAAAAAAAAAAAAAATCTTGAAGTTATAGTTATTACTCCATTTTCGGTATTATACATTCTTTAGAAATCAAAAAAAAAAAAAAAAAAAAAAAAAAAAAACTAAATGTAACATATTTATTTCATTTAAAGTTATTTAAGTCAATTGTTTGGTGCTGGAGAGGGACTAATAGTAAAAATTTGCTTCCTTTTATTACAGTACTGTTGTGTACAAGTGTGGCTAGAAAACACAAAGGAACAGTTTGTCATTTTACAGGCATTTACTCATGCCAACCTTTAAGTAGACATTTGGCTTCGAAGATCAATATCCCACCTAATGCTTGTGAAATTCACGACTGCTCACATTGCATTGTGAGTAAAGCATCTTTCATCTTGTCCAAGGACTTCAGGCTGTTACGCCCTACATCATTTATCTTGCGACATCTGAAAGACGAAGTAGCCACCAATAGCACTGCATATAACTGCTTCAATGGAGACCAACCTTGTGAATGTGACAATGATTGCTCGGGTACAAAAGAATTTTGCAGTCTAAGAAATTGTACAGTACTAAACACTTGTTTCTGCTCTTTAACGCATCATAAACCACAACTCTTAGCAACAACAGAATTGGAAACATTTTACGACCCGGACTTAATTACATGGGAAGTCTGTATATTCGACAAAAGAACTAGTGTTACACCCAACCCACGCTCCCGTAAATTACTAGAAGGGGAAACGGCTTACTTCAGGCAGCACAACTTAACTATAAAGTTTGATGACCCCATTTTAACCCTCCCTGACAGAGGAAGAGTAATCCTACGAACTAATGATTTTGAATTTGTGCTCACAGTTCCAAAAGATCTCATGATTAAAATTCCATTTGAACTACTTGCATTTAAAACAGACATTACAATTATTTATTTGCACACTAGTGGGATCACAATATCAGGATTAATCCATGTCTCGGGTAAAAACATTTGTCAATTAAGACAATGTATAATGTGTTTTGAAGTGCTAGCACATTTTCAATGTCTACCTAAACCAATACAGTATACAGCTTATATAACTTTTTCAATTTTAATTTTGATACTTTTAAAATTCTTGAAAGCACTATTAAAAAGCTGTTTATATATTTTTCATATAATATATATGATTTTACTCATGCTTCTTAAAATGATCAAATTCATGGCTCGATGCTCACTTTTACTAGGAGCTTTTTTCGGCAATACTATCAAACATGCATTACTAAAGGGTTATGGATATTTGGAATCCCACAATTCACAAAATTCCAATTTTACATCACTCCAGATAGTCCTGTTAGCTTGTACCCTCCTCATCGCAGTATCCAATGCTGATTGTAACACTCATGCAATTATAAATTCAGAACTGAAAACCTGTGAAACACTTCAAGATGGCACACGTTCGTGTCAATTACATTCAACTTCTGAAATCACCCTTCCTACACTGCATTCCGAATCATGTTTGTGGTTCACGGACAAAAATAATAATCACTTATTTTCATTAACGTTAAAATTAGACGAAGTAAAATGTGACTTTACTACGGAAAGGCAATATTTCACTTTTCCAGTCACAACTCATCACATTTCACAAATATCATGTGTCTTCAACGAATACTGTGGTCGTGGTGTTCATTGCATAAAAAGGCATGTTGGTAGAGGTGGAATAAATTTTGAAGCGGAGACACCTCAAAGTAGAGATTATCCAGGTATCTCAGCTTGTTTAGAAGCAGGACCAGGAACGGGTTGTTACATTTTCCGTTCTTCATGTGCCTTTTATAGAACGTGGTACGAACCAGACTTGTT
This sequence comes from Maratus speculifer, assembly GCA_964019185.1. NCBI lineage: Eukaryota > Metazoa > Arthropoda > Arachnida > Araneae > Salticidae > Maratus > Maratus speculifer. The sequence goes on from OZ025290.1 coordinate 200,792,108, forward strand.
ATACAGCTATGAAGTTTCTAAAATAAGAGGTCATACTTGTAAATATTACATTTCCCTCAAACATGATGAAAACAATACGATTTCTCGAGTAACGGTTACTGATTCAGCTTTCACAAAAACTGGAATTAAAGTCACGATTTTAGGAGCTTATGACCAGGCCCAATTACATATGGAAGATTTTTTCATTCAACGTGTAGGTAAAAAGTCGGAAGCTTACCTAGCAAAGGCAAGTGATAAAAATTCTCCCAGAGCAGGAGAGATTGGTGCAATTCAGGCGAATTCATCTTTCACAAAAAACTTCATTTTTGATCCTGATATGACTAGTTGTGACTTTTTCGAAGATACTCTGAGATGTCTAAACGCACCCGATGCAATTACACAGCTCAGATCCTCTCAGGAACATGCACTACCTTTGCAAAGAGACATACATTTATTTCAAATAGAGGATGACAAATTAAAATCAACTTTATTGCTGTCCTCAGCTATTCGTGTTCAATTATACTTTGCAAACTACAAATTGTCAGTCAAAGCTAAAAACGTTTGTCCTAAATTTGCAGAAGAGGAAATTTCTACGAAAGGTTGTTATAAATGCGCCATACTTGCACGACTCAACTTCAAAGCTCTCAGCACGTGTGATGCGGGTGTAGTCAGTGTTCATTTTCAGGACATAAATATTCATACAAAAGCCATCCGTTTGACGACTGAAATTCAATCTTACACTATTCAATTTTCTGCTGAATTGAAGTGCTACTCTGAGAAAATATGTCTAAAGTCATCAACTTTGATGCAATGTCAAACTTTAAAATTTTGCCTAAACGAGCCTAGCATAGATTTGCTCCAATTGAACATGAACTATACACGATCAATGAACACTCCTACTACGGCAAATTGGCTAGACTTTTTTACATTGCCAAAATTTTCTACTTCATTATTCATTCTAAAATTTATTGGTTCAGCTTTATTCATAATATGTATTGTAATTACACTATTCTCTACTATTTTAACCTGTTGTTGTCGTTCCAGGTAAAAACAATTTTGAATATTTCTTCACTAGACAGGAAACATATTTGTAAAATTCTAATGAAATTTACATACGTAAATATATATATATTTATATGAGCATATATATATATACATAAATCTTATTTTATGTTTATTTTGGTAATCATTTTATTTTAACCTTTTCTCAATTCCAGATATTTATGTTTCCTGTTTATATAATGTGTACAAGTTTTATAATTCTTATTCTTATTATTTTATATATTTTTTAGTGTTTGATATTATTATGCAAAATATTGTATTATGTTATATTACACATATTAATCATTTAATTTTCTTTTCTCAAGTTCATTGTTGTATAGATCATCGACATTATTAATAATCTGCCCATTTATGCTTTCTGATTCACCTGAACTCAGAGCATTTTTCTTTTTTTTATTTATTTTTTTTTTCTTTTCTCAAACAGTCGCTATATTTTGTTGAGTCGCTAACCCCAGATTATTAAAGAAAAGGGAAGGTAGGAAAAATGAAATAAAAGAAATAGTATAATAGTAGAAGTGAAATACAAAAAAGTTCGCTGTACAGGTGGGAGACAAGAATTGAGCTTTCACATTTAGGATATGTAATAAAGATGCCTTATTAAAAAGAGTTGCATAGCAGATTATTGTTAGAAGTGCGTAAAAGTAGAAAAAAGGTACCTTGTTAAAATGCTCAGGTGTTCACATGTCTTACTAAAAAGAGTTGCATAGCAGATTATTGTTAGAAGTGCGTAAAAGTAGAAAAAAAGGTACCTTGTTAAAATGCTCAGGTGTACACACGTGTACCCTATAATAAATTTCATTTTCGTTTTGAAAGGGAGTCTTTCTCTAGCGTTCTTTTTCTGTTCAGAGGACTTCCCTCACCATAGCGAAGGAAATACTGGAGTTTTATAAGATTGGAACCCGTCTTTCAAAGAAGAAATAAAAAATAGGGTCAGGAATCCAGTTGAGAATAGCAATACAAGTTAAAAGGCTTGTTATCGAGAGAATATGAATTCGATACAGTATCCAGGTGCAAGAAAAACATCACGTAAAGGGGAGGAATCACGTACCGAGGGAACTGTAATAATAAACAAATTTAAATATTAAAGAAGGGGTTCGCAAGCCAATGCTAGAAAGGTCTTTGTGAGAAAAGAATCCAATAAGAATCTTGGAAATAAAGAAAGCAGCTAAGATTGGATTTTGCACGTAAAAATAGGGTGAAAAGAGTAGGAGGGAAAAACGAAAAAATGATAATAAGGAAAAGAGTATTAAGATAGGGGAACTGGAAAAAAGGATACATTTTTAGATGATAGGAGTAATGGAAAGTGTTTTTAGAAAATTTTACTAATGCGGAGTTTTAAGTAGTCGAAAACTTATAATTTTGCTGTGTGCCTGTGGAATAAACCGTGAGGAGCAGCTGCAGCTACGGTCCTAGCCCTGTCATCCGTTATGTTTCCAGAGATGTTCATACGGTGCCTTTTAATTTTATCTGGTAAGCGATTTTTACTGTTGGTTACAAACTCTAGCACTGAATGATTGTTATAAAAGCTGTTAGGGATAGGGAATCAGAGGGCATAGTTTAGGGCAATTTCTTAATTTAGCTTACGTGAATTAATTATTGTAATTGGGATCAAAGGTGATGATATGATTTCTTATGTTTGTGAATTATATTTATTTTGTATAATGTTGCAGGTGTCTTTTATCTAGAAAAAAATAATAATAAACGTTTAAAATATACATATTGTCTTGTTGTGTGTTATGCCTAATGCTTTGATTTATTAATTTGGTAATATAATCACGGCCTTTTTATATATATCCCTATTTTATTTATGTAGCATTCAGGAATGGTAAAATTACATCAGAGCTTAAGATTACTCAGGGATACAAATACAAATTCTTCACATACATTTTTTAATCACTTTGACGTTGCCGTCAATACAGACGACGTCGTCACAACATAATACATTTACATTTACTAAAAAGGGAACTTTTGAATATTTTTTTTCTTTTCTATACAATTCCGTCTTTTTTTTTTTTTTTTATACTATGTTTTAGATTTTTAACACTTCAATACATTGAATATGGGTTAACAATATTAAATAATAATTCAAAAAATTAAATTCAAAAAATAGAAATTTATTAAAAAATAAATAACGCAGCTTGCGGCACTTCGATAAAAATGAAGATTATAAATATGAGAAAAAAAAAAAAGTTAAGATAAATATTTTTGGTCAGAACTCCTTGTACGAGGCAAATTTTTAACCAAATGAATGTAAAAATAATTTTTTTGTAGAAATTCACTCGGGCCCGATTTTTTTTCCGGGTCGGGCTCGGGCCGAACTTTTAACTTTTGTATCTGGCAAGGCGACCAAATTTTTATTTCTATGAATCGGGACGGATTCGAGCCTGAAAATTTCAACCCGTGCAGACGTCTGACATTCCGGGCTATATAAAAAAAAATATATAGACCTCTAAAATATGATATCTCCTTCCAAAGCTTAATCCTACGTGCGCCCCTTGCACTGCTACTTGAGCATTTCCAATACTTCCTACGCCACTGCGAGAAACTTATAAACATGTGAAGAGACTGTTTCCTCCATTCACGCGCATAATCAAATGACTCCCGGGAATGAAGTTAAAGGGAGGATTTCTTTCTGAGATCAACTCAACTGCTCACCAGATCCAATAAAACGAAAAGCAGAATCCCCCGAGTTCTTTTCAAATCCCTGGTTTCAGCTTTTCAACGTAGAGCAGAGAGGGGGTGAGAATGGCGGAAGAATAGGCGAACTTGACCTTTAGCCACAGACTTTGTAATATAATTCCCTCCTCATAGCCTTTTAGCAGTGCGGGGAGTAGCATTTCTCTCGAATAAATAAGTGATGCTTACAGACACAGTAGTTTTTTTATTCGAATTCGTCTTTTATGTTTATTTTATATCACTTTAATGGCGAGGGAAAAAAGCATGTAAAATAAAAAATTACAACAACCACATTTGGAAAATGATTTTTTAAGACTAAAATTTAAGACTTATAAATAAATTCTATATTAAAAAATAAAGAAGGAAACATATTATTTTAGAATTTATTCGTTCAACATTAGACTGTTTCCTTTTTCGTGATCGTCGCACATTTCGTAATCGGTGGTCTCGATAATCAAATCTCGTTTTATTTGCTTTAAAAAACGATCTTTTGTGTAACGTCTGAAAAGAAAAAAAAAAAAAAGAAAGAAAAAAAAAAAGGAAACAAACTATTTTGATGGAAAAAAAGTTATAGTAAAAAGAAAAGTTTGGTTGGATCAAAAATGATACCGATTTCAGAAAGCAAAGCCCTTCCCTCTCCCCCAAAATGTCCAATAGGGTGGAGCGAAAAAAATGATTTTTTAAAAATCAAAAACGGGTAGGTGCCAAAAGTTGCCTTTATACTAGTACATCAACTGCGTGAAATTTTACCGCTGAAAAAAAAAAAAAATGGCTTCAGTCTGCGCTTTTGCTCCAAAAATCGAAATTTTCGGTAAAATTTGTCATTTTTTGATATTTTTCAAAAAAAAAAAAAAAAAAAAAAATGAAAAATTCCTACAGAGCTGGTTATTATTTAAAAGTGTTACTTAGACCTTTATATTTATCTGCTTTTGCTTAACATATTTAAACTATAAATTAATATCTGTAGCCTGTGTAATTGGAGCAAATCTGACAACATTTGGTAAAAAAAAATCAGTGTTACCTCTTTATCGGACCATACAACGAAATGTTGTTTTGAATGCATTTCTTACCTACAGTGTCTCAAAAAATTGATGGGACACTTGTGCTTTATAAAAAGAAACTGCAATAAAATAAATAAACAAACATGTGCAAAAAATTTTTTGGGTGCGTTTCATATTTAAAGTTAGTAACAATTATTACATAACATACATTTTGTCAAAATATTAATTTAGTAAAAATACAATTGTTCAGAACGGAGCAAAAAATGGCTCACATAAGTGATGAGACACTTACTTTTCCATCAAATATTTATCCAAAAATTTTACTTTTTAAAAGGTTTTAATATTTTGTTGGATTTCCTTTTACTTTTAAAACATGATTTAATCTTTTTGGGATGGATTCGACTAATTTTTTTGTGATTTCTGGAGTGATTTTACCCCATTCTTCTTGAAGCACCGATTTTAGTTGTTGTTTTGAAGAAATGGTGTGTTTGCGAATTCTTGCCAAATATTTTCTATGGGATTTAAGTCTGGAGATTGTGGTGGTGTTTTTATTATTTCAGGACAGTTATATAGCAGCCAGAGTCTAACGTTCAGAGCAGTGTGCTTGGGGTCATTGTCCTGGTAGAATTTAAAATCGTTATGAAGGTTCAATTTTCGTGCTGAAATTTCAAATTTTGCTTTAAAATATCAATATACTTGTACTGATCCATTATACTGTCAATAAAAACAAGATTACCAACTCCAGCGGGCGACATACACCCCCATACCATAACTCCTCCTCCACCATGTTTTACTGTTGGTACCAAGCAGGGGCGTAGCTTGAAATTTTTATTGGGGGAGGGGGAACCAAAATTATGCGCCTTTTAATGTTTTGCCGCCCTTGAATTATTTGCACATTTTTTAGGAGAGGGGGGGGGGCTAGTTATGCTACTTTTTAGCTTTAGTTATTTATTCAGGGCAATGGCATCTATTTAGGTGATATAAGTGATGCAGCCATGATTAAATTTCCATTTCAAGCGTGCATTCACATGTGCTGATAAAATATCTCTCCCAGCTCTTGTTTTTTCAAGGTCTAAAAAGGCATTGTAGAATGTTTGAAGAGAACCCGAATCCTGGATCCTTAAATTCATTTTCCTGACATGATAAGAACAATTGTATTTGTAAGAAAAATAAAAATACAGAACACAAAGTTAATTACAATAGAGTTATAGCGGTTTCAAAGCCGCAGCTTCTGCCCGAAACTTACTGGTCAATATAATTGAATTTAGCCTTCAATTTTTCATTCAGATCCTCCGAGATCGGGCCCACTACTATCACTCCCACCCCCACCAATGTGGTGGAAGTGATAGTAAAAAAGGAACTATGTAAAAAAGGAATGTTAAATCTCTGGATGAACATTCGACCCTTTTTCAAGGAAGTAAGGATTGTCTATATACCAAATATACTGAATATTCCAGTTTCTATAAAATGGAATAACATGTTTTCCCTTTTATAATCTTAGTTCCCCAGTAAATACAGATAAGTAAAAAATAATCTGTATTGTACTGCAATTATAACACAAAACTTTAAAGTAGTTATTTTTTTCTAATGTGCATTTTTTAAATCGGTTGCACGATTATTCTATTAATTATACAATACATTAACGAATACTTTTTTTTCCTGTCACTTTTTAACATTAAAAGACAGTCGTTCAAAATAAATTTAATTCTCTCTTTTGACAATGGCTATTTTAAAAGCAAAAATCAATTATTTTCAAATCCTTTTATCCAATCACTTAAACAAAAACTTTTTTAACCCCTTAAGCAAGTTCAGTTAGCAATAGTATGCTGAATACCGGATATCATTAAATTTCGTCAAAAGTAATTTATCCCAATAGCAATTAGCGACGCAAAAAAACTCAGATGCATAAAATATTTCAATCTGGAATTAAATTAAAGACATATACACATATATTTTGGAATTTCCGATAGAAGAGTTCACTTTGCACGTCGGTACATCGTGATGTTTATAGAGTTAATTGAAAACTGTTATTTTTCAGATAAATCAAATTTAAGCTGTAATGTCCACCGCTAGGCAGAAAAAAGACCCATCAGAAGAGTGACAACAACTTGAAATGTATATGTACAATTGATAAAATATAACAAAATTATATTTAGGAATCATATTATAAAACAAAAATAGAACCAAAAAAAAATCTATTGCTCAGTTGAAAATATTTTTGAAAAACATTTTTTTTTTTTTTTTTTACCACATGATCAGTAACCTTTGCAAGAAAGAAATCAGTACCACTTGATCATAAACACTGCATTTTTAACTATAATGTTACAATTTTAAATACAGCGTTTTATAAAATAAAATTTGTGAAAATGCAATATGTGGATACCAAAAACCTAAATAATAATAATAATAATAATAAATCATGTAAAACTGAATATTTGTTTGGTTCTATTCGATTGCATCTTACTATGTTTGATTGCTTTTTCGAAAAACATTTGTAAGTAAGGGTGTATTCCGATCCAAATTGCTTATTTTCGCATTTAATTTTGAATTCATTTTTGCTCTTAAATTCATCAGACTGACAGATTCTCTTATTAAGAAACTATACAAGGTGCCGAAAATCTCAATATTTTGATAAAGGCAGAAAATAGTGAGAAAAATGCTGTCAAAGTCGGCGTTGTGAACCGAATTTTCCGAAGCGAAAGAAGTGGAGACGAAAAAAAGAACCACGCTGAAGCAATGATTGTTTATCAATTAAATTCTAATAAATGGAGCGAAAAAATAAGATCATACGGCACCTTGTACATCTCTTCGAAAATCACTTCAGCAAGTTTCATGTTTCTATTTTTAAAAATGAGTCTGAAATTCTATCAGAAAATTTCGAGGTGTTGAAGGTAGAAAAGCATGTTTTCGAGTACACCCTTAAACATATATTTCTTTTAATTTTGGGGAAAGCTTCATTCCTGCCCAGTCCTGGGTTAAAACTAGGTCGATTATTAATAACGTAAAAGTTTCAGAAATCACCATTAATCAAAAAATAGCTATCTGTTTGGGAAATAAATAATAAAAATCATTAAAACTTAAATTTACCGGAAAACTGAGAATGCTATTCGATTTTTTTCCTATAATAATAGCAATGATTGATAATAAATGAACTGACAATTGCATCAGAAATATAAACATTGTACTTTAAGAACATGCTTAATTAAAGGAAAATATGTACATTTTTTACCTTCGACTGCATCATCGTTTTTATCCACTTTTTCATAAATTTGCATAATTTCTCCGCATCATAAATTCCTTTTTCTCTTTTGTTCCTGGTTTTTTATTTTTATGTTTTATTTCAGTCATCATTCATGACTGAATTTCTTCTCTCTGGACGACTACGAAAGAGAGCTTTTAATTTTTATTTTAAAAATTGAACGAAAAAAATCGCTAGTTTTGAAAAGTCGCGTTATTAGCTTCAGTACAATCTGACAACACTAGATACTGGACAACAAAGATGTATGTAGGTGATGCCCGGAAATTATCTAACCTCACACAAGGAAGGACATAACGGGGGAGTTAAAATAGTTAAGGTCAGATGACCCTGTCGAGGACCACCAACCTTAAATTGGAATAAGGGGAGAGCTTTTCTCCGAAAAATCACATTACATGTAGTGATCGAACAATGTCTATTTCAGGAATGTGTTCTTGTTTTCGCACTGGGGATAACGCCTAGTAGTAGTCTTAAAATGTCTCAAATGTAATGGATGGCCTATATTTTTTTTGAAACCATAATTTATTTTCTTATAAATTTACAATAATATTAATTCCAAATCACGTTACTGCTATTTCATTATTTTTTCTTTTTCCTTTTTTTTGTGTGTGTGTAAAAAATAATCTAAGAATGCCACATTAATAATAAAAATTTTAGGTGCCTAACGGCGCCTTTAAACCTTCCATGGCGCCCTTTTTGAAACCCTCTTTTTTAGGTGCCTGCCTGACTGCACCTCTAAACCTTCTGTGGCGCCCTAGTTCTAAAACATATTATAGAACCATTCAAACGCACTACAGTCGTATCCACACTTCTTTTCCCTTTCTATTTATTTCTAAGGTTGGCCAACAACTACTATAAGAAGAAAATAACTGTACATCTATCCTGGAATTCATTACAAGCCTGTTTTTGAAATTTTTTATTTTGGATGCATAAATTTTCTTCGGGATAGGAGTGGGGGAATAGAGGTCGTAACAAGTCTAAAATTAAGTGCCTTTTTCATGTTTTGAAAGTGAATAGTAATTTATTTTGTAATTTTACATTTCAAGTTAAGTTATTTTATAATTACTTATTACTACTAACAAAGCCTTTTTTCCGGGCGCCTAACGGCGCCCTTAAACCTTCTTTGGCGCCCTACTACATGAACATATTGGGAGGGGAGGCTCCCCCCCTCCCCCCCTAAAGCTACGTCCCTGGTACCAAGTTCTGTTTGCGAAATTCTTCCCTGGGTTTTCTCCACACCAAGATTCTACCGTCAGAACAAAATATATTAAATTTACTCTCATCAGCAAACATAACTTTATTCCAGTAATCAGAATTCTTATTTATGTTGGATTTTGCGAAAGCTAGTCCGAATTTTCTATTCTTTTCACTTACGAAGAATGTTTTCCTGGCTACTCTACCGTGATATCCAGCAGATCGAATTACCCTTCTAATAGTCTCAGGATTAACACTTATTCCATATAATGCTTGTAAATCAGCAGCAACTTTTGAAGCACTATTCCTTGGATTTTTTTTAATATTTCGAACGATAATTCGCTTTATTCCATTGGATAGCTTTGATGGTCGGCCAGGTCTTCTTTTATCCTGAATCATATGATTCTTTTATATCGTTTAATGATATTGAAAACTGTTGAACGACTCAAGTTAACTGTTTCAGCAGTTTTTCTAATATATTTTCCACGTTCAATATGCAAATTAATAACTAATTTTCGAATAATAACAAACTGGAGAGAAATACTGCAGACGATTTTATAAATTATTGCCAATTGCTTTTAAGTAAAAATAAAACCCCCAAAAATATTTTTATTGCTTATTTCAGACGATTTTTGTTGCATATATAATGGTGTCCCATCACTTATGTGAGCTATTTTTTGCTCCGTTCTAAACATTTGTATTTTTATTAAATTAATATTTTAATATTTTGACAAAATGTATGTTATGTAATAATCTTTACTAAATTTAAGTATGAAACACACCCACAAAAAATGTGTACATGTTTTTTTAATTTATTTGATTAGTTTCCTTTTGTAAAGCACAAGTGTCCCATCACTTATGTGAGACACTGTAGCTGCTTTCAAAACTACTCTGTATATAACTCAAAGAGATAGATGCATTTCATATCCTACCCGTCTCAACCACCCAACCATCTAGGTCCAGTGTTTTATTTATGTAATTTTTTTTTTTTTTTTTTTTTTTTTTTTTTTTTTCCCGAAGACGGGTATAAGTTTTCTATATATCAAAAACGTTTACCTCTTCTTTGTATTCACTGACTGGATGCTGCTGGTATATTTTTATACTTTGTATAACAGAAGAAAGCTGAGTAATGTACTGGGTATGTTGTTAATTGAACCTATTCAGCAGTCTATTATCTTCATTAAATTTTCATGCAATTAATACATTATGATTGGAAGTTCTGTTACCAAAGCATTATTTCAATCAATTACATTTTATATATAATGATTTTCCTAAAAATTGATTGTATGAATTCAATTTCTAGTATGTCATCATTCACTGTACCTATTACATTGAATATATTTTGAGAAGCTAGCTGCTTAATATTATGACGATCATCACAGAGGATTGCAAACAAAATTTGCGTGTAAAGCAACAATATTTCTAAAGAAGTTTTAGTATTTGTTTTATGTCATTTCTGTGTTGTTTCGGAGTCGAGTAATTTCAATTAAATTTTTAGATCTATTCTTTAGGTGTGTATTACATTCGGTATAAAACATCCTGCGGTATAAACTTGGATTACTCTGACTTGGATTATAGACTCTGATTGCCAATCTGTGCTTATATAAAACGGAAAATTTTATTCGCTTTATGAGCTGTCTTTTGTGTGAGATGTTTTCTAAATTCCTATTCCCCATTTCTTCTGAGAAATGGTTTTCCTTATGAATTAGCTTTTCAATCTCCGACAGAAATTTCTAGTCTGTTTTGAGTATCTTTTTCTCAATTCAAGAAAATAATTTTTCAAAATTATTCTCTATTTTATAAAAAAATTGCAATAGGTAGTGAATAGTACGTAAACAAAGATTTTACTATTGATCCAGTGAATCCATGTAGATTAGAAAGTTTTATATCGACTTCTCTAATAACTGACGCAGAGGAATTACACTGGAGTTTAAGTAGCATATAATCCATTATTATACACAATTCTAAGCTTACCTCATATAAAATGATTCACAGCGACAAATAGAATTCTTCTAATTTTAAATGAGTACTTACAATCGATTACAGTCTATATATTCCCTCATAAAGTACAATGCATTATAAGTTTATGCCCAGGACAGTTCACCATCAAATGTTGTCCACTTATAAAAAGGAGATTTAAAAGTTAATGGGAAATTACCTGGCTATGAAAATACTTAGAAAATGGCATAAAACTATAGCAAAAAAAAAAGTTATTTACAACAACGGTTGCTCTGCACATGCAGAACAAATACTCATGGCAATTCTTTCTGGTGATCACCATCACATTAAACAGCTCGCTTCTCAACATATAAAAAAAGCAAAAGTAGAATAAATGATGGCATATTTGTAATTGAATACATGAAATCTTCTTTGAAGCAAATCATTACGTAACGAAATATAATTGACTAAAAAAATGTTATGGTAACAGAACTTCCAATCACTTCCATTAACTGGATGTAAGTTTGATAAAGATAATAGATGACCGAATAGATCCCTTTAATAATATTCCCGTGCATTACTCTACTTGTCATTTTTTTTGTATAATCTGTAAAAATATACATTAAGATAGTCACAGCAGCATATGGATACAAAGAACAGATAAACTAGGTGAATGCATCGGAAACATGCCAAATTTTGATTTAAAAAAAAAAAAATCACAAATCAATATATAAATAAAACACTGCACTAAGATGATCGGATAGTTGGGACGGGTGGTATATGAAATATAGCCATCTCTACGATGCATGTCCAAGGTAGTTTTGAAAACAAGAGCTATATTAAAAACAACAATTCATTGTATGTCCCAATAGAGTGGTATTGCCGTTTTCTTACCAAAAGTTGTCTGTTTTGCTCCAGCTATACGGAATAAAGATATCGTTTTATAGTTTAAATATGTTAAGCAGATAAATATAAAGGTCTAAGTAATACTTTTAAATAATAACCAGCTCTGTAGGAATTTTTCAATTTTTTTAAAAAAATGTCAAAAAACGGCAAATTTTACCCAAAATTTCGATTTTTGGAGCAAAAGCGCAGACTCATGACATTTTTTTCCAGCGGTAAAATTTCACACAGTTGATGTACTAGTATAAAGGCAACTTTTGACATCTATCCGTTTTTGATTTAAAAAAATCAATTTTTTTCGCTCCACCCTAATGTCCAATGATATCAAGTGCCAGACGTCCCCCCCCCCTTTTTTTATAGAATGATAAAGTTATATATGCATACTTTCATATTACAATTTTCTTTTGCTGCAGACAAAATCTCTCTCTCTCTTCCCCCCCCCCCCCAAGTAATGTATGAAATATCAATATGCGTGTGGAGGGGATGAGGAAATACTCTACGCTATGCTATGGTTTCTATTGTTACGAATTTTGTAAATAGTTAGTGTTTGTACTGTAAAATAATGTAAATAATCTTATTAAGCTCCATTCTTTTACTAATATTAGTTTTTGTTACATTGTCTCTGTTATCAAGCAAACTTGTCCATTATTTTCAGTGTATGTCTACGACAGATTGACGAAATAATAAAGATATCGCCAAGTTGGCGTCACTTTTGGCGACTAATTTTGGTCGCCAAATTTGGCGATATATCGCCAAGTTGGCGACAAACTTGGCGATTGTTGGCGATGGTAACCCTTCCCTCTCAATGGTAACCCCCCTTTAGATATACTGATACATTGTTTGTTATTCCGTGGATTTTTCGAGTAGGTTCTAGAAATTTCCAGCACATGCTACGAGCCTATATAAGAAGAGAAGCGATGCGAGCTGTTGGTGTTATTTACCAGTCAGTCATTGAGTGAACAAGGCGTAAGCAAGTTTGCTTGAGTTTCATCTATGTTGTTTTGAATGTTATTAAGTGTTGAGACGTTGTATAAAGAGTCTTTGGAGTCTAAAGCTGTAATTGTACGATAGATTTGAGCAGTTATTTTTGAATATCCAGTAATATTTGTGACTTTCGAAGACTCTGTTGTTCTGAAGTCTGTAAATAAATTATTTTCTACTTTTCTAAGAGCAAGAGTTTGAAGTTGTCTAACCATAAGATCAAAAGAACCCCATATACGCTACAATTTTTGGTGTCAGGAGTCGGGATCTTATGGCGAAAACACGAACAATGGACGGACAACTGAAAGAACTGTTAGAAGCTATTAACGGATTAAGAACAGAGCTAACCAATAAAATTGATAAAGGCCAAGAAGAGTTGGCGGATAAAATGAATAAAGGCCAAGAAGAGTTGACGGACAAAATGAATAAAAACGAAGAAAGAATGGAACAGTTGACAAATAAAATTGACAAATGCCAAGAAGATGTGACTGAAAAGATTAATAAAGGCCAAGAAGAAATGAAGAAAACTTTAGAAGAAAAGTTCTCGTCGGTAGAGAGAAGAATAGGCTCGGTAGATGAGAAAATAGAGGAAGTAGAAGAGAAAATTCAGAATGAAGTTAGTAATGTTGAACAGAAAATGGAAAGGAAAATGGCGGAAGTAGAAGAGAAAATTCAGAATGAAGTTTGTAACGTTGAAGAGAAAATCAGTAACGTTGAAGAGAAAATACTAGGTGAAGTATATGAAAAGCTAAATAAAAAAGTACAAGATCTTGAGAATAAACTTTCAGCGTCTAGTGGTAATTATGAAGAATTTAGGAATCCGCCTGCTTCTCCCGTGCACATTAAGCTGTCGACATACGATGGAAAGAGTTCCTGGCAAGTTTACAAGACCCAATTCACCATTGTAGCTGAAGCGAACAAATGGAGTGACGAGGTGAAAGCTTGTCAACTGGCAGCATCTTTAAGAGGAGAAGCCGCCGACGTGCTGCAAACATTGCCCGATATGACGCAACTCAATTTTGAGACTCTAAGTTGTGCACTTGAAATGAGATTCGGCGAAAAATTCTTCAAGGATTATACGAAAATACAAATGAAGAGCCGCCATCAAAAATCGAGTGAAACCCTTCAAGAGTTTGCCTCGGAAATTGAACGGCTTGCAAATTTAGCATTCATTGACTGTCCAACAAATGTACGGGAAATGCTTTCACTGCAATATTTTGTAGACGGAATAAAAGATCCAGAAGTGCAGAGAGCGGTACGAATGGCAGATGTACAGGATTTAAAGGCTGCACTACTATATGCCTTAAAGTTGGAAGCAGCTACACAAGTCAGCCGAAGAGATCGTCATTCAGTCCGAGGGGCAACGGTGAACAAAAGCTCAGACACTAAGATCGACTTCTTGAAAGAAATTAGGAAATTAAATCAAGAGATTGAAGCTTTAAAATATGGAAGAACAAGCGCAAGAAGACAGAATCTCACGTGCTGGGGATGCGGTGATACAGGACATCTCCGAAGAAATTGCCCCAAAATCCACGAACGTGAGATAAATTCAAACAGTCAGCAGGGAAACTAAATTTTGGCCATCTCGCGGGGCGGAGGTTGCCAGAGAATGAAAAGCCCCACCTGAAGATCCTCCAGATATCAAAAATGAGTGGCGGTGATAGTGAATTATATGTGATAGGCTTTATTAACGGAATTCAGTGCCGTATGATTGTTGATACAGGAGCCAATGTAACAATAATAAGAGAAGATTTGGCTCGAAAATTGAAATGTAAACTCATCTGGACTCCACCATGCGTTACCCTGCAAACTGTGACGGGCGACAAGATAGGCATATATGGAAAGGCAAATTTAATCATCAACTTTGAAGGAAAGAAATATTATCATACGGCATATGTGGCTGACATAACAGATCCTTGCATAATCGGGTTAGATTTTCTGAAGAAGTTTGGCTTCAAACTTGATTTCAAAAATAACAAAATGCTCTCAAAATTTGAAGAAATAAGTCTTTTTGGATTAAATAACGGAATTGAATGTAAACAAGCAGTAATGGCCAAAGAAGACATCAATCTAGATCCAAGAACAGAATTTTTAGTTCCAGCTGTAATAAGAAATGAAACTAATTACCGATTTGGCTATATAGATTATCCAGAAGACAATAGTACACAAGCAGGAGTATTGGTGGCTTCTTCTGTGGTAGACCTCTCGAAAAAGACCATTCCAGTCAGAATTGCTAACATCAGTGATAAGACGAGGACTATCAAGAAAGGAGAGGTGATAGCGTCATGTGCTCCTGTGACGTGCATAAGTCAAAATTCCAGTCACTCTGAGAAATCTTCAGATAATTTAGTCAAGGATTTGTTACAAAATACAGACTTAAATCCAAAACAGATGGAAGCTGCGGAAAATTTAATTAGAGAATTCCAAAGTTTATTTTCCCAAACATCTGAAGACTTTGGACTAACTAAAATGGCACAACACCGAATCGACACGGGAGATCACTCTCCTATTAAACAGCACCCTAGACGATTACCTTTTGCCAAGCAAGAAGAGGTGCAGAATTTAATTAAAGATATGGAAGAAAATGACGTCATCGAACCATCAACAAGTCCATGGGCGTCTCCCATTGTATTAGTAAGAAAGAAGGATGGTTCTACAAGATTTTGTGTAGACTACCGCCGACTGAATGACGTCACCAAAAAGGATAGTTACCCTCTGCCAAGGATTGACGACACTCTTGACACACTGGCGGGCAACACTTGGTTCTCGACTTTAGACCTGAAGAAGTGGTTACTGGCAGGTAGAGATCCATCCCGACGACCGCGAGAAGACTGCCTTTACAACGGGACAAGGATTATGGCAGTTCAAGGTAATGCCTTTTGGTCTATGTAACGCACCTGCAACTTTTGAACGCCTTATGGAAACGGTTCTTCGGGGACTGTCATATAAGGCATGTCTTGTTTATTTAGACGATATCATAATCATAGGAAAATTTTTTGATGAACATCTGAACAACCTCAGGCGGGTGCTACAAAAGTTAAAGGAAGCTAATTTGAAGTTAAGCCCTTCGAAGTGCAGTTTGTTTCGCAATGAAGTCGCCTACCTTGGACACATCATTTCGGCGGAAGGAGTTAGGACTGATCCGGAGAAGATATCGGCCGTGAAAAATTGGAGTCGTCCAGCAGATGTTCACCAGCTTCGGAGCTTTCTGGGATTATGCACCTATTACAGAAAATTTGTCAAAGCTTCTCGATGATTGCAAGACCACTTCATAAATTAACAGAAGCCAATCAAAAATTTATGTGGACACAGGAATGTGACGCTGCTTTCGAAAAGCTTAAGGAGGCCTTGACATCCACTCCAATTCTGTCGTATCCTCAAATCGATAAACAGTTTATACTTGATACGGATGCAAGCAACGAAAGCATTGGCGCTGTACTGTCCCAGGAAATCGACGGCCAGGAGCGTGTTATCGCCTATTTCAGCAAGTGCTTGTCAAAGGCCGAGCGAAACTACTGCGTAACAAGAAAAGAGCTTCTTGCTGTAGTGAAAGCCATAGACCACTTTCATCACTATCTTTACGGTCGAAAGTTCCTGATCCGAACTGATCATGCTTCTCTAACTTGGCTATTGAATTTTAAGAACCCTGAAGGCCAGATAGCCAGGTGGATACAAAAGCTTCAAGAGTACGATATGGAGATACGCCATCGAAAAGGCTCATCACATGGCAATGCAGATGCTCTCTCAAGAAGACCCTGCTGAGAGAACTGTAGATACTGCGACCGGGTTGAGAAGAAATTTAATGTCAAAGGTCCTATAGTAAGACAAGTTACAACTGGGTCTACATCATCGCAAGATCCGTGGAGTGACGAGAGCTTGCGTAAAGATCAACTTGCTGATCCTGAAATTAAGCCAATTCTAGAGCTGAAAGAGGAGTCCAACAGGAAGCCCAGCTGGCAAGACATGGCCCTTTACCATCCTACGACTAAACGTTATTGGGTTCTCTGGGATTCCTTACATTTGAAGAACGGCATCTTGTACCGAAAATGGGAGTCTGACGATGGAAAGACATGTAGATGGCAACTACTACTCCCTAAGTCGAGAATTTCTATGGTCCTTCAAGAACTGCATGGTAGTCCCACAGGAGGTCATTTTGGTGTAATGAAGACCCTGCAAAAGGTTCGAGAGCGTTTCTACTGGAATAATGTTCGCAGTGACGTGGAGAAGTGGTGTCGAACTTGTGACATCTGTGTAGCACGTAAAGGTCCAAAGAGGCGCACCCGTGGACGATTGCAACGTTATAATGTAGGAGCTCCTTTCGAACGAATTGCTTTAGACATCCTGGGTCCACTTCCTAGAACATCTGATGGCAATAAGTACATCCTCGTTGTCATGGACTACTTCACTAAGTGGCCTGAAGCCTACGCCATTCCTAATCAAGAGGCGGTAACCGTAGCAGACATACTGATTCAACACTGGGTTTCCAGATACGGAGTTCCTCTTCAAATCCATTCCGATCAAGGAAGAAATTTTGATTCGGCTGTGTTCAAGGAAATGTGTGAACTACTCGGCATGGACAAAACTCGAACAACACCTCTACACCCTCAATCGGACGGCATGGTGGAGCGGTTCAATCGTACCATCCTAAATAGCCTCTCTCTCCTGGTGTCTAGAGACCAACAGGACTGGGACAAGAAATTGCCTCTTTTCCTGCTTGCCTACAGGAGTGCCACTCATGAGGCCACTGGTTACTCCCCTTCTCAAATGCTCTTTGGTCGTGATCTTCGTCTGCCTGCGGATCTTTTGTTTGGCCGTCCTCCTGACGCTCCTTTGTCGACTGAAGAATACGTGGATGGACTCCAGGCACGGATTGAGGAGGTTCATTGCCTAGCGAGGAACCGAATCGGACTGGCATCAGAAAAGATGAAAACACGGTACGACACAAAGGCAACTGGACATGAGTTCAACGAAGGTGACAAAGTTTGGTTGTGGAATCCCATACGTCGTAAGGGATTGTCGCCAAAATTACAAAGAAACTGGGACGGTCCTTACACAGTCGTTAACAGGCTGAATGACGTCGTCGTACGCATACAAAAATCGCCACACGCCAAAACCAAGGTTGTACACTATAACCGGCTAGCCCCTTATTTTGGCCAAAGTGATTAGAAATTCGAAACTTGAATTTCAGACCATGGTCATGAAAGTCACTTTTTGTAAATATGTAAATAGTAATTAGTTCTTATTTATGTAAATTTTATTATTATTGTTATTATTATTTATTTATTTACTTGTTTATTTATTTTAAGTGTTTTCCTCTAACTCAAGGATTGCACTGCCCGGGACGTGCAGTCTTTGAGGAGGGGGTAGTGTTACGAATTTTGTAAATAGTTAGTGTTTGTACTGTAAAATAATGTAAATAATCTTATTAAGCTCCATTCCTTTACTAATATTAGTTTTTGTTACATTGTCTCTGTTATCAAGCAAACTTGTCCATTATTTTCAGTGTATGTCTACGACAGATTGGCGAAATAATAAAGATATCGCCAAGTTGGCGTCACTTTTGGCGACTAATTTTGGTCGCCAAATTTGGCGATATATCGCCAAGTTGGCGACAAACTAGGCGATTGTTGGCGATGGTAACCCTTCCCTCTCAATGGTAACCCCCCTTTAGATGTACTGATACATTGTTTGTTATTCCGTGGATTTTTCGAGTAGGTTCTAGAAATTTCCAGCACATGCTACGAGCCTATATAAGAAGAGAAGCGATGCGAGCTGTTGTTGTTATTTACCAGTCAGTCATTGAGTGAACAAGGCGTAAGCAAGTTTGCTTGAGTTTCATCTATGTTGTTTTGAATGTTATTAAGTGTTGAGACGTTGTATAAAGAGTCTTTGGGGTCTAAAGCTGTAATTGTACGATAGATTTGAGCAGTTATTTTTGAATATCCAGTAATATTTGTGACTTTCGAAGACTCTGTTGTTCTGAAGTCTGTAAATAAATTATTTTCTACTTTTCTAAGAGCAAGAGTTCGAAGTTGTCTAACCATAAGATCAAAAGAACCCCATATACGCTACACTATTAATGCAGAATGTTACAGCTCTGATACTTTTTTTGTAAAAAATTAAGCTCAGATTCCGGAGCTTCCAGTCTGAAATAGACAGGCCAGATTTCATTCATCTTTGCATGAGTAGTGCTGTAACCTAAAACAAGAAAAAAAAATCATTCGTCAAGTATAGATTATGATACACTTTCTAACATATTCGGAATAATGTAACAAAACTGCAACATTTAATAAGTCAAAATATTATATCTAATTCAACAATATGAAAACGCATTTTCTATTATGCAGAAAGTAAATTGTATGTCAATTTTATTGTATGTGAAATAGTTTAACATAATTATAATATGCCACAAATGTTATCCCTCCCCCTTTATCTTTATGTAACGAAATTCTTTTGTGTGGTCCCCTGTAAAATAAATAAATATTTTTTTTCGACACGTTATACAAAATGTATATTTTAGTGCCCTTCATAAATGCATATCGATTTCATTATGTTTCAACAGGTGTAATATCATTAAAAAGCACTTGAAACTATTTTATCACATTGGTCCTAATGTCACGGAATACTTTTGACTGCCTCCATGTGTTTGAACTATACATCCGATATTACTAAAATTTTAAACGATTCCACAAAATTCTACAACAAATATATATTTTTCAAATTTCAAACGATTCTCGGTTGGGAAGTTTTTGTGCTGTTATATGCGGACAGACAAATAGATAGACGGAATAGATGACGGCTATATAGGTGCTACGTATTTATATTATTACGAAAGCATCTAAAAAAACAGTTAAATTTAAAAAACGCATGCCGAAATTGAAAACGCATTTCCAGCAATTATTACTCAAAGACAGTATTGTAACCGATTTTTTTTCTTGTGTGTCGCTGTTAATCGACTAAAAATGCTATGGATGTCCTATTCTAACGTAATCGTAGTGAAATTTAGTGATTTATATCAATTTCAATACTTTTACAACAGCGAAATGTCATTTAAATACTCCGCAAATAACGATTTTGCTCCATAGACAATAACATAATGGAATTCTTTTGGATGCCCCTGTAAATGAACTATTATTATCCACACACTTCATATACAATTCCAAACATGCCTAGGGGGGGTAAATAAGGTTTACCAATAGCAAGAAAATCCCAGTATATTAAGAGGAATTCAAAGATGCCGCTTTTCTGCCAAATGGCGGGAATTTCTGCTTATTTTAATTTTTAAGAATCCGCGATTTTCGTTAAGCGATCGCGAAGTAAAACAAAAATTTTCGCGAAACAATCGCGAAATAAAACAGCGATATCCGTCTAAAGCTCGTGAAATACAACAGCGGTTTTCGTCAAACGATTGTAAAATAAAACAGCGATTTTCGTCAAAAAATCGCGAAATAAAAAATTGGTTTTAGTCAAACGATCACGAAACACCACAGTAGTTTTCGTCAAAACAATCGCAAAATAGCGATTTTTGTTAAACGATCGCGAAATGAAACAGTGATTTTCCTCAAGCGATCGCGAAATAAAACAGCGATTTTCGTCAAACGATCGTGAAATAAAACCTGCAGACTTTCGCTATTCACTCGTGGAATAATCATAAAATCTATTGCTTGGTTACCTAAATTGATTTTAAATGATTCAATGTAAAAAATTCCTCACTGTGCTCACTGCATCTGTTGTTAGATTACCATAATTGATGTAAAATACTGTGAATTAAAGAAATTTTTTTTTATTTACTCTTATAAGTTTTCATGCACAATGATATAACAGCATATTTCAACTGTTTGGCAAATGCGCGTTAAGAAAGACTTATGTTAAAATTTTCTCTCGCCCCCCAAAAAAGAAAAAAAAAAGTTTATTTCTTTTTTAAAAATACAGTGGACTCTCTCTATCTGAACACTCTCTAATGTGAACACCCAGGTATTATGAACACATTCTGATGGTCCCGGCGAATCTCCATAGACTTAACAAAAAATGAACTTTCTGTATTCTGAACACCCCCCCCCCCTCCACTAATTATGAACGCTACTTTTGGTCTCCAGTTCTGTTCTACCTCTCTGTAAACTGAACATGTATTTGCAATTTGAATTCCCATCGTGAAAATTCGTAGAAACTGTTATAGAAGAATAAAAAAGTTTAACGAACTCGATTGAAAAATAAACAGATATCACTCCTAGATTTTAAACATGTACTTGAAGTTGCAATTTGTTTGAATATTTCTCGTAAAATCTTCAATTAAATGTTGGAACACCTGTTGTCAGATTATTTTAAGCTGTCTCCTGTAATAGAAGCCATTTTATATATATATTTTTTTTTATTAGAAATTATGAAAAATTAGTTTTTGATTAGTTGAAGACAATTACGGTAAGTTAAAATAATTCACTTTCATCTTACTTATTTCAAATAATAGTTTTATATGAATTATTGTTAATTACAGTTTAAGCGTGATATTTTAAAGATTAATTTTAGGATTTCAACTGATTTCTTCAATTGATCAACTACAGGGAAAATGGATATTAAAGAAACTATTTGCTTATAATCTTAGCACAATTTGATTTTAAACAATAATAGGATATTCATTAAGGGTTGTAGCAATCATGATAGTTTACTTCTTAAACTTAAAAGGACAGAAATATAATAAAACCCCCGTAGCACTGACCTTATTTGATCAACTACTGACTCGGTCACCCTACACAGTAGTAGTAGTAATGCATTTCACAATCTCCCTCTATTATAAACACCCCCATAATCTGAATATTTTTGCTCGGTCCCATGAGTGTTCAGAATAGAGAGAGTCCCCTTGTAGTTGGTTATAAATTTAATTCTTTATTTAATTTATTATAAACAATATAGTTTACAGAATTCACGTATAAATATTGTGAAAAATCTCGTACATTTTATTTTTGCATAATTTCTTTTTTTATTATTATTTTCTGGATGGCATCCCTGGAAATTCGAGCGTGATGACAGACGGCCAGATAAACCGAATGCATAAATACTTTTCAGGCTGACAATGACAACGTCTTAAACATAACGACCAAGTCTGTATCCGTATTGGGATATATCACAAAGTTATCGAATACTGATCTGTAATAGGCCTGCTGAAGGTCACTAGATCTATTTGAATATCTGATTACATTGTAACATGCCATGTATTCAAATAAGAATGCTTGTCTATAGACTCCAATTATTTTAAGACACGTTTATGCAGTAGTCTAACTTCCCTAAACACACCTAACGCACAAGATTATCTGCTAAGATTGAATTGCTGATGTTATGTCATTTGTATGAAAGAAGTTTGACGTACTTTGGTTAAATGGAGTTACTTATGAAGGCCGGTTATATAAAGGAGGGGCCCAAACGGGAGGTGCCCTCCATGGGGGGCAGAGAGCATGCAATGTTGAATTCAGAGAGTGGCCCGGGGGGACACCCCCCCGGGAGCAATAAAATATCCCAACCCCGGAAAAATTGAGATTTTGAATGGTCTGAAATTGCAATTTCCCCCTCTCTGGAATTCTATAATCCCCCCCCCCTTGCGGAGCCATAGAAGTCCCTCTCGGTGAAAAGTGTCTGAATTCGACACTCGGCGTATGTACTCCAGATGCAAGAACGAAGGGGCGACAAATGAAGATTTTGTTTGATTTTTCTAACATTTGTATTTGGCATGGTTAAATTCCTTCTGTCTGGATCATACCAAAGCAAAAGCATCGAGTAATCTAATGAATTATTTGGAAAAGAAGAGAAATTACTACTTTCAAGCATCCTTTTTTTCGATTCCAAATTCAAGATTTTAATGAATCGATATTTGACAAAGCATATTGCGTAATTCAGTATTACATATAGTGAGCAAAAAAAAAGTATTTGTACACCAGGTAAATTTGTTGTAGCACGTGTATAAATAAATAAAAAGCAACTAAGAATTAAAAATACCAACACTTTCACAAAACAAATAAACATATTTAATAGCTGACTTAATAATTATATTTAAACAATGAAAACATAAAAAAGCAGCCTGCCAAAAAATATTTGCACATTAGCAATAAAAATAAAACTAAAGGAATTATTTATAAGTTAAAAATACAATGCTAATATTTAGTATGCATGCCCTTTGCTTCAATTACAACTTGTAATCGTCTGGGCATTGATTCTATTAATTTGTGACATGTTTCATTGCTGATTTTTAGCCATTCTTGACTAAGAGCTTGCTTAAGTTCTGATTTGTTAGAAATTTTCTTTTTCCTTATTTTCACATCCAAAATATGCCATAAATTTTCAGGCGGATTGAGGTCTGGTGATTGTGGTGCCGTTTTCAAATGATTTTTTTACTTTATAAAGCAACCATCATAACCTCGTAATATATGCAGTGTGTTTCGGATCGTTATCCTGTTGGAAATAATATGAATTAGGAATTCCTAATTTCAGAGGAATGTTAGATAAATGATCTCGCAATATATTAATGTATTGTTTAGCATTCATATTGCCTTCAATAAAGGTCATTCCGCCAACTCCGTTAAAAGACATGCATCCCCAAATCATTACATGACCACTGTCATGTTTTACAATTGGTTTCAAGTTTTTAATTTGAAGAGAAGTATTTGGCTTTCGCCAAACAGTTTTCTTACCATCTGAGCCAAAAATATTGAACTTGCTTCCATCGGAAAAAATAAGTTTTCCAAAACTCTAGTGGTTTGCAGACATACGGTTTTGCAAATTCAAGTCTTTTCACCCTAATTGTTTCACTTTTTTCCGGGGAAGCTTTTTCTCGAATATTTGCATCATGAAGAATATTTCTAATTGATTGTGGTTAACTATTGTTCCTGACGTTGAAGCGACGTCAACAGCCAATTCTCGAGCACTTAGAAAAGGGTTTTTTGAAGATTCTTTTATGATGGCTCTCCTTTGCCTGGTATTTAGCTTTCTTGGACGCCCAGTTGGCGGCTTATTTATTGCCAAACCAGTTTCTTTTTTCTTCTTAATTACATAACGAACACTAGAAAAGTTTATATTTAATATTTTACCTATTCCTCGGTAACTTAATCCAGAATTATTAAGAAATATAATCTTCTCACGGGTAGCAACTGACAGTTCACATGTTTTCGGCGCCATTAAAACAAAAACTCCCCAGAATCCCTGCTCCAGTAATATATTACGTGACTTTAAAGTGCGGGTCTAATATACTGCGGGACAAAGCGAGTATACATTCTATATACGCGCTTTGCTGCGGGACTGATATGCTAAACATTTGCATAATGTTCACATGCAGTGCCTTTTTTAACAGTTAATGCTTCGTGTGCAAATACTCTTTAGGTATGATAAAATATTAATTTATTTTTTAAAATGTGCAATATTACTGTTTAAGGAAAATGGGTAGTTATTTTTATTTTCTTATTTAAATAAATGAATAATTAAGAGAATAGTATCAAATTTGCTTTATGTGATTACTTATGCAAAAAATCGTTTGCGTGCAAATACTTTTTTTGCTCACTGTATATTATATTGGGCGTGTTCAGTGCAACTTACCAAAGTAACCAATGTTACCGACCGATTGTAGGGCAGTACGAAAACGAATCGTGGCACCAATGAAAACTATCCTATTGAATTTTAGCTGACGTCATACTTCGCCTTGATTTTCATGTCGTACTTGTCTACAATCGGTAAGTAACCGGTAAGTGACCGGTAAGTTGTGCTGAACACGCCCTATGATTAGATATTTATTAAAATTTTAAAATAAGTCGATTTTTAGAAAATTAGTAAAATTTTCTTTGTAAATATGCATATCAGAGAGGGGGTGGGGCGGTAGAATTCATGTTTCCCCCGGGTGCAAAAAAACCAAATTTTGACTCTGCATGGGACCTTTCTAAGGGAGCCTTAATGGCATGGAATGAAATATGGAAAATAACAAGATGATTATGGAAATAAGACCTCGAGAAGGAGCGCATTTATAGTTTTATTTACATAGATAATTGGTTATGCAAAACATTTTATCCATTTCAAGAGGAGGAATATTATTGTAATATTTATATGCAAAGGTATATAATATTTGACGCCATTGTTGAAGTTGAATATATTCCACCTATGCAAATAAAATAGTAATAATCAAACAAGTTTTAGTTCTGCCATTTTGTAATGTGCTAAATAAGCTTTTATTTTAACATTTTGTTCCACGAGCTTATAAAATTCATTTGTTTGCATATTCATTCTATGCACGAACTTTATCTTTGTTAAAGGAAAGAGTTTATTGCGTGTAATTCTTTTTTTTTTTTTTTTCTCTCTTTAACCCTTTATCTACCGAATTATGAATTCATGAAAATTTTACATTCTAAAGCATTTTACATAAATCGTTTGAACTAAAGTAAAAGATTTACGTAATCATTTAATAATTTTTTTAAGGATTAATTAAATTTGAATTTACAGGGATTTTGTGTGATATTTATAACCCCACTCAAGTCTTTTATTTTAAATTGTTTTCATAGTATTTTGTAGAATTACAAAATGTACAAATAGGATGTTCTTACAATATAAATATATAAATATTTCCGAATTGAAAGATCCCCATCCCCCTCCCTCAGCGCCAAGAAAGCTGAAAAGATGCAAAGGCAAAAGAAATCGTCCTATTAAAAAATATTTTTGTTTTTTGTATAACCAATAATGCTTCGGAACAAAATAAAGTAATATAGCTGTAACTCATTCTAAACAGTATTAGAACTAATTGACGTATTAAAAGAATTTTTTAATAAGTAATTTTAGTGGTACTTATAAGTACCGTCGGTAGATAAAGGGTTAACACAGAAAAATTTCACAAACAATATTTTTTCTCTTGTTCTCTGGAATCGTATTTAAAACTTCTTTATCAAACTAAAATCTATAGAGCTGCAGAAACGGCTGAAAACAGGTCATCCGTTATTAGATGCGTTTCTATTTATATAAATACATAGCACCTATAGTCGTCGTATGGTCTGTCAGTCTGTCTGTCCGCATATAACAGTGCAAAAACTATCCAACCGAATGGTTTGATATTTTTATATGTATAATCATTTCAGAATTTTGTCGATTTTTTTTTTTTCAAATTGTATGAAAATCGAATCCAAACTTAAAAAGATAGTAATAAAAGTTTTCTTCATTCTATTAAATCTTACCATACGAAATGAATTTAATAATATCCCATGATAGATAATGATTTTAAGTTGTCATGGTGGTTATGCTCTGTTGACGATGAAGTCCTATCTATTTCCGTATTGCTGATTTTATAATATATGTAACTGTAATTTTTCATCAGAGTGCAACAGCAATTTTACCAACATCTGATTCTTTATAAAAAAGAGTTATAATACGAGTTATGCATCTGATTTGCCATGTTTGACGTACAATTTTCGACTTGTCATATTGTAATTTTGAAAGATGAAATAATAGCAATCTTCCGAGCAGAAAGCGTCATAGAATTAATACATTATATTTATCTCTTTTTCTAATTTTCTAATTATACAATATAAAACAAGAGAAACTAGTTGAATGTGCCAATCCCAAGACTTTCTTCTATCTCATACGTACATTTTAATATTAAAAAAATAGTTACACATGTTAATGCTTTGATAATTTTAATTCAATACTATACCAACTTTGATTTTTATCTTAAAATTTTGCTTCAGTCAATTAATCCGAGTAAAAACGAGTTTCCGTCTCTGCACGAGCCGATAGACAATAGAATGGTAGGCAATTTTTTTTTTTTTTTTTTTTTTTTTTTTTTTTTTTTCAAATTCAGGGAGGACCAACTTTCCTCATAGCATGCATGGTCGCAGCGACGTCACTGTGAGTTACTGTGATCACATCACATCTGTGACCAAAAAACCACCACTCAGTGATTCACATTGTGATTAAGATGTGACTTTCTTAGAAAACTTTAAAATATTACAAAAATTCTTCAAAACATGTTATTTACTTCAAAAAACATGTTACGTCACTGTTATGTCACTACATGTAACGTACGTCACGTAACATATCTGAAAAAAAAAAAACTCCATCATATTGTAAAATCACAATGTGATAAAATCACCGTATAAATTTCAAAAAGCTTTAAAAATGGAGAAAAATATTTTTAACAGGGTGTCTTATTGTATTTGGGAGTTTGGTTCTTATTGAATTTGTATTATATTTTATTACAATATATAAAATCATTTTTATACCTTCAATGACATTGTCCTTTTCTGTTAATGTTTAAAACTAATTTAAGTGAATCTTTAAAAATAAATCTTGCGATGCATTTCTGATTTTTTGAATAAATTTAATATTTTCTGAATATAAAATAAAATATGCAAATATTTGCAAAACACATACATTATATAAAATTAATTTGGGCGGATCACTTTTAAAATACACTGTTCATAAAAACTTTCGCGCTTTTTTAAGTATCCAAACAATGCCCGTATAACATTTTCGTGAAACTGGGATCCAGTGTTCAATTCAGGGGGTGGCCCGGGAGGGGACATCCCCCCCGGAGCTATCAAATGTTCCCACCGGAAACTTTGAGATTTTGTGTTTTCAATGGTAAAAAAGTGTAATTCCCCCTCCCTGAAACTCTATTGTATCCCCCACGGAGCCACAGAAGTCCCTCCCGGAGAAAAGTGTCTGAATTCAACACTGCTGGGATCCCCTTCTTAGGGCATCGAAAACTTTTCGCATTTCTTCGTTTGGTTCCAACAGATTA
This sequence comes from Maratus speculifer, assembly GCA_964019185.1. Lineage (NCBI taxonomy): Eukaryota > Metazoa > Arthropoda > Arachnida > Araneae > Salticidae > Maratus > Maratus speculifer. The sequence goes on from OZ025290.1 coordinate 200,819,853, forward strand.
AATAAAGAAATAATTTGTTTCCCGCTGAAATAAATTCATCCATCCATCTGAACAACTACCTCTCTTTTTGAATATTGTATACTCACGGAAGTGCAATAAACTGTGTCAAAAAATATATTTTTGGTAATATGGATATTAATTTCAGTGTTAATAGCGTTCTAAGTCAACGTTCAGTAGGAAATTTTGTTAAGTAGGAAACTTCGTTAAATAGGGGCTTCGTTAAAATGAAGTTTCACTGTATTTTGAAACTAATTGAAAGCAAAAATGAAATGCATGAAAAAATATTCGAACTGAAAATTTTCTATTAAAACTAATGAGCATTTAATTTCAGAAACTAAACGAAATAAAATTTTACCTTCTCTTGAATTGAAAAAAATTGTCTACTTTTACCAGAATAGGATTAGTGCGTATATTCTTTCAAATATTGGCAACTGCTGTAGAATAAATTGTAGGGCTGTGTTATGTTGTTATTAAATTGCATGGTTCCGGTTTTCGGTGTTTTAGAATGAATTAGATAATTTACAAAAGCTATACAGGAATGCGATCAGGAGAAATTTTACATGAAATATAGGTCCGAAAATATACAATGGCAGTGGCGTAGTTATTATGAGCTCGTCAATGTCATTGTACTGGATTCGGATATTCGAACTTCGAAATCTTCTTACTTATTTGGATGGTTACAATAGAATTACCGACGATAATGTCAATAAAAATAGGTAAGAAATTATTAATTTTTCTGCTTTTTTTTAATAACGAGTTTTGTTGATTTCGTATAAAAATATGTTATAAAAGCAATAAATACCTTCAATTTATTTTTAAGAATTCGATAAACTAAATAGATTTAATAAATGTCACGTTTATTTTGTTGAAATAAAAAACAGTATGTCAGTTATTTTAATTAGATGGTTAATATCATTCATTTAAATTGCATTTTAATCACATTTGTTTTCCTTTTTAAAACTACATGGTTAAAATATATATATACATATATAATCAATATTTCACAATATTAGTAATTAATCAAGTAGTTTCGGGTATTAAGCTGTTGTAAATGATGGAGAATATATTAATTTATGCTCTAATATTACAAAATATATACTTTTTTTTTAGATTTTCTTTGTAACTCTTCTATATCCCTCGCTGTCTCACTAATATGATAATTGTAATTCCCTGACATTTATTATTTAAAACCATGTATCTAAAATAATCGGAATATTGATCTTGTGATAATTACAATAATTGATTAAAAAAAAAAAAATAGCAATACTCTCATATATTTTATATTTTTTTAATATCCTAACTGTTTAAATCCTTGTGTTGTAACTTGTTATCCTAACTAATTTAAACATTATTACTTCGGTTTATACATAATAATGCTAAGTATAGATTCATATTCACTAGGTGGATTGTGTCCATCAGATTTATCCAGGATAGTTCAGTCGACATATCATTAGCAGGTAGCGCGAAAGTCCCTAGTTCGAATCCTGACCTGGACGCTTTCATTCAGTACTAAAAATCACAACGAAAGATAATTAAAATATATATATATATATTTATAAACATCAGCGTTATTGGTCAGAAATATTGGCAAGCTGTAGTGTTTTACATATGTTCTGAAACCTTTGGATTGTGAAGTAAGTAAAAGCTTTTAAAGAGTACAAAAATACTAAGCATTTTCAATAGCATATTACAAAATGAAAGAAAAAAAAAATCTCCTGGCACAAAACGGCAAAAGAAAATAGTTCTTGTGTGTCAGTCATAAAATTGAAGTTGTGCAGTTTTCAGCATTTGGAGGAAAATGTATAAATATTTTTGCAAGTAAATATTCTTCAAACATAAAAAAAAAAAAAAAAACACACAAGCTGTTAGAGTTGTGAGGCATCTAAGGTAAATTAAATTTTTAACTTTAATTTAGAAGAAAGTCTTTATACTGTATGTGACTATTTATATTTACTATGCAATATTAGTTCATAAACTGTGAGCATATGATTTTAGGACTCAGAACCAATTCTAACAGAAACATATCATACAGTTATTTTAAGTGCAGTATAATTTCAGATGATTCTGTTTCTTTCAAATTGTTGGAGAATGATCAAGCAAAGTTAAATCGTCACAGAATCATCACAATGATAATTACAATTTCGTTACAAATAATATATTTAGGGTAAGTCTAAAATCATGGGTCAAACATTGAGGGATGATAGAGCTCACTAGAACGAACAATAATTGTATTGTAATATATGACCGGAAGTGACGCGTTGAGATACAAATATCAGGAGGTCAATTCGACCCTTTAATTTATTTAAAATTTTCTCATTCACAAATTCTATACTATTCTTTCCTTTATTTACGAAACACATTTCATGATTACACAAAGTAGATATTCTTCTTAGAAAATTTCCGGTATAAAATTAAAAAAATAATGCGAAACTGGCAAATATGTAAAACACAAGAAATGCATGAAATTACGTTTATTCAAATTTAAAAATTTCGATGTCACAACGGAAATTTTCAAAGAAGATTTATTTTCTTTATGCAATGAATATTTATTTATAGAATAAATATTTATTTTCTTCAGAAATGTCTATCTTAAATAAAGAAAAGAATAGTATAGAAATTTTCTGGTATGAATGGGAAATTTTTAAATAAACTAAAGAGCCAAATTGATCCCCTGTTTTTGTATCTCAACGCGTCATTTCCGGTCATATATTCCTATACAATAATTGTATATTATAGTGAGCTGTACTATCACCCCTCAAAGTTTGTCTTATGATTTTAGATTCACCTTGTATTTCAAAAATTGGTCACAATGTGACTTGAAAACATCGTCACTTTTGTCAGAATTTCGCCACAATGCTAATGCCAAAGTAGTCACAAATGACACATTTTTCTCAAATTTGTCACATCGTGACTTCACAAAATGGTCACAATGTGACGTCACAAACGAGCTCTAAAACGGCCATAACGACTTCACATTTTAGTCACTGTGACTTCAGATCAACGGTCACAAAGTCACAATGTGACTTCATAACGACTGTGACATCACCATGTCTAACGGGTTGCCGTACCCAAAAACGGGGTTGCCATACCCATACAGAAAAATTTTAGTTCAGTTCTATGCATAAACTCAAACAATTTTTTATGGTAAAATAATAAAAATGGCACAGACATCGTGATTATAGCACCCGCTTCCAGCGGATTTTGTTTTTCAAATTCAGGGCGGATCTACTAGCCATAGCCATACACTTACACAAAAAATTTGGTTCAATTCGTTGCAGAACTTCATATACTTTTATTCAGAACAATATTGAAAATGGCACAAACTTCGCTATTGCAGTGCCCCCTCCGACGGAATATTTCAAAATTGAAGGAGGATCGGCTTGCCACAGCGAAAAACATTCACAAAAAATTGGTTTAATTCTAAGCTTATCTTCATACACTTTTTGCTGGTAGAATGATGACATACGGACACACAGACACACGGACAAACAGACATTTTTTAAAAACATGTTCTTTGGAATCTCTGATCCCTAAAACGTGTAAATCCGTCGAAAACCGGAAGTCGAAAAAAAAATTCGATTACAATACTTTCTTCTATTGAAGATAGAAGAAAGTAAATATGGATTCATGAAAATTTTCGAAGATCAGAAGGTCCTGAACACTATTAGACTGTTCATCTCAGATTCTCAGACCGTGAGTCTGTGTGTCTGTCTGGCAAAAATTTTGTGCGCACTTTAACTCACAAATTACGACGTTAACCAGTTGTAAAGCACTGGCGTATTATATACCACTTAAATTTAATTCCCTAATGCCGCATTGACACCAGAATTCAAGAATAAAATTTTTCTTTATTTTGTATAATGTACGTGAAGAAAAGATTTTACTTATTTTCATACAAATTTTTCCATAAATTCCGGTATCATTCAATTGTTTTAACATCGTACCTCAAGTGTATAGATCATTATCCTAAAGTGTTTCCGTAATATTTAAATTCCTTACATAAGTCGGACTAAAAAGAAACATATGAATCATTGTATGGTTAAATACTGATAATCTCTATTACAATTTTTTTAACTTCTAAGCTTCGCACATATTTTACTTTTACACTTTTGTTAAAGGAAAGAAAGTAGTTTCAACTGTAATTTGTTTGAAAACCGAATCTCAATTTATTTTTGAGATATTAATTTATTTTGGTAGTTTTTAATTACATTTCTGTAATTTTGGCAACTGAAGTAATTCCATTTCTATAAAAAGTAAAGAGAAAATAGCAGATTACTACATCTTTTTGCTGCCATTTTCTCATAATTGAAAAAGAAAATGTTAAAATACATGCTATCTCGAAAAAAATATAAATGAATGGTTATAAAACATGAAGCTATTATAAACTATATTTAATTTTAATGAATCATATTAATGTTAGAAACAAATATAGCCGTGTAAATCATTGGATAGCCATTTTTTTTTTCTGAATTTACGACTGAATATTGCTGGATTTGTGTATTATTCCATGTTCAATGTATAATTTTCTACAGATGTTGTTTAAGACTGGTTCGCGAATGTGGAATTCGTCAGCGGTTGCAAATAACGTCATTTTACACAAAATAAAAGCATGTATTTTAAATCTTAAAATATGTTTTGTAGAAATCCATCATTTTCACTGTGACAGATTTGAAATTCTTCGCAGGTGGTAATGCTTCACTTTTCAAAATCACCACTGATAAAATGCAAAGTTTTACAAAAGTTTAGAGTGTCTTTATAGAAGAGCAGTACGATCTTTATTCTTTACGTTAAAATAATATTTGTTCGAGAGTTAGACTAACCAATTCAATATGCATTTTTTACTGTAATTTCATTTTGTAGGTTTATTATAATCTAATGGAACGGTTACTTCTTAAACATTCTCTTTCATCCATTTTCGATGGTTTTCATCTCGTAATAACAATAATAAGGTTAACTGGGACAACTGGACCCACGATGTAACTGAGCCGTAAACTAAAAAAAAAAAAAAAAAAAAAAAAAAATGTGAATAAGGTTTTTAAAATAACGTGTGTAAAATCAATCATAACTCTGTCTTTTCTGCGAAAGGTTGTAAAAAATTTAGATTTCTTAAAAAAAAAAAAAAAAAAAAAAAAAAAAAAAAAAAAAAAAAAACATCAATTTTGTTTAACTTTACCAGCTTTTTATTAAAATACTGTAAATACTTTTACTAAGCAATCATTTTTTAAAATATTAGACATATAACTGCATTAAAATTATTAAGTATCTATACATATTTATTTAATGTTTCAAATGTAAAGCCAATGTAACAATTACAAAACCTTTTTTTTTTTTTTTTTTTTTTAAATATGGGTAATTGGAACATCTATCAGGGATAATAATCTGGATGGTTAAATTCCGAAAAATCAAACAACAAACAAATCAATGATAATAATTAAAAAAAAAACTGTAAAAACATAAAATAAATATCTGCAAAGATCTTTTTTTAATTGCAAAAATTTTAAAAAGAAATCCAGGAATGTTAAAGCGTTAAAAAAAAAGCTTAAAAGGGGGTATTTTATGTTATTTCCGAATCAATGGAATCTTCATTAAAATATTAACTCTGACGATAAAATAATAGAGAAAGGAAATAATAATAATAAAAAAATAGCCTTAATATATTTAAACGAATTCATTTGAAATAAGATTTCACTCGGCATTAATTAAAAAAAAAAGCTTTAAGCGAAGTAAAATAAATTTCATTTAATAGGTATGTAAATCAATACGGAAAGAAAACCGATATTTAATTACATTAACAATTTTTCGAAACACATACACTCACTCTCAAAAACTTCGAAAGTAAACAAAGCGACTATTCGATTCGATAATGCTTTACAATGAAATCCAACACCGCGTCTTTTAAAGCCTTCAATAATACTGATTTTAACAGCAAAGAAGCACGGCCACCCTAAGCACCGCACGCGCACTCAATGAATGAAAACTAAGGAAAAACCCGATTTTGTCCACATTATATCATGTGACCTCTCAAATCGTGACGTCACGAGCAGAACAGAAACAGGACGAATTCGAAACTGATAAACGTCAGGTGTGTTGCGTCATTGTGTTGTGTTTTTACAAAACCACGTGTTCTTCATGATAATGCTTTCGGAAATGCATAAAAAAAAGAAGTTATGATACGGCATACGTATCGTAATTCTCTGACTTCACTTGTCACTTGTGAAAGTGAAATTTGTGCTTCATCACAAAACTGTTAAATCCCCCCCCCTTTTTTTTTAACTATTTGAAAAATAGTTCTTGGTAGAAAAATGGGAAATCTGAAGTATATCTAAATCTTTTTTATTGGTTGAATTCCGCAACTTATTTTATTTTATTCGTTTTCTGATTGGTCGAAGATTAATGTCCAAAAATGAAATATTTCTGTTGCCACAATGACAAAAAAGGTAATAAAAAAATTAAAAAATAATAATAATTTGAAAATAAATTTTAATAAAGATTCCAAACAAATTTCATTTTAAAGCGCATTTTTTTCTCTATGCAACGATGAAAAAATTAAAATGTGCGATTTTTAGAAGTTTAAAAATTTAATTTGCATTTCCGAAAATTGTAAAACTGAAATTTCATTTAAAATTTGTTATGATGAATCCTGGAATATTAATGTTTGATCCATGTCGTATCTAACATGAGACGTTCAGAAGTCAGTCTGATTAACTCCATCAAATAAGATTGCACATTTTAAACAGTTAAAGTTGCCAATCTTTAATGAACTTTTTTTTTTTTTCTTTTTGTCGTTGGTCTAGGAATATTAATGTTTAATGCACGGTGTACGTAATATATGGCTCGTTATGATCATCCTAAAATTATGTTTATTATTATTATTCATTTAAATATGAAATTTATTTATAAGTCTTTAAAATTTGAGTCTTTGAAAATATCATTTTCGAAATAGTCGTTGTAATTTGTTAAATTACATTTTTTTATAATTTTATTTTATTTATTTATTTATTTATTTATTTTTATTTATTTATTTTTTAACAATAATAATAATAATAATAAAATCTGCATATTTAAAAGTACAAATTCCTATGATTATGCTAGTTATTAGAAAAAGGAAAAAAATCTCAGCTGCTTTCTATAAACAATGATTAAAAAATACAGCAAGGTCATTTATGTCAAAATAGTAATTTATGTCAAAATGTGTTTAACTTTTTGAGAGGCAAGCAATTGTGTTTCTGTAATGTTGAATGCCCACCGGTAATTTGTAAAATTTTAATTCAAATTAATAAAATTAATTTTTAGTTATATCTCACCAAAGTTATAAAGGTGAAAAATAATTAAAAGCTTCTGCTATAAATCTTGTTAAAATTAAGTGAATTATAATACGTCCCACTTCACCCCAAAGAGGTTAAGACTGTTCTTAAATCCAAAGGAGCTACTTTCTGACAAATTTCTGAATTGATATTTATTTGAAAACGCATGAAGTTGACTTATTACAGTTTCTTATTCAAAAACTGTAAAAGAATAGCGTTTTTCCTTTCATAGTGAACGCAAAAGATCTTTTCAGAAAAGGCTGTCGAAAGTGGAGTTTTGAACTTAACAGTGCTGGAAGAGAGAAAAACCTACCGCCATCTGATAAAAATAGCTTATAATTCAATAACTAATTTATTTATAGACAACTGGAAAGCGTCTTCCAAATCGCTTCAATAGTCAGCCCTGGCAATTTTATTCCTTTATGGTTGAAAATAAATCAGAAAATACGTCAGAAGCGCAGAAAGTTTCGTGTTTGTTGAACGGATTTCTATTCTTCCTCGTTTTTAGGTGCGTTCGTAATTATGTAAATACGTAGCACCTATAGTTGTCGTTCAGTCCGCCCGTCTGTCTGTATATAAAAACGTTAAAACTACCCAACTGAATCATTTGAAATTTAAAATATATAATTATTACATAATTTTGTCGAGCCATTTCAAATTTTAAGAAAATCGGATGCATAGATCAATTACAGGGACAATCAAAAAGTATTCCGTTACATTACGGTCAATGGGGGAAAATGTTTCAAATGCAATTTAATGGTGTTACATTCATTCGAATATAATAGAATACATGAACCTATGAAAAATAATATTAAAATATAAATTCTGTACAATCTGTGCTGCAAAGAATATTTATTATTAAATTACAGGACCAGACAAAAGTAGTCCACTACATAATGCTATAAGAGAAAACATTGTTTGAGGCGTGTGTTTATTATATTAAACTATTTCACATTTTATGAATATGATATATGTTGCGGAGATGTAATAAAAGTTTCTTCTTGTATATTTACAGGAATACAAACAAGATTTCGACCACTGTACTATATCCGAAGTACTGTCTACTATAACAGGAAGATCTGGATATTTTTAAAACTTCGTTATCGTACGAACGCACCTCATTTGCTACGCTTCACGTGCAATTTCCAACTTGCTCATTTTAAAAATAGAAATTTTTAAAATGGTATACAGATTTAAGTTCATAATGTGTTATGACAAGCCTAATCCCCTTCTCGATAGTTTTTCCACATTGTTACGATTATTATTAATTTTTTTATTAATTTAAAAATAACAATAACTTTTGTATTCAAATCAAATAAAACATGCAAAATGGTTCGTACAACAAAACAGCGATTTTGCGAACACATTTAAAATCCTAAAAAGTACATTTCGAATCGCTTCTGCGATGATCATCAGTATAAAATTATATTACACACAAGTCTAAAAATTCAAAATGTCCATTTTGGTTGGCAGAAAAAGTAATAAATAAATAAATAAAGCAGGGAAAAAAGTATTTGATGTAACGAAAATTCGAGTTGAACCAATATTATTTTTCTACTTTTGGAAAAAAATATTAACTCATGTAAACAAAAATGAAAAATATTTATTCTTATTTTTTAAGCATAATAATTATAAAATACTTTATTATTTTTGCTAAAAAAAACTATTTTTATTTGAATTCCATTTACGAAATTTCAATTACATATACTTATTCATTTTCGAAATATTTTTCTTATTCCTCTTATTCCTATAACTTATATTTTTTGTTTAATTATTTATAACTTATTTATTGAGTTCATTCATTACATCCCCATTAATCTCTGTTTATTCCAAAAACTGAAATTTCTGTATCCATTTCAATAACTATTATAATAGAAGTTTTAATAAAAAAAAATATCTAAAATAATTAGCCCTCTTCTTATTTTCTGATTTTATTGATTAAATTTTACACTGTAATAATTATTATTTTTGAATGATATTAAAAAGCTGGATAAAGCAAAACGAAGATTGGATACATTTTGAAAAGAAATTTAAAAAAAGCTCGACTGAGTTTTATTTTGTTTTGGAACAAATAAAAAAAATTGGTATCAGTGCCGTGAGAAAGGGGGGGGGGGAATGGGGCGGTCGCCCTGGGCGCAGCAATTTAGGGGGCGCCAAATTTATGCTACCAAGTTTATTTAGCGTTAAGTTGGGGAGGGGGCGCCAAATTAAAACTTTGCCCCGGGCGCAGTTTTCTCTTCGCACGCCCCTGATTGTTATTAAAAAAAAAACACTTGTTTTTTAACGAAACGAAATCCGAAACCGAAACTAATGTTTCGGGCCTGGACGAATAAATAAATAAAATATATAGTAGTGGGGAGAAGGGGCGATTTCTGCGTACGCCTATGCTACGAGTCATTTTTGTTCGTAAACAAATCAAATTAGCAATTTTATTTAGGTGCACAAAACTTTTGAAGCCTTTTTTTTTTCTGTAAATCCAATAGTTTTTCAGCAAGTGTAACCTATAACTTCTATAATAGAAGCCTTAGTGTAATCTGTGTTTTAACTCTTCTGCCGCCGGTGTCCACAAAAAGATACCTAATTTTAAGAGTACTGGTCCCAAGGATAATTAAAATTATTCCTTTATAAAGTGCGGGAAAATAAGTTAAATTTTTATTTACTGATAAATTCGTTTATCAGTTCTGGTATCAGTTCATCATTTTACAAATAGAATTACTCGTGCCCGAAAGGCTTAAACTTATTTTTTAATAGGCAGACAAATGTTGTCAGTGTAAGTAAACATTGATGTGAGGCATAAGTCAGATTATACTGTTTAATAAATAAATAAATGTCGCCAGTGGAGAACTATTGATTATAACTCAAGCGAAGACTTACTAATGCATTTATCTAAAAATAAAAAACTATGATGTTCCTAATAACTTCATTAGTTATGTCGATAAATTTCATGCTTTTAAGTATAAAAACGAGACAACGAATTTTTCAGAAAGTTTTTGTGTTATTGACAGACAGTAGCACCAAATTTTGTAAAATATTGGGTGTGCTTAAATTATTTTTTCAGTAGAAGAACAATTTTCCCTTTTTACTGTGTGTGTGTGGAGAAGGATTAGGGACGAGAGAATAAGCAAATAGGATAATTCGAAGTCAAATTATGGTTTTTTCGAAGTAAAAATTAAAATTGTTATAATTTAATTAAATTATATTAACATAAGTTCTTCCTTATTACAAACATGCATGATTATTACATGCATGATTAGATGCATGAATCATTCAATCATGCTTTATTACATGCATGATTATTTATTATAAATATAGCATTTTTTTAAAACTTTTAAATAAATAACTATAACTTAAAAATATTAAATTGCAGGCTATTAAATATTATGTAAAGTGAAATTGAAATACAATGCAGATCTGACGCAAAATATGCAATGTATCTTTGTAAGAAACTTAATTATACGTCTGCTAAAGAAGTTTTCAGTTCTACTGTAAGTCTAATGGATGCCCTTACTATTTTCTAAACAAAGTTATTTTGAGAACGTCGTCGATAAAACCAAATTTTGTTTCTGCGATTAAATAAAAAAAATAATAATAATAACGATATAAAGCAATGAAAATTGTGTAGGCGCAGCGATCCGATTTTTGGGTAGGCTTGCGCCTCATGGGCCGATATAAATTGGCGCGACAACTGACGCTGACAAGAATAAAAAATATTTTTTGTAAAACTACCTTTAATCAAAACAAACAGTGCACGTGTTTCCCTACTTCCCCGCCCCTTTTCGGCGATTTTGCAGATGCACACTGCCATCTAGAATTCAAACTTTACACAATGAAAAGCTATACGCCGGCCTTTGAAATTCAGTTGTTTTAGTTCTCAATAGATGGCACCTATAATCAAGCGATTTTCAGAAATCAGGCGGTAAAAGCATTTTACCAGAAACTTTATAATACTTCTGTTGATTTTAAAACAAATTATAACATTTCTTTTTAATTTAAATGATTACATAAAATAATAAAAATCCTATTTTAAAAACTTTCTTTTCTGTTCATTTTCAACATGGAAATTCATATCATATTTAATAAATGAAAACAATTGAAAAATTCACTGAAAATTTTTTGCCGAGAAATTGCATAAAAAAAGAGAAGTAAGAAAACGAATTTTTTAAAGACTTCACATACTTTTATGTCTATTCTTCTAATTATGCACAACATAATAAATTCACATACTATGATTTTATTTACAATTCTACCAGGAAAAAAAAATCTAAAAGTTTAACAACTATAAAATTTGAAGTTCATGTGTATTATTAATTCGAGACTTTGTAAGTTTAGTTAAATTTCAAGATTTAAATTGAGATGATCTTTGAATTATGTTGATTTTAGAAAATATTTTGCGTCTTACTTCTGCCACGCAGGTGAAAAATATAAACAAAAATTAAATAAAAAATGATACTTCAATTATTAAGTTATGTAACTAAATAATTTAAAATGAATGGCATATTTTTTTTTCTCTTTTGCTATTATTATATTTTTCATTTAACATTGAAATCTTTCAGTACATAATAAATTGAAATGTTATTATTAATCCGTGAAAAAGCGCCACATTTTTCTAAAAAAATTTAGCTTCGATGACTTTGATTTAGATTAAATTTTATTGATAACTAAACTGCCTGGATACTGGCGCAGCTACAGGAGAGAGGAGATCAGGCTCGGGCTGGCCCGCCGGCCCATCGGCCCTACTTTGCGCCCCTGAGTGTCTTAGTCTCATCAATATTTTTTTCGTTCGTTGTACACATGAATTCTGACTAGTGTACTAAATTCCGAGAATTCGTTAGAGAATAATAATCATTCAACAGACACACAAGAGAGGTATTTTTTTTATCATAACAAATAAATTAAATATATACCGAAATAATTTCAGGCAGGCACGTAGCCAGGGAGGGGGCTAAGGGGGCTGAAGCCCCTCCCGAAAGTTTGAAAAGATTTTACAAAATTATCTCTGTGATAATAAAATAAATTTAGTGTTTTTTTCTTCCATTGCATTAAAATCAATAGTAATTTTAGCTGTAAAAATATCCGTTTATTCAATCACAGTTACAGTAATCCTTCACTATATCGATCATTTGGATATATTGTTTTTTTTACTAGATATTTACCACAAAAATTATCAATTCTTTTTGAAACGCAATTTTAACTATCTTTATGCGCAGTAAAATTTTATCAAATATAATTCTGTATCATTAACTTGACTGAGAAAAATTAGTATAATACACATATGACGTATTAACTTTAGGAAACAAATATAAAACATTTATTTGCATGTTATGATCTTCCTTAATTTTCTTTATCTTCAGGCATATAAACGAAACTTAGAGCGATCAATATTAAAATGTTTTGCACAGAAGGGAGCCAAAAGCTTTAATAGCCGCCTATAATGTAAAATCATGTGAAAAAATATAATTTTAAAGAAAGTATCTTTGATAATGTTGTTATAACTGTAAAAAGCTAATTAAAAAAACTATTAGAATGCATTTTTGAAAACTAATGATGCGAAGAAAAAAAAAAAATGTGCGCAAAACAACTGCTTTGGCTGGTTAATTTTCTTTGTATTTTGTAGAACCATCAACTTCAAGGAATGGATACCTGTATGTAGGAATTTTTTTAAGTTTTTCATAGTACCACCAGAGAGAGTTTTATATCCCGTATTTGGATAAAAATTACCCCTATTACATTGTGAGGCCAATCTACAGTTGTAGGCGGGTGTGCTGACGGGCTAGGTGGTGCTATTTTTTAAGTCAATATAGAGACATTTTGAGTTATGTCTGGGGACGAAGTAAAAATTTAAACAACAAAACTGGCTCAATTTACAACCAAAAATTTAATTTAATTAAAAAAAAATTTCAGATAAAATTTTTGGGTCTAAAATAAACTTTTTGAGCCGCGCGAATTTAATGACGGAAAATACAGTATTTCGTCAAGTGGCTAGATAAGATGGAAAGAAAAATTTTAATGATTAATGTTTTAATTGCAAAATCATAAAACAGCAGCATATGGGTGCACTAAATCTTGAACTGATTTACGTAAAACCAATTCCAATAATATGAATTTTTTCTGACAGCAAGTCTTGTTTAAAAATTAAAATTTAGAATTGTTTGGATGTTAGCGTTTGATACAATTTGATTTTGGTGGGGATTCGTCAAGTACTCGATATGAGACTACAGCATGTCAAGCAACTCGATTCTATATTGTTATGTAACTGGAGATGACTTAGATGATGCCACGAAGTGAAACATTTTTGTTCCAATTTACTTTCCTAACAGCCATATAGTTTTCCAATAACTGAAAAAAAAATAATGGAAGGAATATACAGAAATAATATTTCCTTTTCTTACAGATTCCAAAACACATTTATTCCAAACCTTGTTTTTTGTTTTTTCACGAAAAAATGGGTAGAGAAAGGACACAAAAACATGTAATATTAGTTTCTTCATGTTTCAGACATTGGGAAAATCTAAATGTGTTTTCTTGTGCAATTTATATAACTTATGCAATTAGATTATCATAAAGCGTACGTTGTTTTAGCAAACAAAATTAAGATTTCTTTAGGAAAACAGCAAATTAATATTGCCTTTTTGAGTTTTCTAAGAGCTACAGGATAAGAAGAAATCAGAACAGCTCTTGGCCCAATACATGAAACAATCTTATTTTGTGCAGAGAAAAATACGCCACTTTCAGATTACCACGATGATGATCCTCTAAAGTTAGAGAAATCGATATAAAAAAGATTGTTAGCTAAGAGTCTTAAATTTTGAGCAAAATCTGGAGAGAATGAATTCAAACGAGAAATTATAAATATCCGTAGAAATGCTATTTACTTCACCCAAGACATTTAGAATAAAATCACTCAAATATCTTCGGATACAGTTACCGAACAATTAATAATCAAAATAACTAATGTGATCTGTTTTGTTACTACAAACAAAACGCGTAGCTTAATTGCTAATGAAACTCATGAGCAAAACAGCTAGACCCTTGTGTTAGGTATGTGGACTATGATAAAATTCACAAATCCCAATAATTTAAAAACAATCTTTTAGGTTTTATTCTAATAAATGTCTTCTCTATCAAAAATTCAAGAAAAGTAATATTGCAACAGTCTGATGAATTTTGCCTTGACATATATAAAAGCGTCACAAAGGCATATGATGAAGCTGCTAATAAGTCGGATCATGTTAGCGGGATCCATTCTAAAATTTTTCAGAGTATCCAAAAATTAGATATGTCCACTTTGAAAGTCATCTGTTAAATCTTGCCTTGTCCAATAGCATGCTGATTCCCATAACCAGAAAGTATCATGGACTTCTTAAAGCGGTGACAAAATATTTTGAAAAATCACCTAAAGGCAAATTTAGCGCTTCAGAAAGCAATTGCATAATCTACCTCATTAAACAAAACAAAAAAAATGACTTATCCGCATTTGTGATACAAAATTTATCGAAAGGCATGAAACATTAGCTTTTGTTGAGCTGCATACATTTGTATTAGCTCAGAAAATATTTTGAAAAACACATGGAAGATTTCTTTGACAGCTCTTTTTTTTGTCAGTCGAAAGAAGAATGATTTTCTCATAAGCTTGTCGGTTTGTGAGAAGATTTTCCTGTCTGACAAAATCATAGTGAATTCTTCAAGAAACATTTTGGGACATGCTATCGGCTGTAACTAATATTAGAGATGTCCTAATTGTTTTGCATAAATATTGCAAAAAATTCAGTAAAAATCTTTTGTGAGATATTTTATTGTGCATCAAAACTTCGATAAGACATCTTCTAAACTGAAATAAAGATCCCAAGACTAACATTTACACAGACAACACGTACAAACCCTCAAAATACATCCGCTTAAGAATATTACTTTATTCCCCGCGTAGAAAGTCTTACTGAAAATTTTCATGATAAATTATCAAAGTAGCAGGTTAAAGCTGAACACGATTTAGGGTGCAAACAAATTGTTGACACCAACTCAGAGCTCCTAAATGTTTTAGTACTGTAATGTGATGTATTACAATAATATCAAACACTTGTCCATAGTTTTGGTTAAAAACCCAGTAACAACAGTCAGTGCTGAAATATCTTTTTCGACAACGAAAATGTAATTAAATTTTTGCCTTAAATCGTTATGGCCGATGAGAGACTGAGTCGCATTGCGATGATTTGCATTCAATGGGACATTCCAGTAGATCTTGATAAAATATTCAGCATCTTGGCTAAGAAGAAATTATGATGATTGCTTCCATTGCATTAGTAAATTTATTGTACTAAGAGTACTGCATGTAATATTTTATAATCAGAGAATGTAAAAAACAAAGATAATTTTTATAACTAAATATGACTGTAACAATTAATTTTTCTTTGAAAAAAAATGCGAAGAAATTAATTTTATTTGTGGATCAATATTTTCAAGACTTCGGGCTCGCAATGACAGACTCTTCCAGGCTAGTATTAATCCTGTATATTAAATCAATTCATATTACTTGTTTGCATTTCAATATTTAAAAAAAAAAATTCTCATAAGATACTTGAGGCTCATTTCAAACATTGTTTGTGCTTTTTAGGTTCCGCGGAATTTTTTCCCTAAAAGCTATCCGGTTTCCGAACCGGTTTGGAAACTGGAAATGCTTTTGAAAGTCAAAAATTGCTACAGAAATTTAAAAAAAAAAAAATAAATAAATAAGACATAACAATATTTGACATGGTTATCAAGTATCCTATGCAGAAACACATAATTTTTTTTGGTGTAAATGATACTAATTACTTTTGTAAGATTAGAAAAAAATTCAAAATTCAGCCCCTCCCGAAAGGAAATCCTGGCTACGGGCCTGATTTCAGGGTCGGAAACCAACGTAGGCATCTTTGCATGCAATTGAGGAGGAAACATGAGCCCAGGGAAATCTAGTTATGACACCCTCAGTTGGATTTTTTTTTATCATTTTAATGAATGATATCGCTTAGATTTTAACAAAATATTTTGCATTTTTTCTGTCCTGTACCTTGTCCATCTTTTTAAATCCAGTCTTTAACGCACCTATAATTAAAACAGTTCTTTTTGAAAAAACTTAAGAAAAGAAAGGAATAAGTATCAGAAGGCAAAAAAAAAGTGTGGATTTTGTTGTTGATTGGAAAACAATATCTTACTCTTTGAGGAATAGAAACTTGATGTCACTTCTAGATTACAATCTTGCAAATTTTGGAATCCAACGCGGCTAGCATATTTTTATTCCCAAAATCTATACCATAATATCAGATTAGTAATCTTCGTTTAATTTAATGATACACTTCCCATGGTTAAATAACTTTTAGGAGTTTCTAGTACGTAATTTAAATTTTTAAAAAAGTTCAATTTAATCATGGAAAAATCTACCATTAAATAAAGTGATGGACATTGTCAGGTTCTGAGACCACCTCTGCTGAAGATTTGAATTTCCGTTATTTCTCTATCTTAATATTTTGTGTATTGTACTGGCTGTGTACTAGAATTTTCAAGGTGACATTTTTTCTTTGTTGAAGGGAGAATTAACAGGTAATCCTGTACAGGTGGTGAGTGAGAAAGAGGAGATTGCTGAGAGGCGTGTTCATCCGTCAGGGATGTATACGGATGATGAGCAAACAAGCAACATGTCACTAATCAAGAAAGGAATGTGGAATGTGTCCAATGAATAAGCTCCAAAGGGGGTTGACATTGGGGAAACACAGTGATTTGAGAAGAGCAAGTCTTGTCTCAGATTGGAGCAGTTCGTATCTGGGCTCGTACCTGGAGAGTGTGTAGGACAGAGGTCCTTGTAGAGAGTGCTCTGTGTTGTAGAGCGTAAGCAGTTCGTACCTGGAGAGCAAGGGACACAGACGTCCTGGTGTTGTGCTCTAGGCCGGACAGCATAGGCCGAGTATCTTTGTGTTTGGAGATTCGAAATTGATCTCCAGTAAAGTGAATCTAACGCGCATTGAGTGTGAGGAAGAAGGTGTAATTTGAACAGTACACAGCCAACCTTTACTGTATTTAATTTAATGTTGAACCGGATCACCTATATCCGAGTTGTAATTGTATATAATTGTAAACAGCGTATTTAGTGTGTACATATATTCTTAATAAACTGTTGATTCAGTTAATTGACAGTGTCAGTGTTCATTTACACAATCCTCACAGTGGGTGACCAATATCACCTAATAATATCGGTAGTGGCAGCTATAACTACCACGGACTTTCTTCAAAGTTGTGCGGACTGAGAGGAACGTCCGACAGACATAGTAAGAAATTGTTGTAATTAAAAAAAAAAAAAAAAAAATGGTTTCAGGATTTTGCATGTTTAAGGAATGCAATCTTTGGGGCATTTCTCTCCATTTTCGAAACTTATATATTTCCCTTGATCTCTAATTATAATAAAAATTTTACGAATATTGCGAAGAGCATGCACAGAAGAGTAAATTAAAAAAATGATTTTAATGATTTAAAACAAATAAGGCTGATTTTTTGTATACTAGTTTTATCGAGATCTAATATAAATTATTTTATGGATGCATAAAAATTTTTAAGTGTGGAAAATTCCTTTTCCCACAAGGTATCGGATTTGCAAAAGAAATTGCTGTTCAGATTGTAACAAATAAAATTTATTTCATTTTTAACTGATTGATGACTAATTCTTATTACATTAAAGAGATAAAAACAAAGTTGAAGCCCTTAACTGCAACATTATTTGGCGCCACGTGCAAAAAAATCTTGTTAATTTTCTACTAATTTTCTGTGCGACATTGATGATAATCCAAGAGCCGACAGCACAAAAACTTAAGGCATCGAACACAAGAAAAAAAAAAACTTTATTTTTTATGAAAGAGAAGTAATAGAGGAATCTAATGATCCATGTTTGCCGGAAGCGAAGGGCTTCATAAGCCAAAAATTACAAATACCACTAGTGATTTACACGTAGGCTAACAATCAAAGGTATGAAATGATTGTACGGCAAACACAATGCTAAACTTGCGAATAAACCACTGGTAGTATACATTTTTGGGTTACGCACCATTTCACTTCCGGTAGACATGGATCATTAGATTCCCCTATTACTTCTCTTCCATAAAATAAAGTTTTTTTTTTCTTTTTCTTATGAGCTCGATATTTTGTTTTTATGTGGTCGGCTCCTGGACTATGATAATTGGAATGAAAGTGATTGGCCCTTACTTTTTCTGCTAAAAATAATCATAAAAAATCTAAGTAAATATAAACTTTGAATATTTTCTGCTCATTATTGTTAAGTATAAATTATGTTTATAAATTTAACTACATTTAAAAGTTGTACCAACTTTGAATTTTCAAACAGAAACGCCCAGGTATGTCATCTTATTTGAGTTTATTGGTCCAGCCAGGAAAAGTTATCCACATTTTTAAAAATCTTCATAGAATTACTAAAGTGTAAATTTAAGAACGCTAAAGTAAACCCATTTCAGAAACATTAATTTATATGGTTATAAAAATCATCTCATTCAATTTTATATTAACTTATTAAACAGATACACCGAATATATCTACACATATTACAGACTAATTTCTCTGTTCAAATACTTTTTTTAAATTAATTAATATTAAAAAAATAAAATTCTGGATTATGACATACAATAATTTTTTAATACAACGAACCATAATTGTCAAAAACATCGATCTGAAAGTTTACAGCTCATTTGAATAATTAGTTTTCGAGATAGAGAAAATTTTTGCCTTCATTAATTTAAGAGGGACCATCTTTTATTATTATTAATATTATTATAAATTTAAAATTTCTGTATAATTTTACTGGTGACTAATTGAGTGTTTTCGATGCTTTTTCTTGTAAGATCTTCATTTTCTTTTCCGAAGTTTATGGATCACTTTTTGTTTTATAATTTTATTAAGATTTAAGAAAATTACTTATACTACTATGTATGTTTTTAGGATGGCGTCAAACACATGTGATACAATTTTAAATGTCAATGTTCATGGCACTTTTTAATGTGTAGACAATCTCCAAAGTTGGTTTTGTATAGGCCCTAAGAGTGGGAATGCCCTCCGCGGTGGTCTTTCGAAGGAAACCTAATCCATATTTACGCAAGGAAATCCAACGTTCGAATAAAACCACAGGAAACTCCGAACAATTAAACCGACGGTCATTTCCAAGAGAATTATTCGGAGCGGGGGGGGGGGGGGGGGGAGAGATCACTTTTTTCGTCTTATGACCTTTTGGGAAAATAATAAAACCAAAAACCCCTAACCTACAAGCAAATCTGTATTCAATTTGCTGAAACTGTTAGATGTTAAACGATTAGTTTCAGAACACTGCGTAAAGTTCTGTAGCTTTTATGGAACTTTAAACAGGCACGGAGAAATAGAAGAAGTCTACTATTTAGATTCAGAAATTAAGCCAGCTTCATATTTATGAGGCTACTCCAGTTAAAGAAAAAGATCGGTTCGCTAATACTAATCCTATGGAAGAAATTTATAAAGATATTTCGGCTGCATTTCAATATTTTTAAATGATTTTCTTTTGCATTAGATCGCAGAGATCGATCTGTGTGCAGGCCATTTTTTTTTTTTTTTTTTTTTTTTTTTTTTTTTAACCTTTTCATTTTTTATTACATATATTTTCTATGAGGATGCTTTTACTTTCCAAATCGGTTCCGAAAATAATAGTGTACACATTAAAATATCTGTTAATAAACTTAAAAAAGTAAAATTAAATCAATATCAACTATCCAGTAAAAAAAAATTTTAAATATTGACATGCAATCGAGATATTTTTATAAATTTCTTCCGTATGATTAGCACTAGCGAATGGGTCTTTTTATTTGATTGAAGTGGCTACGCGAGTGTGTTAAATCTTATTAAGCTATAGGTACAACACAAGCAATTAAAATTGACGCGGGTTCTTTTCGCGCCCTCTGAAAATCCAAGGTCTGCGCCCTTTACCCTGGTCCAGTCCGACCCTGGAGGAGATTGAGCTAGAAACATTCGATTGCAATGTGAAATGAGTAGCAACTTGATTATTGATGATTAAGGATCGACCAAAACTGAAACCGAAACCGAATTTCGATAATTTTCTTATTTTTTGACCCAAAACGAAAATGTCCCCAAATTTCTTTTGAGCAACTAATCCATACATAAATATAATTATTAATTAGTTATAACGGTGACCCAAGTTGATTCTATTCCTCTGGCGAAAGCTTTTTATTTTCATTTGACACAAAATGCAATAAGTCAACGACCAGAACCTGCGAATGGAGCGGCTGCCCGCGAGCGGAGATTTAAGGGCCAGACACATTCCACTAACTTCTTGTAATCAGGCGTCGCTATTTTTGATCTTTCGTGTCGACGCTTTGATGTATAAATTGCTTTTTCAGTGAACTTTTTTGAACTTCAAGAGAGAAATCGAACTCGAAATCAGTTGACAGCTTTACGACTGAAGATGGGGTAGATAAAACTTTCCCTTCCTTTGTCAATTCGGTAGGGTCAGTCCCTCAAAAATAAAAATCATTTAAAGAGGTTTCACCTTTGTTCCGTTCGGAAACAAAGATAGATTTATTGCTCTTTTAGTGTAATAAAAAGTAGTGCTGTTTGCTCGCAGCCTTAAGAGGCGCCAAATTAATATTGTCAACGTCATTTTTGATGTGTCACAAGAGAAACATGGGAGGGGGACGCCAAATTCCAACTTTGTCCCGGGCGCAATTTTCTCTTCGCATGCTCCTGTCAGTGTCAACGACACAAAATATTTTTCTAATGATGCGAATTACATCTAATTGAAAAATGTTTTAGGTATACATAAATATACCGACGGATGTGAGAAGGGTAAATACCCGGCGGGTAAATATTTATTCGTTGGATAAGTACCCGGATATTTACCCTAGGCCTGAGTAAATACCCAAAAACTGCGTATTTTCATACTTCGCTGTAAAATATCATAATCTTGAAAAAATTCTTTTAAAATCATAGTACAGTAGAAGAACTATATAACGCAAACCTAAAAACGCAAGGTTGTGCGTTATATAGAATTTTGCGTTATATGGATCACATATCACGCGTCATCAAATTTACCTTTATACAGATTAATTATAATTACCTTTATACTGCATTCCTTATCCAGATTATAAATTTTTCTATTATTGCGATCATTCAACATTTTGTTAAATATACGTTTTAAAAATGGTCCAGATACACCTGGACCCAATTTATTCATTATACTGCTCATTTTCGAAAACATTTATTGT
Organism: Maratus speculifer; assembly: GCA_964019185.1. Classification (NCBI taxonomy): domain Eukaryota; kingdom Metazoa; phylum Arthropoda; class Arachnida; order Araneae; family Salticidae; genus Maratus; species Maratus speculifer. Next base: position 200,841,433 of record OZ025290.1, read on the forward strand.
AATAATAATTTTTTCCTTTAAAAGTTCTAAATTAAGAAGGTAAAATTGTACTAATGCATTAAATTTAGTTTTCAGACAGTAGCAGTTTTTTACAGTCTTAAAACTCAGGTGCTCCTTCATGGCAAAATTCATTGTTTACATCTGAAAGGTTGTGCGTTATATGGAGAATTGCGTTATATGGAATTGCGTTATAAAGATCTTCTACTGTAGTCCAAGAGCCAATCGCACAAAACCCTAAGTCATCGAAAGCAAGAAAAAAGTCCTTCATTTTATGGAAGAGTAAGTAATAGGGGAATTTAATGATCCATTACTGCCTCAAGGGAAGTGGTGCATGAGCCAAAAATTAGTCACTAGTGCTTGACTCGTAGGATTAGCATTGTATTTGCCTTACGATCAAAGGTCTGAAAACATAGAAAACTAACTGGGTGCAGGAAAACACAATGCTAATCCTACGAATCAACCTCTCGTGGCATTAATTTTTGCCTTATGCACCATTTCGCTTCCGGCTGACGAAGATGATTAGATTCCCCTACACCCACTCTTCCATAAAATAAAGGCTTTTTTCTTGTGCTCGATGACTTAGTATTTTGTGCGGTCGGCTCTTGGACTATAGGTTAGAATGTTTTGAATATGATAACAGAAAAGAAAATTACCTATTATCCGATTGACTGGCCATTAAAATCTCTTCTATTCGGTATGTTCGGATATTTTAAGGTACCAGTCAATGCATTTTTTTAACCATTTAAAAAAAAAAAAAAAAGGTGGTTGTTTTCGGTCAAAAATGGACTTTGTGGTATCCGCATTTTATTTATTTTTTTATGATTGGTCCAGGAATAGTAATGTTTAATCCATGGTGTAGGTAATATATGATTCTGTTATTTCGCAAGCCACGTTTTGATCATCATTAAAATGATGTTTTTACAGATTTTTATTAACTCAATGGGAAATATGCAAAAAGTTTTTTTCGCGCAATGGGTGTCTGTATTTTATTTATTTATTTACTTTTAATGTATATATATATATTTTTTTTACTTTTCGAATAATTTTTATTTAAATAGGAAATTGAAATGTCATTGTTAATAAAGAAGTAAATAAAAAAGTTACAAAATGGGTAGACGCAAATTATCAGATATGGGAAAAACCGAATCCAAAAAAAGATGTCGTATGAAAAATCGTCTTTTAAAGCAAAAAAGAAAAAAAAAAGGGGGGGGGGGATGGGTTGATTATCAAGTCTATCGATTTCGAAATGCACGACGATCACAAAAAAATAAACAATCTAATGTTGAACCGATGGTAAAAAACCATTTTTTTAATAGAATTTATTTATAAGTCTTAAATTTTAGTCTTTGATAAAATAATTTTCAAAATGGTTGTTGTAACTTGTTAAATTACGTTTTCTTTATCCCCTTTCTCCCTACGAGCTACGACAGTCAATTCCCATTTGAGACACCACAAACTCTAAACACACGTAATTTGTTCGGCTTTTAAGGGGGCATATTCCAATCCAAACTGCTTATTTTCTCATTTATTTTTAAATTCATTTTTGCTCTCAAACACATCAAACTGGCAAATTCTCTTATTTAGAAACTACACAGTGCGCTCTGCTTGTCAATTATAAATGCAGATAATAATGCAAAAAAAAAAAAAAAAAAAAAAAAAAAAAAAAAAATGCTGCCAAAGTTGGCGTTTTCAATCGAATTTTTCCGAAGCGAGAAATTTTAGAACGAAAAAAAGAGAAAATAACTGTTTATAAATCAAGCTCTAATGAACTGTGTGAAAAAGGAAATCACACGGTATCTTATATTTGTTTTGAAAAATCACCCCATCAATTTTCATGTTTTTACTTTAAAATATGAGTCTGAAAATGTATAGGAAAATTTCGAGCTGTTGAAGGTGGAAAAATATTTTTTTGAATACACCCTTAAAAGATTGAAAAACATTGAACTACAATTATTTTTATAAGAGTGGCTGTCTCTGGGTAAACGTATTTCCATTCATTTTATCTTGATTGGGGAATTTTAAAGTCGAAAGGAAATACAGTCGAATCTCTATATAACGAAATCCATTGTTCCAGTAAAACATTCGTTATATAGAGAAATTCGTTGAATAGAGAAAGCCGTTAAAATTCCTATTTAATGTGCAAATTTTGAACATGTATTATTTTTTATACGTTTAATTAAAAATTTGAAGTGTTTAACTATAAATATTAACGTAATATCTATTTCTTAATTATTTGAATAGTTTCAAAAAAGAGAATAGATATTTATTTAAAAGTTTAATAAAAATCACATAAGAAATTACATAGACGATGAAATCTCCAGTATTCCGTTGTTTTGATTCCAAATTTATTATATTCTCGTAAAAATTTTCACATTTTAGCAAGGAATGAAAGATTGCATCGGGATCATTTCCCTTCTTTTAAAGTCCTCTCCCAATAAGATCAAAAGAACGTATCATTTTACTGCGTGATGGTTTTTTCTCTTGTAGGTTTTCGTTCTCATACTCATTGTTACTCTCACCATAATTGCTCATAAAACTGCCAAAAATATCTTTATCAGTAGGATACCTTGCAATAGTGAAATTGTCATCCACTTTTAAAAAATTAGAGAGAGCAACATCTTCTTCAACATTTCCGCAATCCTTAAATAATTTTTATTAATCTTTTAAGTCTAAGTCACATCTTCTTCGTCCTCAGAATCCACATTATCTTCCAATATAGAAATCCGACCTTTTTGAAGCAATTGTAAATTGTATCTTCAGTTACATCGAATCTCCAAGCTTTATAAAGTTCTTCAATACACTTTTCTAAGGCTAATGATGTCTTAGGTAGAATCATTTTTTTCAAATTCAATCACAGTAAAATTCAGACCCTTTTCTCCAGGAAAGAGGGGAAAATGCATTTTTTTGCCATTGAAAACACATCTCAAAGTTTCTGGAGCGATCTAATTGCTCCGGGAGTGAATGTCCCCCAAGCCACCCTGTGAAATCAACACTGACTTCAATTACCACATTGATCCAGCTTTTACATATGTGTAACAATTAAATTGACACTGTTTCTCGAAGGTTGTTAAAAGATGTGTGGGAGGGGGAGGGGGCTGGTGGAATGAATTCGTTGGACTTAAAGAACGAGGAGATTCAAGGTAAAGAAGCAATGTAAAAAACTCAGCTTTGAACGGTAAATCAAAAATAAATGATAGAAATTTCATTCCATGTGATTTCAAAGCTTCTTTAAAACTGAATAAATAAAGAACATTTTATGAAAATATTCGTTATATGGAGATAGATATTTCGCTATATAGAGACTGTTTTTAATGTAATCATGAAAAAAGGGGACCGTTGCTGCTAAAAATTCGTTATATAGAGAAATTCGATGTATGGAGTTTCGTTATAGAGAGACTCGACTGTATATATATATTTTTTAATTCCGTTGCTTTAGAATTGGCAACAATAATTTAAAAGATCATTTTAAAATGTAAAATGTCTCACGTAAATATGTTTTTTTAATTTAAACTGTTTGCAACATTATTGTTTGGCTATTTTAAATATGACGCAATTTTTTTCCATTTACGATGACTAACACATTTTGATGAATTCAGTATTTAACTATTTTCCATCTCTTTTAGCATTCACATGCAAATATAGTTTTATGATGTAATTTTCAATATTTTCCCACTTTTAATTCATAATTATTAGTAATATGAAAATAAGACTTCGGGCTCAGTCGGCGGCGGTTGTGCGGTTGCAACCGCCGCCACCGCAGCAACCACCACCGGTGCCGCCGCCAGTGCAACCGCACAACCGCCACCACTTTCGCTCCCCCCGCCTCCAATGCCTCCTCCTCCACCAACACAACATCCCCCCTAGCGGGGAAAAAATTTCTACTATAAGAGGAGAGGTGAATGACACCCTCCATTCAAATATTATCAATCACCCCTCAACACGTTCAATACCTCTCTTTAACAGACATTTCCTCTCCGAAACGACCATTGCCTCCCTGAAATGGTCATTCCCCTGTAAACGGTCATTTAAACTGTATAAGTCTACGTTTTTCGTGTTTTTTTTAAAATGATGTTATATATCGAAGCAATTAGTGTTTTAAATAAATTTATATTCGAATTTTGATTGATAGACATCTTAATGAGTATTATTAATTAAGTAAATAAAAAACGGAAAATATCAATTTTAACCAATTTCTTACAATTTTTTCAACTACAAGGTTAGAATACCATTTTGAGAAAAGGAAACTTAAACATACATTTTAATTTTTAAGTTGTTATCACCTTAATGAGCATTATTAATTAAGCAAAGAAATGAAAAATATAAATTTTTGGTCGATTTCTTACGATTTTTATCAACTACAAGATCAGAGTATACCTTAAAAAGAGGAAACTTAAACATACATCCTAGTTTTTAAACAACCATAACCTTAATGAGTATTATTAATTAATCAAAATCATGAAAAATCTCAGTTTTTAGCCGCTTTATTTAGATTTTTATCAACTACAAGGTTAGAATATCAACTTAAAAATGGAAAGTTAGACATACATTTCAGTTTTTTAACATCCATTACCCTAATGAATATTATTAATTAACCAAAACAATGGAAAATATCAAATTTAACCGATTTCTTTAGAATTTTTCAACTATAATATCAACTTAAGAAAAGGAAACTTAAACATTTATCTTAGCTTTTGAATAGCAGTCATCTTAATGAGTATTGTTAATTAATCAAAACAATGAAAAATATCAATTTCTAGTCAATTTCTTAAGATATTTTCAACTTAATATCAGAGTATCATCTTAAAAACGAAATTTAAAAATACTTTTTTAATATTCGAACAACCATTACCGTAACGAATTTTAATAATTAAGCATATAACAAAAGAAAATACTGATTTTTTCTTAAAGAAAGAAGACCAATTGTATTAACTTTTACAGTAATTTGAGATTTTAACATACTTTAAAACTCTAGTTACGTAAGATTTTAAACTTTAGGTGACTAAATCTCAAGATATATTTTACTCGAAAACAAATATAAAATACAATTTTTTCAACTAATTTCCAGTTTACCAGTTCAACAGGATTTTTATTTATGTGACCAGTATATGTGAGTAACAAAAACATCTTCCCCATCTAACCAGGGCCGTAACCAGCGAGACATGCCAGGGGGGGCTCTGAAAATTTTCTGGAGGGCTAACATTTTTTAACAATCCATATCTTAAGCAAACTAAATATAACAAAAACTGATAAAATGGACCTGCCTATAGTGTCTAGAGTAGAGGTCTGCACGGGCCGGAATTTCCAGGCCCGGGCCCAGCCCCGGCCCGTTGTAAACCTAAAAAATTCGGCCCGGCCCGTTCATATTTTACATTTTTAGGCCCGGCCCGTACAAAAATGAGTGAAAACAGGCCCAGCCCGGCCCGTTGTGGCCCGTCAATATTTCTATTATTTCTAAAAAAATTAGATTTTTATCGTATAATTAAGATTCTTTTAAAGAATACTGCATATATGTCACCGGGAGGAATTTACAGTATATTTTACAGGAAATATACATTTTCAACATTTGTGATTACTTAGATTCTTAGACTTTCAATATTCAAACAAAGATTCATTAAAAAATTAATATGGTTTCGAATAAAAGAAAAAAAAAGAACGTTTAAAACATCGTAACTTTTGAAGCTGTATAGTAAAAATAGATTTATGGAAATATTTCTAAATTATTTTATTAAACATTCCAAATCCAAATTCATTCTCTAATTCAAAAAAACTGCTTTCTGAATTCATTTTTTTTTTTTTTCCGAAAATGCATTAGATTAGCGGATGTTTTTATTCAGAAACTGTGTAATCGGATGGATTTATCCATTTTTTGATACAAGAAAGCTAAAAAAAATACTGTCAAATTTAGCGTTTTGAATAGAATTTCCGGAAGCGACAACATTGGTTGGAAGAAAAATTTACAAACATTTGACAAAATAACTTATATTTCAACAAGGTTATACAAGTATCCTTTTTACAAAAAATAAAAACGCTGTTTGATTCCAAATCCCTTCAAAAATCAGGCTTGTCAATATTATACTTTTACAGTTAAAAATTAGTCAGGAAATTTATGAAACTTTAGCATTGTAGAAAACTATTTAAGAATCACCAAGACGTAACATATACAAAGATTACGTTAACATAAATTCTTTATCGCTATTAATAATTTTACAAATCATGTTGTCTGACTTACACATCTTGAGATCAATTAAGTCTAGTTTCGGCCCGGCTCGTCTGTACGTAGAAAAACAATGCAAGTCTGTTTTCGGCCCGGCACGAGTCTGCTAAAAATATTAAGCCCGTGTTACACACAATGTAATTGTCCGTTGCCGATCTCTACACTGTCGAAGTTACATTTCTGCATTGATGTTGTCAAACTAGTGTTGGTTCGTGACGCACATTAATGCTTATTTTCATTAAAGCCATATTCATTAACAACAGCTGTTATTTTATCGTTTGTGCCTAAATCATTATAACGGGCCGTCAGGCCCACTAAATTTTTTTATCGGCCCGGTCCGTATGGCCCGTTCAATTTTTTTGCCGGCCCGGCCCGTTAGAAAATTCGGAACGATTCCGCCGGCCGGGCCCGTGCAGACCTCTAGTCTAGAGTGTATAGAGTGTAAAGTGTTTAAATGTATATTTTCAAGTAAGATTAGCAACTATAACTATGATTAGTATAAAATAATGCGTTTGTACTGGCCATTAATGGGGGGGGGGGGGAACCAACCAAACACACAGATTTTAAAATATGGGATTCTAAGTTAGAGTTGATTGATTTAAAATTAAATTTATTTTCGCAATGTTTTTGCTGAATTTTGTTATAATTTTTAAAGGACAATTCTTTTTTATCTTGGTTAGATTGGCGCCGACTCCAAAAAATCAAATTAATGTACATAAATATTAATAATACACATGGTAAATACAATGCTCTTAATTTAATGTCTTATTAATTATTATGAAAAAAATACTTTTCAATAGTTTTTGAAATCTGTTTTCTTTTTGATAAAAAAAAGTTTATTTTTTAGTTAAAAATTAACAGGTTTTTTTGCATATGTTATGGTAGAAATTACATACTTAATGAAACTTAATTTATTATTCTTATTTTAATTTCCTACTTTTAATATCTTTAACTAACGGCAAATCGTAATTTATTAAATTTTATTAATATTTTTTTTCTAATACTACAATTATTTATTAATATTTCATACATCAAATAATTGCAAATATTTTTGCCGTAATCTTATAATAAACTTAACCTTAATCATGGTTTTTTTTTTTTTTTTTTTTTTGCTTAATTTTTTGATTGCTATATGACAAATTGAAAAAAAAAATGTTTTCATTTAACACACAAACAAAAATAAAATAAAAAAATAACTAAAAATAAAATAAAATAAACTTTTTTTTTCTAATGTACACCCTTGTAACCCATACAATGAAACAATTACTGGCTTTTTTTATTCCACGTGTATAAATTGAAATTTTTTATCTTTTTAATTTTCAAACGTTCTAGTTTCCAAGTGATATTTCATCGTTAACTAAATCTACTGATAAGTACGTATTGTCAACAAGCAAACCATTAAAATTTAGAAACATGACAATACCGCCAGCAAGTATTGTCAACAAGCAAACCATTAAAATTTAGAAACATGGGTTTTTAATGACTATGTCTTAGTCAAGATTTTGAACATCGCTTGACTAATTATCGGTCAACTTGAACACCATCTGTCTATTTCCATTCATTCTGCGTAAGATCGTTGCTTTGAAAATATAACGATGTACTAACACATGTGGTGACCAGTTAGTGCATCTGGACTTAATTTTTTCCAGGAGAAAGAAATGTTCCTTTAAAATGTGTTTCGAGAAATGCATTATACCGCTAGCAAGATAACAGAAAACAACTAATCTAATAAGATACCGAATACAAAATTCTTGGCTTATTCCCATTTTATTCAAGGCAGGCAGTTAAAAGATCTAAAAAATTTCTCTTACTTTTTTTTTTTTTTTTTTTTTTTTTGAGAAAAGTTAAAATATAGATTTTGTAAAAAAAAAAAAAAAGAAAGAAATTGTTAGAGGGGGCTCTAGAGGACGCTAGGAGGGGCTCAGCCCCACCTGCCCCCCGTCTGGTTACGGGCCTGCATCTAACCCCGAAATTCCTAAAGGGGAGAGTACAAAGGGTTTTCGACGTCACAGCTCATAAAGTTATACCTGTCTTCATTCATGAAAAATATCTTTTAAGCTGTAAAAGCCGTTTTCTTACGAAGGATAATAAGCTTGGGATTTTTGTTTTTGAACAATCTTTATCTTAATAAATATTAATAATTAAGGAAAAACAATGGAAAATATTATTTTTTAAGGAAAAAAAAACGAATTTAAACGAATTCGATTAATTTTTACACTTGTATTTTCAAATGCAACATGGAAATATCGATTTTTTAACTGAAGAACTAAACGCTGTTTTAGTTTTAACAAGAAAAACTTAATAAGTATCACTAATTAAACAAAATACAGATTTTCAAGAAAAGACGAATTTTTATACAAATTTTCAACACCTTACCTTTCTGAAATTTCTATATTATCAAACACCAAGTTATTTAAAATATAAATACTATACTTAATGCTTAGATAGTATACACGACTAATTCCACTTATTTTTTCATATTATTAATTAAATTGTCATATCTTTTACCTTACCTTTCTGAAATTTCTGTATTATCAAACATCAAGTTATTTAAAATATAAATGCTATGCTTAATGTTTAAATAGTATATGTGACTAATTCCACTTATTCTGCTCATATTAATCAAATTAGCATGTATTTCACCTAACACTTCAAAGATTTCTGAATTTTTACAATACTTACTTACATCAACTTTATTCTTGATCCTATATATTTTAACATTACAGAATTTTAACAACTGTTTTTATCTATTTATCAGAAAAATATTAAATCACAGAACAACATTTTTCAAATACGAATGTTCCTTTTACTGTTTAATAATACAAAATATACACCAATACAATCTATATTTTTCTGATCATTTCATATTTCATACCAAACTATCTGAAATTTTCATCACACTGTAAAAAATGTCAGATGTTTCTGAATATATAAAAACTAGCAGCCTTCACCCGCTACGCTGGTCAGTTTTTCTAAAAAAACTTAGAATCAGACTAAATTTTTATATCGTATTAACATCTTGTGCGGTGATTAATTCGAAATCCAGAGTTTTTTTTACATATATAGATTGAAAATTTCAGGTTTTTGCGCCAAAGCCATCGCCAAATTAGGAAAATTTGAAGTATCTCACGAACTACTGGGGTGCCCTTTTTATCGGCACTCGACTTTATAAGAAGCATTTTTACCCCAATTTTCAAGATTGTTGGTTCGGTAGATTTTTTGTGCTGTGATTAATACGAAATACAGACTTACTTTTATATATATAGATAAGGATTGAAAATTTCAGGTTTTTGCGCCGAAACCATCGCCAAATTAGGAAAATTTGAAGTATCTCATGAACTACTGGGTTTAAAATAATTTGCTTAGTACCATTCGATTCAGCATGAAAAAATACACTAAAATATGTTATCAGTTGAAAAATAACTACAAAATCCGATTTTTAAGGAATTTTTTAAAAGTTCGTTCTTTTTTTAACCCCCTTAGGGGTGGAATTTTCGAAAATCCATTCTTAGCGGCACTCGACTTTATAAGAAGTATTTTTGCCCCAATTTTCAAGATTGTTGGTTCGGCAGATTTTTTGTGCTGTGATTAATACGAAATACAGACTTTCTTTTATATACATATAGATAAGGATTAAAAATTTCAGGTTTTTGCACCGAAGCCATCGCCAAATTAGGAAAATTTGAAGTATCTCACGAACTACTGGGTTTAAAATAATTTGCTTAGTACCATTCTATTCAGCATGACAAAATATACTAAAATATGTTATCAGTTGAAAAATAACTACAAAATCCGATTTTAAGGAATTTTTTAAAAGTTAGTTCTTTTTTTTAACCTCCTTAGGGGTGGAATTTTCGAAAATCCCTTCTTAGCGGCACTCGACTTTATAAGAAGTATTTTTACCCCAATTTTCAAGATTGTTGGTTCGGTAGATTTTTTTTGTGCTGTGATTAATACGAAATCCAGACTTTCGTATATATATATAGATAAGGAATGAAATTTTCAGGTTTTTGCACCGAAGAAATCGCCAAATTAGGAAAATTTGAAGTATCTCACGAACTACTAAGTTTAAAATAATTTGCTTACTACCATACGATTCAGCATGAAAAAATACACTAAAATATGTTATCAATTGAAAAATAACTACAAAATCCGATTTTTAAGGAATTTTTTAAAAGTTCGTTCTTTTTTTAACCCCCTTAGGGGTGGAATTTTCGAAAATCCCTTCTTATCGGCACTCGACTTTATAAGAAGTATTTTTACCCCAATTTTCAAGATTGTTGGTTCGGTAGATTTTTTGTGCTGTGATTAATACGAAATACAGACTTACTTTTATATATATAGATAAGGATTGAAAATTTCAGGTTTTTGCGCCGAAACCATCGCCAAATTAGGAAAAATTGAAGTATCTCATGAACTACTGGGTTTAAAATAATTTGCTTAGTACCATTCGATTCAGCATGAAAAAATACACTAAAATATGTAATCAGTTGAAAAATAACTTCAAAATCCGATTTTTAAGGAATTTTTTAAAAGTTAGTTTTTTTTTTAACCTCCTTAGGGGTGGAATTTTCGAAAATCCCTTCTTAGCGGCACTCGACGTTATAAGAAGTATTTTTACCCCAATTTTCAAGATTGTTGGTTCGGTAGATTTTTTTGTGCTGTGATTAATACGAAATCCAGACTTTCTTTTATATATATAGATGTATTGTAATCATAAACGAAAATATGCAGTGACCTCTTCTAACTCACCTAAGGTTTCGAAAAACGTTCTTTTACCTTAAAAAATCCCAGAAAGCTATTTGTTTTCGAAATTTAAAGAAGAATTTATAAAAATTAATTTTTATTAGCTGCCCGTCCATTTCGGAAACGTTTTTGAATAGCTTTTACAGTACAATAATCACTTTTCTCAAATCAAAATATCACTTTTTCGGATGCTACCAATTCATACGAAAATATTTTGATATTCAGAGAGCAGGTTTAATAGACAAACATACAATATTAACAGTATTATCATTAATATGAAAATGTACATTATTTTGCTACAATTTAATGCACAAAATCAGTTATGCAGCTGAAAATATTTACTTGAGAATTGATAGAATCCGAAAAAGTGATAGTTTGATTTGAGAAAAGTGATTATTGTACTGTAAAAGCTACTTAGAAACGTTTCCGAAATGGACGGGCAGCTAATAAAAATTAATTTTTATAAATTCTTCCTTAAATTTCAAAAACAAATAACTTTCTGGAATTTTTAAAGGTAAAGGAACGTTTTTCGAAACCTTAGATGAGTTAGAAGAAATCACCGTATATTTTCTTTTTTGATTAGAGTACATTTTTACATATTCAGACACACCTGACATTTTTTACAGTGCACATAAGAGCAAATATTAGACTAATTTTTTATCATTAATATTGCATAGACATTTTCATCATAAATTTTAAAAATGGTAGTTATCCATTTTTGGGTTGATTTTCGAAAAACTGTAACTGAAATTACATAAACTCAACGTAAAAAACCCTGTTCTCACACAATTTCTTAAAATTCAACAAAGAATTGGCTGTTACTGCAATATTTATCTATATCAATCTCGACTCTCGTAGTATATAGATATTTTATCATTACATATTTACAACTGTTTTCAGACATTTATCAGAAAATAAGTCAAATCATCAACACCAAGTCTTATAATTATCAGACCTGTTCCTCAGAAATATTAGTATCATATGAAACAGTAACGAAAATAATAGATATTTAATATTTAATAACCTCATACGTGAAATTACTGTCGAATAAGAATACTAATAATAAATAAAATCAACTGTTGAACAAAAAATGGTACAAATTACCAAAAATTCAAATGTTTTTTCTACAAAGTTAAAAAAAATTATTAGATGAATGACAAGTTAGACAAATAATTAAAAAAATTATGAACATATTTACAAATTTATTAAAATCACACCTTTTCTGGATTACAAACCAGAATTTCTTTAAAAAAATTAACAGCGAATTTGTAAGATTTTAATCCTTGTATTACATACACCCAATAAATATTCGAAATTAAACAAAAAAATATATTTTTTAGTCTCATCAATAAGCGGAAATTCTATAATAAAAAAATTTGTTTTTTCATAATAGTATTTACAAAATTGAGAGTTTACAAACTGATTTTCATAATTTTATCACATTCAAACTTAATTTTTATACACAAAACATTATTTAATCAAATTCTATACTTTCTAATTCAGTAAAATTCAATACTTTTTTAGTTTTTAAACCAATACCACAATATTTATTTACATCAAACTTGATTCTTTACCTTTTATATTTCCACATTACACAAGTGACATAAATACTAACTTGGAATGATTATAGATTTGAAGTCAATTGATTCTACCCGATTTTCACCTTATATGCCTACACGAAATTTCTTACTGCTATAACCATCTAATGTATTAAAACTAATCTACACTTTTTAATCAATTTATCATGTTTCATCTTGCACTTCTGAATTATCATCCATCAAGTTACTTAAAATACAAATACTATCTTTGCAATTTTAATGATATATAGTATACATGACTAATCTTTAGTTAGTCCTTCCACAGTATTAATCAAATTATATGTTTCATCTTGCACTTCTGAATTTTCATCCATCAAATTGCTTAAAATATAAATACTATCTTTATAGTTTTAATGTACGTAGTATACGTGGTTTATCTTGAGTTAGCCCTTCTATAGTATTAATCAAATTATATGTTTCATCTTGCACTTCTGAATTATCATCCATCAAGTTGCTTAAAATATAAATACTATCATTATAGTTTTAATGATCTGTAGTATACATGACTAATCTTGAGTTATTCCATCCGTATTATTAATCAAATCATCATATATTTCAACTTACACTTCGACAATTTCTGAATTATCATCCATCGAGTTTTTAAAAATATTAATAATACGTTTATAGTTTTTGATTATACATAGTATGTATGAATACAATCTTTAATTTAGACATTTCATATTTCAAATGACCTATTTTCGAAACTAAAGTATGGGAATTTTATCACAATGCTTATCATAGTCATCATCATAGAATGATTTGTGTTTCACACTTTTCTAAAAATTATCAGATATGTACTCCTCAGAAGAATTACTATCATATGAATAAGTAAAGAAAATTTAATTTATATTAAATGTCCGCGAAAATCATTGCAATATACATGTATTAATAAAAATGAATAAATAAGCTATTATTTATATATTAAGCCTTTACTAACTAGGGAACTGCAAGCAGTGTAAGTCACCGATTTTGACGAAAGTGGTGTCGTTGGAAAGATCTCATCGAGAGCAGTAAAAAACTTAATGGAACTACCCGTTGCAAATGAGCCGTTTTCGAGATATCCGACAATATTTGTCATGTAACAAGTGCATACTTAATGGGGGACCGCAAACAATTTTAGTCTTGGTTTTAACGAAAGTGGTATCGTTGAGAAGATATCATCGTGAGGAATAAAAAACTCAATGGAATCGCCCGTCGGAAATGAGACATCATTTTCGAAATATCCGACAATTTGTGTCACATTGTTAATGCACACTGCTGGGAAACTGTATTAAGTAACATATATTGTCGGATATCTCGAAAACGGCTCATTTCAGATGGATAGTCCCATTGAGTTTTTTACTTCTCACAATAATATCTTTGCAACGACACCGTTTTCATCAAAATCGAGAAAACAATTTTTTTGCTTTCCCCCATTAAGTGTGCTCTAGAATAGTACTATGCACTAGCTACGTGATATAAATTATCGGATATCTGGAAAACGACTCATTTCCAAAGGGTAGTTCTGTTGAGTTTTTTCTTCCTCATAATGATATCTTTTTAACGGTACCACTTTCGTCAAAATTGAGACTAAAAATTTTTGCGGTCCTCCATTAAGTATGCACTTGTTACGTGACATAGATTGTCGGATATCTCGAAAACGGCTCATTTGCGACGGGTAGTTCCTGTGAGTTTTTTACTGTTCTCAATGAGATCTTTCCAACGATACCACTTTCGTCAAAATCGGTGACTTACACTTCTTGCAGTTCCCTAGTAAGTGTATAAATATAGTATTTCTTTCATTATACAGATATTTCAACAAGATTTACAAAAACAGCAGCAAACTTCAGAAATTAATGATCTGAATGATTCATCCCTAGCAAAACCTATTACATTAATGGAATACATAATTTTTTAAACGAAACAAAGCTTTCACAACTTAAAAAATGCATAAGAACGTACAAAAATTAGCAGATGTATCAAAAAATATGCAAGTTTACAAAATAATTTCAAATTTTTCTAGAAATATTAACAAAAATATTTAAAATATAAAAAAAATTACAAAAGTAAAAAGAAAAAATGCAAATGTAAAACAAAAAAATCACAAAATAAACTTACAACAAAGTTTTTGAAAAAAAAAATTACAATA